>CM042674.1:41236797-42546440 GCA_023638005.1 Forsythia suspensa
AAGTAGCTCCAGACTTCTGCACTGTTTATGTTATCTCGAAATTGAAGATCTCAGCTGTGAGGAATTCTTCTCGTCCAGCGCCATTCACTTCCCCTCTTTATAACCAAATACACCAAATGCAGGACCATCCTAATGGTGGTAATACTTTTTCCCCTGATGCACGTCCCAGGCATACTCCGAGTCTAAAAGGTTTGTCCTTCTTTACCTGTGTATTATTTTTTCCATTTGTTCCAAATTTTCTGGTTTATTAACATGATATATATGTTGAGCAGTTACAGAAAGGACACCGCAAAAGTCTATGCTACTAGATGAACATGATTTTCTCAAGTAAGTCTCCTGTTAAAAAATTCTTGTTTCCCTCTTGTTCCCCAACCCCTTGGGTCAAATTTGCCAACTTCATGACAACTGTCATTTTTCAGAAAATGAATAAACCAAGGTTTCTCCATAACAGTTTTAAGATACAGGTCGCCATATTCAAGGCCAAAAGGTTACAATGGAAAGTTGTTTGGGGATCTCTCAGAATCCGAATCAGATATATCATTCATAAGCTCTGATAGGCCAAGTACAGATCGCATGTCCAGTATGATACTCGATGGTACAGATTCAGGTAGAACCTCACGATTGTCAACCAGCTCAGAAAGTAGTTGTGGTTCAATGCACTCGGGGGCCAAGTGGAGTGCAGTCAGTTCTTTTACTGATTTTTCATTATCTTCACTTGAAAATGTAAGGACAACATCATCTTGACTACAAAAGATGTTAAACGTTTATATTTCTTAAAATGATGAAGTTGCTAATTGGGAATCATTTGTAATATCATTCTTGTGACAAAATCGCTGGATGATCCTTTCCACTAGATTCTGATGATTGCTTCTACAGGATGATGTTGAAGATGAAATGAGAAGGCTAAAGCTAGAGTTGCAGAAAACAATGGAAATGTATAGTACTGCCTGTAAAGAAGCTCTAACAGCAAAAGATAAGGTAGGTTTGAATGCATCTTCTTTATAAATTTTCACCATCCCGTATAATTGCTAATTATATGTAGTACAGGCAGTGGAGCTCCAACGATGGAGACTGGAAGAAGAACGAAGATTAGAAGAGGCTCGACTTGCAGAGGAAGCAGAGAAAGTGACTTCTCAACAAGAGCAAGCTAAATCCCGGGCAGCCATAGGGAATAACGAAGCAGCTCAGAGAATTGAAGAAATAGAATCACAAAACAGAATAAAGGCTGAAATGAAAGCCCTTGAAGGATCAGACGAGGAGAAAGACACGTTGAGTCCATTAACTCCATTAAGATACAGACGATATACCATTGATGAAATTGAAGAGGCAACAGAATATTTTACTGAATCTCGAAAGATTGGAGAAGGAGGGTATGGCCCTGTTTATAAGTGTCGTCTTGATCATACACCAGTTGCAGTTAAGGTATTGCGTCCCGATGCTGCTCAAGGAATGTCACAGTTTCACCAAGAGGTGAGGGTGAAACAAAGTACTAATTGATATATGACATTTCTTTTGTTACAAAATAAGGGGCTTCTGATTTCTTAAATTGCAATATAAATTCACCCTGACCAGTTCATATCCAATAAAGTGTATTTTGAAGAATTATATTTCCCCTAATAAACCATTTGTGCACATACCTTATGCAGGTTGAAGTTCTGAGTTGCATGAGACACCCCAACATGGTTTTACTCCTTGGAGCCTGCCCAGAATACGGTTGTCTAGTTTATGAATACATGGCTAATGGTAGCTTGGACGACCGTCTCTTCCGGAAAGGAAACACGCGGCCACTCTCATGGCAACTTCGATTCCGTATTTCTGCAGAGATTGCCACAGGCCTACACTTTCTTCACCAGACCAAGCCAGAGCCATTGGTGCACCGTGATCTCAAACCAGGAAACATTCTTCTTGACAATAACTTTGTAAGCAAAATCAGTGATGTCGGATTGGCTAGACTTGTCCCTCCTTCTGTAGCAGAGCATGTAACACAATACCGAATGACATCAACAGCTGGAACATTCTGCTACATTGACCCTGAATACCAGCAAACAGGAATGCTTGGGGTTAAATCTGATGTTTATTCCTTTGGAATCGTGCTTCTACAACTATTAACAGCCAAACCAGCAATGGGTTTGACTCACCTCGTTGGCCGGTCAATCGAAAGGGGGACATTTAAAGAGATACTGGACCCTTGTGTGCCTGATTGGCCCGTTGAAGAAGCCATGAAATTTGCAAAGCTAGCAATCCAATGTGCAGAACTAAGAAGGAAAGACAGACCAGACTTAGGCAAGGTAGTTTTACCTGAGCTTGATAGATTGAGAGATTTAGCAGATGAAAATATGTACAATTTCTTCGTGGGTGGCAATGAAGATCCCTCCCCCAACCACAGCCATGCTTCTATGGCGCAGGTCAGTTTCAGAGAAAATCTAAGAATTCAACCCTCTATTTAGCTATTACAGTTGCAAGTTAACTGAATTGTTATATTTTGTATAAATTTATGATAATTTTCAAGAGCTTCTTGATTAATTCAAAAAAGATATAAACACTGCAGGAAGTCAAGAGTGATCCTCAAGGTCAATCAACGTACAGCAATTCAAAAGGCTGTTCAAGCTCAGCATCACTGCCAGAAGATTTTTGGGGTATGTTTTAAGAATAATATGATTATCAAAAACATAATAAATACAAATGAAAGTGCCTTTCAGTTACTGATTTTTTTCCTTCGACGCAGAAACTACTGAATAAGTTCTGCACAAGACATTGCCCGAATTCATGCAAAACAATTTAATTGTAAGTAATATTATAAGTCAGCTCAGGCTAGAGTGGCTTTGAAGCTGATTCCTAGTTGATTTTTATGGTTTTTAGCTGGTGAGGAGTAGAACAATTTTTTTTGCTTGTACTCCTGCCTCTATTGGGGGTTTATCGTGTAAATATTATGTAAACAGATTTACATAATTGAATTATATATAATCAGAAATATTACAACTTAGCTGTGTCTTTTTACATCGCTAGTCCAAATATTGAGTGGAAATGCCTGACACATAGCGTTCGAGAAAACTCGATAATAGTGATACATCCATGCCAAATCACTTTAGAGCTTGTTCGGTTTGAATTTTTAGTCAAAAAATGGATATTTGAATTTGATCTTTTTGACTTTTCAAATTTTTTTGAATGTGAAATGACTATTTTACCTTTAATCAATACATTTCAATTTTAAAAAAGTAAGGACACTAGAGTCATTTCACCTTCAACAACATTGAAAAGTCAAAAAAATAAAGTTCAAAAACCCTTTTGGGCTAAAAATTCAATCCGAACAAGCTCTTAATGGACCTAGAACGTGAAGTGCGCCGATGATGGATGCCAACGAAGTACCGAACTCACCACCAAGGCAAACATTGACTATAAGGATTTAACGAAAATTCGGCAGAGCTTCTCCTATATATTGGACTAAACCAACCAAAAAAGCAATAAAATTCTCCAACAAAATTATATAGAATATCAACTAGAGACCACCTGCCCCATTAATATGTACATATCAAAATAAAGTGTAGCCAAATTGACTATTTTAATATCCTTTACAAAACAACTAAAATATACATGATCTAGATCAAAATGCGGCAAGTCCGTCTAACTTCTACATGTCATAAGTGATACAAAAGACATACAAAAATTAGTGGACATGTGAAACATGAATAATGACTTGTTTAGTGTAATGGAATCATACAATCTATTAGGTCATGTGGCTCTAACTCTTGCAGCTGTAGTTTCTCCCAAAAAGTAGCTCAAATCTCAACTACGTCCTAATAAGAAAAAACGTGACAAAATATATGAGTTTGTAACTCAGTAAGTGGAGAGTTCGCAAAAAATATACTTTTCCAATTTACACATATTTACTGAAATTTTAAATTTTTCTATCATACATTTAAGCATACTCCAACAATCTTCTTTATCTTAGGTTCAAATTTTTCTGATAAAAATTACACTTCAGACTCTTGTGGCTGGTAAATATCTGACATTTCTCACCATACAAGTAACTCCTCCATTTCTTGAGTGCCAACACCATTGCAACCAGTTATAGGTCATGTGTTGGGTAGTTTAGCTCATGTTTCTTCAATTGTCTTGAAGCATCAGCATTAGAACACAACTCAAAACTCGACGTGAAGCATCACTATAAACCACAAACTCTTCACCTGGAGATGAAAGAGTAAGTACTAGGGCATAAACTAATATGTTCTTCAACTCTCGAAATTTCTTATCACATTCTTTAGTCTATACAAATTTAAAGTTCTTTCATGTCAAACTAGTCAAAGAAAGATCAATTCTGAAGAAATCGTCTACAAACAGACGGTAGTAACCTGCTAGCCCAAGAAAACTATGTACTTTTTGTCACATTTGTAGGGCGTTTCGATCTTAATAGGATCTACGTAAATGCCTTGGGCTAAAATAACATGACCCAGAAAAAGGGTCGGATCTATGATTTTTGGAGCCTAAGGCGAATTTCAAAATTAGACCCCCAATGGTCCTCCAAATTGTAGTATGCATTCAAAATCCACAAGTCTTTAACGAAATTAATTGTTAATTTAAAACTAAAAAAAAAAAAAAAAACAACAACAACAACTACTACTACAAACATGGTCAGAGTAATAAAGATTGCCCATCTTCAATTTTGGACCATATATGCACAAATATTTTGGGGGGCCAACTTTAGTAATCACAATTTTTTAAAATTATTATAAAGATGGGACTCCTTTGGTTTTGGATAAGAGACGATTGCCTCACTCACCTAGGCCCAAAATCGGCCCTACCCAGAAATACCATTTTATCAAGCCAGAATTCACATTTGTTGAACTTAGCATATACATGTTTATCTCGCAATGCCTGTAAAATAATCTTCACTTGCTCATCGTGGTCTTTGCGACTGGAAGAATAAACTAATATATCATTAATAAAATAATCACAAATATGTCCATATATGGGTGAAGCACTATGTTTATTAAAATGGATATTACTTACCAATCTTAAAATAATTCCAAATCTAACAACTTAACTAATTTATTTTATAAATACTATATTCTTAAAATTATATTAATTAATAAAATGATAAATTAAAATCAAATCTATACCTCAAAAGACCACGTGAATTGTGATGAATTTTGACTCAAATTTACTTATTGAGTCCTTGATTATTTTCATGACAAGTCCTTCATCTTTATAATATCTACACTTTAGTCCCTGTAATTTCTATTTCATTTCAATTTCGTCCTCTTTTATTTACAGCTTAAGTCTTTCAACTTTTAGATTTTTGTAAGTTAGTCTCCATATTTATACTTTTATGTCAATTAGTCCTTTATAGTATCACTATTTGACACAGATGTTTGTAACATGTGTATCAAACATGTGTATCAAATAGTGATACTATAAATAACTAAATTGACATAAAAGTATAAATATGGAGATCAACTTGTAAAAATTTAAAAGTTAAATGACTTGGGTTGCAAATAAAAGAGGACAAAATTGAAATAAAAGAGGAAGTATATGGACTAAAGTAGATATATTATAAAGATGAAGGACTTACTGTGAAAATAATCAAAGACTCAAGTAGTAAATTTACATATTCAATTACTATATATTATTTAATATAATAAATTAAAATAATAGTTTTTCAAAAAAACATCATTTTTAAAATAAATGAAACAAAAATGGTTTTTTGAAATTAATTTCAAAAAGTGGCTTATTTATGAAAAAAAAAAACCCATTCATTAAATCCATAAATGATGTCGGGGAATTTGTTAGTCCAAATAGAATCACAAGAAACTCATAATGGCCATACCTAGACCCAAAATCAGTCTTCGCTACATCGACATCTCTAATTTTGAGCTTATGATATCTTGAACGGAAGTCAATCTTAGGAAATACAGTGGCAGTTTGAAGTTGATCAAACAAAAGTCATGAATACGAGGCAAATGGTACTTATTGTGGATTGTTACTTTGTTCAACTGTCTCGATACATAGTCTCATTGTGCCATATTTCTTCTTCACAAATAAGGCCAGTGCTCCTCACATAAATACACTTGGCCTAATAAAACTCTTATCAACTAATTCCTACAATTGCACTTTCAATTATTTCAGCTCTACTAGAGCCATTTTGTAAGGTTCATGTGAGATACGAGTTATCCCTGGAACTAATCAATAGCGAACTCGATTTCTCTATCTGGCAGGTTTTTAAATATTTATTTTTAATATTAATTTCTATTTATAATGCGATTTAAATTTAGAAACATTAAAATATATTAACATTAAAATATTCTGGGCCGATTCGAGAATTTGGGGCGGGTCAAAGCAAAGTATTTTTCCATCCCTAGGATAGGAACGAGAATGCAATCCCTAGCCCAAACTTGCCTCAAGCCATTGTGTTGATTGGACATATATTGATACTGAGTCAATAGTTCTTCGCAAGAAAATAGAGAAGCAAGTGCAATAATTATTTTTTCGGGCATCCTTACAATCTAGAGCAATGACAAATATAGATGTCGCAAATTTTTTTCTCAATTCCTAGAATTTTTAGCAACAAATATTCATTGTCGCAAAAAATATACCTTATTGCATCACAAAAACTTTGTTGCAAGAAATAGAAGTTTGTTGACATGTTTCTACCAAAAATATTTTGGCGCCATGTTTCACATCATGTTTTTGGGGACAATTTTTATTATTTGTCGCACATTTTGACATTTCACAACAACTTTTTATGTCGCCTTATATTTTTTTAGTACTTATTTTTTTCGTTACAAACTTTGTGACAACGTTAAAAATGTGTCTCGCTAAATCACTTATTGCAACAACTTTTTGCACGTCACAAAATATCTTGCCGCAAAATCACAATTTTGTTGTAGTGAGTCCTGAAAGATCTTCTAGAAATCCATTAGAGATTCCCATATAACACGAATATCATCAATTTTCAACTTAATAATCTGATTGTGAATCACATTAGCTAAATATGCATGACACCTTTTTTAAAGCAAATTTCTAGCATCAAGTGCATGTGTCATACAAGACAAAAAGATTCACCATTCTCTCTTGGCCTTCGGAACACTAGTTCTTTAAAATAGTTAACTGAAGCATGATTTGCAGCTAAGAAGTCCATGCTAAAAATCATATCAAAATCATGAATATCAAGAGGATGTAGATTATCCTTCAACTCCTGATTATTCACTTTAATCACACAGTCCTTATACAAACTGTTAGGTAAAAGTGAATTTCCTACTGGGTCACTACAACTAAGTCACTGTATAATGACTCCAACACATCATTCGAAAGAATAGCAAGTGCATATGAAATAAATGAGTGTGTAGCACTTGAATCAATTAAAGAACAAGCAATTCTACCAAAAAACAGAGCACGTACCCATGACTACATCCGGTGACTCTTTGGCATCTTGTTAAGTCACTGCAAAAACTTTCCTTGGGTCCTAGGCGTCTTGCCTGGATCTTTTGTCGAATACCACTACTGGTGGCGACTTTTGACTGTGCTCCACTAGACATACCTGCTTTACTTACCAAAGTATCCTGATTCTAATTATGAGTCGATCTAGCACACATTGACAGCTAGCTGGGAAAAACATCACATGAGACGCGCCACTCCCATGTGGTCGATTTGGATAGTCTTTCTTTATGTGCCCAATCTAATCACACTCATAGCTTACACTAGTTGTAACGCCATATAAATTTTCTTAACACTGATGACGGTCACTTAAAAATCTTGAAATAGCATTTGAGGACTCCAAATAAGTTTTCTGCGCCATTGAAGGATTTTAAAAGTTATCTATTGCAAAAAAAGTAACAAGCGGCAAGAAAATTTGAAGTAAACTTCCAAAGCCTTAAGATTTTATCGAACTACATTAGGTATTGTCACAAATTATTTGACCATCTAAACGTGCTCTAAAAATTATGATAATTGAACAAAAAGCACTTGGCACCTTAGGCTACAAGATATCAATAATTCAGACCTTAGATATGTCGTTTGATATGAGAAACATGTAGCCAAAGTTGCTTGAAAAACTATCCCGGGTACAACTGACGATGTTCGATAAAATGGTCATAATAAATTTATACAACGTGATTTCATGGTGATTCTAAATTCTACTAATAGATGACTTATACATCTATCAAATGCCTTTGATTTGACTCAAATATTCAAAGTACACAAAGTTATGGTATTTACAAGTCAGGAGTAGAAAGCTAAAATTCTCATAAACACAATTCAACAACTTTATCTTCAAATTTCCAAAATGGAAAATTAAATATAAATTATGGTTTCTTCCACATTACAATATTAAAAATATATTCAATATTGTACTTAATTTACATCATAAATGACTCGATTGTATCGCCGCCAAAATATAAATAATATAAAACTACGTCATTTCCCTCCCGGTTGCTACTTTACGCTGCCGCACCAACGTCAATCATATCAATCTGAAGATTTAATAATTTTGGGGTAAGCATTTCAAAAGAAACACTTAGTATAAATTATACTAACATAAGAGAAAATAATACGAAATTAATATGCGACATGCCATTCATTTAAACATAGATAGGAACGACATATTTTTGGTAATTGACACCACGAAAGTCAAAAGTGATTACCATACTTAAGTGAATACCTTCAATCACTATCATAATATTCAATCTTTAAAATTAAACTTGACATACAATTTACATATCATTTTCTCATAATACAAACCCATGAAAACATGATGTAAGTAGTATAAGAAACTACCTTGCAAAATCGAAGTTTTTGGTTGAGTTGAAATGTGAAAAATGACTACACCTTTGCTCAAAATAATAACTAAGTGCCTTTGCCCTTTTGATTTACAAAAATCTATGTGTTGTAGTGTGGCTTGAGTGACTGAAATAGAAGGGAAGAAGGAGAGGAAAAATATGAAACTTGTTGGCTGAAAACGATGGAGAAAATGGAGAAATGGTGGAACAAGATGAGACATTACTAAAACCTACTGATGAGGGCTGAAATGAATAAGGGGATAATGATATTTGTTAGAGCAAAATGTATGCTTTGCTGAGGCTGAACTGTATAAAGAGAATGAAAATATGGTACTGGGGCTGAAAATAATTGGGAAGAAAGGGACTGCTGTATTTTATTTGGAGATTAAAAGGAAAAGTTTTGGAAGACTTTGTGTGATCCGAAGTGAGAGAGAAATGGGGAAAAAATAAGGAGAATTGTTGCTGGAAATGGATTTTGGGACTTCAATTAAATGGAGTTTGGGAGGAACTTGGAGAGGCCGAAACTGGTATAAAGGGATGGGACTGCTGGCTTTTTTTGGTGGGAATTTGGGGGGGGGAAGAATTCAGTTGCTTGAGTGGTGGAAGAGTGAGGGAAAAACATGGGCAGGTGGGGGTGGTTATTAGCTTTAAGGGGAAGTGGATAATTGGTGATGAAAATGGGAGGAAATAGGTAATTAATGAGGGAAAAAATGGATTGTTTCTGCTGGGTTTAGGGGGCAGATTGGGGAGTGGTTTTCTATAGAGAATAAGTGTAGTTTGGCTGAATTTTATGTGGGTTGGAAGGTGGGTAAATAGTGTTGATAATGGGGTTGATTCTAAGTGAAAAGCGGACTGAAAAATAGGTCGAAACTAAGATGAATAAATAGACCAAAAATAGACCGAGAAGATGTTTAAATCTTGTTGTTTTTTAATTTAAACAATTGTTCTAAAATTAACTCAACAACAATTGTTCGGTCTAAGAAAATTTAATAAATTTCGGTGATAAATAAAATTTCATATTCGTCAAGTAAAATATAAGACGAACACGTGCAATATTTAATGCGACTAAAATATACTAAATCGTACTAGGAAGTTTGTAGCAACGCCGAAAGATAAAATTTTATTTCCATGAAATTAAAAGATAAAATTTTTTCCTGTCACTACAACCCTCTCCACTTAAAATACTTCCTCTAAATTTAACTTACTTGGTTTACGAAGTCTGGGTACTTAACTAAGAGATCTTCTTTTATTTCTTAAGTGATCCCATCCTCCTCGTGCTTACTCCACTAAACCTTGACTAAAAGGACCTCCTGGTTTCCCAGAACATGGACTTTTTTCTCTATAACTACCACACGCGCTTTCTCATAAGTCATATCAATTTGTACGTCCAACGACTAATAATTTACCACATACTTAGGGTCATGCACATACTTTCTTAATATCGAAATGTAGAATAGGTCGTGTACTACTGAGATCTTAGGTGGCAATGCCAAACAATATGCTACATTTCCAATTTTCTCAAGAATTTCGAACGGGCCAATAAACCGTAGTCTGAACTTTCATTTTTTACCAAAACACATGATTCCTTTCATTGGGGCTACCTTCAAAAAAACTTTCTCGTTGATCCCGAACTCTAATTCTTTTCTTCTTTGATTGGCATAACTTTTCTGACGGTATTGCATTGTCTTAATTCTGGACCTGATTTTTTCTATTACTTCCACTGTTTTCTCAACTAACTCTGAACCCAAAATTCTTCTTTCGCCAACTTCCCAACAAATTGGCAAACGACATGAACAACCATACAATGCCTCATATGGTGTCATGCCAATAGTAGCTTGGAAACTATTGTTGTAAGCGAACTCCATCAACGGTAGGTGACTTTCTCATTCACTACCCAAATCCAAGACACGTGCTTTCAACATATCTTCAATGATTTGAATAGTTTGTTCTGAGTTTCCGTCGGACTGATGATGATAACCCGTACTAAATTTCAATTTAGTTCCCAAAGATCCCTAAAGACTTTTCCAAAAATTTAAGGTAATCCTCAAGTCTCAGTCCAATACAATAGACGCTGGTACTCCATAAAGTCAGACAATTTCCCTGACATATAATTGTGCTAGTTATTCCAAACTAAAATTTATCTAGAATGGCATAAAAATGGATAGATTTCGTCAAATGTTCTATTACAAACCAGATTGCATCATTACCTCTTGTCGATCTAGGAAAAACCTACAACAAAATCCATTGCGATTTTCTTCTATTTCCACTCAGGTATATCCATTAGATTTAATAGCCCTAACGGCCTCTGATATTCTTCCTTGACTTACTGACACACCAAGCATTTTACACAAAATGGGTTATAATTCCTTTCATGTTTGTCCATCAAAATGTATTATGTAAATCATTATACATTTTGGTCCATCCTAGATGTGCATTATAAGGAGCAAAATGAGCCTCAAATAAAATCTCATTCATCAGACATTCTTCCTTAGGCACGCATAACCAACCTTTGAATATCAAAGCTTTGTCATTGGCTATTTCGAATTCTTTTTTTTCTCTCTCTTTTGAGTTCTTACATTAGCCCTAATCTTTTCTTATAAATGATCATCCTTCTGAGCTGCCACAATTCTACCTCTGAGAATTAGCTTTAATATCAGACTTGCTATCATTGCTGATGCCCACACTGGCGGCGTAAAGACTTCAATTTAGATAATTCTCAAAGTCCTTGATCATGTTATATTGTATCAATTGCAGTGTAGACATATGGCCCATATTCTTTCTATTTAGAGCATCTACGACTACATTAGCCTTACTTGGATGGTACATGATAGTGAAGTCATAGTCTTTTACCAATTCCAACTACTGTTGTTGTCTCATGTTCAACTCTTTCTGAATGAAAAAGTACTTGAGACTCTTATGGTCGGTTGAACCTAGAAAGCTTCTCACTTATCCAACATTCGACGGTGTCGGCCAATTTGACACAGCCTCAAATTTTGACGGTTCTACTTCAATTCATTTGTCCGTTACAATATGACAAAGGAATCGTACCTGGTCTAGCCAAAATTCACATTTCTTGAATTTAGCATAGAACCTTTTCCTCCACAAAATCTCCACTACTATCCTTAGATGCTCTTGATGTTGCTAGGGATTTCTTGAATAAATCAGGATGTTATCAATGAACACATTGATAAACCAATATAAGTGGTGATGAAAGACTCGGTTCATCAAATTCATAAATACTGCAAGAGCATTCGTCAATCCAAATGGCATTACTATAAACTCACATTGCCCATAGCGAGTTCAGAATGTCGACTATGGTATATTCGATGGCCAAACATTTAGTTGATGATAGCCCGACCTCAAGTCAATCTTTGAAAAAACTAAAATACCATTCAATTAATTGAACAAATCCTCAATTCTTGAAATAGAATACTTATTCTTGATCGCCAGTTTATTCAGCTTGTTGTAATCAATACACATTCTCATTGACCCATCTTTCTTCTTCACAAAGAGAATTGGGGCTCTCTATGGAGAAACACTCAGTCTAATAAAATCCTTCATCCAGCAGCCCTCCAATTGCATTTTTAACTCTTTTAATTCTTTTGGTGCCATCCGATATGGAGCCTTTGACACATGTGCAGCTATAGGTATTAGATCTATTGTGAATTCCACTTTCATATCAGGCAGATACCTAATAGGTCATCTGGAATACATCAACATAATCCCAAATTACTGGCACATTATCTACTAATAATTCTTCAAATAAGGTGCTAGTGAGGATGGCAAGAAGCCCTTGACAATCTCGCTTCTTTGGCAACTTCTCCACTTGCAAAGTTGAGATAAGGCGGGAAAGTACTTTAATCTTTAACCCATAAAATTTGAACTCATTATCTCCCAGTCTTCGAGAGATTACTTCATTCTCAAAATATACGATGGTAGCACGATTAATACCCAGCCAATCTATCTCCAAGATGATATCAAAATATAAGATATTTATAACATGCAGGTTTGATGTCAATACAAACCCATCAAAATCTATCTGAACTGTCCTATATAAATTATCAATATCTATAGTTCCTTATGATGACATACAAACTTCTAGTACACTATCAGTTTTCTGACATGATATACCAAACTTAGATAGGCATGCATAAAAAATAAATGAATGCGTCGCGCCAGAATCAATAAGAATGTAAACAGGTACGCTAGAGATAGATAACATACGTATAATAACATCCAAATTCTGGGTGGCCTCTTCATGATTCATGGTGAAAACTCTGTCTTTTCTTTTTTTCGCTTGATCATTAACTTTTGTCGGCGCTTCCTAACACTACGAAACATAGTGGCATGGCTCACCACACGATAACAGACATTCTTGCCCATGTTGAAATCACCACCATAATTCTTCTTACACTTAAGGCACTGAGGATTGGAATTGCTCGATTGCTCCCTATTGGTAATTTGATTTTGTCTCTTGAACTGACTCGAATTTTGATTTCTATTATGATCTTGCAACTTCTTTTTTTCTGAGTCATTTTGCTGCCCTTGGGCTCTAATCTTTAAACCCTGAGAAGAACATGGTCTGAGCCTTTGTAACCACTTATTTGAAGGTAAGAAGCTCATACGAACTAACAATTTTTCTAATTTCCAGCCGCAATCTTCTTTCAAAGTGTCTTGCCTTCGTTAATTCAGTGTTGGCCAAATACGGAGCATTATATGATAGTTCTTCAAATTGCCACTCATACAAGGTGAATTCCATGTCTTCCTATACTAAATGAAGAAACTTCGACTCCTTGTAGTCTCGCAAAGCCTGTGGAAAATATTTTTCTATCAACTTGACCTTGAACTGTTCCCAAGAGAGATTATTTGGCTCTTTCCCAGTATGGGTATGAGATGCTAACTCCCATTAATGATATGCTCATCCAATCAGCATGAATTTGGCATAAAGGACTTTCTGATTTTCCAAACAAGAGATATGCTGAAAAATTTCCTCGATAGTTTGTAACCGTTCCTTAGCTGCTAGAAGATTTTTTTCTCCATTGAAGCTAGGAGTGTGGTACCTATGGAGTTGTTCTATCACTAGCACGGCACGGCAAGGCCATGGGATGTGTTGGTGGAGCCTGCTATAGTGGAGGCACTTGAGGTGCCCAGGGGCCTTTGGGTCTGTAGGGCTGGAGGTGCTATTTGAGCTGCCAATGCCCACCTCATTTCCTCAACCGTGAGTTGTAAATCCTGAATAGCTATTGCTTGAGTAGTTGGTGTCATTTTCTTTAGGATAAAAAAATTGTAATACATCGAAACATACACCATACATAATGATATAAATATCTGAAAGAGCCATCGACAAAGAAAAAATTAAATACTCCCTCCGTCAAACAATTGTACTTGTTTTTATTTTTACACACATTAAAAAAATGTAGTTATTATAGTTGTAAAAATAAATTTTACTAATGGTTTTCATAATATACCCATATATTAATATCATTACTATATTAAAAATAGATGGCCATGATTATTCTTGGAACTAATCATTCTTTTAAGACAATGATGACAATAGATGACAGTGGGGCCTTTTTATACTCTAAATATGTATGATTAAATACTCTCGGGAGATAGAATGTGTATGTATTGGTCTTTTATTTATTATACCAATTACAATTGAATAATTCTAGTTCATACTTCGTCGATAACAAGACACATTAAATTGGAGCATATTAGGGAATTAAGTAATTAACTAAACTTTCAACAAAGAAAGTGACATATAATTTCAGACGGATGAAAAAGGAAAACAAGCCTATATTTTTGGGTCGTATGTAGTAATATAAACTAAAAGTGTCTGGTGCTAAACTGTCATAAAATAACTGTACATGTATACTAAAATAAAGACTCAAAAGAAAACATGTGTATACTACTACTAATATGCTATCTCTAAGAATCATCATCGTTGATCCAACCTCCGTGAACTCTAGGCCTCTTCAACCGTGGATCAACGTCATCCAAGGTAACACAAGATTCAGCCTATGACTCCTCTTCTAGATCCTCCAACGAGTCTTTCTCGACCTCTTCAACTGGCATGGCCTCAATAACTAGAACTGGCTCAGGTACTAGCTTAACCATTGGAGTAGGCTCAGGAACGGACTCAACTGCCAGAACCAGCTCAAGGACAGGATGGAGATCGCCACCATATAGACTATACTCCTCCTAGTGTATAATAAGCGCTCACAATACACATCATACCCCACCTTAGGGTAGTAAACCTCCTCTAGGTCTCTTAGAATTTCCATGACGGTTGTCCAAGGCCAATTAGTTAATCAACCTGATGTGCAATGGACTCCACATCGGTTGTCACCAAACCGTAGTTCGTCACCCTAATACGTGCTGCCCTATGGGTACCGACATGATGACCCGTCAACCACTCGTGATTCGATGTAAACTGTATGTAATCATTCATTGCCGCCTCGGTTCACTCTAGCTAGTACTCACTTGGTCGAACCATATCTGAAATATCAATTATGAAGAGTCTGATTAGATGGGTTTCTATCATCTTTTAATTAAATTTTGAAGACTAAAATAAATATTCAATAAAATGTAGTCACGTTGTTCAAAATATTTATGGTGCAAAGTTTTAGTATCCACATTAAAATGTCAACTCAATGCAAAATTTTATCATAAATGAAACAAATATAAGTTTCACATATATCGTACTCAAATATTATTTACCTTAGAGCTGGCGTAGCGCGGTGATGGTGAGTAGCAACACTAAAACATTGAAATCTTAACTTCTTAAATTTTAACTTGACACAATAAAATAAAGATTATATAAAACAAAATAAAATTTTATAGTTTTCGAGAGCCTACATAAAAGTAAAATCGTGCTTTGGTACCAAGCTGTGATGCCTTGGATTTCTTTAACCCAGAGGGTCACTTAAAAATCTTAAAATAATATTTGATGACTAAATAAATTTTTTGATGCCCATAAATGATTTTGAAAATTTTCTATTGCAAAAAAGTAACAAGCGCGCAAACAAATTTGAAGTGAACTTTCAAAGGCTTAAGATTTTACTGAAATATCACAAATTATTTAACCATCTAAACATTATTTAAAAATTATGATATTTGAATTGTAGGTACATGGAACCTTAAGCTTCAACATATCAGAAATTCAGACCTTATCCATGTTGTTGGTATGAGAAAAATATAGCCAAAGTTACTTAAAAACTATCTCAAGTACAACTGACGCTGGCCAGTAAAATGATCATAATAAATTCATACGACGTGTTTTTTGGATAATTCCAAATTATACAAATAGATAACTTATAATCTATCAAACATCTCTAATTTGACTCAAAAATTCATAGTACACAAAAAGTTAAGGTATTTCAAATTCAAGAGTAGAAAGGTAAAATTCTCGTAAACACAACTCAACAACTTGAGCTGAGTGGCCCCGAGATCTTCTATATGAAGTTCCATTTGATACAAAGAGTGAATCTTTTGTCTCAATACTATGTAATAGTCAATCCACATTAGCTAGAACATATATTGATGTTTGTAATAGTAAGTCTAGACATGTGAGTCTCAGACATGATTATGTAAGGAAATTAATCAAAAAGTTGAATAATTTCTCTTACATTTGTGAGATTGAGCAAGAATTGAGTTTATCTATTTACAAAGTCACTTACTAAAGTGTTAGTTAGATCAACATCGAGTAGGATGGGGTTGAAACTCCTAAATTAAATTCACCAATAACGACAACCCTACTTGTCATTACAAAATGAGTAAATCACAAGTTCAAAGGATAACAACAGGTTATTCATAAGTGAATGATTAGCAACACTTAAATAAATCAAACCTTAGCCTAATGATGTAAGTGTTGGTGTTACAGTTGGAGGGTTGAGTTAAAAACTCTAAATGAAATTCATTACGTGGTACAAGTGTCTTTCTTGTAACAAAACTATAAAAATTTCACTTATACGAACTTTGAAGTGGTGCCATTTCAATAAAAGTTTGTTTCTGAAAAGTTCATGAAACTAGTTAGCGCATGGACATTAACGCACTAAGAAAATTTGTGCGGACCAAATTGAATGAGAATATTCATGTGTGTGAAATTGTCAATATTATCACAAGAAATAACGGGTTCAAAGCTAAGGCTACCCGGGATTTCGATATTATTTTGGAATGTTTATACTAAGATAAAGTTCAAATCGAAAAAACCTTACTTTAGGTGTGAATATCGTTTTAAAAGGAGTTTAATATATTTTAAACTAGTGGAGGATTGTTGAAAATATTGTTAAAAACATATTGTGGGACATAATGGGGAAAAAAATTCGGGCCATGGTCAACCGCGGCAAAAAAAGAATTTGGTCCCGCTTAACTTGGCCACGGCCGCAGTTGGACTGCATCTTATACAAAATGAGCAGTTGAGACACCAAAAAACTGCCTCTTCAACCTGAGTGACGTGTCCCTCATTTTTGGTATCTCAACACTATAAAACCAAGTTGAATTTGATAAAAAATAAAGACTGGAAATCATCTCAAAACAACATTAAAGTGTTTAACATCAAATTCATACAAATTTTCGAATTTTCTAAACATTCAAAGTTCTTTTTTTCTTCTTCTAAATTTCATTAGTGCTAGTGCAATCCGGTCTGAGGCTTAAAATCCACTAAAGTTATTTAAGTGAAGACCCTATATCATCTCATTCTTTAAGAGAGAGTTCAAATATCATTTTTAGGACAACCTTTTTCGTTCCTGTGTTTATTATATTCTTTTGTGTTCTTCAAGTTCAAGTTGTTGTAGATTTTTGGCGTTTGTGTTTCATTCTCCATCTTCGAACTAAGTTATTCAATAGAAAGTTGATAGCATTATTTTATAAGAGGTAAATAGTGAACATGCAGCTAAAGATGAAGCTGTTGGTAGTGCATCACAAAGTTAGGCACATGTGGTTGTCGCTGAATTTGACAATGATCCTATCATTGATAAACAATTGGAGAGTAAGCCTTTAATACATAGTGAGCTCATTATAGATATTTAAACTAAGGGTGGGCAAAAGAATAGAAACCAATTGAACCAGAACAAGAAGCAGAACCAAAACCGACTAGTTCAGTTCCACATAAGTATCAAATGGTTTTGGTTCTCAAACTTGAGAACCGATTGGTTCTAGTTTTGGTTCAGGTTCTAGACCCTGAATCGAGAACATGAACCGATTCTAATTTGTTATTTAATTTTTTCTAAATATTAATAATTATTAGTGTTGATGTTGTCTATTGGTGACCATAGAATCAAATAATTTACCAATTTTCTTAATTTATTTACACAAAAATCTATTAATTTTAAACCTATTACTTTCTCAAACCTTTATTTTCTCATCTAAAAACAATCAATTAATCTTTAATGATAGAAATTTGTATTCTAATTTGCATAATTATTTTAAAAATTATGGTTATGGAAACGAACCAAACTAGAACCATTTGGTTCGGCTCTGGTTTACTTTCATAATTTTATATAGAACAAATGGTTCTATTAGAAAATCACTATTGGTTCTCCGTTCGGTTCGATTCTATTCAGAATTGAACTAAACGAAACTTTGTCCACCCCTAATTTAAACTCAAGGAGTGGATGCAATTGAGGATCATGATTGGATTGAGGAACTTATGAACTTTGTAAAAGAGGTCAATGAGAAGTGGTTAATGAGGAAGAGGTTTGTTGGAAAAATATGTGTCACATTTTTTCATCTTTTTACAATGGCTCACTTAATTAATATTACTGATTTTTAATGTCAAAAAAGGATGTTAACATTTTTGTTATGACTCGTCTCGATAATGCTAGTTCTGACTGACTGCGTTAATAAGCTAATGAATTCTTCAGAACAGTAAAACTGCGTTTTAATTCTGTTTTCATACACAATATATTCTGATCACATGAATATTATTAACAACTTTTTTTGTAGGTTAAAGGATCTTTCTTTATTGTTTTGTATTTGTATAGGAAGGAAATATTTAAAGATAATCTTGAGTTTCCTAAATATTTTCCTATTACAAATCCAGAATATCGTTTTATATATTCTTTCCTACTAATTGTCTTACCATTCTTGTTGTAAGTTTTTAGGTAAGAAATAATTTCTAATTTGATTACTACTTTACCTATAAGTAAAAGTACAAATCAATAAGAAATTAAGCCGTGAAAAATATTTTTGTGCTCTTGTTCTCTAAGCTCATAGCCGCATATTTTTATGAAAGAACAAGACATCAAGCTTCATTGATTTAGTTTCAAAGCAAAAATATTTTCTTCAAACTCATTGAAGAATCAAAAACAAATTGGTGTTCATAGAACAATTCCATATCTTGATTAATCTACTTGGCGTGAAGTTAAGAATGGGGGTTCTTAATCCAAGTGGTGGTTGCGGTCAAGTATAATAGGAAAGTGGCGATAAAGTCAAGACCCGTGGGTTTGATTCTACTTCATCAACAAGTCAGAAGAAGAAGTATCAAAGGAAGTTGATCTATATTCTTTTGATTGTTATTTTGTTAATTTTGCAAAATTACAAAAATCGGATACTATTGTTTTTTAATCAAGATTAATAGTGCAATTTTTTTATCCATGGTATGGGGGCCCGTAGATGTTTTTCTTCAAGAGTTACCACGTTACATATTGTGTTTATATTTAATTCTTTAAATTTCTCTATACACAAGTTAGGTAAACAAATACCGCTTTAATCTACAAGTACATGTCGAACTACTATTTCGATACAACGCGTCGATTCGATCGTGTGTTTTGTTCTTCGCTCATTTAATTAAGATTTAAATTATTTTTTAATTTAATTAATCTAGATTTTATAACTTTCAATTGGTATCAAAGCAGGTACACTTCTGTAAGTTTGATCCAAAAAACCTAGATATGGACGGAGCTTTGTTTAGACCACCAGTTTTAGATGGTACTAATTATGCCTATTAGAAAATTAGGATTCAAGTTTGTATCCAATTCCTTGATGAAAAAGCTTGGCACTCTATTGTCCATGGATATAAAACTCCCACCATTATTTAAAATGGTGTAGAAAGAGAGAAAAAGGCAGACGAGTGGGCTTCAACTTTTTTTCAATTATACTAATTGGAATTCCAAAGTTTTAAATGTCATTTTCTCTTTTGTAAATTCTAATCAATTTTGTTTGATTTCAACTTGTCGGATTGCTAAAGAAGCTTGGGCCATCTTACAAATTACTCTTGAATTTGAACAACTAACCATGAGAGTTGATAAAAAATTCAAAGACTTCTATGCAAAACTTAGTGACATCACCAATACAGCTTATACCTTGGAAAAAAAAATACTCGGAGAGTAAAATTGTAAAGAAAATTCTCATATCTTTGTTTGACTGTTTTCACTCCAAAGTAACTGTCATTGAAGAAAGCAAGGAGATTGAGAAAATGAAAGTTGAAGAATTGGTAGGATCATTGATGACATATGAACTACATCTACACAAGAAGAAGAAAGAAAAGAGATATGGTATTGCCTTCAAAATTGACAAAGACGAAGAAAAGATTGATGGTGAAGAATGTGAAACTGATGAAAACACGGACATACTTACCAAAAATTTAAAAATTTTTAAAAGAAAATCAGAAAGGCAAAAACTTGAATATCTCACTTTAACAAAAGAAGAGATTGATGAACAACACAAGATAAAACTCCACTACATCTATGAATAGATTTGACAATCGAATTCAATACTGTGAGTGTAAAGGCTTTGGTCACATTGCTTCTGAATGTGCAAATACTATAATGAAATCTCGTACTAAGGAGGCGGTGAATATTACTTGGAATGAAGATGATGAAAATGATTCAAACTCGAGGGCGGGGCAGCGAGAACTCTCGATGATCGGTGTAATGTTTTCTTTGTGAACTTACATTATAGTGCGACTACGTGCAAAAATTGATAGCGAGGTTTTGATTTCTTGATTACAACATATGAAGAACGAAACCACGTGTGTCCTAACTACATCAGTGTGAATAAACAATTAAAAGACGAACAAGAGAAGAATTTTTATATTCATGTCATGATGGAATTTTTAGAATATGATAAAGGCGTGATTGATTTTATAAATGACACTCTAACCTAAACTCGAGCCGGCTAAAGTGAACTGGATAGTACATTCGCTACACAGGGGTTCGACCTTTAGCTTGCTTGGCCTATTTTGATTTTTTTTAATATAAATGGTAGAGAGCCGTTTAAAATGAAAGATGTGACACATATGTGATGTTTTAGTCTTTAAATATATAAACAAAAAATAGAAATTGAATTAAAAAATTAACAAATGTGAATTTATCATTGTTATTTATTTTTATTTAGTAATTTAACACATTTGTTGCTATTTATGTAAACATTTTTTAAATAATTACAATAGGTAACTAAAATTTTTAGTAATTTCAAAATAAAATAATTTTTATTCATACGGGCGAGCAAGGGTTGAACCATGGCCCACATGGGCTCGAGAGAGGCCGACGGGTGGGCCAAGTTCGTGTTCAATTTTTATAATTTGGGTTGACCCACTCGCAACCTGCCATGGCGCGGGCTTTTCTAATGCGGGCTGTCACCAGGCTTTATCGGATGCGGACAGACTAGGCTCGCTTGACCATGATTGACACCTCTACTCTAGCCAATCTCTTAAAAGAGAATGAGAATCAAATTGTGAATCTTCTTGATGAATTAGAAAAATCAAAAGAAATGGTCAAACAACTAACAATTGGAGCCTCTCGCTTGAGCAAAACCCTAAGCTATGGAAGAACTCTAAACGTCAAAGAAAGTTTGAGATATGTTGGAAAAGGTAAAAGAAAAGTTGAGAATCAGATCAATTTTATCAAAGAAACACAATCTGCTGTATTTCTGGACAAAACTGCTTCCATTGCCATTAAAACTGAGGTTGACTTGCCTATCCAAGTTCTGACCAATGCCAATACTCAAAAATAGTCACGACCATCAGTTATACAACCAATGTATCAATTCTCAATACATAGAGGTAAATCAAATTACTTTGTAAAATGTTGCACTTGTGGTAATCTAGGACACGACTCTTTTCATTGTTTATATAGTAAAAACTTGGTTAATAGACAGATGAGACACTATAGCAACACTAAAGTAAGACAAATTTAGGTTAAAAATGGTGATTTAAATTGTTATATAGTTGATGCTACTTATAGAACTTTTATTCCTAACTCTTGGTATTTTGATAGTGGATATGACTGGTAATCGATATTATCTAACTAACTACAAAAGTCATGTAGGTGGTCTGGTTACTTTTGGTGATGGAGCACATGGTAAAATTGAAGGTGTAGGCACTATTCTAATTGATAGATTCTCCCCGTTAAAAGAAGTACTTTTTGTTGTAGGTTTGAAAGCTAACTTGATTAGTATAGGCCAACTTTGTAATGATAAACACTTAGTTATGTTTCCAAAAAATTCTTGTAAAGTTTTGAAATATGATGGTAATTGTATTCTACATCGTACTAGGTCTAGTGATAAATGTTCTCTTCTTGACACCAAACTTGTCATATTTCAAAGACTAACTCTACCGAGTTGTGGCACAAACAGTAGGAATATTTAAATTATAGTGATCTGTTGAGACTAACAAAATTAAATACAGTACGAGGCATTCCTAAGATTACTAAAAAATCTGAAGAATTGTTTGGTTCGTGCCTAAAAGGTAAGCAAACCAAAAGTACTCATAAGCAAGGTAAGTTTCTTACTACATCTCATGTACTAGAATTACTTCACATGGATTTGATGGGACCTATTCATACTGAAAGTATTAGTGGCAAAAAAAATATATCTATGTTTGCGTGGGTGATTTTTCTAGATATACTTAGGTAGATTTCTTAAAATAAAAATTTGGCATTTTTGAAAGATTAAAATTATTGCACCTAAAATTAACAATAGAAAAATATTTTGAGGGAATAAAAATATTGAAGATTAGAAGTAATCATGGAAGAGGGTTTGAAAATGCTAATTTCTCTACATTGTGTGATCAAAATAGTATTTTTCATGAATTCTCTATTCCTAAAATTTGTGAACAAAATAGAGTTGTGGAAAGAAAAAATAGGTCTTTACAAGAGATGGCTAGAGTAATGCTAAATAGTAAAAAACTTCATGTTAAATTGTGGGCTGAATCAATAAGTAATGTTTGCTATATTTTAAATCGTGTGTATTTAATAACAAGAACCACTCAAACTCCTTATGAAATCTGGAAATGAAGAAAACCAAATCTCAAGTATTTACATACTTTTGGTAGCAAATAGTATGTGCTAAATGATCGGAAATACTTGGGTAAATTCGATTCAAAAAGTGATGATGGGGTGTTTATGTGTTATTCTACGAACATTCGAGCTTACAGAATTTATAACATGCGTAGACTATCATTGAATCAATCAATGTAAAATTGATGACACTGATGATTTTTCCTCTTATTCACAAGAGCATAATATTGAAACCTTGGAAAACAGGTTGATGGACGTCAACTTACTCAAGACAACCACGTGTCTATTTCAGATAGTGATATATGGATGGAACTTTCAACATCAAGTTCTGGTGTCTCTGCCCCTGCTCTTGGAAGTTGTGACGTACCATATACAAGTAACAAACAAAACATGAGAAGGCAACCTCCTTCTTGGATACAGAAAGCACACCCATTGGACAATGTTCTCTCAAATTCCGAAGACGGTATGATGACTATGAGGAGGCTTGCTAATGAACTTGGAAATGTTTGCTGCACTTCACAAATTGAACACAAAAATATAAATGACGCAATTATTGATGAAATTTGGGTTATAGCCATGCATGAAGAGCTAGCTCAATTTGACAGAAATGAAGTGTGAGAACTTGTACCTCAGCCAAAGGACACAAATGTGATCGAGACAAAGTGGATATTCAAAAATAAATTAGATGAACATGGCAACATAGTCAAAAACAAGGCACGCTTGGTTGCACATAGATACACTCAACTAGAAGGAGTAGATTTTGATGAAACATTTGCGCCTGTGGCTCGACTTGAATCTATAAGACTTTTACCATCTGTGGCATGCCAAATGCGGTTCAAACTATACCAAATTGATGTCAAAAGTGCTTTTCTGAATGGGATTCTGAATGAAGAAGCCTATGTTGAGCAACCTAAGGGACTTGTTGATCATTATTCTCCCGACCATGTGTTCAGACTCAAAAAGGCCTTGTACGGACAAGCTCTACGTGCTTGGTATGAATGATTAACCATGTTCTTGTTGGAACAAGGATACAAGAGAGGGGAAGCTAACAAAACTTTAATCATCAAGCTTCGTGGATTTAGTTTCAAAGTAAAAAGTTTTCTTCAAACTCATTGAAGAATAAAAAACAAATTGGTGCTCAAGCAACAATTCCATATCTTGATTAATCTATTTAACATGAAGTTAAAAATGGAGATTCTTATTCCAAGTGGTGGTTGCGGTCAAGTACAATAGGGAAGTGGTGATAAAGTCAAGACCAATGAATTTGATTCCACTTCATCAAAAAATCAGAAGAAGAAGTATCAAAAGGAGTTGATCTATATTCTTTTGATTGTCATTTTGTTAATTTTGCGAAACTATAAAAACCTGGTACTATTGTATTTTTAATCAAGATTATTAGTGGATTATTTTTACCCATGGCATGGGGGCTGTGGATGTTTTCCTTGGAGATTTACTACGTTACATCTTGTGTTCATATTTAATTCTTTAAATTCCGCTATACACAAGTAATTAGAACACCATTTTAATGTGCAAGTACATGTCAGAACTGTTTCTTAATACAACGTGTCAGTTCTTATGGCGTTCTGTCCACTGCTCATTTAATTAAGACTAAAATTATTTTTTAATTTAATTAATCTAGGTTTTATAAATTTCAAGGTTAATGAAGAAGTGTTTAACAAAAAAAAAAGGTTAATGAAGAAAAGTTTGATGCAGATTGAAATGAAGAAGTGTTTAACAAAAACAAAAGGTTAATGAAGACAAGGTTGATGCAAATTGAAATGAAAAAGTTTTTAATGAAAACCAAAATGAGGAAGGGTGAATGTAGGTAGAGTACTTAGTTACTCAGATTATGATTATGATTATGATAAGGAAGAAGTGAATAATGAAGAGCAAAACGAGGACAACATGTTCTCCACGCTGGGCAAGGGTTTTGATCTTGGCAGGGATGACCAAAAACATGAAGAGGATACACACACAAATTATGGAGATTCCGAAGAACTTGTAAGTTTGCATACTGACGATCATGGTGTTTCTTCTTCTAAGAAATTTAAGAAACTTGGATCAACCCATCAGACATGGAGAATCCAAGATTCAAGCTTGGTAAGTTTACCGGCTCAAGTTCTTTTGTTTGTTGTATTATTTACTAACTAGCTCATTGTGCATTACTGTAGTTTGAATCAGTCTTGGTGTTGAAAGCTGCTACTACAGAGTATTCAGTGCAAAATGCCAGACCAATTTACTGTGCCAAGAATGACAATGTAAGGGTGAGAGTAAATTGCAAAAACCCATGCCCCATGGACATCCTAAATTCAAGATGAAAAAATGTTTATAAGTAAAAAGATGAGCATACATGCACAATGTTGTGGCAAAATAAGATAGTCCAGTCCAGCTATTTGGCTAAGAAATATTGGCCAAATTTTAGGTCAGATCCTAACTGGTTAATGAGCAGCTCTGCTGAGGCTATTAATGTAAGATTATATGTATGAGACTTAATGGTGGAAGTTTTGTACGACTAGAGCAATATGTGCAGAAATCATTAAAGGGGATGTTGAATAACAGTACACAATGTTTTTTTTTTTTTACTATTATGGGCAACTCAAGTTAAATAGTCCACGAAGTACATTACATTTAGAGGGGGAGGGCCCAATATTCAAAAGAATTTACATTTGTTTAAGCGCAGCGAGGAATAGTTTAAAGTTGGTTGTAGACCATTCATAGAGTTCGATGGTTATTTACTGAAAAGTTATCAAGGAGATAAATTTTTTTTTTTTTTTGATCGAAATCAGAGGGGGAGGGGGGGGCAACTTCTGACCACAGTTGGCATTGATGGTAACAATTGCATGTTTCCCATTGCATGGGCAATTGTAGAGTCAGAAAATAAGTCAAATTGGAGTCAAGTTTTGGAGTTACTAATTTATGAGATTGGAATGTACAATAGTACGGCATTGACTTTCATAACTGACAAGAAGAAAGGTCTCATGGTGGCCATTACTTTCTTTTGTGAAGGGGCATAACACAGATGATGTGCTTGACATTTATGTAACAACTTCAGTTTGAAGCAAAGAGAATGACACCAAAAAACTTGTTATGTGTTGCAACTAAGGCTACAACTGTGGTTTAATGGAAATAGATCATGAATAGCATCAAAGAGTATAGTGAGGAAGCATATGGTTTGGTTGCTTGAAGAGAAACCAGTTTCAGAAGATACCATTACAAAGAAACACCAAAACGTGATATTTTGGTAAACAATTTGTATGATTTATCCTATTCTTCAATAGTGGCAGCTAGAGATAAGACAATCATCACTATGATTGAGAATATAAGGTTTCAACTGATGACCATAATGGCTACAAAGAGAGAATTAGTGCATAAATGGTATGAAGGGTATAGGTCAAATATTGTTCAAATATAGAAAAAGGCTAAGACACTAGCCAAGTATTTAAGAGTAACCTGGGAATATATAGAGAAGTTTCAGGTTAAGCACATTAATGGGAAGCAGTGGAGTGTGAAATTGGTAAAACATGAGTAGAATTCACTATGCTCATGTTGTTGCAAGCATGCAGTAAAGGGATTTAAATCTTAAAAAAAATATGTGGATGCATGTTTGAAAAAAGAAGAATATTTGAGGCTTATACTTCATTCGTTGCCCAATGTTAGGAGCCTGACTTTGGCTAAATCTGGTTCAACTGGTTCAACACTCGTTACAAACACCATTGAAGAGGAGGTAGGCAGGAAGGCGGAAGAAGGTTAGAAGAAGGGGGATAGATGAGAAACTAGCATAATCCAAGATGAGAAGAAAATGTATGAAAATGACGTGTAAGAAGTGTGGCCAAACTAGGCATAACAAGGAGTTGTAAGTCTCCGGCCTCAGACACGCAACAAAAGAAAGACAAGTCCAAGAAAAAGAGATGGGCATCTACCTCAAATGTAAATGAAGTTGGAACAAGTTGAAGACAATAATGGATACATCATTTTGTTATGTTTCTTGCTACTAGACAGATTTGTTATGTTTAATGAGGACAAATATTATGTTTTTTTTGGGACAAGTAAACGTAAATGCAATACTTCAGATTTTGCAAGTTCTTGACTTGTTATTGAATGTTGAAGAACTTATTGCAATGCAATTGATTTTGTAATTGCAAGTTGTTGAGTTTGTTACATTTAGTTTTTGTTTTTGTTTTTGTTTTCAAGTGAAATTGACTTTATTAGTTCTAAGTTGTATATCGAATTGTACAGATTGTTTAGTTTGTTTTCTGTTTAACAAGGGACCTACTCACCAAATTTGTGAAAATGTTGGGGTCTTTTATCGCAATATTTACGAAGAGGTTAGGGACTTGCTCTGCTTCATTTATAAAAGGTTTGGGACTATTGTTGTACAATCTTCAACAATTTTTGGGACCTGCACTGATCGTTTTAAATAAAATTACTCATTTTGCAAAACGAAAAGACTGAAGATAGTACAATGAAATAAACACTAGATTTTATGTACATAATAAAAGCCTTTGTCAATTTTTTTTTTATCATTGGTACTGGGAGACTAAGATTGATAGCCTTTATACCGTAGTAGTCACTTAGTTCGTCAGAGTCCCTTTCATTGTCTGGATTAGAGTTTGCTTCAAGAATCAAACTCTTATCCACACAATGAAAGGGACTCTGACGAACTAAGTGGTTGCTATGGTATAAAGGCTATCAATCTTAGTCTCCCAGTACCAATGATCAAAAAAAAAAAAATTTGAGGAGGCGAAGTGGTTAGAATATTGAATTTTCTGGGCATAGGACAAAGGTAAACAGTGCATCATCATGAATGTTGGGTCATATCTCAGGAGGAATTGTTTAGTTCAATTCTGCCATTTTCCTCTGAAACGTCCAGAATTCTTGTAGATATTTTTCCCAATCTTTATGGAGATTAAATGATTGGACTGAGTACTCCTTGACATGAGAAAATTGCTCATAGAATCACAATTCATTAAAATATCCCTGTCGTTGAAAGATGAGGATGACATAAACATTTGCGTGTGAGGTTCGGAGATCTTTCATTCTCAGAGTATATGTTTTGAACTTTTCTTCCCAATAAGAGAGTGGATGAAACCATTCGAAGAACTTTCTGGCCTCATGATTGTATTCCTGAATGTATTCAACATGATCCTTCCAAAATTGTATTTTGTATTGTATCTCGCCAAAAAATTCGCATGTTTCATTGGCGTTAAAGCAGAAAGCAATTTTGTGCATTTCAAGTAGATACCACAAGAAGTATGGAAGTTCTTTTGAAAATTTCCCTTTCATTTGGAGGGGATTTAGGAAGAAGAGATTTAGGAATGGATAATTTGGATGGAATCTTAGGCCTCACAGAAGGTGAATACCATGCTGTCTGATGACAATAGATTGATATTTTAACAAGAGTTTTTTAGACCTTGATTGGATAGTTCGATTCCTAATTAGATCTTGAAGTTCATTAGGGAAACCATGAATCGGGGGTTTTCGGGATAGAGGTGTCATCATGCGGATAATGGGGACGGTATGAACATGAAGTATCTTTGGTCGAGAGAGCAAGTCTGGTAGGAGTGGCCTTTTATATGCTTGACGTTAAAGTCAAAATTAGAAAACCATTTGGCCCACCTGAGTAACTAGGAATTAGGGACCTGTTTCTGTTTAAAAGTCAGCATTTTTTGGAATGCTGACGTGTTCATTTCCACAAGAAATTTGTGGCCAATGAGATGGTACTGAAACTTTTTAATGCCACGTTTTACTACCAAAATCTCTTTGAAAGTAGAATGGTAGTGCTTTCCTGCCTCTGAAAATGATCCGCTCTTATATCTACAAATTGAGCATTTTCCACCCTTTTTCTCTAAGATGACTACAGCTAAGTATAAGTCACTAGCATCAGTTTGTAAGATTCTTCTTCCATCAGTAGGAATAGAGGGTTGGTAGTTGTTGCACTTTTTGCTTGATTTGTTGTCTTTGCTTCAATGCAGACGATTGACCATTGTCTTTGGTTATTTCTTTAACATATTCTGCAGTGTCTTGATAATGGCAGAGAGGTGGTCAACAGGCCATGTAGTTCACAATGCCAAGGAATTGTTGAACCACTTTTCTGGACAAATCTTTTTCAGAAAACTTTAATAGCTCTTGTCCAACGTGGGGTTGTAGCGAGTATTGGCCTTCTTTTATTTTCATACCAATGAAATCTATCTCTGGTACTCCAATGACCATCATCTTCTGAGAGAGCATAACCCCAAATTCCTTGGTTACTTCTGCGAATTTGGCCTGAAGTTGTGCAAGTGATTCATCGTCTCGAGAAAACAAAAGGATATCATTAATGTAAATTAGAGCAGTGTCCATCAATGGATGATATATCTTGGTAATAGCCTTTTGAAATAGAGACGGGACTGTTTTGAGGCCAAATGGCATAACTGTCCACTCGTAGTGGGGGTTTGGTATGCAAAAACCAGTTTTGTGCCTCTCTTCAGGTGCAATTCTAAGTTGCCAAAATCCTGCCTTTAGATCAAATTTTGAAAATACTCGTGCGTCAGACAGATTGGCAAATTAAGCCTTTCTGTTGGGTAATGGAAACTTGTCGTCTGCAAGAAAATGGTTCAGTGGCTTATAGTCAATGACGAGTATCATTTTTTCTCGGACTTGCTTACTTCTTTTGTTGACATAAAAAGCTTGGCATGTCCATTGGGAAGTAGTAGGTTTGATTAGTCCTTCAGCTTATAATTGGGCAAGTTCTTTTGTTGCAAGTTGGAGATGTTTATGGCTCATTCCAATATGGCTGGCTCTTGTAGGGTTTATATCTTCATTTCGCTTGAAAGGCAAGGATATGAGAATTCAGGGTTCTTCCTTAAGGGATGAGTGTATTTAGTGAGGAAGTCTAAGTGTGATTCTACACAACAATCTCATATTAATATATCTGTGATAGCATGGAGGTTTGTAATGGAAAAGTATGTGGTTGGCTAGATATAAGGTAGGTAGTAGGATTTGAATCTGAGGCTCTTTAGAAGTGGAATGACTCTTTTTTCCCAAAGCTGTTGGATAACATCAAAACCAATAACAATATCTTTTCCTGGTAGAGACGAGCCAAGTAATCTATGTGAATTATTGCAATCAGGAAAGAAATGAAGAGTGACTGGCTTGTTGATAAGCTTTGTGGAGAAATACTCATTGTTTACCACGTGAAAAATCTGTTGGTGAGATTTCCACATGTTTGTTGGGAGAACTACTGTACGTGAAAAATCTCACCAACAGATTTTTCATGCGGCAAACAATGAGTATTTCTCCACATAGCTTATCAGCAAGCCGGTCACTCTTCACTTCTTCCCTGATTGCAATTTCTCACACAGATTACTTGGCTCGCCTCTACCAAAAAAAGATATTGTTATTGGTTTTGATGTTATCCAAAACCTTTGGGCAAAAAGAGTCATTCCACTTCCCAAGGGTCTCATATTCAAATCCTACTACCTACCTTACATCCAACCGACCACATACTTTTTCATAACAAACCTCCATGCGATCACAGATATATTAATACGAGATTGTTGTGCAGAATCTCACACATACTTCCTCACTAAATGCACTCATCCCTTATGGAAGAATCCTGAATTATTCATATCATTGCCTTTCAAGCGAAATGAAGTTATAAACCCAACAAGAGAAAGCCATATTGGAATGAGCCTTAAATATCTCCAACTTGCAACAAAAGAACTTGCCCAATTACAAGTTGAAGGACTAATCAAAACTACAACTTCCCAATGGGCATGCCAAGCTTTTTATGTCAACAAAATAAGTGAGCAAGTCCGAGGAAAAATGAGACTCGTCATTGACTATAAGCCACTAAACCATTTTCTTGCAGATGACAAGTTTCCATTACCCAACATGAAGGATTTATTTGCCAATCTGTCTTATGCACGAGTATTTTCAAAATTTGATCTAAATGTAGGATTTTGACAACTTGGAATTGCGCCTGAAAAGAGGTACAAAACTGGTTTTTGCATACCAAACCACCACTACTAGTGGACAGTTATGCCATTTGGCCTTTCAAAAGGCTATTACCAAGATATATTATCCATTGATGGACTCTGCTCCAATTTATATTGACGATATCCTTTTATTTTCCTGAGACAATGAATCACATGCACAACTTATGGCCAAATTCGCAGAAGTAACCAAGGAATTTGGGGTTATGCTCTCTTAGAAGAAGATGGTCATTGGAGTACCCGAGATAGATTTCCTTGGTATGAAAATAAAAGAAGGCCAATACTCCCTACAGCCCCACGTTGGACAAGAGCTATTAAAGTTTTTGTCCAGAAAAGTGGTTCAACAATTCATTGGCATTGTGAACTACATGGTGTGTTGACTACATCTCTGCCATTATCAAGACACTGCAGAATATGTTAAAGAAATAACCAGCACAATGGTCAACTGTCCAGACTGAAGCAGTACAACAAATCAAGCAAAAAGTGCAACAACTACCAACCCTTTATTCCTAGTGATGGAAGGAGAATCTTACAAACTGATACTAGTGACTTATACTTGGTTGTAGTCCTCTTATAGAAAAAGGGTGGAAAATGCTCAATTTGTGGATATAAAAGCGAATCATTTTCAGAGGCAGGAAAGCACTACCATTCTACTTTCAAAGAGATTTTGGCATTAAAACGTGGCATTGAAAAGTTTCGGTTCTATCTTATTGGCTACAAATTTCTTGTGGAAATGGACATGACAGCATTCCCAAAAATGTTGACTTTTAAACAGAAACATGTCCCTAATTCCCAATTGATGAGATGGGCCAAATGGTTTTCTAATTTTGACTTTAACGTCAAGCATATAAAAGGCCAGACAAATCTCCTACCATACTTGCTTTCTCAACCAAAGATACTTCATGTTCATACCATCTCCATTATCTGCATGATGACACCTCTATCCCGAATCCTCATGATTCATGGTTTCCCTCCTGAACTTCAAGATCTAATTAGGAATCGGACTATCCAATGAAGATCTAAAGAACTCATGTTAAAATAGCAATCTATTGTCATCAGACAGTATGGTATTCACCTTTGTGAGGCCTAGGATTCCATCCAAATTATCAGTTCCTAAATCTCTTCTTCTTAAATCCCTTCCTAATATAAGAGAAATTTTCAAAAGAACTCCTATGCTTCTTGTAGTATCTACTTGAAATGCACAAAATTGCTTTCTGCTTCAACGCTAATGAAAAATGCAAATTTTTTGGTGAGATACAATACGAAATACAGTTTTGGAAGGATCATCTTAAATTCATTCAGGAACACAATCATGAGGCCAGAAAGTTCTTCGAATGGTTTTATCCACTCTCTTATTGGGAAGAAAAGTTCAAAACATATACTCTGAGATGAAAGATCTCCGAATCTCACATGCAAATGTTTTGTCATCCTCATCTTTCAGCGATAGGGATATTTTAATGAATTAGGGTTCTATTAGTACTTTTCTCAATCCAGTCATTTAATCTCCATAAAGATTGGGAAAAATATCCACAAGAATTCAGGACATTTAAAGAAAAATGGCAGAATTAAACCAAACAATTCATCCTGAGATATGGCCCAACATACATGATGATGCACCATGGGAATATTTACCTTTGTCCTATGCCCAGAAAATCCAGCAAGACATATAGGCTCACATAGAAAGTCTTAGTCAAATTTTTAATTATTATCCGGTTCATCCTCCGGATGATTTTAATTTTGACATTTCTTGAACCAGCTGTATCTGGTAACACAAAGACTGGGACAACATCCAAATATTCAGAAGACACACCTGAAGGTCAACAACTTAGGGAAAAGCTGTGAAAAATGCTAAATGAAAGCGTGATCACAACCACTCTCAACCCAATACCACTGATAAGTGCAAGTTCATAGTTCAGAATGAAACAGAAAAATGAAAGAGTAGAAGCATCCACAAGCACAGTCAAGAAAGAACCGTCATGGTCCCAACTCCAAGATTCACAAGACCCATGGGACTATTTCTTTAATCTACATGATCCAAAAAACCTTAAAAATTAAGAACAGCAACTCTGGGAAGATGACCACAAGTTACAAGACATGCCATGGTGGAAGCAACGTGGACTCCTATCAGACTCTGATGACTCAGATACACCACGAAGGACAGTGAATCAAGGTACCCCGTAATTCACGATTTTACTTTTTAAAAGGTTGTTCGTCATGTTGTTTAATAATTGATAATTTGTCTATTTATTTAAATTATTGTATTTTCGTGTTCCTCCACATGTGTAATCGAGTCGTAGTGATAGTTTTTCAGACTCTTTTAGGATTAGATGTTTCTCGGTGAGACGCGTGTCCAGCTTTATTAAAAAACTAGGCATCTTTGCCAACAAGGTTAGATTTGTGATTAGATTTCATGTCTAGAGAAGAAGGATCATTTCTCTATATAAGCAAACCTCCCCCTCAGTTGTAAGGCAGATCGAAAGGAAATAAAACTTTCTTTATTACATTTTCTCTCCATGTCTTTCTAAACTCTTCTTCTTCTCCATTAGTTTCAAAAAACTGTTATAAACTTAGGATGGATAATAAGCATAAAAACTGAGTAGTATCCTTTCAAGTATGCTATGCAGTTGCCTCTATGAGGATCCTCTGCAACAAAAAGAAAAGGTTTTACTACTGACCATTAGATCCGATATGAGGTTTGGTGATACTTATGTTTTTCGAAAGTCGGGCCTATAAAAACCCATGAGGAGGCAAAGTGACTAAAATATTGGATTATATGATGTTATCACCACACCTCCACTATTAACCTATCTAGTCAACTAGTCATAATTTAAAAAAAAAAAAAAAAAAAAGAAAGACTGATGGTGGAGTATAAATTATGTTCAAAAGAGAACAAGTACAAAAAAAAAGCCTCATGCAAATGTTTATGTCATGCAAATGTTTATGTCATCCTCATCTTTCAGCGATAGGGATATTTTAATAAAACATAAAACATTATATATCTAACTAAAAATATACTTACATTGACCCTAAAAACAAACTCAAACACCCATATTTTCCAAAAACTTGGTTTTCTTGAACCGAACGTTATGATTTCAGCTTTCCTTTCTCGGTTCGAGCTAAGTGAACCAAAAATGAGTTCGTTCGATCTTTCACACATGAGGGATCATACCAAATACAGAGAGAACATCATGCATTTCATGTAGAAAATTCCAAGTTAATTGGTCGACATTAATATAGGAAAATAAGGAAAATAGCAATGCACCAAACTCACTAGTTTTCTTTGGCAAGAAAAAAAGGGTCTTCTACGATTTAGATCTATCCATGAGGCATTCATCTCTACTAGAATTTATCTCCCGAATTGATAGCATTTCCCAGTACTAAACCTCGATTGAGGGATTCTCGATACCTTTTGACTAGACATCGGAGCATTTCCTTTATCCATTGGACGGCCTTGCCTCTGTAGCGTGTCTTCTAGTCTAACTATTTTTTTATCATGAATTTCTTCTTCGATCAAGTCTATCAATTCATTGTACGTTTTAGGCTTCCACTTGTGAACATCCCTCCAGAAGAAAGTTGACTTGTTCAAACCAAATCTCAAAGCCTAGAAAACAGTATCTTGTGGAATGCTTTCCACATCAACCATTTCCTATGTGAAGAAGCTCGGATAACTTTTCAGAGACTCTGGTAGCCCTTGCCTTATATCATGAATTCTTTCGGTTGGGGCTGAACCAGGTGTCTCCGCAGTAAACATATTGATGAATTGATTCTTGAGGTCAGGCCAACTGTGTATACTACTTAGTGTCAACTTATTTTACCACTTCTTGGATACTCCGAAAAGGGTACTATGGAAGCCTCGACACTTATGTTCTGGGCTTGCTTCCAAAAATTTATGTGTGTTGTAATCCCTAACATGATCAATTGGCTTACCCTTACTATTGGTCTTTTACATTTTTGGCATCAGAATATTTTTAGGTTTTTCCAACGTTTATTTTCTCGGAGAATGGGGCATATTCATAATTGGCATCCAACCTCTTTGGACAGAGTGATCTGTCTCCATTCCTTCAGCAAGAAGGTGATTTATTTGATCATTTTCTTTAATGGTGGGACCCATCTCTCGCCTCAAAGCTCCATTGCCTCCCAACCTACTAAAGACATTGGCGAACCTAGAATGTATTTGCTCTCACTGATGTTGAATGTATTTTATTCCACCGACACGCTGTACATGGGTCAGCCGGTAGGTCAGCAGTCGATCTGGAAATGAGATTGTGGGTTGTTGCCCCTATGCCTCAGATGAGTGATTCTTTCTGTGTGACATCTCTCCCACGAAGAATGATATGGCTCAAAATGCCTTGGCAGTTGGCATGGTATCTTCTCCACTTTCTCGTTCATTAATTTATGGATGAAGGTTTGCAAATCCTTAATGCATGAAAAATTGTTTCATTACAGAATTTTCTTCAGCAAAATGTTGCACATTGGCTGCTATGTCAGTGAATGTTCTAGTGAGTTTGGCTACTAATCTTGACGACCTCCAATTTTTTTTCTCTGATGGACACTTCCTTCTGCTGTTACTACAGGACTAGCATCCCAGACCCTTCGTAAGTTTTCATCACTTTTTGACATACTTCCACTCATTTTTTCTTTCTTATTTTCTTTGGCTTAGCTTTTTCCCTGTTGCTCATCGGTATTTTCTCTCGTGGTTTTTGTATCTTCCCACAGACGACACTAATATATTGACCTCAAATCAGGATTGATTTCAACGCCATCAATATTAAGCCATGACACTGTTAACCTGCACACTTAGAGTACACGTTAGACTACTTACGAATGATCCTAAAGTGTGGTGCAACAGTTGAAAGTACTCTGACAATCAAGTTAGCGATCAAAAAGAAAATATAAGAGAAAAGCATGTTGTATTTTGTGTATAGATTGTATGTATAGAACTTATCTTCAAATGAATGAAAAATGGAATATTTATAGATAAGTGAACAGGGGTATTGAACTAATTTTTCAAATATTTTTCATCATTTGATATAAGAATATTGTTATATTTCAATTCCTAATCTCATTCAATTTTCATGCAAGAAAGAATGTGTTACAAGAAATGGCGCACTAGAACCAAATTGGGATTGTGAGAACTAACACTATGAAGCTTTGTTCATATCCGAAGCTTGAACGAGGTTACCTAAGTTCTATTCTTCGAATCTTAATTTATATCGACTGTTTATGCTTACATCTGCCCTTTTTCAGACGAGGCTACAAATTGTGCTTCGATAGTCAAAGGCTTTTTATATCCGAAGTGAAACCTCTGTTTCTGACATGCATACAGTTGGCTGATTCTTCTAATAGACCTTTAACTTTGTGCCAGCTGTACTATTGGCCTTACGAAGTGCACATAGGATGTATATATTTTTAGATATAATAATAGCCACATGTGATTATATAAACTGGTTGATGAGCTTAGTATGGATCAAATAATACCCTGCGTCATGATAAAAAAAAAAAAAAAAAACTAGTCCTGAATTATAAACTATTAGCAGGATATAATGGTGTACCTATTTCATTATATGGCAATTCGAGACCGATAAGTTATTTCTTATTATCTCGAGGAAGAAAATTGTCACATTTTCACTTCAAGTGAACCAATAACCATCGGTTATCATATGGATGTGTCATTTTATATGAAATCTTTTCAAAACTTTTTCTATATTAGTTGACTGATGAACAAAAATTCAATTAGCTAATTACTCTATATGCTGGCCAAGGTAAAATTTTATTTTTTTCATTCCTTCATTTAAGTAATCAACTTCCTTTAGAAGCTCTTTAGGAATTTCAATAATGTTTAAATCATCAATAATGTCAAATCCAAGCACCGATTTCTGTATAAAAATATATAGGCATATATTGTCATTCTTGTACTCTTTCTTCAACAGATATTCATTAAGATGATCATATTGCATATGCCCCGATTGTAACTATATAAGTATCGTACTTTGATCAAATAAGTTTCTCAAAAAACTTAAACTATATCTTTCAGACATATTAAACCCTTTGTTTGGGAATATATATACACATTATTATTTATCATGCTGGATGAGTCGGTTATAACCTTATTCATTAGATGTATATCAATTTTTATGAATTACCAAGCTAACAAGATATCGACTTGTGATTGTATCTACCACAAGAGAATTTATTTATTTATTTAAGTCTCTGCGAAAGTCATTATGTTAAGAGTCATACTTTATATTTTACGACTTTATTTTCTCATTTTCTTTTCACAAATGTACTACACCTTACACATTTAGGTGTTCGGACTACAGGTCCAAAAACTTCAAGTTCTTCTAGTAAGTTCAATTTTGCAAGATTGCGTCTTTTTATTTTGGCCAATTATTTCTACGTATACATTCTTTGATAGATTTTGATTCAACGTCCTCGTTTTTTTCGTAATATTGTGCCTTATATGGTAATATAAATATGTTGTCGACAATTGTTTATTTTTTATTCTATTTCTTTTCATATAACAACATAACTTATTGAGATATTTTTATTTTCAATATTTTGGTACATGAACCTCTTTGAAGTTTTACAATTAGTTATATATATATATATATATATATATATATACACTTTCAATTTATCAAAAAAAATTTATCTTGGAGTCGAATGTCACCATACTTCGGGCATGCCATTAATTTACCAAATATAATATTAAGAAATTGTCCTTCTAGTATGTCAATCCAAGCTGGAGCATTTACAATTGGTAAATGAGACTTTGTTAATCTTTTTTAGGTTGGTAAATGCATTTTGCAAATGTGTCGGACTTCCTACCAACGTTGAGGAGAGTGGCTAGGGACTGGGTAGCCTCTCTCGCTCCGCGATCTATCAAAATGTTTGATAAACTTTCTCAAAATTTTGTAGCACATACCTCATAAGCCTTAAAAGAAAGAGAAAGACTGTTAACGAGCTATGCAAGTCATCCAAGAGAAGAATGAGAGCGCTAAGGAAAGGTCATAATCTAAAGAGCTAGAATACTCTCTTCGTTTTAAGTTCTCAACCACGAACAGTGACGTCGAGTATGAGGTAGTGATTACAAGGATAAATCTGGCAGTCAGACTTGGGGTGTTGTTAGTCAAAATCTGCAGTTACCCACATTTAATAGTGGGGCAGATAATCGGTGAGTTTGAAGCGAAAGACAGCAAAATGGCTGCCTACTAAATTAAAGTGAGAAACTTACAAAGGAAATTCTCCAACTTCAAGATAACCAAAGTCCCGAGAAAAGATAATTCTTGAGTCCACCCATCTACGCAAGTTTAATGTAAACAAATCTCCTTGATCTACAATTATAAAGACTTTTCACACTAATCATTGGCTTCGAACTCTCCAAAGACACAAAGTGGTCTACAACTCCAAAATCGCCCCAAGAGCTTTGCGGTGAGCAATAAAACCAAAACCGTCTTATAGCTCAAGTGGTATGCCAAAGAAACCACAAAGTGGTCTACAATTGCAAAATCACCCCCAAGAGCTTGGCAGTGAGCAATAAAACCAAAATTTGGTAAAGTCTCTAAATCACCTTATAGTTCTGTTAGTACGCCGAAAAACTACAAAGTGGTCTACAACTCAATTGCCCAAATAAATTGGCGGTGAACAATAAAATCAAATTTTGGTTAAGTCTCTAAATCGTCTGATAGCTCAGGTGGTACGTCGACAAAACTACAAAGTGGTCTACAACTTCAAAATTACCCCAAGAGCTTGGCGATGAGCAATAAAACCAAAATTTAGTTAAGTCTCTAAATCACCTTAGTATTCGGGTGGTACGCCGACGAAACCACAAAGTGGCCTACAACTCCAAAATCGTCCCAAGGGCTTAGCGGTGAGCACCAAAATCAAATTTTGGTCAAGTCTCTAAATCACCTTACAGGTCGGGTGGTACGCCAATGAAACCACAAAATAGCATATAACTTCAAAATCCCCCCAAGAGCTTGGCGGTGAGCAATAAAACTAAAATTTAGTTAAGTCTCTAAATCACTTTATCACTCGGGTGATATGCTGAAGAAACCACAAAGTGGTCTACAACTTCAAAATCGTCAAAAGAGCCTTGGTGGTGTTAGTACCACCTATACTAAAAGCAGACTCCAATGCTACATTTGATACCTGAGGTGTTAGTAGATCACGTGCTATAATAGAAACAATTGGGTATTGGTGCTCGTTTTGTCTCTACCACTTAAGTATATCAAAATTATTCCTCTTGTCTTCATCTAACAAATTAAGCATGTCGTGACCAAAATATCTAGCTAACTCTAATAGTATATCTCTAATATTAGTTTCAACATTTGTGGCACGGAAAAAAGAAGAAGAAGAACAACAACAACAACAACAACAACAACTAGGATTTTGAGTTCTCTTATAAATAAGAAAACTCCAATAATCATTAACATTAGGGTTATTTGAAGAAGAATAAGGGTTTGGCGCAAGAGGTCTTCTAACGTTCCTACCGGTTTTTTCCACATAAAATTCGTACATTTCACATAATGTTTTTTTTAAATTACCGTAAGTTAATGGATTATTGTAACTCAAATTATTATAAATTTTGGAAATAGTGTGTTTAGTACCTTGTAAATTTACTCTAGGGTCCATAATTGACGCTAACGGGAACAACATAGGCAGGTCTTCCCAATATTTTTTAAATTTCATCTCCATTGTTTCAACAATATCAAAAAAAATTGCATACGTCTTATATCTATTAAAATTATTTGCAATAAAATAAAAATAATTTAAAACTAATAGACTAGTAGGGTAGTATACACCACCACATGCATTTGTGGCGTTGTAAAATACTTTTAAAAATTTTTGAACATGAAATGCAATTTGCCAATCATGTGGTTGCAAATCGTATTGTAGACCGTGTGAATGTCGGCCATTATAATAAGCAGGTACACAATGTTCATAACCTTCACATGATTTAAGCATTAAATAAGTAGAGTTCCACCTATTACGTATGTCTGTACATATAGTTTTAGTTGGAAGAGAATTTTCTACACAAAATTCATCAAATACTTATTTTCTAGAAGGTGAAGCAGTAATATAGTTTAAGGCATACCTAATTTTTTTTCTAATTGTGGGCCTATATACTTTAAACCATCTTGGACAATTAAATTAAAAATATGGCATACACATCTAAAATGAAACAAAATTCCACAATTATCCGGTTGTAATTCCTCAATTAATTTTTCTATTACAATATTATTAGGTGAAGTATTGTCAAACGTGATACTGCAAATTCTAGATTCGCAATCAAATTCTTTAATAATTGCCATTAAATAATTAAAAATTTGTAGGCCATTATGAGGGTAGTCAATTATTTTAAAAGCAATTATTCTTTTATGCATAATCTATAGTTTATCAATATAATGTAAAGTAGTCGCAATATATCTTTTATGATTTAGACTGGACTATAAGTCTGAAGTGAATGATACAACACCAGCATATTTACTTAAATCATTTTTTTATATTTTGTTTTCTTTTATTATATGCAGCAATACTATCAGAACAAAGAGTGTTTCTAGCAAAGCGTAAATACTTTGGTTGAAGATACATTTGTACAAATCATGTGAAATAAGGACTTTCCACCATGCTAAGCGGGAACTCACCACTGGCCACCAACTGACACATATCTTCTCGGCGCAAAGACTCTTGTGAATAAACTCAATTGTTAAGATTGAGAAAAGAACTAGTAGATCCATCTAGAGATCCGAACTGTATTGTGCTTGGTTGGTATCAACTCCTCCGTGCTTTTGCATACACTTCAGAAAATGTCGGTTAAGATGGCTTGTTCCACCACCCTTTTGCCATGCAAACTGTTTTTACAATATTTACAAACTGCCTTGAAAATTGGTTGCCCATCTGCAGATGCACCGGTCTGCACTCTATTGAAAGGATTCCAACACCGAGCCTCTTGTTTTGCGGCTCTTCATTTAGTAGTCGATTGACTAGTGTTTGTCGTTTCTAAATCTTCGTCAATGTCATCTAAATCGAAAATTGGAGCAGTGTTTTCAACTCTAAAATCATCACCAAATTCTAGAATTGAAACATTATTTAAACCACTAAAATCATCTTGAATTTGATTTTCGATAGACTCAACACTTCCTTGAAAATTGTATTGATCCATGAATAATTGTAGATAATAGAAATGTAGAAGTAGAAAAAATAAATGTTGAAATTTGGAATGTAGGGATGTAGAAGATAAGAACAATAAGATTATAAATCTAGAAATTCTATAAATTGCACAATATAATTTTTTCGAAAAATGAAAGTATGAATGTAAGATTGTAAGTTGAGACTTGAGAGATTTGTGAAGAGAATAGAGCTAATTTATGGGGTATTTATAGGGGAAAAAAAGAGCCGTTTGTAAAAAAAAATTAATTGGAGACCAAATTGCAAATGGTCAGAAATATGACCGTTGCACTGCACTGCAACGGTCATATTTCTGACCGTTGCATATTGCAACAATTGGTCCCTACCAAATGGACCACGAACCACGGGCCTGGTTCGTGGTCTACGGGCCTGATCCATGGATTTCACGGGCTGAGCCAGGCTCGGCCCGTGAAATATTTAACGGCCCGGGTCCGTCTTTTTGCGGACCTGGCCGCCGGGTCGACAAGCTGCCCGGTCCGTTTGCCATCTCTAGTAGTGAGCAATAAAACCAATATTTGGTTAAGTCTCTAAATCACCTTACATCTCGGGGTAGAATGTCAAAAAAACCACAAAGTGGATAAACAATGTAAAATCGCCTGAGAGGTCGAGTAGTGAGCAAGAATGCTAAAAATTTTCTTAAGAACTTCGAAATTGATAAACTAATATGTCATTTAGTGTTAGTCAACAAAGAGAAATAATGTCTACGGTGTATTTGAATCGATTGACAACCTATTTCGATAGTAAACCTGTGGCAATCGACTGTTTGCGCATTGGTAGTCGATTGCCCAAGCTAGCATGGCAGACAATTGAGTGTATTTGTTTGCTTATTGGCAATCGATTGTGTCCACTTAATTTTACAAAACGGTCAATTAATTAAAGCAATCAATTATTGCTAGAGAAAATATGATTTAATCTAGTCTACTTACTACAAAATTTGATAGCAAAAATACAAGGCATACAAAATATTGATTGAACCCAGGCACAAACGCATAAGAGCAATATGACGTCGTTCAAAAATTACTAAGGACTATATCACCAAAAGTGCGTGCTAAAGAGAAACGCCAAAGTCAAGCTACAAAAGATGAAGTTAGCCCACATCTCGCCTAGAGAGAGATATTGTTTGTCAAACGACCCAAAGACCGTCTAAAAAAAAGACAAGCCTAAAAATAGACAGAGACAAGCATAATTACTTGAGCTGAAAAGCACCATCCCATCCTGAAGAGGATTGTCTACCAGAACATCCTGCTCTACGGCTTGCTCCAAGTCTCATCGCTGAGCTAAGAAACGATTGAAACCCAAGGGGTTGACATATGCTGCTCGACTATTAGCCACTACTTGGTTAATGCAATAGAAACACTCATAGACTCAGCACCATTACATAAAAATCAGGCTTGTATTCTGAGGAAGCTTTATAGTTCTCATCAGCATCGTACTGAGCACGAATGAGTGGCTAAGAGGTTATCAATCTCCTTCTCTCATTCCTTGAATCGAGCCTCTGAATCCTCACAAGATTTCTTCAAACTGGAAATCTTCTTCTTCAAGTTACTTACTTCTTTGGATTTCTCATCCTTGACAACTTTCAAGTCAGTAACCAAGCGCTAGCTGACTCTAACGAGAGAATCTTGAAGGGTCAAAACCTAGCAGGCATAAATCAAAGCATAAAATGTTAAACAAACTGCGAATCAAAATTAAAAGAAAGGAAAGTAAACATACGAATTGCATACCATTCTGTTGTAGATTTCCAAAACCTTCTCGATATCATCAACCGTCCAATTGGATAGATCCTCGGACATATGTGAAAAAATGCAATCCTTCATGACCTCAACATCTCGCCTGGCATGAGAGGGCAGAAAAGCGAAGGTCAGGAATAGGAGAATTTCCAACAATTTGGTCATCATCTATCTGTATTAGTTTCAATGTCCCTAGGCAAATGGAGATTATCTTGTAAAAAAAAAATCTATAGTGATAGAATTATTCAAGGAAAGATATGAAAATTTTCTACCTCTTAACGATGAGAATCTTCAAAGAGTAGATGAGCTAATTATGCCATACTAGAAATGGACCATACTCAAGTTCAAGTAGACATAGTGAGCACTACGTAGGGTGGTAGTCAATTGACTACCTTAGGAGATTGGTCGATAGACCGACTCAGTGAGCGCTCTACGTGGGTGGTAATCAATCAACCACCTTAGACGACGAGTTGATAGACCGACTTAGTGAGCGCTCTATGTGGGTGGTAGTCAATCAACTGACTTGGGTGACTGGTTGGTAGACTGACTACTATGTTGGGTGGTCGGTCGACCGACATTTACCAATGATTCATCAGATGTTTTACATAACGATTATTTTACAAATAAATCAAACGGCCCATGTTCTGGATTCAACTGGGAAAGTACCAAAAACCGCTAGCACGTTGACAATAACTACCAAGCAGGGGGAGGTAACTGCCAGGCACATGAGAGAAAAACTGCTCACCTATAAATACCTCAAAGTGTGAGCCAGGTAAAATATATCCCACAATTTCATAAGATTGTGTACATTTTTCCTTTCCATATTATCATTTTCTCTTACAATTTCTAATTTTCACGTTGGAGGATAATCTAAGAGAGAGTCCCCTAACCTCTTTTTCAGGTCATCGAAGCCATAAAGAGATTATTTTGAAAGCATCTCAAACTAAATAATATTTCAACTTTCATCACAAGTTTTGTCACACAAGACCTCAACTATATTGCTCTAATCAATCATGAATAAAATTCAGCACACATAAATGCATAACTTAAACATACGCACATTTTTTAGAAATATTAAATTTAACGTTCCATTAATATAACCAAAAGTAAATATTGATATCTTGATAACTCAAGAAAAAATTAGTAGTATAATTAGACCTGGCAGAATAGGTCCAATCCAATGGGCTAGTCCACATAGCCCAGATTTTGGTCGGGTTGGCCCATTAAAAAACTTATCTGAAACAAATCGGGCCTATATGGCCCAGACCAATTAGCCCACCTGGCCAATTGGACTTGATACGGGCTGGCCCAATTATTTTGGACTGGCCTATTTTTCTTTTACTCTCTTAAGTAAGTTAGTTATAATGTGGTAACTTTTTTCCTTATATTAGACTAGATCGAAAATTGTTAAAGCAAGCCTTAGAATCATTTGTTGAGTGGGCTGGTATATTTGTTAGCTCAATGAACCAATTTAGCCCAACAAGGTTTTGATTGTAAGCAATTAAAATTTTTATAAAATGTTAAAAGTTAAAGTCAACATTTAATTTTAACCACAACTTTTCAATCACACATTTCACCAATTTTTACAAAAAAAATTGATTTTAATCAAAATTAAACACAACCTAAATTTACAAAAAGCCCAAAACAGATGAAAGAAATGATATGCACATATTAATGTATTATTATACCCTAATCTTCATGCATTTATAGATCTCAAAGTCTTCATGTATTTACAGATCTCAAAGAAAAAGAAAAAGCCATGGTTCTGAACACTTTTTCTTCTGTGTTTGTAAAATCTGGTTCAAATTATTACAGTCTTTTTCTTGGAAAATAGATTAAAATTCACATTTTTCACTGTTTTCAAAGAAATTTTAAAAAAGAGAGTATTTTTTTAGAGAGATAACCAACCTTTTCTCTGTGTTTTTTGGTAGAATGTATATGTTGGCTTCCAAACACATTATTGCATTTGTGGGTATTATCTTCACCATTTTTCCTTCCCTCTTTCTTTCACAGTTTTTTTTTCTCTCTACTTATTCTACTTTTAAGTTTTAGTAGGACATCGACACTAACTTTTTGCAAGTGAAGCAAGCATGCACATATATTGGGATAAGAGATATGCATATACATGCGTGGAGAGAGAGAGAATTTTTGTGTAAGAAAAAATTTATAAATTAAATGTCGGGATGGCCCATGGCCTAAAATTGTGTTAGACTGGTTCATCAATTTACTGAACCGTGTAATATCGGAGCAGGACCAACCCGGCTCGATTTCATGTGTGGCCCACCCCACGGCGGGCTGGCCCGACCCATTTACCACCTCTAAGAATCCACAACAATTAACATATAATTCCATTTCAACATGAACTTGTATTGTATGTTTTTCATAAACTTTAGGGAAATTGGCATAAATGGTCCCTAACATTTGTCCTTAACGCGAAAATGGTTCTTAACCTTTATTTTTTGGCACATAAATCGATAACATATATATTTTGATGCACAGTTGGTCTTTATTTGTTGAAAACGATAAATATATTCTTGGTTTTAATTAGTAAAATTTTCAATTCGATTCCCAACCTTTGTAAAAAATACAAATGAGTCTGATACTTTTATTTTTTATAAAAAATTAAAGAAAAATAAAAAATTGATAATATAATAAATTGTTTTGTATATTTTACGAACTATTATAAAATAACTAAAATTTAAGTTCATAATTATTAACAAATGTGTTAATTAAAATTATTTTTTATTATTAAGTAATCATATTATTTAAAATTTAAACTTTAATAACATAAATAAATAACTTAGTCACAACCTTGATACTCAAATATTTTTATTTAATTGAGCTATTCATTTATTAACTACAAATATTAAAGCTCAAATTGTATTCTTCATATTTTAATTTATCGTTTTCTTATCGTTCAAAAATAAAGAACGCATACTATATAAATTAATTTTTATTAGTATTTTTATGTTAAAAAAACAAAATAAGATTCGTTCAATATCATAAAATTATATATACTATTTTGTTATTTATTTAACTTAATTTTTATTCAAAATTTTTACATCACATAGTAATTACATATACTTAAAGTGCAATAATTTTACATATTTCTTTTATGAAAAATTTAATTGGAACGACTATAGTGACATATTTAATATGCTGAATCAAATATTATTTACTAAAACTGGACTTATTTGCACATTTTGCAAATGTTAGAAATCTAATTACAATTTTTTTTTTAATTAAAACTAAGGGCATATTTATCTTTTTCATAAAATAAGGACCAGTTGCGTACCAAAACACATAGATTAGAGACATCTTTGTCAAAAACAAAAGTTATAGATCATTTCCCTTAAGAACCCAACGGGCCTTTTTCCTTCGAGACGGACAAACAAAGAAGGTAATCCCGTTGAGTTCTTACGATTTCATGTCTACAACTCAATTCATCTTATTACTACAAGGATGAACCCAATCCGAAATATGAATCATAAAAGAAAATACCTATTAAACCGATACGAAAACCTATTATCCAAATAGGAATCCTTCAAGTAGTATCGACCATTTACTCTACTTACCTCTAATTTTATCATGTGGTCATACTAAAGACATAAACAGTCATGGATAATTATGAGATGAAATCCCTCCGTATGGGCTAGGGCAAAGATTAAGGATTATTGCGCCAAAATACCTAAATTTTATTTTAATTTTCATAAAGGTTCAGCTAGCAAATTTGTTAAATAGCATTCATTTGAAACCAATGTTACAAATTCAATTCTTAGGATTGGTCCCTTTATCTTGTTTTCCATTATTTTTTAGTTTTATAACCAAGTACCGAACCTCCTATATTGGACCAACCAGTGATATCAAAGACCAACACCGAAACAGTAGGCTTTAGTGGCCCATTGGTCAATCCCATAAATAAGCGAAAATTATATCAGCTATCTACATTTTTATGAAAATTTAAATAATACTAGATTTTTTTTTAAAAAAAAAAATTACTATTTATCATTTATTTTTACTGCACTATGTGAAAAAATTAATTAATTAATTAATCTATTGTCATTATCATTTATTGACTGTTTTAACTGCTATTAAAGGATTAAATCGTATCATTACTAGATTTAAGCAATGATCAAAATCAATTCCTAACTTACCATTCGTATTACGTATTGAATGTTCACCCGTATCTTACAACTCTTGTTTATTCTTACAAGAAGGAGGAAACTCTACTCCATCCCACTGCTCTTATCATTTCTCTCCTAGTAATTATTCGACCACACCACTTTTAATTTCAAACTTAGTTTGTGATGTAAGTACATTGGTGTTCATCGATTTCAATTTCTCATGGAATAATTTTTAATTTTTTTCAATAGCGCATCGTTTCTACATGTTGACATCTAATTTTTTAGTCAATAATCAGAAATCCCAAAATGACATCATCATGAAGCAGTGTCAAATCAAGACGTAGAAGCAAAAAAATTAACAAAATATATGTCTTAAAGAGAAATCGGTATCACACTAAAGTTGCTACTAAGCCAGAGAAGAAAAAGTAAACCATATCGGTATTGGAAGGAGAAAATGTAATTTTTTTTTTTTGTATTATATCTTGTCACTCTCTACATGCATTAGATATTGTTCAAGATTTAGGGTTTTTGTTTAAAAATTAACAAATGAACAAAATATTGTGTTGGCCATTGTAGCTAAGACTTTTGGGTATTTATTTTGTCATTCTAAAAATTAAATAAAATGTGGTTTGGATTGTGATTTCAATTTTTTTTGGCTCGGAGATTAAAATATTTTAAGAAAGTTCAAAGTTTATGTGACATCAATTCTACTTTTTTTTGCTTCGTTTTAGATTTCTGCTTTTTTTTTTTTTTTGCTCGTATTTCTGAAATTAAAAATTTTACTTTCTTTTCTTCTGGAAGTGAAGTTTCCTAAAATGACTGTTTTAACTGATTTGTCATAACCGGCATGTTTGTGAATCTTGTTTTGATTTTGTGTTTTTGTGTCCACATTTCTGAGGCGTATAAGGATGATCAGTTCATACTTGCTAGCCAAGCACAACAAGTGTTCTATATTGAAGATTCATCTCATGGTCTATACTGGCGAGTTGTAGAAGAAGTTCATCGCAAGAACACATGAGATATTAACATCACTGAGATAGACCTGCTCCACAATAACAACTCTTCTTGTTTTTCTCTGGTTGTTGATCTTGACAACTTAGAGCACATATCCTTGCACCGAGATGATGATCAAGCTGATGAGATAGGAGAATCGGTCATCAAACAAGAATTATTACTATTTGTATTAAATTTATCAAGGATTATCATTATTTTTTTTGATACTATAGGAGATACTTCGTTCATTAATGACGATGATGTGGAAAACGACACACATGAAGAATACGAGAATAACGAAACATGCAGTGAAAGCAATAAAGACAACAATGACGACGATGAGGATCAAACGTATCATGATAGTGAATCAAATTGAATGTTGTTGTACGTCACTAAATTTTTTGAAATAAATTTATAAAAAATCGTTGTTGTTGTTGCTAGTGAATCAGATTGAATGTTGTTGTTCGTCGCTAAATTGATTACTTTAGGTTAAAATTCAAGTTCGGATGGAATTAAAAATTTTGTTCACAGAAAATAGGCCAAGAAGGACTGCAATTGTACAAAAACATAGAAATGGTGACCTACATGTAACATCGTAAAAGTTGATGGACTTACGTTGCAAATAAAGTAGGATGAAATTGAAATAAAATAGGAAATACAAGGACCAAATTGAATAAGATTGAAGATGAGGGACCACAATGCAAACAACCAATATTTACCCTACAGCGACGAAACGTGTATAGCGACTACGTGATAAATTTTTTCAAGATAATTGGCAGCATGTTTTAAGCGCATGCATCAAAAAACTTAAAAAGAATGTTGTCGCTAAAAATCTGCAATTCACCTTCTTCTTCCCCCATTTCTGCTGCCTTCCTTTGCGTCTATTTCTTCTTCTTCCAGGTAAACGAACCACGAGCGTTCTGCCATACAGTCTCTGCCGTCTGCCATTTGACATCTGCCATTTGGTCTGAACTTCCTAGTAAACTAACAAAAAGTTTATTTTGTATGAACTTTTTAATTTAAACGTCTCTAATTTTAATTCCAGATTCATGGTTGTGGCTGGAAAATAATTTTGATTGTATGCGACGTGGATCTGTTTCTGTCATATTTGGTTCAATTTTAATTTAAACCTTCCCATTGACGCTTAAGTACTGATCATTAGTTCAAGAAAAGAAGGCTAGAGGGTGCGCCGTTTTTTATGCAAATAAGGTGTTTTCATCATTGAATTTGATTTATTTTCTGTTGCAATGTGTGTATTCTTTTTTTCTTTCCTTTAATATTCAATTTCATGTATGTGCTCATTGTTAGTCCTTACTAGGATTTACTTTACTTCAGCATTGTACGCTTGACATTTTGAGCTGTTGACCAAGTTCAAAGCGTTGTTCTTGTGCGTGTATATATATATATATATACTAGTTTCGATCACGTGTGTTGCATGTATGTAAAAAATATAGTGAAATCTTTTAGGTTTTAAATGTAATTTAAACGAAAATATAAATCTAAAATTTTTAAATAAATAGGAAAACGATTTTTAAAATGAAAAATTTTGATACTTCTACTACTTAAAAAGCAGAGATGATCTTCGTAGGATATCTTTGTCACACGTGAGGCAGAGAGATCAGTGTAAAACTGTATGTAGAAATAATGATGCACAAGACCGAGACGGGTAGTTCAAGTCAAATTGTTGGAATATAATATTTTAAAGTTTGTAAAATGAAATGGAGTAAAAAAAATTTGTAGATTACTTTATTATTTTGGTTTGGTTGATGGGAGACTTAGTCAACAAAATGAAAATGAATTAATTAAATTAAAGCATCTATACAAAAGTACCCCACCATTTATCCTACTATTAAATTATCACTTTGGTTTTCTTCCCACCACACACTTTCTCTTTCACATTATCACATTGATATTCTTCTCTTCCACTAATTACTTCTGTGTATTTTAGCTTAAAACCCAAACGTTTGTATTTTGATTTCATATTTGTTCATACTGAAATCTTGTTTTTAAACAATAAATAAGTAAGTTTATTTAATATGTTTTTTCGTAGATAGTTAGTCTTAGTTTTTTTTTCATGTATTTATTTTTTAATAAATTTATATGTGATTGTTTTTGTAAATATTATTATTTAAAGCTAGATTATATAAATTTGTTTTATTATTGTTAACGTAAGAACCTACACCATCCACGTGTCAACATATCTCTAGTCATTCCTATGCCAACTTTTATGTTACCTGCACACTCGAACAATCGTTAGGCACCAAGATCTCTGGAGAAAAAGGGTCCGGCGATCGTTGGTACTCCGACGATCAAGTCAACTACCGGTATATAGAATAATACACGGGGGTAAAAGTAATGAGGTGTGGGAGGGACAAGCAGGCAGAGATTTAAACAGAGTTTAGGGGTGAAATTTAAGTGCAAAAATAGCTACCTTAGAATAACCGGAGACGTTGTATTTATAGCACAAGAGTTCTAATTGATTTAGGAAACAATCAATTAGATATCTAATCGGATACACCTTCCTTATGGGATAGGAATGATCGGTTGTTAAGGCAATCTCTTAGATTACCGTTCTTTTTTGAATTCATTACGTTACCTAATCTTTAGAAGATTGGGATTTGGTTTCCTTGTGAAGATCCGTGTCCAAATCTAACACAATCTGTCTTTAATTACTTATCTGGTCATCTTGAAATATCATGCTATCTGTCTGTTACCATAAACACGGAGCCCGACGAGGCTTTATGGGTCTGCCGCGAGTGTTGAGGACGTTCAAGGGCTTTGCAATTCTTTGATCCAGGGATGTTATGATGCCCTTGCTGGGCCTCCAGGGCCTTCGCCGACTTTATGGGACTTTTACGAATCTGGAAGGTCATTGTTAGGCCTATGAGGCTTTAACGAGGACCAAATTGGGCCTATATGGGGTCTTCATTGGGCATTTGCTGACGTGGAGGCCCTACCAAAATCGAGTGGTAACAATTATATTTATAAATTGATGTTAATTGTGTTTTTTGTTTTGATAGAATTATAGATAATTTTGATAGGAATATATTTATAAGTAGATGTATTTTTTATAATTAAATGTTATGAAGTATACTATATATGGATTTTCTTTTGTATTTTATGTGAGAATAATTATATTTCATGTCATTAAATTTTATAGCAAATTGTATATTATATTATATTGATAAGTTTTTTTAATATATTATAATATATATTTGTTGTATTTATAGTTATGGATATACGAGGCATATCCTTAAATAGGTGAAATTTTTGTTGTTAAATTGGAAAATACGTTTCTACATATTTTGAATTGGGAGGCATATCAAAGAATATAAGGAAGTGTATTTCCTATTTTTTCAAGTCTAATGAGGTTTGTGAATATATCTTATAATTATTGTGTATTAGAATTGTTCTATGATGATTTAAGAATTGTTGCAATTTATTTTTGTTTGTTTTTTAAGATTATGATTATGCTTACACTTTAACCAATTGAAAAGAAGCAGAATAACTAAATGTTTATGCAATGGTTATATTAGAAGATATAATAGATGCTCGTTTTGATGCAGCTGTGCATGAATTTGTGTATGTGAATTTTGTCAAATTGGAGAAGTAATGGAGTAGGTAAACCAAAAAGATATCGATGAACAAGATGTACAGTTGGACCGTGGAAATGTTGGTGATTATCAAAGTTGGTCGCCCTAAATATCTCATGAATTACCTGTAGATGATTGACTTACAACTTACACTAGAGAAGAAAACATTCATGAAGGTCATTCACACGCAGGTTCGCATTCAAGTTATGCATATGCTTACTCTGATTATGCTACTAATGAGCATTTGAATTCATTTTTTGCTGAGCAACAATCTTATTTTGATTATCAATTTGTGGATCAAAGTTCTTACTTGGATTATTGACTTGCTAGTACAAAAAAAGAAGTTATTGGAGCAGTTTGATAATTGAGAATGTTTGGTATCTAGTATCAATAGAGATGTGGGTGATAAATATCATGAAATATAGCAGCATATTGATAAAAAAATTTAATTCATTAGAAGTTTAACAAAGTGTTCATTTTGGTAGTCTACGTGATGATTTGCATAGAGAGATGCAAAGTTCTCTTGTGGGTATTGAGGGAATGTTTCAGGGGATGACCACGGATGCTGGTGGTGGTGGCGATTATATGGAACGTGAAGCGATATTTGTTAACCATGGAAAGGAAAGTGTAGCATCTTCATCTATTTCTGTTGAGATTCCAGACATTTCTATATTATGTGATATTAATAAAGTTAAAAAAAGTGATTTTGTTAGTTGGATGTATTGTGCGAATGCTGGGTAAGTTATAATGTTTGATATAGTTATTTATGTTATTTAGTTAATGTATGATTATTTGTAATGTTAAAGAGATGTAAAAATACCTGGTCAAGCGTTGTCGAAATTGACGAAACGAAGATTACAAGATATTAGTAAGCCTGAATTTCCATTGGAGTCTTGAGTAAAAAATATTTATATTTTTTATTTTATTTTGTATATTGTATGGTAATGAATTGTGCTTATATTATATTGTTTTATTTGTGTATAGGATTTAGATAATGCAATGTTTTTTATAAGAAGAAGAGCTCTTAAATGTCCAAATATATTTTCAGCAAGCTATGGAGTATTTGACTGTTCTTTTGAAGTACTTATTGGGTCTTTTTGGTCAAAAATGTTGGATCCTCAAGGATATATAGTGCAACAAGCTGAAATTGATTACTATGGTTCAATGCAATCATATACATATGGTGCTTTTCTTATATATTATGGAAAAAAAATGGGAGGAATGTGAGCATCTATTGTGGCCTTATTTGATCAACGAGAATAATCAAATGTTTTACACTGAAAATAAGATATATACTTATGCTCTTCCATAACTTAGGTGATTCCAAATATTATTCAAAAGTATGTATCATTTGATATGCCTGATCTTGGGAAGAAGAATAAGTCATTAGAATATCGGAGAAAGTCATCTCGTCAAATACCGCAACTTCGCTGTTATAGGTAATAAATTCAAATTAGTATAAATAAAATTTTAATTGTATTTATTGAATTTTTATTGATATTTGATTTATTGAATTTTTGCAATGATAGTGGCATATTTGTGATTAAATATGTCGAGTGTCTTTTAGTTGGAATATCTTTGAATGCTGTTGTAGAGGATAAAATAAAAATTTATAGGAGGAAACTTGTGCAAGATTTTTTTCATAATGAATTATTTTTCTTTCCAAGTGAACAAAGTTAAAGTTTAATGTTTGTAATTGAATTTTGTAAGTTAACAATAGTGTATTGTTATTTGTTATTTGTTTAATTTTATTATATATAAAATTTAAGAAAGAAAAAAAATCAGTCAAAAACTTTGTCGAGTAACTCGACAAAGTTTTTGTTGAGTAACTTGACATAGACTTTGTCGAGTAAACTTGAGTATACTCGACAAAGTATTTGTTGAGTACAATTAATAAGTTTTTTTTTTTAAATTTTATGTTTTATGGACAAACATTTAAATAATTTTTTTTGTCTTATTGTTTATTTTATTTTTAAAATTCACTAAAAAAAAATTTGTTATTTCCCAAATTTCTTAGTTATTGGATATTTATTTTTATTTTTTATGTAATAAATAAAATAAAAAAAAATTCATCAATATTTGTTGAGTAACTCATTTGTTAAGTTATTTGCCTAGATATAAATTAGAAAAAATTTATTATTTTTTGATACATTCAAGTAAGTGATCACGATGAAAGTATTTTCCTTCAGTACAAACATCTAAAAATTTTATGTTTGTTAATTCTTTATTTATTTTATTTTTTATTTAATTTTTTTAAATGTGTTTAATTATTACACTACAGTGAAGTTTTGTTATTTTATTTTTTATATAGTTTAAATTTGGTAGTTATTGGACAAAGTATTTTTATTTTTCATAGTAAAAAATAAAATGTGACAAATAAGGAAGAAAAAATTTAAAATAAAAATAAAGAAATAAATTTTTATTTTTGTTGAGGAGTATTAAAAGAATACTAATATTTTAGTAGAAAAGACAAAATTGAAAAAAGACAAACCTCCAAAATTATTAAATTTTTCCAACTACCAAAATATTCTCACTCTTTTTTCCTTTGAAAGTCCTCTCTCTCTCTCTCTCTCTCTCTCTCTCTCTCTCTCTCTCTCTCTCTCTCTCTCTGTTTTCTTCTTAGTTCTTGCACACAAAAGAGAAGAAATAAATAGCTACAAAATCTCTCTCTTTCCATCTGAATCTTGGTTCGCCAAAACGCAAAAAGCCCAGAAGATTTATCTTCTCCTGTTTTTGCCGATATTCTCTTTCTCCCGGTCCTGGTCGTTGTCACAGTTAGGTAATGTACTGCAAATAAGTACACTCAAATTTTATTTTATTTTTTGAGTTTTTCTTAATCTTTATTAATGGTTAATGACTGAATATTGATTAAAACTTGAAATTGTAAATATTGTGAGTTATTGAGTCAATATTTGGGTTCGGTCAATTGAAATTCTGAAATAGTATGACTTGTTCACTGTTTCTTTTTCTCTGTATTTTCTTTTTGAAATTTCTGACACTTCCCCACATGCAAACAATTACTTTAAATTATTTTATGTCTTTCATTTTGTCATTACCATTTCAGAGATCATTTTATTATTCCAGAAAGATATACGAGACAGTTTTAAAAATATCCAAATCTTAAAATTTATCCCAAATTCAAAACAATTTAATCCTTCATATATTTAGTATCAGTTTTTTTTTTCTCAAATGTATTTACGATTTGATGAGATCATTTACTTATTTTTATTTTGATAAGTTTGGAATGGAAATTTAATATGAGCGTTATTTTTTACTATATTCAATATGTATGTATTATGTAATTGTAGATTGGTGATAAGATTTGTTCTTTTATTTTATTTGAAATTGGAGAAATGTGAAACTGGAGGTTGATGATTGTATATTTTAAATTTGATTATGGTTGCATTTGATGTTTGCTACTTCTAATTGAAACTATTGTAATGGTAGAAAATTTAAAATTTAGTTATGATTAATTTGGTAAGATATACTAAAAATTTAATTTTTTATTATGGATATGGAAGTATGTGAGTATGTACTATGAATTATGATTATTGATTATTGATTTCATATACATTAGATATATACTATATATGTACATTATATATATACATTTTATATGAAGTTAGATTAGATATTTGAAATGTTTTTTGTTGTTTTTTTTTTTTTTTGTGTTTTCTGCAGATATGGATGTTGAATATATTGTTGTTGAAAAATCTTAGGTTTGATGGACAAATTACACAAATTAGTAATCTAAGATATGTTGATGTTATTATGCAAAATTTTAATAACCTATCAGGTTGATAAATTTAGGAATAGTTGTTTTTCATATTTTGAATATTAGCAGGGTAGGCGATTACAGTTTAGTGGTAAATTAGTACATATTTTGAATAAAGCAAATGAACTTTGGTTTAAAACAAATGGTCAATTAGCTAGTTTTGGGATGCAAGAATATTGTTTGATATTAAGATTATTATGTCATAATATTGATAAAAAATTGACTATAGTGAAAGTGTTGGCAAAACATAAACTACGCAGGAGGTGGTTTAACAATGCAACACGTATCTCGTTGAATGAATTGGAAAATGGTTTTATTAATTGTGATCATGAAGGAGATAGGTATAAGCTAGGATTGACTCTACTTATTGAAGAAGTTCTAAGACCCAAGGAAAGAGAAAAAATTAATATAGAAACATTGTCATTGGTAGACAATTTGGAAGTATGTTATGAGTATCCTTGGAGGCGGCATTCATTTTTTATACTTCTCCATTCTTTGTTAACATCCTGGGAGCGCCGCACAGCTAGAGCAACTAATAAAAGTGGCGAGATTTTACAGTACACCATATATAGTTTTCCTCTTGAATTTCAGGTGAAAAATTGTATTTCATATAAATATTTATTTAAGCTATCGTGATTATATTATTTTGTTAATATTTATGTTTTATTTATATTATTTACAGATATAGATCTATGAGGTATGTCCTCAAGTAGGTCAAATATTTGGTACAAAATTACAAAACACGTTTCCACGTATTTTGAATTGGGATACAGAATATCGTGTACAAAAAAAAAGATTTCGATGATTTTTTCAAGTCTAATGAGGTTTGTTAATATAATTTTAAAATATGTAAAAGAAATGTTGCCTATTTATGTAAAAATTGTTACAATAATTTTTTTTTTAGGTTGTGATTCTTCCAACACTCAAACGAACTAAAGAGGAAGCAGGACAAGAATATTTTTACACGATGGTTTTATTAGAAGATGTAGTAGATCCTCGTTTTGACGCCGTAGTTCAGCAATTTGAATACGGGGGTCAACATGAAATTGGTGAACAAATGGAACATGTGAACCAACAAGATATAGCTGAACTAATTGTATCACATGGCTATGGAAATGTTGATGATTATCATAGTTGGTCACTTTATAAATCAAATGAATTGCCTATGGATAACTGGCATGCACCAAATGTTTCATATATGGATTACGCACCTCAACAAAATATCCCCACTCCCAAAGAAGACATCCCTGAAAGGCCTTCAGGTGAGTATGAGCAGTATGATGATCATCCTACTAATGAACATTTGAGTTCATTATTCGAAGAGCAACAAGCTTATATTAATCATCAATCAAGTAGTCAATGTTCATACTTTGATCATGAATTGGCAAGTACAAGAGATGAGTTTTTGCAGCGCTTTAATCAGCTAGAATCATTTGTATCTAGTAGTAGCAAACAAAATATAGATGATAAATACAAAGAAATGCAGCAATATATAGATACAAAATTTAAGTCATTTCAAGCTGAATAGAGTAGTTTATTCGGTGGTTTACATGATGATTTGCATAGAGAGATACAAAGTTCTCTTGTACAGATTCAAGAAATGTTTGAGGGGATGAAGGTAGATAACCGTACCACTGGTGGTCATCAAATGGAATATGAAGTGGCCCATGTGAATCCAATGATACATGACGAAGAGCAAGGTAGGAGGCAAAATGAACCTTCATCATCTAGTTCTATCGACATTCCAATATTATGTGATGTTGATAAACAGAAAGAAATGATTATCTTAGCTAGTTGCATCGTGCAAAGAATCGGTACGTTATAATGTTTAATATGATTATTTAGTTTATCTATTTTTTGTATTTATGTAATTTATGATTATTTGTAATGTTACAGAGATGTTGTACGTGGTAGCAACATGTTGACAAAAAAAAAAAGCTTCAAGATATTGACAATTCTGAATATTCATTGGAGTCTGGGGTATAAAGAATATTTATATTATTTATTTTTTGAAGTAATGAATTGTGCTTCTATTGTTAAATTTGTGTTTGTGTTTGTGTTTGAATAGGATATGGACAATGCAATGTTGTTGATTAGAAAGAGAACTGTTAATTTCATAGATATATTTTCAGTAAAGTAAGCAGTTTTATACACTGAATTTGGAGTGCTTCTTCGAAATATATGGGCTCGAGTATTGGATCCTAAATAACAAGTTCTGCATCATCTTCCGGTTGATTACCATGTTCATGTGCAAAGATATACACGTGGCGCTATTCCTAGTGATTTTGGTATTAAATGGGTGGAATGTGATCATTTATTGTGACCATATGTGATTGGAGATAAATTTTGGGTCCTCATTATATGTTGTTGCTCTTGAAGAAGCACAACATTACTATAATATTCTGGCAGAATATAAGAGTAATTCATAAGATCTAATATTAAGCTATTGTTCCTGAAGATCAAATTTTTATAAAGTATAATATATTTAACATTATTTGTTGTTGCTCCTGAATAAGCACAACATTATATTAATATTCTGACATAATAATACTTACTCTCGAAGAGTATAATTGTATAAGATCTAACATCGAATATGATTTTGCTTATGATGAGTAAATCTTTAAATAATTTAATATTTTAAATAATAATATGTTATTGTTCCTGAAGTAGCACAACATTATATTAATATTACAGTCGAATATTACTTGTTCTTAAAAAGCGTAATTTTATAAGATCTATTATTTTATAAAAATATTGTATTAATACTTTTGAGGAGGTATAACATTATGAATACCAATATTTAAAAGAATATTGTTTTGTTGCTCCTAAAGAAGCACAACTTAATTAAACAAATATTATATGATTGCTCTTGAAGATGTATTAATTTGTACATATCAATAATTTAGAATAAATATTGTGTTGTTGCTCTTGAAAAAGCACAACTTTACAATTTTAGAATATTAATGTTGTGTAATATTAAAGTATTGATACTCGTAAAGAAATACAATGAACTTGTGAGACAAGATATTTTTCATTTATCCATTATTGTGAGACAAGGAACATAAATTTGTTCCCCAAATAAATCAAATATATACTTGCTAAATTATATTGAACTAGAATTTCAATACCTCAAATTTTATTGACTGGCATTACCGGTTAAACCATCACAGGTCAATATGATACGAAATATTAATGATAATATCTATTAAAAATCAGAAGATTTTCAATATAATGAATTCTCACGTGATGCGTGTTCTCATGATATAAAAACTAGTAGGTCTTCACTAGCTAAAATCGGGACTGATTTTCCTACATTTTTTAAAATTATTTAGGATGATATATGGGGCACCATCACCCTCCATGTTGACTATTTGTATATTATTTGTATCTAATAAATACATCTAGTAGATGATTGTATATATGGTGTTATTATTCGCAACTTGAAGTTTGCAAGAATACTTACTCAAATTTTAAATTATGAACATAATTTTCAGATTATACAACCAAGACGGTGATGTGTTTTGTCAATGCTAGTGAGTCTAAATCTCAAACTTTTAATAAATGTTAGTTGAGATGATGTTAAATGGTTTAACAATATTGTTTGTCAATGCCTCTAATTAAATTCTAAACCATTACTATTGATAACAAATGTGCTTCCTATTTTTGTCTAAGAAATGCTATTTTTATATGCAGAAATACTTATACGCATCATGCCAACATCAAAGTTACTCCCGCTATAGTTGGCTTATGGTCAAAGCCTAATATTATCCATCTAATAATTTTTGATAGTGCAATATATGTACAATCAGTCTACCATAGTGCACTGATATGGACATTAAAAAATATTAAGAATGCATGTTTAGTTTTGAACATTATAAAATATCTTAAGTTCTAACGGGTGATATTTTATAACGCGGTTTTTCGAATATCATTTTGATAAGACAGTTTTCTCAACATTAGGAAAGAGAAATTAAGTAGTTTGAAAGAATACATAAAAATGCAACATATTATATTTTCTAGATCCTTGCACAAGACAATATGAACCAGAAGTTCGATAAATAACTCATTTATAAGTTATATAATTGACAGATGTATTTACTGACCAAAGAGATTAAATCAAATCTCATATACCAGTTGTAAATACTCCAATTTATATTGACGTCTTTGAAGGACAATCCATTAACATTATATCTAGTAAATTAATGACACACTTAAAGCGTTGTGACATTTGATTCCAAAAATATTCAAATAAAAAATAGAACCAATTGTAAAGATGGTCATATTAAGGAGGTGTATGTTCTTGGAGAGTATATAGACATAACTAATTGTACAACCCCAGAAGAGGTTCAACTAGCTGAAATAATAAAATGAAGAGATCTCAATAAGTTATGTCGCTATGAGAAACAAATGGATTCACAAAAGAAATGTTGATGACAACACTTTTTTACATAATTAAGCGCTTCATATTATGAAAGGTAATGAGAATATTGAAAGAAATCTGTTAAAGAATTAATTAGTCAAATAAAAGGATGCAATCTATATAAATTGAACTAACTATAGAAATTTGAAGTTTCTAGATCTATAGTCCGAGCACCTAAAGGTGTATACTTATGCGAAAAGGAAATGAGAAAATGAAGTCGTAACATGTAATGTACGATTTTTAACATTATGAAATTCGCAAAGACTTATGTAAAGCAATCATAAGTCGATATCTTGTTAGCCTGTCAATGCATGTCGTATATGTATATAATGAATATTGTTATAAGCAACTCATCTGACATGACTAATAAAACTATGTATATAAATCTCAAGAAAATTTAATATGCCTGAAGCATATAGTTCAACTTTTCTAAAATTTAATCGATCAAAGTACAAATCTGAAGTGATATTATAATGAGGGGGAGTAAATACGCATTGTACTTTTTTCCTTGACCAAAGTTTTGTCCCATTGAATTTTTTCGACAAGATTTTTAATGAGACAACTTTCATGGCATATTAAACGAATTATGTACTCTTTTTGTCTCACTAAGTTTTCTTCCCACGGGTTTTTTTTAATAAGGTTTTAACGAAACATATTTTTTCTGTAAACGATATCCAATTGAAAATAGTATAAATATTATAGTTATGGATATCCATAACCTACAAAATATTTACCCTCATCATAATCAGGTTATACACCCGTGTGTTATAAATTGTATATGAGACTCCTGAAAGGAACAACAACAAAATATCTTTTTAATATAATTACATCAGACCATCAAGCTGACTACAGTCAACCAGAGATAGTGTATGAAGGTGATATTGCTTAGAGGTTATAACATGGAACACTCCAATATTGTTTTATACAAGTTTTAAATAGATGGCAGCATTGAAAACATTGACGCATAAGATATGGATAGATCGATACAAGTTTTTTTTCATTGATTGAAATCAGGGGAAGGAAATGTACTCTTTTTATTAGCTCAAGTTTTGTCCCACTTGATTTTTATGACAATGTTTTAATGAGGTAGCATTTGATTACTCCAAATTTTTGATAATTTTTTTGTCTTTTTATTCTTATTTTTTTCCCATTGAATTTTTGCCAAACAAAGAAGCAGTTATTATGTAATAAATCATTAAAAGGGAAGTGTTGTAAAATTATCGATAATAGTAAATGAGTATTTGGTTATATCTAAATGTCTAAGTAGTTATCTAAATACTTCAGAAGAGTGTATTCTAGTCAGGTTGTAACTCCCATTGGAACCTTATAAATAAGGACATTGTTATAATAAATTTACACACTTGAGTTTTGACTATCTCTATTCTTTTCTATCTCTAGTTATATAATAGAAATTAAATTTTCTTATTGAAATAATACATTATTTAGGTTGGGGACCAAAAGTATAAATTACCCTTTTTTTCTTTAACATAAAAATACTAATAAAAATTAATTACACATTATGTGTTCTTTATTTTTGAACAATAATAAAACGAAAAATTAAAATATGAATAATATAGTTGTTTGTAGTTAATAAACGAATAACTCAATTAAATAAAAGTATTTGAGTATCAACTTTGTGACAAAGTTATTTTTCTTTTTATGTTGTAACGATAAAATAAAATTTTAAATTTTAAATAATATAATTACTTAATAATAAATAAAATATTTAACATGTTTGTATTTAAATTTTAGTCATTTTATAATAATTCGTAAAATATACAAAAAAAAATTAATATATTACTAATTTGGTCAATAAATGTTAATTAAAAATTAAAAAACTTACTATAAGCAAAGAACTCGTTAGATTCGTTTAATTTTTTTTTATAAAAAATAGAAGTATCGGACCCATTTGTATTTTTTGCGAAGGTTAAGAATCCAATTGCAATATTCTCTAATTAAAACTAAGGTCATATTTACTTTTTTTTTTTTTTTTTTATCAAATACTGACCAATTACGCACCAAAATACATAAGTTAGGGGCTTCTGTGTCACAAAAATATTAGGGATTATTTTCCCCCCAAGGACAAAGGTTAGAGACCATTTGCGCTAATTTTCCTTATTTTTATCTATGGATTTCGTAATATCTATAACTCTTATTTACTTTTAGGGACAATTACACTCATAGTCTCCTATTCTTTCAATTTTGTAACAATATAATTTACATTCAATTTTATTCACTGATATCGTCCTCATATTTTCATTAATTCACGCATCTGGTCATTTTTTACGATTTTGCCTTTATAAATAAATTAAAAAAACAGAAAAAAGAAAATATAATGAAAAAATTGTAAATGGGGACCTTAGCATTTTTTAAAATGCATAATTCCCATTCTAACACGGTACAGTTAGATTTTTTTTTAAAAAAAAAAAAAGAAAAAAGGAAAAAATGTTACCCCACCCCACTCTCCTCCACCCACCCACCCACCCACCTAAAAGGGTACAACCGGGGATTTCTCTCTCCCGATTGCCAGCCTAAACCCCTGCTCCATGATTTTCGCAACCGACTCCTTGGTCGCAACCTAAACCTCGGCAGTTTGGGCCGACAAACTTGGGGGGTGAAATCCCCAAGGTTGTACCTTGTTGGTGGTGGTGGTGGTGACTTACATTGAAACAAATTAAAGTTAAGTGACATAAAAAAAAATTCACTAAAAATTCAATGGCCAAAAATAAAATTAACCTTTCCATTAAATTAAAATATATGCATACGTACTTGACCCTTTTACCCCGAGTCAAAGGATTTTGCGTTAACCATTCTTCAAGCTCTACTTATCGTTCCAAAACGCTCTTTCTCACAAGACAACTAGGGCTAGTCCAGAAGTTAATGCAAGGCTTGGAGGGCATACATTTATTCTCTCACAAATAAGTATGACTTGTGTGAATTCTCTGAAGAATACACTAAAGAATTAACAAAAATTGATAAAGAACTTATAGTTGATTCTATAAGGGAAAACATTGAATACAGGAGAAAGAAACATAAAATATCTTATGACGAAAGTGTCAAAGAATTTGTGTTACATTATGTTATTTACCATTATCTGAATTAATGGCAAATAAAGAAGAAAATGAGATTGATGAAGTCTTTGAACAGACAGAATCAATAGGAAGCTTGAGTTCAAAAGAGATTTTGATCTCAGACAAAAAGTTAGCAAAAATTTGTAACAAAGATTTAACCTTAGACACTAGGGAAGTCTTTGAACAACCAAATTTCATTAAGAAATTTATGAATAAAAACAGACAGGTCTATTATGGAATTTCTCAAAAGGAATTCGCCATACATGTCCAACATACTTATGGTAAGATAGGAATCTCCCTTCTTACAAAACAAGACATTAATAAAGCTAAGCAAAAAATTGACTTAGACAACAATAAAAACCTTTATTGGGTAACAATAGGAGCTATTAGGATCCAACTCCGTAGCACCTTGTCAGATAAAATTGATCAACCTATTTCAATGGGCTTGATTGATGAAAGAATTAAAAATCCAAAAGAAGGATGTTTAGGATCCTTAAATGGAAACCTAGCTTGTGGAAAGTTAATTTTTACAAGCCATCCAAGACTTTCTGTAAGTCTACACGACCAGAACTTTGATGGAATCCTTTCCTTCATATTCAATTATGGAAGAAAAGATTTAGTTAAAGATAACAATGTCCTTTTTCAATATCATACTTGGTTAGTTATGCCATTCATAACCAACACAATATGACTATTGTTAAAGAACCCAAAGGAATAAAAATTGATCCTTTATTTTGGATTACCTTGAACACAAGGAAAGCGAATTTGACCGGAATTAGTCCAACCAAAGCAAGAAGATCAATTGATATTGATTTTAATCAAAATAGAACTCTTGTCAGAGAACAAAAACCTTTATTAACTCACACTACATCTATGAGAAAAGATCCAATAATAAGATGGAAAGATGAATTTCCTGAAAGTAGTCAAACAAGAGAACTTAAGAAATTAAGAGATACAGTGAATAATTTAGCTAAAAACATCATTGGAAATCAATAATGTCTTTAGTAGAAATTCTAAAAGAAATCAAACAACTAAAAGACATGATTGAAGAACTAAAATCAGAAATTAAAGAATATCACTCTAAAACAGAAAAATCTTTAAATCAAGATTCGGATTATAATTTTAGCAGGTGTTAAAGAACAACCATCTACATCTTTAACCCCTCAAAAGATTACACAATTCGGAAATTTCTCAAAAAAGGGAGAATTTACTGAAAAACAAAAGAACACAAGAAAAGGAAAATTTGATTTTGAAGACTCAAATTCAGAATGACATCCATTAGAAAAACTTTGGAAAACCTTTATGAAACATCTCAAAACTTAGGACATCTAAATGTCTTATTGGCTTTTGAAGATGAAGAACTTGAACAAATTGCCTCCATGATCAAAGGAGTCAATATTAACTTTTATTTATACTTTTAAAAATATTAAAGATTTTAATTGCAATTTTTTTTATATATTTTTTTATTTAATTTATTTAGGTCAGGGAAAAAATTGTCAATATTAACTATCTATATAAATTAATAAAAAGAACAATGATGATATCTGCGAATAAAATTGAATTAAAATGATATTATTAGAAAACTGAAATAATTGGGAGGGTGACTATAATCACGAACGTATGAAGTTTCTCCTCTACTGGCATAAAAAAAAACACATATACATTTGTCTTCATCTTCATTCTCAAAATTAATTTTTTTCAATCATATCTCACTTATTCTTCAAATTCAGCGCATGTTTGGTAGTTCAGAAATTATTTTTTAAATGCTAAAATTATAAATTGTTAGTGAATATATGGATAAAAAATGGGTTGTAAGTTGTGGGTCCTATAAAATCTGTGGATAAAAAAATGATTGACTAGTTTGACCAAAATTATAATTTAAGCAACCCCAAACGCGTGCTCAATATCCTCAAATCAAATTTTCAAATTCATATTTTTTTTTCACCTACTACATTAATCAAAATTGATTTTTCTCTATCATATATTATCTATCCTTCAAATTTCTTTCAAATCAAATTCTCAAATTCATATATTTGAATTGCCATTAAATTTAAATAGTAATTTGCAGTCGAACCCACTATATAAAAGCGGTATATACTAGTATACTGCTTCTTTTGCAATGGAATCCAACCTTAGGCTATATTATAATAATGGATTGAGACGGTGAATAGATTTTGGAGATGATTAGTGAAGGAAGATGATCGATTAAGCGGGATAGATTGAGAAGATGAACATATTTTGGAGATCTGTTGAAAAAGATGATTGAAAAGCAAATTTTGAAAGAAATGAAATTAAAAACATAGTGACACACGAACATGCTTTTTTCTTCTCTTAATGAAGAAAACTTCTCAACTGTCATGAGTATACTTAACCTTACTTTTTAGGAAAATTGGCCAAAAACGTCCATAACGTATGGACCCGGTGCGCAAATCATCATTACATTTCAAATTTTGGCAATTACATCCCTTACCTATCCATGTAGTATCTAAATCATCATTTTGAACGGAATTTATCCAATATTCCGTTAAACCTTTGGGATTTTGGCGCAAATGGTCCCTAACATTTATTCTTAGTATAGAATTTGTTCCTAACGTTTATGTTTTGACAAACAAGTCCCTAACCTATGTGTTTTAGTGCGAAATTGGTCTTTATGGGTTGAAAAAAACAAATATACCCTTAGTTTTAATTAAAAGAAATTGTATGTGGATTCCTAATCATTACAAAATATGCAAATAAGTCCAACACCTTTATTTTTTATAAAAAAATTAAAGAAAACTAATGAATTTTTTTAATTAACACTTTAGTAATAAAACTGTCAAATAAAATTATTATTTTTATTATAAAGTAATAAATATATTATTTAAAATTAAAAATTTTATTTTATTGTTATATAATAAAAATAACTTTGTCACAAACTTGATGTTCAAATACTTTTATTTAATTGAATTATATGTTTATTAACTACAAATATTAGAAATCCAACTATATTCTTTATATTTTAATTTATCATTTTATTTTCATTCAAAAATAAAACACATAATGTGTAAATTAATTTTTATTAGTATTTTTATGTTAATAAGAATGTAATAAGATTAGTTCAATGTCATAAAATTATACACGTCATTTTGTTATTTATTTAACTTAATTTTGAAAGTAAAGAGAGAGAACAAAATTTATAAGTAAAGAGGGAGAAAAATAATTTCTCTTTATTACTTAATAATAAAAATAATAAATTTATTTGACATGTTTATTACTAAAATGTTAATTAAAAAAAATACTCATTAGTTTTTTTAAATTTTTTATAAAAAATAAAAGTTTTGAATTTATTTGCACATTTTGTAATGATTAAGAATCTATATACAATTTTTTCTAATTAAACTAAAAGTATATTTGTCATTTTCATTCCATTAGGATCAATTTCGCACTAAAACACATATGTTAGGGATTTGTTTGTCAAAACATAAATGTTAGAGGACACATTCCACCATAAGGACAAAAGTTAAAGACCATTTGCACAAAAATCTCAAAGATTTAACAGAATATTAGATAGATTTCGTTCAAAATGATGATTTGGGTACTATATAGATAAATAAGGGATGTAATTATCAAAAAATTTAAAAAATAAGAATAATTTGCACACCGATTCCATACGCTAGGGACGTTTTTGACCAATTTTCCTGCTTTTTATCTGCACATCGGGATGGCCCATAGTTCATAATTACGAAAAGAACAAGAAACAGAAACCAACTGTGATTGGTCTAATCTGCAAATGACGTCATTTGTCTCCTTCGACTTGACAATCATACGCAACACGGACACCTAAACACCTTCATTACCACGAACAATTGAGACTTCATTCCGAACCCACAAATTTACAAGAAAGATGCATCTATGGCCATCTATGAGGCTGAGAGACTCGTTCAAGAACGCTTACATTAAGAAACTTGAATGGAATCTTAACAGAATGAAATCCGAACACCAGCAGCAGCAGTCCGAGAATCAGCAGAAACTCTTGGATGATAAAGAAAAAGAAGATAATAATAATTTAGATAAGTCCAAGTGTGGAGGGTTCCTTGTGCTTTGCAGAGAACTGCTGATGATCCTCTCTTGCTGCTACTGCTGTTTCTGCTGTGGGGGTAAACCCTAATTTACTATGTTTGTTGTGTGTGTTTGTGGGTGGAAGTGCTATTTTCTTTTGAATTGATGAAATCTTTGGCAGTGTGAAATTGTGCATTCGAAGTGAAATTCAAGGAAACTCAATCTGAAGTCAAAGTGTTTCTAATTCAAATTCTGATGTCAAATGCCTTTAGTAAAATGCATTATTTGTTTTTTAGTTTCTTCTGATTTTTGTTGGAATCAATGTTTTTTTCCCTTATTATCATGTCTATTAGTAGCAATTTGTTACTGAAGTATGGGAATCGAGATTGGTAGTTTGATATGCTTTCATCAAAATATGTCCTTAGGTTGGGAAATTTTAAGAGCATTGGACTCCAATGCAACAATGTGGATTGTTGTAAGTGTGACAAATAAAATGGAGACACAGAGAAGAGGATCCAATGGAGTTGTAGATTGAAAAAGTTGTAGTCCAAATAAAAATAATTAACACACATTACGATAGACATAAATTATAAAAAATTAAATAAAAGAGGCTTAGTACACATTTCGACGGACATTAATTAGAACAAAATAAATGGAGGACGGTGTGTTTGAGATCTTCTACTTTTTTCTTTGTCATGTAAGTAATTTGGGGGTGATGTTGCACACTTTTTAGTGCAATCTATGATGCAGGTTGCATCAGTATGATGCTTAGGTGTAAAACATCAAGATAAGAGTTTGAAACATTGTAATCATTATAATGATGAACTTTAAATCCTTTTGTTCTCAACTTGTCATATTGTTTAGGAACTCTCAAACAGGGCTTTGACTCCAAGACTGTCCCTTTGCTCAAACCTTTATCCAACTTCTATAACTAAAAAGCTTCAGTCTTTTGGTTTATACTGATTAATCTATCCATTGCATATGTTTAAGTCAATATTACTTTAATTTATCATAAGTTAGACTGGAGTTTCAAAATTGATTCCTTCGTGTATCTTAAGTTACTGTTGGGAAAAAGGAGAAAAAACACTGCACAAGAGGAATGACATCATCCAGCAGAAGTTAAGTTAGATTTTGAATTAAGATATGAAGTAAATTCTAAACACTCGGTGGGAAATCTTTCCTTCACATACATTTAAGGAGTAGGGATTTTGCCAGTGACCTGATAGTTCTGGGAGTAGCTTGTAGAGGAACAAGCTAACTCGCTCCCAAACTCACCCTGTGCATCTAGGGGTGTTATAAATTTTGTCTTGCCAAACGTCGACAATGTTCTTTGAGGATGTGATTATTTTACCATTTCATGATTGATGAAGTTTGTCAATTCCCTAGGTATTTTCACATATTTTAAGATGTAAAATATATAAATAAAAGTAATTCAAGTTCATTGTTCCTTATGGTGATGTGTGAAATCTTTAGATTAACATTTGATGCTAAAGCTGGATACTAAACCATCAAGATGGGATGGTCGGTGTTTGTGGGAAATAACTTATTGCATGAACCCTTTCTGATCAATGTATCCTTGCAAAAGGTTCAATTGGGCACGAACGACTTGTAATGTCTGGTTTACGATAACACTAAAGCTATTTCTGGTACTTTTTGATGCTTATCATAGATTTTCACCTTTCATAATTGCGAATTACTTAACACTTGGAGGATGAAGTGAGAGTTGCTTCAATGCCATAGCTAAGATTTTGGTTATTCCAAGAGAGACTCAAGAATCAAACTAAGACCTAAGAGAACATCGAGCTCACGTTTATTAGTTAAATTAGTCTTTTAAACCTTTTTGGTTGTTTTATAAATTGATATTTTAGAAATTTTGTTTTGCTTTGTTTTTCAGTTTTTATTAAATTCCACTGGACATTTTATTTTCTTCTGTAATTCCTAATAATTTCAGCTATCATCATTTATGGTCTAAGATCAGGAGGTAATAATATCCATTAGGTAGTAGTTCTAAACTCTATAGGTAGGTGCTATTTATAATTTTGCTTTCATCCTTTATGTAAAATTCTATTTTTAGTGCCATTGAGTTGTGCAGTTCTGTTACCCTTCCTATGGATGTGTACTTGGTTGCAGGGGCGGAGCCAGGGTCCATTGGGGGAAATTGCCCCCACTGTATTTTCCGATTTTTTTCCCACTCTTTCACATGCACATTTCACTTTCTTTTCTGACATTTTTAGTCAAGAAATGAAACATAGGAAACCTGAAATCTGAATGAGTTCCGTGTATGTGATAAAGTGAGGGGGAGAATATCAGGTAATAGTAGACTCACAGCAGTAGCTTCTTGTTTATGATATGTACAGATGGACAAAGCAAAGGAGAACTATCTGAAAAGCCCTAGTTTTGTCGCAATGTAATCTCTTGTAGAGGGTTGTGTTGGGCCTAATTTGTTTTGGATTATTACTCGAGGTGAGCGTTTAATTTATTAGCAATCGAGCCGAGCCTCTGCTCATGTTTTCTTGGTCATAGTACTATTTTGATCTTCAAAATCTAGATGTCATTAGAATATGTTAGCTATGGAGATGTATATTCTTCAATTAAAATCCAAATATGAATAGTTTTTAGTTTGAAGGGATCTAGAAATTATCTAATTTTTGAAGATTAAACTAACAATTTTAAACTGCTTTTGTAATCTTTCTGCCGATTAAATTATTTTATTCCTTCGTTTGAGAAATTTTTCCATAATTAAGTCATAGGCATACTAAACTCAATTTCTGGCTCCGCCCCTCCTTGGTTGGAAATGCCTCGAAGAGCGACTTTGTTTTGAATCAGTAATTAGTGTTTACTACCCACATGTAAATAGGCGAGTGGGTATTGGTTTGAGTATTGAAAATGGGTTGTGAAAGAATGAGTTTTTCCTCAAGGCTTGCCCTGCGTGAAAAAATATCCTAACTTGACGCGCTCATTTTATTTATTTATATATCTTGTGGAAGACTTGAATTATATTTTTCGTGATATTGATTATGTTATGTTTTTTTATTGGTGGGAACTTAAACTTGTGAAGTTGTTGGTAAATATTGAGTAAATTACACTCACAATCCCAATTCTTTCAACTTTGTACTAATATTATTTCCTTTCAATTTTATTCGAAAATATCGTCCCCATCATTTTATTAATTCGCACTTATAGTCCCAAATAATTTTTTTGACGATTTTGCCTTTAGCTTAAATAAACTAAAATAATAAAAAATAGAAAACTTAATAGAAAAATTGCGGGGTAGCTAACTTTTTCAAAAGTGTAAAATGATCTCTTTACATTCTATTATTTAAAATAATTTAAAAAAAAAAAAAGACAAATTTTTTTTTTCATCTTCTTTCCCCACCCCACCCCTGCGACCAAATTGGGGGGAGGGGGTGGATTTCTCCCCCTGATTTTGGACCCAAGCATTATCAGCCATAAATGGCGCTGCACCATCACCCTCACCAGCCCTCCTAGCAAAAGGATCATGAGAAGGACCAGAATCCTGCCTTATATGGGGATGATATTGTTACAATGCTAAAAGAATGGGATTGTGAATGTAATTTACCCATAAATATTTCATTTGTATATTAAATCAGAAGAATTGAAAGATTGGTTTTTATGCTATTGCAATTGATACTCCTATTATTCTGATAAATTGTTCCTTCTCCTGCAGCTTGTGTTGATGATGAATAAAGCAGATGAGGAATAGTGCCAAGGAGCTTGCATGTAAAAAAGATTTAGAAGTTCCTGAATGAAAAACACGTTCCATTTAGTCATTAGCTTTTAGTATATGGTGACTCTATCTTCTGTTATTATCTTTATCTAAAATTCTAATCAGAGATCTTTACACAATCTTCTTGGATCAACCCCCTCGATATCAGTGTCCCCTACTTGATCAGGGGGAGTGGTCCTTGTTATGTTTTCTGTCTAACGGTTGGAGTGGTATTGGAAATTACATAGTAAGAGCGAACATTCCTGAAATATTCTTGATGCAATGTCTGGAGTAGTTTCTCCCCTTTTCCCTCTCTGTGTCTACACTGGCTTCTTAGTTATCTTTGCTGTCATGCTTATTGAATGAAATCCTGTTGTTCTTTTATTTACTGTGTGCTGTCCGTGCAACCTGTTTGGATGATGATCTAAACTACTGCCAAAAGTCATAGATTGCGAAAATGCATTATGAAGAACTTGAATTAAAAGGGCAAACTTCTTATTATCATTTTCAGTTCATTTGACTGCTATAGCAATAATTGATCCTTCATATTTGGATATTCCCCTCCCTCGTGCTGAGCCGGCAGGCACCCTCAAGTCCACACTCACATTCTCACCAACATTGAAGTACAGGAACTCAGTAGCAGAAGCCAATGAGCCAAGCCCATCTGGCTCACTGCGTCAAACGGTAACTCAGTGAACCAAGGCTCGGAGTACCTAATCAGCAAACAGGGGTCTGAATCTCTTCACCCAGCAAGTCAAAGGCAATGTGCTTGCTATGAACCAAATGGGCCACTGCTTCTCAGAGGGGCTCCTGGCCGATGAGCTTGACATCAATTTAGTCGTGGACGTTTGCATTTCCTTCAACAGTGTTGACTGGGGCTTTTTGCAGGATTAAGTTTGCCAAATCATTTCTATCTTGTTAATACTTTCTGACAGATTTGCAATTGTAACATGTAAATATAAATGCCCTTAGCTGAATTCTTGGCGCTGTCTTAGAAAAGTGTAACTTATTGGAATTGGTCTATTTCATCCTCCAACATTTTAGGATGGGAACACATCTGCTCTTTGGTCAAATCTGATCTGGGAAAATATTTTTCACCCATTCTGTTTCTTTCACACACATTTCTAACACTTTCCTTCTCAAAAATTATACGATTTGATTATCTATGCATTTTGAGAAATGGATGATATATTTGGTGAAATTGATTACCGATCAAAGTCGGACTCTATAGTGATGAGACTCTTGAGATCTGCCATGGATAAAGCTCATGAAAAGGTGCAGTCTGAGGATGGACCTATTGAATTTTTACATGAGAGATCAAAGTTTTATGAATTGGCAGCTATTCTTGTGGAGGGTGGTTTGAGCATTGTTCAAGAGGAGACCGAAGTTGTTGAGGACAACAGGGACAAAATCCTATCAGATTTGATGGAAATCAGACACTGGCTCCAGGGACGGATCAAAGATATGAAACATCTGATAATTGACAAAGATAAAGAATTGACAGAGAGGTTAGAGAACGAGTTGAAGCTTAGGCAGGCATTGGAATTGAAAGAAAGAGAATTAGTTCGTCTGCACGAGAAGTTAGAGCCAGGAAGAATGAAGAATGATGGATTCCAGGATTCTCTTATAAGCAATGATGAGGCAATCGAGGATCGGGCTGAAGAAGGGGATATTTGTGAATTGAAGAATTCATTAGATCAGCAGGTACTGAATATAAAGCAAAAACTGGAGGACGAGCACAAAAGTTTAACAACTGACACGAAGAAAATAACGTCCTATGTTTCCAGTCCTGATTTCAGCTCTGGATTCATAGACGCCAATATACCTGGAAATTTGGGTTTCGAAGAAAAGGAATTCTATTGGGATGACAAATTTTCTCGTATAAGAGCCCTGGTTGATTCATCGAGGCCTGAACAGAACACGTTGATAAGGTGGATGAGTTCAGACATTGATGATTTAAAAGAAACTCTGGATCATGCATTTGGGAGGATGAAGAGTGCTGAAGTGCTCCCACTGGAGAAACAATGGAGGTGGACCATTGAGAAAGATATCGAATCAATCTTGGTTAAAGGCTTCACGAGAGATCTCCAACAAAGTTTCGAATCAGAATTAACGAAATTTGGCCTCTTGAAAGATAATTGGTCAGAATTCATCAATGAGATGCGAACCCTATGTTACGAATTGAAGTCTTGTTATGGTAGTAATGGGGTAGACGAGGAAAGGCCGAATACGCAAAGCACTTCGACTCCTTTCCATCCTGTACGCCGAACTAGTAGTGAGCCTTTACTGGATATTTATTACCTGGAAAAGTTGCCTGAGGAGTGCATACAAGATGATGGAAGCCACTATGTAGCGAAACTGATACAGAATCACGAGTTCATTAGACGAAGACAGCGTGAAGGGTGGAAAGGAACTTCTTTGTTGGGAAACACGGACGGATATTCTAATAGCCTGGAAATGAGGATGGAAGATGCCATTACAAGATTGGATAATCTTGTCAAAAGAAAACACATTCTTGGAGACAAAAAGGGTGTTTCAGACAGATACGGAATTCAAGGGAGGAAATTACCCATGCCTGAAAGAAAAACTGAGACTAAAAAAATTACCAGTTGTGAAAGCTTGAAACAAGAGACTAGAAAACTTAAAACAGATCGGGATGACTTGTCTTTGCAGATTTTATTAATGGAAGACACTAACCAAGTTCTTTTTCGAGGCCTTGTCAAAGATGTTAATACTAAGTTGTGTCTTTACGACCCCGAGAGACTAATAGAGGACGGCAATGGTAGACGCTCACTGAAGGAATTTTCCCATTATCATCAAAACGCATCTGTTCAAAGTAATCATGATGAGGCTGAAGGTGAATTCAACGATTCAACTCCAGCTAGAATTTTGCTGCGTTACTTGGAGAGCACAGTCAGGGAGGATGTATATGCAGTCTTCATTCAAGAGACAGTTATGGAGTGGAAGAAAACTGTGGAACACTTTACTGACGAGAGTCCTGCCGAGGAAGAGATAAACAGAAATGCCTCTGATAAGCCAATCAAATATACTGATAGCTCTGCAACTCCAATTCTGAACCAAATTCATATGACCAGAGGTCTGGAAATATCTTTGGATGACTTTCCTAGTAATTTCATGTTACCAGAGACCATAATGAGTCTATTAAATGAGGATGTCTATAAGGTATTCCTCAGAGAAATGTCCGAAGCATGGAAGTCGGAAAGAGATGCTTATGCCCTTGAGAATCTTATTTGGGAAGATATTTATCAGTTTGTCATTTTCGAGGCTGTGAAAGATTTTCACATCCCTTCAAAAGGATCAAAAGCATTACAACATTTCGATTTTTCAGAAGATACACCTCGTTCTAGGAGAACTGATGGAGACGAAAGGTTCATAGAGAAGTTAGATTGTCTGTCAAAATGTTTGGAAGCAGAGGAAGACTTGATGATAAGAGCAAGTTCTGAAATAAAGGCACACAGTGTAAAAAATGACCTTGTGATCTTGGATTGTGAAGAGGCGGATGAGCGTAACGCCATTGAATGGCTGTTGACAGACGACGAAAGCACCTTCAATTCAGTGGGTAAAAAACTAGATGGGGCCCTACAGCAATTGCATACGAGCAAGGAGTTGGTGGGGGAATTGGAACAAAGTTTAGAAATATCTGATGACTTGGAAGAAAATGATTATGATGTGCAACTAGTTAGCATCTTGAAGGTTGAACACGAAAAACAGCAGTCAATTCTTCAAAAGGGTGACAATGAATTTGTTGAGATGATCCCATCTGATACTGTTTTCTCAACCATCATACAACTTCATCAAGTACTCCTTGATTTTGAGATCACGGTAAACAAGAATCTAGATATGAAATGTCAAAGGTACTCAATTCTTTCTTGAAATGCCGGCTGTAAACTGATACTCCCATAATGATTTGAAATATCGGCTGTAAAACTTGTATTGCTCTAATTATGTCATGCTGAATATAAATGAATATATATGGAGTTCAAGATTAACTAGACTGCTTGCACATCATTCAGGCTAGAAGCATTAAGGCCACAAGTAGATATGCTAATCGAACCAGTGGCTACAATCAGGAAAAGAAAATTACTCTACAAGAAGGCATTCATTTCGAGATGTCATAATTTGCAATTAGCTGAATCCGAGGTAGCCTTATACCATACCACGTGTTTTTTTCCTTTTTGAGTTCATGTTTGATCTACAGATTCTCACAGCGCACTTTGAATATCATCTGGACATCCAAAATAGTATTACTAATACAATAAGTAGATGTTTTTCTGCAGGTTGATTTACTTGGAGATCAAGTGGACACCCTCCGGCTCCTCCTTGAGAAAATATACTTCGAACTGAATCAAAACGCGACTGTTTTCTCACGCTACTTTGGCGTAAGCAATTCTTAATGCTCTTGTATGGGTTCCGTTCTGTATATTCCCCACACACTTCTAGTTTAGTTTTCTTGTTAGGACCCTAAATCATTATCTGAGTAGCAACAGGTCAACAAAGAGGGAGTTCCATTTCAAACAAGAGATGTTGTTTTCTTATATAATATTCCTTTCCTCTTCTGTTCTTGCAGGTTTTTGACATCTTGAAGTTGATCAAGAGAGAGTTAACCAATGAAGCTTCTGGTAAACCAAATCATGATTGGCAATAACGAAAAGGGAAGAGAGACACACGTATACACACAATTTTATTTTTATTTTGAACGCAAATGGTCTGTTTCCACTAAGCTAATTCACAGCGAATACTCGGTAAAAGAAAAGAGGAATAGAATCAATCCAACGAGCAGAAATTGGGGAACGGGTAACAAAAGCGGTAAGAGAATGGGCCACTTTGTTCTGGCATCTCGGAAACCATCTCCTACGTCTCAAAGAAGTGCTACAATTTCAGATAAAAGGAAAGAGTTCGGTGCCAGAGAATAGTCGGAGTTCAACCCTTGTATCAGACTGAGCGTGTCGATTTCAACTCTAGCAATCTAAAAGCCATTCTCTACTACAAAAGACAGTCCGCATCTCAAAGCAACTGCCTCCGCATTCTCAACAGACTAGCATCCCTGAACTTGTTTGGTATACTCTGCTAACACCATCCCCTGATCATCACAGATAACACCCCCTACGCCAGGGATGGATCTAGACGAAATTCTATATAAAAAATTTGTTCTCTCAAAACTATTTTCCACCTATACTAAAAAAAAAATGTTTTGGGTCCATGAAATGAAAGACTGCCTGGTTTCTGTATTCGAAATAGGACTGATGTGTTCTATAGATATGGCAAGAGAAAGAATGCGTATCAGCTATGTTGTTAGCGAGCTACACTACATCAAACATGTTATATTGGAACTGGAATCCACATAGCCGAACTTATATAGAAAGTAAAATGAGAGAGTAAATTCTATTAACATGAAACACGGATTTTAGATGACTACTTTCTCTCTCTTCTTTTCTGAAGTAATCTTATGTCTGGTTGTAAGTACTCGGAAAATGTCAGTTTGTCCTCTATAAAAAATGTTTTCAGTCTCTTTTGATCATGTTTAGTTTGCAGTACTAAACACTATAATAAATAAAATTTTAGTTTATATTTCTTGTTTAACGTTGTCTAGTGATTTTTATTCTTCGCTACCAAGCATGTTGGGTGCGGAAGCTAAAATATTTCAAAAAATCTGAATTTTATTGAAATATATTTGATTGAGTACAAGAGTAGCTATGGTTCACTCCTTTTTAATCTATTTTCCCCACTTCACTCGTGATGGTTCAACACTACAAACCTATCCTCTTTGTATAGGCATCAATGGACTATTCTAGATTTGTTCTTGTCAATTACAAAGTCATTCAAACTTAATTTAATTTCAGGACTTCTTGTTATCCAAGGTCGTGCTCTTTATTTCCAAAGCAATTTCTTCATCTTCCCATGCCAAGACTAAAATTTACAATGGTCAATATATCATGTATGTGGTAGCCTTCAACATATTCCAAACTGGTCTTTAATGTGGTAGTCTTCAACTTATTCCAATGTCTTTTAACACCCCGCTTAATTTTTAATCTTCTATTGCTTCTTGAATTTCTCGAACTTGTCGATTGTGTATGCTTTTATCTTAATGTCTGCTGGTTGATCATTAGTGCTGATGAACTCCATGCAAATTTTGCCTTGGTTTACCAATTCAATATGCTTGGATTGTGTATGAAAGACTGATTTTCCTGTCATTGCAATTGCTGACATGTCAGAATGAATTGTTGTCAGGTCTTGCTGCTCGAACTTCAAGTCTTTGAGAATTCTTCTCATACTACTTCACAATCCAAGTTTGTAGCAGCGATGTATTCTGCTTGTGCTGATGATAATGCTTCAGATTTTTGCTTCTTCTAGCTCCATGGAATCACATTTCATCCTAGGTAAAAGATGTATATGCAAGTGCTGTTCCAATCATCAATGAAATCTGTCTAATCACTATCTGTGAAGCTAACAAGCATGCAATTGTTTTCCTTTTTAAACTCGATGCCATAATGCTTTGTGTCTTTAAGGTATCTCAAAATTCTTTTTGCTTGTGCAGTGTAAGTTTTGATTGGTTCATTCATTAACCTGGATAGTAGACTGACAGAATTTGTGTTTTCTGGCCTTGTATTGAGTTAGATCAGCCTACCAATCAAATTTCTATAAAGTGTGGCATCGACTTTTTCTGCATTGTCATTAACTTGCAATTTTTTATTCAAGGCCATCGGAATAGAAACTGGCTTGCACTGGCTCATGTTAAATTTCTCCAAGAGATCTTCAATGTACTTCTCTTGAGATAGAAAAATTCTTCCTCAGCTTTGCTTCACCTGAATCCCGAGAAAGTAGCTCATGATGCCCAAGTCTGTCATCTCAAAATCTTTCATCATTTTGTTCTTTAATTCTTCCACCATGCTTTTGTTGGGGTCAAAGTGGATCAAATCATCCACGTAAAGGCAAACAATAAAAAATCTTGTGCAATATTCTTCACATAAAGATATGACTAATTCGTGCTTCGATTGAAGCCATTTTGGATTAAATAGTTGTTAGATTTGCTATTCCATGCCCGGGGTGCCTACTTTAAGCCATATAATGTCTTTCATAGGCAATAAACTTTATCTTATTTTTCTTGAATTTTGAAAAATTTAAGCTGCTCAACATATACTTCTTGTTGAATTTCACTAATTAGGACTACATATTTTACATCAAGCTAAAAAATATTTAGCTCCAATTGAGCTGCCAATGCCAGGACAGTACAATAAAAATTGTCTCCATTGTTGCAGCTAGAGCAAGCGTATCTGTAAACTCAACTCTGTAGCAAACGTCTCTATTAAGTCAACTCCTGGTTGCGGAGAGTTGCCTTTTGTAACAAGTCACGCTTTGTACTTAAGATTTAAGAATAGACCCATCGTCTTTTTATTTGATTTTATGAACACATTTCAACCTAATGGTATTCTTTCCTTTTGGCAAGTCGATGAGCTCCCATATTTTATTTTTCTCAAAGGTGTTTCTCCAGTCATTACTATAAGAAATTGATGATACGTGCATAGTGGAAATTAAATCTGTAATTTCTATAAGTCGGATTAACCTTGTATTTAGATAGAATTCGTGATAGAGGTTTACCTTGATGAACACCGTGAAATTTGATTATTTGATTAAATGGAGGTGCGATCTTCAATACCACAACTGTCCAATTGTCCAGCCTCCAATGATAATCTACACAGCAAGAACAGATATGAACTTCCACAATAAAGAACAGATGAAAGCAGAATTTTGGAAGTAATTGTATTGTATTCTATTTTTTACTTGTGCTAGCAAGTAATGAAGACAAATTTTACTTAATCTGTTGTGGCATTGTATTTATAGGTAGCGCTAACCTTAACTCTAACCCTAGTTCTAGTGCTACTAGAACTTTGTTAGCTCACAACAACGAACCTAATCAATTAATTTGTTTTATTAGTAATTAAGTCCGATTCAACTAATTGGATCTTGGACATTAATTCTTAGAATTACTTTAGTCCCATTTTGTCTTTTGGTACTTCTACAAGTGAAGGTTCACAAGAGAATAATCCAAGTTCGCATGAATATGAATTTTTCATATGAATGCAATTCTTGTTTTGCCCAATTTGAGTTGGCATCCAAACGAACAAAAAAATTCACACAACGTATAATTCATTCAACCTAACTGAAAAAAAAAAAAACACTAATTTAACTAGCTAATTAATCAAACCCCATATTGAACAAAAATTAGTGCTAAAACTTTCAAAAATCATTCAATTTATAAGTTAACATACATATACATAGATAAGGGTTAATAGAAAAATTTGTTCACGGTAGCTTTGAGGGTAGTGAAAGGCGAGAGATGAACGAAATAGCTACAAAAGCTACCACGAAAGGGAGCAAGTGATTAGGAGTGGACTTTACCGAAGTCGCTCCAATGAGCGCAGCCGAGACTTGGCTAGGAATAGCACAAAGAGAAACAAAGCACGTTTCTCGCCAAAAGCGAGGGGCGACCCACCACATCATCTTATCTTACCTTGCTCTCATCTTTCTTGCTATCGTTTTGAAAGCTTGAACTAGCTCTGAGATTCGACTTCCTTACCCGGACAATCTCTATTTTGAGGTGTGTGAGAGAGAGAGGAGAGGCTATGAGCCCTTTCTCGTTGTTGTTCCTAGGCAATCCATACTTTCTTTCCCCTTTCTCCTTCGAGTTGATCAAGGCATGAAATTTTAACCAAGTCGTAAAAAGAAATTCTCATGTAATTAAAGTTACCTAAAAGTTGTAGTTAGACTAGAACTAAAAAAAAAAAAATAAATAAATATTTTTTTAGGTCTACATATAAACCTAGATGGTTATACTAATGTAAGATTCTCTACCGTCTAGTATTTCATGAGTGTGGGAAAAGATGGAAAAATGATTGAGATCTCTTTTCAAATTTTTTTCTAATAATCTTGTGTTTTAAAATTGAGATTTGAGATCCGTGGTTCTTGATTTGGATACCCGACATCAGTGCAAGTTGGCCTTCGAAGATTACTACAAAAGATCTGAGGGTTGAAAACATAGGAGAATCAACCGTTAGAATTAATCATCGAAAATGTATTCTGCTTTAAATTCTTATGTGATTAATTATTTACAATGCGTAGTAATAAATCTAGAAAAGATCTAATTTGCGGTTTATTAAAGAAAATTTTATTTTTATTAGTTTCTACAAACTAATTTCCAGTAGTGACCTCATATTTACGGTACAAGAATAATAAAGAAATAGGTATTCTTAAATTAAGCTTATTTCATATAAAACATATCAAAATATGTCCGATCCAAAGCTAATAATAGCAATGAGCTTGCTAATTCAATGGGTAAATTCGCACAACGGTATGGCTATAAACATTTTTCGCTTGCCTTTTTGGTGGTTCTCGACCAAGTCTCTTCATAAATATGTTTCACATATAAAAATGCAAATCTCAAAAGTAATACACAACAATAAACTTTAAACTCTTTGCTTCGTCTTAGATTCTGTTTGTTAAATTTTTTTTTTGTAGATTATAAGCAGTGAGTACTACAAAATGTGTAAATAAAAAATATATAAAAATTGTGGATTTTATAAATCTATGGATAAAAATAATATTTGACCAACTTATAAGTACTTATAAACACTAACAAATTTGCTCTTAATCACTTAAAAACATCTTAATATATCTATTCAATAGAAAAAAAATTAGTTGGAGGCAAAACTCGAACACCTTAACGTGTCCTTAATAGAAATAACACTTTCGCAGTCGATATAAAAGATATCTTACAACTAAATTCATGAACGTAAAATTAAATTAACTAAGTATGAAAAAATATTTTCATCATACTCATAGACCTGAGTCTATTTCTTATACATGTAAGCAGATAACTCTCAACATTGTATTATGTTTTACAAACGAATTAATTCTTTCAACCAATTACTAGGAATATCTAGCATAAAAATTGTAACTCTTTTGGTACACTTGACAAAAGGCCAACATTCAATTTGAGAGAGGATTTACTAGACATGGAGTCAAAGGATCAATTACATACTTGGAAATGGCCAACTTAATTTATGCAACTCGAGTGCTACAAATTGAGTTATATAGAAAAATACTCACAGATTTAAAAAGTGAAAAGGGGTAAATAATAGTAGAATTTCGAACTTCTAAATCTTATGACAATAGAGTCTTAAACTTTTGATGTCTAGTGACCGAAATTTTAAACCTTTCAAATGTCATTGTCTTATGTCCTTTTGAGGTGGCCGTTAAATGATTAATTTGTTTTTATTGAAATGAAAATCTACCCTTATTTTAATTTAAGGTAAATAATACTTATGTCTTTAATCTCTAAACTTTGTGAGAATAAGATCTTGAATCTTTGATTTCTAGCACATGAGCTTCCAAACATTTCAAACATTATGAGCCTGATATTCTTTTCTGATGAAAAACGTTAATTTGACTGTTAAAATGTCAAAGTTTGAGTAAAATGATTAGTGTATCCATAATTAATTTTGAATTTAAAAAATGAAGAACTAAAAGCAAAAGAAAAAACTAAAAAAATTATTATTTTCTCCAATTTCATCCCACCTACCCCAATCTCAACGGCAGCGGTATTGTTGCCACCATCCATCAGAAAATAAATTAATCAGTATTTGCAGTACCTGAGAACTCATGCACCTCTCAATCACCTTCATCTTCGTCGATACCACCTAGTGTGAGTGATTATTTCATTTTTCTTTTTTTCTATATTTTTTCTTGTTAAAGATCACGTTTTCTGTTACAAAAAGACTTCATTGACAGACATTTGAGTGATTTGGGATACCAAGTGCTAAAGATTAATGATTTAGAAACTCTTTGTCACAAAGTTTAATAATTATGTTAAATGTACATCCTGTATCGACTAAAGCTATTAAATTTAATTTAATCATCTTATTAATTTGTACTTCTATAGGTATTCTAATACTTTTGGTTGGCTTTATTCTAGATATTTGACATATTATTTCTTCTTGATTTTCTGTTTCTAAGTAATTATTCTCAAGATAGCTTTCTACGGATTGCTTTCCTTTTCTAGATTTATAAGTCTATAATGTATTTCTCCTAAAGCTTCATGTATTTTATCAATTCTATTATTAGTGTTGGTTACTCTATCTTCTAATTTTTCTATGGTTTCACTATAGTCTTTGGGTTTATTATGAGGCTCATCTTGGATTCCTAAGCAATTATTACATTGAATTTCTAAACAATTTTTACATCGATTTCTATTTCTATGTCCCGGATATACTCTACATATTGTGCATTTGTCTATCATAGATCCTTGTCCTCTAATTCATTCGTGAATGCATTCTTGCTCTATGTTCATCATTTTTATATCAAGAATTGAGAAATATAAATCTTCTGTACTACTATTGCTTTCATTAGAACCTTCTACAATTTCTAAATTGTCTAACTCGTCTATCCGTGTGTATATACTATATAATCGAACTACAAGATTCATTGTCGATAACTCGTGATATGACATCGTATTTCTTCTATTATTATTATAGATTTATTTATATTTGGGCATTTATTAGCAAAATGTCTAGGATCTCCACAAATATAGCATTTACAATCTTTTTTCTATTTTTGGTCTTTTAACGATCTATTATAATTAGACTTCCTATTTTTATAGTATGTTCTACTTGGTCTAATATTGTATCTTTTTCTATTTTGATATTGTCTTTTATATTTATATCTTTTATCTTTTCTATACACTTTTTTCTTTTTCTTTCTATAATCATAACTTTGAGGTGTGTATAAATCTGAACAAAAAGAGTAATTTAATTTCTTTAATTGCTTTCTAGCTACTTCTTCTATACAATATTCTTTTAATTTATCTGTTATAAATTTTATGGTAGCGCTAATAGTTGTTCCTCTTCCATTCCAGTTTTCTATCTCATTTTTAATTTTATCATTCCATGGTGGTGGAATCTTTCTATATAGTCTATCTAATACATTTACATCCAAAGCTAATCATGCTGTACTAACTAGTCTTTCAAAGTCTAATAAAAACGGTTGTATGTACTTCATATTACTTAAACTTAGTTTTTCTAGTTCTTCTAAGGCTTTATTTTGTTCATAAACATTGTCTCTACTTGGGTCAGTTCCTATAATTATTTCTAATAAAACTAGTGAAGTTTCTAGGATTTTCTCCTCCCGCCATTCTTAATCTTATTTCATCCGGTTTTAGTCTTTTGGTCGTAACATAAATATCTAAAGTCGTCTTTTCCTAAATATGTCTCTAAATAAGCCCACATTTCTTCTCATCGTCATTTGTATAGGTAAACTATTACATGCTCTAATTACGTAATTTTCCCATTTAGTTAAAGTGCCCAGATGCATCTTGGGGTTTGCAATTATTTAATTCTAATATTAATCCTCTATCACTTGCTAATGGTAGACTACATCCTTCTTCCATTTGTCTTTTCCTATGCTTCTATATTTTTGTCTTCCCAATCATACAAACGAGTGGGGAAAGGGTATTTTCCTCCAATATCGTATTCTTTGTTCATGGAGTCTTTCTTTTTCCAAACTCTTGGTCATTTTCGCTTTAGGCTTTTTTACTACTACTTTCTTCCATTTTAATTTCTATGTTTGGTTGATCTTTTCTTCTAATAGAGTCTTAATTTCTGCTTCTCTGGTTTTCCTAAGATTTTTGTAATATTCCATGTCTATAAACCCAAATTCTTTATCATCGTCTTCACTTTCATCTTCACTTTCTTCATCTAAAGCATTAATTTCTTCTTCACTTTCATAGTCTTCTATTTCGATATATCTACAATTTTCTTCTTCATTTTCGTCTTGCTTTGTTTCTTCTGCTTGATAATTGTAATTTCCAAATCTAATACTTAAAGTTCCATTGCTATTTTTATACATAATATTATCTTCTGATACTAAAATTGACTTTTCTAAAAAGTTTGCTAAATTCCAGTCTAATCCTGCATTTGTTTCAAGAAAATTTCTTTCTTTGGGATTGCTTTTATACCTTTTTATCCTAATAAAGTGATGATTTGATCATTTTCTAATTTATATTTAGTGGTGCTATTTTCGCTAAGTCTTCCTACAAACTCTGTGCATATTAATAGATTTTCTTCATTTCTTTTCATTTGGTATCCCTAGTCTTTATTCCTATTTTAATATCATTATAAAATTCTTTGTTCGACTAAATAATCGGGTGTGAAATAAACTATACCTCCTTTATTATTCATGTCTAATTCTATGCTTCCTAATAATCCATGTTCTATGTCTCAGAAATCTAATATAAACATATTAATGTCTTGGCTCCTAAATTTTCTCTCAGATAATCCTTTTACTCCTACCATTATTAGTCCTAGATGTGTCTGTTGAAGGTTTTTATTTGTTATTTCTTTATAAGAATCTTTTTCTAATAAATCTAAATATATGAACTGATCTTCGTGTGTACAAGAAATATATCTTTCTCCATAATGTTGGTATATCAAAGATTTACTAAAAAGATTTCCTTTTTTATATATGTCTAAAACTTTTATTAATTTTAATTTATTCTGTCTAAATATTTCTATTTGTTCTTCTATATCTATTAAGGATTCTAATCTGATTTCTGATTCCATTCTTCTAGTTGAAGATCTCATTAAAGGATTTCCTAAAATTCTACTACTACTAGCTACGACTTGTTTATCTTTATTCATTATGTATATACCCACTTAGTCTTTTTAAATTTACTTGTTTCTTTAGTTTTTCCTAGATCTAGCTTTTCTAATTTACCAATTAATTTATTCAAATCTTCTTTAGGAGTTTCTACTGATTTAACTTTTTCTAAAGCTATTATTCTACTTTCTAAGTTAATATTCTCTATGTCTTTATTATAACAAAACTTCTTTAATATTTCACTATTTTGATTTTTAATATATTATATACTACTTTCTAAAACTTTTATGCTTTTATTAAAATTTTCTAAAACTACTTCTATTTTTCTATTATTTATGGAAATATTTCTTTCTAAATTTTGCTTAAATTGACTATTAAATCTACTATACTATTTAATTGCTTATCTTCTGAATGTAAAAGATGTTTAAAGTTTTTATCAAAATTACAAACTAAAGTTGCTTTGTCTAAATTATCTTTTCTCTTTAAATTTCCTAAAAGTTCTAAATTTAAATAATCTATTTTATTCATCCACTAATTAAAATTGACTTAAAACATGTGCTCGATACCAATTTAGGACGATTTCCTGAACAATTAAAATTTCTTGAACAATTAAGAACAAATAATAAATTACTGGTAAAACACTAATATAGTCTGGAAATAAATAGTATAAATGTAAATTACTTGTAAACAATACAAATTTCTTTCTATGTAATCTAAAACAAAACTCTAAACTTGATCTTACTCTAAGTAACTTTATAGATTTAGAATACTTATAAGAAATTGGACATCTCATAACATATAAGTTAGAATGAATTGAAAAACTAAGAATACGTAAAGTTAAAATAGAACAACTAAGATAGACTACAAGTTTGTAATAAATGTATGAATAGTCTTTGCCTATTTATTATGTTATGATAAGTCTTTGTCTAATAACTAAACTAAAGAATGAAAAGCCTATGTATTCTTATGATACTATTATTTTATTTACCAATTTAATACAAGTCTTTGTCCTTATATAAAGATTATGAATTCGTAATAAATGTTGATCTTTTATGAATCGTGATATGTATTCTAAATTAGTCTTATTCTATTTTTCTACAGGATCTTTAATCAAGAAGCTCCAACATTGAGAGATAGAGTTCTCAATAATTCACAACTTGATCTGTTAAGAGGAGTCACCTCTATTTCTATCTAACAAATATTGATTATAAAAAATTAAGCAAATATATGAGGTTTAATTGCATAAATAACAAAGATTGAAACAATATTGATGTAATGACCTTAATTCGAGTACTTTACCTGCTCAAAGAAAATTAATTTCCTTCAATTTTCGTTTTTTTTTTCTTTTTCTTGACCTTCCTAAAAAGCTTAAGACTATAGCTAAAAATAAAATTTCATCATGTTTAAATAGGTTTTGAACAAATTCTCATTCTTGAGATAAAAAACAACCTTTCTTAACTTAGAGGATTACTTTTTATTTTAGCCATGGAATCCAAAAAGATGTTAAGTTTAAACAAAAATTTCTTGAAATATAAAGACAATATTTTGAAGGAATTAATTGCTTCATGGATTTTTCCTCTTTTAGGCCTTTCAGAAAATATAATAAAGTAACAGATAATTAAATAAGAAGAGATGAAGAACTTACTTTTATTGAAGATGTCTAAGAAAATCTTTACAATTGAGAACAATACAAGAGTATGTAAATCATGTGTGTTTTATTTTCTCAAGGTTTTTTTATGCGTGTCCTCTCAGATGCTATGAACAAAGGTATTTATGGACAAAGGAAATAATAAAATAATCTTACAATCTTTACAAGTGTAAGCATGGGAAAAGAAAGAAGAAAAATCCAAAACTTTCTCTCGCAAACTTTATCGTTTACTATGAATACTTACTTGCACCGTACACTTTTTGACGAAAACATGCATTTCCTTCTATTATTGGTATTTCCTGTAACCTTTTTGACATTTCTCTTAGAATTATCGCCAATGTGCTTAATTATTGTCCTTGTGCTGAATTATTGTTCATGTGTTGTCACATCTCTGTATTATCTGTCCATCATTTCAATATAGGCTTCTTCTAGATCAGTATCCATTTCATTGTCAGCTCCGTCTGAGATATTTTCTGTATCTGAATGTCTTTCTGATGCTTCACAATAGCTTTCAATACAATAATTTTCTTGAAAAGTCATTAGATATAAATCTTTTGTATGAGTATTTGGAACATATAATCTTTCTACCTTGATATTTCTTGCTAGAAATTCTTCACAAAATATTATTCCATTATTCCATTGCGCCACAAGTCTCAGAGTGGGTTCTTTGCATTTCCATGAGAGCAATTTGTTTTCAAATTCGTCTTTCATAATCAATCTGTCTAACTTTAACCTTGATAATGTCTTTGAAGAAGGCCCGAATTTTCTGGAACCTTCAAAATTTTAATAAAATGGTATAATTGGGAGAATAATACCATTATTTACAATTGGTGGTCTAGAAATAAATTGAATCATTAAAGGGTGTTGTTTAAGTCGATTAAGAATCTTTTAAGAGAAGGTGGAAAAAGTTAAAAGGTCATGCTTAAGATATATACCGTGTCAATCATGCAAGATTGTAAGTGGTCGATTAAAATATATCGTCTTCTTCTTGAGAAACCAGATAGTCAAATGAAATTATAGGTAATTGTGTCTAAGAAAGGCAGAGTCGTGGATAGTCGTTTTATAGAGAGGGCCATATTGAAGGAAATATTGATTCTCATCATGATAATATTGTAGAGTTTGGGAGAAATCAATAATTTCTTGGATAAGTGAATTTTTATAGAATTTCAAACAATGTTGGCACAATCTCCAATACTTTGTTGTAGATCAAAAGAGTTTTTCTTGCCCCTGCAAAATTGTAGAATCTGTTAGTTCAATAAGTCTTTCTATTTTAGGTGGATATTTTCTACTAGAAAAGTAATGATGTTTTTTGAATAATTTTCTTCATCAAGATTAAATCTTTCTAGTGGTCTCATGTAATTTAAATATTTCATCTTGGTATTTAGTTATTTCTTGTTGATGAGAAGATACTTGGTCTTCTAAAATTTCTAGTTTTACTTCTAAAGTATGCTTTTATAGTTAAGATCTCTAACTACTCTAGTCATAGTTTCACAAATGGCTATTACACAGTTGCAAAGATGAAGATGATGTTTGAGAAGAAGAAGGTGATGGTTGAAAAGTAGATGCATGAATTGTCTCATCTAACTTTTTCGGATATGTAAAAAATTAAACCGATGGTCTGCTCTACAATGATTTAAAGCTTCTTCAAGAGAGTAAAATCCTTTAAAAAGAGGTTTCGAAAATCATCTATCTGCTCAATTACTTCCGCCAAGAGTTATAAACTCTTGGTTGTCTTCCTTTGATTACTACGAAGAAACTAAAATTTTTACTTTGTGTTTGATTATGGGTCTGTCTAAAATAATTAGCTTAGGCATTAATGTCGTCTAATTTGCGTCTAGAGTATCTTGCCATCCAGAGATTATCTAGTAGGCACCTTTCTTTTCTCGGAAGTCTTTCTAAATTATTTCCTCCGAATCAAGATTAGATCCTTCAGGGACCACTCTTAAAGTGATGTTCTCAAAGTTCATCATCCTTTGATCTATCGGCAATATGAACAAAATTGGTCAGAAAGTAAATAACTTGTCTACTTAAATTATCGGCTAAAACATTATTTTTTCCATCTATGTGTTCAATACTTACCTTATAACTATTTAAAATTTCATACAATTTTAACCACCTTTTATGTCTAATTTTATCAAAATTAATCTTTTAATAAATTTAACAATTGCTTCATAATCTGTTTCTAATAGTAAATTCAAGATTTAAAAATAATTTAAAACTTTCTATACTATGAATTATAGCCATTATTTCATAATCTAAAATCTGGTTAAGTATTTTCCTTTTATTTTATATTTACCGCTAGCATATCTACAAATTTTTCTTCTTTTTATCACTATATTTATTTGGTTTAGAATATAAAATTTCTCCCTATCCTAATTCACATCCGTCTGCTTTCTACTACTTTATATTCACTATCTAAAGGCAATTCTAAAAGTGGTAGTTGTTGGACTTCATTTTTATTTGTCTTACTAATTTTTGTCTGTTTGGTTAAAATACTTTTGACCCTTGCTTGATAATTTATTGTATAAAGGTCCAATCTGTTTACCTAAATCTTTAATAAAACTTCTAGCATAATTTAATATTCCTAAAAATGCTTGTAATTTTTTAGTTTCTTCTATTTTATCTGGAAATTGTAAAATAGTCTTTACTATATGGGGTTGAAGTTGAATTTTTCCTTCTCCTATGATTATTCCTAGAAATTCTATTTTTGTTTATTTATTTCTATTTTCTTTTTACTAATTATTAAACCATTTTCTATAAATTTATTTAAAACAATTTCTAAATGCTTTATATGTTCTTTATGATTTTTGCTATGTACCAAAATATCATCAATATATACACAAACAAATGGTAAAGAATTAAAAATAGAATCCACTTTTCTTTGAAATATAGATGGAGCATTCTTTAAACCAAATGGCATAACAATCCACTCAAAATGACCTTATGTGTTGTAAAAGTCTGTCCATGGAATAGAATCTTTATGCATTTTAATTTGCCAAAATCGATTTACATGATCAAATTTTGAAAAGATCTTGCTATTTTGTATTTTATTTAAAATCATGTCTTTATCTCAGTATTTTATATTCATCTTCTATAGTATTATCATTTAGTCTTTTATAATTTATAACCATTCTAGCTTTTCCTCGCTTGATTTCACTATGATTTCTAACCATAAAAGTCATTGATCTATGTTGACTAGTAGAAGGTCTTATTACTTTTAATTCTAACAATTCTTTAATCCGAATTTTAAAGTCTTCTATATCTTTATTAGTATGTTTTATCTCTCATGGTCCTAATCTTTATATTTTCATTTATGATTTCTATTTTAGCTTCTATTTTATTTCTATTCCAATGTTTTAGAGGGTCTTCTCCTATTATTTGGGTTTGTTCTCGCTAATTGTAAAATCTTATCTATACTTTGTACATGGTCTATGTTTTTATTAAAAACAATTAAGACTTTTGCTCTTGGTACAAAATCTTTTTTAAGGTTTCTAAAGATAAATAATCTAAAAATTCTAGATTCTCTAAGTCTTCTTCATCATTTTGTGTTTTTGATGGTAAAGGTCCACCACGCTTAGCTCGCAACTCCGATGTTTCTATAGTCTCAGATAATAGATGTATCTTTCCCAAGAATTATCGCATCATTTGTAATAGTTAAACTTCCATTTCTACTTAATAAGAATTTTATTCCTATAACAAATTCATCTTTAATTAATTGACTTACTAAAGTAGTTGTTAAGCTATACTTGTCTTTCTTGAAATTTAATTTTACAATTGTCAAAAGTCTTTCTTCAAACTCCATTTCCGCCATCCATTTGACCTCTTATTTCATATTCTAATTTTTGTCTACAATCTTCCGGGACTAAATCTTTTCTAATTATGTTAAATGTACATCCCCAGATCGACTAAAGCTATTAAATTTAATTTAATCATCTTATTAATTTGTACTTCTATAGGTATTCTAATACTTTTGGTGGCTTTATTCTAGATATTTGACATATTATTTCTTCTTGATTTTTGTTTCTAAATAATTATTCTCAAGATAGCTTTCTCACGGATTGCTTTCCTTTTCTAGATTTATAAGTCTATAATGTATTTCTCCTAAAGCTTCATGTATTTTATCAATTCTATTATTAGTGTTGGTTACTCTATCTTCTAATTTTTCTATGGTTTCACTATAGTCTTTGGGTTTATTATGAGGCCCATCTTGGATTCCTAAGCAATTATTACATTGAATTTCTAAACAATTTTTACATCGATTTCTATTTCTATGTCCCGGATATACTCTACATATTGTGCATTTGTCTATCATAGATCCTTGTCCTCTAATCCATTCATGAATGCATTCTTGCTCTATGTTCATCATTTTATATCAAGAATTGAGAAATCTAAATCTTCCACGTACTACTATTGCTTTCATCGTAACCTTCTACAATTTCTAAATTGTCTAACTCGTCATCTGTGTATATACTATATACTGAACTACAAGATTCATTGTCTGATAACTCTGTGATATGACACTGTATTTCTTCTATTATTATTGATTTATTTATATTTGGGCATTTATTAGCAAAATGTCTAGGATCTCCACAAATATAGCATTTACAATCTTTTCTATTTTTTGGTCTTTTAACGTATCTATTATAATTAGACTTCCTATTTTTATAGTATGTTCTACTTGGTCTAATATTGTATCTTTTTCTATTTTGATATTGTCTTTTATATTTATATCTTATCTTTTCTATACACTTTTTTCTTTTTCTTTCTATAATCATAACTTTGAGGTGTGTATAAATCGAACAAAAAGAGTAATTTAATTTCTTTAATTGCTTTCTAGCTACTTCTTCTATACAATATTCTTTTTAATTTATCTCGTTATAAATTTTATGGTGGCGCTAATAGTTGTTCCTCTTCCATTCCAGCTTTTCTATCTCATTTTTAATTTTATCATTCCATGGTGGTGGAATCTTTCTATATAGTCTATCTAATACATTTACATCCAAAGCTAATCATGTTGTACTAACTAGTCTTTCAAAGTCTAATAAAACGGTTGTATGTACTTCATATTACTTAAACTTAGTTTTTCTAGTTCTTCTAAGGCTTTATTTTGTTCATAAACATTGTCTCTACTGGGTCGGTTCCTATAATTATTTCTAATAAAACTAGTGAAGTTTCTAAGATTTTCTCCTCCCGCCATTCTTAATCTTATTTCATCCGGTTTTAGTCTTTTGGTCAGTAACATAAATATCTAAAGTCGTCTTTCCTAAATATGTCTCTAAATAAGCCCACATTTCTTCTCATCGTCATTTGTATAGGTAAACTATTACATGCTCTAATTACGTAATTTTCCCATTTAGTTAAAGTGCCCATCTGTCTTGGGGTTTGCAATTATTTAATTCTAATATTAATCCTCTATCACTTGCTACTGGTAGACTACATCCTTCTTCTGTTTGTCTTTTTCCTATGCTTCTATATTTTTTGTCTTCCCAATCATACAAACGAACAGGGGGGAAAGGTATTTTCCTCCAATATCGTATTCTTTGTTCATGAGGTCTTTTCTTTTTCCAAACTCTTGGTCTGTTTCTGCTTTAGGCTTTTTACTACTACTTTCTTCCATTTTAATTTCTATGTTTGGTTGATCTTTTTCTTCTAATAGAGTCTTAATTTCTGCTTCTCTGGTTTTCCTAAGATTTTTGTAATATTCCATTCACTTATCCAAGAAATTATTGATTTCTCCCAAACTCTACAATATTATCATAATGAGAATCAATATTTCCTTCAATATGGCCCACTCTATAAAATAGCTATCCACGACTCTGCCTTTCTTAGACACAATTACCCTATAATTTCATTTGACTATACAGTTTCTCAAGAAGAAGACGACATATTTTAATCAATTTTACAATACGGCATGATTGACACAGTATATATCTTAAACAGACCTTTTAACTTTTTTCCACCTTCTCTTAAAAAGATTCTTAATCAGCTTAAACAACACCCTTTAATGATTCAATTTATTTCTAGACCACCAATTGTAAATAATGGTATTATTCTCCCAAAGATACCATTTTATTAAAATTTTGAAGGTTCCAGAAAATTCAGCCTTCTTCAAAGATCATTATCAAGGTTAAAGTTAGATGATTGATTATGAAAGACTTAATTTTAAACAAATTGCTTCTCATGGAAATGCAAAGAACCCACTCTGACTTGTGGCGCAATGGAATAATGGAATAATATTTTGTGAAGAATTTCTAGCAAGAAATATCAAGGTAGAAAGATTATATGTTCCAAATACTCATAAAAAGATTTATATCTAATGACTTTTCAAGAAAATTATTGTATTGAAAGCTATTGTGAAACATCGAGAAAGACATTCAGATACGAGTAAAATATCTCGCATTTTGAATGACAATGAAATGGATCTTGATCTAGAAGAAGCCTATATTGAAATGATGGATGATAATACTGAGATGTGACAAAGACATGGACAATAATTCAAAGACAAGGACAATAATTAAGCACATTGGCGATAATTCTAAGAGAAATGTCAAAAGGTTACATGAAATACCAATAATAGAAGGAAATGCATGTCACATCAAAAAGTGTACAAAGGCAAGTATTCATAGTAAAAAGAAAGTTTGCGAGAGAAAGTTTTGAATTTTTCTTCTTTCTTTTCCCATGCTTACACTTGTAAAGATTGTAAGATTATTTTATTATTTCCATTGTCCATAAATACCTTTGTTCATAGCATACAGAGGACACGCGCAAAAAACCTTCAGAAAATAAAACACACACAGATTTACATACTCTTGTATTGTTCTCAATTGTAAAGATTTTCTTAGACATCTTCAATAAAAGTAAGTTCTTCATCTCTTCTTATTTAATTATCTGTTACTTTATTATATTTTCGGGAAAGGCCTAAAAGAGGAAAAATCCAGTAAGCAATTAATTCCTTCAAAAATATTGTCTTTATATTTCAAGAAATTTTTTGTTTAAACTTAACATCTTTTTCTGGATTCCATTGCTAAAATAAAAAAGTAATCCTCTAAGTTAAGAAAGGTTGTTTTTTATCTCAAGAATGAGAATTTGTTCAAAACCTATTTAAACATGATGAAATTTTATTTTTAGCTATAGTCTTAAGCCTTTTAGGAAGATCAAGAAAAAAGAAAAAAAAAACAAAAATTGAAGGAAATTAATTTTCTTCGGACTATGAAAGTACTCGAATTAAGGTCATTACATCAATATTGTTTCAATCTTTGTTATTTATGCAATTAAACCTCATATATTTGCTTAATTTTTTATAATCAATATTTGTTAGATAGAAATAGAGGTGACTCCTCTTAATGAGATCAAGTTTTAATTATTGAGAACTCTATCTCTCAACGTTGGAGCTTCTCGATTAAAAGATCCCGTAGAAAAATAGAATAAGACTAATTTAGAATACATATCACGATTCATAAAAGATCAACATTTATTACTTAATTCATAATCTTTATATAAGGACAAAGACTTGTATTAAATTGGTAAATAAAATAATAGTATCATAAGAATACATAGGCTTTTCTTTTTTTAGTTTAGTTATTAGACAAAGACTTATCATAACATAATAAATAGGCAAAGACTAATAAAGATATAGAAGACTTTAAAATTCAGATTAAAGAATTGTTAGAATTAAAAGTAATAAGACCTTCTAATAGTCAAGATAGATCATCACTTTTATGGTTAGAAATTATATATGAAATCAAACGAGGAAAAGCAAGAATGGTTATAAATTATAAAAGACTAAATGATAATACTATGAAGATTGGATATAAAATACCGAGATAAAGATACATGATTTTAAATAAAATACAAAATAAGAAGATCTTTTCAAAATTTGATGTAAATCGTGATTTTTGGCAAATTAAACGCATAAAGATTCTATTCCATGGACATGATTTTTTACAACACCGCAAGGTCATTTTGAGTGGATTGCTATGCCATTTGGTTTAAAGAATGCTCAATCTATATTTAAAAAAAAATGGATTCTATTTTTAAAAGCAAAAAATTAGAGTTTTTCAAGAACTTGAAAATAAATTATTAATTTCATTTCTTTCTAATTATATAGTATTTCTCGACAACTTTATTTATATTGTCTATGGGAGGATATTTTGAGAAAAATGACACTACAAGCACTTTGATGACTAAAGTAAAGTTCGAAATATTTAATTTTAACTACACATTTTATGGGTTCACAGTTTTTCAACCACACATTTCACCAACTTTTATCAACTTTTACGAAAAATCTGATTTAATCAAAATCAAACACACCCTATATAACTGTATTTATTAAAAAAATTGACGAAAAACAAATTTTATTTTGACAAAAAAATTAATTAGTTAGAAAAGTTTTGTAAAAAATTGACATCCCCAATATTTCTTATTTTCTAGAATCAATTTTTTTTTTTTATTTCTTTTAGTTTATATAATCAAAAACCAAAATAAAACAGAAAATTACAGTTGCATTCGCAGATAAAAGTCAACCTCCCCTTCTTACGGAGTACGAACAAAGATAGTAAAGTAGAAAAGTCAACCAATGTTCTTGTGACTCATTCTCCACACGTGTCAAATTCCCATTGGTCCATCTTTTACACTAGCCAATAGATTTCCTTCACGTGTCATCCGCCCACAACGAGCTTTTCGTGAATTAGATCTCGCAAAAACTCCATTAACGCTTGAAAGAAATCTTTAATAATATCACTCTATCACACTATTTGCACTTACACTTATACACAATTTTCAGCTTCCGAAGTTAATCAAAGAACACAAAGGCTGAATCTCTTCGTTGTCTACAATGAAAATGAAATCTATTATTATTCTCTCAATTTTTCTGTGTTTAATTTGCATCAAAACGGCTTTATGTTCTTCAAAGCCTGAAGAAGATGAAGATCTCAAATTCCTAGAACAAGAAGAAGTGAGTAATGTTGAAGCATCTGATGATACTCATCATTATGGCATCCCAAACGACTACGAAAACTACGACGATTTGGAAGGCGATGAGTTAGAACATTCAGATGAGGAGGGTAGTTATGATGCGCCGGTGGTTGATGAAACCCACGTGGTTGTGTTGAAGGAATCGAATTTTTCTCAGTTTATAGAGAAAAATAAGTTTGTGATGGTGGAGTTTTATGCTCCATGGTGCGGGCATTGCCAGGCCCTGGCGCCGGAGTACGCGGCGGCAGCGGCGGAGCTGAAGGAGGAGGAGGTGGCGCTGGCGAAGGTGGACGCCACAGAGGAGGCGGAGTTGGCGCAGAAGTTTGATGTTCAGGGTTTTCCGACTGTTTACTTCTTTGTTGATGGGGTGCATAAACCATATCCTGGTCAACGAACCAAGTAAGTTTTTTCGTGTTTATATGGAATGGATCACATGTATGTTTGTTTTTAAAGCAAATCGATGAATGAAGAAACTGGATTTTAATACTGTGTCCTTAAACAGGGACGGAACTAGAGGTGGAGTTTAGGGGGACTAGAATTTAGAAAAAATCAATAATATCACGTAATAAAAATTTTAATAGAAAATACGAGATCACTACTTCTTATGGCAGTTGTGGATGGCACTTCTCTATAAAATATGTTATAATAATTTTTTGATTGTGATCTTGATTTTAGCTTCTGCATCTACTAATTGTTTTGTATAATGTAAGAAACTAATACTTTCTAAAGTGGAATGAAAATTTTAAAATCGTAAATGATGTACCAGTTTTGTTACGTAAAATGCGCACAACGCACAAACCAGTGCGAAATATAAAAGATGAAGACAAGATTTTATGTCCATCCCTAAGGACCCTGTTCTACGTCCCATTGAAGCTCCACTTTGTAGATATAGGCTTTAGTGCATTAGTAACCTTTTCGAGATCGTCTCAGAAATTACAGATTTAGATCACAAAGATGATTCAGAAACTACCCCTTTTACAACTTGAGAGTCCATCAATAATTGACCTCCAAAATATCCACAAAAGGAAAAGCCCTCACACAGAGAGTATACTTTCTACCCTCATGATCTGATTCATACAAGAAAACCAGAGATGAGAAGAGAAGAAGAAGAGGTGCTGCCATCATCTGAGAGAGAGAGAAAAGCAAGAGTCTAGAGTTTTCATCTGAAGAAAATAAGCAATAGAAAAGCACCTTAAATACTCCAATCCAACGGCTCACATGAAATCCCCAAAATGGACGGTCCAGATTCAGTTGCGTCCATTTAAGTAAAGGCGCGTTCCCCTTTCACGTTTTATCAAAAGTAACAGCAACTTCAACTAATGAATTGGATCACAGAATTTACAAGTTCAAGTACTTACAATGATCAGATTAGAAGTTTCTGTTGTTATAACTGGATGCTAGATTAGACTAAATTGCTCGAATTAATTATCTATGTTGCAGAGATTCTATTATTACTTGGGTGAAGAAGAAGATAGGCCCTGCTTTGTATAACATTACAACGACTGAGGAGGCCGAACGCATATTGGCTGCAGAAGAAAAAATAGTTTTGGGTTATTTAGAGAGTTTGGTGGTATGACTTCTATTGCTGTTCAAAATTTCAAATTGTCATGGACTTTGGTGGTATATCTACAAATTTGCCCAAACTATAACAGGGTTCAGAAAGTGAGGAACTTGCTGGCGCTTCAAATCTGGAAGATGACGTTAGCTTCTACCAGACGACGAGTCCTGATGTGGCAAAGCTCTTCCACATTGATCCTGAAGCCAAACGTCCAGCTTTGGTCATTGTTAAGAAAGAAGCTGAAAAATTTAACTACTTTGGTTAGTTACCTTAGTCTTATACATTTTGGCACTCTAAGTTTCTTTAACATCGCCTTCAATAAAATCCCTTATTTATACAGACGGTCAGTTCACTAAATCAGCAATAGCTGAATTCGTGTTTGAAAACAAGCTTCCTCTTGTCACAAATTTAACTCGGGAAAGTGCCGCATTGATATTCGAGAATCCAATTAAGAAACAGGTGATACATGCTAATGCTAGTTTGGAAAACACACATTTTTCTGTCATACTTTTTTCCTGATTCGTTGTTCCTTTCTCGTTTGCAGTTGATACTTTTTGCCACTTCCAACGATTCAGAGAAAGTTTTGCCTACATTCCACAGAAGCGGCAAAGGTTTTTAAGGGAAAGGTGACTGGTTGTTGTGCATTATAATATTGAATATTTACAATCCAGAATGAACATGTACATACAATGTAACTTTATAATACTTGGACTGGTTTACTATTAGGCTCTGTTTGCTTTAATGTAAATATTCTCCAGGATTTTTTTGCGGTAAGTTGCAATGAGTGCTTGTGGAGCATATCTCTGATTGATAAATATACATTTTTCTGGTTACCTCAAATTATTACCATGAACATTATAATTAAAAATTCTATCAAGATACTGAAATTTGGGTTAATTCATTTAAAAAACCCATCCTTGTTTGTCCCAAAGGTTACTTCTAAAACGTCTTCCTTGGTGTCATCCTAGTTCATCACAAGCTTTTTCTCATTTTACTTAATAGAATTTATTATTGTCATCACGTTGCAGCTTTTATGTGTTTATGTGGAATTGGATAATGAAGATGTTGGAAAACCAGTTTCAGAGTACTTCGGAGTTACTGGAGATGCTCCAAGTGTAAGTTCTTGTTATATTTGACTGTTCAGACGAACGCACTTAATATTTCTGCTGTAAGTTCTGATCATTTTGTTATATATTTGAAGCATTGCATTTGATTACGAGACTGTTGAATGCAGGTTCTAGCATATACGGGTAATGATGATGCCAAGAAGTTCATATTGGATGGTGAATTGACCATAAGCAGCATCAAGGTTCGTTGCTTGCTTTCTTAAAATTGTTTTTTTGGGAATGGAGAGAGTACATGCTCTAATATGTCATGTTTCATTGTTTAGTCCTTTGGGGAGAAGTTTTTGGAAGACAATCTTAAGCCCTTCTACAAATCTGACCCTATTCCAGAGAACGTAAGTTTTTATCTGTTACACATGCTGAAGTTGATGTTTATTTTTATATGTATTGTTTTTAAACAACTATCTGCATTTTTGTTGGTGCAGAATGATGGGGATGTCAAAATAGTGGTCGGAAACAACTTTGATGAAATTGTGTTGGATGAGTCAAAAGATGTTCTTCTCGAGGTACTATATCTTCAATGTTGATGGTATTGATGTTAAAAATAAATAGATTTTTTTACATATTCACTCAATATCCAGTCGTTGGTGGTTCTGATCATTAGTTTCATACTAGATATATGCTCCTTGGTGTGGGCATTGCGAAGCACTCGAGCCTATATATAATAAGCTTGGCAAGCATTTGAGAGGTATCGATTCCCTTGTCATTGCCAAGATGGACGGTACTACGAATGAGCACCCTCGAGCCAAGGTAAGTCCCTTCTTTTATTGCTTACAAGACTCTGAGTTTCATAATGCTGCTGGCATTACTTAGATCCCTTCTTTTTTTGCAGTCTGATGGTTTTCCCACGCTTCTTTTCTACCCGGCTGGCAATAAGAGCTTTGATCCGGTTAGCACTACCTTGTTTCTTTTCAATTGATACCGATGCGAACTCCCCTCCTCCCCATCACTACCCCATATAGTTTAAGCTCAACGTATTCCCAGAATTTGATTTTGATATTGCATTGCACGATAATATTTGTTTTGCAGATTACTGTTGACACGGACCGGACTGTGGTAGCCTTCTACAAATTCCTCAAGAAACATGCATCTATCCCATTCAAGCTTCAAAAGCCCGCGCCAGAGAAATCCAAGGTTTCTGATGCTGCCACGACCCTTGAGACGAGTAGCAATGATGTAAAGGATGAACTCTGAGGTTTACAGCCTGCTGGTTTAGATTCAAATTTAGGTTAAATACAGAAGTGGAGGAAGAGTGAGGGATATCCAAAATCGTCGCATGAGGTTAGCTCAAAATTTTGATTGGATTTCTTTGATGAATCCGTCGAGGTTTTTCACCATAAAGTATTTTTGTGAACTTTGATCATTTAGTTTTGAACACAGGAATGTAAAAAAAAAAAATTATGAAATAGACGAAGGTCGATGAAGCAAAGTGAATAGAGAAGTCGAAGTAATTCAATATTTATCGTGAAATTAAATATTAATTTTGTCAATTGGGCCATTTTACCGGCACCTCAAATCTTGAAGGACTTAGTGGTTTAGATCTCTCATTTGCGCTTAGACGCGTAGTATGTTTAAGAAAGAACATTTATGTGTGTTGTTCATTTTATTGTAATAGTATGTTCGATATCTTTGCCTAAACAACTATCAAATGAATTATGTTACACCTTTTTTGTTCAGTATTGCCTAATTCATAATCCTATTAAACATGTTTAACTATAAAAAAACAAGAGAAAATTATACAAATACCCATAAAATTGAGAGTTTTTTGAAAATTCATCCTAAACTATTACAACTGTAAGTAATACGGTAAAAAGTAGATTAATTCCAATTCTATTCTATAATCAACCCGAAAATATATCCAAAATCTCTACAAATTCAAATACATAATAAAATCGATCTCTCTCACGTTATTATTAAGAATTTCTCGTTGTTTTTTCTCCAATTAATACAAAAACATAACTCAAAATCTAAAATTTTGAGGTAATATGTTAAATTTTATTTCTTCTTCATAGTTTCTATTTGAATTAGATAATTTTCTGATTTTTGATTGGAGATATTCAATAACATGCTTAGTAAATGCATACAAATGATTTTGATTTAAATTATCTCATATTCGATTTCAATGTGGACAAATCCTTCTTTATTCACTTCATTATAAATCATTAGTATTGACTAAAGTCTTCTAAACATGTTTGTGAATATCAGTTACCGATACAGGGATGCATACAATGTGTTTATAAAAATGTCAATATGAATATGGCTTTTTGTTCAAAAAGTGACATGCTCTGTCACTTTTTGCTTAAAAAGCGACAGAACATTGTATGCAAGTTAAACAAACAAATTTGAATCAAAATCACCTATGTTGTTGATTTAAATAGAGAATTTAACTTGATATTTGTTGTGCATTATGGAGTGACATGAATTATTGAGCATAACCATACATTAATGTATCATTTTTTTTATTTTGAATATGAATTGAGGGTTGATAATAGAAAAGTGACATGCTGTGTCATTTTTTGTCCAAAAAGTGACATGTTATGTTACTTTTTGCTTAAAAAGTTATATAATATTGTATGCAAGTTAGACAAACAAATTTGAATTAAAATTATCTATGTGGTTGATTTAAACGCAGGATTTAACTTAATATTTGTTTTGCATTATGAAGTGATAGGAATTATTGAGCATGATCAAATATTAATATATTGTTTTTTTTTTTTTTTATGTTTAATGTGAATTGAGGCTTGGGGATAGAAAAGTGACATGCTCTGCCACTTTTTACTTAAAAAGTGACAAAACAATAAATACAAGTTACACAAATATATTTAGATCAAAATCATCTATGTGGTTGATTGAATTGCAGAATTTAACTTGATATTTATAGTGTATTATTGAGTGATATGAATTATTAAGCATGATCAAGTATTAATGTATCATTTATTTTGTCTTGAATACGAATTGAGGCTTTAGATAGAAAAGTGACAAGCTCTATTACTTTTTGTCTAAAAAGTGACAGAATATTGTATGCAAGTTACACATACAAATTTGAATCAAAATCATCTTTGTTGTTGATTTAAATGCACGATTTAACTTGATATTTGTTGTATATTATGGGGTGACATGAATTATTAAGCATGACTAAATATTAATGTATCATTTTTTTGTCTTGAATATGAATTAAGGTTTGAGGATAGAAAAGTAACACACAATGTCATTTTTTGCTTAAAAAGTGACAGAACATTGTATGCAAATTAAACAAACAAATTTGAATCAAAATCACCCATGTGGTTGATTTAAACAGAGGATTTAACTTGATATTTGTTGTGCATTATGGAGTGACTTGAATTATTGAGTATGATCAGTCATTAATATATTATTTTTTTTTTGTCTTGAATATGAATTGAAGCTTAAGGATAGAAAAGTGACATGCTCTATCACTTTTTGTCTAAAAAGTGACATGTTCTGTCACTTTTTACTTAAAAATTTACAAAACATTGTATGCAAGTTAGACAAACAAATTTGAATCAAAATCATCTCTATGGTTGATTTAAATGCATGATTTAACTTGATATTTGTTGTGCATTATGAAGTGACATGAATTATTGAGCATGACCAAACATTAATGTATTGTTTTTTTTTTTTTTGTCTTGAATGTGAATTTAGACTTAGAGATAAAAAAGTGACAGAACAATAAATGCAAGTTACACAAACACATTTGGATCAAAATCATCTATGTTGTTTATTGAATTGCAGAATTTAATATGATATTTGTTGTGCATTATTGAGTGACATGAATTATTAAGCACGATCAATCATTAAAGTATCATCTATTTTGTCTTGAATATGAATTGAGGCTTTGGATAGAAAAGTGACAAGCTCTGTCACTTTTTGCCTAAAAAGTGACATGCTCTGTTATTTTTTACTTAAAAATGACAGAACATTGTATGCAAGATACACACACAAATTTGAATCAAAATCATCTATATGATTGATTTAAATGCATGATTTAACTTTATATTATTTGTATATTATGGAATCACATGAATTATTGATAATGATCAAACATTAATGTATCATTTTTTTGTCTTGAAAATGAATTGAGGCTTGATGATAGAAAGTGACACACTCTGTCACTTTTTTCTCAAAAAGTGATAGAAAAATATATGCAAGTTACACAAACACATTTGGTTCAAAATTATCTATGTGGTTGATTTAATTACATGATTTAACTTTATATTAGTTGTGCATTATGAAGTGACATGAATTATTGAGCATGATCAAACATTAATGTATCGTTTTCTTTTTTTGTCTTGAATATGAATTGAGACTTTTGGATAGATAAGTGACAAGCTATGTCATTTTTTGTCCAAAAAGTGACATGCTATGTTATTTTTTGCCCAAAAAGTGGCATGTTTTGTCATTTTTTGCCTAAAATGTGACTGAACATTTTATGCAAGTTACACATACAAATTTGAATCAAAATTGTTTCTGTAGTTGATTTAAATGCATTATTTAACTTGATATTTGTTTTGCATTATGGAGTAACATGAATTATTGAGCATGAATAAATGTTAATGTGTCATTTTTTGTCTTGAATATAAATTGAGGCTTGAGGATAGAAAAGTGACACGCTCTGTCATTTTTGCTTAACAAGTGACATGCTTTGTCACTTTTTACTTAAAAAATGACAGAATATTGTATGCAAGTTAAACAAACAAATTTGAATCAAAATCACATCTGTGGTTGATTTAAATAGAGGATTTAACTTGATATTTATTGTACATTATAAAGTGACATGAATTATTGAACATGACCAAACATTAATGTATCATTTTTTTGTATTGAATATGAATTGAAGCTTGATGATAGAAAAGTGACATGCTCTATCACTTTTTGCCTAAAAAATGACATGTTTTGTTACTTTTTGCTTAACAAATTACAGAACATTGTATACAAGTTAGACAAATAAATTTATATCAAAATGATCTATGTGGTTGATTTAAATGCATGATTTAACTTGATATTTGTTGTGCATTATGAAGTGATATGAATTATTGAGCATGGCTAAATATTAATGTATTGTTTTTTGTTTTGAATGTGAATTGAGGCTTGAGGATAGAAAAATGTCATGCTTTGTCTTAAAAAGTGACAGAATAATACATGCAAGTTATACAAATATATTTGGATCAAAATCATCTATGTGGTTGATTGAATTGCAGAATTTAACTTGATATTTTTTGTGCATTATTGAGTGACATGAATTATTAAGCATGATCAAGTATTAATGTATCATTTATTTTATCTTGAATATTAATTGAAACTTTGGATAGAAAAGTGACAAGCTCTATTATTTTTTGCCTAAAAAGTGACATGCTCTACCTATTTTTGCTTAAAAAGTGACAGAATATTATATACAAGTTAGACATACAAATTTGAATCAAAATTATCTTTGTTGTTGATTTAAGTGCATGATTTAACTTAATATTTTTTGTGTATTATGGAGTGACATGAATTAATGAGCATGCTCAAACATTAATGTATCATTTTTTTGTCTTGAATATGAATTAGGCTTGATGATAGAAAAGTGACACGCTTTGTCACTTTTTGCTTAAAAAGTGACATGCTTTGTCATATTTTTCTTTAAAAAGTGATATAACAATATATGCAAGTTACACAAACACATTTAAATCAAAATTATCTATGTAGTTGATTTAATTGCATGATTTAACTATATATTTGTTGTGCATTATAAAGTGACATGAATTATTGAGCATGACCAAACATTAATGTATCTTTTTTTTTTGTCTTGAATATAAAACGAAGCTTAAGGATAAAAAAGTGACATACTATGTGACTTTTTGCTTAAAATGTGACAGAACAATGTATGTAAATTACACAAACAAATTTGAATCAAAGTCATCTCTTTAGTTGGTTTAAATGCATGATTTAACTTGATATTTGTTGTGCATTATGGAGTGACATGAATTATTGAGCATCACTAAATATTAATGTATCGTTTTTTTGTCTGGAATATGAATTGAGGTTTGGGGGGGTAGAAAAGTGACATGCACTTTTTGCTCAGAAAAGTGACAGAACAATGTATGCAAGTTACATAAACACATTTGGATCAAAATCATCTATATGGTAGATGTGGAAAGTATGGTCACAATCGAAGATCGTGTCAAACTCTAATACATTTGAAGAAGAAGCCACAAAGAAAAGAAAATTACAAGATTTATGAGTTTTATTTTTATTTTTATTTGGGAAGTATCACTTATTCATTCTTATTAGTTTTTCTATTCAAAATAGTGTTAACATTCATGCGCTTTACTTTTGCTTAGGTCATGATATTATAGTGGAATGTAAAATTTATCATTTAACACTAAATTGTATACATGATACTTCAACTATTAAATGAATTTGATGAATACTGAAATTGTAACTTTTAGAACAAAAAGTGACACACTCTGTCACTTTTTAACAAAAAATTCTTTTTAATAGTGAACAATGTATACATGATACTTCAACTATTAAAGAAGTTTGATAAATATTGATATTATAATCTGTCACTTTTAAAACAAAAAGTGACATTGTATGTCGATTCTTCATATATATTAGTTTCTTTTATTCAAAATAGACTTAATACCCATGTGCTTTGTACTAACATTAGAATGACACGTATACGTGATACTTCAACTATTAAAGAAGTTTAATGAGTATTCATATTGCATTGTGTCACTTTTTGTTAATTTTAGAACAAGAAGTGACATAATCTATCATTTTTAGAACAAAAAGTGATACCGTATGTCACTTTTTGAACAAGCATGTCACTTTTATCACTCAAGTCTAAAATGTATACGTGTTATTTTAATCATTAAAGAAGTTATTAAAGAAGTTTGATTAAGATTGATATTATATTATGTTACTTTTAGAACAAAATGTGACACAATATGTTATTTTTATAACAAAAAGTGACACAATTACTTAACTTGGAGTGATTCTTCCTTGTTCACAACACTTTGATTACAATTTATCACAACACAAAAAACGATGATTATTAGCAATGTAAAATCTTACTAAGTGTAAGTTCGTCAATCTACATCATTAAATCATTTTTTTAAACGAATTCACATGCCGGTAGCTTGTAAGAAAGATCAATCATGGTGGCATTTAACTTAATGTCCAACTCATATAAGGTAAATTCAATAACTCAACGCTAATAACGTCAATTATTTATCAAAAATCGAACATAATACCCACAAATTCCCAACAAATATTCACACCCTTCCCTCATGGCATTAAATGTAGGTGTAAATTTCGGTTGTGACATTTTGTCAAACACTTTGTGTGTGTCTTCAAAACTCAAAGAAAAAGAAATTTAGCTATGGAGCTAACCCAAATTTTAAAAGCAATAATTTTTCAATGCAATTATACACAAACTTATCAAAATCTATGTCCAACCTCTTTCAAATATGAATGAATGAAGAAACTGATCAAATTCGAATTTTAACTTCAAGAACAAAGTTTAAGCTATGTTATCTTGAAATTCAAGAATTCGTGGTTTGTAAGGAAGATCTCAACTCAAATTCGGTAGGATTTCTCTATCTCTCTCTCCCAACAAAATAATTTGGGTGAAGAATATATGATGATTTGGGTAAAAAAAAAAAAAAACTGAAGAAATAGGGGTAATTACATATTTGGATGAATTGAAAGGCTAAAAATAAAAAAATTGCACTTCAAGATCTACCAAAATTGAGGATACAATTTCAAAACAAATGATTGCCCAAAATCGTCAAAGAAAAGAAGGAATGATATAAGATTTCTATTATATAAATTGAAAATGACTTTTTTGCCTGTGATGAATTTTTTTAAATAAATAAGTGTATTTAATAATTTATGTAAATAGAAATCTATACATTTTTAAAATGAGCGTATTTTTCTATTTTTTCTCGATAAGTAAGGGACCTAATTTCCACAAAAAAACAAATGTCTATAAATTTAAAAATTAAACCAAGTGAATTAAATTTTAATTTAACCACTTCTTTGTTAATCAAGTCTAAAAAAGAAAAATATGTAATTATTATTTATATAATTATGTTCAATTCAATATGCTAAATATGTTTGGAGCACTTGGGGGCGGAATTCATTTCCAACTTTTGAGCACAAGGAACCGATATGCGGCCCCAATTTCCCATTTATCGAATAAAAAAATTCGTGAACCAGATGATGATACAGCTAAGAACATAATCACTCACGTATGGACACGCATAGACAAAAAATAGAATTGTAACAATAAGAGGTAGAGAGCCAAGGGCAGTCTCCCTTGACGATCATGATTGATAAGTGCAGTTTGTGCACTTATTCAGGTCTTTAAATTAAACTTTTATTTTTTTATTTTATTGAATTTTTTTTATTTCAGTTTTGGATCCGTTTATAAGCAATTGAAGAAGAATTGACGGAAAGAGCAACAATTTGGTGAAATTGACGAGTAAGTTGAGCTTTTGAATTGAATATCAAGAGCCAAACATTGGAGGATGAGGAAGAAGATAAAGTTTAAAGTAGTTTGGAGTGACAATGAAGAGTTGAATCAATGGATCAAACATTAGAAAGCTAAAGAACCGAATTGAGAAACTACCTATCGAAGTATGTGGGAAATTCGAGCACCACTTTTGATATTAAAATCTCCAAAAGGAAAATGATTTATCATTGAAAAGATAATTGAATTATGAATCCAATACTTTTTTACGGATCTCAATTTGGAATTTTCTAAAAGAAGTTATGGTCGTTTGAAAAACATCCGCAGAGTTGAGAAAAAATAAGTGGGCGATCGCCAAAGCTTATAGCTGGGCGATCGCCAGCACGTATTTTCATGAGCAGAATGTGTTTTGGTTGGCCTGGGCGATCTACCGGATTTGCACTAGGCGATCGATTAGTGTATTTTTGGCAGACGTGGATTTTTATTTCCTTTTTGAATTCTAATTCAATTAGGAAATCTTTTGAGCACGATTTTAATGATTTTTTGGGATCTTTTGGGACAGAATGATAGAACTATAAATATGAGTTATTAAATCATAACAAGGGAGCCGGATTAGAGCCGATTTGGGAGCCGATTTTGGGGACTAAACAAGAAGAGAAACAAGAACCGAAGATCAAGAATTACTCTTTTAAGAATTCAACGAAGATCAAAATAAAAATTTTTCTTTCAAGTTTTTTTCATATTCGGGTGATGACTTCTATGTTTTATTTTTCTTTTTATTTTCTTCGTCTTAGTATGCTAGGCTAGATTATTTTAGTGCTTAGATCATGATGAAACTTGTATTATAATCCTTTAATTCTTTAAACCTAGTTTTTGATATTTAAGCACGTTTTTAATTTTAAATAATTGATATTGATTTCTCTTCATCTACAATTATGTGCACAATAGTTGTATGATTCTTGTGGTTTGTTTTACTATCAAGAGATGGTATCGTAAAGTTCGATAGTAGATAGAGATATACCGCTATGCTTTACGTGAACTTTAAGTATTCACAAATTCTAATACATTCTTGTATGTTCGCATCCGTCATAGAAATATAGTCGAATCACTTATTAGAATATGTTTAATTCTACTCGAGAGAGATTGTTAAACAAATTAGAAATATTGATCTTCATAATTAAATCATGTTGTCAAATTCAATGGTTCAAGTTAAAGGGAATTGATATAAGTAGATTCGGGATCCTAGTACGCTTTTCTTTTCCTTTCTTTTTCAAAATTAAAATAATTATTATCTAACTTAATTTCTTAATTTTTTGAATTATAATTATTTATTATTTTTAGTTAAGATTTTAATTAGTTTTTAAAACATGAAATTTCCAAAGTTTTTTAATTTGATTAATGTTATTATAATTGAATTGAATTATCTAAATCTCTATGGGTATGATACTTGGACTCAATATCTATTTTATTATTTGTGCGATTCGTACACTTGCGAAATATATTATAAACATAAAATCGCTGACAATGATCATGGGAATAAATAATGAACATATTCATGTGTATGAAAATGTGTGCATCAACGTGAGATAATGAGATAATATTTCTTGATGGTATCTCGTGAACTATTTGTTGTTCTTGAGGGTTAACAATTCTGTATTCAATTTTCATGTCAACAAAATTTTTTTCTTTTAAATCCTAGTAATTTATAATTCAATCTTGATTTATAGATCAAGTTCGGGTTCTTTTTGCATACTGAGCCATTTTTTTTTTAAATTTCATTTTCATTTATTAGGTGACTTTGTACAAACAAACTCGATGTAAGATGAAGACCCTTGTTCCACCAATAAAATATTGACACTTCACTAGGTGAACTATTGTTAACAAATAGCAAGACGCTATTTCAAAAGTGGTACTGTTATTGGTTGTTTTGCATCTTGCTATTGTTAAGCATATATCACATAGTGAGGTGTCAACATATGAGTAGGAGTCACATTTTGACTTGAAAACTATTAGTAATTTATTTTGTACTGCAAGTATACAGATCGAACAAGTAATAAAGTAGATTTTGAGTTCAAATATTGTATCCACAGAAATTTAAATAGTTCAATTACAATTATAATAACTTTAACCTAATCAAATTACTTTTGAAATTTGATGTTTTAAACTAACTAAAATATGAACTAAGAATAATTAAATAATTATAACTCAAATAATTAAAAGATTAAATTTATGAATAATTACTTTTAATTTGGAAAGAAAAGTATATTAGGACCCCGAACCCACTTATATCAATCCCTTTTTACTTGAATCGTTGAATTTAATAACACAAATTAATTATGAAGATCAATATTCCTAATTTGTTTAACAATTTCTTTTGAGTAGAATTAAATATATCCAATTATGTGACCCAACTATATCTCTATGACGGATGCGAATATACAAGAATGCATTTAAAATTGTGAATAATTAAAGATCACGTAAAGCATAGTGGTATATCTCTATTTCCTATCGGACTCTACGACAATTGATACTATGTTTAACATATTTTCAATTTTTCAATTGTAAAACAAGCCACAAAACTCATACAACTATTGCGCATACAGTTATAGATAAGAAGAAAGCAATATCAATTATTCAAAATTAAAAACATGCTTGAATATAAAAAACTCAGTTCAAAGAATTAAAGGTTCATTATACAAGGTTCATCATAATTGATAAGTACAATTTTGTACTGATCGGAGTCCACAAAAGGGACAATTATGAGTACTCTTGCAGGTTTTCAGTATAATGGCGTGTTATTTTTTTTTTTTATCATTATAGGATAATAACCAAATTCAAGTGTCGATCAAACGAAAAGAAATCAAACGGAAGAAAAAGAGACTCAATTGAACAGACAAAGAGACTTGAGGAGCTTCTCATGCAAATATAAAAAAGAGAAATTCAGGAACTGCATCCTAGGAAACCATGCAATGGCATGGTTAATCATGTCTACGATCGCAAGCTACCAAGTTTTTCTGCAAAACTTTATTTGACAAAACCACATGATCGCATGGGTATTTCGGGCAGCTGTTAAGTTGTTTCCTGATGGAAATAGAACTCTACCAAGTCCAGGATAAAACAACTACCTAAAACACATTTTGAAGTATTTGGATAGGAGTATAAAAGTCAGATAATAGAAAAATCGCGGGACACAAATTTTGGGAAGGAATATACAAGAGAATAATCGAATATCAAGAAACGGATTGAAGATTCTTGGGCCGAAGACATGGGTTGTATTTCTAATTTTTTCTTTTTCTTTTCTTTAGGAACATGATTAATACAATTCTTGTATTATTTTACGAAATCATGTCCGAATAAATTACTTATATCTAGGATGAACGATGAAATCTCATATTTTTAATTAATTAGAAGTTTTTCTGTTTTAGTAATTAATTGTTTATGGATTGATTATTCTTTATTCATTCTTTCTAATGTTTTAATGCTTAATCATCATTAGAATGTTTTGTAATCTTTATTGAAGTCGAGAGATTCAATATAGATAAGCACGTGATTTTGAATAATATATGGTCTAATAATATATAGAAATTATTATTATGCCTTATGAAATCGATTAGGTGTTGTTGTGATTTAAACATTTAATAGTTCTTCACTCGTGCGATGCACGAATTTGTGTTATGTGATAATCATATTGATAAAAAAATATAAAAGTGAATCAGACCAAATACAAAAGCATCATATAAATAATAATATATTACATAATGTTATTTCAATGGAAGTTTAAAATTCAACATAACTAATTCAAATTTTGAAAAACTTCTTTGAATACAACATTTGTGATTGAAATGGATGATACTCCATATCTATCACAAATTAGTATATTCAATCATGTTTGGTTTGTAACTTTGGAGACTAAAACATAAAGTTGTCCATGACTAAAAATTGATCTTTTCAAATAAAGTCCTACATGCTATAGAGATTAATCTTAACTCTTGTTAATAGTCATAGCATAATAAATATTATAATCAACTATTACATTTAACTAACTGCGCCTGAATAATCAACTATTATATAAAACAAATAACACCTCAAACCACCCTCTAATTTTTTTTGCATGACACATCTGAAGTAACATAATTACTAGTTCCGAATTATCAGATTCCAAAATATTATTAACTTTATCAGCATAATCACCCCACAAAGTGCTAGACAATCGATTTTCCCTATTCAAATTATGTATATAAAAAAAATTGAACTGTCACATTTTAATAAATATACACTAATAAATTACATTTTAATTCTACACATAATAAATATTATAATTAATTTACAGAGTCCTACTCCAAATCTTCGATCACAAAGTCAATCAGTTTGATATTTCTTTCGGACATGTCTTTAGATCGAGGACCTGTCCTTGCAACGACCTCACCAATTATATCTGAACAAAAATTTTAAGGCATAAAACATTGACCAAAATAATTGTATGTTATGAATTATTCGATAAAAAAATATGTAAACATGAAATATTATTCAATTGTTACCAAACAACTCAGTCTCATCAACGTCTGGTGCCGAAAATAATTCACCGAAAGGACTAAATACATAAATTTGCGATGGAAAACTATCTTTCCAACTTATAACTTGCGTCTTCGGCATAAAATTGAGCTTTTCCCGTGGGTTGTGGCCTTGAACTTTATACTGTTGTACCCAATATCAAAAATTTTCATCACAAATAGCAGTCCCTCGCAGATCAATGACTTACATGTCTTAACCAAACTCTGTTTCACACTTGCATGAATTCTTCCACCCTAGTAAAGATTTTTAAAGTATTTTGTGTAAGAAGTTGTGATTACTACTCCACAAAGAAAGTGTTTTTAAGATAAATTTAAATGCTAATTAGTAGACAAGAAAAAAAAAGTCTATCAATATAAAACACAAAGTGACAACATATTTTAAACTTCTTTATGATTTTAAAAGTTGCAGTAATATTTGAGCGTACAAAATAAATATATTAAAACACATGATGTGCTATTTTACATATACTGCATAAATCGAGCAAGTAAATAATGATGCAATTTGTCCTATTTGTACAACTAATTCATGAATCGAGTAGTTAAGTTAATTTTTTTTTTTTTTTTTTTTTTTTGCAAAAATCTAAAGGTTTTTTTTTTTTTTTGGTTATATTCAATTCTTTATTTATATCATAATACTTCACATACTTTTCTCCCCATTTTTAAACACTCAATATTTAGGTAAAAATTATAATATAGTATTCATACTCGCAGGGCAAGAATTACAATTAAAACTTCTCCATTCAAATCACATGATATCCTATTTGCAATCTTAATAGAAAATTAATCACTTGGAATGATACGCACATTATTAAAAGAGCTTAAAAAATAAGACAAAATACTTCTCTATCAAAAAATATTATCTCAAGATTGTACGTCTCTTTATTGTTTCCATAAATGGGTATCTCCCAAATGCGCACAATCCAAACTTTCACAGTCCGTTGTGTTTTCGTTAGATTGATTTCTTCGACCAAATTAAAAATTAGCGTCATTCATTTAGATGAGGTTACTACCAATGTAAATAAAAAAAGAAAAAAAAAATTAAAGGCAAAAATTTTAATTTTCTTTTATTCACAATTTTGAATCACAAATAGACTTATACGAACACAAACATACTTGCAAACAAATAACAAATTTTGTTGAAGTTTTTTAATACTACACTTACCGATATATATACCAAAGTACGATTTTCAATCATGCCAAAGGTTAAAAAAAGTGTAAAACCTATTTAGTGTTCAGTTTCAAACGTGTAATACATGTTGGAAAGCATCATGATGCATTGGGAATACGTCATTTTGTAGAACATGACTTTTTGTTAAGTTGAATGCATAATTTTGTTATTTTAATATTAATGAAAAAATGAACAGTGGCATTCACATATCAAAAAAATTTAATTAAGAATTTAATTTAATCATATTACTAATACTAATCACTAATATCTTTTATATGCGATCAATATCACTATTATTAATATTTAAATAATAATTTCTATCATATTAATAATATACGTACATTGTGTTGAAATTTTTGTGATCTTAAATAAACTTGGAGCAGCGATGATTAATATGACCCGTTATATCTTCATAGGCTTTGAGCCCAGCGATGATTGAATGACCCGTTATATCACGGTGCACCTACTGCAGGATGATTGGCTTCATCGTTGATACCTGCTATTTCATCCATGACTTTCTTCCAGGATACAAGTTTCATGGAAAAGACGTGAAGCCACAAAACAAACGCTTCACAAACTCTACTACCGCTTCTACACTTGACCCAAAGGAAGGTAAAACGCTCACAACCAAGGAATATGAACAGATCATGACACTTCTAAACAACAAGTCAGGTAATGACAAGCCTTGTGTTAACACCTTAGATATCAATCATACTATGCCTACTCAAGTCGGGTCTCTTCCAGTCAAATCCAGCACTCGACAGCCTATATCAAGGTATGTATCATATAGTAACCTTTCTTCTATTCATCGTGCTTTTACATATAATATTTCTCATATTATTGAGCCAGCTACATATGAGGCAGCATGTCAGGATCCCAAATGGGTCGCTGCCATGAATGATGAAATTCGTGCCTTAGAAGAAAACAATACTTGGTCACTTATACCGCTTCCTCCAAGTTCTCATCCTATTGGTTGTAAGTGGGTGTTCAAAATTAAATTTCATTCTAACGGTACAGTTGAACGATACAAAGCACGGTTAGTGGTGAAGGGGTTTACACAACGAGAAGGATTGATTATAATGAAACTTTCGCCCGCTTGCAAAGTTAACTACTGACCAGATGTTTACTTGCTATCGTCTCTATTAAGTAATTCGGACGCTTCATCGGATGGATGTACACAATGCCTTTCTTCATGGTGATCTTGATGAAGAAGTCTATATGACTCCCTCTCTTGAATTTCATTGACATGGGGAGACACCAGTTGTATGTCGACTTCATAAATCTTTATATAGATTGAAATAGGCATCTCGTTCTTGGTTTCAAAAATTTGTATATGCTATTATTCAGTTTGGGTTCAAATAGTCACATGCAGATTACTCACTCTTTACAAAAGTCAATGGTAATTCATTTACGACAGTTCTATTATATGTAGATGATATGATTATCACAGGAAACAATATAGAAGCAATCTTTACTACAAAAACATTCATTGCATCTCAATTCAAGTTGAAGGACCTAGGCACATTAAAATACTTTCTTGGAATAGAAATTGCTCACTTAAGATCAGGGATTTCAATAAACCAAAGGAAGTATACTCTTGACATTGTTCAAGAAGCCGGATTATTTGGATCAAAAATCTGCAGCATTTCCTATGGAGCAGTCATTGAAATTTAATTTGACTGATGGAAAGTTATTGAAAGATCCCACATACTATCGACGGTTGGTAGGAAAACTCATTTATCTCACCATTACTGGACCGAGAGATCTCATATTCATCAATACACTCGATCGCTTTATGCAGACACCTAGACAACCCCATCTTGATGCGGTTCACCGATTGTCTCGATACTTGAAAGGGGCACAGGACGAGGATTATATTTCCCATCAAGTGGAAAATTGCATCTAGCAAGATTTTGTGATGCAGATTGGGCCAGAGATATTACTACATGACGGTTAGTTACATGATATTGTGTATTTTTGGGAAAGGCGCTTATATCATGGAAAAGCAAGAAACAAACGAATGTGTCCAAATCTTCAGCAGAAGCTGAGTATAGAGCAATGACTTCCATTACATGTGAGTTTATATGGTTGAGACAATTGCTGACAGACTTATGTGTAGATCATCCTCAAGCAGCAATATTATATTGTGATAATCAAGCAGCAATGCATATTACCGCTAATCGAGTATATCATGAAAGAACAAAACACATTGAAATAGATTGTCATATTGTTCATGAACGAATTGATAAGGGAGAGATCAAGATTGCCTATGTTCCAAGCAACAATCAGATTGTGGATTTATTTACTAAAGCATTGGGCAAGGAGGTATTTCACAATTTCACTCACAAGTTGGGCACTCTTGACATACATGCTCCAACTTGAGGGAGAATATTAGAATTCTATTTACATTAAAATATCATGTAGTAGGATACCATATATATAATATTCATATTCTAGGTAGAACTCTTTTCCTTATATTTATTTCCTTATTAGGTTTCTATTAGTTATATATATATATATATATATATATATATATATATATATATATATATATATATATATATATATATATATATTGTAACCCCATTCATTATACAGTATATCAATATCTGAGAGAGAATTATTTTTCCACATATATATTCTCTCATATTTTACAAGGGGGTTGGTTGCAATTTTTCCTTTATTTTTATTTTTCTTTGTTTCTTATTTTAATTTGAAAAGGGTAATTTTATCATTTTAAATTTTTTTGTGACCATTTAAAGATCAAACTAACGATTTTTTTAACAGAAGAATTTTACTTGCGCATTTTTTAAATGTTAAGGATCTGGGGTGATAGATATTGAAAGTTTGGGACCCTATCGTTACAAGATTCAAAGGTTTGAGATATCAGTGCTACTCACTCCTTTAAATTTATGGGGTGAGTTATTTAAACTAGGTAAGTTGTTGACTGAAAAAGGTGTTGGGATTAAATGATTTTAATAATGATTTTTAGCCAACTTTGAGGGTCTTTTAGGTGGGTCCAATGTCTAATTAAGGGAAATGATCTCTTCCATAGGTGGGGAAATTATTTTACTACTTAGCCAATGCCTACTGGACAAGTATTCAGTGAGCAAAATAATCTCTCTCACTAGGTGGAGGAGATTATTTTCTATTTAATTAATGGCGTTAATTAGCTGGTAACTAATCTTTGTCGTAAGGAGATTATAACAATATATTAAGTTGGTTAAACCGATATTTGTGTTAATTGGAATAATTATTCAAAATGCCTTTGTTGAAAAGCTTTTAATGAGTTTAAATATGTGATAATGAATTCCACATTGAAAAATGAACTAAAATCGGACTAGTTTATAAAATTTTGCACTTCCTTCAGCTATGGTTGTGTACAACTCTCCAAGCTACATCTTAAGAGCGTCTTCAAAGTAATTGTAGATTGTACTAAAAAGTGTGTCACATTATTCCAAAATACTTATATGGCATGAAAAAAGGTCGAGAATATCTAGCACAATGTCTATTTTGTATTTTTATTTATTTTATTTTTTTATAATTTATGTCCATCAAAATGTGTATTAAACTTCTTTTATTTTATTTTTTATAATTTATATTCATCGTAATGTGTGCTAATCACCATTTATTTAATTTTTATAATTTATCTACATCATCTCTTTTACAAAATGTGCCTAGTTTATAAAATTTTGTACTTAAACTGTGATTGTGTACAACTCCCCTAGCAACAGCCTAAGAACGTCTTCAATATAAGAGTAATATTTTTCGTAGTCGTTCACTACCGGTAGTGAGAGACTACGAAAAACATTACTCTCAATATAATCGTAGATTGCACTAAAAAGTATGCCACATCATTTAAAAATGTTTATATGGTATGAAAAAAATGTAGGATGCCTAGCATAACGACTATTTATTTTTTTATAATTTATGTCCATCGAAATGTGTGTTAAATTTTTTATTTAATTTTTTATAATTTATCTCCATCATAATGTGTGCTAATAACTATTTATTAATTTTTTATAATTGATCACATCCCCTCTCTTTTACAATTGGACCATAATTTTTCTAATCCACAACCCCATTGGAAATGCCTCGGTCTTTATTTAACTCGCCACAAGTACAACAATCTATATTATTGTATTGGAGATGCTCTAAGACTAGCCAAGGCTAACCCCTTGGGCGCCATAAGAGTGTCTCTACTCACCACTCGTGCCTGCGACCAAGGCCGACATGGGTCTAGCTCCCTACCCAAGCCGCGACACATTGCAAATGCGGCATTGGAGTGCTTTAGAGGCGCACTTTGCTCATGGCATCTACATGTCGAGTCAATGTTCAAATCGGTGATTGGATGTGGACAAAGAAGTGTGACTAGTCAAAATCGTTGATTGGACGCGATGATTATGCATGAACAATTAGATAGAATGTGTGCATCTGAAGGTTCATGGACCATTTGGAAGGTGTGATCTGGATGAACCGTTAGATAGTGTCCAAATCTGAAATGATACGATCTAACACTCCAGATTGATCAGTGTCAAATAGGCTAGTCCAATGTTCAAAAATTTGAGCTTCAAGTTCGTTGATATTCCGATCGAGAAGAGTACTATTTGTCAATTTTATCCTGCAGGAGGATAGATTGTTCATAAGTAATATAATAATGAGAAAAGTGTCAAACCCACATATTGGCGATTAATCACCAAATTAATTATAATCCACTTTTAAAAAAATAAACATACAATTTAGTTATGATTTTTAAGATGATTCTATTCTAATATAACTAAGTCTAAATTATAATGCAAACGAAAATAGAGTAGTTATCAAATTCAAGTTTTAGGGATACTAGGATTAACAAATCTAACATCACATTGCAATCGCCTTAGATTGAAAATCAATGATCCTAAAATAATCAAAAGCCTCTCTCGATGGTCAATCAATTCTATACTAATATATAAACCTAAGTACCTGTAGTTAAATTTCGAACATAAATACATGTATTAACTCACAAAGATCGTTTGAAAAGATTTCACAAAGCATAATATTAATCTCTATCTATTAATGGACCATATGTTATTTATTACCATGTGCTCATCTAAATTGAATATCTCAAAAGTAATTTAGACCACAAATACGTTCTAACGGCAATCAAAAATCAAATCAGAATTAAAGAATAATAAATAATCAACCTGAAATCAATAATTTTACGAAAATGAGTAAGTTCTAATTAATTTAAAATATGAGGTTTCATCCTTCATCCTATATACAAGTACATTAGCCTGGCATAATTCTGCAAAACAATACGAGATAAGAATAAGCCATGATCGAGAATGTAAGTTCAAAGAGTAAACACGACCCGTGATTCTTTGTCAAAGATCTTGAATTATGCTCCATTCTATATTCTTCTCTTGAATTTTGTTCTTGCCCTTGATTGCATGTCACACAATATGTCTATCTTCCGTCTTTTATAAGTCTCACCAGAGCCCTAAACTCCCCCAATAGAAGTCGTGTATTAATCTGTTATCAAAAAGAGTTCTGTTTCCATAAGGCAACAAATTTTTTGATCCCGAGATAACCATGTGCATTGTTATAAACCTATGATCATATGGCTTCAATTGATGCCATTCTATTTTGAATTCGTGGCTCCTACGATCGCAACCCATATGGCTCATGCAATCGCATGGGCCATGTTTAACTTCTCCATTTGCAGCTCAATCTCTAGATATTTGCATAGCACATCTTCCGTCTTTCTTTAGTTTTCAATTTAGTCCCTAGATTTTTACTTTTATTTCAATTTAGTCCTTCTTTATTTTTAAACCAGGTCCTTCATCTTTCATGAGTTTACATGTAGGTCTCCAATGTCCAATCTTTCATACATTTTCATTCTTTTTCTACCTATTTTGCTTTGGTTCTGTCCAATCACCATCCAAACTCAATTTTTTTTTTTCTAAAAGGATCAAATCAACTTACCATTAAGTGTAAAACACACTTAAGAGTTCTTATAATTATCTCTTTTTGTATGTCTCGATAAATACAAAGTGTACTTATTATACATCCCTAAACTTGAACTTTCATTCATCTTCGAATACACTAACTACTAAAAATCACGTACACAAAACGAAAATAACAGTAATACACACTTTCCAAGTTAAATAGCTTACCTTTTTAGCCTAAGCTTTTGATACGACTTAAATTCATAAAAAGTTTCCAGATAATATTACCGCAAACATTCATCTAACTTAATCCATGCTTGAGATGTTTTATGTGAATAGTTAATCTGAAGCATTAATGTGCTAACTTGGTGATAACCCGACCTTCCATGGTCAAATTTCCTTTCGCACTCGTTGGATACATTCTCTCTAAACTTGATGTTTTCTTTCAATCCCGGGGTTTCAATTATAAGGTTGCTCTTGCTTCACTCATTACTTTATCGCTCAAGTTTGATTGTTCTTGTCAATGATTGCAACTATCTAGGCTTATGATGATTATCCCTTTCTTGATTGTTTCAACCGACGAGTTTCTACTAGGTAAGTCAAACCCACTTGTCATTTAAATTTCCTAACCTTTCTTGGTAGCTTTGCAAACTCTTTATTTTTTACGATCTTATTTGTAAACTTCAGTCATTTAAGCTTTCTCGATGACCTTTGTAACGAACTTTAGGCCAATGGCTCTCATGTTTGGCAAATCTTAAGGCACAGAGTTTTGAGAACCCCTACGGATTTTATCACTAAAGTAAAAAATGCTACGAAAAGAGGTATAAAATGATTTTAGTGCATTGTCCTTTGTGGTCAACAGTTTATATGCGTGAATCAGATTCCTAGCATCCGATCATCACCTAGCTTCATTTTGTTAGCCAAAACACTCCACGCCAATATTTAAAACACACGGAATCACCACAATCCTACATAACTACTCACATGGCTTTATCAATATTAAATTATTTGTTCAACATGTTAAGTAATTGAGTTGTATATTGTATTTGTTTGATCATTCTAGTTTGATATGGCTCCCTATTGTATTCTAAAAGTGCACCCACATAGCTAATCATCATCATAACTATTGCTCCACACAAACACATGATCTAACATATATAAGTAGTTTCACGTTCAACACAAGTAAAATTCTTGTCCACAAGTCATGAATTTAAGCAATTTCAAATAACTCCCATCATTAGCCGACAAGACTTTTTATAATACGCAAGCATGCACTACATAACATACAAATTATGACTTTTTTTTTTCTAAATATTAACCCAAAGTTTAAGCCCACCCACAAACTTAAAGCATATATTGCCCTCAATGTAAATATAATAATACAAGGAGAGAGATCAGAGACTCCCTGAAAGTGGGTTGGATGGTATTGGCAAGTAAAGGTCGTCAGGAAGGGAGGTCCTATCGTGGTGCTGGCTGACATAGCTATGCATGAAGATCATCCAACTATCCAACACATCTGTCAATATGCTGCTTGATCTAGTTGTAGTCGACTTGGATCCGACTCTACTCTAGATCACTATACCAAATAATGTAGTCATGGGATAGTATTTACTCTGGCTCGTAACTATGTCACCTCCTACTGCATCCTACGTAACTCAGTCATCATGGCTTGAATGAGCCTCGCCTGGTCTACCTGGCCCTCTAGTAGCTATCAAAAGATGGTTGTGATGTCTTCGAGAGGTGTAGCTGGCTGGGATGTGGGTGGTACTGTTGGTTGGCCCTCAAGAAGCTGACCCTCAGTAGTTGGAGAAACATCATTTATCTGTGTTGCTTCGCATTCTATAATATACCGATTGATCGAGAACTTTTGTTTTATCGAGAGCTCTTCGTGGGCAATTGAAACCCATGTTGCCTTCCATATGCTGCTACTTAATCCCAGAAAGATAGTAGTGTGACGGGTGTTAGATTGGAAGCCCAAGCGGTTGATCAATGTATAAATGTTGCTCTCCAAGTTAATTTTTGTCCCATGAGCTAAATGGAACGAAAATCTCGACTTCGTGTCATTGAAAGGAGTGCGGTGCTTTCTGGGGTCGATGTTGTGGCTCATGAACAGACTAACGATCAATAGATAATTTGTTAGTTTGGTATGCTCAAAATCTTTTGTAAGTAGTGCCCACGCATCATCTCGACCATACCGGAATCGGGCTACGTCCCTTATGTCTTGTATTGTAGGGAGTGGATTGATATTTTCTAGTGTGATCTCGTAATATCGGTCAACAACCTGTGAGGTAAACATGATCCATTTATCCCTCACCCATGTCGAATTATAATACTTTGTCCCTGTAGTGTTTATGTATGGGTTGAAGTTTGCATAGAATACGTAGACGAGCTGCAGATAAATCTTATGTGGTGCATCTGCTACCCGTGTCCACCTACAAACATCAACCAAGTTAAATAGCTCAGAGTGTGGAAAGTCTTCTAACCATACTTTTCGCTCTCTCTATATGCTCCACGTTCTAGTGACATGGATGAATCTCTATTTGTGGTCCTCATATAAGTAATAGGATAAATCACAAGATAAATCGGCATTATCTATATGTGTCCTTTTTTATGTACTTTCGGAGACTTTCTTTTTTTTCTTTTCAACTCAAGTCGAGACCTGATGTTTTGGAGTCATGACCTAGAAGGTGAACAGCGCCATATTATCATGTAAAATTTTAGGAAAATAGCCCAAAGGTTGGTAAAAATCACCCCCAAAACTAACTTGAAACAAAGGTAGCTAAAGTGTATAATGTGTTCGAATTAACTACTTCGGGTTGAAAAAATTAATGCACTAATGTTTGAATGACAAATGGAAAATTAACATATGAAAGTGCATGCTTAGCTCTACTACCTATGAATTCGTTGGGATCTAACAGAGGACGTTGGGATCTAACAGAGGAGGAGGGCGAAAGTCGGGACGAAATTAGACATGGGGCAAGACCATGGCATGCCATGAGGTGCCCAATGCCCAAGTTTTGAGTTTTCAAGATAAAATCATGCCCAACCCTAGGTGAATGATCCTATACGACAAGAATGTCTAATGAGTCCAACCTATGGTCCCGGATTATTGTATTTCTTTAAAAAATTGGTTGGAAAATTTTCTCGAGCAATTGGTGTGCATGGTTTTTTCTTCTTATGTTCAAATGATTTGGGCAATCCATTTAAACCCAAAATTTTCACCAACACAATCATCTAAGCCAACTCAATCAACATCAAACCAATCAAACTCAATCATACTTAATCCCAAACTCTTCCAAAAATTTTAAAAATTTATAAAAAAGTAAGAAAATAGAGCACAAAGAAGGAGATGAGGGAAAAAATGATTTTATATGTACCTTTGTGCTTGATGAATGATGCGGTTGATGAATTGATGAATGAATAGGAACCTTGTTTGTGATTTGATCCTACAATGATGCTTGTATGTGCAAATTTAGTGTTTTGAAAGGGAGAGAGTGTTTGATTTTCAAATTTTTGGTGTGGGCATATGTGGTGTGTGCATGTGTTTATGTCTACTCGTCTGTCCTGTGTCGTAAGGCAATAAAAGCTTGCAATCACAGGCAGGGCTTTTGCTGGGAAGAATTGAATCCCAGCTTATGTGGTCGTAGGGGTTAACCCCTTACGATCGCATGGTTTTAACTAGCTAAAAACCTTCATGTGTGCTTTGCAATCACAAGGCAATAAACACATGCGATCGCAAGTCGGGACATTTCTGGGTAGTATTGAATCTGTCTAGCCCATGCCATCGGATGGTAGAAATTATGCCAATTTTTGTTTATAATCAAAATAAATTAGGGCTTAAAGTTGAAGTGTGTGTCGGTGATGAAAAATTTGATGATGATGATTTTGCCTTACGAGCTAGAATTCAATAAACCTATTCTTAAGTCCTAAAATCATGAAATGTGTCTAAATAATTAATGCAATCCTAGAATACTATATGCAATGCAAACTCAAGTAGAGGGTATAAAAGATGGGCTGCCTCTCATTAAGCATTTATTTTTATAGTCTTAAGCTTGACTTTTTCATGGCGACCATTCCAAATTGTTTGACGTGGTAAATGACTTTTCTTTCAAAAATTTATCCTCCAAGTATGGTTTAAGACTTTTTCCATTCACTTTAAACTTGTCTTTTGTATTATGTTGACTTCAGTGCACCTTGTGTGGGTATACTTTCACTACATGAATGGCCTGGACCATCGTGAACGCAGTTTTCTCGGAAAGAGAGGCTTGAATTAAACAATAATATCTTTTGTCCTGCCTCAAAGTGCTTCTATTGGATATGCTTGTCATGTCAATTTTTTTCTCTCATTGTATAATTTGGCATTCTCATAAGCCTCGAACTGAAATTCATCAATCTCGTTCAATTGAGGCATTCTCTTCTCACCGGCCTCCCTGTAATCAAAGTTCAAATTTTTGTATTGCCCAATAAGTTTGATGCTCCAACTTGATTGGTAAATAGCACGCCTTCTAAAAAATGAGTCGGTCTAGTGACATGTCAATTGGAGTCTTGAAAGCCGTGCGATAAGCCCAAAGAGCATCATCAAGCTTGTTAGACCAATCTTTCCTTAGTGTGCTCAAGGTTAGCTCTAAAATCTTTCTCAGCTATCTATTGGCAATTTTAACTTGGCCACTCGTTTGTGAATGATAGGGGGTAGCAACCATGTACTTTACACCATAGTTTTCCAAAAGAGCTTCAAGCATGTTGCAAAAATGTTTTCTTTCGTTACTATTTATGGCCTAGAGAGTCCCAAAACGCGTTAAAATATTCTTTTTAAGGAAATTCACCACTGTCCAACTATCATTAGTAGGTAAAGATGAAACTTTTACCCACTTCCAAAGACTCCGAAGAGGCATCTCTTGCTTCTCTTGCTTTTTTGATATGTTTCCGGTCCTTTAGCATCGATCGCACTTAGTCACTAAGCTATAAGTGTCTTTAAACAATGTTGGACAATAGAATCCAGATTGTAATACTTGACTCTGAGTTTTAGTAGCACCAAAGTGTCCTCCGTATAGTGAAGAGTGATATTGTTCTAGCGCTATTTCCATCACCTCTTCTTGCACACGTCTCCGAATTACTTGGTTAGCCTCCTTTCTATAGAGAATTGTATCTTTCCAAAAGTAGTATTTAAGCTTTGAAAAGATTTTTGTGTCATTGGTGATCATAAACTAGTGGCACAATGTTACTTGTGAGATAATTTACATAGTCGGTGTACCACGATGTTTCTCTTTCCTTTTCTGCCCGTTCTATCCTGAAAATCTGTTCATGTGGAAAATTTTCATTGATTTCATCTTCATCATTCCATTCGTGCTTCTCCAATGTTGATAATTGGTCGGCCACAACGTTCTCACTTCCTTTCTTATCCCAAATCTCCAAATTAAATTTTTGAAGAAATAGTATCCAATGGATTAGCCCTTATTTTACATTCTTTTTAGCAAAAATGTACTCTAATGCTGCATGGTCCGTGTATACCATCACCTTCGATCCATTGAGATTAGATCAAAATTTCTCGAAGGTAAAAACTACAGCTAATAACTCATTTTTCGTATTGACATAGTTAATTTGAGCATCATTAGGAGTCTGACTGGTGTAATAGATGACATGTATGATTTTATCCCTTTGCTATCCCAAAACTGCACGATTGCATAATCACTCGTGTCACACATGAGCTTAAAAGACAAGTACCAGTATGGTGTCACAATTACAGGCGTCGAGGTTAACTTTTCTTTAAGGGTAATTAAGGCATTGAGACACTCTTTAGACTAGTGGAATTGGACATCTTTTTCCAATAGGTTACATAACGGTTTTGTGATCTTCGATAAGTCTTTGATGAACCGTCTATAAAACCCCGCATGTCTAAAAAAGCCTTTAATACCTTTGACTGATATTGGCCAAGAGAGATTCTCGATTACTTTAATTTTCACCTTGTCTACCTCAATACACTTAGCCGAAGTCCGATATCCTAACACAATTCCTCCTTGAACCATAAAGTGACATTTTTCCCAATTATGTACCATATTTGTTTTCTCATACCGATGAAGCACAATGGTCAAATTTTTTAGGCACTCATCAAATGACGATCAAAAAACTAAAAACTCAACCATGAAAACTTCAATAAATTTTTCCACCATGTATAAAAAAATGGACATCATGCCACACTAGAATATGGCAAAGGCGTTGCATATAAACGTGGTTTTCTCCTGACCTTCTAGGACTATTTATATTTGATTGTAACTCGAATATCCATCTAGGAAGTATTAGTGAGAATGTCATGATAGCTATTCAAAGATCTGATCGATGAATGGTAGGAAAAATAGTTTTTTTGAGTTGCGTCATTCAACTTATGATAGTCAATGCAAACTCGCTATTTTGTAGTTAACTTGATCGGTATGAGCTCGTTATTGTCATTCTTTTCAACCGTAATTCTTCCTTCTTGGCACCACCTAGACTAGACCCACTCATGTACTATCTAAAATTGGATAGATAATCCCAACATCAAGTAGTTTCAAAACCTCCCCGACCGCCTCTTGTAAATGAAGATTTAATCTACGTTGATGCTGTAGTGTCAGCTTATAGGTTTCTTCCATGAGTATTTGTACATGCAAATGGATAGGCTGATATCCTTGGTATCTTCTATAGTCCACCCAATAGATTATTACTGTGCTCGAAGTACTTAGAGTAATTTATCTTTCTGATCCTGATCAATCAAATTTGCAATTATTACTGGATGAGTGGATGATTAACCGAGATATACATATCGAAGATGAGACAATAATTATTTTAGCTTGAGAGTTGGAGCTTATTGAATAGAATGCAATGGTCTCGAAGGTCCAGTGCCTAATTCTATATAATGCTTCATTCTTTCCACCAACTCAGACCCGTGTAAATATTTGAATATGAATGTATGATGTGAGCTTCCCATGGATCTGAAAAATTTTCCAATGTGAAAGTGTATGTTTACTCGTGATAAATGATATCATTCTGGAAGCATGAGTCGAAGAAACTCAGAAATTGAATTGCATTAAATACATTGGATGTTATTTGCTTATCATTCAATCTCAGCACTAGTTTTCCTTTCTGTACATCAATCAATGTTCGTTCAATGGCTAAGAAAGGTCATCCCAAGATAAGTAGCACATCTCTGTTTTCACCCATATCCAAGATAATGAAGTCGGCAGAGAATATAAACTTCTCCACTTTAACTAATATATCTTCAACAATCTTACGTAGACGTTTGGTGGACCGATCTGCGAGCTGCAGTGATATTGTTGTTGTCTTAGCTTCCTCGAAACCTAACTGCCTGAAAATATAGTAAGGCATTAAGTTAGTGCTTGGACCTAAATCACACAATGCTTTTTCAAAGAACAAACTACCAATAGTACAAGGAATAGTAAAACTTTCTAAATCTTTTATTTTGGAGGTAGCTTATTTTGTAAGATAGTGTTGCATTCCTTGGTGAGCATTACTATTTCATGCTCTTCTAACTTCATTTTATTCAAGAAAATTTCCTTCATAAATTTTGCATTGCTATGCATTTGAGCTTAGGCATCAGCGAATCATATATTGATCTGAAATTTCTTGAACATATCTAAGAACTTATCCTGCTTATTTAGCTTATGTTTGTGCAATCACTGAGGAAATAGAATTGGAGGAATATAGGTTTGACCAGTGGAGGAATATAATCCGGTGGAGAGTTTCTTTTTTCTTGCTTAAATGTTTCTTTTGATTCATCATATTTGTCCATTCTCTCTTTGTTGGACTTAGTTTTCTTTACCACACATGGTCTTTTTGGCATGAATTTCAGACAACTTAACTCCACTCCTTGTGGTAAGCACGTGTACCTGTTCTTTTAGATTTACCTCAGTGTTGTTGGGCCATGTATCCAATTTTTTTTTCAGAGAATAACTTAGCCAACTGTCCGATCTGATTTTTCACATTTTTCATTGTAGCATCCTGTCTTTGGTTCACTTCTTTTTTTGAATGAATTTATGCATTGGAGTTCAGTTTCCATCCATTCTGATATTTAGAGAAAGCCTCTTTCCATCATCATTTCCTTTCCTGATATCTTCTCAAATTTGACAAATATTGGATGTTTTTATTATTTTTATAGGAGAAGTTTGGATGATCTTTTTACCGTGTATTGTATGTCTGTGTATGGATTATTTTGTTGGCGTTGAAATTTCTGAGCATATGTTGCTTGCTCAGGTGATGACAAATTAGCGGTGGTTAAATACCACTCTAAAGATTTATGATTCGCCCCATGAGTTGCTCATACCAGAAGTGATAGCTAAACCATATTATTAGATTGGGAGTGCTTTCATTTTTCCATCTTCTTTGCCAACGAATCAATTTTGGCTAGTAATAGTGTATTTATTTCCACCCGAGCATTTCTGTTGTTTTCTTCTGCAAACCTTTATCTGGCCGCATCACAAACTGTTTATTCATAGTTTCATAGAAGTCATGAAGTTCTCCAGAAGATCTATTTTGGATAGAGCCACTAGCTGTAGAATCTACTGAAGAATGGCCGTTTGGATTCAATCGAATTTGAAGTAATGATTTTGTGATGCCAAAGGAAAAACATAACTGGGACGGTTTCTGAGTAATTTCTTGAATATTTCCCATGCCTCGTGAAAGTTTTCAAAATTAGCTTGTTGCAAGATGGATATTTTATATTTGAGTATGTTCACCCTAGTAGGAGAAAAATATTTCAGCTTGAATGATAAGTGTCGAGTTATGCTTATCTATAGTATCAAAAGTGGACAATTATATGTATTCTTAAGTAAATTTTATTTAATTGTGTGTTGATTTGATTATTTTAAGTTGAAACCCAAGTTTGAATGGAATTGGAGAGAAACAAAAGAAAGACTGAAAATACATGAAAACTTGAAAATGGGGACCAACTTGCAAATATTCAAAAGATGAAGGACTTGGACTACAAATAAAAGAGGACTAAATTGAAATGAAAGAAAAATCAAAAGACTAAAGTGTAGAACATTCAAAAGTAGAAGGACCTTAAGTGAAAATCAGATGGTTTGCAAATCACGGCTTGCCGCGGCCCACATAATTAATTTTTTGGTTTTTCATAAAAACAAACTAGGTCATTTTAACCTTTTTTGAATAAAAACAAGTTAGAAAGGATTGGAACTATATAAAGACCTAACTTAGGCCAAAATATAGTTGTTGAATCATTGCGAAAGAGATAGAGAAAGAGACGAAGAACGACGGCGAGATTGAAGATTAGAACGTGAAAATAGAGAATTCTTGGTGCATGATATTCAACGTCTTCTTCTCTTTTATTCAAGATTCGGTTATGTATTCGAATATTTTCATCTTGTCTTTCTGCCGAATTATGAATAACTAAATTTAAAGTTCGAATAAACGATGTAGCCTAGTTTTAATTCTTTAATTTTGACTCTCGAGTTTTGAATTATAAATTATTTAAGTATTTGATTTTACTTCTTTTCTTAATGTTTTGAATAATTGGCCATTATTTCATTGATTTTGTAGATTGTAATGAACTGAGATGTAAATTGTTAATTTAGACCACGTAGTAAAATTCGACAATTTGATAAAAGGTAGAGACGTGCTTTTATTAATGTTGCGGTCTGAATTGAATTTTTAAGAGAATTAATGCATTTAATTAAGGATCATTCGGACTGCATAAGTTGACCTAATTAGATAGGACTAATTTGAACTCGAGAGAGGTAAATAATTTTAAATTTGAGAATTTGACCGAATACAACAGTATGAAGAAATATTGAGAGGAGAAATTCGAGATGACAACTAAGGTGAATTTGTTAGTCCAAACCTTTTAATAACCATATTTACTTAATTTGATATTTGCTTTCACATTATTTTCTACAATTTATTTTAGTTCTAGTTTCAATCTCTCAAATCAATTTATTTTAAAGTGTTTTAAATAGATTATGATTGAGATTAATTGGACTAGTATATAAATAGACTAGTCTTCGTAGAAACGATAATCCAGACTCAATAGGTCCACTTTATTACTCGTTTGCGATATTGTACACTTGTAATGATATAATTAGTACAACAAATTTTTAACGCCGTTGCCAGGGACTATTCTTATTTAATATTAGTTTAGATTAATTTTTATAGTTAATTTGATTTTTATCTTGTTACATTTTATATACTACAGAAAAGAGTGTTTATTGCATGCTCCGTACACAAGGCGGCAATCTTGAGACTTTTGATCATGAGATTGAACGTATTTCTAGATGAAGACGTAAAAAACACAACAAAAAATAGAAAGATCAGCAACAAATTCAAATGGTAGATGCACAAGTAAGAAGAGAAGCTGAACAAGAGGCTGCAAGAGCAGCTGCTGTAGAAGCAACCCAATTGGCAGCTAAGCAAATCCAGCTACAAGAAGAAGAAGAAAAAGAAGAGACGATGGAAAAATACCAATGGCTCAGTTCTTAACTTCGATAGTAGCTCCTGATCGATCGTTTAAGCATAGTCTATCCAACTTTTGGTTAGAACGACTTTCAATTAAGGGCCGACCTGATTAATCTCTTCAGCAATAACCTGCAGTTATATGGAAAGGTGAATGAAAACCTGAATATTCATCTCTAGATTCCTACGGATGTTCCGCAACTTTCAATTTCAAAAGATGCCATCAGACTTCCGTTATTTCCATATACATTGAGGGATGGGGCTTTAAAATGGTTAGACTCATAACCACATGCTTGTATTACCACCTGGGATGACTTGGCTAGAAAATTCTGCGACAAGTATTTTTTACCAGCTAAAGTAGTAAAGATGAAGCTAGAAATTTCTAATTTTTAGCAACTGGATGGATAAAGGTATCAAAAAGTCTAGGACAGATTCAAAGAGTTGCTCAGAAAATGTTTAAACCATGGCATTAAAAAGTGCCAACAAGCTCAATATTTTTAATTTGGGCTACCTCCTTAGTCCAAATCAACAGTGGACTCCTATGCAAACGGGTCCATTGCAAATAATAATGTCAACGAAACTATGGATCTATATGAGTTGATTGCAAATACCCATACCATGTTTTCATTTGATTGTGCCACTCCAAGAAAAGTAGCTGGTATATATGAGATTGATAGTTAATCAGCTACTAATGCACAACTTGCTGTATTGACAAAACAGGTGGAGCTCTTGGTCAGAACACAAACCCAAGAAGTGAATGCAATCCAAACAACCATGATGTGCGAAAACTATGGGGCTAACAACTGGACATCAGATTGTATGTTATTGGCCTTTCCAGATGAATAGGTCAATTTTGTGTAGAATAATACACGTATAACCCTTACTCACAAACATACAATCAGGGTTGAAAGCAACACCTAAATTTCAAGTGGTCTGATAATCAGAACAGTGGTAATGCCAACAATTCTCAACAAGAGAGAACACTAAGTTTAGAGGAGATGTTCCAATAGAATATGTAGAAAACTGATAAAATAATAGAACAACATGACACAAATTATCAGAATCAACAGGCTTCTATCAGAAAATTAAAATCTCAAATTGGCTAGTTGGCCTTACAACTATCAGATAGAATTCTAGGGACTCTTCCTAGCAATACTGTAACAAATTCAAAAGAGCAAGTACAAGCAATCACTACGAGAAGAGGGGTACAATTTCCAGATATTCACTTGAAATGACCAAATAAGCAGTTGAGGAAGAGGTTGTTAAGAAACAATCAGAGCAATTACAAGAAAAGGATCTAAAAGAATATGCAGAATCATCTAAAGCTAAGGCACTAGTTCTTGTCAAAGTTTATATGCCAACCAATCTCTTTTCCTCAGAGGTTGTAGAAACACAAGTTCAACAAACAATTTGCAAAATTTCTTGAAGTTTTCAGAAAACTTTATATCAACATCCCATTCGCCGTGCATTAGCACAGATGCCCAGCTACGCAAAATTCATGAAGGATATTCTTTCTAACAAATAGAAGCTGGAAGAGCATGAAACAATTTGTTTGACAAAAGAGTGTAGTGCTATTCTTCAAAAAAACTTTACTAAAATTAAAAGATCCAGAAAGCTTCACTATCCCTTGCACTATTGGTTCTAATTATTTTGATCATGCATTGTGTGATTTAGATGCAAGTATTAATCTTATGCCTTATATGTGTATAGAAAACTAGATCGGGAGAAGTAAGACCTACCACTGTCTCATTGAACTGGTGGATCGATCTATCAAGCATTCTCGGCGTATCATTGAGAATGTCTTAGTAAAGGTCTTCATAATTCTTGATATGGAAGAGGATAGCGATATCTCCATCATTCTTGGAAGACCATTTTTAGCTCTAAGGAAAGCGCTGATCGATGTTTGTAAAGGAAAAATGATTCTTAGAGTGGACAATTAGCAGGTTATATTCAATGTTTTTAAAGCTATGAAGTATCCCGCTTCTTCAGATTCTTGTTTTCAAGTAGATGTGGTGGACAAATTAGTTGCAGACACCTTTGAGACAAAATATCCATCAGATGAACTTATAATTTGTATGATGTGTTCTGAATCAACTAAATTAGAACATCCAGCTGTGCAAACAAGAGCCATGCAACTAGAGGCATCTCCACCTTTGGGACAAAATATCCATTAGATGAACTTACATTTTGTATGATGTGTTCTGAATCAACTAAATTAGAACATCCATCTGTGCAAACAAGAGCGATGCAACTAGAGGCATCTCCACTAGTTTCTTACAAGATAAATAGATTTTTTAAACCACTTGGTGAGAGCCCACAGAGACCAGTATCATCAATAGAGAAGGCTCCTGCTCTTGAGTTGAAGCCATTGCCATCTCACCTTCGATATACCTAGGTAACTCTACTACTCTTCCCAGTAATCATTGCTAATGACATGATAGAATTGGAGAAAGAAAAATTTCTTAGAATATTGAAAGAACATAAAACAGCCATTAGATAGACCATTGCAGATATTCGAGGCATCAGTCCTTCATTGTGTATGCATAAAATACTCATGGAAGAAAATTTCAAGACATCAGTGGAGAGCCAGCTAAGATTGAATCCTACCTTGAAAGAAGTGGTCAGGGCGGAAGTGATGAAATTATTAGATGCATGTATTATTTACTCAATCTCAGACAGTTCTTGGGTAAGTCCAGTCCATGTAGTGTCTAAAAAGAGAGGAATCACATTTAAGGAGAATGATAACAATGATCTTATTCCAACACGACTTGTCACAAGTTGGAGAGTATGCATTGACTACCAAAAGCTGAATAATGCTACAAGAAAAGATCACTTTCCTTTACCTTTTATTGATAAGATGTTTGAAAAGCTTGCTGGCCACTCCCATTATTGTTTCTTGGATGGATGTTTGGGATACAATCAAATTTCTATTGCTCCAGAGGAAGAGGAGAAAACTACTTTCACATGTCCTTATGGGACCTTTGCATTTAGAAGAATGCCCTTTGGATTGTGTAATGCCTCTACCATTTTTCAGGGTTGCATGATGGCCATATTATCTAACATGGTGGAGCAATACATTGAGGTATTTATGGATGATTTCTCAGTTTTTGGAAATTCTTTTAATGTATGCTTGACGAATCTATCTAAATTGCTGAAAAGATGTGAAGAAACTAATCTTGTACTCAATTGAGAGAAATGTCACTTTATGGTGAAAGAAGAAATAGTTTTGGGACACCAGATTTCAGCTCAAAGAATAGAAGTCGACAAAGAAAAAATACAAGTGATTAAGAAATTGCATCCACCGAATTCCGTAAAGGAAATTAGAAGTTTTGTTGGACATGCAGGATTTTACAAGAGGTTCATCTGTGATTTTTCGAAAATCACAAAGCCTCTTAGTAACCTATTGGAGAAAGATGGCAGTTCAACTTTTATGATGAGTGTTTTATTGCTTTTAACACTCTGAAGAAAAAATTGATAACTGCACCAATTATAGTTGTACCAGATTGGAGTCTACCATTTGAGCTAATGTGTGATGCTAGTGACTACGCAGTGGATGTAGTACTTGGGCAACGTAGAGACAAAAATCTCCATTTCATATATTATGCAGCGGGATATTCACAGATGCACAAATCAACTATGCAACAACTGAAAAAAAGATGCTTGCTGTGGTTTTTGCCTTTGAAAAATTACGTTCCTATCTCATTGGGTCAAAGGTAATTGTCTACTCTGACCATGCAGCTCTTAAATATTTGTTTGGGAAGAAGGATGTCAAGCCTAGATTGATTCGGTGGATATTGTTGTTACAAGAATTTGACATTGAAACCTGAGATAAAAAGGGGACAAAAATCAAGTGGTTAAATCACTTATCTAGGCTGGAACAGGCAGATGCAACTAATAATGTTGAAATACATGAAGTGTTTCCAAATGAACAAATCTTGCAGATTGGGAATGTACCATGGTATGATGACTTAGTCAATTATTTGGTTAGTTAAATTATCCCGCCTGAATTCCCTTATCAGTAGAAGAAAAAGCTCTTCCATGAAGTTAAATTTTACTTTTGGGAGGAACCTTACCTATACAGGATAGGCCCATATTAGATTATCAGGAGATGTGTTCCAAAAAAGGAGATGAAACCGATACTAGCACGGGTCCACTTCTCAACTTATGGTGGTCATTTTGGTCCTACCAAAATAGATGCTAAAGTTTTATAGTGTGGTTTCTACTGGACAACATTATTCAAGGATGTGCACATTTTTTGTAGATTCTATGATCGATGCCAACGAACAAGTAATATTTCAGCTCGTCACGAAATGCTGTTAAACAACATACTTGAGGTGGAATTGTTTGATGTTTGGGGCATTGATTTCATGGGACCGTTTCCACTGTCCTATTCCAACAAGTACATTATAGTAGCGGTTGACTATGTGTCCAAGTGGGTGGAAGCAAAACCATTATCGACTAATGATGCAACAGTGGTAGTCGGGTTCATCAAGAAGTATATATTCAATAAATATGGAGCTCCCTAAGCTATTATCAGCGATGGTAGTACTCAATTTTGTAATCACTTATTTAAGTCAGTCCTCAACAAATATGGTGTGCAGCATCTAATAGCCACAGCTTATCATCCACAAACTAGTAGGCAAGTGGAGACATCTAACAGACAGTTAAAATAGATCCTTGAGCTCAGTGTAAATTCTGCCAGAAAAGATTGGTCCAAGAAGCTTGATGATGCACTATATGGACATCTTCGTATGATTTTTAAAACACCTATTGTAATGTATCCTTATCGTTTGGTGTTTGGAAAAACTTGCCATCTACCAGTCGAATTCGAGCATAAAGCATATTAGGCACTCAAGCAGTTAAACATGGATTTGGAAAAGGTCGGCGAAACTAGACTTCTGCAATTGAACAAGCTGAATGAATTTAGGATGGATGCCTATGAAAATTTAGTGATCTATAAAGAATGAACTAAGAATTGGCATGATAAACACATTCGACAACGGATATTCCAGGTTGGGGATCAAGTTCTGTTGTACAATTCAAGACTAAAGCTTTGTCCTGGAAAATTGAGATTGAAGTGGTAAGGACTATTCACAATTGCTAAAGTTTTCCCATATGGCACGGTTGAATTGACTCATCCAGCCAAAGGAAATTTTAAAGTTAACGGTCAAAGAGTTAAGCACTATGTGGAGGATTTCCCAACTCGGTTTGTGAAGCTATGCTAGCTAGCTGATCGGGGACCGAGAGAGTGGGGGGGGTTATTTTAACCTCCTAAATTCATTTTTACCATTTTAAACTCTCCAACCCCAAATTTTTTTCTTTCCACTCTTTCAAAAATCATTCTACATTGTTAAGTTTCGCCAACAAAAGGCAAAGAATCATAGAAATTTGGGCTTTGATTACCACCTCTTTACCTCCTCCATTTGGATTGCACAAGAGGTAAATTTGGCTAACCCTAAATTCTTTACTTTAATTGACCTTATTTGAATTCTTTAGTTTAGAATGTAGTTGGGAATGTACTAGGTGGATGATATGATGATGTTGTTTATTATGCAACTTTGATATAGAATGTGGATTTCAAGTTTTCCTCCATATTAATGCTTATAAAGTTCTTTTGTGCTACGCTTCCCAAGTGTTTGATACAATGTCCCATCCATGTTTTGAGCTCATTTGTTTTAAACTCTTTTCTTTACTTCAATGTTTGGACATTTTACTTTATATTGGAGGTATGTATATCTTACTTGAATGAATTAGAGTAGTTAGTTATTATGCATTCTTGATTGCAAGTTGAGGTTTCAACGTATCTTGCCTATCTTTCATTTATAGGATATTTTGTTCAATGTCTACAAAGTGTTTGATAATATGTCCCAACCAATTCTTTAAGTTTATTCTTCATTTATTATTTTGGGATACCATTACCTTCACTTTAGCGATATTTTGGCATCACTCCTATATATTCATCATCGCACACTTCGTTTCTTTTGTCTTGTAGGTACTTTCACGTTCAACATGCCTCATAGATCAAAGTCATCTCACTCAAGGAAGGGAAAGGAAGTAGCAGAAGAATCTAATGTCCATAAAAGAGCTCGTTTTGTGACCCCTCCCTATGAGACTTATGTCAGCAAAGAGGCTGCGCGACGATCAGCCATCTTCTCCACATGGTTTGTAATCGTAGAGCGAGAACTAGACTTAGAAAGCCTATCCCATTCTACACTTCCTGCCATGATGCATGACAAGGGATGTACTTGACTTTACTCTAAGCCACATGGTGTTTATATGGAGGTGGTGTAGGAATTCATGGGGAACTTCAACCTCTATATCAGTGATGAGGAGGAAGAACACACTTATAAGATGTATGTTATAGGGGTTTGGGTCCCTTTCAGCTCGATGTCATAGGACACTTTTACGGTGTCCAAGAAGGCTCTGCAATCGGCTATGACTAATTGGAATGATTTCGCCCGTGTTATCTATCCCATTGACAATCCTAAGCCTTGGCCACAGAGTAATGTTGTCTGGCATGGTGACATGTACGACGAGCTCCGCCTCCTCCACATTTCATGACCTCTAACATTACTCTCACTACTCACTTGAGAGAAATTTATCCGTCTAGGATGACAATGCTTTATCAGTTGGCAAGTGGACATAACTTCAATTTCAAGAAACAACATTTTTAACACTATCACGGACCTTGCTTCCAATTTGAAGAGTTGGACCAAACTTATATTCCAATGTATCATATCCGCTCTTTACAAACAAGCTAAGGTTCCCATGCAATCGTCTGAAAAGGACAAAACAAAGACTCATATTCTCCGCCTTCGGTCTGTGAGACACTCTGTTGGAAAAGTCCACAGCCATGCTAATGAGCGGAGGCTGGCAACAAATTTGGAGGATGAAGATGAAGAAGACTCTCTGACCAATGTGGATGAGTCCGTTGAGTCAGATACCCCGGTATTGCCCCAGATGATTCGACGTCGAGGTGGACTAAATTTTGGGCTAGTCTTAGACTCTGTCCAGGCTACTTTACAAATACATACAGATGAACCTCAACGCCTACGGGATGGATAAGAGGAACTCTTTGCTACCCTACGATCAATGGACGAGTGCCAACGTGGTGAGCATCATGAATTACTTGCAATGTTTGGACACCTCAATCAGCACCACTTTCCACCACCACCTCCCGATGTTTGCTGATCAGATGATACTCTGCAGCAGTCTCTATGCATACTGAATTAGGTTAACTCCTTCATTTTTTATTTATTTTCTTTCCTTTTTCACATTGAGGACAATGTGTATTTTAAACTTAGGGGTGAATTTAATTATTTTGGTTATTTTTTATTTTGACTTTAATTATTTTGGGTTATTTTTGTTTGTGCTGTGAAAAAAAATTTATTTGTGTGCTTGTATGTTGGATAGCCTTGCCGGCTAATGATGATATATATTTGAAACTGTTATCAATTCATGACTCGGTGATGCTACTTAAGCTATTTTTTATATACTATACTTATCCATGTGAGATATGATTAAGTGTGAGCAAAATAGTCATGAATATCTCAACATTTGGTTGGTATATTGAATAGAATACAATGAAAGAATAATGAACTTAAGTTGTGAAAACCAAAACCACCAATTGACAACTCAATTACCTAACTAGTTGAAAGGATAAATTGGGTGTAGTTAAACCAATGCGGAAGGTATTTAGATATGTGTTGATTTCATGCATGAGTAATATTTGTGTAGAGTGTATTTGGCTACCAGGTGGAATCTAGGTATTTATCGAATGCTAGGAATTTATTCCCAGCTTATTTATCTTGCACAAAAAAATGAGAGGCATTGCACTTTTTTTTTTTATACCTCTCTTCGTAGCCTAGTTGACTCGAGTGATAAAGCCCGTTGGAGTTCTCAAAACTCGGTGTCCTAAGGTCTATCAGATCTGGGAGCCATCGGCCTAAAACTCGCTACAAAGGTCATTTACAAAGCTTAAGGGAGTGAGGTCTTATACATAAGATATATATATATATATATATATATATATATATATATATATATATATATATATATATATATATATAAGAAAAAAAAGCAAAAAGCAAGATTGAGTCTTTGTGCATATAACTTGGGAATGTATATATCGATCCGGGAAGCCATTGGCCTAAAGATTGCTACAAGGGTCATTTAGAAAACCTAAGAGAGTGAGGTCTTATACACACACATATATATATAAGAAAAAAAAGAAGCAAAAGCAAGATTGAGTCTTTGTGTGCATAACTTGGGAATGTAGATAATTAGTGGGTTTGACTTACCTAGTAGAAACTTGTTGGTCGAAGCACTCAATGAAGGGATAATCATAACAGATCTAGACAACTACTATATTGGCTAGACCTAACCAAATGTTGAGCAGTAAAAGAATAAGTGTTTTGAGAGAAACTTTAGAGTTAACACCCAGGGTGAGAGATTGAATATCACCAACCGGGGGGGGGCAAAATATTACCAATCTAAAGGTTTATGTTGATTAAATTGACTATGCACACACACATACGTCTTTCGAGCATCGGATAAGTAAAACTAATTGATTTTGGTAGCATGATCTAGAAGTTTTTTATTGATTTGTTTGATTGTTTCAAAAACTTGAGGCAAACACGGCAAGCTATCTGTCATAGTAAATTTTAATATTATTTGTTTGATTGTTTAAGTAAATAGTCATGTTCAAAGATGAACAAATGTTCAAGTTTGGGGATATTTGATAAGTGTCGATTTATGCTTATATGTAGTATCAAAAGTGGACAATTGCATGTTCTTTTAAGTGAATATTTATTTAATTGTGTGTTGATTTGATTATTTTAGGTTGAAACTCAAGTTTTGAGAGAAACAAGGCAAAATAGGCAAAGAAAGACTGAAAATGCATGAAGACTTGAAAATGGAGACCAACTTGCAAACATTCAAAAGATAAAGGACTTGGACTGCAAATAAAAGAGGATTAAATTGAAATGAAAGAAGAAATCAAAGGACGAAAATACAGAATATTCAAAAGTAGAAGGACCTCAAGTGCAAATCCAGGTGGCTGTTAACCGCGGTTTGCTAACTACGGTGCTGTTTGCTGCGTATTGGCCGTAGCCTATGTAATTAATTTTCTAGTGCGGTGCTGTTTGCCGTGGATTGGCCGCGACCTACGTAATTAATTTTCCAGTTTTTCCTAAATGCAAACTAGGGGCGTTTTAGTCTTTTTTAAAATAAAAAACATGTCGAAAAGGATTGGAACTATGTAAATACCTAACCTATGTCAAATTATGTTGTTGAATCATTGAGAAAGAGATAGAGAAAGAGATGAAGAACGACGGACAAGATTGAATATTGGAACGTGAAGACATAATTCTTGGTGCAAGATATTCAACGTCTTCTTTTCTTTTATTCAAGATTCGGTTATGTATTCAAATCATTTCATCTTGTCTTTCTACCGAATTATGAATAACTAAATTTAAAATTTGGATGAACAACCTAGCCTAGTTTTAATACTTTAATTTCGACTCTCAAGTTTTGAATTATAAATTATTTAAGTATTTGATTTTACTTATTTTCTTAATGATTTGAATAATTGGACATTATTTCATTGATTTTGTGGATTATAATGAACTGAGAAGTAAATTATTAATCTAGACCAGGTAGTAAAATTCAGCAATTGGATAAAAGGTAGAGATACTATTTTGTCTGAATTGAATTTTTAGGAGAATTAATGCATCTAATTAAGGACTATTCTGACTGCATAAGTTGACTTAATTAAATATAACTAATTTGAATTCGAGAGAGGTAAATTAGGTTAAATTCGTGAATTTGACCGAATACAACAGTAGGAAAAAAATCTTGAGAAGAAAAATTAGAGATGACAACTAAGGTGAATTCGTTAGTCCAAACGTTTTAATAACCATATTTACTAAATTCTTTATATTTGCTTTCTCATTATTTTCTAAAATTCATACTTCTAGTTTAAATCTCTCAAATTAATTTATTTTAATGTGTTTTAAACATATTAGGATTGAGATTAATTGAACTAGTATATAAATAGGATAGTTTTTGTGGGAACGATAATCCGGACTCAATAAGTTCAGTTTATTACTTGTTTGCGATATTGTACATTTGTAATGACATAATTTTCACAATAGTGAACTTCTTAACCAAGTTTGTCCATGTAGTGATGTTAACCGATGGTAATAAATCTAACCATTCCCGAGCTTTGTCTTTCAGTGTGTGTGGAAAAAGTCTCATCTTGAGTGCCTTTTCATTGACACATTGATATTTGAAGTTTTCTCAGTATTCCATAAAGTGAGAGAGATGGTAATGTGGATTTTCATCGGTTCGCCAATAAAAAGGCATATTCTTTAAGAATAGATTAATCACATTTGGTTTGAGTTTGAAGTTATTGTGCCTGTAAGGAGGATAGATTATGCTAGACCAATTCTCAACAATAGGAGGCATCATGCACCAATAATGATAACCCTTTTGTTGACTCCAACTGTTCGCACCACTAGAGCGAGGAGATTGCCAATATCTGCATCTGTGGGTGATGGATCATGGATTCAATTGTTGTCACCCATTGTGTTTTGATGATGTTTTCTCTTTTCCATTTGTTCACATTGTCTCTGGTGAGAACTCTAGATTTTCATATCAAAATCTAGTAGATCAAGATTTTTGAATGGCGCGTGAACAATGACAAACCTAAAACAAATAAAAATAGCATAAATTTATTGTCACAAAAAAAAAAAAATTGTTAGAGCTAAAAACTAATTAAGTGATAATCAACAGAACCAATCACTAGCAACGACGCCAAAAACTTGTTTGTCGATTTAATCCCGCAAGTAGATAGATCATTCACAAGTAATATAATGATGAGAAAATGTCAAACCCACGAGGATTGTCAATTAATTATAATTCGCTTCAACAAAATAAACACACAATCTAGTTATGATTTCTAAGATGATTCTATTCTAACGTAACTAAGTCTAAATTATTACACAAACAAAAATATAGTAGTTATCAAATTCAAGTTTTACGAGTTGCATTGCGATAGTTAATTATCTATTACTCGTCTTTGTAGATTATCGCCATAGCTTGAAAAGAAATGATCCTAAAGTAGTATAGCTCGATGGTCAATAATTCTATACCGATATATGAATCTAACTATCTCTATTTAAAGTTCGCACATAAATACAAGCATTAACTCATAAAGATCATCTGAAAAGATTTCACAAAGCATAATAGTAATATCTATCTATTATTGGACTCTATGTTATTTATTACCGCGCGCTCATCTAAATTGATCTCTCGAAATAATTTAGATCACCCATGTTGCACAGAGGTCTAAGGCTGCCCCTTATGGGTATGGGTTGTCTTAGCTCACTTATTGAAATAGTTAATAGTAGGCCTACGAAAACACCACGAGAGTCATAATATGCATCTCCAATATAGCAGCCCTCTAAAAGCAAGCAATTTTTGAACAATAAATTGACCTTCCCCCCGTCTCTCTAAAGACGCCTTCCCACGTGAAGCATTAAGCCATTGGATTTTTTCATAAATAAATCACTTTTTGAAAATAATTTCAAAAAGCCATTCTTGTTTCATTTATTCTGAAAATATTGTTTTTTAAAAATTATTATTTTAATTTATTATATTATATATTACATATAGTAACTAAATCAATAATTATCGGATTTGATGGAAATTTATATAATATATAATCTTTTATTGTTAATTATAGTAACCGAATCCTTAAAAATTGAAATTGATTGGAATATATATATATATAAGAAAATCTTTATTTTTATAACTGTCAAATATGTATCATTTGTATTAGAAATATCTGTAAGAAACACAAAAAAACTTATATTCTTTTCAATTGCAACATTTATAATAACCTATGTTACAAATTGAGATGTAAAACATCAGTGATACAAAATACCAATTCACGTAACATGTGCTGTGTAAAATAACACGGGTTTAGAGCCTCTAACAACGCTATAGAATACGAGGCCTTCCTGGCTAGTATGAGATTAGCAAAAGCATTACAAGTCCAAGTTATAGTTGTGCATAGCAACTCCCATGTGATTGTCAGCCAATTAAACGATAATTTCGAAGCAAAGGACAAGAATATGGCTTCCTATCTTCAGAATGTCCAGGACATGTTACCACATTTGAAGGCTTCAAATTGATCCAAGTCCCCCGAAATGATAATCATAGTGCCGATGCACTTTCCAAATTGGCCAGTAGTAATGACTCGATCTCCTTGGATGTGTCCAAATTGAATTCATCCCCAAGCCTACTACTAAGCAAGATGATGATGTGTTCTTTATCGAGGACAGAAATTCATGGATGACGCCCATCTTCTCATATTTAACGAGACAGATCGTACCTGATAATAAAGACGAAGCACAGAAGGTCCAGAAACTATCGACGCGATTTGTCTTACTAGAATGGGTACTATACAAAAAAGGTTATTCTTCTCCCCTTCTCAAATATGTTGGGTCTGATGAAGCAGAATACATTATGAAGAAATCCATGAAGAAACTTGCGGCAATCACTCCAGAACAAACTCTTTAGCTCATAAGATTCTTAGACAATGGTATTACTGGCCTAACCTGAGAAATGATGCATTGGAGTTTGTACGTAAATGTGACAAATGCCAGCCCTTTGCCTACATGCATAATCAGCCCCCATGAGAGTTGCAAGTTGTGTCTAGCCCTTGACCTTTTGATAAATGGAAGATTGATATAATCGGACCCATGCCTCGGAGGTGAGGTAATCACTGTTACGCAATCGTGGCCATTGATTATTTTACTAAGTGGGTAGAGACCGAACTGGTGATGAAAATCACATAAGCCAATACTTCCAAGTTCATATGGAAAAATATCATTTGTAGGTTTGGTGTGCCCTGCTCACTTGTTTCAGAAACGCAAAACAGTTTAGAAACTGCCAAATGGAAGAGATGTGCAGCGATCTAGGGATAAGACACCACTTTTCGTCCCCACAGCATCCCCAAGCTAATAGTCAAGTGGAGGCCGTGAACAAGACCATAAAGTACACTTTGAAAAAGAAGTTGGAATCGTCGAAAGGTACGTGGGTAGACGAGTTGCCTCAAGTATTATGGATGATACGCACCACCACCTGGACTGCCACCGGAGAGACCCCATTATTTATGGCATATGGTGCCGAAGCGGTATGTCTTGTAGAAATTGGAGTGCCCCTCCATAGGCAGCTCCATTTCGATGAAATCTCCAATAAATTTTTCGGAAAGCAGACTTAGACTTTCTCCAAGAGCGGAGAGACGATGCCCAAGTAAAACTAAGACGCTACCAACAAACAATGGCTCGTTACTACAATAAAAGGGTAAAAGTTCGCTAATTCCAAATAGGGGACTGGGTCTTAAGGAAAGTAACTATCACTACGCAGGAACCGGCGTGGGGACTTTGGGAGAAGGTCCTTATAAGGTTATAAGCAAAGCAGTTCCCAGAACTTATGTGTTAGAGGACCAGTCAGGCAACTATTTACCCTATCCATGGAACACGGAACATCTCTATAGATATTATCAATAGCAGTCTAATCACTGGCCTTTATAGCTTTTATCTTTTGTATTAATATTTTATATCTCTAAAAAATAGAGATTCGGCTAGTTGTTTCACCCGTTATTCAATTCGGCTCCATTTCATCCGCTACAAATTTGCTTCAAAATTGTAACACAAATTAGAAGATACACTGTGGCATTAACACAAATGCAAAAAACAAACGTAAAATCGAAAAGGAGAATAAGAATTATGTTTTATTCAATAAGACACCAAGCTACATAAAAATATTATAAGAAGAAAAATCCTACTTGCCCCCTGCCTCTTCAGGATCGGCACAAATAAGGGCACCTATACTACATAAATCTAGCTGTCGCAAGTTTCATCTCTGCTTCGCTCCTCATAGCTCTTGTCGAAATATCAACAACATAAACCTGATGATAAGTCATTTTGTGCACTTATTTGGGCCTTTAAACTAAGCTTTTATTCTGTCATTTTATTAAATTTTTACTTAATTTAGTGTATTTTTCTTTCTATTTCAGTTTTGGACCCGTTTATAAACAATTGAAGAAGAATGAACAGAAAGAGCAACAACTTGATGAAATCGACGAGTAAATTGAGTTTTTGAAGTGAATATAAAGAGCCAAACATTGGAAGATGAGGAAGAAGATAAAATCAATAAATTTAAAGTGTTTTGGAGTGACAATGAAGAGTTGAATCAATGGATTAAACACCAGAAAGCTAAAGAACCGAATTGAGAAACTACCTACTGAAGTATATGGGAAAATTAGAGCACAACTTTTGATATCAAAATCTCCAAAAGGCAAATGATATACCATTGGAAATATAATTTAATTATGATTCTAACACTTTTTACGGATCTCCATTAGGAGGTTTATATAAGAAGTTATGGTCATTTGAAAAACAACCGCCGTAGAAGAAAAAGCTTGAGCTAGGCGATCGCCCAAGCTTAAAGCTTGGTGATCGCCCCCCAACCCTATTTTACAACTGTAGAATGCAATTCAACTGGTCTGGGCGATCGCCCAATGTATTTTTGGCCCACACGTATTTTTCTTTCCTTTTTGAGTTCTAATTTAATTAGGAAACGTTTTGGACGCGATTTTAATGATTTTTAGGAAACTTTTTAGGGCACAATTAGGTAACTATATATATGAGTTATTAACTCATATCAAGGTTCTTTTTTTTGTTGAGTTTTTGGGGAGAAAAATAATAGACGACAACACCAACCGAAGATAAAGAATCTCTTTTCAAGAATTCAATCGAAAATCAAGATCAAGACATCATCTCTTTGAATTTTCTTCTTCTCCAGGCGATGAAGTCCAAATTTTTTTCTCCTTCGGGTGTGAAGTCCATATTTTATTCTTCTCTTTCTTTTCTTATTATTAGTATGTTAGGCTAGTTTATTTTGTACTAGGATTTATGATGAATCTTATAATTTAAATTTTTCTATCCAAAGACTTGGATTTTGACAATTTATTTCAATATAGTTTTGAAAAATTAATTTTGATTTATTTGAATTTACAATTATGTGCGCAATAATTATATGAGTGTTGTGGTTTGTTTTAATATCGAAAGATCGAAAGCAAGCTAGACAATATTTTAATTATCTTAAAGTCCGATATGGGATAGAAATATACCGCTATGCTTTAGGTGATATTTAATTATCCATAGAGATTTAATGCATTATTTTGTTTTCGCATTCATCATAGAAATATAGTCTCATAATTATGAATATGTTTAATTTTATTCGAGAGAAATTGTTAAACAATCTAGGATATTGATCTTCATAACTGATTGTATTTTGTCAAAACCAAGAATCAAGATAGAGAGATTAACAATTATAAGTGAGTTATGGATCCTAGTACTCTTTTTTCATGGTAAAGTCAGACTTATGTAGTTGATCAACCGACATCATTTCAAAGCTTGCCATCCAGTTCAAAACATGATCAACCTCTATCCCTGCTTCGCTACTTGTAGCACATGCCAAGACATCAACAACACAACTTGACTTCACCACGATAACCTATCATAGTGAAGTCAGATTTGTGTTGCTAATTATCTGACATCAGTTCAAAACATTGTCGAACCTTGTGAATGTAAAAGATTAGAAATTTCAGCACGGATGCCACCCCAAGCTTCACAAATTGTTCTACTCCAGTCTTAGCCTCGTGTTTTAAACTTTGCAAACCTCTTGAAGGATTGACAAGTCCAAAACTAGAGTAGAACAGTTCATGAAACTGAGTGACAGAAACAAAATGAAACCAAGAGCATATGTTTCTGGTGATTTATATAGAATCCAGATTTTAAGCTGCTTGGTATACATAGAATCCAGATTTTAAGCTGCTTGGGGGATACTAAGTGGCAAGCCAGCTTTAACTCAAAGAGAAATGTGAACTATCAATATCATGGATAATGGAAACACCTCCATCAATACATTGAAAATATGATTTTTTAAATGTGAATGCAACTCTTCGAACTTCGTAAAAGGACTGCAACATCACGGCTAAATACTGGTTACCTAGGATTGAACGTAAAACATGGATTTCTTGATGGATTTACATGACAAAAGTAAACCAAATAAAGATAATGGTCCATTAAAAAAATCTGACATTATGAAAATTGAGTAACCAACACTAAAATCATGTCCTAAGCACCATCATCAAGAGGTTCATTTGGGAGTGGGATAGTCTACCTCAATAGTGGAGAGGTCTATGTTAGGATGCAACTCCCTTACTTTAGTTAGTACCTGACGGGGCTCCAAAGTTGACGAAGAAGGCTTGAAGGTTTTCATAGTCCGAGGTGAACTCAAACTGGCTCCTGAAGTTTTCCACTCCTGCCTTCACTGCCTCCTCCATGCTTGCCTTGTGGCAAATATTCTTGCTCTTCAGAGATTCGACCAACTCTTCCAGTTGACAAATCTTATCTAACAACCCATCTCTTTGAGCGTTAGCCTCCTCAAGCTGAGCAATCCTCTTCGTCAGGCTCATCTTTTGAACATTACTTGTGCTTGGCCGTTATTTCTTGTGCTTGGTTGGCCAAGTCGGACCTCTTCAAAAATTCGGCCACATCACTTTCGACAGCCAACAAGTCCACCTTGAGCTTGTCCTTCTCCTCAGTCAAGAGTCTCATTTTCTTTTTTGACTCATGAAGAGCCCCCTGTAACCAAGTGGTCCATTCTTGGAGACGGTCCCGGTCTTTAATTATGTTCTCAACATTTTTCAAAGGCGATATCTACACTCTTTTTGTTTAGCTTCAGATCGGACACTAGATTCTTCCTCTTCGATCAGGACCAGGGACCGGGCACTCAACTTAATCCCAGCAGATGACTTATCAGAATAATCGACCTAACTGTGGGTCCAAAATGAGTCCACTATGGCAAGCGCCCATTGAAGATACGGAAGAATCATATCATAAACCTCACGGCAGACGTCAAAAGGTCCCCTTCAAAGAATCCCTAGACATGGGCCGAATGATCACAATTCGGCACTTCAGAACTGCGAGGCTCCACTTCATTGTCATCTCCCTTTCTTTCATGAGCCTCAACATAAATATTCTAAGGAGATTTGGAAGAGGCAGTCTGAGGTTTCTTAGCTTTCCTTGTATCTACGGGCATTTTCAAGGATGCTCCCCTTTTTCCTTGATCGTCTCCACCCTCTTAGCTCTCACTTCTTGTTTTTGAGCCATCATTCTCAAACCTTGCGGTGATACGATAGGGGCCAAAATGGGTTGCCTCGAATCAACCGGGGCAGGCGCAACATCTTGAATTTTCTCTCTGCCCTTTAGGCTCAGACCTCAGACCAGCAAGAATCTTCTTCTAGTCATTATTCGAAGACTTTTTTTTCACCACCGGAGAGATCCTCTTAGGCAGCCAGACCAGCCAACCCAATCTTGGGCAATGTGCTTGACCTTGAAACACCCATGATAGTCTATCAACGACTCCAAATGTAGAAAATAAATAAACAAGGGCATTCATACACAATAACAATTACCTTGCTTCTTCATCAGATTGTGTTTCACAAAAAAGTGGTCTAAGCCAAAAACTTTGTAAAAATCTCCTTAATAAGAATACAACCGACTGATCATAGCCAAATTTTCTGTCAAAAAGAATGCTGACACCTCTCCTACATAAAAATAAATCCAATAAGATTTCCATACGAAACTTACATTCAAAGAAAGAGACCTACATGCAGCCCACTACATTGGGACATAAAATTAAACTAGACTCACGCTGATGTGAAAGAGTCCGGGGTGGTGTGATCTCTGGGACTAGATCCGAAGGAAAACATTGCCAGTCCCCAGCGGCCCATAACCACTGGTTCCTCCAATGTTTAATAGACGAAAGATGTCCAGTGATAATAGGGCCATGAGTCTCCTTTGGGGTCAAATAATACCAATCCTTAACCCTTTTCTACTGGTTTTTCCCATCTCTCTTTGAACATTTGTTTAGATTAAACAAAGTATGGAAAACATAGAGGGGCATGGTATAGTCCGGACTGACCTCCTGCAAAATAAGCCAAGTTTCCACAGCTTGGGTCCATAAGTTAGGAGAAACTTGGTAAGGACATACATTATACGACCTAAGAATAGCTCGAAAAATAGGGTGAAGGGGCAACCTCATCCCATAGGCGAAAGAATGGCTCATAATGGCCACATGCCCCTTGGGTGGACTGCATGGTCTATCTCATTTGCTAGGAAATAATAATCTAACCCCCACAGGCACCCTATAAAGATCCCTAAGTTTGGTAAAGTTCGCAGGGCTCAAATCGGAATGATATTGATTACATGCCCAACTCTCTGGATCGGAGTCAAGATCTTCATGTCCTCTTGAAAACTCCCTAACATGCTCTATCCAGCCCCAGATTCACCCTACGGGACCTAGGGTTAATGGATTCTCCATCATCACCAGACTCTACCACTCTAGAGGGACTAGCCATTCTTTTGCCTTTTCTTTGCCCTCGCTCTCCTCCATTTGTCTCTGTATATCAGTCAGCCTCTTCTTCTATTAATTTTGCCATCATTAAAAGAATCCATTCTTCTTCGCTGTCAGAATCACTTAAATTTATTACTCCCTGCAGTTTTTCAAGCCATTTTCTCCTAAGTATTTTAAAATAAATGGAGTTAAAAGCCATTTTGAAAACAAAATAGATAGCCCTAACAGGTTCAGCCATAACCACTACCTCTCTTGAAGCAATTCTACTACCTCATCTGAATCACTATCACCACAATCCATCAAGTAGCAGTGATACAAATTTGCAATATTTTGTAGATGAAAGGAATAAAACACACACAAAATTGAGCAACCCAATGCAATGTCAGTATGGGGCAATAAATGTACCTTCAAAGTCATCAAAATTCTTGGGTTGACGCTCCTTCGTCCCAGCAAGAAGAATCATTAACACTAACGATAAGACATAACCAAGACCGGAATGCGTATCTCTGAATGACGGAATACCCTTTCGCTAGCTTGGAGCTTGAAAGAAATCCTCCTTTTTAGACAAATTTGAATTTCAAAGTGGTGAAAAGCCAATATTTGGAAGTACTGAAGCTTATATAAACAGCCCCTTCTCACCCCAACCATTCATCTCATCAACAAACCACCCTAGGTGTTCCACGTACCCTTCTATCCGAACCTGTTAACAGGAAGAGTATCAAGCACATAAAAACATCCAACCGCCCTAGTTCGCAAGTAGATCACACGCACGCGGGATGCAAAAAATTAACCGCAAGCTCATTTAATTATGCAGTCATAATCATTGCCTTTCTACGTCCCCACGTCATCATTACTCGACTTTCCACTATCCTGGAAATACAGAATGACCAACCCACTTACAACCCGCCAAAACACCCTGCAATTGCCCTTTCTTAACAAATCCAAAAATGACCTAGACTCAATGCACTATGGATCCTTCTTGCAACTCCACCGCTCTAGCATGCAAATATAAACTATTTCAGTCAATATCAGCATCGAAAAAATAATAAGAGCCCGAATTTAGTCCAGCGATTCAGGATACACCTTAGTAAGCCATCTTCACATAAATGATAAAGTCCAAGGCTTAGGAAACTGAATGTTACGCCTCATAAAAATACATCGATGTGGCATAAGAGAAGTAAGCCCCCACACGTGGAAAAAATTCACAACCACTACGAATGATTCGACCATAAAATAGGTACACTTGGCGACACGTGGAAAATGCCTTGAGAAATGTCTGGACTACTTTTGAGAGATATTTGGATTGCTTCTAACGAAGGCAAATGTGGTTGTTCTCGGACAATGACCGTATTTTTGTGATGTAGGTGATATCAAAGTTCGATAAAAAACCACTCTGAATGATTAACAAGATAGCTATAAAGAAGGCATGGTTAACTTGACATAAAGTAAGAGTGTAAGAAAAGACAAAAAGCCGACTATAGTTTGCATCATCGATAAAAGTAGAGAACCTGGCGATATTGATTCCTTCTCAATATAATCCATATGGACATTGATGGGGACGTATCTCTCAATCTGAAATCTAACTCCACTCACTTGGACTTTAGAGATATTTAAGAAAAAATAAAAGAATAATGGAGGTAAGTATCTTTAGAACGTGGCCTTTTATTGGTTTTTATTCTAAAATCCTATCGGGTTAATTCGCCGCTATCGAAGAAAACTATAGCAAAAATCCTAATTGGGCGAGAAAGTTGTTAGTTGTGAAGTGCATACGGCATTTTATTCTTCATTTTAGCAGTGTCATGACACATATAATTGGTCGTGTTCATGAGGGCAAACTTTTTTCTCCATTATGAAAAGGTTAAATCTGGCACCCATATTAGTCTTGCCGGACTTCACTCTTCTCTTCAACTTGCATTGTGACGCGTCGATTGTGGGTGTTGGCCTTGTCCTTAGACTAGCCATGCAATCGCATATGTTAGCAAGAAATTATTGGGTCCAAAATCTCGTTGTAATATAAGTGATTTGGAGTGTTTTGCAATGGTTCAAGCAGTCCGTCAATGGTGTCATTATCTCTTGTAGTGATAGTTCGTTATTTGTGTTGATCACGAGGATTTGCACCACTTGTCTAGCCAAGAAGCCATTTTTGCTCAACATGCCTCTTGGACTGCATATTTGCAGCAGTTCACATTTGTTATAAAAAATTAGACGGGAGTTTCCAATTGCGTGGCTGATGCCCTTAGTCAACGCGCAAATAGATTCACATTTGTTATAAAAATTAGACGGAGTTTCCAATTGCGTGGTCGATGCCCTTAGTCAACGCCATACGTTGTTGGCAGAGTTGCATTTTGTCCCCTGGTTGGAGTCTATTCGCGATCTGGCGCATGCGAACAACTTCTTTAGACCAAAATCACTCATCTTATGGCTTGTAAGCGTACAAATTATGTTATAGATGCCGTATTTTAGTTTGAATAGATGTGTTTATGTGTTCCATAGTCCTTTAAAATAATTTAAGAGCTTCATGGAGAAGGCACAGTTGGGAAGGATAGAATGTTTGCTTTGTATTAGTAGCGTTTATTGGCCATCTCTTCATAAGGAGGTTGCAAGCTTTGTGGCACGACATCGAATTTGCCAACTCGCAAATTGAATAGGTTGGACATTGGATTATTTATGCCTTTACCCATTCCCACTCAGCCTTGGGCTGATAGTATGTACTTCGTGTTGGACCTTCCTCGGACTCAATGAGGCTTTGATTTCATTTTTTTCGTGTTCAACATGTTCTTCAGAATGGCTCATTTTATACATTGTAAACAGAGCATCGAGGCTGTTAGTGTTACACTCCTCTTCTTTCGTGACATTTACTGCCTCTATGTTCTACCCTGCTCGATTGTTTCAGCCACTTTTGGCATAGCTTATGGAAAATGGCCAACACTCGTTTGAATTTTAGTAGTAGCACATATCATTCCCAAATATACGGGCAAACCAAAGTTATTAATCATTCATGCAATAATATCTTGTGCAGTGTGCCCTTGAAATCACGGGACCAATGCCTTCGTCAAGCTAAATTTATTATCAATCAGGTAACCAACTAGAGTACAAGTTCAGTCCAATCCAAATTGGGTAGTGTGCTTTTGCGGGACAGTTGGATTTATTGTTATTGCATAGCAAGAAGCATTTACATGGCAAGGCAGAGGACTTCATTGTTGATGTGCAGGTCGTGCACCAGGCCATCGCTCACCTAACAATAGTAAATGAGAAGTACAAAATCCTCGTTGATCTGTCGATTGGCTTTGTGATGTCTTAAGTATTGTCCATAGTGTAGAGTCTAATTGTGATTTTGCCCCCGAATGGTTCGATTTTGTTAGATATTCTAGCACTATTCAAGAATGTAGGATGTGGCTCTTTTTGATTTGTACCTAGAGATGGGAATTGAGTATTCCACCATCTTGCATCTTTTGCTACTACTATCCCAATCGATTATGAATTGGGTCGCTTGTGATCCGTTTTTTATTTCACCATTTATTCACACCAATTGTTTTTAATTAGATTTCCTGTGACAAAATCTTAAAATTGAGGGGATAATACTTCGTTTATGCTCCGTCAAAAACTAATGTTGATTTTTAAACAAGATTTTTTTTTCAAAGGTTGCAGTCACAACATAATTAGGTGACATAAATACCTAGAAATGCAAGGACCCGTTTAGTTTGTGGATAAAACTGCTATTTGGTTAATAGTTATCAAGATAACGTGTTTATTATTATCATGGTTCATTCAAATATGTGTAAAAATAGAAAAAGTCACTGTTAAAAGTTAGTTTTTTTTTGTAAAAAAGACAATTATACCCTTTTTCTTAACTAAACGAAGAAAAGTAAATTAAAAAAATAAAAGAGAAAAAATGGGTAGAGCAACGGAGGGTGGTGGTGGGCGAGTATTGGTGGCAAAAGGCAGAGGGTGGAGGACGGAGGATGTGCAGCGACGATTATCCTATGATTTTGATATTCAAAAACAGAATTGTTCTATAATATGTCTTTTAAAAAAATGAGATAATCATTATTCGGATAAAAAAATTTGTCCTCTTTCCAAGGACAAAACTTATCTTCATTTTGGCATAAATTGTTGTTAGAATAAAAGTGTCTTCGGACATCAATTCTACCCAAACAAGAGAAGACAAATTTTATTCATTATATTTAACTTATTGACCATATACCAAAAGAACCCCAAATAACAAGGCGGGCAAAGTTATTAGTATTGAAAGTCTAGTCCAATTGATTTACATAAAAGATTAGTGACAAAAAATGTAATTAACCGATTTGCATACTTGATAAATTGATAGAATAAAAAATAATTAACACAATCTTTCAATCAATAGCTATGGATCCAATGTACATTGATTTAATTAATTCAATTCGTTATTATCAAAATATTATGTAAAAACACATGAGATAGAACCTTGTTGTCTTCATTTATTTAGACAATCTTCCATGGAGCTACTATATTGCTTTTTCATGTAGATTGTATCTTACCATCCATCTACGATTGCTATGTTACAGTTTCAATCTCTTTATATTTCTCGTTCTACATTAATAACATTCTTCTATTTTATTGCTATAAAAAATCTTGTGGGCAAAAAATAACTATACGTAGCTATTGGCTCAACCTATAGTGCAGAGCTACACAAAAATTAAATTGTGTTGTTTCATGGACCGAACAAATCATTATATTTTTAGTACTACACATGTTCCTTTATTTATATAATCGACTACTTAATCAGTCTTCATCAAAATTTTCGACGTAATTTTCCCCATTAAACAAAAAGTTGTAGCATTCATAGGCCATGTTATTCAAGAATATTTCTCTAGGAACTTAATCCATTATTTCAATGGCACAACACTTGTAGCATAGCCATTCACAAGTACCATAATAACTACATATACTTGTAGGCACATGATTCCATCTTGAAATTAAAGCCCAAAATTCAATATTACAATGATTTTAAGAAAATTACTCCTAATATAAAGATGGATTAAACTAGTCGGTTGTGGGAAATCAATTGTGCAAATAATGAGTAAATCACTAATAATCGGCATCTTGCAGTTGAAGCGAAGTAATCCATGTGGACTCAACTAAAAATGATTTGAATGTCACCGAACTCCGACTAACTCATTATGTTCAAGACAAAGAACACTATTTGATCACTTGCAAGTCATCAACAATGCTACTCAGTTTTCAAGAAAACAGAAATGAAAGTTACACAATATAATTTATAGGAAGGTAAGTAGAGCATGCAATTAGAAGAACCAAGCTCCCAAATTTTGAGAATATTTTCTCAATTAATATAAACTTTGCACATATTCTTTAATAATCAAATGCTAGACATGCAGTTAATATAATATTAAAATTGATGGTCTAGTCATTGCTTTAACTCTCTCATACATAGTAGTTTTTTTTTTTTTTTTTTTATGCTATAAATAAAGTAAAGTACAAAGTTTATAGCAACGATAATACTCCTCAAAATTTCATTTTATTCTCTTGATTATGGGTAGTATCATTTTCACCCTTCCGTTAACTTATTAACACTATAATCAGGGCTCAAAAAAAAATAATTTTTGAAGTGTTCTAGGAGTTTTTTGAATTTGGATAAATACTTCAAGTCTTTCTTAATTAATGAACCCCAATATTTAATGTGTCACTATTGTAACCGGAAACTTTATCTACCTAATTCAGAAAACGATATGGAGAACCATTATCGTTAGTGTGGACACTTGATAGCACCAAGGAACTTCACAACATTTCTACTGTCTTTTTGTTTACACACCCCATTTTCCATATTCAATCCACAAAAGCTTGTTGCTTGCCTATTTTTTTAGCTCAAGTAAGCCATAATTAACTTTAAGGTTAATTACACTCACATTCTCTATTTTTTTCTATTTTGTAACAATATCATCCATGTATTCGCAAATATTGTCCATGTCCTTTCATTAATTAACACGAGACGGTCACCAAATAATTTTTCTTGACAAACGGTCAATAAATCTAAATAACAAATATATATATTATTTTATCATATATTCTATCTTGTTTTTGAAAATTCATAAAATTATTCTAAATTTTCTTGAAAAAGCAAGAAAAATAAAAATTCATATGAATAAAATGATTTCTAAAAAAAACAATGTCTATAAAAAATTTCAAACATAACGTGTTTTCCAATTTCTATTTTTTTCTATTTGTTAAAATAGTATTTTATTTTGGTTTTCGACTTTAAAGAATATACAAACATATATTATCATAAAATTTTCAATAAAATTTTAAAATAGACTCTCAAACATAACGTGTTTTCCAATTTTCTATTTTCAAAAATAAAAACAAAAAACGCATTTTCAATAATTTTAAAATAAATTCAAACTCAAAACTCAAAAAAATGAAAAAATGCATAGAGACCATGCCAACCTTTTCATAAATACAAATAAATCCTAAATCTTATTTTTTTTTTAACAGATTTTCACTTAAAATAATAAAAAATATGTTATCAAGTCTCAAATCTTCTAATTATGTTCACCTAAAGAACCTTTGGAATCTGGTCTGATTTCGTTCAGAGGTCCGTTAATCGACAAAAAATCAAGCTCGTGACCTAAATTTGACTAATTTAACAAAAAAAAAATAGTTTATTAATATTCTATTATTTAAAATAATTAAAAAACAAAAAACAAAAAGCAAACGGGTCATCTTACCTAAACAGCCTGACCTCACCCAACCAATAAGAACAATAGTTGGTTGGCGAAAACCAAGGAGAAATCCTCCATGTTCTTGCAATTGAGGGGGATTTTAATTTTTTCTTTTTCTCTTAATTTTTAAAGATAAAAAATTTATGATTTATTTACACTTTTAAAAAATTTAGGGACTTCTAATGTAATTTTTCATTTTATTTTTTCTTCAAATTTATTTAAATCAGGGGTAAAATTGTCAAACAAATTATTTGAGGACCGTGCAAATTAATGAATGGGTAGGGACGATATCTGCGAATAAAATTGAATGTGGATAATATTGTTACAAAGCTGCAAGAAATTAGCCCTTAACTTTATCTTCTCCTATTAAAAATAAAATCTCATATTATCCATAATAATACGCTTGTCATACCTTTGTTTTGGAATCAAAACTACAAATTTCATAGTTTTGCTATCCATTTAGCCTAACAATTGCGGATACAGAAATTTAACAGAGCATTCCTTAAGGAAGAATTTTAGGTACTATAATTTTGGTTGATCATAGTGGAGTCATATTTGACAAGACGAACTTTTGTAGGAAAGAAAAAGGTGAGTGGTTTTACTTTCAATGAGGTCAATATTTGAATTTCCTAGAGCAAATTATATAGAAAGTTCATGAATATATATGAAGGATGGCCATACAATTGTGGAATAGGAGCCTTGTTGATGTAGGGGATCCAAGTAGTGTTAAGTATTCTTATTTTGCTAGTTATTAGGATTCTATTATTCTTATTTTGTTGATTAGTAGAATTTCTATTAGGTTTTGGGTACCATGTTTTGATGCAATTCCTAATGTGTGTTATTATTTCTACTAGGAGATTGTTTTTCTATTAAGATTAAAGATTACCTCTCTTTTTCCAAGGCAAGAGGGCTAGACATGTTTTCTACCCAACCAATTCTATTAGTCAAAATTGATTATATCAAATATTCCATAGAACAGTTCCACTGTTGCAGTTATAGTCTAAAAGTCACATCTTAAAAATCGGGATAAAACCTGGTGAATTGGTCTATTAAACGGGGAAATGGATAATCGGCAATGTATGTAATATTAATTAATTAATCAATTTGACTCCTGGTTTGATCCTAGTTAACTCTTTGACCATTTATCTTTACTGGTTCAATGCCCATGTCAGATTTGAAAACATTGATTTAGACAACTTAAATCATAGTATTATCATTCATGACATGAAAGGAATTTAAGTAAATTTACTATAATCTAGACAAAGTCATTTTTGAATGTGATGGACAAACCACTTATATGACGTCGTCCTTCCTTGGGATGATGAAAATAGTAAAACTGAAAGAGCAAGAACATATGAACGCTACCAGATTTGACAAAAAAAAGGACACTCACCTGGATGAAAGTCGGCACCCTGACGCTACCAGATTTCTTCTTTTCAGTTGTTAAAATGTATGATGATTTTGCTACGATTGTGATAACTCTCATCACAAAAATATTGGATAGTTGTATAGAATTTAGGTTGATGCGACTCATGAAAAAAAAAAAAAAAAAAAAAAATTTGGAAACATCTCATTTGGCAATATTGCCGAACTAGCTATAGGTGGCAACACTTTCTTTAGTTCTAATCCCTGAATTTCCAATAATCGCATGTATTATAGTTCTAGAGGAGTGATAAAATGTTGAAATTAACAAACCACTTACAGATAAAACATTATTCACCAGCGATGCACAATTTAACACTATCTGGGATTGTTCGATCAAAATCGGACGGGGAGTGTAACTCGATTCATTTGATCAATTCAACTTCTACTCCCTCACCAATCAACGAGGGTACTAGTGGGATTGGTATAGCTGTGCATAATGATTATCAGAGCCGTAGACAAAGCTGCAACGACAGTGTCAAGAAATCAAGAAGTGACAATAGTTTGCCGGTGACAAGTGTGGTTTCCCCAAATAAGCCACCGACAGGGAAGATTAGATCACATTCCATGCGTAATGAAAGCTTTAGCGAATCATTGCCTATTTTGGGGAATGAAGAGCTGGGCGAGGTGGTGGAGAGTACTGGCACAGACGATGTTAATGCAGTGTGTATGATAAAGAATCTGGATAATGGGAAGGAGTTTGCGGTGAATGAGGTGAGGGAGGATGGGATGTGGAAAAAGATTAAGGAAGTGGATACAGGGAGGCAGTTGACCATGGAAAGTTCTCTGAGCTGTGTGTCGGGACTTCTCCCATCGTGCAAGAGTTAATGAGGAGGCAGAATGTGGAGGATGGGAACAAGGATGCTCAGGCTGCAAATGCGAATGGGGGCTTTGGGGGCGGATCTAAGTTGAAGAAGAGGGAGTTTGTTGAAGAGTATAAAAAATGTAGCAAGTTCTGTAACAGGGCATAAGGAGAGACGTAGTGATGAGAGGGATACATCATCTGAGAAGGGTGGGAGGAGGTCGAGCTCTGCCACAGATGATAGCCAGGATATTTCTTTCTATGGTCCTGAAAGTATTCGGGTCCGACAATATGGAAAGTCTGTTAAAGATCTTACGGCATTATACAAGAGCCAGGAGATACAGGCACACAATGGGTCAATTTGGACTATAAAGTTTAGTTTTGATGGCAAATATCTTGCAAGTGCTCGTCAGGACTGTGTGATTCACGTGTGGCAGGTTTCGGAATAAGAGAGGAAGGGTGATTTGTTGTTGGATAAACTGGAAGATGGGAATTTGAATCTTCTGTTTTTGGTTAATGGATCACCAGAGCCTTCTTCAATGTCACCAAATTTAAACAGCCATTCAGAGAAGAAAGAGGAGGGAGATCGTCAATAAGCAGAAAATTAGTGAGCTTTGAACAGATTTTGGTGCCAGAGACGATGTTAGCCCTTTTGGAGAAACCCGTCTGTTCAGGGACATCTGGATGATGTGTTGAACCTCTCATGGTCCAAATCTCAGCAATTGCTCTCTTCGTCAATGGACAAAATGGTGCGGCTGTGGGACTTGTCACAAGTCCTGTTTAAAGATTTTTTCGCACAGTGACTATGTAACCTGCATCCAGTTTAATCCTGTTGATGATAGATACTTCATCAGTGGATCTCTGGATGGCAAGGTGCGCATATGGAGCATTTCTGATTGCGAGGTTGTTGATTGCAATGATCTGTATGTAATGGTCACTGCAGCTTGCTATACACCGGATGGTCACCAGGGTGCACTAGTTAGCTCATACAAGGGGAGTTGCCGCTTGTACAACACAACAGAAAATAAATTACAGCAAAAAAGTCAGATCAACCTGGAGAATAAGAAGAAGAAATCTCATCACAAAAAAATCACTGGTTTCCAGTTTGCACCAGGAAGTTCATCAGAAGTGCTCATTACGTCTGCAGATTCACTAATTCGAGTTGTGGATGGTGTTGATCTTGTTCACAAGTTCAAAGATTTTCAACACTTGTGGCCAACAACAGATTTTTGCTGAATCTCTGACAGGGTTTCATAACACAAACAGCCAAATCCAGCCTCCATTTCAGATAATGGAAGATATGTAATATGTGACAGCGATGATTCTTCTGTTTACATCTGGAGGCATGAAGGTGAATCACGGCCAAATAGAAACAAAGGCGTTACCGTGACCCAGTCTTATGAGCATTTTCAATGTCAAGATGTATCGGTGGCAATCCATTGGCCTGGCATTTCCGACACATTGGGTTTTCAAGATACTTGTTCTGGAGGGTAAAATGGTCATTTCGACGAGGTTTCAACAGACCACCATCCACCCACACCAGTTGAAGAGACTAACGGTAATGAGAGCTCCCCATTGGGATCTAAGTGCAGTGGTAGTCCAGTGAACATGACTATTTCTAGTGTTACGAACAGCTGCCTCTTTGATGGAATAGCAGCATGGCCGGAGGAAAGGCTTGACTATTTCTGCAACAGCTGCCTCTTTGATAGAATAGCAGCATGGCAGCCCTCGTGTTAGAGCCCTCTTAGTGTGGACTTCTCCAATGGGCTTATCCAAAACAGGTCAGCCTGGGGTATGGTCATTGTAACTGCAGGCCTTGGGGGGGATGAATCAGGACTTTACAGAATTTTGGATTGCCAGTTCAAATTTAAGGCCGAAGTTCATGAAATCTGTACAGATATCCGGTGAGAAAGTGTAATATAAGTGAGTTTTCTTTGTTTCTTGTGCTTGTGCCGGTGGGATTTGGGACTCAGTTGAGGAGCCTTCCTGACTTGGCATTGAGAAAAAGTAGATTTATTAGAATTGAAAAGGACGAAAAGAGAAAGAAAAAGAAAAAAAAGTGAAGGAGATGTTACCCGTCGAATTAAGAAACCAATTGATTTTCTGTAATCGGCAATTGTAAAGTTACGAGCATAATAATCTAAACAAAATTCATTAGTAATTCATTTAATTCTATTCTGGCGGTGTATACATAAAACTGGGCAGGGAACTTGGAGTGAAGTAGTAGCTTCTGTAATAGGTTGGCATTTCAAGTTCATGGTCAGCGTAAAAAGTGTACACTCATCTGTAACAAGATTTTGTTGTTCGATATTGTCCACAATCAAAAGCTTTTCCTTTTGTTTTAAAAATAAAAAAAAAAAGAATAAAAGAAAGGGCTATTCCAGAGAGCATTCCTATATAGTGACAACTTGACAATAATGGTATTGACACAATCTGCAATCAACATATTAGTCAAATTAGAAGTTGCATCTATAAATATAAACAAATTGCCAATATCTCCTACAAGCAAGATTCTAGTGCTTACTCCTGCAATTAGATATAAACCGTGATAGATCCAATAATTTTCTCCACGTGTGGATATAAAGAAGACTTGAAGACTAAAAGGCCAAAACCTGAAATTTTACAAGCCATCATCAGCAAACTAGTTAGTAATTTATAAAAGTGAAGAATTGTGATGAGAGATCAAATATCAGATATTTGATATTTTATTTTAACTTGACTATAAATTAGTAAAATTACATACAAATAATATCATTCGGGGTGCATAAGTTTCATTCTTACAATAAATATATGCTTACCACCCATGTTTTACGTAACTAATAGAGGATTTTGAACTCGTCTTACAACAAGGGTTGTAAAAGATAGGGAGTTTTATAGTATGACAAATCAAGACTTACCAAACTAATAAACGAGGATGGGTGGCCTATTTATAATCACGCTATTAGCACAATAGATCATGGTAGCATAGGCTCAGGAAGAAGTTTTCACTAACATGTCAAACTTTAAGTATCCGATTGTGCTAAACTTCATAGGTTTGACATTTGCAACACAAGTTTCTTTTATATAAATCAATTATCTTTGGTTCTGTTTCCTACACCTTTAAAGCATTTTAATGATTATGAAAGAACACAGGACAAAATTCAATAGAATTCTATATGTTATTACTTTAACTTGAAATTACAAGAACTTCACATGAGTTGAATAACTTAATCCTCCATGCCTTTTGGGACTCATTACCCATAATAAGAATATTTGTTGAAGCAAATAGAACTGTTGTAAGTCAAGAACAAAATAACAGAACATTGCATGATTTGTGATACAATTTCAATGGGGAAAACCTAAATATCGATTCCATCTACAACAAAATCCCTATTTCGAGATATAGATAAATTTGTTGCAATAAGTGATAGCGCGACATGTTTTTAAAATTTGTCGCAAAGATATTGGCCGAAAAAAAATAAGTACCTAAAAGATATAAGACGACATAAAAAATTGTCGTGAAATATTAAAAAGCATGACAAGTAATAAAGATTGTCACCAAAACATGATGGGAAACATGTGCCAAAAAGTTTTTGGTAGGAAACTTATGGCGACAAACTTGTATTTCTTGCAACAAAATTTTTGTGGCAATAGGTTTACTTTTTACGACGATGAATATTTGTTTCTAAAAATTCTTGGATGGAGAAAAAAATTTGCGACACTTACATTTGTCATTGCTCTAACTTGTAGGGATGGTGGAAAACAAATTATGATATCCACATTTGTCGCCTACTAGTCTTTGTAATGAACAACATTTGTCATATGTATATTCTATAATTATTCATAAAAAAATGTTTTAAATTAATTAACAAATATATCATAAATTATTAATAAACATGGAATTGTATTTTTTTTTAAATATGAATTTCTACTATTATTTTTTATACCCTTAAAACATGCAACATGAAATATGGAAAATGCCTAACTAGAATATATCAATCCATAAAACGGGAAATAGATGTCTCATTCCTTAAAGCAAATAAATAAGCAAATTTGTGACACCTATATATGCTCAGCAGACAGTGGCATGGATGGTTGTGAAGACGTACTAACTTGACCCGATATGATCTTCTGCATTAGGGAAGACAGTGTTGTTTGTTGATTCAAAAGGTTCAAATAAGTCAACGATTCAGAATCATTAGACACTGCTCATTTTGATGCTTCAGGAATGTTAGAATCAAATTCCAGAGGTGAAGATTTGGAAGCATCGAATACTGCTAATTCTAATTCTAATGATTAAGGGATGTTAAAAACAAATTCAAGCAGCGAAGAGGATGATGATAATTTTGATGAGTACTATAAAGTTAATATTTCATTGACCTATGACAATTCAAATGTTTCAAGTTATTACAGTGATTTTGACCAAGAAGAAGATTATGATGCATATTGTGATGGCACTCCCATTGAAGCAAAGGTCGATCACGAAGAAAATGAGCAAACAGTTGTTCATCAAGAGGAAAAATGCATCATTGTTGGAAAGAGTAAAAGACAATTAATGAGAGAGACAGTGAGTTGACAGGTTTGTGAAAAAAATATGAAAAATATTCATACTATGATCGTGTAAGATTCTCGAGAAAATGGAGATGGCACCGATAATTTAAATCAAGCAAGGAAGAGAATGAGGATTTAATCTCGGGTGGTATGAAGAAGAGAAAATTTTCTGTATACAAATTTTAACTTTAAATGGTTACTAAAATTTAGGGTGTTGATTTTATTATCTTAGTAATTGTTGTTATGAAGTAGGATTTCTTAGGAATTGTTGATTCTCGATGGTTTTAGGACTTTAGGAACTTATTATGCACAGAATTTAAAATGTTAATTTATTGTCCAATAAGTTCCTAGATATTCAAGAAAATCCTTCTCACCAGATAGTTGGGGAACAAAGCTAAACTAACAAACGGAAGTTTGAACATGACTTGGAGGGTTGTATGACACCTTTGTGGAAACCTTAGAAGCAGTGTATGGAACACCACTACCCACTAGAAAATGTTGACCATCATAGCCCATATGGGAGCAAATAGAGCAATATTTTAGCAAATTTATTTGTACACTATCTGTTGCCAAAAAACATCTGTAATATCACCAATGCGAATCCTAGGTATAAGGGGATGCTTCAAATTAATTTCCATTTTTTCTGGGCCTCTTCCTGTTGGCATAGCATCATCTAACTGTAGTGGATAACCTAGGATGGTAGCAATGAAAAAATTAATTTTTTTGTTAACCAGTGGCAGAATATTAAGAATCATTGATGATTATTGATGATTGTCATGCACAAATGCTTTTCATTCCTAATAGGGTATTGAACTGTGGGGGTAGAAAGTTTGCTTTTTAAGTTGATAGGATGTTAAATTAAGCAGTTTATTTAGTTATGAGATAACCTTGGATGTAGTTTCTTCAAATTTTAGGACATTATAGGACTAAGGGGACCATCCGATAATTATTGGAAAAGTGATTTCTGGAAGATTTGGTCAATGAATAAATAGATTTATTGCATAATATCATTTGTTTTGCTCATATCATAAAATCAATTTCTTGGTCATGTAGGCTCCACCTATGGAACTATTTTTGAATCAACGTAATGAAAGAGCTAATTTGATTGATTTAGGCTACTCTAGCTGAAAAATCATAAAAACATCTATAACTCATATGAAGGAAATTCAAACTAAACAGAGAACATATATAGAAACTAAAAATTTGCTTGTACTACATTACTAAAATCAACATCTCTTTACCAAATATTCAATTGCCAACATTGAATCTATTGCACTCCTGGGCTGTGTATGTGTAAAAATAATTATAATTTCACTAGTTAATAAAGAAAAATGTCCGATTAGCATATGGACATTAAAACATATTTTTCTAACTACCTCACTTTCTTCCCTTTTCCATATGTCAGGAAGTAGTGTGGAAAGAAAATTAACTATTGGACTATTATGTCTATGTACATTATTATTAAGTAATCCACATTAAGTTATTATATCCATCTATACTCTAACCTTGTAAGTCAATTATATTTCACCCTTTAGGCTCCACCCAAAAAATTAAAACCAGTTATAGTTTAAAACTGTTGTCGATATAGTTTGGCAGAGACTAGTGGCTGTTTTTGGCATGATAGGTGACTTGATTGTTTAGACTACCATGTTCAACCCATTACATTAGTTTTTTCAGCTTCCAATCAGAACTTAAGAGCTTGTAATCTTCATATAATTTGGTCCGCAGCTTAAGCGTGCAGACCTAAAAATACAATCCAAAACTTCTTAAGATGATCATCTCTCAAAACTTCTTCCAATAAAAACAAATTTTGGGATGTGGCGGGATATGGATAGGCTAGGGGTGGCGTGTCAATGGTGGTGGGTGGTGTAGGGGTGAGAAATGTTACATTCTTTCTTGTCAGGTCATATTACTAACAAGTCCTTTATATGACCGAGATAAGATTTTTTAAGTAAATTCAAAAAGTGGTGTTTACTTCCATTCTCGTCTTGAATATCTTGAGTTTTGTTCTTCATTTCTACTTAAGTTTACTTCTCTTTTGATTTAGCACTACATTTCTCAGTATTTCTCCTATAATGTAAAATGACTTGGTTAATGACACCTATCATGAGCGAAAGAGGCTCCATGTTGAAGTGCATTTTTTTTCCCTTAAGGTTTATCATTCCCTATCTACTTAGACGAAAACATTTCTTTTAGTTAAAATAATCCCAGTAGAATTGCAAAAAGTTTAATACTAATAATTACAAGCACAGAAATTGCTAGGTTGTCCTTTTATATCTTAATTTTGCAGAGCTTTTATCCTTTTCTAATCAAGCAACGAATGGGAGCATGTGTTTGGATAAGAATAGTTATGGTTGGTTTTTGCTAATGAAATCATTGTAAACATGTTCATGATATAAATACATGGCTTTATTGAGCTGATTAAAGCATCAGTTTCAGATATGAATTTTCATGATATTGGGTTCAAATTGGTACTAATACAAGCTAGGTATGCTTCTATGAGTCTTGAAGAGTTCGTTGGGTCTAAAACTATAATTTGAGTACTTCAAAGGCTGTATGGTAATACGGGAAATTAGTTTGTTTTTAATGGCTTAAAGAATGGTATGATGATGAATTTGGAAAGTTGGAATGAAAGTTGTGGGAAAAATAGGAAAATGAACATGCGGTGGAAATTTCAGTTTAAACATTTGAAAAAAAAAATCTTAGAGTCAAAATGACAGTGATGATAGTGACATTGGTAAGTAAAGTATGTTTTATATGCATTTTGTTTGTTTATATAATGTCTCTGTATTTTATTTTTTAATGACTACATACATTTTTACTTTTTTAAGTAGATGGCAGTACAAACGATGCATCTACTAGAAAGTTATAAGATTAGTGTAATATTCTCTTCTCAAGCTCAAGCATTACAGTTTTGAGACAATTATATGAATGTTTTTATATATTGTGGAATTATTTATGTCTAATTGATATATATTGAATCATTCAAATTGTGGAATTATTTATGTTTAATTAATTTAGATTTTGGACACTATACTTACAATCTCCTATTTGGACAAAGTCCAACTCTAGATATTCAATTCTCGTTTTTGTGTGTGTTGCTCATTAGGTTCCGGTTCACGATGGCAAACATAGTGATATTCTCATCGATTCACATAGATCGATCAATACACGTCATCATCCAAAATTGACATCTAGCAATATGTCAAGACATTCCAATGTGAAATTTTTAAGTGGATCATACAATATCTTATTATCATAACAATACATTTATGTATTCATTCAGATGTCCCTCTACATCTTAGCTCGTACGATCAACTTTTTTTTTAAAAAATACAATACATGCTAATATATCCGTAATAACGACATCCAATATTTCAAGAATAAGTTATTTATTACTTGTATCTCACAATTACAACACATTGTGATTGATTAACAAGCGATTATGAACCTTTCTTTGTGCTCTATTATTTTAAATAATAAAATTTATAAATAACAAATCTGACATTAAAATGTAGACAAACATTTAATTAATCAATTTGTTCATACACATCAATGTCTAACAAATAGCATATCACAAAATGTCTGATACAAACTAGATCCAATCACTTAGGTATCTTAATACCATCAGATTTAGCAAGATCATCATACTTGTGCAACGACTTTGTCAAAAAATCTATTACATTATCACCTATCGGGACCCATTTTATCTTTATGTCATTTCTCAAGATTATCTCTTTAATGAGATAATATTGCCTCAATATATTTCTGAATCATTGATGAGACATAAATTCATTTGTTTGTGCGATGGCTCCATTGTTATCAAAATACAAAGGTATTGGATCAACATTTCTAAGAACTCCAATTTTAGTGATGAAGCTATATCTTTGAAATCTGTAGTTAAATCAACGGTCGTATCTTGTTTGAAAGTTGACATCGGCATAACTTTGAACGCTAAGTTCATTTCTTCTATACATTAAGAACAAGTCTTTAGTCCTTAAGTACTTAGAATATTTGTTTGCTTTTAACTATTTTTTAAGACAAGTTCTTGGTGTACAGATCAACAGACTTGGATTTGTCTTTGTCTACTTTGACAGTTTTTTTCAGCAAATTTGGCCTTCGTGGACCACTTCTTAAAAGTTCTTTTAGATTTCCGCTTAGTTCCATCAGAGGTGTTAATGGCCAAGATTTGCTCATTCCCTTTCTTTACATTGGGCTTAATAGTTTTCAACATATTCAGCAACTCAAACAGGTTACATTGAATCTTATTCATGTTGAAGTTCATAATGAACTGCAAAAAGCTATCAGGCAAGAACTGCAAAACCAAATCAACACTCAGCTCATGATCCATGATAAAACCCAACAGGTAAATTTTTTTAATAAAATTAATCATCTTCATAACATGAGTGCTGACTAAAGATCATTCTACCATTATATCTCTGATAACTTTTTGGATGTCTCATTTCATTCAATTCGTGATCGTTCATCATTCAACTTCTTGAAATAATATATAATAGTATAGACATCCATAGCCCTGTACTGCTTTTTTAACTCAGATGACATAGCAGCAACCATCACACATGTTGCAGTATTATCGTTGTCACTGTGTTTCTTTTCAACCTGCATGTTTCCCAACTTAACCTCCTCATTAGGAACTTTTGATATTGACTGCTCAACGACATATCTAATTTTTTTGTATGCTTAAGAACAATTCTAATTGCAGTACCAGTCCAAAAAAATTTGTCCGATAAGTTTGTTGGAAGTATACCTCTCAAACTCATATAATTATTACTTACAAATCAACAATTAAATAACAAGATATAAAAATTAATTAAAATGTAAAAAATTAATTTAACATAGACTCTTATTAAATTAATTATATTTACTATTTTAATTGAATTAATGACCCTTAATCGGCTAGGATCCATTTTGAATCATTAGAACCTTGAACAACTCAACAAGCCCTAATAACATATTCAGATAGATACTCATATCAATCACATTTTTATGTAACTCCTATATCATTAAGTAGACAACTTATATCTTATGTATTTACTTGATTGTCCCCCTGACATTTTATTTCCTCGAGCTACTCAACAAAAATAAAATTTTAAATAAATTCGACCTATTGTTTAGAAATTGTTTCATAGTGATAACCAAATCCATGAGCAAGCAACGTTGAACGACTCAAGAAACTAACACAGATAATGGACTCTAGTTCTCCACTATACCAACGGAAGACACATTGTACTAACCACTTAATACGAATTTAATATTTTGATTTAGAAATATTTGTCTCATCACATTTATATATTAATCGAACATGCAATCAATCATATATAATAAAAATTGTGGATGATTATGGACTTTATCTATCTAGTCTCCCTGAGCCAAAAAGAAGACTAGTCAGTCAATTCCTAGAGGACGTTGCATTCGAACGTCGAATACTAAACGCAGTCATCACCGTCTCCTGCTACAACATGTATCATATTCTAGTTGCTCCCTTGTAGTCCAACTGCAACTTGTATCTTATACTAGTTGCACGCAGACCCAAATAAATAAACAAGCTATCTCATATATCTCATAATAAATAAAGAGCTCAAAAACTCAATTAAATAAATAATAGACTCGTAAGCCCAATCAATAATCAACGAAAATAAATTAACCATACAACCAAACACATGTGTCGAGCCCATAATCATCCACTAAACATCATTAATTACTAAATTTGATCAACTAATTTTATCAATAAAATGGATTTTCAAAATTTATTTTATCTCTCAATTTAAAACTACCCTAAATCGAGGATAAAATAATGTATTATCAAATTTGCAATTTTATAAAGTAAAATGTCAAATTTAATCTGGTCAAAAATTCAAAATGTGGTTTAAAAGGAATTTTAGTCAATAATAAATATTTAACCTGCTTAAATTGCACAAGTCGACCTTTTTATTTTAAAACAGAAGGTATTTATCAATTTCAAAAATTGCATAAAAGACCCTTATAATATACCAATAACATTTATTATTGATTAATCAAAGAAATATAACGAACTCTAACAAATAACACAAATAGACTCTCACAGCACTATAAAGAATTGATGTATACATGCACAGTAAAAAAATAAATATACAATTCCTATCAATAGAATTAACCTTGTAATTATATAGAATTCGTGATAGAAAAATACCTAGATGAACACTGTGAAATATGATTATAGGTAGAATCTTCAATCCAATGGTAATCCACACAACGTTAACAACATCATTAATCCATTCCTAATTTTTCAAAGGTATATCCAAATTTAGTAGTGTCTTGGCCAACAAAGTATGCATATTTACACATAGGGTAGCAAATATGCTTTAATCTTTTCAACGGCCAACAAAGTATGCATATTTACACATAGGGTAGCAAATATGCTTTAATCCTTTCAACGATTTATCCATCAGAGAGGCATCATCAATCAAGCATATAATGTCTAGACCAAATTGAGGACAAACCTGAGATAGATATTCAAGCAGAGTTTGACGTTTTTGTTGAGCACAATGGATTCTTCAACCTTAAAATGGAGCATCAATTAACACATTGGAATTATTCTACTAGTTCTCTTTAAAGAAGATATGGATGACGTCATAAAGATGCCATGCAAACTAGTGCATGATAATGAATTAGAAGGAAAAGAAGAAAAATTTCTACACTAACTTTGATATGATGAATCATATGTTCAAATAAGAAAGATCATAAGAAGCACAAGACATTGAAAAGTATAAAGAAACTGAAGTACATCTTATGTTAAATCAATCAAAGTGTAACTAAAATATAGGAGAAACCTTCAACAAAGCAAAATGATAGAAGAAAAACTTGTTTCTCGAGCTCCCTAATTTTACATCTTATGGACTCTAGTTTTTCCACTATACCAATGGAGGACACATTATACTAACTATTTAATACGAATTTAATATTTTGATTTAAAAAAATTTGTCTCATCACATTTATATATTAATCCAACATGCAATCAATCATACACAATAAAAATTGTAGATGATTATAGACTTTATCTATCTAGCATTTGATGGTCGAATGCTAAATGCAGTCATCTCCGTCTCTTGCTACAACCTGTATCCTATACTAGATGCTCCATTGTAGTCCACATGCAACTTGTATCATATGCTAGTTGGCACGCATGCCCAAATAAATGAACAAGCTATCTCATATACCTCATATTATATAAAGTGCTCAAAAACTCGATTAAATAAATAATAGACTCACAGACCCAACCAATAATCAACGAAAGTAAATAAACAATACAATCAATCACTTGCGTCGAGTCCATAATCATCCACTACACATCATTAATTACTAAATTTGATCAACTAATTTTATTAATAAAATAGATTTTTCAAAATTTATTTTATCTCCCAATTTAAAACTAACATAAATTGGAACGAACCTAAATCAAGGATAAATTATGTATTATCAAATTTGCAATTTTATAAAGTAAAATTTCAAATTTAAATCTGGTCAAAAATTCAAAATGTGGTTTTAAAAGAATTTTAGTTAATAATAAATATTTGACCTACTAAAATTAAATAATTACAATTCTACTATAAAAAAAATAAAATTACATTTAAGACCCTTTTTTTTTTTTTTATAAAATTTGAGAACTTACTATACAATTTTTAAAATTATAGTATGTCCTTTCAAAATTTTAAAAGGATCCTTCTATGCAATTTTAAAATTTTACAAGAGACCTTTTTTTTATTTTACAACATGTACTTATCAATTTTAAAAATTACATAGGAAACCCTTATAATATACCAACAACATTTATTATTAGATTAATCAAAAAATATAACGAACTCTAACAAATAACAAGATAAACTCCTACACCAATATAAAGAATTGATGTATACATGCACAATGAAAAATAAATATACAATTCCTATCGATACAATTAACCTTGTAATTTGATAAAATTGATCATAGAAAAATACCTAGATAAACACCGTGAAATAGGATTATCTGATTGATTGGAGGTACAACCTTCAATCCAATGGTAATCCAAGATATATATATATATATATATATATATATATATATATATATATATATATATATATGGACGCCCACAATAAATAATAAATAGAACAAATGAAATTTTGTAAGCAATTTTAAGGTAATTTTTTTTTTGCTTGTTTTACAAGTGATAGCATGTAATGAAAACAAATTCCAAAACTATAGTCCTAGTATTATTAATCCTAGTCTTAGTCTTATTACAACTATGTTAACCCACAACTAACCGAACCAATTAATTAATCTAATTATTTAATTTCACCCAATATATAATAAGTCCGCCCAAAAAATTAGATGTTTGAAACTATATTTACACATATTGTGGCATGATTTGAGGGAATAAAACAACTTTTAAATATTGTTCATTTACTAATTACAAGATAAAAGGAAAAAAAAAGACTTTCTCTTACTCGATTGTAGCTGCAACAAGCTTTTTGACATTAATTAATGCCATTTCAAGATTATCAATCTCAAATCTAAAAGATGATTTCTCCTGGCACTATAGAGAATAGCTTACATAGGCAAATGAGGAGCATTTTTGGTAACGACATGAGACGACATGAGAAGGAGAATAATAAATAAATAATAGACTTACAACACAAGAAAATACATAAGGATACTAAGAATAAATATGAAGACTCCAAGTGATTTGTGCATAAAGTCCACTTGCTTATCCAAGAATAGCTAAATGCAACTAGTGAACACTAATATAAAAAAACAAGATGAAACAAAATCCAATTAACTGTAAAAGTTTCAAATAACTTCACTCTAATTATATTGGGTATAATGAATATGTTTAGAAAATAAATAAGTTGCAAGTTTGCAATGATATTGTCATCCAACATATGCTAAAATAAGCTTGAATAAGAAAGCATGGATACAAGTACAAGATATTATACATGCAAGTAGTAAAATTAATAAAACTAAATTATTAAAAAGCAAAAACTTTACAACTAACACGACCCCAAAATCAAAGAGGAGATCCCATGTTTACCATGGAAAAGACAAGTCACACTTGATTCAAAATTTCAATTTAAAAAATAAATTAAATGTATGTAAATTTCTTCAACATAGAACATTTACAGAAAAGTTACCAACGAGACAAATGTAAAATGACAAATACGATATTAAAGAAGCAAACAAGAATTCAATAGAAGCAAGTAATAACACAAATATTGACTTCAAAAGCGTAAAAGTCATTAAACAATTTAAAGCAAAGATTAATCCATTCTTAATTTTTTTTTCAAAGGTATATCTAAATTTAGTAGTGTCTTGGCCAACAAAGTATGCAAATTGACACATACAAGGTAGCAGAGATACTTTAATCCTTTCAACGATTTATCCACCAGAGAGGCATCATCAATCAAGCATATAATGTCTGAGGACAAACGTGAGATGAATATTCGAGCAAAGTTTGATGTTGTTGAGCACAATGGATTCTTCAACCTTAAAATGGACCATCAATGATCGCATTGGAATTATTCTACTAGTTCTCTTTAAAGAAGATATTGATGACAAGATGTGACGGCATGAAGATGCTATGCAAACTAGTGCATGATAATGAATTAGAAGGAAAAGAGAAAAATTTCTACATTGAATGACTTTGATATGATGAATCAATGTTCAAATAAGAAAGATCATAAGAAGCACATGACATGGAAAAGTATAATGAAACTGAAGTAAATCTTATGTTAAATAAATCAAAGTGTAACTAAAATATAGGAGAAACTTTCAACGAAGACAAATGATAGAAGAAAAATCTATTTCTCGAGCTCCCTAGTTTTACATCTTACGAACTCTAATTTTTCCACATTGCACTAACCATTTAATACGAATGTAATATTTTGATTTAGAAAAATTTGTCTCATCACATTAATATATTAATCCAACATGCAATCAATCATACACAATAAAAATTGTGGATGGTTATGGACTTTATCTATCTAGTCTCCCATAGCCAAAAGGAAGACTAGTCGGTCAATTCTTAGGGGACTATGCATTCGATCGTCGAATGCTAAATGCAGTCATCTCCGTCTCCTGCTACAACCTGTATCATATACTAGTTGCTCCCTTGTGGTCCACCTGCAACTTGTATATTATTGGCACGCAAGCCCCCAAATAAATGAACAAGCTATCTCATATATCTCATATTTAATAAAGAGCTCAAAAACTCAATTAAATAAATAATAGGTTCGCAGACTCAACCAGTAATCAACGAAAATAAATTAACAATACAAAGAATCACATGCCTCGAGTCCATAATCATCCACTAAACATCATTACTTACTAAATTTGGTCAACTAATTTTATTAATAAAATGAATTTTTAAAAATTTATTTTATCCCCAATTTAAAACTAACCTAAATTGAAACGAACCTAAATTGAGGATAAATTAATGTATTATCAAATTTGTAATTTTATAAAGTAAAATGTCAAATTTAATCTGGTCAAAAATTCAAAATGTGGTTTAAAAAAAGTTTTAGTTAATAATAAATATTTGACTTGCTAAAATTAAATAATTACAATTCTACTATAAAAAAAATTAAATTGCATTTAAGACCCCTTTTTTTTTTATAAAATTTTAGATCGAACTTATACAATTTGTGAAATTATAGTATGTCCTTTCAAAATTTTAAATGGACCCTTATTGGCAATTTTAAAATTTCACAAGAGACCCTTTTTTATTTTAAAAGAGTAGATTCTTATCAATTTAAAAAATTGCATAGGAAACCCTTATAATATACCAATAACATTTATTATTCGATTAATTAAAACAATGTAACGAACTCTAACAAACAACAAGATAGACTCTCATACACTATAAAAAATTGATGTATACATGCACAGTAAAAAATAAATATACAATTCCTATCAATAGAATTAACCTTGTAATCAATACAATTACCTTGAAGGTAATTGTATTAAATTTTGTCTCTTGCTTGTGCTAGCAAGTAATGAAAACAAATTCCACAAACTATGGCCTCGTATATCGCTAATCCTAGTCCTAGTCTTAATACAAAAGCCACAACTAACCGACCCAATTAATTAATTTAATTATTTAATTTCACCCAATATATAATTAAGTCCAGCTGAAAAATTTAGATGTTTGACACTATATTTACACATTGTGGACCGATTTGAGGCGAAATTTAAATATCGTTCCTTTACTAATTACAAGATAAAAGAAAAAAATAGACCTTCTCTTACTCGATTGTAACTGCAACAAGCTTTTTTACATTAATTAATGTCATTTCAAGATTATCAATCTCAAATCCAAAAGATAATTTCTTCTGACACCATAGAGAATAGCTTACATAGGCAAATGAAGAGCATTTTTGGTTAAAGACATGAGACGACATGAGGCGCAGAAGGAGAATAATAAATAAATAATGAAGTCACAACACAAGGAAATACATAAAGACACTAAGAATAAATATGAAGACTCCAAGTGATTTGTGCATAAGGTCCACTTGCTTATCCAAGAATAGCTAAATGCAACTAGTGAACACTAATATAAAAAAACAAGATGAACACAAAATCTAATTAACTATAAAAGTTTCAGATAACTTCACTCTAATTATATTGGGTATAAGGAATATGTTCATAAAAAAAATAAGTTGCAAGTTTTCAATGATATTGTCATCCAGCATATACTAAAATAAGCTTGAATAAGAAAGCACGGACACAAGTACAAGATATCATACATGCAACTAGTAGAATAAATAAAACTAAATTATTAAAAAGTAAAAACTTTGCAACTAACACAACCCAAAAATCAAAGAGGAAATCCCATGTTTACATAGGAAAGACAAGTCACACTTGATTCAAAATTTCAATTTAAAAATAAATTAAATGTATGTAAATTACTTCAACATAGAACATTTACAGAAAAGTTACCAACGAGACAAATGTAAAATGTCAAATAAGACATTAAAGAGGCAGACAATAGTTCAATAGAAGCAAGTAATAACTCAAATGTTGACTTTAAAAGCAGAAAAGCAATTTAAACAATTAAGAGCAGCATTAATCATTTTCTAATTTTTTCAAAGGTATATCCACATTGAGAACAAACCTAAGATGGATATTCGAGTAGAGTTTGACATTGTTGTTGAGCATAATGGATTCTTCAACCTTGAAATGGACCATCAATGAACACATTGGAATTATTCTACTAGTTCTCTTTAAAGAAAATATGGATGACAAGATGTGACGGCATGAAGATGCTATGCAAACTAGTGCATGATAATGAATTAGAAGGAAAAGAATAAAAATTTGTACACTGAGTGACTTTGATATGATGAATCAAATGTTCAAATAAGAAAGATCATAAGAAGAACATGACATGGAAAAGTATGATGAAACTGAAGTAAATCTTATGTTAAATAAATCAAAGTGTAACTAAAATATAGGAGAAACCTTCAACGAAGCAAAATGATAGATGAAAAGCCTGTTTCTCGAGCTCCCTAGTTTTACATCTTATGAACTCTAATTTTACCACTATACCAATGGAAGACACATTGCACTAACCATTTAATACGAATTTAATATTTTGATTTAGAAAATTTTGTCTCATCGCATTTATATATTAATCCAACATGCAATCAATCATACATAATAAAAATTATGGATGATTATGGACTTTATTTATCTAGTCTCCCCTAGCCAAAAGGAAGACTAGTCGGTCAATTCCTAGAGGACGTTGCATTCGATCGTCGAATGCTAAATATAGTCATCTCCGTCTCCTGCTACAACCTGAATCATATACTAGTTGCTCCTTTGTGGTCTACCTGCAACTTGTATAATATTCGCACGCAAGCCCCCAACTATATGAACAAGCTATCTCATATATCTCATATTAAATAAAGAGCTCAAAAACTCAATTAAATAAATAATAGGTTAGTAGACTCAACCATTCATCAACAAAAGTAAATTAACAATACAACCAATCACATGTATCGAGTCCATAATCATCCACTAAACATCATTAATTACTAAATTTGATCAACTAATTTTATTAATAAAATGAATTTTTCAAAATTTATTTTATCTCCTAATTTAAAACTAACCTAAATTGAAACGAACCTTAATTTAGGATAAATTAATGTATTATCAAATTTGTAACTTTTATAAAGTAAAAGTCAAATTTAATCTGGTCAAAAATTCAAAATGTGGTTTAAAAAGAATTTTAGTTAATAAATATTTGGCTTTGCTAAAATTAAATAATTACAATTCTACTATAAAAAAAATTAAATTGCATTTAGGACCCTTTTTTATTTATCTGTAGAACTTACTGTACAATTTGTGAAATTATAGTTTGTCCTTTCAAAATTTTAAAAGGATCCTTCTATGTAATTTTAAAATTTCACAAGAGACCTTTTTTTTTTTTTAAACAGTAGGTTCTTATCAATTTAAAAAATTGTATATGAGACTCTTATAATATACCAATAAATATGAGACTCTTATAATATACCAATAACATTTATTATTCGATTAATCAAAACAATGTAACGAACTCTAACAAATAACAAGATAGACTCACATACCACTATAAAAAATTGATTTATACATGCACAATGAAAAACAAATATACAATTCCTATCAACAGAATTAACCTTGTAATTAGATAGAATTCGTGATAGAAAAATACCTAGATGAACACCGAGAAATCGATTATCTGATTGACCGGAGGTACAATCTTCAATCCATTAGTAATCCTCACAACAAGAATATATATGGACATCCACAATAAATAACACGTGAAAACAAAATTTTGAAAATAATTGTATTGAATTTTGTCTCTTGCTTGTGCTTGCAAGTAATGAAAACAAATTGCAATTCCACAAGTCATGGCCTAGTATATCGCTAATCCTAGTTCTAGTCTTATTAGAACTGCGTTTACTAGGCGACTTAATTAATTAAGCTAATTATTTAATTTCACCCGATATATAATTAAGTCCGGCCCAAAAATTTGAAAATTTGACACTATATTTACACATATTGTGGCCCGATTTGAGGGGAAAACAACTTTTAAATATTGCCCTTTACTAATTACAAGATAAAAGAAAAAAATAGACTCTCTTACTCGATTGTAGCCTCAACAAGCTTTTTGACATTAATTAATGCCATTTCAAGATTATCAATCTCAAATCCAAAATATAGTTTCTTCTGACACCAAAGAAAACAGCTTACACAGGCAAATGATGAGCATTTTTTGTTAACGTCATGAGGTGCAGAAGTAAAATAATAAATAAATATTAAAGTCACAACACAAGGAAATACACTAAGAATAAATATGAAGACTCCAAGTGATTTGAGCATAAGGTCCACTTGCTTATCCAAGAATAGCTAAATGCAACTACTTGAACACTAATAACTAATATAAAAAGACAAGATGAACACAAAAATCCAATTAACCATGAAAGTTTCAGATAACTCTACTCTAATTATATTGGGTACAATGAATAGGTTTAGAAAATAAATAAGTTGCAAGTTTCCAATGATATTGTCATCCAACATATGCTAAAATAAGCTTAAACAAGAAAGCAAGGACACAAGAACAATAAATATCATACATGGAATTAATAAAACTAAATTATTAAAAAGCAAAAACTTTGCAACTAACATGACCCGAAAATCAAAGAGGTAATCTCATGCTTACCATGGGAACGACAAGTCACGCTTGATTCAAAATTTCATTTTGAAAAATACATTAAATGTATTAAAATCTAACTAATTTTCGAAAAGAAAAAGATGTGAGTCAATATTGACTGCTTACTCTGACTTTGAGAACCACATCTGTTGAAAAGAACTAAGTGATGCCAATATACTCTCACATATCCAAAACATTGCAATTTGTGGTGCTCAAACTCTCCATTTGGGATAAAGTACCCATGTCAACACGCACGACACGACACTTGTACAGGTACGGATCCCGGGTCGGACACTTGGTGGAAAAGGTATTTGATCATTTGTTAATAAGATTTGGACAGACACATATATTTAAATTAATATTGATTAGCTCCTACACATTCCCCTATTCTTTCTATGGGAATGATAGAGCATTAAAAAGAAAAAAGAAATCCTAGATCCGGAATCAATACAATATTTATAAAGCTCCTCCTCCGAATGAAATCCAATGGGATCCAGAGAGACCATGTCTTCATCCCAAACCCCTTTGCTTTGTTTGCTTTGGAAATGAAATTCTGCCCTCTGACATCCTTTCATATAAAGGGAGAAATTAATTGATGTAATTATCGGATCTGTCGGGACTGATGCGGCTCGAACTCGCATAGAAGTGAAAAGGAAAAATACGAGTGAAGGTGAAAGGAAGACGACAAGGGAATGTTGACCCACCATTGTTGGTTGATGTGTTGTAGTGGAGAAGGCGGCAATTGTTTAGATAAGATGCACCCTTTTAGGGTTAAAGGATATAGGCTTTAAATGAGAATATGAGTTTTTTTTTTGCCAAAAAGCTATTTGGGTTTGGGCAAGTTTTTTGTTGGATTCTTTTTAATTGCAAAAATATCCCTTTAATTTTAACTTCAATTGCAAGGTCCATGAGATTTTAAAGACTAAACAAAAATGAAAAATATTTTATACTATAAAAATAAATACGAAAATTAATAATTTGATGTCTCTACTTGTCAAAAATATATGCACTAGGAATTAGTCATATATGATATATTCTAAACATTTCTATCGTGCTCTTCTTGGTCAAAAGTATGTAGACCTAAGACTCAACAAAGACCCACCAATACATTCTGCAAAATTGTGACTCCTCATGCAATGCATTTCTTTTAGTTTTTACTTAACTATTTCCATGTTAAACAGAAATTAAAGTTAACAGCTAACAAAATTGCATAAAAATTCACTCAAGTTCACAACAAACATAAGAGATGGCATTTGGGTGAGTGTAATGAGGTTTAGAATTCTAAAATAATGGTAAAAAAGCAAGGAGATGGGGGTGGCAGTAAACCAATTATATCTAACCTGAATCTCCTCTCAGTAGCATTTCCGCTGGCGAACACTTTAACTCTTGCTGCTTGAGGAGATTCCTGGAAGAATAAGCAAACATTCAAATCTAAAGATGTAAAACTACCAATTTGCTGAAATCAACAGCCTTTAATCAACCTCACGCTCAATATATAAAAGTCATTCCACTCACGTTCCAACTTCTAACAACGGTTATCATCATCACTAAATGGATAACTTCATTAAGGGCACTATTTCAACCTCTGATACTTGTAGTTTTGTTAAAGTGAATGTGTTTCAACAAGATTAACTTTTAGAAATGAACAAAAGTTCAGTCAAAATTCATTTCATTCTTACTCGAAACGTAATTATGTTGTTGTACAAGATTTGTATAGTATTTCGTGGGTAATGGCACTTGATGCAAGAATTGTAAGTTTATTCTTGGTGATAGCATAACCAACATAGGTCAGTTATGCTCTACGTAGTGATTAAGAAATGGAAACAAAATGTCAATAAAGTTGAAGTCCATAGAACATGATGTTAATTGGAACCTCTAGGGTACTATACAATGAGATTGCGAGTTGCATCACAAACCAAGCAAAAGAAGTTTAAGAGAACCAATTAATAAGAAAATGTGTGAGTGTAATGAAAAGGTTCAAATGGTTCAAAAAGTTGCCGATTATAATATAGTAGTATGTACATTGTAATTTTGAAAACATGGCATGTCATATGTGAAGATAATGACACCCTGTATATGGGATATATTTTCTAAATTTTCCTCTTAGTAAGCTTAGCCACATGAGCTCCTAGTCAAACACATAAAGAGGTAGGAGTGACCGAAATTAACATGGACTTTATGATTGCACAATGAGAATTGGGTTTAGATTATTGAGAAATAAATATATACAAAATCTATACATAAGGAAAATTTTACAAGTTCAAAACCGACACACATGCCCTTATTACTTTTGGCTGCCCAATACAAAAAACATAACAGCCAAATAAATTTTCATCAAAATTCGTCAAGTTAAAGAGAGATTGTACCTCAAGTAAATCTTTCTCAAGGCGTTCTTTCAATTGTTGAATTGATGATGTGCCACCAGCAAGCTTCATTACAAGATTGATGAATATCAGGATTGATGTGACCACATATGCGTAATGGAACAAAAGTTTAGCTTCCAATGATACTCCTTCTCCAAGTGCAGCTACCTGAAGCATAATTGATAGCCAAGTTGAGATAAGATCAAAACAAATCATGTTACTTGGATGAAGACCAATTATTTTTATTAATTGCAAATCTATGTGATCCACAAATCTCTAATGAGAAGTACATATGCATTTACCTGTCCCCCTGCACTTGTTAGCCTTGCAACTATTTATTGGGTGGAAAAGAAAATCATAAGAACATTCTTGAAAACGGAATATATTGCAATTGCATACTAGGGGAATAATGGTGTGAACCAAAATATTGGAATAGCAGCTCAATAAAGATAATTAGTATAAAAACTGGAGAATTTCCATTTAGAAGCCAAGGGACCACCTTTGCTTGTTTATCATGCAAACAAAATGATAGAAGAAAAACACTTTCTCGAGCTCCCCTAACTCAGCTTGACTTCCTCTCACAATCGTCTCTCCGCAATTTTTTGTTTGTAAAACAAATTTGAAGTACCGTTTAAGACGCCACGAGTAAGTAAAACATTTATAGGACAAAATGGGTGAAGGATGACTATTGAAGAGCACAATATTAGGAATAAAAAAGATCTCCACCTTTTCAAGAAAATTCTCATTTTCTTCTTGTAGCGGCAAGCTGCCCAATAAGCAGAGATACTATTAGATTGACAAAAGACAAGCAGAAAACAAACATCTCTCGGAGAGCGAAAGCAGAAATCAATGTAATTATATACAATTGTTCAATATTTTGTATATAAATAACATACTTCATCACAAAGGGCAGAAGATGCGCGCTCATCTCCGTTATCTTTTAAGTTTAATCATGCCAAACCTGGTGAGAACCTGCAGTTACGTTTAATTATGCCAAATTTGGTCAGAACCTACTGTTCATATTCGTATGTGTACTCACATGAAATTGCAATTCTACATTGCTCTATTCCTGAAGATGGCAATATTATCCAACCAATGGCACAGTTTAATATGCACCAGAAAGGAACTTACACTCCTATACAGAGAAGCCCTTGAGCTGCTCCAATTTGCATGTGAATGAAATCACAGAAAGAAAAATACCACAATCCCCAATGGACATGAGGCTTTCCTAATAAATAGCTTATGCATTAATTCCACACGGTAGTTTTTATGGTGATACATAAATTTTCAAAAGACACAGTTTTGTTAAAAAAAGTAGTAGTGCATACATACTGCATTGAGAGAACAGAACAAATGCACACAAAAATCAGAAAGTTAATTTGAAAAAAAAACAAAAAACAAAAAACAAAAAATGAAACGCATTTAGCATTGAACTATTAGCCAGAGAAATTTGCGTCAATTAGGAGAAGGGCAACTCTGGAAATAATTAACTACTTTTGAGGTTATCTTGCTAATTGAACTATTTCAATGTATGAACCTTTTCCCCTTAAAACCACTAAATTCTATTCTAAAAATTACATTTGTTGATCAGGAAATTGAAGTTTACAAATATGATTTATAAATATGCACACAAATGAACTTTAAAAATTTATAAATCTGTGTGTGAAAAGGTGTTTGCAACTTTTCAGAAGCTAAATTATACAAACAAATTTCTTTGCACACAAATTGTGAATGATGAGTAAATTGGCAAATAGTGTAACACAATAATTATTTATTAACTACGACAATGGCAACAAAACATGGATAATAGTGGCATAGTATTCGACCTCTCCTCCGTAAGTTTTGCTAATTGAACTATTTCAATGTATGAACTTTTTTTCCTTAAAACTACTAAATTCTATTCAAAAAATTACTTTGGTTGATCAGGAAATTGAAGTTTGCAAATATGATTTATAAATATGTACACAAAGGAACTTTAAAAATTTATAAATCTGTGTGTGAAAAGGTGTTTGCAACTTTTCAGAAGCTAACTTATACAAACAAATTTCTTTGCACATAAATTGTGAATGATGAGTAAATTGGCAAATAGTGTAACACAATAATTATTTATTAACTGCGACAATGGCAACAAAACATGGATAATAGTGGCATAGTATTCGACCTCTCCTCCGTAAGTCTTGCTAATTGAACTATTTCAATGTATAAATTTTTTCCCCTTAAAACCACTAAATTCTATTCTAAAAATTACATTTGTTGATCAGGAAATTGAAGTTTGCAAATATGATTTATAAATATGTACACAAAGGAACTTTAAAAATTTATAAATCTGTGTGTGAAAAGGTGTTTGCAACTTTTCACGAGCTAACTTATACAAACAAATTTCTTTGCACATAAATTGTGAATGATGAGTAAATTGGCAAATAGTGTAACACAATAATTATTTATTAACTGCGACAATGACAACAAAACATGTATAATAGTGACATAGTATTCGACCTCTCCTCCGTAAGTTTTATTCAAAGCATTTATAGACTCTACATGAATAATTATCGCCAAATGAAGCATATGGTGCAATAAACTATTAGATGCCACACAAATCTATATCTCTACAACCAATTGCTTCCATAGATACATACAGAATCTGCAGAAGCCGTACATGGTGTAAATGTGCAACAATTTAGAGTTTTGAGTTCAACATGCACAGATTCATGCAAATAAAAATTTATTGCTAAACATACCAATATTCAATTGCATGCCTTAGGCCCAATACCTTTGGCTCCCCTGTGAATTTAAAATGGTTTGTACAAGATCAAATGGATATGATCCAATAGTAGCGGCACAGCCCGCTAATGCCCCACTTATATAAGAAAGATACGGACTTAAATGGATGTGATCTTCTGCAGCAATAAGCACAGGAAATAGCACATTCGAATAATTGCTAGTCTAATACCAGAAAAAATGCGGCAGCCTTGCCTAAACATGTATAAATGATGATGCTAGTTTAAGACAAAAGGACTAGTTATCTTACCAATATGATGCTAAATAGTTCTCTCCGTATGTCAACATCACACTTGTTAATGCTCTCAATAATCTCATATATTTTTCCATACGAGTATTTACTGTTGATTGATAAATTCAGATTTTGAAAAAGAAACCATTGATAATTAAAGAAAGGATATTTACCATTTGCGGCAAACCACGAACACAAGAAGTTGCATAACTTTCCATTTCAGGGATACTATGAGAACATCAAATATAATATACCATGTCAATACAAACCATAGATTGTAGATAATCAGAAAAGCATTAATAAGATGGACAAACAGCAAAGTAGAGAATACCACATATACCATAAGATATAATATTGCAATCCAATAATAAAGAAAACAACAAATTGAGTATCAAAAGGCAAAGCTATTTAAACTCATAAAAATTGATCAATTAATTGTAACACCAAACCATACTAGAAACTAAGCATAAAATTAGAGTGGATAATATTAGCTGAATAGTATTATGGCAGATTAAGGTGAATTATGGTGATTGTTCAAAAATGACAATACACTATCTTATCTTATCAGGCGTAAACCCATCTCTCCAGTCATTGTTTCAAAACTGACAATAAACTATCTTATCTTATCAGGCGTAAACCCATCTCTCCCTCCGCATTATGCTATTTCGTTGGCTTAATAAAATTTAAAGACAAAATATTAATCTACCATAATACTATTTACCTTGTATTATTCACCTATAATTTTATACTTACATTTTTTGTAAGGACTAATCCTAAGATGCTAGTACAACAAGGAAAGAGAACATCACAAAGTAATAAGACTATTAATAGTACCGTAAGGACTAATCCTAAGATACTAGTACAACAAGGAAAGATAACATCACAAAGTAATAAGACTATTAATAGTACCAAAAGCAATAACATAGGTGGCATCCTTATTGTAGCCAGCCTTTACAAAAAAAAAAAAAAAAAAAAAGTCCATAACTTACACTTCTAAGATTTTTCTACTTGTATAATCAAACTCATAATAACTAAAGATCACATAGAGTGGAACCCATTTCAAAAAAAATTTATTGAAGACGTTCCAGGCAACCAAAAAATAAATTTGATACAATATATTCGAATGATTAAACAAAATACCACAAAAATGATAAATAACCAAAGATATCCTAATGACCAAGGCAAACAAAAGGTTCATTTGTTAAGCAATGGTTTCCTTCCCTTCCTTTCTCAGTTCCTTGTGACATATTTCCAACCCTATGTTTGATTTATTGAATAATCAATTACATAAGGTCTTAGTCCGAACTGAGGCTCTAATCTTTCATCCAGTGGCATCATCTTTACTAGTCCAATCCATGAGTCATCTTTTATGGACAAACCAAATGGCCCTCATAGTCCAATCAATCAAAGATAACCCATGTAGAATGTCCCAACCAAATCCTTCAACATTACCAATACATTTTATGAACTTAGCAAATACTGAATAATATATTTAGTACCAAATGATTGACAACATACCACCAAACAAAACCACAAACCCAAACCATCCAAGGAAAGAACCAAGAATTGCAAAATCAACCCAAAAGACCCAATGACCCAACCACAACCAAATCCATAAAACAAAGCACTAGATCCACATAAACAACCCCAACCAGCATACACTGGCACCACCATTGACAGGCGACCACCATTCGTTGGCAAAATGGAAACAAATCTAGACTAGCAAGAACACAAATCCACGAAGCAGGGTTCTTCTCTTCCAACCATTAGTACTAACATATGGTGTAGCAGCCGTCCTCTCCAAATAACATCAACAAAGGACGGCAGGAAAACCATCACCGCCATTCAAAACACTACCACAAAACTCCTGTTCATGAGATGGTGAGATATGCATATGTAAACCCCGAATGACCATAAGAGAATTTTCTTGTAGTAGACAAATCCAGAATCTCATAATTTTATTTCGTCTAGTTTGAAAATGATAAACAGAAGGCAGAAGATTCCAAATCTATAGACACATCATCACCAAAAAATCGTAGGTAAAAATGAAAAAATATAACCAAACTCCATAACCTATATGAAATCATAATTTCACAGAATCAAGATAACAGAAGCTTTTTGACAAACCATCCACCAGACCACCATCCAAACTCCAAACATCAAAGGAAAAATTCCAATTCAATGGAAAGCAACCTTAACCCATTCGTTAAATGTCTCATCGCTGCTGCCACCAAACCACCAAAACCGCTCATACACAACAAGAATCAACAACAACGAACCCACAAAATAGCAACCTACAAGCAATTGTCGGATGGTAAGGACACCAAGACATGAAGAAAGGCACAATCAGGAAACTCGGATCTACAATTTCTATAACCAAAGAAAAGCGTGTGAAAAACCTAGAGAACGAATGAGGACACGCTTAAAACAAAACTGAAATTTTGGACAAGCATATCTAGAAAAAAACTTGCAATATATGGTGACATTAATTTTTTTCACCAAGAAGCAACAACTAATATTCTCAAAGAAGTTCCATAGTAAACTTTTAACCATCGGACAAATTTAACACATGGGACAAGTCCCGGGCAATCATAATAAATATTTGATGCTACAATATTGTAGCTTCCCAAAATATAATATATAAGAGAACCCTATGAGGTCCCAAATTATGGCATGTGAACCCAAACTTTGAATAAACTTTCATTCTGACCAAATTCTAACTTGATAGACCTACAAAGGAGCCCAACAAAGGAGCCCATACAAACCTGAAGGACATCATATTATCCTTTCAGCAAAATATATTCAAAAAGAGAGATAAGTGCATACACATTTCCCAATGATATGTAATGAGATCATATCTAAAATTGTACAATCAATTCAAAACAAAATATTTCACTCAAAATTCCACATTTTGTTAAAAAGAATACCTTCCGAAGACGATATCCGTCGTGTACCAGAGCCACAGTAGTAGACCCACCACCAATGAATGAACCAACAGTTTGCATGAGCTAGTTAGTAGCCAACATCCATTAAAAATAACACAAATGATAAATATCATAAAGGAAAAAAAAAAAAAGATATAGTGAAATTTTTGGTTGCTATAAAGTAAATAAAAAAACTTAAATTGCATCATGCAAGTGTTTCTGTAACACTAAAAGACTGTTTGGTGTTAATAGATTCACTGCCCTACTTCGAGAAAAGTCTAGACCTTTTCTTTTTCATTATCACTATGTCTATGCAGGTTATACTGTATTTTCATTTGCAGCTTTAATTTAATAAAGTACAGAAGCAATCATCCCACTCCTATTTTGACGCTTTTGAACAAATGGAACCCCAATCATTCCAAAGATAAAAGCAATCGCCAGCATAGTTTTATAAACCCTATGGGCACAAAGGTTATTCCAAGCGTTTAAAGAGGGAAAAAAATTGAAAAGGGCACAAGTCATCGATATCAATAGAGCATCGAGCTAGTCTAGCCACCACACTACTCATGCCTATCAGCAACTAAAGTAAAGGCAGCAAACACAATCCTTAATATGCAACCGGGTTTAACCTCTGCCAAGAAATAGGTAAAGGTGGTGTCAGAAAATTCCAAAAGCCCAAAAAAATGTTGTAATATGGAAGTCACTGTTAGAAAAACATTACACATCACCGAAGGCAAGAGGTGATAATTCAAAAGTTGTGTATACGCTCCAACCTGTCAAAGACTAAGGAGATTGCATGCACTGATGCAAAAGATGTGAGGACATTATACAAGCAAATGGCGAACAATGAATAAATGGTTAAATAAAAGGTCTCAAATAAATATGGAAAAACCAACAAAATAATTTAATTTTTAAAAATGTGTTCAAAATAATTTTCCTTTAAATCATAGTAGCAAGATGCACACATGAGCTCACAGCATTTTTTGCCAAAAATAATGCAGAACTTGGTATTTTTCGAACATAATCTCCACAGCTCTGTCAAACATATCATGAGTCGCTCCATAATTAGCATAAAACCAATAAAATATCAGCTATCACACAAAACATGGTATAATCAATGAGGAATGAATACTCAAAATTACATTTTAAAGTTTTGCAGTCTTAATACCAACATAAAATTTGTGAATTAATTTTTTTATTTCTTATTTTGAATTCACAATTTGATCTCAGATATTTATAATAAGTGCAGCAGCTTGGGGAAACAAACTGTTAAAAGTTTAAAATCTTTTAGGACAGAGTGGGTTGGGTTGGGTTGGGTTGGGTTGGGTTGGGGGGGGGGATATCCAACTTAATTGATGCACCTTTTCAAATTTATCCAACCATCATATCACAAAATATTCAAACTGAAATCAAGATGACGGCTTACACCTTAAGTGATTCGCAACTTGAACAAAGAATCCTTCCTCTTTCTTTTTATCTCACGTCCCTTCAAACCACATAAATCTATAACAGGTTTTCGTCTATGACGAATCCCAACTCCCAAAGTAAGAGGGAGAAATAACCTAGTGTGATCCCAATATAACATAACTCATAAATAAATAAATAATGGATGTATGATTGTGTCCTTGAGTAAGCCAAATTTAGAGATATTCAAAAGAGACCTTCAATATGTATATAAGCTTTTATGACCACAAAGCTCACCATTTCCCTTATATCATGTAGACATCAGTAAAAGTATGATGGTGATTTCGTTTGGATCCGATAGTTCTCCTCCACCGTCTTTGTGATCATCTCAGTAAGAGTTCCTTGAAATTTTGACTTACAGCACATGAGATGTCAACAACAAAAAACAAGATACTAAGAAGATTCAACACTACTAAACAATGAAGCAACAAGAAATGCATCAGTATGACACTAAGAAGATTCAACACTACTAGACAATGAAGCAACAAGAAATGCATCAGTATGTTCCCGTCCCCTTGACGCATAGATTTAATCTTAAAGCTAGATGTATGTACAGATATAGTTTGAAAAACATTATAGGATGGGGTTTAAAGAAGTGACTATATCAAACAAAATGAAGTTGAACACCAAAATAAACGTTCACATTACTGTTTTATTTGCAATTCTTTGTATTCTCACACAGGGCATGGACCAAAAACAACATAACAAATTTCGTATGCACAGTGGTAGCATCTTATGAATTAGCTTCTTTATTAATAGTCATGACATCAAGTCGAACCAAGATTCAATAATTTGTTCTAGCAGCCGTGCAACAAGCCTACACAGTGAAAGCACAAGTAAAAACAATAGTGTGATGAACTTTTTGGTTTAAAAATATCATGATCATGGAAAAGGGAAAAAAGTATAAATGTCAGAAAGAATTGGAGTAAATACATAATAGAGCCTAACGACATCCAAAGGAAGGAGCTAAAAACACACTATTATTATGAAAATTTATATCAAACAAGGCAACAACTACAGAGTTTAGAAAGGAGGGGATGTAGCATTTGTTATAAAAATAGAATTATCTAAGAACATGTATTCATAGAGATAAGAGACTATGATTGTTGAAAGATCCCACCAGACTCATCCCATGGTAGACCACCACAATCTCCATTACCCAATTAGTCAAATTCTAAAAACAAAAAATAACACATGAAAAACTTTAAAAAAAATAATATAGAAAAATACCCCCAAACTTAAATCATTGTTCATCCTGAGCAAGATCATCTGCTCAAACACACAAGCAAACAACAATAATATTCATTTTGTTAGATAACCTACCATATTTGCCTCAAATTTTTGAAACTACTCAAGTAATTCATAAAATGCTTTAATTAATGCTACCAAAATCAATTTTTACTTATCCGATGCTCGACCGATGTGTGTGTATAGTCAATCCAATCACCATAAGCCTTTAGGTTGGTTATATTCCCACCCTTAATGGTCAAATATTTTCTTTCTATCTCGTGAGATGCACACCCCATCTTGATATTCAATCTCCCCCAGGCTATAAATTCTAAAGTTGCTTTCAAAACACTTATTATTCTCTCTCTCAAGTTTGGTTGGGTCTAACCAAATGAAGCAACTATCTAAATCTGTGATGATTCTCCATAAACTTGAGTGTCCCAACTATCAAACTTTCACTACACAAGTCAAACCCACTATTTGTCTAGATCCCCAAATTTAGTATCCAGGCATAGTCAGGCTTGCACACACTTTCTTTTTTTTTCTCACTTGTAGGTAGCTATTTCGCTCAGACATCGATGATATCAATGCCAGGCCGCTTCTTCCTACTGTTTCTTCTCTCTAATGTCCTCATGGGATCTTTTATAGGATAGCTTTCGCTCATGAAGACATGGCAGCTTTTTTCCTTTTTGCCACACTTTTCTCACTTGTAGGTAGCTATTTCGCTCAAACATCGATGATATCAATGCCAGGCCGCTTCTTCCTACTATTTCTTCTCTCTAATGTCCTCATTGGAATCTTTTATTGGGTAGCTTTCGCTCATGATGACATGGCAGCTTTTTCCCTTTTTGCCATGACTAGTGCAATGCCTTTTATTTGGAAGAGTAGTTGGGATCAGACCAATAGCATACGGTCAATGCTTAGATTCTACCTGATAGTCAAAGACACTCCACACATATTAAACATGCACGGAATCATCACCTATCAAAATAGCTCCCAACACCGGCTCAACCACCCCAAACTATCCTTTCAATTGGTTAAGTGTTAAAGTTTTCAATTGGTGGTCTTTGTTTTAACAACTTAGGTCCACAATTCTATCAACATATTCTATCTATGTAACCAACCAAAAATAATGATCTTCATGACTATTGTGCTCAAAATTAATAAAGTCTGACATGGATAAGTATAGTAATAAAATAAACACAAGTAGCACTACCTAATCACATTTTATGAATAAGAAGTAATTCAAAGTAATAACATCATTAGCCGGCAGGGCTATCCAACTAACACACAGACACATAAAAAACTAAATAAATAAATAAAAAAAAGACTCCACATCACACACAATCAAACAAAACCAAAAAAGAATCTAAATAAAAATAACAAAATCACATACCACACCCCCGAACTTAGAATAAACATTGTCCTTAATGTTGTTTTATGCAAAACAAACAGAAAGAGGAGAAAAGGATAACTAAATAACAATCAATCAAATTAAATCTACGGAAAACAAAAAATATTATTCCCTCAAAAGAAACAACTACCAAAAAATGAACCAAATGAATAAATTAACAAATCAAAAATAGAATCACTTTAAACATCAAATCAAAATCACACATTCTAATGCATAATTCAAATTCAGCCATAATTAAAATTAAAAAGTACATCTATATCAAACAATTCAAGCAAGACCTAAATAAGAATTTGTTAAAAATAAAAAATCTACTCAAACTGAAACATATTAAACAAGTCTATTTGTTAATTATTTAATTCTATTCAGCACAAAGAAAAATCCCAGATAAGACCATACACAACTTTCTTATCATTAGCACGAACAATACCCCACAATTGTTGTGCTATTGAATGATTTTGAACAATTTTTTTAACATACTGCATTGAGAGAACATAACAAATGCACACAAAAACCAGAAAGCTAATTTGAAAAAAAAAAAAAAAAAAAATGAACCACGTTTAGCATAGAATTATTTGCCAAAGAAATTTGCACGAGTCACGAAAATGGCAACTCTCAGAAATAATTAGCTACTTTTGATATTATCTTGCTAATTGAACTAATTCAATGTATGAACTTTTTCCGCTTAAAACCACTAAATTCTATTCAAGATATTGAAGTTTGCAAATATGATTTATAAATATGTCGTGTCGATTAAAAGCTAAATTGAAGTTTGCAAATATGATTAAAATATGTTAGTGAAGGAGTAAATTGGCAAATTAAAAATTTATAAATCTACAATGTGAAAAGGTGTTTGCAACTTCCTCATAAGTTTAATACGGCGTTTATAGATGCTAACTTATATGGTGTAATAAACAAAATTTCTATATTTGCACATAAATTGTTAATGATGAATAAATTGGCAAATAGTGTAACACAATAATTATTTATTGCTAAACACATACCAACATTCAATTGCATGCCTTAGGCCCAATACCTTTGGCTCCCCTGTGAAGCTAAAATGGTTTGTAGAAGATCAAATGGATATGATCCAATAGTAGCGGCACAGCCCGCAAATGCCCCACTTATATATAAGAAAGATACAGACTTAAATGGATGTGATCTTCTGCACAAAAAACAAAAATTAGGCCATAGCATGCTAGAAATCAAATAGCACGAGATGATATTTATGAATTTCTTTTTATTACCATCAACATTGTCACTAATGTCTCATAACAAGTTCCAATTTCTGACATCTTTAACAGAACAAACATTTCAACATTGGAATAGATCTCACAAAGTGAAAAAATCAAAATGGCTATAAAGTTTGTTGATTTGAACAACAACAAAAATCAACCACACGCCAAAAAGATATCAAACAATATGATCATTTTACAAATCTTTCCTCTATCACAAGAAATGCCTCAAATGCTAGGCATATGATTTGAGCTATATTGAATGACCAAAAAGGGGGAAGGAATAATGCACCTTGTGTAATATCTATCAACACATCAAACAACATTTCCAAGAAGAGAGAAACTTTAGAACAAACCTGACTGTGAAGAACCAGCAGCCAATGTCTTCAACTTGTGCAAAACTGTAAATTGTTTTGTTGTATATGGCATAACCATAAGTAAGGCTAGGACCTGCCAAAACCTCTGTTACGAAATATGAAGTGATGTGAGTACGATCCTAAAAGAACATGTGGAGTTGTTGACGAGTTTACAAATAAGCAAAAGCGCCTAATGTCTTGTGATGGTATACCGGTAAGCCTTCCTCTCTAAAGATGTCTTAGGTTGCTTGCAGCATTGAATATTTTGATGGACCATACGCATCTTTGCAAAGCAAAGCCAGCTGTGTAGTGGGTTCCAGTGGAACCTGCCATTGGATACCATTATCAAATAAGTTTACAATTCTTCATGTACAGCCACGTGTAGTTACAAAAAAACACATACATACTCAAAGCAGAGGAATGACAACATATATGCAATGAAACCGATTGACTAATCAAAAGATTTAAACTAAGAGTAAAAGATTTAAATTATTTAGATAAGAGTAAGAGCTTTTGTAAAAATATGGAGATGGTCCTATTTTCTTATAAGATGTATTTGTTTTTGGTAAAAATCATTTGTTATTAACCATAACAACCCCGTATTTTATAATAAAAAAGAAAATGTTGGAAACATTTTATTATTATTTTAATTGAAATTATCCTTATAAAATCAACCATCACCACGAAAGAAAATGTCCTATTGCGTCTATGTCCTATTTTTACGAAAAATTATGTCTTAGTCAATGTCTTAGTGTGTCCATATCTATTAGATAAGACCTTCAAAATATAAATTTTATGACGACTATTTGCAGTAGTAAAACATCTAGAGTTTCAAGTAGAATATTGAAAGTATCAACATTTCAAAGCAAAGTTGACTATTCTTGTCTACTCTAAAGTCGCATACTTCGTTCCATTAAACTCATGAGCTGATGCAAAATGGAAGTGAGGGTAAAATATTAAAATCTGAAGCCAGATTCAACCATTCATACAGCATATACATACTGCATGTGTGTTGAATAGCACCACCATAACATCAGAACTATGTTATAGTTTGTTTCTTCCCCGTAATTATTAGTTGGACGGTTAAAATAAATACAACCAAGTTACTATCATTTCAATCCAAATAAGTAAACTAAGTTACAAAATAATACTACCAATGGAGAATTCTGAGTTATGTATGTGTTCAATTAGCCAAAATTCAACACCTTCAACCCATAATATGATTTCAGTCATTGTTTAGAAATCAAAATTGTAAAACATATGCAACAGCAAGAGCTTGACAAATTAAAACTCGAGAGATGACGTGACAGGCTAGAGATTGAGCCCGATAATGCCATGGTCGATAGGTCGTGGCATCAACCAATGCTCGTTTAAGTTACCCTAGCTCTTCCATACTTATCCTCAATACACTACAACCACCTCCAACAAATGCCCTTTACAAAATTAAACTTTTAATCTTAAAAATTCCATTTTTGCCCCAATGAAGACCAAAGAGCTAGAAAAGAAAACTACATTGTGCAAGCAGATTACTTTGCATTGTGAATCATTTTTCAAACCCACAAAACTACACTGACTTCAATTATTTGCAGAAACACAGCAAGCAAGCAAGCTCGATGAAATTTTACAAGCACCTCAAGACACAATCAACAAACACAAACAAATCTAAAACTAACTTCAGAAATTAACAATTTTGGATTGATAAATTAGATGTGTAAAAATTTAAAACATCACTTGAAGTTCAAATATTGTTTAAAAAAGTAAGAATAACAAACTCTAATTTAAGCCAACTTCAATACCCAATTCAAATTCAACGGCAAACAGAAACATAAAGAAATTGTTAAAGAACCTGAAATTCTGGCTCCATATAAACCATTGTGTCTAAGCTCTTCTTCAACAAAGTAATAATCCTCTAGTTCAAAGACTGCAATGATGTACAAATAAAATTGATAAGAAATATGGGGAAAAAACGAAAAGGACAGATGAAATACAACATAATCAAGCAAAAAGTTCAGCAACACTTCCGACCCAACAAAATGAGAAAGAAATTGAAAGATTCTAAACAGATCTACAAGAAATTTTTTATTTTCAAAAACACCACCACAACACAGTTTTCCAACAAACAAACTTTGATTCTAGGTTCTATGCATTTGAAAGAGACAGGTATGTGGATTCCATGATTTTTGTGTTGGAGGAAGACAAATTTAGCATAAAAATCGAAAGAAATAGAGCAAGACTCACCTTTTCCTTCGGAGAAAACGCAAGACCCGACGAATTAGGTTTCAAAATTGGAAGGTGGAATTCGGACATTTACTTTAGAAGCCCCAATTTAACTATGTCGTTTTGCGGGGTAGGAAAAAACAAAGGAGTCAAAAATGATGTCGTTTTGGACTAGAGAGTGAATAGTAAATTACCCACTCACTCTTTTTTATTATAAGCACTAATGCACGTGAATTATGCAATTTGCATAGTGTTGACTAAACATGCGAGATCTCCATTAGACAGTGTTGCAACTACCCCGTATTCAAGAAATTGAACAAAAAATGGAGATTCCCTTAGGTTGGGTGGTGAATAAGTTGATGAATCTCGAGCGTTATCTTCACATTTGTAATAAAAGTCCTTTATTTATTCATGTGAACAATCTGTCTAATATGAATTATGTTTTCATTTCCGACATGGGATTTTAATTAATTTTTTTCTCTTTTGTTACAGAAATCTAGAAAGGATTGCTTTTGATTTTGGGGAGCTGGAAGAGGCTATTGTCCTGGTAGGATTTGTTAACTATAACTTCCATAATATAAGTTGCATAATTAAATACATTCACGACTCTTAATCTGCAGATTATCAACATGAAAAAAGGAACATGCGCGAACATGTTAGTTCGACTACTGAGTGTAATAGGATGAGTGATAAATAGCATGTTGTCCATCTACCGAATATAACTGGTTACATAGATGATACATACCTAATAGTCACATCTCAACTACAAAATATTCTTATTCAACTGCCAAGTATAATTTTATGTCAAGTCAAAAATAGCACATAGTTCGAACTACAAAGCTTGGTTGACACGTGAATAGCATGTACCTATTACTTGAGTCTCAAAGCTATAGCATATCATAACCATCTAGACCACAAGAGCTTAGTAGTTGGTATCAATATATGTTATGAGTTCCATAACCCATTGAAAAGCAATCACATCATATTGCAAACTTTAAAGTGTTCCATGACATATTCTTTAGTGTTCCATTTAAATCCCTCATTCCCAAAATGACATCTACAAACGGTAAAGTAAATTTTAATGATACAAATTAACTGGGCTAAAACTGACCAAAAGGAAATTCAAATTACAATAACATTTGCATGCATGATTACAAAAATTTGAATAATAGATCCAGGGGCATGTACCTAAATAAGTTTGAATTGCAAACTAAAGATTGGTGTACTTCTTGTTGGCACACTTTTTGAGCATCAAAACAACTACCCACGCCACAAACCCACGTGCTGCACCCCGTGCCATTTTTCCTACCCTTTATTCCTCTATTCAATTGAATTACCAATCAAAATTTTGTGAAAAAAAATACTGAGATGAGATTAAATTTTAAACAGTTGATTCAAGATCTTGTGTTCTGAATTTAACTATTTTGTGGAAAAAATGAAGAAATTATTACCTTTTACTCTTCACAAGTGCAAAAATGTTTCCAAATCCTTATCCTCTTAAATTATAGTTGGGTAATTGAGCTTCTTCATTCTTCTATTTCTCTAGTAGCTGTGCACCTCTAGCAGCCTTTACTTCGGCCCCTTTCAAGTAATTTGTGGGGTTCCCTTCAATATTGTAATAGAGACCAACCAATTTACTCATGAATGTGTAAGTAACAATGCAAGAACTAAGCAACAAATGATTTCACTCAAATAATCAAGCAGTTGCCACCAAATACGCAAGGACACGACTTTAGGCAATGTGGAAATATAAGATTTTTTTTTAATTTCTGGCCAGATTTGATGCACCATATATTTTGGGGTCCATCTTTTAATTTTAGGATAAGCTTCATTTTGTGACTTGTCAAGTAAGAATGGTAAAACTGTAAATCCCATTGGAAATTGCTAATTCACATCATATGCCAAATTAAAGTTTCTCCAGTAGATATGATGTCTTTTGCAAACTAATTGCTAATCAAAATCAGGAGTCGAGGAATTAGATAACCCCATCAGGAGCTGACCCATTAATTTTTCCTAGGAGGTGATTTTTTTGACATTATCTTCCAGCATTTTTTTGGCATTGAAATGTATGTTGGTAAATTAAGATCATAAAAGTAGGAATAAATTTTCAATACTTCCAAAAGGACAAGAAGCATTCCAAATAATAGGAATCACTGCTTACTTCCATCGACCAATGCTCAAAGGACAATTGCAAGCATAATATAAGTCAGAAGACTGCATGTTGAGCTTTTACAAGAGCAAACATATAGTCTGGCCAAAAAACTCTCTCATCATAAACCATTTTGAAATATGGAAACTATCCCAAACTTGCCTTGCAAAAGAAATCCCAAAAAATGGCCTATTTACATAAACGATGGTCAGCCTTGTCACGCAAAAAATTCTTGGAGTTTTTTCTTTTTTTTTTTCCTGATGTCTCAGGTTAGCCCTTTTGAGGTTTTCCTTTATTAACCTCTGAATTTTTAAGGTACAATTGTGCTTAAAGGAAGTTGTTGTTGGTGATTGTGAATATGTTTGGTTCCAGATTTTTCTTTTTGGGTTATAAAGTTCTTGTTACACTTTAAGTAATTTGTTTTGGTCATAAGAGTTCCTATTGGAGATGAAATGCTAATCTGTGTTTTTGAGGGAAAATATTTATTCTAAATGTATAGTCTCAAGACGTGATTATATATGGCCATTTAGATTTAAGTAAGATGTTGGATATTAACCTCGATTACTACTATGCCGAGCTTTTGATTTTCATATGTTGTCCGTTATATTTAATTTTGGTATCTTATGAAGTTTCTTGTGTTAATGTGCACCAAGCTTAAGCATGTCGAGGCTTCGGTGCTTGCTCCAGGGACTGTCAACAACAAAACTTCACCCAAAGGTAAACCTTATGTGGTTACTAATCATTAAAAAGGTTTGTTTTCATAATATTGTCAACCAGATGCTCCAGTAAATAGCAAAATGATTACCCGACCTAGAAACCCAACAATATCTGCTTTCAACCAAACAAAAATAAATCAACCCTTGCCAAAATAATTCAACCGATCCAAGTGTAACTATTTACATTTCCAACCAGATGCACTAATAATGATAATTAAACCAATCAGACCTACAAACCCAACAAAATCTGCTTTGAACTAAAGAAAATTAAACCAATGCATACCAAAAAAATTTCAACCGACCAAAACAAAGAAATGAAATTAAACAGAAAATAAAAACAATGTAATATACAATACAGAAGCAAGGAAATTCAATTACAATAAACTAAATTCAATACAGAAACAATATAATATAATATAATATAACCAAAACGGTAAGCAACCAGAACACAACTAAATTCAATTTCAATAAACTTCTGCCAGCAAGCAAAGAAATTGACGTGTTAATTTGAGAGCTTATATCCAGTTGCTTTGTATATTAATCCCTAGAGGCTTACTACCACAAATCAACTATGCACTCTTTCATCATACAAACGACTTACAAATGTTTAATCTGCACATTTAGCCCAGCCCAGTATGTCAATTCCCTGCTACCCCAGTTTTGATGAGAAAAGAGCTGGTTAACACAATTCCTAAAAACATAGAAGCACTCACCTTGCCACCATGAACCAACATGGAATTATAAATTATGTAACCCCCCAACTGAGAGAACCACAGTGGCTCCCACAACCCTCTTATATTTGGCACAAACTCATTTGTTTGAACCCTCTTATATTTGGCAACAAACTCATTGTTTGAACCTACTTCAAAAATGTAATAATCTGATGTGAAAACTAGCTTTCAACTCTGTTATGCTTATTATTAAATAATTATCAACGTGAATTTTCTCCTGATTACACGATATTCGGTCATATTATAATATGGCTGGTTTTTTTCAATTGTTCCTTAGACTCTTGACTCCACACACGTTACTCGAACAAAGGAATGACCCGAGCATGTTGCAAATTGAGCTAAAGAAAGAAAATGACAAATGACAAAGTTTGAATGTGTCAATCCTTAATTCATCAAATGACCCAAATCCAGACAACAGCCTACCTCCATTATCACAAATCTCAGGACCACCTCTTTATTTTAAAAGAATAACTTTAATACTTTTCATATAAATACTAAATTACACGTTCAGCACCACAATCATTCTACTTAATTCAAAATCCATGATAGCAATCAATCTAAGGACAATATAAAATATAAAATATAAAATATAAAATATAAAATATAAATCTAGAAAGCAATAATCTAAAAAAAAAAAAAAAAATGAACCAATAGAAAACATGTTTCTTGAACAATTTCTAACAAGCTTTCTTTCGAATATTTGGCATGTCACTCAACACATCCAAGTTCACCCAATTCATGTAACTGTGACAAATTCAAAAGGATGCAGTATATGGGCCATATCTTTCCACTTCACTGTCAATTTAGTTCACTGTTGAAGATACAATGGAGAAAACCATAAACAACCAAATCAAATTTTTAAGAGAGATATAATAGAGAAAATCAATAAATTTAAAGCATGTTTTTACACAAATAAATCTGATATTACCTTCAAAGTTTGGTGATGAAGATGATGACTTATCCTTACAGAAAGAAACACAAGACAAAATTGGCACAAGATCTTCTCCTTCACGATAAATTTTTCCACCTAATCAAAATTGGCACACATACAAGAGATAAGCAATGAATATGATGTTCATCGGATAACTCAACATAAGTGCATAAACAATATTCTTTATTAAAAAACGGTAATTTAATTCCTGAGTTCAGTAATGTCAAAATCGAGACGACTTTAGAAACCTAGAAATTATAATAATTTGTTTCACATCGAAACAAGATTTTCAAAAAAAAAAAAAAAATAAAAATCCACCCGGAATTATAATTCATGAATTTAGCAAGGATAAGGCAAGATTCATGGATTTCGTGTTGAAATAAAGTTTAACAACATAAACAGAACAATAAAATGAGCGTGGATTGAGAAAAATAAGTGGGATTCTAGGTCACTTTCCAGAAGCGTGGAAATCGGGAATGAAACTGTAATTGATTGGTTGGATGAAACAAAGAAACCCATAAATCATGAAGAAAAGGATAAAAACATATAAATACTAAATTACACGTACCACAGCTTTTGTTCTTTTCTGTACCAGTGTTTTTCCCGATGATGAAGAAAATGATAAAAGCATCAAGAAACAACAATTTTGGGAAAAATTGGATTGAGGGTTGAGAGATATTGATTGCGCGAGAATTTTTAGGTATTGGGGTTGAGAGCGTGGAGATGGATGAGAGAGAGAGAGAGAGAGAGTGAGAGTGAGAGTGAGAGGGATTTGTTTGTGGGGATGATTTTGAAGACGTGAATACAGTTTTTCTACCGGTGATTAAAGACATATCCTGACACAATTGCTCGGACGTTTCATGCCCCTTATTTCTAATTTAGGCACCGGGTAATCAAAAATTGTACACACGGTAATTATTGGAGGTTGTTGGATGGAAGGGCATTCTCATCTTTTGGATGTCCACATGAAATGTGAAAGGGTAATTACCACAATATTATTTGTTAGTTCTAATTACAATAAAAATTTCTAATTATTTGTTACTTTTGTATTTATGACTCTAATTTTTTTTAGCAAATTTTAACCATCAATCTATTAATTTGAATGTCTTATATTTGTCTTTAATGATAATTTTTGCCCAAAAAATTAATTAAGAGAGCTTAAATTTTTTTTTACCTCCAATATTTTTACATAATTAAAATAAATAACAAATACGTAAGTTTGACAAAATATTTTTTCTTCATTTCAATGTATATTAGCAGAATATTTAGACAAAAATCTTCATTGGAAGTAAGATGTGAAAACTAAATGAAAATTAATGAAAAAAATACGATGAAAAAAATTAGAGACATAAGTGTTTAAATATCAAATGTTTAAATATTTTTATTACAATTAAAACGTGGTGTGAATAATAAAAAGTGTATAGTGTGAATATAATTAGCCAATATGATATTAGAATTACAAATTAATATACAATGTAGATGGAGGACCCCTATTGCATAATATTTTAATGACTAATTGGCACATCATTTTATCTAATTTTGATAAGTAGATGAAAATTTTAAATATTATTTCATGATGAGGAGCTTTTGGAGTAAGTGGTGAATAAATTACCGTCGAATTTAGGCTGTCTATTAAAAGTGTCAAAGGTTTCAACTTTCAAAATTCAAGAATTCTATATTGATATTACCAAATTAATCTCTAAATTTATTTTAGATTTCAATTTACAAACGTAATAAGAATCTAAACGTCCAAGATCAAAAAAGGCATAGTACTGTCTAATAAGACACTTGTATTAATGGTTCTTAACTTATATTTTTAGTGCAAAAATGATCTCTAACTTTTTGTTTTTGGACACAGCAGTCCAATTAGTTCTTATTTGATAAAAAAACAAAAAATTCCTTAGTTTTAATTAAAGAAAATTGTAATTGAATTTCTAACTTTGGCAAAATGTACAAATAGGTACGATACATTTATTAAATAATATTTAATTTAGCTTATTAAATATATCGTGTCAATTAAATTTTTCATAAGAGAAAAACGTAAAATTATTGCACTTTAAGTATATATAATTGTTATGTTATGTGAAAAATCTGAATAAAATTAAATTAAATAAATAAATAAATGGCATATATAATTTTATAATATTGAACCAATCTTATTATATTTTTTAACAAAAAAATAATAACAAAAATTAATTTACACATTATGTGTTCTCTATTTTTTTACGAATATAATTTGAGCTCTAATATAATTAAATAAAAAAATTTGAACATCAAGTTTGTGACAAAGTTATTTTTATTTTTTATGTTGTAACGATAAAATTAAAGTTTAAATTTTAAATAATATGATTACTTAATAATAATAAAATAATTTTAATTAACACATTTGTTAATAATTATGAGCTTAAATTTTAGTTATTTTATAATAGTTCATAAAATATACAAAATAATTTAGCATATTATCAATTTACAAAAAATGAAAGTATTTTTATAAAAGTTAGGAATCTAATTGAAAATTTCTCTAATTAAAAATAAGGGTATATTTGTCTTTTTATCAAATAAGGACCAATTGCGCATTAAAATACATATGTTAGAGACTTTTGTTCTCAAAAATAAAGGTTGGGGACTATTTCTGCACTGAGGGAAAAGGTTAAGGACTATTTGCGCCAATTTTTCATAGGACAAATAGCACTAGGGGTCCCAAACCTTCAATGACTAGCACTCTAGGTCCTTAATCTTTAAAAAACTCGCGATCAATATCTTTCTATTAAAAAAATTGTTATTTTGACTATTAAATGATCAAAATTTTATTAAAATAACTAAATTACCCTTTTTGGATTGAAAATAAAAAAACAAAGAGAGATTGCAATCAACCCCGTTCCACACTTCTTCATCTCCGATCAAACCCCTATCCCATTTTTTCTTCACCAATCAAATCCCAACCAACAAAATATAAAATTACAACCTACCAAACCAACTCTTCTTCTCCAAAATCACCGCCAACCACCTGAAAACCACCACACTTTTGCAGAGAAAACAAACTGAATTCAACCACACTCATGTAGAGAAAAAGAAAAAAGAAGCTTTTGGACACTGATAAAAACAAGGAATTTGAATTACAAAAGGTACATCGCCGGAAATCGCTCATCTCCAGTAACTGAACCGACGTCGGAGATCAAAAACTCACTGCAAGAACGCAATCTCATATTAGAAACACTCCAATTTCTTCAACTCCATTGTTTGTGCAAACTTCTTCCTTGAAACGAAAATCGGATATGGAAGAAGTTTCTGGCGATGAAGTGTTTACTTTTTGCTCTTTTTTATTTTTCTATTTTTCTAGAAAACAAGGAAACATAAAGAATAACAATGAGACAAGAAATTCATCAACGTCAATTTCATAATCCCTTTCTGTTCCTTGTTCCATCCCTTCAACACAAGAAAAAACGAAAAACTAGGTTTTTCTCCCCAAGAAGTGATCAATGTTGTCTATCCATAAAGATGCAAGAAGATTACTAGATTTAAAATGAAAATAGCCCTTTAGTTATGTTAGGTACATAAATTAACGAACACTCGTTATCTTCAGATCTGGTGCTGGCTGGTTGTTTTCGGTGGGTGGTGGACGGTGAGCGACAACGATTTTGGAGTAGAAAAGTTTTAAGGTGGGTGATTGATTGTAATTTTTTTTAGTTGGTTGGGGTTGGTTGGAGAAGAGGAAGTGAGAGAGGGGGTTTGTTGTAATTTTTGTTTTTTTGTTTTTCTATTTTGTTTGTTTTAATTCCAAAAGGGTAATTTGGTTATTTTAAGAAAATTTTGATCATTTAACAGTCAAACTAACGATTTTTTAATAGAATAACCTTGATCGCAAGTTTTTTAAAAATTAAGGACCTGGAGTGCTAGTCATTGAAGGTTCGGGACCCCATCGTTACAAAGTTCAAAGGTTCAAGACCCCTAGTACTATTTACCCTTTTCATATATATATATATATATATATATATATATATATATATATATATATATATATATATATATATATATATATATATATAAGTTGGTTAAACATCATTTTTATCTACATATTTCGTATGACCTACAATTTTTATCCATTTTTTATCCACACATTCATAGGAGCCACTATTTATAATCTACAAAAATATTTACGAAACATACTTTGAATTAACTCTATGGTCCAACATCTGAGCTCCAACAAAAATCTCAACTTCCAAATCTGAGCAATAAAATATTGTAGGCCAATGTTGGTGTTGAATAGGCTTCCGTGTATTACGAACTCCACGATGTCTAACCATAAAGATCCATCTTAGTCCATGTTTTGGTAGTGTTGTAATTTTTTTTAAGTGCTAATATTATAAGTTGTGGGTAAATGTGTTGATAAAAAGTGAGTTGTAAATTGTGAGTCCTATGAAATATGTGGATAAAAAATGAGTTGCAAGTGTAGGTCCTATCAAATGTGTGGATAAAAAATGAGTTGTAAGTGTAGGTCCTATTAAATGTGTAGATAAAAAATATGTTTGATCATTTTGACCAACTGAAATTACAAAGTAAAAATCCTCAAACATGTGCTTATTCCCACTTATAGGTTTACATAAAACATGTAAAATTTTAACTTTAAAGATTAAAACATGAAAACTAAAATACTTCGGCACATAAAAACATCAATGATGCATACCATGTTGGTTATATTATGTATACTCGAGCTTAACTTGAAATTTGAACTTGAAAAGGTAAATGGGGAAAGCTTGAAAATTAATAAATTGAGGCATTAAATTAAAAATTGAAACAAATAATGGTATTAAATTGAAATCTTCTCTTAAGGTTCAACACACTTATGAAGGTGTTTGGGAACACGAAGTTAACATTAAAAAAATTACTTTTTCGTGATGACAAAAACTATCTTACGGGTTCAACACTTTTCTTGTAAAAATGAAAAGAAAAGAATAAATGAATGGACTGGAAGTTCTAGAAAAATAAGGAGAAATTAGAAACATAATAATCAGTCTCATAACTTTAGCATGATTTAGAAAAAAAAAAACAATATTATCATTATTAGTGCAATCACATGGATATTTGAATTTTTAACTTAATGCCTCCTTGAATACATAATTTCTAAAATGTGATGAAATAATGATATTTTTCATTTCAAATTTCGCGTGTCGATGTAGAAAAAATTGGAAATGGGATGAAAATTTTCAAAATAAAGTTATATATGTGAAAATGGGTGAAGAAACAAGGAAAGAAGTACCAATAAGAACAAAACCAAAGGCATCATAAAGAAGAAATGATGTACAACTCACATGTAGCATCACTTATACAAGAACATAAGTGGTGTCCATAAAATCTCGCTCCTGCAATTTTGGGAGAATGTCATAAACCTTCAAGAAGAGAAGAAGGGTATGCGAACATATAGATGATTAAATATCTACATATAGTGATGTGATCATATTAATTTTAGATGGGACTAAGGTTAGAAAATAATCAATAAACATGCACAAAATTATTTAACCATGAAATAACACTCCTTGCATGACATCAAAATTAACTTTGGACTCAAGATATGTCAATGATTTGTTAAGTATCACATAACAACAATAATTGGTAATGGATGCAAAAGTTATCACGTTGCTCAATGATTTGTTAAGTATCACATAACAACAATTACTGGCAATGGATGTGTCAGCGATTTTGTATCTTTAATAATTTTCCAAGTGTACAGATCGCTCAAATAATAAAGTGGATGTTGAGTCCAAGTATCATACCCAAAAAGATTTAGATAATTCAATTTCAATTAAATTAACTTTAACTAAATCGAATAAACTTTGAAAATTTGGTGTTTAAAACTAATTAGAATAATTAACTAATTAAAATTCAAACAAACAAGAGATTAAATTAAAGAAGAATTACTTTAAAACTGGAAAATAAAATAAAAGAAAAGCATGCTAGGATCTCGAATCCACTTATACCAATTTCTTTTAACTCGAACCGTTGAATTTGATAACATGATTTAATTATGAAGATCAATATTCCTAATTTGTTTAACAATCTCTCTCGAGTAGAATTAAACATATTCATATATGTGACTCGACTATATCTCTATGATGAATGTGAACATACAAGAATGCATTAGAATTTGTGAATATTTAAATATCACGTAGAGCATAGCAGTATATCTCTATCTCCTATCGTACTCTACGATAATTGATACTATGTATAACTTATTTTCTATCTCTCAAAGGTAAAACAAGTCACATGTATCATACAACTATTACGCACATAATTGTAGATGAAGATTTATCAATTATTCAGAATTAAAAACGTGTTTAAATATAAAAACTAGGTTCAAAGAATTAAATGATTGTGATACAAGTTTCATTATGATCCTAGCACTAAAAAGTTTAACCTAACATACTAAAAAGAAGAAAATAAAAAGAAAAATAAAATATGGAAGCCATCACCCGGATCCGAAAAAAACTTGAAAGAAAGAAATCTTGAACTTGATCTTCGTTGAATTGTTGCAAAGATAAATCTTGATCTTCGTTCTTGTTTCTCTTCTTGTTTTTCTCCCAAGAATCGGCCTCTAAAACTCAAATTTTGGTATAAGTTAATAACTCATATATATATTTACCTTATTTTGTCCCAAAAGATCCCAAAAATTCATTAAAATCATGCCCAAAAGGTTTCCTAATTGAATTAGAACTCAAAAAGGAAATAAAAATCTGCGTCTGCCAAAATTACATTGGGCGATCGCCCAGTGAAAACCCGGGAGATCACCCATGCATGTTGTTTTCCATTCTGCTGTTAGCTGAAGGTGTTGGGCGATCGCCCAGATTTAAGCCTGGGCGATCGCCCAACTTACGCTGTTTTATTTGCGATGACTATTTTTCAAATAATCATAATTTCTTGTAGGAAACTTAAAATTGGGATCCGTAAAAAGTGTTGGACTCGTAATTGAATTATATTTCGATGGTATATCATTTGCCTCTTAAAGATTGTAATCTCAAAAATTGTACTCGAATTTCTCCACATACTTCGGTGGTAAGTTTCTCAATTCGGTTCTTTGGCTTTTTGGTGTTTGATCCATTGATTCAACTCTTTATTGTCATTCCAATACACTTTAAACTTATTGATTTTATCTTATTCCTCATCCTCCAATGTTTAGCTCTTGATATTCACTTCAAAAACTCAACTTAGTCATCGATTTCACCAAGTTGTTGCTCTTTCCATCCATTATTCTCTATTTGCTTATAAACAGATCCAAAACTAAAATATGAAGAATAAAATACCAAATTAAGTATAAATTCAATAAAATGAAGGGATAAAAGATTAGTTTAAAGGCCTGAATAAGTGCACAAAATGCACTTATCAAACACCTCAAACTAAACATTTGTTCGTCCTCAAAAAAAAAACTACAAATTTAAACTAAGCTAAAAGAATAATCATAAATATAGTTAATGTTAAATTTCTTACCATATGCCTCAAGTTCGAAAATAAAGCAACACTTTTAGAAATATATTATATAACACAACAATTAAATCCGATGCTAGATCTTTAGTTAGTGTGTAATTAGCCAAAAATTGAACTTATACATGTATTAGACCACAACCAATATTGTGTTGTTGATATTTTTACAGTCCCGAACCCTTTGTAGTCATTTATTCTTTACACATCTCGTAAATTATCACACTTATAAAGCTTTTTTCTCCAATCCCTAGGTGTTCTAGTGAATTTGGTTCTTATTGATCAACATAATGCTTTTTTTCAAATATAGTGATAAATATTAGAACTAGTAATCTTAGAACTAGGATAGTGAGTGATTTCTAAATTATCATCTTCAGTCTTCGAGGGTCTAACCTAGTAATCCTTACCGAGCACTTTAACTCTTTTTATTTTATTTAACCAATATAGACGATCTTACATCATGTGCAATACTTCTCTTTCACTAGTTTTCTATGTGACCCTGGTAACAAGCTTTAGGCCGATGACTCTCAAATCAGATGACCATAGGGCACCAGATTTTATGATACTTTGACAGGTTTAATCGCTCGAGTCCCATAAGCTAATAGAGAAGTGAATATGTAAATAAATTATTATACCCATAAGCTATATATATATATATATATATATATATATATATATATATATTATACCATGTAGTAGCTTATATATAAATAAATGACCATAGGACACCAAGTTTTAAGATACGCTAATAGACTTAATTGTTCGAGTCAGATATTTTATTTTATTTTATCAACAATGAGTAGTGCTCAGTTTAGACCCCTTGACTATAACCTATTTTACCAAAGATGAGATCCAGAAAACTCAAACCATCAAATTTCTCAGAACACAAGTTGTTGACCTCCAAAAATAGCTGCCAACAGCAACCCCACACCTCCTCTTTCTATGTATATTCCTCCTCACTTGGACTGCCACATGGTTTATTCAACCACGCAGATATGCCTAAGACCCGGTGGATCGATAACAAAGATAAAGAGAAACACACTATGGTAGATGTAATAAGCTTGAGGGCCCCTAACTAACAATTTTTCAGGTGATTATAACACTTGAAGACTAATTAGTATAGATGACTTGATATTTCTTGTGAAAGTAATAAAATTCAACATCTCCTTCTTGCGGAAATGAATTGGATATTTATAGGCAAATTTCATTAGATGTCCTTCATTCGATTTACGACACGTGGCTCGATCCAGAGAGCTCTAGGGTTACGTCTTGGGTGTCACATCATTAGCATTAATGAGGAAGTTTTCTTTCAGACGCAACTTAAGAGTCTATGATGGTAACAAGCCGTCTTTTGCATGCTGTCCCATCAATCTTTTCGGGTCTAACTTGTAGTGTGTCAGAGAGAGGTTGACACGCAATCAAAGTCGAACTTTGACAGCTTCGGCTGTCCTAGCTCCTGAGGGCAAATAGCCTCAGCTATCTGTCATCTTCGACACAAACAGCCTTGGAGAGAGATGTAAGTCAAAGCAGGTTGATTTTGATCGCGCTTTCGTGGAGCCCAGGTGGGATTACCCTGCCCACGTAGAACGCCAGGTGGGATTTGGGCGTAACACAAGTAGAAACTTTAACATTCCCAAACTGTTCTCAAAACAATTTGGTTACTAGCTTAAAGATTTAGGAACAAAATTTTTCATAATGATACTAAGTCAACAATATCAACTCATACACTCAAGTTATGTTCCCAATAAATGATAAATCAATAATGGATGTGTTCTTTATTAATCAGGTCTAACATGGATAAGCATTTAGATAAAAAGACAAATTAAAGTATTGTCTAATATTCTAACTAAAAACGTACTTAAATTCAAACAAATACCATCATTGGCGGCAAGATATTCAACAATAACTATGGAATTTATTTATTTTAAAAAAACAAAATAATAAAAAATTATTTATTTATTATTATTATTATTAAACTGAATAAAAAAATGAATTTTGCAGTTACTTAGACCTGAAAAATAAGTAAATTCAAAATAATTAAGTATCCTGATGCTTAACTCACCTCCAAACTAAAATATTACATTGTCCATAATGTAATAACAAAATAATGCAGATAAAGGAGAGAAAATATCAGTTACTCCCCAGAGATAGATGTGGAAAAGATGCATCTGGCTGGCTGAAGGTCCGGTTGAAGTGGACTCAGATGTAGTGCTGCGACTATTGGTCAAAAGACTACGTCATAAATATTATCCAAGCGGCTCGCAAAGTGGGACATTCTGCAATTGATATGGAAAAGCTTTATAAGGGCATTAATTAATAAATAAAATAAAAACTAACAAATTATTTAAATTAATTAAAACTACTACATATAAAGCAAGCAAATAAAAGGGTTAGAAAATAGGTTACCTCCCATTAAGCGCTTATTTATAGTCATTAGCTTGACTTATTGTTTGGTTTCTTTACGGCACTTTGAATAGTATTTTGGAGGACCTGTTTTGCTTGTATTTATTGACTATGTACCATTTTTCGTTTATCGTCACAAATTTGAATTTGTGCTCCTCATAAAAATATGTTTTTAGTGTAGCACCTTGCTCGAACACAATTACGAATAATTCAACTTCCTCATTGACCTTGAACACAAAATCAATTCTAGAAGAAAGAGAGGAATTGGAGAATTGATTGTATAACTCGTGCTTTTGTAATCTATAAGGAAATGAGATCGGAAGCTCAAATGGTTTGATATGAATGATTTCCTTAACATGCGGTGTACCTGATCTTTCTTTAACATCTAATATCTTTTCTTTATTTTCAACTGGCCTCTTTACAAGGATTTCTAGTAATTGCACCCCACTTCTGGTAGTAACAGCTATAACACTTTTCTTGATATTCACCTCTGTATTACTGGGCAACGCACTTAGTACTCTGGCTGATAGAGCAACTGATATCTGATCCACTTGTGTCTCGAGATTCTTTATTGAAGTGCATTGATTTTGAAAAGAGATCTCCGTCTTGTTCATGCATTGTTCAATTTTCTCGATGAATTTATTGAGAATGTCTTCTAATGATGTACTATTTTCTGGCTGCTGAAACTGTGGTCTGATATTATTATGATTATCCCTCCAAGAGAAATTTGGATTATTTCGCCAACTTGGATTATATGTGTTAGAGAAAGGATAATCTTGCTGATAATGGCCACCTTGAACATATTCGGCTTTGCACGGGTTGCTGTGATGGAATAGGACATTCTAATGTGCTATGATTTGTCCCACACTCTTCACAAGTTGATTCATTTGTTTGCATCGCATAGACTGATTGTGACATACTCTCCACTTTGTGTGCCAAATAATCTATTGTTTCATATAACACTGTGATAATGTCTACTTCCTCATCAATCTCATTAGCCTACTGCATTGCGATAAAATCTTCAAAAAGTATGTTGTCTTCATCAATCTTCGAAATTGCGTCATATCTCACGATATTAGCTTGTGCATTGCGAAGAAATCTCCAACAAGCATATTGTCCTCATCAATGCTAGATTGTCTTTGGATGATGTGTGGAGTCAAAAAGTCTCCAACTAACATATTGTCTTCATCAATCTCCTGATATTCCACCTTGTGTTGTGGTCTGAAAAGAGAAATTGAACAATAAAATAAACTAAAAATAATAAAAAAAATTAAATAAATAAAGTTCGAATTAGTGTTAAAATAACTGAAAAGAACTAAAACTAAACCCCCGGCAATAGCACCAAAAACTTGTCAGGGATTTTATATCTTTAATAATTCCTCAAGTGTACAAATCGCTCAAATAATAAAGTGGATGTTGAGTCCAAGTATCGTACTCACAAAGATTTAGATAGTTCAATTTCAATTAAATTATCTTAATGGAATCGAATAAACTTTGAAAATTTGGTGTTTAAAACTAATTAGAATAATTAACTAGTTAAAATTCAAACAAACAAGAGATTAAATTAAAGAAAAATTACTTTAAAATTAGAAAAGAAAAGAAAAGAAAAGAAAAGTGTACTGGGATCTCGAATCCACTTATACCAATTTTCTTTAACTCGAACTGTTGAATTTGATAACATGATTTAATTATGAAGATCAATATTCCTAATTTGTTTAATAATCTCTCTCAAGTAGAATTAAACATATTCCCATATGTGACTCGACTATATCTCTATGACGAATGCGAACATACAAGAATGCATTAGAATTTGTGAATACTTAAAGATCATTTAAAGCATAGCGGTATATCTCTATCCCCTATCGGACTTTACGATAATTGATACTATGTATAACCTATTTTTCATCTCTCGAAGGTAAAACAAGCCATAAGAATCATACAACTATTACGCACATAATTGTAGATAGAAATCAATATCAATTATTCAGAATTAAAAACGTGCTTAAATATCAAAAACTAGGTTCAAAGAATTAAAGGATCATGGTACAAGTTTTATCATGATCCTAGCACTAAAAATTTTAACCTAACATACTAAAAATAAGAAAATAAAAAGAAAAATAAAATATGGAAGCCATCACCTGGATCAGAAGAAAACTTGAAAAGAAGAAATATTGAACTTGATCTTCGTTGAATTGTTGCAAAGATAAATCTTGATCTTCGTTCTTGTTTCTCTTCTTGTTTTTCTCCCAAGAATCGGCTTCTAAAACTCCACTTTTGTTATGAGTTAATAACTTAAATATATAGCTACCTCATTCTGTTCCAAAAGATCTCAAAATTTTATTAAAATCGTACACAAAAGGTTTCCTAATTGAATTAGAACTCAAAAAGGAAATAAAAATCTGTGTCAGCCAAAATTACACTGGCGACCTGGGAGATTGCCTAGGCATGTTGTTTTCCATTCTGCTGTTGGTTGAAGGTGTTGGGCGATCGCTCAGCTTATGTTGTTTCCTCTGTGGCGGCTGTTTTTAAAATGGTCATAACTTATTGTAGGAAATTCTAAATTGAGATCCATAAAAACTGTTGGACTCGTAATTCAATTATATTTCCGATAGTATATCATTTGCCTCTTGAAGATTTTAATATAAAAAATTGTACTCGAATATCTCCACATACTTCGGTGGTTAATTTCTCAATTATGTTCTTTGGCTTTCCAGTGTTTGATCAATTGATTTAACTTTTCATTGTCTCTTCAACACACTTTAAACTTATTGATTTTATCTTTTTCCTCATCCTCCAATATTTAGCTTTTAATATTCACTTCAAAAACTCAACTTAGTCGTCTATTTTACCAAGTTGTTGCTCTTTCCGTCCATTATTCTCTATTTGCTTATAAATGGGTCCAAAACTGAAATATGAAGAATAAAATACCAAATTAAGTATTCAATAAAATGACGGGATAAAAGCTTAGTTTAAATACCTGAATAAATGCACAAAATGCACTTATCAGGATGCAAAAGTTATCATGGTTCTTGTGATGGTTGTACCATCTCGTCTAAAAGCTATGCTTAAATTGTTGAAAATGGGATACATTTATTATTTAAATATAGACTTCAACACATCTACCCATTCATTGTTTTATCAAATGATTCATACATATACAATTTTTCGCGAATGGATAACAAGAGACTTGAACTTAAAACTCATTTCATAAATGGGTAGCAAAGAAACTTGGATTCAGCACCTCTACCCACTCAAGTACCATGTTGGGACGTGTACAATACCTGCTCTACCCACTCAAGTACCATGTTGGGACGTGTACAATACTAATTTAAATATATAAGTTTGTCTTCTCCTTAAACTTGAACTTTGTAAATGATGTAGATAAGAGTTGATTATCTTATTCTAAATTCCATAAAACAAAAAGCTTCAACAAATGCATTTTTTCCAAATTGCCACCCTCATAGTAACAAATCAACCCTTAATTCATGGAATGAACTTGTCTTGTGCATGATGAGTTATTATTTCATTAAATTTCACAATTTTTTTTATTGTATTCAAATTTTCATATTCACGAAAGAAGTTTAATTAGCAGAAGCTACAAAAATACTGCGTAATTTCCTTTTAATAAAAGAAAAATTGAGACACTCATATCAACATTTTTGTTGGATAAAACATAATTATACATGATAAAGTTTCATGCATATTATATGGCAGTCATAAAATTGAAAATGGGAAAAAAAAGTAGAAAACTTTTAATCTTATCTGCTTATTATCTGAAAAAGCTCCAGTTAAGTCTACACTTAGCAAAGTATCATTCTCAATTTTTTCTCATTTGTCTCTAATTGTGGCCAAAGTAAATGTCCGGCATCTAAAATTCATCAAAACGTCCCTCAATTCTCTAATTTTCAAAGAGAACTATAAGCTTGATATAATGATGAAAATTTATAAAATCCAAAATGAGAATTAAAACTAACACTCAAACAAGTACAAATGTTCAAATAAGTATAAGAAATTAACAAAAATAGACCTTAAACAATCAAACAATTGCACATAACAGTCAATTCACAAACCTTTGTCCAGAACAACTATCGAAAAAGGACAAAGTGGGGCATGAATAGTTAAACAGGTGGATTCATGTAAATAGTTTCTATTTGGAGAAAAAAAAGATTTGGTTGGGTACCCAAATAATCAACGGATCTGCACATTCGTTTGCAGTTTTTCAAAAGACATGACTGAAATTGAAAGGAAGACGAGAGAAAAGGCGGAATGTTAGGAGAAAAATGGTATTGAAAAAAATGTGTGATTAGGAAAAATTTGAAAAGAAAAGAAATGGTGTTGTTTCAATCCATCAGAAAAAAACAAAAGAAAAATTAATAGTATGTGGGCACACATTCCTAAGAATAATTCCCACAATAAAGTCCATCTTTTAATATATATATATATATATATATATATGCACGTGCGTTGTACATGGTTTTAATTGTTAATAGTTAAAATGTTAAAATAATAATTGCAATAAAGATAAAAGAACACGTTTGTCGATAATATGATGTATTGTATTGTTCGACGTTATAATGTAATGTTGATATTTTATTTACATTTATAGAAGTACAATTGTAATCGAGATGGATTTTATATATTGGTAATACCAACAGTAACTTGAACCCAATGAATACTTTTTGGTGATTTGAGTTTTGATAATTGACGAACCCTTGATATCACATCTATGGAATTAATGATATATTAAAATGGGTCTTCATGACTGAAGAATAAAATTAATAATTATTAATTTCAGCATGAGAGGATGATAGACATCAAATAGTTGACATGTATCTTATACTTTCTTTTAATTTTATCATTCGTTGGGTAAATTTTATTTTTACTAAATAAAAAAAAATTGCAATATCTTAAGGACTGAGAAAAAAGTATATTTTTAGATTTGCCTACTTCTTATTAAAGAGAAAAAATAGAGAAATTAAATAGAAGATTATGTTAAATTTAAATTAAATAGGTGGACATCTTATTTTTGGCCAACTATGATTCAACTTAAATTGAAAATAAATTTGTTTGGATTAATGGCATTATAAATTTGTTGCTACTTCTAGGTTTGGATTACCATTGGTTTTTAAATCGAGTTTTGATAAAGGTAATATGACATCCTCTAAGTCGTTTCGTGGCCTAAGTTTGAAAGAAGGCTTAAAGGTATTAGTATTATTGGTTTAAATACATAAACTACTCTTATTTATTCAATAATATTATGAAACTTTAGTTATTTACTAGTGTTTAAACCGTGCATCTCGTGATGGTGATTTCGGAAAAAAATCTAAAAAATTTTATTGGTTATAATCAAATCAAATACAATGCTATCATATAAATAACATTTTATTAGATATTATTACTTAAACTTTGAAAAATAACATAACTAATCCAAATTTTGGAAAACTTATTTGAAGACCAAATTTGTGGTTGAATTGGTTGGTTCTCCATCTCTATCACAAATTAGTATCTTCAATTATATATGATTTTTAGTTATAAAGACTGCAACATAAAGTTCTCAATGACTAAAAACATATTTTTTTAGATAAAGTCGAACATGTGAAAGATATTGATATTGACTCTTATTAATAGTTATAGCAATGCTAAATGAATTTGAATATTATTAAAAATAATCTGGTTTTCAATATCATTTTGAATCTAAAATCAGCAATTCAAATTAATAAATTATATAACCATGAAAGATTAAAGATAATGTTCATTCAAATAAAAATGAAGAGACAATAGAGTTATAGTGACAATAACACAAATGAAGTCTTTGAAGTGTCAATAGACTTAAAAAAAAAATTAATAAAACTTAATTTTTTTCTTCCTTCACAATCTTTCTCATCTTGTTGCTTGACATTTGAATCGTTGGATCACCATCTAGTATATCTTTAATGGAACCGCCATCTTCGACTATTAATGGATTAGATCGTTTGGTAGGTGTTTTGTTTGGGATACTAACTTCACTGTGAGACACACATAGTCCTACATACCAATAAAAGTTTATTGAATTATGTATAACATAAAGTTATCATAATTACATCAATAGTAACAACAAAAACTACATTTAATTCAACAATATCAGCGTGTTCAACTCGTGAAAGCCCATTAGATTCCTGAAAATAGTATTTTAAAAAAATAGATCCATCACAGATAAACATGGAAAATAAATATTCATCCTCAACTAAAGTTAACACACTTTTACACTAACCTGATTTTGGATATAACAACTTGATACATATTTTAATAGCCAATGGCAACTTATTCTTTTGAATGTTGTCAATTCGACAATGCACACATATCTGGTGGTTCAAAATTTATTTTTCAGACTACATACTAATACATATGGCTTCTTAGGTGTGATACGATGTCAAATAATTTTAAAAATCAAATTAAAAATACATTTAGAACATTCAACGATGCATTTTTAACACTTGAGTGTTGTTAAATTTTGATAAAAACTGTGGAGATTCGACATAGAATGACCAATATAGTTGGTCCAAATTTATTTTTGTGACCTAATGGTTATAAATACGTAGTAAATTCTATAAAAATTAAGTTTAGGCCATCCAAAAGTGGGATATACTTTTGTATGATATCAAATTTCAATCAAAGTATTTCGGCAATGTAAAATACGTATGGTTGTTCAAATCGTATTTCTGTGACTCCAAACAAGTACATATGGCTTTCTGGGTGTGACATGATTTCGAAAAACTTTGAAAAGAAAAGTAAATTTTGTTTCGAAGATTCAATTGTAGATTTTACACTTGACTGTTGTTAAATTTTGACAAAACATTAGATATTCGTCATGGAACAGACAGTGTGGTTGTTATATATGTATTTTCGGGATCCAAATCAAGTAAATATTGCTTCACAAAAGTTTTATTGTGATGAATACGTAGTGCAATCCTATTAAATTGAGTTTATTATCCAATGGTGCGTTATACTTTTGAATGGTTTCAAATATTAACAAAAATGGTTCAACAAAAAAAAACATACATGGTTGTTCAAAATCTATTTTGGTGATGAAGGTGATATCAAAGTTCGACAAAGATGGTGGAGATTTGACATTCAATGGCCAATATAGTTATTCCAAATGTATTTCGTGACCCAAATCAAGAAAATATAGCTTGAAAAGTGTAATGGTGATGAATACGTAATGAAATCCCGTAAAATTATGTTTAGGACATCCAATTGTAGGTTATACTCTAGAATGGGGACCAAAATAGTTCGACAACGAACAATGTATATGGTTCATGAAAATGTATTTTTGTCACTCCAAACAGGACAAATGGCTTTGTAGATATGATATGATGTTGACAAATTTCAAAAATCAAATTAGAAACACGCTAGAGATTGACCAAATGTTCAACAAAAAACAATGTATACGGTTGTACAAAAATTAATTTTGTGACTCCAAACTAGTACATATGACTTTGTAGGTGTGACATGATGTCGAAAATGTTTGAAAATAGACATTTCGAACAATCAATGATAGATTTTACACTTGTGTTGTTAAATTTTGACAAAAACTATAATATGGTTCTTTCAAATTTATTTTCATGACCCAAATCAAGTATACACAGCTTCACAAAATTGTTGTAGAGATGAATACGTTTTGAAATTCTATTATACGTTTATGACCTACAGTGGTGGGTAATGCACTCGAATGATGTCAAATTTTGACAAAAATTGTTTAATAATGAACAAAGTATATGGTTGTTGAAAATGCATTTTGTCAACTCCAAACTTGTACATATAGCTACGTAGGTGTGATATGATATCTAAATAGTTCTTAAATTAAATTAAAAATATATTTTCTTCAATCAATGGAGGATTTTTACATTTTTAGTTAAAAACGGTGGTGATTCAATATTAAACGGTCTGTATGGTTGTTAAAATGTATTTTCGTTACCAAATCAAATAAATATAGTTTCACAAAAGTATTATGACAATGAATATATAACAAAATCCATCATAATTTAATTCTACGCTTATGACAGAATGATGTAAAATTTTGATAAAAATAGTTGTTTGGAACGTATTTATATCACTAGAAACTAAAACACGTGACTTCTTTTGATTGTTGTGATGTCGAAAAACTTTGAAAATCAAGTTAAAAATACGTTTCGGATATTCAACTATCGATTCTACACTTAAGTATTGTTAAATTTTGACAAAAATAGAGGAGATTCAACATTAAATTGCCAATATGTTCATTTCAAATTTATTTTCGTTATCCAAATCAATTAAATATAGCTTCGTAAAAGTGTTAAGGTGATGAATATGTAATCAAATCTCGTGAAAATTATGATGAGGACATCCAATGGTGACTTATTCTTTTGAATGTTGTCAATTCGACAATGCACAACATATGTGGTGGTTCAAAATTTATTTTTCAGACTACATACTAATACATATAGCTTCTTAGGTGTGATACGATGTCGAATAATTTTAAAAATCGAATCTAAAAATACATTTAGAATATTCAACGATACATTTTTAACACTTGAGTGTTGTTAAATTTTGATAAAAACAGTGGAGATTCGACATAGAACGGCCAATATAGTTGTTCCAAATTTATTTTTGTGACCCAATGGTTATAAATACGTAGTAAATTCTATAAAAATTAAGTTTACGCCATCCAAAAGTTGGCTATACTTTTGAATGATGTCAAATTTCAATCAAAGTATTTTGACAGTGCAAAACACGTATGGTTGTTCAAATCGTATTTCTGTGACTCCAAACAAGTACATATGGCTTTCTAGGTGTGACATAATTTCGAAAAACTTTGAAAAGAAAAATAAAATTTGTTTCGAAGATTCAATTGTAGATTTTACACTTGACTGTTGTTAAATTTTGACAAAACATTAGATATTCATCATGGAACAGACAATGTAGTTGTTATATATGTATTTTTGGGAACCAAATTAAGTAAATATTGCTTCACAAAAGTTTTATGGTGATGAATACATAGTGCAATCCTATTAAATTAAGTTTATTATTCAATGGTGCGTTATACTTTTGAATGGTTTCAAATTTCAACAAAAATGGTTCAACAATAAAAATACATACATGGTTGTTCAAAACCTATTTTGGTGATGAAAGTGATATCAAAATTCAACAAAGATGATGGAGATTTGACCTTCAATGGCCAATATGGTTCTTCCAAATGTATTTCGTGACCAAAATCTAGAAAATATAGCTTGAAAAGTGTTATGGTGATAAATACGTAATGAAATATCATAAAATTATATTTAGGACATCCAATTGTGGGTTATACTCCAGAATGGTGACCAAAATAGTTCGACAACGAACAATGTACATGGTTCATGAAAATGTAATTTTGTTACTCCAAACTGGACAAATGGTTTCGTAGGTATGATATGATGTAGAAAAATTTCAAAAATCGAATTAGAAACACGCCGGACATTGACCAAATGTTCAACAACAAACAATGTATACAGTTGTACAAAAAGTAATTTTGTGACTCCAAACTAGTACATATGACTTTGTAGGTGTAACATGATGTCGAAAATGTTTGAAAATCGATATTTGGAACAATCAATTGTAGATTTTACACTTGTGTTGTTAAATTTTGACAAAAACTATAATATGGTTCTTCCAAATTTATTTTCGTGACCCAAATCAAGTATACACAGCTTCACAAAATTGTTGTAGAGATGAATACGTTTTGAAATTCTATTATACGTTTATGACCTACAGTGGTGGGTAATGCACTCGAATGATGTTAAATTTTGACAAAAATTATTTAATAATGAACAAAGTATATGGTTGTTGAAAATGTATTTTGTCGACTCCAAACTTGTACATATAGCTACGTAGGTGTGATATGATATCTAAATAGTTCTTAAATTAAATTAAAAATATATTTTCTTCAATCAATGGAGGATTTTTATACTTTTAGTTAAAAACGGTGGTGATTCGATATTAAACGGTCTGTATGGTTGTTAAAATGTATTTTCGTGACCAAATCAAATAAATATAGTTTCACAAAAGTATTATGTCAATGAATATATAACAAAATCCCCATAATTTAAGTCTAGGCTTATGACAGAATGATGTAAAATTTTGATAAAAATAGTTGTTCAGAACGTGTTTATATCACTAGAAACTAAAACATGTGACTTCTTTTGTTTGTTGTGATGTCGAAAAACTTTGATAATCAAATTAAAAATACGTTTCGGATATTCAACGGTCGATTCTACACTTAAGTATTGTTAAATTTTGACAACAATAGAGGAGATTCGACATTGAATGGCCAATATGGACATTCCACATTTATTTTCGTTATCCAAATCAAGTAAATATAGCATGGTAAAAGTGTTAAGTTGATGAATATGTAATCAAATCGCGTGAAAATTATGATGAGGACATCCATTGGCGACTTATTCTTTTGAATATTGTCAATTCGACAATGCACAACGTATGTGGTGGATCAAAATTTATTTTTCAAACTACATACTAATACATATGGCTTCTTAGGTGTGACACGATGTCGAATAATTTTAAAAATTGAATTAAAAATACATTTAGAACATTCAACAATGCATTTTTAACAATTGAGTGTTGTTAAATTTTGATAAAAACTGTGGAGATTCGGCATAGAACGGCCAATATAGTTGTCCCGAAATTATTTTCATGACCCAATAGTTGTAAATACGTAGTAAATTCTATAAAAATTAAGTTTAGGCCAAAAGTGGGCTGTAGTTTTGAATGATGTCAAATTTCAATCAAAGTATTTCAGCAATGCAAAACACGTATGGTTGTTCAAATCGTATTTCTGTGACTCTAAACAAGTACATATAGCTTACTAGGTGTGACTTGATTTCGAAAAAGTTTGAAAAAAAGTAAAAGTCAATTGTAGATTTTTTGAGAAAATTCAAAATTGTAGATTTTATAGAATGGACAATGAGTGTTGTTAAATTTTGACAAAACATTAGATATTCGACATAGAATGGACAATGTGGTTATTCTTTATGTATTATCTAATGGTGCGTTATACTTTTGAATGGTTTCAAATATTGACAAAAATGGTTCAACAAAAAAAACATACATGGTTGTTCAAAATCTATTTTGGTGATGAAGGTGATATCAAAGTTTGACAAAGATGGTGGAGATTTGACATTCAATGGCCAATATGGTATTTCCAAATGTATTTCGTGACCCAAATCTAGAAAATATAGCTTGAAAAGTGTAATGGTGATGAATACGTAATGAAATCCCGTAAAATTATGTTTAGGACATCCAATTGTAGGTTATACTCTAGAATGGGGACCAAAATAGTTCGACAACGAACAATGTATATGGTTCATGAAAATATATTTTTGTCACTCCAAACTGGACAAATGGTTTCGTAGGTATGATATGATGTAGAAAAATTTCGAAAATCGAATTAGAAACACACCGGACATTGACCAAATGTTTAACAACAAACAATGTATACGGTTGTACAAAAAGTAATTTTGTGACTCCAAACTAGTACATATGGGTTTGTAGGGGTGACCTGATGTCGAAAATATTTGAAAATCGACATTTCGAACAATCAATGGTAGATTTTACACTCTTGTTGTTAAATTTTGACAAAAACTATAATATGGTACTTCCAAATTTATTTTCGTGACTCAAATCAAGTATACACAGCTTCACAAAATTGTTGTAGAGATGAATACGTTATGAAATTCCATTATACGTTTATGACCTACAGTGGTGGGTAATGCACTTGAATGATGTCAAATTTTGACAAAAGTTGTTTAATAATGAACAAAGTATATGGTTGTTGAAAATATATTTTGGCGACTCCAAACTTGTACATATAGCTTCGTAGGTGTGATAAGATATCTAAATAGTTCTTAAATCAAATTAAAAATATATTTTCTTCAATCAATGGAGGATTTTTATACTTTTAGTTAAAAACGGTGGTGATTCGATATTAAACAGTCTGTATGGTTGTTAAAATATATTTTCGTGACCAAATCAAATAAATATGGCATCACAAAAGTATTATTACAATGAATATATAACAAAATCCCCATAATTTAAGTCTAGGCTTATGACATAATGATGTAAAATTTTGATAAAAATAGTTGTTTGAAACATATTTATATCACTAGAAACTAAAACATGTGACATCTTTTGTTTGCTGTGATGTCGAAAAACTTTGAAAATCAAGTAAAAATACGTTTCGGATATTCAACGGTCGATTCTACACTTAAGTATTGTTAAATTTTGACAAAAATAGAGGAGATTCGACATTGAATGGCCAATATAGTCATTCCAAATTTATTTTCGTTATTCAAATCAAGTAAATACAGCTTCGTAAAAGTGTTAAATTGATGAATATGTAATCAAATCGCGTGAAAATTATGATGAGTACATCCATTGGCGACTTATTCTTTTGAATGTTGTCAATTCGACAATGCACGTATGTGGTGGTTCAAAATTTATTTTTCAGACTACATACTAATATATATGGCTTTTAGGTGTGATACGATGTTGACTAATTTTAAAAATTGAGTTAAAAATACATTTAGAACATTCAACGATGTATTTTTAACAATTGAGTGTTGTTAAATTTTGATAAAAACTGTGGAGGTTCGGAACCTCTGTTGCAATTCGCCACTGTCCAACAGTTCATAGCTTTGGAAGATCAGATGTCCACTATGATGAATATGTTGCAGAAAATGACCGTTCCACCACTAGCAGTGGAGATTCCACCAACAGCAGAGACTCCACCAGCAACAGAGATTCTATCAGTAGTTGAAATTCCACCAGCAGTTGAGATTCTACCATCTGAAACTATAAAAACATAGGAAATGACATCCACTAGCCATTACTCAGTACCAACTATTTGGGAGAACCTTTTGAATGAGAAAATTGATGAGGCGATCGCCCGTAGGGGGTGACCAATTTCCATAAAAGAATATCTATTTACTGAAGAGCTGATGAGTGTACATTTGCCATTGAAGTTCAAAGAGCTAATTGGTGATTTTAATGGCACTACAGATCCCATCGATCACATACGAACCTTCCAAGACCAGGTAAGATTACACGATTGGCCAGATGCTATTGTATGAAAGGCATTTTCCATAAATTTGCAAAAGGATGCTAGAGAATGGTTCGACATGTTGCCCCCATGGTCGATCTCTTCATTCTCAGATTTTGCGAACAAATTTGCAATATGTTTTTCTAGTAGTGATCAAAAGAAGAAGACAGCAATGGGGCTCATTCAAGTGACACAGAAGAAATGAGAGTCTCTACACGGATACATGTCACAATTCAATAGGGCGACGTTAGGTATAAAAAAATTGCAAATGCCATCAGTAGTAACTTCTCTATTCAGCAGATTGAGAAACCATGTCTTCAGAGCTAGTCTCTCAAAGAAACCACCCGAGTCTATGACAGAGCTCCTTAGACGAGGAAATGAGTATATCGATCAGGAAGAAGTGATGAAGGGCAACCAGAAACGATTGAGATATATATGAAGGGAGTAATAAGAAGAGACGAGATGAAGAACCATCACTAAACAAGCAAAACACTCGTGGTACAACTGAGTACAGATATCGGCTGAGGGTAAAGGACGTTAATACAATATCTCGGATCCAGTTGACCACTCTGTTATCTACTATACTTCACAAAATAAGCACATTAAAAAGAGGTACAATGCTCAGAGACATTGAGAACTGATCCTTCCATTCACGACCCTAATTGCATATGTGAGTTTTACAAAGATCATGGGCATACTATCGATCAATGTCGAACTTTAAGAAACAAGATAGAGAGGCTGATTTCTGAAGGAAAGTTAAAGTACTTTGTGAAAAAACGTGTCGACAAAACGAAACAAGTAGTTCAAGAAAAGAGAAGAAAGTGGAGAGCACGAATGATACACATCATTGTTGGAGGATTAGCTGTGGGTGGATATTCAAAAAATTCTAGAAAAGGTTATACACGGTCTCTACAGGTAAATTCGATTATCGTGTCAAGCAGACTTTACCAATCAATTACCTTCAACGACGGAGACCTAGCGGGTACGTCCTTTTTACATGATGATACCTTAGTGATCACGGGCGATATAGAAAACTTTGATGTAAAACGAGTATTGTAGACACAGGCAATGCTGCTAATGTGTTAAGCTGGGAGGCCTTCAAGGTATTGAAAATACCGGTCGACCTACTAAAATCCATAAACACTCCTTTACAGAGATTTGGAGGAGGAACTATTGATAGCCCAAGAATAACTAACTAAGAGAGGGGGGGTGTGAATTGGTTTTCTCAAATTTTTTCGTAGACTAATCTCAAAATAAGAAATTTAAGAAATAAAAATTAGTCCACTAAAAATACGAGCACAATGTAAATAAATAAAAGGGTAGAGAGAGTACAAACGATATTTTTATAGAGGTTCGATCCAACCAATGATCTACTCCTCTGTTACCAAGCTCTTCAATACGAGCATGGCTTTTCCACTATCTTTAAGTGACTTATGGTACAATCCAAACCCTTACAATGTATCTAGTGACTTACAAACAAGGATCACTGATCCTTATACAATATTGAGCTTTCAATGGACCTCAATACGACCCAAAGATATAAAGAAATAGATTTGAGATTGTATTTCGCTCTTGATGAATGATAGATACAAGTTCAGTATTAAGAGAGACTAACACTTTAATGAATAACAATAGATAAAAAAGCTCAAGTGTTGGAAATAAACTTTGTTGATAATGATGAATCAAAAGTTTGATTTGATCAAACAAAATTTTTCAATGAATGATTTTGAAGATATAAATGCAATGAAACTTGAATGAATTTTCTCAATGTGATTCTCTCTATTAATGCTCTTGTAAGTGTTGTTGAATGATAATAAATGAAGAAGTATTTATAGAGATGAATTTTCGTCACTTTCTGTTGAAATAGATGACCAGACGGTCGACCTATTGGTAAGTTGGTCGGAATTAGCCATTGGAACAGTAAAAATCAGAACGGACACCTTTTGGAAAATGGCAGCCAGACGATCGACCAGTTCATCCAAACGGTCGACCGTTTCATCTAAATCGTTGACCGTTTCCACAGTTTGAAAATTTGCTTTGTGGCTTTGATAAAAGTATTTTATGGAAGTGATATCAACATAGATTTTGTGCATAAAAATATTTTTGAGCTTTCATTCATTTAATTGTTAAAAAATAAAGAGTTAATACATTTATAATTTTATCTAGAAATCTATTCTTCGATCTTGATCTTTGAATCTTGAATTTTAGATCTTGAGACGCTTGAACTCTTGTATTGATTTGACTTTGATCTTGACATTACTTGAGAGTTCGATTTGTAGCGCTTTAAATATTACTTGAAAATATATTGTTAGTAAACAATACTAATTTGTTTGTTATAATCAAAACATTAAAGTTTAAAATTAACCATAGGTCAACAATTTTCCTTTTTTTTTATTATGACAAACAATGTGATGTGTAATTGAGAATATAAAGAATAGTAAGATCAAATAAAGTATATATATTCCCCCTTTCTTTTTCAAGTAAGCATTGTTTGATAAAATGGTATTGTTTTCATTTAATTGATCACATTTTCTATCAAGTTACCAAGTTACCAAATTTTCATCCCATCAAGATATCAATTTACCAATTCGTTTGTCACATCATATTTCATCACATTACATGACATATGATTTCATCACATATGATTTTATCACGTGACATATCGCATATATTTTCTCCCTTTTGGCATAAAGAAAAAGTTAAAATCGAAACATTAAGGTAAGACATATTATCTCTAAATGAAACAAAATATGTCATTCATTGATAGAAATGAAATTTAATGGCAATCATAGTTCAAAGGTACATAAACGAAAACTAGAACATATGATTGTTTCAAAAACGCATAAAAATGGTCATGAAGGAAAAATTGTTCGTAAAAAAACACATAAACTAAAAAGCGAGAAAAGCTAGTTCTCTGGTGGAGGATGCGGAGGAAGCACATTGTCAAGATGGAAATGGAGTACTTGAAATAGTGATGTCATGCTGTCTACCGATTGTTGTAGATTTTCCACCGAGTTTTGTAGGCTAGCCGTCGTGTTGTGTAAGTCGTTCATGGTATTTTGTAGGCCATCTACGGTGGTAGTAAGCGAGTTAATCTGGCCATTGAGAAGATTGTAATGGTCCTCATTGAAACCGGAGGTAGAGGATGACGGCCTATGTGATCTTGGTTGAGTCGGAGGAATATCTTCATCTTCATCCATATCCTCACCACTCTCAAATGGAAAAGTAGATGGTCCCAACTCATCATCAAATTCCTTAGATTTCACCACCCATTGCCCATCCTCTTGAAAGATTTTCATGTGTTTAAGAGTAAGAGTATTGATAGTGTCAGTGGATTTTGAAAAAAGAGCGATCGCATCATGGAACGAAACTTCGAAATGTTGAAAGATTTTTGTAAGGATCATTCCGTAAGGCCTTAGACCTAGTATCGCAAAGAAACGAGTCCATATGATTGAGCATGATGTAAGGAAAATCTAGTTTTCACCTAACTAATATGGAATCGAGAAGGAAGACGTCATAATGATTGACTTCATCGAGGTGACCTTTTCTAGGGATGATGATATGAGAGATGATATTGTGCAAGACACGACATGTGAGTGTTAGTTGATTTGTATTGAGTCGTACAGAGCTTCGAAGTGTTTTCCAGTGACATGACAACATGCCTCAACCGGATTGTACTATTCAAGATGATGAATCGTTTTTGTGGTATAAAAATGAATACCACCGTGCTCAAGTTCAAGAATAAAACGAAAAAATTCTTGAGTGATTTTGATTTGTTTATTTCGAACTAACCAAAAGATACCCGTCCCCCGAAGTGAAAACCATTTTACTATAGAATTATTTCATGATGGTCTAGTAAATTTTTTCATTAAGTATTAGAATGGAAACCCAACCCATGGCAACAAAAAGGTTTTCTATATGAAAGGAGGGGGCTTCAAAAGAAAATGAAGTGAGATCGACATTCTTACCGATGAGGATCGGGCATTTGTCAATCCGATTTTCCAAAGGAGAACCTTCTTCTTCGGAAGATGGAGAATGTGGCATTTCCTTCCTAGAGCGCTTGACTGCCATTTTTACCCGAGGCATGATGATAAAAGCGGATGATAGAACCTAGGGCTTCGTGTGTCCATTTGGGATGGATTTTGACGATTTTGTGGACAAAAACTAGGGAGTTTTAGAATTTGAGTGTGGAAATAATATGGGCTTTTTTATTTTGAATGCAAATTTGAAAGATTTGAGAGAGATTTGATGAATGGCAAGAGATTGGGAGAGAAAATCGTGGGTCGCTCAAAGATGGAATGAAGAAATTTAAAAATTTTCTGAGGTTAAAAACCTAATTTCTACTGATACGGTCGACCTGTTAACTCAGACGGTCGACCATTTTGACTGAAAATATCAAAATTAAGTCTCTGTTCAAACGGATGAAGAGGCGGATGAGGATGAGGTTATCTGTTTCAGCATAAACGGACGACTGTTTTATTAAGCGGTCGATCGGATGAACTTTTCAATTTTTACATAACTCTCTATTCAACCAGATGATTATCCGAACGCACAATGGGTCATCCGTTTATCTTCAAACAGACGTCCGTTTGAAGGAACGGTCATCCGGATGGACAATTTTGCAAATTTTTTACTGAAATCATCGATTTAGTACTTTGTCAAATAATTTTAAAATATGTTTGTCATATAAAATTCAATCAAATATATAATTCATAAAGATTTAGCCGCATACTTCACATTCATCAATTATGCCAAGATTTTGTCGAATATATGAAAATCTTTCAAGTGCTAACTGTTTTGAGAGAATATCGGCTAATTGCTTTACGGTGTTTACAAACTCTAAGGTTATATCTTCTTTTTATGCATGGTTTCATAGGAAATGATGTCTAATCTCGATGTGTTTGGTATGAGAATGCAAAATGGGATGTTTAGACAAATTGATGGCACTAGTGTTATCATACACAATAGGAACATTTTCAAATGATAGGTGATAATCACGAAGAGTTTGCTTCATCTATAGGATTGGAGCACAAGCAACGAAATTTTGTTTTTTACTAAACCGCAAAACTATGGCAAAGCCTAGAAAGTGGCAAGTTCCACTGGTGCTCTTACGGTCAATTGTGCAACCGACCTAATCAGCATCCAAATAACTGAGTAAATCAAAATGAGTCTCTTTAGGATACCAAAGACCTAAGGATCTAGTTCCGCTAAGGTAACGAAAAATACGTTTTACGACACTAAGATGAGAATTTTCAAGATTAGATTGATATCTAGCACATAAGCATACACCAAACATAATATCGGGCCTACTAGCGATTAAATAAAGAAGGGATCTGATCAAACATCGATATTTGGTTATATCAACGGGAGTACTTTGATCGTCTTTGTTCAATTTGATCGATGAGCTCACTGGAGTATTCATTGGTTTCAAGTCTTCCATTTCAAATCTTTTGAGCATATCCAAGATATACTTAGTTGGACTTATAAATATTCCATCATTAGTTTGTTTGATTTGGAGTCCAAGAAAGAACTTGAGTTCACTTATCATACTCATCTCAAATTCCCTACTCATACACTTAGAAAATTCTTCACATAGAGAAATGTTAGTAGCACCAAAAATAATATCATCAACATAGATTTGAACAATAATCATATCATTTTTTTTGTTTTTATAAATAGTGTAGTATCCGTCTTATCCATTAAAAAGCCATTTGATAAGAAAAATTTGCTTAATCTTTCATACCATGCTCTAGGAGCTTACTTTAATCCGTAAATGATTTTTCTAAGTTTGAAAATTTTGTCTGGGTATTTATGATTTTTAAAACCAGGCGGTTGCTCAACAAAAACTTCTTCTTGAATGACTCCATTCAAGAATGCACTTTTGACATCCATTTAAAAAAGAGTAAAATTCTTATGACAAGCAAAAGCAAGAAGCATGCGAATTGACTCTAATCTAGCAACCGGTGCAAATGTTTCTTCGAAATCAATACCTTCTTCTTGATTATAACCTTGAGCCACTAAACTAGCTTTGTTACGCACAAGTATACCATTTTCATCTCTTTTATTTCAGAAAATCCATTTTGTACCAATTACGGTTTGTGAACTTGGTCTAGCAACTAAATCCCAAACACGATTTCTTTCAAATTAATTTAGCTAGAATCTAAAATTCTTGTACTTCTTTAAAATTCTTTGGCTCAATTTACGAAAGAAAAGTACAATTGTTAAGAAAATTTCTAGAAGAGTTTCTAGTACTTACTCATTTTGATAGATCACCAATGATGAAATCTTTTGTGTGAGAATGAACAAACTTCCATTCTTTAGGTAATGGTAAAGAGTTAGGATTTTCATGAGGTTCTTCTTCATTTTGTTGCATAACTATTTCCTCCTCATGTTGATTTTCAACATTATTTGGATTCTTTGTCTTGATTTTGAATACTTAATTGTTCAAATGGAATTTCCAAATCTTCATCGTCAATGTTTTTCTCTTGTTCAATAGAGTTAGTTTCATCAAAAACAACATGCATGGATTCTTGAACTACTAAAGTTCATTTGTTAAAAACTCTATAAGCTTTGCTAGTAGATGAATATCCAAGAAAAATTTCAATATCGGATTTTGGATCAAATTTTTTCAAATTTCTTTTGTGTTTAATATAAAACGTTTACATCCAAAAATTTTACAATATTCGATATTGGGAATTCTATTTTTTCAAAGCTCATATGGGGTTTTGGTTTTCTTTTGACTAACCAAAACTCTATTTAAAATGTAGCATGAAATATTAACGGTTTGGCCCAAAAGTATTTTGATAAATTATTTTCATTCAACATGGTTCGAGCCATTTCTTGCAATGTTCGATTCTTTCTTTCTAGTACATCGTTTTGTTGAATAGTTTTAGGAGCTGAAAAATTATGTTCATATCCATTTGATTTACAAAACTCATCAAAATCAATATTTTCAAATTCTCCACCGTGATCACTCATAATTATGATAATGGTATATCTCTTTTTATTTTGGACTTTTTTGCAAAAATATTTAAATGTATTTAAAGCTTCATCTTTTAAATTCAAGAAAATAATCCAAGTAAATCTTGAAAAATCATCAACAATAACAAATGCATAATATTTTTCACTTAAACTAGCGGCTCTAGAAGGTCCAAATAAATCCATGTGAAGAAGTTTAAAAGTCTTGTAGTAGAAGAGTGTTGTTTAAGTTTGAATAAACTCTCTACTTGTTTTTCAAATTGACAAACATCACAAATTTTATCTTTCTCAAATTTTATATTTGGCAAACTTTTTACAAAGCTATTTTTGGAGATTTTTGAAAGTAAGTCCATACTAACATAACCTAATCTTCTATGCCATAACCAATAATCATCTTTTATACTTGATAGGCATTTTATTTCTTTTCCAAGTTTAAATTCAATATTTATGATGTAAACATCCTTACTTCGGCTCTCCATGAACAATACTTCTTTAGATATAGCATCTTCAATAAGACATTTAGAAGAATCAAATTTAATGAGATAACATTTATCGCATAATTGACTTATATTAAGCAAGTTATGTTTAAGGTTATTAACTAATAAAATATTTTTAATGGAAGGAGAAGAATGATTACTTATATTTTCAATGCATATAATTTTTCCTTTAGCATTGCCTCCAAAAGTTACATGACCTCCATCCTTTCTTTTGAAGGCTGGATAGCAATGATCGATCATCGGTCATATGTTTTGAGTAACTACTATCCAAGAACAAATTGCTCTTCAATTTTTGTGTTACCTACAAAAATTATTTTAATTTTTGATTTATGGTACCCACATAAGTTTGGGTCCTTGATAGTTAGTGTTTGTGGATTCTTTTATCCACTTATGTTTCCTTTTAAAGTATAGTCTCTTTTTAGTTGAACAATTAAAACAACATGACCAACTTTCTTGTAAAAACTACATGTTTTATTTTGTTGAAAAAAATTGGATGATTTCACAAATATATTTTCAAGGGATTTTTGTTTCAAGAAAGGTTTGTATCAAATTCCTCCTTTATTGAACACACAATTTTGCTCACCAAGCATTAATTCAAATTTTTTCTTCCATTTGGGTAAACTTGTGAATAATGCTTGTTAAATCAACAACTTTTTATTTCAAGGAAAGATTTTCTTTAATTAAAGATTTATGATCATCCTTTTCCTTTTCAAAATCTTTTTGTGCTATAAAATGTTTCTTGACTACCTTTTTCAATAAGAAATGTATTTTGAAACAAATTTTTGAAATTCATCAAGAATACTTGAACACAAAACTTGCTATAAAATACTTGTTTCAAAATACTCATCCACTACAAGAAATTTGATTTTTAACAACAAAAATTTTGGTCTTGTAAAGTTTCTCGACGACCATTTTTTGACAAAACAACCTAAAAATGACTTTCTACTACAAAAAAACTCATTGTTAAAAGTAAAATTTCTTGTAGTGATCTTAAATAGCCATGAAGCACATGTTGGCGATTTCTTCTTGAACTTCATCTTCTTCGAGATCATCTCATCACTATCATCCCATGTAGCTTGAAGTGCTTTCTTTTTGGTAAAATTCTTCTTATTTGGACATTCGGTCCTCTTGTGACCGGGTTTGTCACAATCATAACAAATGATCTTTTTATTTTTCTCTTCACCTTTGTCTTTCTTTTTTTGAAATCATCGATTATTTCAAAATCCTCCCCATTTCTTGACAAGAAGAACTAGATCATCAAGGTTTTCATCACTTATGTTCGTGTTGGAGGATCCTTCATCGTTTGTTGATTTTAAAGCAATTTACCGCTTGGGAGGCTCATTCATCTCTTCCTTACTTTTTCTTGTTTTCTCATTTGTTACGGAATTGTTGAGCTTATAAGTCATCAATATTCCATATAGCTCCTCTAATGGATAAGTGTTAACATTTTTTGTATTCTGTATCAACATCCTCAAGGAGTTCCAATCTTCCGAGAGAGACCTAAGTATTTTACTCACAATTTCACCTTTAGTAAATTTTCTATCAAAGCCCTTAAAGCTATTAATAATATCGGTAAAGCGAGTAATCATATATACTATAGGTTCGTCTTACTTCATAAAAAAAATTTCAAAATCTTTTGTTAAGAGTTTTATCTTAGTTTCTTTAACCTTGTTAGTACCTAAGTGAGTTATCTCTAATGCATGCCAAATATCATATGCAGAATCACATGTGCTAATATGATTAAATTCATTTTTATCTAAAGCACAATAAAGTAAGTTTTTGGCTCTAGTATTCAAAGATAATTTTCTTTTATCTTCTTCATCATATTCTTCTATAGGCTTAGGAATAGTTTGGTTCGGTTTATGTACCAACATTGTGCTAGTTTTTCAATAGTTGTAGTGAGTGTCATTAAAAAAGAGATGACGATTTGTAGAGTGTCTCTCAAGACTTTAAATATTTTAGTTAGTCATTACTCAAGATTGTATAATCTTTAATAAAAATGAGCTCCTTGCTCTGATACCAATTGATAGCCCAAGAATAACTAACCAAAATGGGGTGAATTGGTTGTCTCAAACTTTTTCGTAGACTAATCTCAAAATAAGAAATTTAAGAAATAAAAATTAACGCACTATTAGAAAACGAGCACAATGTAAATAAATAAAAGGGTAGAGAGAGTAGAGAGAATACAAACGATATTTTTATATAGGTTCGATCCAACCAATGATCTACTCTTCCGTTACCAAGCTCTTCAATACGAGCATGGCCTTTCCACTATCTTGAGTGACTTATGGTACAATCCAAACCCTTACAATGTATCCAGTGACTTACAAACAAGGAGCACCGATCCTTATACAATATTGAGCTTTCAATGGACCTCAATACGACCTAAAGATATAAAGAAATAGATTTGAGATTGTATTTCGCTCTTGATGAATGATAGATACAAGTTCAGTATTAAGAGAGACTAACACTTTAATTAATAGCAATAGATGAAAAAGCTCAAGTGTTAGAAATAAACTTTGTTGATAATGATGAATCAAAAGTTTGATTTGATCAAACAAAATTTTTCAATGAATGATTTTGAAGATATAAATGCAATAAAACTTAAATAAATTTTCTCAATGTGATTCTCTTTGTTAATGCTCTTGTAAGTGTTGTTGAATGATAATAAATGAAGATATATTTATAGAGATAAATTTTTATCATTTTCTGTTGAAACAGATGACCAAACGGATGACCAGACAGTCGACCTATTGGTCAGTCGGTCAGAATTAACCATTGGAACAGTAAAAATCAGAATGGACAGTTTTTGAAAAATGACAGCCAAACGGACGACTGGTTCATCCAAATGGTCGACCGGTTCACTCCAAACAGTTGACCTTTTTCATCCAAACGGATGACCATTTTCACAGTTTGAAAAATTATTTTGTGACTTTGATAAAAGTATTTTATACAAGTGATATCAACATAGGTTTTGTGCATAAAAATATTTTTGAGCTTTCATTCATTTAATTACTAAAAAATCAAAGAGTTAATACATTTACAATTTTATCTAGAAATCTATTCTTCGATCTTGATCTTCGAATCTTAAATTTCGGATCTTGATATGTTTGAACTCTTGTATTTATTTGACTTTGATCTTGACATTGCTTGAAAGTTCGATTTGTAGCGCTTTGAATATTACTTAAAAATATATTGTTTAGTAAAAATACTAATTTGTTTGTTATAATCAAAATATTAAGGCTTAAAGTTAACCATAGGTCATCAACTATGATTCCCAAAGGAGTAATAGATCTCCCAATCGTGTTGGGAAAACATCCTTACTGTGTTACATTGATAACTCATTTTCTAATAGTGCGGACACATATGGCTTATAATTCCATTTATGGATGCCTGATTATCAATTTAGTAGGAGCCATCATATCCACTCAACACCAAGCAATGAAATTCCCAACGAGTCGGAGAATTGGGGTAGTCAGAGGAGATCAGTTAATTTCTAGAAGGTGCTACGTTGACAGCGTATGAGCTAAACCTAATCCGATGGAATTAACGATTGAAAATGATTACTGTCAGCAGACACACCGCTTTGAGCCAAGCAGAGGAGGTTGATGTGGTAGAATTAGAAGAAAACAAAAGAGTTACAATTGGTCGGTCTCTGAGTAAATGGGACCTCCTAAACATGCTTCGACAAAAACATTGATGTGTTCGCGTGGAGTACTAATGACCTACCGGGTATTGATCCCTCGATTGTCAAATTGATTAAACAACATGGCTGGGTATATACCTGTGAAGCAGCGAAAGGGATAGTTCACACCGAGAGACAACAAGCCATAAAAGAAGATTTGCAAAAACTACTAAAAGCAAGTTTTAAAAGAGAAGTAGAATATCCAGAATGGTTAGCCAATGTAGTTCTGGTAAGAAATTCAACCAAGAAGTGGAGAATGTGTATCGACTTCATTGACTTAAACAAAGCATGTCCCCAAGGATTGTTTTCCTTTGCCGAGAATTGATACACTTATAGATGCTACGATCAGAAAGAAGAGATTTAGTTTACTAGATGCATTTTCGGAGTACCACCAATTCTCATTAGCACCACAAGATGATGAAAAAATGGCATTCATAACAGACTTTAGGACGTTTTGTTATACAGCCATGCCATTTAGGTTAAAGAACGTTGGGCCACATACGAGCACATGGTCAACAAGGTGTTTGGAGAGCCTAGTCGGTCAGAAGAAAGAGACGTAAGTTGATGACATGGTTGTTTATTGTGACCAGTAGGAAGAGCATACAGAAGATTTGAGGAAGATATCCCAAGTGGCAAGACAAAGTCAACTAAAGTTCAACTCAGAAATATGTACCTTCGGGCACCATTGGTGGTAAATTCCTATGCTTCATGGTAACCCAAAGAGGAATAGAAGCCAATCCTAATAAAATTTGAGTGATTGTTGATATAACAAGCCCAACGAATAAAAAAGAAGTACAAAGACTCACTGGTAGAGTCATCGCCTTAAATTGATTTATGTCTTGAGCAGTTGATAGGTGTCACCCTTTCTTTAAAGCAATCAAGAAGGGTAATGATTTTGAATGGGCAACTGAATGTAAAGAGTCACTGGTGGAATTGAAGGCATTACTCCAACAGCCACCCATCTTGAGTAGGCCGATTACAGGAGAAACATTGAGATTATACCTGGTCGTGTCTCCATATGCAGTTAGCGCCGTCCTTATAAGGTTAGATGAAAAAGTAGAGCGACCAGTTTACTATGTGAGTCGCGTTTTGAAAGATCCTGAATCTTGTTAAAATTTAGCAAAACAGCTAATCCTAGCCCTCATAATAATTGCAAGAAAATTAAGGCCGTATTTCCAAGCACATACAATCGAGGCTTAACAAATCAACCTATGAAACAAATTCTTCATCGCCCCGAAACATCTAGTCGGTTAATGAAGTGGATAGTAGAGTTGAGAAAGTATGACTTAGAGTTCAAGTCTCGATTAGCCATAAAAGCACAGGCCCTGGCTGACTTTATTGCTGAATTATCACCTAGAGGCATTTCTGGAGAAAATCCTTTGTGGGTATTGTTTGTAGACGGATCTTCCAATAAAGAGGGGCCAGTCGTGGGAATCATACAAATAAAACCCAACAGAGAAGAAATGAGATATTTGTTAAGATTCGAATTTGAGGCTACCAATAATGATGCAGAATATAAAGCAGTCATACTTGGGCTACAATATTCCCTGAAAATAGGAGCTCGGTCGATTAAAGTGAACAGCAACTCTCAGTTGGTGGTTGGGCAGGTTCATGCATAATTTGAGACAAAAGATGATCATATGGATGCATATTTAATGAGGACCAGAGATTTACAACAACGTTTCCAAGAGTTCAAAATCATGAAGATTGCTCGGATAGACAATACTCGAGCTGACGCGTTATCTCGACTCACTTCTACCTGTCCCAGAAATCGATCGGGTGCATCACTAGTACAGACACTCTCACAGCCCAGTTTTATGACAATAATTGAGGTATGCAAAGTTGGGGAGCTACCTTCCTAGATGGACCTTTTGAAGTCCAATTTATTTGAGGAAACCCAACCGAATGATCCTATTGAAGCAAGAAGATTGAGGATAAGGGCGGCCGGGTTCACAATCATCAACAATCACATGTTCAAGAAGGGAATTTTGATGCCATACCTAAAATGCATTGATGCTAATAGAGGATTTGTCATTCTCACAGAAATATACTCAGGGATGTGCGAGAACCACCAGATGGCGAACATGCTTGCCTTTAAAGCCCGCCGACAAGGATATTATTGGCCAACCATAAATACAGATGCGAATGAACTAGTCCAAAAATGCGACGCTTTCCAGAGACACGCCAACCTTATTCATGTACCGGCCGAGTATCAGACTGTAGTTTTTGGTATATGCCCTTTCTACCATAGGTGATAGATTTGCTAGGGCCATTTCCAATGGCCAGCCAATAGAGAAAATTCCTGGTAGTAGCAACTGACTATTTCACGAAATGGGTAGAGGTAGAACCACTTGCTACCACGAATAATAATATCCGACAATGGAAAACAATTTTATAATTGAGTGTTCGAAGAATTTTGTGCGAGCTACAAGATATAGCTGAGAAAGACGTCGGTCGCTCATCCACGAGCAAACGGTCAGGTAGAAGAAGTTGCTAATTGGACTATCCTGTGTGATATACGAACCAGGTTGGAAGAATGTAAAGAAGGATGGGTAAAAGAAATTCCAAATGTGCTATGGGCATATCATACCACTCCTAGAGAATCAACCAGGGAAACACCTTACAGATTGTGTTTTGGATTGGAAGCAGTAGTGCCAGCTGAAGTGATCGAGCCAACACCACGCATAATGGTCCAACAATCCGACATCGATTTACATAAAACTGAGCTTGACTTGCTAGAGGGGGTGAGATAGAAGGCATAATGGTCCAGTAATCTATTGTTAAATTACTATATGATTGGTTTACATACACATAGAAAGTATGTCGAATGGGTTGAGATTGGCTCACTAACACGAGCAATCATCTCAAACAATTTTAGGTTGAGCTAGGATGAGAAGAAGTGATCATGTTGTATACATGATCTGGTCACATTGATGAGGTATTGAGATAAGATTACTGTAAGTAATAAAAATAGATTCTACTATCCGTTAGATTGGTTTAGTAGCTAGACCTAGTTCTCGATTGAGTTTTCTTCGAGGAATGAACCTAGGAAAATTCATGTTAGGTATCGAGGAGACCTGAACTAATATCTTATAGAATATGACATACGTTCTAAAAATGAGAGAAAACATCGTAGCACGTGTTTTCATAACGTGTAACAATATGAGATAAATGAGTGAATGAATTCCCTACTTTCTCATTGTGTGAGACACCGAGGTTTATATAACCTCATATATACCCTTACGACTTTTTACTATTTCTCAATATTTTATTTTGGTGTTGCTACGTTAGGATGTCGCCAATAACTATGATTGATTATGCTTGATGAGACAAGTTTAGAAAATCAGCTGATTTAATGTTGAAGGGTTTTAATAGGAAAGAAAAACCAATTTGACCAAAATTTCTATTTTCCATTATGGCAGCAGAGCGGATCGGGGCGGATTGGCCTGGTCCGTATCCGCCCCGCAAGAATTGTAGGAGATCCAAATCTGCGAATTGATCTGCCATTTTTCGGGACGGATCGAGATACGGATCGGACGGAAGATCGGGATTAGATAGATCCCGATCCATATCGATCTGATTCTTCTTTTTTTTTCTTTATTTTATATCAATTTTTCAGTAAAAAAAACCTAAAATCAGTACACAAACACAATCATTTGAAAACACCAATTTTTGCCCAAATTATATATTCTATTAGAATTAGACCAATAAACAGATTAGTCACCACCTCTACGCTCACTGAACTTTGACTGCAACTAGCAATTTCTTTTTGTTTTTTGTTGATGATCGGCAAATGGGTATACAAGATTAAAAGTTCCAATTTTGATTTTCTTAATTTTTCAATCCTTGATCTATTAGACATTAGCTATTTTCATGGTTACTCAAGAACCCATTTGCTCAGTTTCATTTAAAACTTTTAAGCCCAGTTTCATTCAAACAAATACACCAAAATTTCCATCACTTTTGTGCGAGAACTGATCGAATACCTTAAAACAAAAGCACAAGCATAAATAGATAAATCACATAAGAGTGAGTACCTGAAACTAGATATTCAGAAAACACAAGATACTCGATTTTTCCCTAAATCTAAACTCAAGAAAATTCCCCCCAAAGAAAATTCTTGAATCTTTATTTCGGCTTTATAAAAAAAAACCCCAAAAAAGACTATGATTATTCACCTACAAACATAGAAATAAAAAGAAAAAGGAAAAAGATGAGGAGTTAAAGAAGAATGAAAAATTGGCTATCGTCTGTTCTTTTTCTTTTTCTTTCTTCTTCTTTTCTCTACTTTCTCTCAGATGTTCTTCTTCGGCTGGTGGTAGTGGGCGGGCCAACGACTGTTTTGAAGATGGGGCGACTCTGCGACTAAATGGATGGTTGTTTCTGGTGGTGGTGGACGGTTAGCGGTTGTTTCCTGTTTTTCTACTTTCTGAATGTAGAACACAATATCAATCAATTAGGTATAGGATAATTTTAATTGCAATTCCAGCCCCTGCCCCAAATCTTTGATTTTTAGACTATTTAATCCTTTTTTTTAAAAGGGGTGAATCGGATTAGGGAAACCCTATCCGATCCGCCCGGAGATCCACGACGGATCTCAAATATCTGCCCTGATCCATTCTCGCTGATCCGTGAATCGAGAATTTTTTGTTCCATTCGGATCGAGAATCCATCGAGTTCGGAACAGATCGAATATTTTTACCATCTCTAATATTCACCGACGAGATAATTGTATTAACCATGTAGGGTTTAGAATACAATTATAAATACAATAATATAGTATAGAGTTCAAGTACATTCCATAAATAGGTTGAATTAGTGTTGAAAAATGAGTTTGAGGTATAGTGAGATGTCATGTTCCTCTAGTAGAGCTACTATATATCGCTAATAGGTTTATAGTTCTATGAGCTCTAAAATATACTCTTTGGTCGCATGAACTATTTGCCCTTATAAATATTGTGAGATAGATCCTAAGAAAGATCAAACATGTGATATTAGTTGTCACGTATAGTTTAGGTTAAGCCAATCACGTGCGAGTGGGAGATGTTGGAAAATGGGCCGTATACCCGATCCACAAGAATGGAGAATGGTTTGAAGTTGGTATTCAAACCTGTAACTTTCCTTAACTACCCTCAACTCCCTATAACTTCCCTACACATGTACTATTGTACAAGTGAGAAGAGATGGAGTTGCTGAAAATGGTGTAAATTCATATGTAAAAATACACCAAAATTGGGAAGGGCCTATAACCATAGTTTTAGCAAGAAAACTCACAAAACTTGGCACTTAGATTGTAGATAATAAATTCTTTCCAATTTTTTATCGTGTTTTGACCAAATGAGTGTTTAACATCAATTAAAACAGAAAGCAAATGATTCAACCACCAATTATGGGATTTCAAATAAGTTCCACCATCGTTGTCTCACTAGAAGCATGCTATAGGAAATTACAGTGTGTATATCAGTTGTCACTTGTTTCATTAGTATAGTGATATTGTTGAACAAATTTCCAAGAATCCCAACATTTTACCCAGATAATTGGTAGGATACAATTAGGTTCAAAATTAACATCGAAATTAAGTTTCCAAGAGGGATTTTTAAAACCAAATCAAAATCTAGAGAAAAAAATCATGCTTGTATATCAGTAAAAGGGCCTCACATTCTATGTATGCTTGAAAAATTTCCAAACTTTAGAGGATAATTGATTGTAAGTACTTTGGGACTATAAGAATTTTAGAAAACGGAAGAAAAATATTAAATAATATATGTATGGAATAATAATTTACTTATTTATTATACGTATTTATGGTAAATACATATAAATACATATAATATATAATTCAAAAAAATAAATATGTATTTAGTAATTACAAGTTGTCGGTGGATGGCTGATGGCTGGTAGTTTTTGTCGGAATTGGAATGTGGCGTACCTTTAAAATTAGGGCAAAAACTCAGATCGGATAGGGTTATTTTGGGGGTGGGATGCCGGATCTGAAAAATTAAATGTTGAGTTAAAATGAACTTTTTTTTAACAATCATAAATACACACGAGCCGAACATAAAGGGGTAGGCACGTCTGCAACAAGGTCGGATCAAGGCCCAGTAAGGACATCCTCACTAGGCCTTATTGGGATTAGTCCCGAACCGCCCATGTAGACACTGTTACTGAAAATTGAATCAAGGGAAAATTGTCTAAAAGTCATCTACAAATGACTTGTTTCAAATTAGGTCAAAACAAATTTCAAAATTGTTAATAAGTCATACTTTTCATCAAATTTTCATATTAATTCCAAAATGATCCCTATGATCCATATTTCCTACACACTGTCGTAGCCACCACTATTCTTACCACTACCACCACAATCACCACCATCGCCGCCGCCGTCGCCGAGTCAAGAGAACATTCCAAAATCTTATTCAGATCTGAATCCATCATATCAAAATTTGGCTCGGCACCAAAACTTTCTTTCTTGGTGATGGAGTGAACTTGGAAGCTACAGAAATCGTTGGAGATCTTTTTCATTGAACCCATAGCCACCTGCCGGATTTCATGGAACCCATAGCCACCTGCCATATTTTTTCTGCTTTTATGTTGTGATCTTTTTCATTGTTCTCTTTTTCTTCACAATCTCTTGAAGCAACGATGCTTTTTTTTTTCCATTAAGCGTCTTCTCGCAAAATTTGAAAATTCATAAGCACAAATTCTTTATAGCTTTTGTTTTCTGCAAAAGTATACTGAAGGAAGAGTTGCATTCCTGTTAGAATACGCGACAGATTCTATAGATAATCTTCAAGATTTCAACAACTATTATATCGTGTTCGTTAAGATCTGGATCCACAGATTATGTTCCTTTCAATAAACTTAAGGATGGTTTTGCCCTTCAAAATTTCTGTTGGAGACTGTTGCTCACATGAATTCTGAACTGTCCTCGATGGAAAAATTCATTATTGGTCTGATCCTAGTTTTCTGTTCATGCATATGTTGGTTTTCCCTTATTTTTCTTTGTTTTTTCTTAGGAGAAGGTGCTGGAGGTTGAGTAAACCTCTTATTTTTCCTTTGTGGTTCCTGCTTCCACATAGGAAAGCTTCGTTAGTTTATGCTGTCTGCAGCTAGCATGCATTTTCACTTCTTTGTTGAAGATTTGGTTTGTAATGGTTAGTTTTGTAATCAAGAATGAGAAACATTATCATAAACACATTTGTATCATAATACTTGATTATAGAAAATATTAAGGAAGATTTATTTGATGAATTTCTGTAGAGTTGCCATGATTTGTTATTGTAAATAGCAGCTTGAATTTATGTAGGAATGAAAAAGTTTGATGTGTGATACTGTTTGAATGTTTTAGTTTTATCTATGATACTGTTTTATTTAGGTAATGTGCATTATTATATTTTGATATTGTTTTAATCTATGATACTGTTTTAATCTTATGGTAATGTTTGAATATCTTAGTTTTAATCCATGATACTGTTTTGTTTAGGTAATGTGCATCAGTCTATTTTGATATTGTTTTAATCCATGACACTGTTTTAATCCTATGATACTGTTTAAATGTCTTAGTTTTAATCCATGATACTGTTTTGTTTAGGTAATGTGCATTAGTATATTTTGATATTGTTTTAATCCATGATACTGTTTTAATCCTATGATACTGTTTGAATATCTTACTTTTAATCAAAGATACTGTTTTATTTAGGTAATGTGCATTACTATATTTTGATACTGTTTTAATCTATGATACTGTTTGAATATTTGTGGAATGAGTTTTATTTATGATACAATGTTTTTATCATTGATACTGTTTAATTAAGGTAATGTTTGAATCCGTGATACTGTTTGAATGTCTTAGTTTTGTCTATGATACTGTTTTTATCCGTGATAATGTTTTGTTTAGGTAATGTGCATTAATATAATTTGATACTGCTTTAATCTATGATACTATTTTAATCATATGATAGTGTTTGAATGTCTTAGTTTTAATCCATGATACTATTTTATTTACATAATGTGCATTAGTATATTTTAATACTGTTTTAATCTATGATACTGTTTTAATCCAATAATACTGCTTGAATATCTTACTTTTAATCCATGATACTGTTTTATTTAGGTAATGTGCATTAGTATATTTTGATACTGTTTGAATCTATGATACTATTTTAATCCATGATACTGTTTGAATCTATGTGGAATGAGTTTTATTTATGATACCGTACTTTTATCTTTGATACTGTTTAATTATGGCAATATTTGAACCCATGATACTGTTTGAATGTCTTAGTTTTGTCTATGATACTATTTTTATCCATGATAATATTTTGTTTAGGTAATGTGCATTAATATAATTTGCTACTGTTTTAATCCATGATACTATTTTAATCATATAATACTGTTTGAATGTCTTAGTTTTAATTCATGATACTGTTTTATTCAGGTAATGTGTATTAGTATATTTTGATATTGTTTTAATCTATGAAACTGTTTTAATCCTATGATACTGTTTGAATGTCTTAGTTTTAATCTATGATACTGTTTTATTTAGGTAATGTGCATTAATATATTTTGATACTGTTTTAATCTATGATGCTGTTTTATTTCATGATATTGTTTTAATCAATGATGCTGTTTTATTCTATGATACTGTTTGAATCTATGTGGAATGAGTTTTATTTATGATACTGAGCTTTTATCTTTGATACTGTTTAATTATGACAAAGTTTGAACCTGTGACACTGTTTGAATGTCTTAGTTTTGTCTATGATACTGTTTTAATTCATGATAATATTTTGTTTAGGTAATGTGCATTAATATAATTTGATATTGTTTTAATCCATGATACTGTTTGAATGTCTTAGTTTTAATCCATGATACTGTTTTATTTAGGTAATGTGCATTAGTATATTTTGATATTGTTTTAATCTATGATGCTGTTTTAATCCATGATACTGTTTGAATCTATGTGGAATGAGTTTTATTTATGATATTGAGCTTTTATCTTTGATACTGTTTAATTATGGCAAAGTTTGAACCTGTGATACTGTTTGAATGTCTTAATTTTATCTATGATACTGTTTTAATTCATGATAATGTTTAATCATATGATACTGTTTGAATGTGTTAGTTTTAATCCATGATACTGTTTTATTTAGGTAATGTGTATTAGTATATTTTGATACTGTTTTAATCTATGATGCTGTTTTATTTTATAATATTGTTTTAATCTAAGATTCTGTTTTATTCCATGATACTGTTTGAATCTATGTAGAATGGGTTTTATTTATGATACTGAGCTTTTATCTTTGATACTGTTTAATTATGGCAAAATTTGAACCTGTGATACTGTTTGAATGTCTTAGTTTTGTCTATGATACTGTTTTAATCCATGATCCTATTATATTTAGGTAATATACATTAGTAATTTGACACTGTTTTAATCTATGTTTTAATCTATGATACTGTTTTGCATAATACAGTATCAAACAAAACACATGACTAATTAAACAGTATCAAAGATAAAATCATAATATCATAGACATGTGTGTTGTTTTTTACTGTATTATGCAAAACAGTTTCACAAAAAACAGGATCACAATAGAAATGAACATAGAATTCGCACACGTGCTCAGAATTTTTATTATAATATATTTTCAGAATGGTATCGACGAGACGTTCAAGACCAATCGCTTTGCCACTACGTATGATGAATTTTACCCGTTTGAAGTTGTCTATTTAGCTTAAAATGACAATCTTTAATTTTTTTTTATCAAAACAGTATCACAAATCCTCTAAAACAGTATCACGGATAAATGTACATCCTTTTGCTGCAAATTAAAGCTCTTTCAAGGGTTCTGGGTCTCTTAAAAGAAAACACATACTTCAGAGCAATGCCAAGATGAAGAAAGAAGAACTGCCAATCATTCTCAAGTCAATGGGAAGTCATGCAAAGGGTTCTCATCTAAAGACAAGAGTAGCAGTTCTAGATCTGACTTAGATAAAACTATGAACAATGTTTCTAATTCTTCCCTTGAATTAGAAGATGTTTGAGATTTAATTAGGACATAGATTCCCATTGAATAGATAAGTATAAATATATAAGGTATTTAATGGTAGGTAGACGAATTAATCAGTAAAGAATAAACAAGAGAATAATATTGTTCTTAAAATATTTCATTAGTAGTAGAAAATCATAAGTTTAACAGTATTACAAAAAAATAGTATCATCACAAAACAGTATAACCATAAAACAATATCACAATTAGCCGTTTTTTTTACAATTAAGAGTATGCTGGTCTTTTAGCTCTAAAATGTGACTTTAATTGAATTAAGTTTTGAGCATATGACTTTAGAGTTCATAAGTGCCCAAACAATAATCAACCCTAAATTTACCCTTGAATCAATTCTATATAGAGATTTAATTTTTCTTGTTGTCGAATTCAATTGTAACGTAATCTATACCTAATAAATCCCTTTGGAGTTGGATTGATAAAATCTGCACTCATTAATTCTATTTAGTGTAATCTTTATCTCCAAAATAGCATGCATTAAATTTGAAATCTCACATATTATTGTCCATCCTTTTTTTTTTCAAAATTACTTTTCACATATAATAATGTAAGTCATATCTACAAGACTACATAAATATCCTTCACAGATAAGTCACCTGAGTTGCACGAAGACGGAAACTGAAGTGTAATACAACACTACCCGACTAGAGAGAGAGATTTATTAGGGTTGCAATCAAATGGAAGGAAAGATGATGAATCAACTAAAATTTGTGGTTTTGTTGGTAGCAGCATTAGTGTTTGCTATTGGACTGGAATTTGTAGAAGGAAAGGGATTCTTCTTTCCGACGACTCCAATTCCATGCACAGATGGGTACTGTGACTATGAATGTAAGAAAACTGGTTGTGGAGGTCATTATTGCATAAGTGGCAAATGTGGACCGCATCCTAAATATTCTGAACCGGTTTGTTATTGCAACGATATTAACGAAAAAATAGTTGCAACTCGCCCTGGCCAGTGAATTAATCAGTCATGATGTGTAAGATTATTATACATCAATGAATAAAGATTTACAGTATTTGTTGTATTTTTGTTGCTTTCTTTTAATTCATGAATTGGTCGAGATAGTCCGAATTTACATTTTTATAAGTGCATAACATAATTTTCATTGGGGAATAGAAATTGCGGCAAATAATTTTCTTGCACGATAGAACCGAGAATTGTCAAGAAACTTTGGGTGTGAGCAAAATTTTAGGTCACATACGCATAGAAATGCACCAGCTAAATGTCAACAAGCAGAAAAATGGAAATACAGATCCATATGCCCACTAAAGTCTGAACCAAATAAAAAATCAAATCAATAATGTGCTAAATGCGACTAATTATACATATGCGTATGATCACAAAAGGGAAAAAAAGAACAACGCAAATTTGCATTTAATTCAAGATTACATTTATAAAAAGAGCACGAGAAATTCAACGCAAGAAAAAAACAAAGATCGAAAAAAAAAAATTCGAAGTTCATTTTAAAGAGCCCATTTCGTGATTCACAAAAAAATAAAAATGAAAATGAAAACAAATTTGCATGTAAATGGAAAAGTAGACTAACACAAGGAGGATGGGAAATTTAACCGAAGAGAAAACAGGCTTGAGAAGAAAAAAGTCGAGACTCACAAAATAGAAAAAAAAAAAAAAAAAAAAAAGAGGATGGCAATGGTACAAATGAGTTCGATATGAGTGTCGGGACATCCAAGTTGGATTGTCATCCCTAATTTCTAACATTTGTAAAAAATACAAAGAAGTCCGATATTAAAAAAATATAATAAAATTGGTTTATATATGCCATTTTGTTATTAATTTCACTTAATTTTTATTCGAGTTTTTTACATTACATAACAATTTATATATATATATATAGAGGTAAGCACAATAATTTTACATTTTTCTTCTATAAAAATTTTAATCGACGCGACTATAGTAATATATTTAATATACTAAATCAAATATTTTTTAATTAATGTAACCGGGCCCAAAATAAACACTAGAGACCATTTCCATACTGAGGGCAAATGCTAAGAACCATTGCACCAATTTCCCCAAATAAAGACATAATACTAAAGCAATTAAAATACATCAGGACTCGACCAGCAAGGCAGCAAGGCCGCTGAATTCTGAACCAAGACCATTGGGTGCGTCCACTACATCAGTCACCCCCTAAATTAGCGGTGGTCAAGGGCAGAAATAATAAACATATTTGTGAATGTGAAAATGTGTGCATGAAATTGAGATAATGAGATTATATCTAGCGTATGTTTAGTAGTGATGGAATTATTTTTTAAGTACTTATATTATAAGTTGGTGGTGAATGTGTAGATAAAAAGTGGATTATAAGTTTTGAGTTCTATGAGTATGGATAAAAATTATGTTTGATCAATTTGACCAATTGAAATTATGATTTAATTATATCTAAACATGTGCTTAACTTTAGATGAGACGAGCTATTCCAGGTGAGTCCATTGCATCAGTCAATGCAATAATTTAATGGGGGCGAGCTAGTTAATCTAGGCAAGTTGTTGATGGAAAAAAAGTGTTGGAATTAAATGGTTTTAATAATGATTTTTAGTCAACTTAGAGAGACTTTTAGGTGGGTCCAATGTCTGATTAATTACATTAATTAGATGGCAACTAATCCTTGTCGTGAGGAGATTACAACAATATAATAAGTTGGTTAAACCGATATTTGTGTTAATTGGAATAATTATTGAAAATGCCTATGCTGAAAAGCTTTTAATGAGTCTTTAAATATGTGATAATGAATCCCTGGAAAATAAAGTAAATGTGGAGTAGTTTATAAAGTTTTGCATTTCCTTATGCTGCAATTGAGTACGACTCCCTTAGCTACAGGGAAGAAGTTTTGCACACTTGTGCCTACGACTGTGGCCGGCCTAACATTGCAAAGAGCGCATTGAGTCCTTTGGAGCATATCCAATGGTTACAAGAATTGCAGTCTATGTAGCATATAAAAAGAAAGATCTCTAATCTATGTAAATATTGATGTCTAATTAATAGATAGTCAAGTCCAAAATTAATGTCCAATAGATTCTATTTACAACCAAATATTGTTGCCTCGATAGATTTTATCAACCCTAAAATAAATAAGATAAAAAATAAGAGAGAAAAAATCTAAAAGAACCATATATTCTCAACTCTCTCTCTCTCTCTCTCTCTCTCTCTCTCTCTCTTTATTGTTGCCTAGGTTTTATCTTTTTCTAGTTGTTGGATTTTTGGAAGTGAATTTTTAATTGAATCTTGATAATTTTTTGAAGAAAAATATGGAATAATAAAATTGTTTCTTCAAAGATACTCGTTAATTTTTGTTACCACCAGATTTCGGTAAAGGCCTCCATGTCAACAAATACCCATTAAAAGCCCTATATAGGCCCAAGTTAGGCCTCACTAAGGTCTTATAGACCCAGCGAGGGCTTTCCATATTTATAAAAGGTCTCAGATACCTAACGAGAGCCTCGTGGACACATTTAAGGCCCAGCGATATATTAGTATTCCTGAATTGGAGTATAGCGAAGCCCATGAAGGGCCTCGACACTCATGGCCGACCCTAGGAGCCCCGCCGGGCTCTGTATTCATTATAATTAGCAGGCAGCACGATATTCCAGAATGACCAGAGATATGTTTAAGGAAAAATTGCGTTTGATTTCACACGAATTCTCATAAGGAAACCAAATATCAATCTCCTAAAAATCAAACAATGTGATAAGGAAAATCAAATCAAGTAACGGCTAAAACCTAGGAGATTACATTGACAACCAATCATTCTTATCTCATAAGGAAGGATGATCCAATCAGATATTTAATTGATTGTTTTTCTAAATCAAATTAGGACTCTGAGGTTCTAAATACAACATCTCCGATTGTTCTAAGGTACGCATTATTCTCACCCTAAAACTCTACTCAAATCTCTACCTTCTTGTCCCTCCCACACCCAATTGTTTTCATTTCCGTATACTATTCTATATACTGACAGTTGACTTGATCGTCAGAATACCAAGGATCGCCATACCCTTTTTTCTCGATGATCTTGGTGCCTAACGATCGTCCTAGTGTGTAGGTAACATACAGGTTGGTAGAGGAGTGACTGGAGATCTGTTGACACGTGGATAGTGCAGATTCCGACGTCAACAATTTTGATATTGAATTAGTTATAATTGCTTTAGCTTTAGATTTCTGTTTGGCAGATGATAGATCGATTTGTCCTCAAAGAATTGCAGACTGCTTGCAAAAAGAATTAAAATTTATTTTCAGTAAGGTGTTGTAGTTTGCTCTTCATCATAAGGAAAACAACACATATAAATATTAAGATAAAAATTTTCAAGAATATGATAATATTTTACTTCAAGAAACAAAAAATGATTTAAGGAAGTCTAAAAGGACAATACATTCATGAAATTATCTGTTTTAACTTTCTAGTGAGATCACTGGGTAATGATTTGATGATGTCGAGTCCCCTTCATAAGCTTGTTAGCAAGTACGTGTTTGTTTTATAGTATAATCGTAATTTTTATTTTTATTTTTTGGCTTATTAGATTAATGGAACTTACTTTTAGTGTAATTAGGGTGACGATTAAGATCATGATCAGTATTGTTAAATCCTATTACGCCAAATGGATGTCTGTAAGATTGCACATCAGAGTTATTATTTGATGTCAGGCGTATTTTTCTTCTTCAAAATGATCGAGTGTATCATGTTCCAGATGGTCGACAATTTACACTTTTGTAGTTGATTGATTTTCTAGTTACTCGATTTAGTCAATATGTAACCACTTGACCGTGTTACATCTGTAATTTTTGTCTATAAATAGATAACCATCTCCGTTCAAGAAAGAGAGGTTGATACTTTGAACGTTTTTTAGACTCCATAACTTTTACACGAGAATACACGTCTATCAATTGGCGCCGTCTATGGAAAGCTTTTCTTTTCCCAACAAGAAGAACTAGAAATCATGTCAGGAAGAACAAGAGGAAGGCCGAGAATAGATCATTTGGATGCTCCATTACAGGAGACTATAGATGAACAACAACCTCTATTGCAATTCGCCATTGTCCATCAGTTCACAGCTTTGCAAGTTCAGATGTCTACTATCATTAATATGTTGTAAAAAAATGGCCGTTCAACCAGCAGCAGCGAAGATTCTACCAACAACAGAGACTCCACCAGCAGCTGAAATTCCTCCGGCAGTTGAGATTTCACCATCTGAAACTATATAAACATAGGAAATGACGTCCACTAGCCGTTACTCAATACCAACTAACTGGGATAACCTTTTAAATGAGAAAGTTGATGAGGCGATCGCTTGGAGGAAGAATAGGTGGCGACCAATTTCCATAAAAGAAGATATATTTACTGAAGAGCTAATGAGTGAACATTTGCCATTGAAGTTCAAAGAGCCAACCGGTTATTTTGATGATCCTATCGATCACATGCGTACCTTCCAAGACTGGGTAAGATTACATGGTTGGCTAGACGCCATTGGATGCAAGAGCCTTTCCCATGAATTTGAAGAAGGACACTAGAGAATGGTTCGACACATTGCCCCTACGGTTGATCTCTTCATTCTCATTTTACGAACAAATTTACAACTGCTTTTTCTAGTAGTGCTTGGAGGAAAAAGACAGCAATGGGGCTCATACAAGTGATGCAGGGAAAATGATAGTCTTTCCATGAATACATGTCACGATTCAATAGGGAGACGTTAGGTATAAAAAAATTTGTAGATGCCATCGAGTAGTAAGCGCTCTACTTAGCAGATTGAGAAACCTCATCTTTAGGGCTAAACTTTCGGAAGAAACCACCGAGTCTATAACAAAGCTCCTTAGATGAGGAGATGATTATATCGATTAGGAAGAAGTGATGAAGGAAATCGAAACGATCGAGATATATATAAAGTAAGTAATAAGAAGAGACAACGTGAAGAACCTCATTTGAAGAAGCAATACGCTCGTGGTATAGCCGAGTACGAGATATCGATTGAGGACAGATATAGTTAATGCAATATCTCAGATCCAGTTGACCACTCCGTTGTCTAGTATACTATGCGAAATACGCACGTTAGGTGAATTCTGAACCAAGACCATTAGGTGCGTCCACTACATCGATCACCCCTAAATTAGCGGTGGTCAAGGCGAAATAATAAACATATTTGTGAATGTGAAAATGTGTGCATGAAATTGAGATAATGAGATTATATTTAGCGTATGTTTAGTAGTGATGGAATTATTTTTAAGTACTTATATTATAAGTTGGTGGTGAAATGTAGATAAAAAGTGGATTATAAGTTTTGAGTTCTATGAGTATGGATAAAAATTATGTTTGATCAATTTGACCAATTGAAATTATGATTTAATTATATCTAAACATGTGCTTAACTTTAGATGAGACGAGCTATTCGGTGAGGCCATTGCATCATCAATGCAATAATTTAATGGGGCGAGCTAGTTAATCTAGGCAAGTTGTTGATGGAAAAAAGTGTTGGAATTAAATGGTTTTAATAATGATTTTTAGTCAACTTAGAGACTTTTAGGTGGGTCCAATGTCTAATTAATGGCATTAATTAGATGGCAACTAATCTTTGTCGTGAGGAGATTACAACAATATAATAAGTTGGTTAAACCGATATTTGTGTTAATTGACAGCATACGAGCTAAACCTAATCTGATGGTACTAACGATTGAAAATGATGACTGTGAGCAGACATACCGCTTTGACCCAGCAGAGGATGTTGATGTGGTAGAATTAGAAGAAAACAAAAGAATTATAATTGGTCGGTCTCTGAGTAAAGAGGATAGAGAAGACCTCCTAAACATGCTTCGAGAAAACATTGATGTATTCGCATAGAGTACCGATGACCTACTGGGTATTGATCCCTCAATTTCCCAACATCAATTAAACAACATGGCTAGGTATAAACCTGTGAAACAACGAAAGAAATAGTTTGTGCCCTAGAGACAACAAGCCATAAAAGAAGAGTTGGAAAAACTACTTAAAGCAGGTTTTATAAGAGAAGTAGAATATCCAGAATGGTTAGCCAATGTAGTTCTAGTAAAAAAGTCAACCAGGAAGTAGAGAATGTGTATCGACTTCACCGACTTAAACAAAGCGTGCCCCGGTGATTGTTTTCCTTTGCCAAGAATTGATGTACTAATAGATGCTACGGTCGGAAATAAGAGATTCAGTTTTCTAGATGCATTTTTGGGGTACCACCAAATCTCATTAGCACTATAAAATGCTAAAAAAAGGGCCTTCATAACAGACTTTAGGATGCTTTGTTATACATCATGCCATTTGGGTTAAAGAACGTTAGGGCTACATACCCGCACATGGTCAACGTGGTGTTTGGGAGCCTAATCGGTCGGAATATAGAGGCGTATGTTGATGACATGGTTGTTTATAGTGACGGGAGGAAGAGCATGCGTAAGATTTGAGAGAGATATTCCGAGTGGCAAGACAAAGTGAACTAAAGTTCAACCCTGGAAAATGTGCCTTGGCATGGTGGTGGTAAATTCCTAAGCTTTATGGTAGCCCAAAGAGGAATAGAAGCCAATCCTGATAAAATTCAAGCGATTATTGATATGACAAGCTCAACGAATAAAAAGGAAGTACAAAGACTAGAGTCGCCACCTTAAATCGATTTATGTCTCGAGCAACTGATAGGTGTCACCCATTCTTCAAAACAATCAAGAAGAGTAATGATTTTGAATGGACAACTGAATGTGAAGAGTCATTGGTGGAATTGAAGGCATTACTCCAACACCCGCACATCTTTAGCAGGCCAATTATAAGAGAAACATTGAGATTATACTGGTCAGCCGTATCTCCATCATGATCAACAAGACCGTCTTTATAAGGTTAGATGAAAAAGTGGAGCGAGTAGTTTACTATATGAGTCACGTTTTGAAAGATGACGAATCTCGTTACAATTTAGCAAAGCAGCTAATCTTAGTCCTTATAATAACTGCGAGAAAATTAAGGTCGTATTTCCAAACACATCCAAGTGAGGTCTCAACAAATCAACATCTGAAACAAATTCTTCATCGTCCCGAAACATCTGGTCAGCTAATGAAGTGGGAAGTAAAGTTGAGAAAGTATGACTTAAAGTTCAAGTCTCGATCACCATAAAAGCACAGTGCCCCGGCCGACTTTATCGTTTAATTATCACCTAGAGGCATTTTGGAGAAAATCCACTTTGTGGGTATTGTTTGTAAACGAATCTTCTAATATAGAGGGTTAGGCGTCGGAATCATATTGGTAAAACCCAAAGGAGAAGAAATGAAATATTGGTTAAGATTTGAATTTGAGGCTACCAATAATGATGTGGAATACTGAAACATTCATACTTAGGCTACAATATGCCACGAAAATGAGAGATCGGTCGATTAAAGTGAACAACAACTCCCAGTTGGTGGTTAAGGGTTCAAGGCAGAATTTGAGACAAAAGACGATCATATGGCTGCATATTTAATGAGGACCAGAGATTTACAACAACATTTTCAAGAGTTCGAAATTGTAAAGATTGCTCAAACAGACAATAGTCGGTGACGCGTTATCTCAACTCGCTTGACCTTTCCCATAAATTGATCCGGTGCATCACGAAGATGACACTCTCACGGCCTAGTTTTATAACAATAATTGAGGTATGCGAAGTTGGAGAGCTACCCATATGGATAGACCATTTAAATTCCTATTTATTCGAGAGAACCCAACTGAATAATCCTATTGAAGCAAGAAGATTGAGGATAAGGGCGGCCGGAGTTCACGATCATCAACAATCACCTATTCAAGAAGAAAATTTCGATGCCATACCTAAAATGCATTGATGCTAATAGAGGGTTTGTCATTCTCACGAAATAAAGGGTTTGTCATTCTTACATAAATGCACTAAGAAATGTAACGAAACCACCAAGTGGTCGAATATCTTGGCCTTGCCCTCCGATAGGGATATTATTGGCCAACTATGAAGATAGATCTGAAGGAACTAGGCCAAAAATGCGACGCATGCCAGAGATACGCCAACCTTATTCATGTCTTTGGTCAAGTATCGATCGCAGTTTTTGGTAAATGCCCTTTCTACCAGTGGGAGATAGATTTGTTAAGGCCATTTCCAATGGCCAGCCAACAGAGAAAATTCCTGGTAGTAGCAATTGACTATTTCATGAAATGGGTAGATGCAGAACCACTTGCTACTATAACATAACAACCAGGAAAATACAAAGTTTTGTATAGAAAAACATCATTTGCAAATTCGGGATACCATGAGTAATAATATCTGACTACGGAAAACAATTTTATAATCGAGAGTTCAAAGAATTTTGTGCGAGTTGCAAGATAGAGTTGAGAAAGACGTCGGACGCTCATCCACGAACAAACGGTCAGGTAGAAGTTACTGATCGGACTATCCCGTGGGATATACGAACCAAGTTGGAATAATGTAAAGGGAGATGGACAGAAGAAATCCTAATGTGTTATGGGCATATCATACCACACCCAGAGAATCGACCGGGGAAACACCATACATATTGTGTTTTAGATTAGAGGCAATAGTGTCACCAAGTGATCGAGCCAACACAACGCATAATGGTCCAGCAATCGACATCGATTTACATAAAACTGAGCTCGATTTGCTAGAGGGGGTGAGACAAAAGGCATTCGTAAAAATGGTTACATACAAGCGAAGGACGCCTGCATATTTTGATCAAAAGGTGAAGCCTCGAAAGTTTGAGAAATGAGATCTGGTTCTCAAAAAGGCTTCAGCAGTAGGACATCAGCCAAACAAGCTAGACCCCAAGTGGGAAGGACCATTCAAATTTATTAGAGAAGTGAAACAGGGAGCATATAGTCTAAAAAACCAGCATGGAAAACCACTAGGCCGACTGTGGAACATAGAACACTTAAAAAAATATTATCAGTAAACGAGAATTGGGTGTTTTATTTTTTGTTCTCTTCCTTGTTTTTTGTTTTTCTATTTTTTTTCCTTTTTTTCAATATGTAGCCTAAGAATGGAGAATAAATATATGGAGGGGAGAACATATGATCAGGATGCCAAGGATATGGTTTGTAATCTGACCTAACCGAGTGCGGCCCCTAATTCTTCCCAACAGTAAGTTTCCTTTGTTTAACAAAGCCTAAGATCAAATAGATAAAAGCTAGATGCAACATTGAACATCCTATCGTCAAGACCACGAATATGTAAAGATGTAAATAAACCTATTATGACTACAGTCGAAGATTATGGTTGAATTTACTAACTCCTATCTTTTCTAAGTTTTAGATAAAATATAGCCACACGTGCGCAACGCAATGATGATCGAGTATTAGAAATACCTGACTACGGTCATGGATATCAATCAATTACAATTGATTCACAAAAATACTTGACTACGATCATGGAAATTTTAGCCGATCAAGATTGGTCTACTTCGAATGAAAAATAAAAAATATTTGACTACGGTCATGGATATGTCTATATGAGTTAACCCAATCCGCCTACTTCAAAAGAAAGGTAATGTATTTCTCTACAAAAGGAAAGGATTAGAAAATACAAGATTCATAGCACGGTCGGGCGAAGATAAACCACATCTCCATCTGAGTAACAAAAACAGATACAAACGTTTTGTGAATCCTTTGTTCTAAGAAAAACGGTTATAAGGAAGAAAATAATGAGGCATCAATCATATTCATCATCAACTGAGGGCATGAAAGGGGCACCGATGAAATCTGAGTTGGGAAATCATTCTAAAAACCATTCTCGGCTCTTTCTATAGGCCATGTCCCTACCGTCGACCCCAACCATGCCCACAGTCATCATATACTCTTCGCTTTCTTTAAATTCCACTACTGCTATTTTTCCTTTCGCGACTAACTCCTGATAAAGATGGTCGATCGACTCTTCCAAAGTGTTTGAACTTTATTACTTGCTGAGGTCCTCTCACTCTTGTAAAATTTTCTCAAGCTCGGCCACCTGTGCCTCTCTATCAGCAATCAAATCCACTTTTCCTGCTAAGACTCTACGACAATCGTCCAGATCCCTACTCTTCTCTTCGAGAGTACGATCATTCTGTTCAATCTTTTTAGACTAATCACAAATCTTGAAAAAAGAAGCATGGCGAAGAGAGAGAAGATGTCGTAAAAGAGCACAATCAAAAGAAAATTAAAAGAAGAAAGGAGAATATGGTAATGTTGACGAAGAACAAGATAAAATGTATACCCATCGTTATTCCACCATAATAGACCACTGTAGGCTTTCAGGCGATTTATCATTGCTCACCTCAATCACCTCCTAATCCAAGCAAAAAGATATAAATTGATAGTCTTTTGTCACCTTCTCGATCGAACATCATAGGTTGCAAGTAGGTCTACTATCGGTGGCTTGCTAAGTGGGAAGAGACCGGGTGACTTCTGGAGTGGCAGTTGGAAGAGTCCCAGTTTGAGGAAGTGGTGAAGAATCCACCTGGATGGTTCTTGATGATTAGGTAAAGGCACGACATCGGAAGATGGATGATTAGCAGAAGATCTATCTCCGCGTCTTTTTCTTTAACATTGAGCATTCATCTGAGCTAACTCCTCCATAAAATCTTCACTAAACTTGTCTGCAGACATATCTGGTAAAACGTGCACATAATCAACCAGGTGACATGATATAAATTATTCTAGACTATCCAAAATTAAACTTCTCCTACCATAAGGCATCATCATTGAACAATAGAGACCAAGTCATCATCAGTCAATACATTATTCATTGAACAACCGAGTATATCAATTGCCCATAAAATTATTAGAGAGTCAATTTCAGGTTCAGTGAGAATTGGTGATGAATTAATGACACGGCCCGTCCCGAGCAATATTATATATCCGAGACGTGACGTGCGCCGATAGTGAATACCAACCAGAGATTGGACCCACCACCAAGGTTACTATAATTACAACTCATTATTTCTTATTTTTCAGAAAATTTGGGCATTATCTCCCATGTAATTTGAACTAACCAACCTGAAATAAAATACCACGTATCCCAACAAACTTATTCATAACTAAGTGGGACCATTTGCCCATCTATTACCCATAACAAAACAACGCAGTAGAGACTAGCCGAAACATAGTACTTTTACTATTGAATTAACATAAAGCGTCTGCATGCGTATACAAAATACATAGTGAGCCCCACCTAACTATTTACAAGTGATGCAAAATGATATTAAAAAATGAACATGTGTCCCAAAACAATGACTACATGCCAAAACAATGACTACATGCTCTATAAAATGAGTCGTACTAACTAAATAAGTCGTGTGGCTCCGATTTTGAACTCAAAAGCTTTATATCCAAAAGCGCACGAAACTCAATTGCTACTTGATAAGAAAAATTATTGATGGAAAATATATGAGTTGATAGGCTCAATGAGTGGAAATTTTTGAAAATAATTATACTCTTTTATTTATAGATACTATCGAAAATGAGCTCACGTCACTTAACAATTCACATTAACTTCTCATAACGTAAATGACCCCACATCTAAATCAACATTTACATCACGTTAATTTCAACAAGTAATATCAGCTCATAATTGTAGAATATTCATCAACTAAAATATATATCATCACTTCATCATATCCTCATATCACAGTATAATAGAAAATCTCATTCAAATGTACCCATTTTATATAATCTCAGCATGTGTGCACAGACTGCCTCAAATGGCTAAGCTTTCTAGTATACGGCCAAGACCCCTCAGTTTTATATGATATATGGTCAAGACCCATCAGTGTACGAATACACGGCCAAGACCCCTCAGTGTACTACTCATACACGGCCAAGACCCCTCAGTATACTAGAATAATCAATAAATTCATCGGGTACTTTTTATGGATTTAAATGTCATCTCATTTCACATTAATTTCATAATAGGCAATTTCAAAATCTTTAGAATTCATAAGATAACATAATTCAATAAACAATTATAAGAAATCATGTAATTTAACATTTAATGATATAATATTTTATAATTGAAATCAAAATTTTCTAACATATATTTTTCCACTCACAGAGTTATCTACTGAAGATTAAATCGGATGATAAACTGTCCCGATATTTAAGTCACTTCACGAGATAACAATAGAATTATCCAAATCAAAACTCACTTATAATTTTCCTTCTTGTAAAATCCAATAATTAAAGCTAGGAATTGAATTGCTAATTCTTAACCTACTATAAACACACAATTAAACCAATTCTTAAAATCAAAGTTTTTCTTCTTACCTCGTATCATAGCCAAAGCAGAAAATTAATTCTTCCAAACTTAAAGTTTCATTACTTTTCCACTTTCTTGTTTTTCCTCAAAATTTCAAAATTTTTAATATGAGTTAAGGTGTGAATAAAGAAGGAAAAGAGATAGGATGATTGCTGTTTCTTTTGCTGATAATGATAAGTGAAAAGGAAATGAAAGGAATTGGACCAAATGAAGGAAATGATGAAACCAAAACTTTTATTTGGTTTTCGTGCTCAGTGCTACCGCCTGACTTAACCTTATCCTTTTTCTTCTTCTCTTTTTTTTTTTTAACTTGGCTTGAGATTTTTGACCAAGAAATTACTTGACTTTGACTGAAGTATGACAATTAAAGTCGTTATGTGGGGGAACACTCTAGTCGACTGGAAAGGCAAACATACCATCGACCGGCTTAACAAATAAATACCTATTTTCCACCCACTATTGGAAGTAGGGCAATTTGGTATCCTAAAATGCTCATGTGCGGAGAGTTCTCGGTTGCGATGAGAGAAAACCACATATGATTATAATGATCTAATAACTTCATTTTCAAAAACATAAAAAACATCAACCGACATGCTCTAGACCATGTCGTAGGTAGAGCGAGAAGAAAATAATTTAATTTCGTTAATGCATTTGGTACCAGCTGACCCGAATAAAGAATAACGATCGCGAAAAACTACTAAAAAGGGTGAAGTGGAAATCTAAGACCAGCCTTGAGGTTATCTTGATAAATTGATACTTCTCTGGGCTGGCCAACGGATAGATATTCAGTTGACTCTGGAGCTCTATAAACATGATTTTGACTAATGAAGAAGTGGTTGATTGTGCGTTTGAGGGTCGTTTCGTTATATGTACTTGGGTGGTTTTGAATGTTGTAAAGAGTATGATTTGGACGATCGTCTCCTGGAACATGAGTTGACCGGTTGACTCTATTGTTTCTAAGACAACGTATAACCATCGTTGCCAAGATAAGGTACTAGTACGATAAGACGATTAAAAAAGTGAGAGAGGAGAAGAAGCAACAACCTCTAAAATAGAAAGGAGAAGAAGCGAATAGATATTCTAGAAAAGAATGATTGTATGCAATTGGAGTTCTGTTCTCAATTAAAATTATAAGACAAACAGAGACGGGGGAAATAATGTAATTAAACTTAAAGACCTACCAAGTGTTATTGATCCAGAGGCTTAGTCGGCGGTCAAAGAAAAGCTATTCACTTTCATACTGAACTATCTGGTGGCCCAAGAGACTCGATACATTCCAAAAAATCAAAAGAAAATTCTATTTCAGTTAGAGAGATAGATTCTTGTTCATCAGAAGAAATTTCCAAATTGATGACATTCATGTAATATATGAATGTATAAAGAGATTGAGGAGAGAATTGTGGTAAGAATGAAGGAGGAAAAATACTAATTGTGTATGTATATATGTAATATTTTTGAAACTGAAAAGGCGCCACAATGCCATCATGATGGCACATTTCCCCAAGACACCAACGCCGCATTTTTAACCGCTGTAAACATAGAGAACACGCAAGTCATTAATAAGGGTAGTCGTAGAAGTGCAATGCGAATAGACATGCGGTCTACAAAGTCAAATAGAGGCCAATCATGTGAGGCGACCGTGTGGATTTATAAAGATGTCCCATTTCAGATAACTCTCAAGATATAAGATTTTATAAACTTGAGAGTGGAGATCTACTGATGCCAGGTGTATTTTTCTTCTCCAAACTAGTTGAGTGTATCATGTTCCAGAAGGTCGGTGGTTTACTCTTTTGTAATCGATCGATTTAGTAGATATGTAACCACTCGACTATGTTACATTTGTAAATTTTGTCAATAAAAAGACAACGATCTCCGTTCAAGATAGAGAGGTTGATACTTTGAACATTTTTTGCACTCCATAACTTTTACACGAGAATACACTTCTATCATTATCTATTTCATGATAATGGACATGGGGAGTGATAGTGCTAGTCTACTTTTCTAATATTTTTTGATACTGAACTCTTGTAAGTTTAGTTAGGGAAACAATGGGGCTCTGACTCATTTTTTGATAGTGCTAGTCTGCTTCTTCCATCTTTTGTGGTTATTTTAGTGCTTAATATATATGTTTTTTATACTAGGTGTGATTACTAACCAATGTCTTCATCAAGTTATGAATCACATTCCAATAGTTCATCATCAAGTAATGATTCATTTGCACTGACCAAACAACTATTAGATGAGTCATCAAGAGAGAGAAGCTTATGTGAGAAAATGACTAATAATGTAGTTCAAACCTTTGCAATACATGTTCCTAAGATATTCTCTACAATGTTGATCAACAAAAAACATCCTCATGGTAGCTCGACACATGGTAGACGCTATGTTCATCATGATTGGAATGAGCATCACACTTTAATTATGAACGACTATTTCATAGATGAGAACTCAAAGTATACACCAGAGTATTTTCGACGTCGATTTCGGATGGACATGGAATTATTCAAACGTATTTTACAAGCAATTGGGAATTATGATGATTATTTTAAACAAAAGGTGATGCAGTTGGGAAAAATGGTTTGAGTCTTTTACAAAGAATGATAGCAACACTACGAATGCTTGCGTATGGTTGTCATGTTGATCTCCTCGACAAATATGTTCAAATTGGAGAGAGCACTACTATTGAAATCCTAAAGTGTTTATGTGATGATGTCATAAGAATTTTTGTAGAACAATAGTTAAGAACACCAAACAAAGATGATATTGCAAGGTTGTTAAAAGAATGTGAGGCTCGAGTATTTCAAGGTATGCTTGGTAGTCTTGATCGTATGCATTGACATTGTAAAAATTGTCTCACGACTTGGCATAGCACGCATACTAATGGTTTTAAAAGAGTTCCTACTATTTTTTTAGAGATGTGGCTTCACAGAATTTATGGATTTGCATGTATTCTTTGGCATGGGTAGTACTAATAATAATATTACTGTTTTAGATAGATATTCATTGTTTGATGATCTTATTAATGATGTTGCACTACCATGCAACTTCGTAGTACAAGGTCATCACTATAATATGGGGTATTATCTCTCAAATGGAATTTACCCACATGTTACTCTAATTCAAACAATCTCCAAATTGTCTACTCGAAAAATTATTTGCCAAGCACTAAGAAGCAGTGAAAAAATATGTAGAACGAGTATTTAGAGTGTTACAAAGTAGGAGACATATTGTTAAAGGTCGAGCACGTATGTGGAATGCAAAGGATCTTAGGATGATAATGAAGACATGCATCATCTTGCAAAATATGATCATTGAGAGTAAACATAGTCAAGGCATCGATCCTGAAATTTGGCATCCTCGTGGAGAAGAAATGGTTGGAGATTCTAATCTTGAGCATAATTATACCTTTCTCGTATCAAGGATGATTAATCGAATGAAACAAGTCCAATACAAAAGGGTGCACAAAGATTTAAAGATTGATCTCATCAATCACTTGTGGGATATATATGGTCGACATCAAGCTTGATGTTTATGTTATTAACTCTTATTTTATTTTTGTTGGGATTTTTGGTCCCAAACAAACAAAAGGGCAGTGATGATTAATAGATCCGTTATATCTTCATAGGCTTTGAGCCCAGGATTGAATGATAATTGTATAGTCCACTCCACAAGTGTGTTAGCCCAAATTAATGAAGGACGTATGTGGGTCACTTGGAGGTTTTAATGTACCTTTGGGTCGTTGCTCAGTGGCCCAGTGTGTTTGACCCGATTGAAAGTGGGACGGCTAGGTTTAGAAAATATATATATATATATATATATATATATATATATATTAGGGGGTATATTATAATATGGGTTATTATATTATTACCATATACACATATATATTCCATACCATATATACATATATATATTATACCATATATATAATATATATTACACTATATATATATATACCCTTGGGTTTTGGACAAAGAATCACCACCACGAATTAATCACAACCATATTATTCCACACGTGAGCGGTGGAAGGAATAGCGAGAAAAGCCAAAACCGAAAAAAGCCATTGCCTTTGATATTGAATTTTCTTTGTGAAAATTGCAACCCCTTTCCTCCCATTATTTCCTTTGGTGAAATAGGTCCTTCTTTGTTTGTCTTTTTAACTTGGTGTTACCTTTGTAGAGTTGGACAATGATTAATATGAGCCACATCAATTGTTCTTGCAAGAATCAACGATCCAGGTGAACTATTTTCCCCCAACAATTAGTATCAAAGCCTCGGTGGCATTCCGTAGTGCAGGAAAATTAATTTTGGGTTGTCAGATTAACGAAGAAGAAGAAACACAAATCTGCCCAGATCTATCCATCCATTTTTCGGACAAAGCAGACGTCATCTTTGTGAACGGAGACCATATTCCAACTCCTGACGTCAAGGCGGAGCTGACGGTGGAACGCGTGCGGCGCGTGGGGCAATGGAGGCGGTGCGTGGGTGGCGCGTGATTTTCGATTCTGATTTTCAAAGGCGCGCGTGGAGGCGCGTGAGAGGGTATTTCGGTGAGTGGCTGATGGCGTTGTGATCTTCGTCCTATTTCTGACCTTCTGTGGTGGTCAGTTATAATTTTGGTGGTCTAGGCGGCTTTGCGAGAGGTTCGATAGTGAACGTATTCGACGTTTGCAAAACCTTCGTGGTTTTTCCAGCTTGTGTGGTTGCTGTTGCTGCTGGATTTCTTTTTTAATTTGTTTCGCATCTCTCTTATTTAATACGGATCGTCAGATTTGGTCCGCTCTGGTAAATTGGCTAATCTCTTTCACATTCCAGTACTAACAGGTCATCGTGTGGGGTGGCCATTAGATTTGGGGTTACCGTGTGGGGTAACCATTGCCCGTTGCTAGGAATTTAGGTGCCCATTATTGTGACTTGTGTTAGCTTTTGTTTGGTGCTGATTATTTGCGATACTTTATTTTTTGTGCATTATTATTTAGATTTGTCACCTGGACTTTACCCGTTTGACAATTTCCTTGATCTGAGATCGCGAATCTCACGAAACCCTGGGAATCTAAAGCGAGTGTATATTGAGGCCTTAGGTATTTCTGCGTGATTATCTTGAGGTGCTTGTTGGTGTGTATTCTTATTTGTTAAGATGTCTGCATATCGTTTTGACTTGAGTGTCTTTACTGGTAAAGGTGATTTTTCTATTTGGCAACAAAAATGAAAGGTATTTTGGTTCGAGAAAAAGGTTTCAAAAGCTATTGATAATTCTTATGGTCCTAATGTTACCGAGGATCAGAAAAAGGATTTTGATGAACTTGCTTACACTTCTATTATATTGTATTTGTCAGATCCTGTTTTGCGAAAAGTAGGAAAATTTGATTCTCTGTAAAAGCTTTGAAAAAATTAGAAGAGCTTTATTTAATCCAATCCACTTCAAATAAAATTTATCTCCTTGAAACTTTTTCACTTCAAAATTGATCCTCCTGGGGATTTGGATGACAATCTTGATGTTTTTAATAAGCTTGTGCAAGATATTACAAAGCTGTGGTGAAAACAGTCCACGAAATTAACAAAGCTATCATTTTGTTAAATGTCATTCCTAATTTATATAAGGAAGTCAAGAATGCCATTAAGTATGGGAGGGAGACCCTTACACCTGACATTGTCATAGACTCTTTAAAAAGTAAAGAGAGAGAGTTGAAGTTCGAGAAAAAATGGTGAAGTCCATTTTGTGAGGGGTAGACCTCAGTGGGGGGATAAGAGTGGAAGTGGAAGTGGACAAAACAGTGGTAGCAATAGAAATGGTAGAAGTCGTTCTAAGTCACATGGGAGGGCAAAAGGAAAGAAATTTTACGGGTATGGGAAAATAGGACATTTCATTAGTGAGTGTTATAAAGAGAAAAACAAATAGAGAGGAGAAGATCAGAGAGAGACAAATGTAGTAACCTTTAGTGATGAGTCGGTGAGGTTTACATGCTTTTAAATTACGAGCACTGGTGAGATTAACTGTCTATGAACTCCCATACATGAGTAGATTCTTAACTCCGGTGCATCTTTTCATGTCACTTCAAATAAGTTTTGGTTTGATCATTTGCATGAGGTCGATCATGGACATGTAGTTGCATGGGATGGAGTTGCATATAGAATTGCGGTGTTGGTAATGTAAATCATTAAATTTGTGATGGCTTTGTGCATACATTAAGAGAAGTCAGATATGTTCCGCATATGGGTAGAAATTTGATTTCTATAGGGGAGTTAGAGAGTACATGTTTCATGGGTAGGCTTGGTGATGGCATGATTAGAATGTGTAAGGGTGCACTTAGAGCTTTTAAAGCTACTAGGAGAAATGGCATATATGTTACACATGCTGAAGTGATGAGTGGTCTAAATTCCACTATCTCTTCCATTGACACTGATTACACACAAATGTGGCACAATAGGTTAGCTCACATTAGTGTTAAAGGACTTAAGTTCCTTAACGACAAGGGTGTGTTTGGTAATGATCAGGTGTCTGACATCCCATTTTGTGATCATTGTGTGCTTAGAAAACATCGTAGGATATCGTTTTCATCTAGCACACACAAGACAAGTAGAGTGTTAGAATACATTCATACTGATTTGTGGGGTCCCGGGAGCAATCCCACTTTTGGTGGTAACAAATATTTTTGTCTATTGTTGATGATTTCTCCGGACATGTGTGGGTTTATCTATTGAAAGATAAAAGTGAAACTTTCATTAAATTCAAAGATTGGAAAGTTCAGGTGGAGAATCAGACAGGTAAAAAGATAAATTATTTGTGTAATAATAATGGTCTTGAATTCTGCAATGTTGACTTTGATAATTTGTGTAATGAGTGTGGCATTACTAGACATAAAACTGTGCCTTACATTCCCCAACAGAATGGGGTTGCTGAAAGGATGAATTGTACTTTGCTTGATAAGGTTAGATGTATGATGTTGAGTTCTGGTGTGCCTAAATCGTTTTGGGGTGAAGCTGTTATGACTGCATGCTATCTGACTAATTTGACTCCATCTGTTGTTTTAAATGGTGATACTCCTTATGAAAAATAGCATGGTAAATGTGTTGATTATACTATGCTCAAAACCTTTGGCTGTACTGCTTTTTCTCATCAGAGTGAGGGAAAACTTGAACCTAGAGCTAGGAAGTGTGTCTTTCTGGGCTACCCTGAGGGAGTTAAGGGATATAGGTTGTAGGATAGAAGCCAAAGTGGTGTGAAGATTATCATAAGTAGAGATGTCAAATTTAATGAGTCAGAGATGCCTTGTCTAGAGAGTGAAAAACAGCAAGAAACCATTAGTGGTGAATCTCTTGTTGAGGTGGAGAGAGTGAGCACCCATTACCCGTTTCTCCTAGTGAGGTAGAGAGTGATAACCAACAAGATCAAAGGGTTGTAGAGAATGAGAGGGTCGAGGATGTGATAGAGGATCATCACGTTGACCAAAACCCTTAGGCGATTATCAATTAGCTAGAGATAGGGAGAGAAGACCACGTAGGGAACCCCAAAGGATGTCTGACTATACCATAGCCTATGCTAGTTATCAAGAACTAGTGGATAGGGAGTCCAATACCTATGAGGAGGCTATGAGGAGTGAAAAGTCTAAGGAGTGGGTGAGTGTTATGAGAGAGGAGATGAGCTCTCTAGCTAAGAATCAAACTTGGGAATTAGTACATAAACATAAGGATAAATCTATTGTGGGATGTAAATGGGTGTACAAGGTAAAGGAAGGAACCACTAAGACTGAACCTGTGAGATATAAGGCCAGGTTGGTAGCAAAGGGATATACACAGAAAGAAGAGGTTGATTACAATGAGATTTTTTCGCATGTTGTTAAGTTTACCACTATTCGTATCATGCTTGCATTGGTTGCTCATTATGATTGGGAACTTGAACAACTTGATGTAAAAACTGTTTTTTTACATGGTGACCTTGATGAAAAGATTTTCATGTATCAACCAAAAGGTTTTGAAGATAAAAACAAACCCGATCATGTGTACTTTCTTAAAAATCTCTATACGATTTAAAACAGTCTCCTAGATAAAGTGGTACAAGAAGTTTGATTCATATGTTCTTTCAATTGGTTTCAAGATGAGTGAGTTTGATCATTGTTTGTATTAAAGACCACAAAGACAAATGATTGTGTGTATTTGTTACTCTATGTGGATGACATGTTATTGATTGGTTCTAACATGAAAGTGGTAAACAATATTAAAATTGAGTTAAGTAAAGAATTTGATATGAAAGACCTTGGGCATGCTAAAAGGATTCTTGGCATGGAAATAAATAGAGATAGGTCTAATTCTTACTTAATTGTTCATCAAACTCCATATGTGCTTAAGGTTTTGAAAAAGTTTGGAATGCTTGATTGTAAACCTGTATCTGTGCCTCTTGGTAATCATTTTGTTTTGTCTAAAGAACAATCACCTAAAAATGAAGAAGAAGTTGCATATATGAATAAAATTCTATATTCAAATGCAATTGGTTCTGTGATGTATTTGATGGTTTGTACTAGGCCAGACTTGGCCTTTACTGTTAGTACTTTGAGCAGGTACATGTCTAATCCATGACCCACTCATTGGGAAGCTTTGAAATGATTGCTCAGGTATTTGAAAAGTACCTATGATGTAGGGTTAATATATAAAACTGTTTCTAATGGTGTGAAACTAAAGGGTTTTACTGATGCTGATTATGGTGGAGATAGAGATAATAGGAAATCTACTTCTTCCTATGTGTTCACTTTTGTGTGATTAGGTGTGTTAGTTGGAAATCTCAACTCCAACATATTGTTGCTCTTTCCACTAATGAATCTAAGTATATAGCTGCTACTGAAGCTTTTAAAGAAGCTATGTAGTTTAAAGGTTTATTTAATGAACTATGTGTTTTAAGTGATAATGTGACTATATATTCTGATAGTCAATCAGCTATTCATTTGTGTAAGAACCCAGTTTTTCATGAACACACTAAATATATAGATGTTAGACTGCATTTTATTAGAAATGTGGTATCTCAAAATTTGATTAAACTTGAGAAAGTGCATTCAAATCATAACCCTGCAGATATGGGCACTAAGGTGCTCACTTTGGTAAAGTTTAGAAATTGTCTTATACTTCTAAACATTGGTACAGGTACGTTGAATTCTAATCAGTTTAGAATTCATTCATTTATCATCTCATCGAGTATGTGTCTTTATTTGTGTTTTGCAGATTTTTGTTTGGAACCAAGGTGGAGGTTTGTTGGGATTTTTGGTCCCAAACAAACAAAAGGGCGATGATGATTAATAGACCCGTTTTATCTTCATAGGCTTTGAGCCGAGATTGAATGATAATTGTATAGTTCACTCCACAAGTTGTTAGCCCAAATTAATGAAGGACGTATGTGGGTCACTTGGAGGTTTTAATGTACCTTTGGGTCGTTGCTCGGTGACCCAAAGTGTGTTTTGACCCGATTGAAAGTGGGACGACTAGGTTTAGGATATATATATATATATATATATATATATATATATATATATATATATATATATATATATATATATATATATATATATATATATACTATATATATATATATATATATATATATTAGGGGTATAATATAATATGGGTTATTATATTATTACCATATATACATATATATTCCATACCATATATACATATATATATTATACCATAAATGAACATGAAAGCCCAACCATCAAAGATATAAAGAATCTTCAACAACAAAATAATTATACAAACATTCTCCTTCATTCTGTTGCGACTCACTCAACCAAATTGATCAACCTATCAAAATGGAAATCCCTTCCAAAAATGATAAAGGAAAGGAGAAAATTCAGACTCCAAAACCTGAACCTAATCCTACGACAAAAACTCTCTTTAAACCAATCGAAAGTAAGGTTCAATTCGGCTCTAGTTCGCTTCTTCAGATGTGTTAAATGAAATCATCAAACATCTTAAAAATAAAGAGTCATCAAGTAAAATCAATGTTATTGATTCTATTCAAGAATTACAAGGACAGTTCGAAGATTTACAAATTAACAAACTTAAAAACGTTAATCAAAATATTCCTCACTACTACCCTCGCCCAACCTTCCCAGATATGCTTCATGAGGAACCTAGGCAACCTAGGACAACCTTTTCTGGTAACGAGGTTATAGCTTGGGATATTGATGGTTTAACTGAACATCAAATCCTTCATCTTATCGGAGAAATGACCATGGCTGCTGCTGCCTACAGCGGAAGAGGTGTCTCTGACAAAGATGCTGCTACCAATATCGCCAGTGGCTTTGTTGGTCAATTAAAACATTGGTGGATTAACTATCTTACTCCTGCCAATCGAACCACAATTCTTCAATCTGTCAAATCTGAAGGAGATAATCCTCTTGACCCAACCAAACAAGATGCTGTGAATACTCTTCTCTTCACTATCCTCAAACATTTCATCGGAGAACCTTCCATTCTAATGGAAAGAGCTTCTGATGTTTTGATGAATCTTTCTTGTCCAAAACTTCAAGACTTTAGGTGGTATAAAGATATCTTCCTTCAAAAAGTCATGCTTCGCGATGATTGCAATTCTGCTTTCTGGAAAGAAAGATTTATTGCTGGTCTTCCCAAACTCTTCGCGGAAAAAGTACGTGAAGCAATCAGAGATGAGTTTTCCTCTCTACCATATGACTCTCTCACATATGGTCAAATTATTGGTTTCATAAACAAAGAAGGTTTATCCCTCTGTAACGACCTCAAACTTAAAGCAAAACTCAAGTATGAAAGGATTGAAGGAAGAAAAGAACTTGGTTTTTTCTGTGAACAATATGGATACGAACGTATCCATCTTCCTCCTTCAAAAACCTTCAAAAAACAGAGAAAACATTTCAAAAATAAGAAATTTCATAAAATTCCTTCTCCTGAATTCTATAAGAAAAGCAAAAATCCTAACAGATTCTATAAATATAACAAGTATAAAAGAAAATGTGATAACTTCAAAGATAAAGGAAAATTTTCCACAAAGACTCGTGACCCCAAAGATGCAACGTGCTGGAAATGTCAAAAGAAAGGTCATTATGCTAATAAATGTCCTTTGAAACACAAAATCAATAATCTCCAAATTGACAAAGATCTTAAAAACCAATTACTTTACCTCATCAATTCTTCCAGTTCTTCATACTCTAAAGATATCATTTATAATATTCAAGAAGACTCTGATTATTATAATGACTCATCTTCCTCCTCTCAATCTTCTGATTCAAAAGAAATCTGCAACTGCAAAGACAACTGTACTTGTGAAACAAATTCTATTAATGTCCTTACTTCTGAGAAGGAATTAATTCAAGAAATTATTAATCAAATTGATGATTTTGAACTCAAGCAAAAATTCCAAAATATTCTCCGGTCCTGTTGATTCCAAACCGCCTCCTAGAACCTATAACCTCAATGATGTCATGGGCCATTCAAAAGGTCTGGAAAGGCATCCTCTAGCCAAGATTTGCGATTTGAAGTAAATCAAATGAAAAATCAAATCTCCAATCTCGAAGAAGAACTCTCTCAATTAAAATTTGATGTCACAATTCTTAAGACAAAATCTTTTGAAAAAGGAAAAGAAAAAATCCAATCAAGTTCTTCTCAATCAAGCTCCGAATCTTCTTCTGATAATGAGGCTCCTTCGCCCATTAAAATTCAAAGTCCTCTTAATGAAGATCTATCAATGAATATTATCAGCCAAATTCGTCTTCAAAAATGGTATACTAATGCTACCATCATTATCAACAAGGAATTCAAGCTCAATTCAAAAGTCCTCCTTGATTCCGGTGCCGATCAAAATTGTATTAGAGAAGGTCTTGTTCCTACCAAATACTTTGAAAAAACCACTGAGAATCTCTATGGTGCTAGTGGAAAGAGTCTTAATATCAAATATAAACTATCAAGAGCCCATGTTTGCAATGGTAATGTCTGTCTCAAAAATAGCTTCTATCTTGTCAAAGATCTTGACCAAGAAGTTATCTTAGGAACTCCTTTCTTGGTCCAATTATATCCTATTTCCGTTACCGAAAAAGGATTAAAATCCAAATATCTTGAACATGAAATATTCTTTGAGTTCATCAATCCTCCCTCAACCAGAGATATTAATCTCATCAAAAGTCACTCCATTTCGCAAATCATCAATAATATTAATCTCAAAAAACAACATATAAAATATTTAAAAGAAGATATTCGATTTACAAGGATTTCTGAACAATTAGAAACCAAAGATATCAAAAACCAAATTGAGAAAATCGATAAGGCTATTAGGTCTGAAGTCTGTTCTTCTATTCCTAATGCTTTCTGGGAAAGGAAGAAACATATTGTTACTCTTCCTTATATTCCAAATTTTGACGAAAAACAAATACCAACAAAAGCTAGACCCATTCAAATGAACAAGGAACTCCTTGAAACCTGTACCAATGAAATTAAAGATCTTATTCAAAAGGGTTTAATTAGGCCCAGTAAATCTCCTTGGAGCTGTGCCGCTTTCTACGTCAATAATCATGGAGAAATTGAAAGAGGTGTCCCTAGGTTAGTCATCAACTACAAACCCCTCAATCAAGTTCTCCAATGGATTAGATATCCTATGCCTCAAAAGAAAGATCTCCTCAATAGATTAAATGATGCTGTCATCTTTTCAAAATTTGACCTCAAATCAGGTTTTTGGCAGATTCAAATAAATGAAAAAGATAGGTACAAAACTGCTTTCAATGTCCCATTTGGCCAATATGAGTGGAATGTGATGCCCTTTGGCCTCAAGAATGCCCCTTCTGAATTTCAAAAGATTATGAATGATATTTTCAATCCTTATCAAAATTTCTCTATTGTTTACATAGACGATGTTCTTATCTACTCCAATAGTATCGAGCAACACCTTAAGCATCTTCAAATCTTCCTTTCAATCGCCAGAAGAAATGGCTTAGCTGTTTCTGAAAAGAAAATCGTCCTCTGTCAAACTAGGATCAAATTTTTAGGTCACGAAATCTTTAGAGGAATAATCACCCCGGTCAAACGAAGTCTCGAGTTCGCATCCAAATTTCCTGATCAAATCTTAGAAAAAGCAAGTCTTCAAAGATTCTTAGGATGTGTCAATTATATTTCTGACTTCATTCCAAATATTAGACAAATTTGTGAACCTCTTTATCAAAGGCTTAGGAAAGTCCCCCCTGAGTGGTCTGATAAGCATACCCATGAGGTCAAACTTGTCAAAGAAAAGGTCAAAACCCTTCCATGCCTCAATATTGTTAACCCAAAAGCCTTCCTTATTGTTGAGACAGATGCTTCTGATATCGGCTATGGAGGTATACTCAAACAATCGATTGATCAAGGAAAAGAACAACTTGTTCGTTTTCATTCGAGTATTTGGCTTGGCCTACAAAAAAATTATTCTACTTTCAAAAAAGAATGCTTATCTATTATTTTGTGCATTTCAAAGTTTAAGGACGATCTTATCAATAAAACTTTTCTTGTCAGAACAGATTGTAAAGTGTCAAAAGATGTACTACAAAAGGATGTCAAAAATCTTGTGTCTAAACAAATCTTTGCCAGATGGCAAGCAATTTTATCTTGTTTTGATTTCTCAATTGAGTTTATAAAAGGAGAGGATAACTCTCTTCCTGATTATCTTACCAGAGAATTTTTACAAGAGAAAAATGTCCAATAAACCTCTCCCCCCAAAGGGAAGAACTCCGGAGGATTACCTCCTTGAAAGTTCCAGCTCTTCTTCAAAAATTTTGTCCTCTCAAAAATCCAAACACTCCTTTGGAACTTCAAACCCGTTCTACCGTTCTTGGTACCCTTCCTTCTCAAATCAAGTCACCAAAGCAAGCTTCAAAAATGCCCTTAAACCTGATATTGCTCCTGGATGAGGGAAACTTCCTGAAATCAACACCCAAAAAAATCAATATTTTTCCAAACCTACAACAATCCATGTTTTTGATTTCGAGAATGAGTGGGCTAAATACCCCTCTCTCGATGAGTGCTTTTCAAGAATCTTTTCCCCTTTTCTGAAAGATGATGACCTGTTCAATTTTATTGATCAAAAATACCATGTTCTCAATGAGTTCTACTACATTCCTCAGTCGATTCATCAATCAAGAATGTGGTACGAAACCATTCTCAAAGTTACTAAATCCACAATTATTTCTCATACCCCAAATAAACCAAATACTCACTGGATCGATTTTTCAAAAATCAAGATTCTCCAGGTTCTTTCTCCTTCCAATTGGGGACAAGAACCTTGGGAACCAAAGGTTTTCTCCCTCAAAAATGGCTAAAGGTCTCAGTTCTCGTATCTGGACTATATCAAGGCCTGGCATAATGTTTTTTATTTTCGTCCTTCAAGTCATTCTTGGTTTATTTTATTTGACCAAAATTGTCCTCAAAAATTTCCAGTCTGGTTCCAATCCTGGTGGCACTTCTTCGGTGCTTCTGAAGAAATCCTTCCCAGTCGGATTTCTGAAGGTTTTAACCTCTTCAAATCAAACCCAATCAACCTTATCCAAAATGAAAGTCTTCTCTTCCAATATTGCCAAATTTTCAAAATCGCCTGGATCTTCTGTTGGGAATTTCAAGTTCTCCCAGCCTCAAATAAACATTTTATTTACAAGTCTATCCGTCGCCATTGTAAAGTAAAATGGTGGGAAAAATTCAATGACTCAAATGCATGTTCCAAAGCAGTTCAATCATGGATCAATCAGCAATTAAGATCAAAGGCTCCTCTAGCCCCTTCTCAATGTGATTTCCTCTCTGAAAAATCAAAAATTATGGCACAAATGGCTCAATGTACTGACCCTGAGGTCTTTGCTGTTCTCGCACACAAAGCTGCTTCCATGGCAAAATTTGAATCAAGCGGGGGTTACGCCCATGATTCGACGAAGAACCCGACCCAGAATTTGATCTCAACGAAGACGACTGCCTGGGTGTCAATGTAGATTTCTTTGAATCTTAGCCTTTCCCTTTATCATTACTCTACAATCATGTAGGGAAAAACTGTGGATTTGGCCAAAATTCAAAGATTCCAAACATTTCAATCATCAACAGTGACGTTGCCGACATCTTTTTCAAAAGTGGTACAGGGAAAGTTGATTCCTTTCTTCAAAATGTCAAAAGTTGAACAGTTCGGTGAATTATTCAAACATGGCCGACAAAAGGTGTCTCGTCCATCAAGAAAAGCAGATTCCTCCAAGCATCCAAGGCAGGCTTAGTCTATTTAAAGATGTATTTCTCTTTGTAATAGGCAGAGTGTGTTTTCAATTTTATCTTTCAATTACTCTCTTGAGCATTTACTATCTTGTATGCTTTGTTATCAATTATGTCTGTATTGTTTTGAATATTTCAATTTATCAATCATGGATGTTTCAAATCTTTTCTGTTGTTCAGTTGAATTCTTTCATGAATTCGTTTTTCAAAAAAATGATTTACAATTATTAGAACAATTATTTCTTTATCTGTTTATTCCTTCTCAAGAAAGAATTGAAAGTTTTTCTTCAAAAGAACAAAGAACTTTGAAAGCAAAGATCATGAACAATCGTATTGAGTATCTCCGATGCCAACAATTTCTTGCCCATTTTCCCGATCAATTATTCCCAAACAAAGAACAATACATCTCAGAAATGTGTGATCCCCCACTCAAATTCACTCACGTCCGTTCAGCGTCAAAGCGGTATCATATATACATATATACATATATATATTATACCATATATATAATATATATTACACTATATATATATATATATATATATATATATATATATATATATATATATATTGGACAAAGAATCACCACCACTTAATTAATCACAACCATATTATTCCACACGTGAACGATTGGAAGGAATAGTGAGAAAAGCCAAAACCAGAAAAAGCCATTGCCTTTGATATTGAATTTTCTTTGTGAAAATTGCAACCCCTTTCCTCCCATTATTTCCTTTGGTGAAATAGGTCCTTCTTTGTTTGTCCTTTTAACTTGGTGTTACCTTTGTGGAGTTGGACATTATTAATCTGAGCCCTGTCAATTGTTCTTGCAAGAATCAACGATCCGGTGAACTATTTTCCCCCAACAATTTTATTAAATTTATAGTTTTGAATTTAACATCAAAGGATGTTCTTTATATCTAAATATTGTAGAAATCAGTGCAATGATATGAAAGAAATGCTGGATTTCTGCTCATCTTGAATGCATAATTGAGATTGTATTTTAATGGTATGATATTATGTTTAGAGTCAGTTGTATCAAAATATCAAGCAAACAGTAGGTGTTCACACATAAGCATGTCCCATCTACTGGCGGCAACGCCAAGTACAATTCCAATAATAATCTCTTTCACTACACTTGGTTATTTCAAAGTGGCAAATACCAACTTGGGTTTCAAATTATTGAACATTGACAATCAAATGACATGAATATTTGGTTCTGTAAATATAAGCTCTATAAATATAATGGCCAAATGACAACTGCATTAACAAAGTAATAAAAAACATGTCCTTCGCTCAAGAGCAACTATGCTAGTCAATCACGAATAAAAGGAATAAGTGTCTCGTGTGTCATTGGCTAAGGATCAAATATGCTAGTTAGATTGTTCAGGAGTATGCAGCAACGAGGAAAGCCTTATCAATGTGCATGAACTAAAATTGCTAAAAATATGAGTAATGCTATATGTACATAACTCCTTACCTAAAGTTGTACAGATGCTGATGTGGCAAAAAGCATTTTGCAGGGATACATCCATCCATGATCCATACCAATTCCTATTATTATCTCAAATGTCCTTTCCTGTGGAAGTTGTTGACATAAAATTAGATTAATAATCTAAATACTTATTTACCTTAGCTTAAATTATAATTGAAATTAATCAAATTAGTCAAATATATTTTTTAACCACATAATTTATTAGACTCATAATTTATTACTCACTTATTATTCACATATTCTATAAGACCCACAACTTTTAACTACTTTAAAAATATAAAATCATCATATATTTTTTTGAAGTCTATTCTTTGACCGAACATTAGTATCGAAAATGAATAAGTTGAAAGTTCGAGATAATTCTAAAAGAATAGTTTTTTCTCATTTTGATAACCATAAATGTATTTTTCAATAAAAATTCAACCAGTTGATTGTAACGCACAAACTAAAGCACCTATATTCAAGATGATGAAGTCGGTGACAAAATTACGATTCAACCAACTTTTCGAGAAACAATTTTTCAGCTTTCTGAAAATTATATAATCCCCTTAACTAAAATCTTATATCTGCCACTAAATACTTACATCAATTATTGTGTTACATAATGCAAATTGATAAAATTAAGCATCATACTATTTTAAAAAGGTATTACATGTACTCATGGATGTAAAACTTACTTCTAAGTTTTTTTTTTTTTTTAAATATTTTGTAAATATCTATATTCATATAAAGTTATAAAGACATAGGTAAATATAATACAAAAATAATCCAAGATAGAATTATAAATTAATCCCAAGCTATAGTCACAACAAAAATTATGGTACAAATAGGAATACTAAATTGGTATAGCTCCCTCTACGAGGTGGAAGAAATTGGGTAAAGGAATCGAGATATTAATTTTCTATTTGACTTATTAAACAACTTAAAATCATCATATCAGTAGAATGCATGTCCCCATTTTTAGAATTTAATTATTTGTTTTTTTAGTATTGTTAACTTGTCGTATTTCATCATAGAAATTTGTTACATTGATTTGTTATTTTAAGGTTAATTAATAACATTGGCATTATTTTTATAAATAAAGTAAAAAGAGTTTATTAGAATTAATTGTGAGATTTAAATGTATTCTTGAACTATTTTTATATTATGTAACACAAAGATTGATTAAGTATTGGAGCGTAACATGTCACTACGGTCTATCTTATGACAAAAATTTTTGATGACTTGTTATTTTATAAATTTGAACTCCAAACTTAGCGCATGTTTGACAGTATTGAAATTATTTTTAAAGTGGTTATAAGTTGTAGATCTTATAGAATATATAAATAATAAGTGAGTAATAAATTATGGGTCTAATAAAGTATGTGAATAAAAAAAATATTTGACTAATTTTAATTATAATTTAAGCTAAGATAAATAAGTAATTAGATTATATTATTAATCTAATTTTATGTTAACAACTTCCTCAGGAAAAGACATTTGAGATAATAATAACAATTGGCATGGATATGGATGGATGTAACCCTGCAAGATGCTTTTCGCCACATCAGCATCTGTACAACTTTAGGTAAAGAGTTATGTACATATAGCATTGCTCTAAAAATATATATTAATATTCAAAGCATGCTAAAGACAAAATATAAAGTCAAAAATCATTACTCACAATATTATTTCCAAAAAGGCCATCATTGTCTCGTTCCTTTAATACTTGAGCCTGATAGATCTCATAGGTCTCTCGCATTGTAGGTGGAAGTTTGCTGAGATCTTGGTTCATAATGCGGTTTTGCTCTTGCCTCTTTTGAGCTATCTCCTTCAATTCTTGATCTTTCATCTTCATATTTTGAGTTTTCTCCTTCATTTTTTGATCTTTCCTTTTCAATTTTTGAGCTTTCTCTTTTAATTCTATCTCTTTTTCATTATTTCTTCTAAATCGTTTAAATTATTTCTTATCTCTCTCTCTCTTTTCAACTCCAACTCTCCTCAATTAACATTAATCTGCAATTGTAGAGTGCAATGTAAATGGTTTAGCGCATCCACCAAACCCTTTTCATCATTTATCATTCTTGTTTTTTTCTTTACAACATTTTCTTCCTTGTGGGTGCACAACCCCATTAGAATAGATACCTTCAGATGCCATAGAATTCATGATAGAATCATCACTTAGACTAGAAAAAGGCGAATCAGCTGTTGGTGAATTGCTATTGTCTAATCTTTGTTTGTTTGATTCGTTTGTCTTGGTAAGTTCTCTTAAACACTATTTCGGATTCTTTATCATGATCTTCCAACAGTGATCGTATTTAGATGGTTTACTGTTTTTACAATTCTCATACATTTGTATTGCTTCTCTTTTCGATGATGACCCATTTACCCATAACTTATTTCACAAATTAAAAAATTCACTTGCCACCTCAGCATCTGTAATGCAATCTATAACCATTTTTTGTACAAAAAGTATTACTCAAATATTTTAGCAATCCATGGTTGCATTGGAGATGAGCATCTCCAATGCAACAATGTGAATTGTTGTATACGTGACAAATAAAATAGAGAGGCAGAGATAATAGCATCTTCAATGGAAATGTGGATTAGAAAAATTGTAGCCCACATGTACAAGAGATATTTGTAGATAAATTAAAAATTAATTAAAGAATTATTAACACACATTTCGATGGAGATAAATAAAAAAAATTAAAATAAAAAAAGGTTAACACACATTTCGATAGATATTAAATAAATGGAGGATGTCTAGTACACCGTCCAAATGTAGACGTTGTGCTAGACATCTTTCACTTTTTTCTTTGTCATGTAAATAATTTAGGGTCACGTGGCACATTTTTTATTGTAATCTATAGTTGCATTAATGAATCTCACAGAACATCTACGTGTGGAGTCAACATTCAAATTGGTGATAGGATGTGGACAAAGAAGTGTGATTAGTCGAAATCGCTTATTGGACAATAAGATGGAATGAGTGCATTCAAAGGTTGATGGACCATTAGGAAGGGTGTGATTTATACTGTTAAATAGCATCCAAATCTAAATTGATACGATGTAATACTCCTGATTGATCCGTGTCAAATAGGCCAGTCCAATGTTCTAAGTTTTGAGATTCATGCTCGTTGATCCGATCAAGAAGAATACAATAAAATTTTGGTTGACCCAACAAGGTTAATATTTTGTGGTATTAATCTTGGAACAAATGTTGTATCTTATGAGACATCTATAAAAATTCGATAGCATCGAGTGTAGGGGGTGAATTCTATTTTGAGAAGATTTGTAGCCCATACCTCACATCATTTTCTTCTCTTCAATTTCAATTTTCTATTTTTAATTGTGTAGTCGATTTTTCAACAACAGGATGAGCATTTGATTTGGAACCAAAGAAAACCCAGGTTGGTACCAAACCGAACCTGACGTCAAGATTAGAAATGCTAGCTTGTTCCTCAAATGTATTTTTCTCTACACAAATATTGAATTTTCTTAAAGTTGATGGATTGGTTTTGTAATTTTCTTTTTTCTTTTTTTAAATCTTCCTGATTTTGAAATCGTTTGGTTAGTGGGATATCGTCCTTCGAATTAAGAGACGGGTGAATATCTAATTGAAGGACGTATAGTTGCACACAGGCCCGGACTTTATATGAGGCTCAAGAGGCGGTTGTCTCAGGCCCAAAATTTTTAGGGGCCAATAAATAAAAAATTATGTTATGTTATGTTTTTTTTGGGGGGGGATTTTTTCAAAAATGAGCCATGTTTTGAAAATAATTCCAAAAAGCTTATTCTGTTGCAGAAATTCCAAAAATACTGTTTTTTAAATATATTTATTCTATTTTCATATATTAATTACCAGCTGTAACAGTTAGCCTACAAAAGGGGGATTTTCAGTTATTTCCATTAAATTGAATATCCTAATTGATTCTTTGTCCAAATAGAAAACAAACAATTTCAGAAAATCAGGCAAACTTCATTCCATGAATAGCATCATTAAGCGAAGAAGATCAGTCCGCGAAGAATATCAGTTCGTGAAAAACTTTTGTTCGTGAAGAAGGGCGGTGAAGAAAATCAGAACGTGAATGATCAAAATAATTACATAATGTTAATTAATGTAACCTGTTTATCAATCCAAATATATGTAATCTGATTTTGAATAAATGTGATTATTTGTAGCAGTTCAAAAAATTCTTTATTTGAATACATATGTTACAAAAAAATTCCGAAATTCATGATATTTTATGTTTAAGTTACAGTGAGAATATTTGCACATGTTATATTATATTTCATTCATGATCTTGTAATATTTGGAAGTTTTTGGTTTGTAGAGACGTCTATTACATTTAGAACATATGTATATGTTACAATCGCGCATGTTACATTTCTGTATGTTACATTTGCGTGTGTTACGTTTGCGTGTATTACATTTACATATGTTACATTTAGATGTTGGTAACTTATTATTTTATGTTATCATCACTCTAAAACAAATGTTACAAAAAATCTCGTAATTCATGATATTTTGTGTTTATGTTACAAGTGAGAACATTTGCATATGTTACATTATATTTACTTTTGATCTTGTAACACTTGAAAGTTTCTGGTTTGCGTAGATGTTTATTACATTTAGAACATCTGCGTATTTTACATGTTAGTATGATAAATAAAATCAGTGATACATATTAAAACTCATGATAATATCAGTTGTAACATATGTAATGTCAGTGGTAGAAAATACCAATACATGTAACATGTGCTGGGTAAAAATAACATTATATCATCTGTAACATATTCAGTGATACAGAATGTCGTTTGTAACATATGTATCAGACAGTGATACACTATAGCATTTGTAACACTATATCAGACCATGATATTAAAAAGAATCTGTTACAAATATTACAACTGCAAAACGAACTATAAACTTCAACAATTTCATATTTACATACATACTGGACTTTAAAACAAATTGACACATTGTAACATCAGAATGTAACAGTGAGAACAAATTTAACTCATGATTTAATAACATAACCCAATATGTAGCATAACTTAATCTGTAACATATTTAGTAACATATTAATTGCTACAAAATATCAATTGTAACATCTGTATCAGAACTTGATTCACAACATCATTCCTAATATCTGTATCAAACATTTATACACAATATCAAACATTTATATACAATATCATTTATAACAATAGCATCAGACATTGATATTAAAGAGAATCATATAATCATTACATGTACCAAAACCAAATCTAAACTTCAACAAATTCTTATTAATATATACAATAAATTGTAACAGACCTATAGATACATATGATGTCATAAAAAAAATGTTTCATACAGATTTTTCCTTGCCTAATTGAGTTTAGATTGTCATTCATCTACGTTGTCTCTTTTGTTTTGTAATCTTTAGTGAGTGTAGATAAGGTTATTCGCCAAAAACTATAAACATTGGACTCCGATTTACTTTCTCCACTAGGCGACGCTCCATTCGACCTTGTCAATTTGCGGTTTGGAGTCTCCATTGTTCAAAGGAGGTGAAAAATGTTGAAAAATGAACTACGATTTAGGACTTTCAGTTGAAGATTTGCAGAGATTTTGAAAAAACTTGCACAGGTTTGATAATGGGGGAGGTTTCTTCACAGTTGGAGTTTTTTCACTGTAGAAGGTGCATAAATCTAGGAAGGTTAAATTGGTAATATGTAATTTACAGTTTTAAATCTGTTTTCATCCATTATTAATTGAATATTAAAATAATTAATTTATTTTTAAGAATGTAGTATTTTTGAAATAAATAAGCTAAGTTGTTAGATTTAGAATTATTTTAGTTTTGCTAAGTAGTAGGTGTAATATCCACTTGTTTTTTTGGTTATTTAAAAAGATAGGCATAATTAGTCCAAGTCCACATCCAATTTTAAAAACTACCCAATTAAAAACCCCCCATCAATTACCCAATTACCCAATTAAAAACCCCATTAAAACCCAACCCCAAAACCTCCTACAACAATAACCAGCAAACATTGAAGAGTATACGGCAAGAAGATGAAGGCTGGAAATCCATAGAATAATAAGAAATTCCCATCTTGAAGGCTAAACTTGAAGCAACAGCAATCACTGAAGCACGATAAATCGGTAATGCACTGATTTAGCCCTTTATATTGATTTATTCATCCTTTATTGCTTTCTTTATTTTCAAAATTTTCAGACTTAATTGTTAATTGATATACATGCCTTATGTGGTCTACTTTGTTTACAACGTTTGTCTATTTCTTTTACTTTGAATTTCAAATTTAAATCCCAACTGAAAACTTATATGCGATTCAAAAGCAGAAAAATGTTTCCAAACGTTGAAGGTTTCTTTTCAATTTGCAAAACCTGGGACATCATATTCATGGGGGATTGGAGACTCAGGTGGTCCGATTCTTGCCTTCCATTATGCTCCAAACTTAACCAAAGAATCAAAACAGGTAAAGAATAATCCCACTTTTTTTTAAAAATTTCTTGTTCTAAGAATTTTGAATTTTTTTGTTTTTTTGTGATGAAATGTTTTGGTTTTTCTTTTTATTAGAATACCATATTGTTGTGTTGGATTGCATCATATAAGCAGTTGTTCTTACTTCTTGGCATTTTTAACTTTTGGTTTCATATTAGAATATGATGATTAAATATATGAAGTTGAATTGTTGTTCGATTGTAGGTAAGTTGTGTTGCAAAATTAAATTTTTGGATTATTGAATTGTTTTTTCTTTGTTTTTTAGATAAATCATATCCGATGCCTCCTAAACATATGTCTGGAGCTCAAAAAAAAACAGAGGGGGGAAGCATTAATTCAAAGTCAAACTGGAGATATTGATAAATACTTGAATAGAACCAAAAGAATAGAGACGGAAGCAACAATTGAAAATTTGGTAAACGATGAAAAAAAGAATCAGAATGACAATGATAATGAACAATATGATCAATCTATCAATGAGAATGATAATGAAGAAGTGATTCAACCTGTCAATGTGAATGATTTGAATGAGAATGGAGAAGAAGATAATATGGTTGAAAATGTTCAACCTGAAGATTTAAATCAAGAGAGCTACTTTCCTTTGAATATTGATGATCCTGGGAATTGGAATAAAATTGATTCAAATTTTAGGGATTTCTTAGTTGAAAGTGGTCCAAAAAGAGATGATGGTGTCTTGTTTCCTAAAGATAGTACAGGTAGACATTTTGATTCATCACAATATAAGCGACTACTACCAAATGGAGAGAAAAATGATAGAAGATGGCTGGTATATTCAGTTTCTTTAGACAAGATTTTTTGCTTTTGCTGTAAGTTGTTAAAGACATAAAGAACCATGACTAAAATTGGTCAATTGGCTAATGAAGGATACAAAGATTGGCAAAATTTGAGTTGGAGTCTTAGAAATCATGAAGCGAGTAAGGGGCATATCGATTGCATGACTAGTTGGGTTGAATTGGAAAGAAGGCTGCAAAAAAATAAGACAATTAATGAAAGAGTGCAAGTAGAAATTAACATAGAAAGAGAACATTGGAGACAAGTGTTAAAGAGGATAATTGTTGTTGTGCAACGATTGGCCAAAAATAACTTGGCATTTCGAGGAGATTATGAAAAACTTAATGTTGATAACAATGGCCATTTTTTGCAAATGATTGAAATGATTGTTGAGTTTGATCCAGTAATGGAAGAGCACATTCGGTGTATTCAAGAACGTGAGATTTATTTTACATATCTCGGTCCTAAAATTCAAAATGAATTAATACAGATGTTGGCTGGTAAGGCGACGTGAAAAGTTCAATTGTTACAAAAATTAAACAAGCAAAATATTTTTCAGTCATACTAGATTGTACTCCAGATGCGAGTCACGAGGAACAAATGTCACTAGTAGTACGATGCGTAAATGATTCAGCAAACTCTACGGTGGTAGAAGAATATTGGGTAGAATTTTTGAAGGTAGATGATACATCAGGACTTTGACTTTTTAACGAGCTTAAAAATGTGCTAAGCAATCTTGAGCTTGATATTGATGATATAAGAGGTCAAGGGTATGACAACGGATCTAATATGAGAGGAAGCACAAAGGTGTACAAAACAAATTACTTGAAATAAATCCAAGACCTTTTATACTCCATGTGGTTGTCATAGTCTTAATCGGCATTATGTGATATGGCAAATTGTTGTCCTAAAGCTATGTCATTTTTGGAGTGATACAACGATCTATAAATTGTTCTCTTCTTTCTACTAAGCGATGGAAAATTTTCAAAGATCATGTGGAAGGTCTAACACTTAAGCCATTATCACAAACACACTGGAAAAGTCATGTTGAAAGTGTCAAACCTATAAAAGAGCAATCGTTACAAATAAGATATGCTTTAGTTGATTTGGCAAACAATAGTGAAGATCCTTAAACAAAGAGTGAAGCTGAGTAATCATTACCAACATATGAACTTGAGAATTTTGAGTTCTTACTTGGCATCGTTATCGGTACAAGTTGTTGCATTTGATCAACGTGAGTAAACTTATTCAAGTCGAAAACATGGATATAGATGTTGCTATCAAACACTTGAAAGGACTTATTTTGTTTCTTGAAGACTATAGAGAATTTGGGCTTGATAAAGCCATGGTTGAAGCTAAACAAATGGCAAGTGAAATGGGAATTGAAGCTATATTCCGAGAAAACGCATCATTCGGAAAAAAGAAGCGGTTTGATGAAAATGATGAAGAATGAGGTAACACAATCGGTGAGGAATCGTTTAGAGTTAATTACTTTCTCTTTATAGTTGATCAAGCCCGTTCTTCACTTCAAACTTAGTTTGAACAATTTCAAAAATATGAAGAAATTTTTGGGTTTTTGTTTAGTTTAGAGAGGTTACAATGTGTTGATGATGATAGTTTGTTGGATTCTTGTAAGAATCTTGAAAATTCTCTAGCACATAATGGTCGTTCTGATATTGATAGACATGATTTATTTTTGGAGTTAACAATCTTGTAGTACAATTTACCAAGAGAAACAAAAAGAGCAATTAAGGTGCTGGATTATTTGAAGAAAATGGATGGTTTTTTTTCAAATACTTATGTTGCTTACAGAATTTTGTTGACCGTACCAATTACAGTTGCATCTGCAGAAAGAAGTTTCTCAAAGTTGAAATTGATCAAGAATTATCTCCGATCAATTATGTCACAAGAAAGATTGAACAGATTGGCTATGTTATCAATTGAGAAAAAATAGTTCAACAACTTGATTATGCAAATTTAATTGATACTTTTGCCTCAAAAATTGTAAGGTAGGTAGTATTTAAGTGATTATTTGGCATATTTTTAGTCTTAATATATCATTATAATAAAATATTTGTGTATTAAAAATTTTTTTTTGCCGTTTTATTATTGTGTTTTGATTTTATTGATTTAATTTTGAAAAACTCTTATAATTTTTTTTTAAAATACATACTACAAATTTGAGGGCCTAATTTTTAAAGTTCGACTCAGGTCTAACAAACCTAAAGTCCGGCCCTGGTTGCACATGGTTTAGTAATGAATATCTGTGTCTTAGTGGTTGATTTTTAGTTTTGCTCACATAATTAGAAAATTATTCCTCAAAAGTAGGAATCCTAATTCAGAATTGGCTGAATCATTTTCCTTTACATTTTCAATCCGTACAAATTATAGTCGCTTTGCATTTGAACCAAATAGTTATGGAGGGTCCACTTCTTGCATTTAGTCCTGTGTATTTGTTCTTCACATATAGGCAGTGAGTTGTCCATGAAGTTATAAATTTTAGTGGGAATAGTACTAAATGGTCGGATGATCCGACAAGTTTATCTAAATGGTTGTTGACCTATTTTACAAGTAAATTACCAAATATGTGCCTACATTTTCTTTCCCGCTTATTCTATTTCAAACCTTTTCAAATTCATCTATGTTATGTAAACATTATTGCTAGAAATGAGAAGATTTCAAATATTAAAATCTAACTCATTCCATTGTTAGAATTTAATCTATTTTATCTCTGTAGAAAATCTCATTTCAAGGTTAGAATCTAACACATCTACATTCTTGTAAAATGTGTGGTTATTTCTTCTTCTTTTAATTTATAGTAGAAATTGTAGATTTTATGGTATAAATTATGAAATTATGTATATATTTGAGTATGAATTGTGATTTTTGCTTTAAATTCTCGTAAATTTGAGTTTATTTGAGGTGAATTAATTGAAAACCCAATTTAAAATGTGTAAACTAGCGTTAACAGACTCATTGTCTGTTAAGATTTAGTTTGTTAATAGACATTAACAGAAATCTGTTAACAGACATGCCCTCTGATCTGTTAATGATCTGTTAATGGTCTTTACCATCTATTGACGGACTATTCTTTTAACAGACTTTTTTTCAACTTCAATTGTGTATGTAAAGTGTTTTACCGATTCAGCTAGTTTGACGCGGCCTTTTAGTCAAGGCGGCCTAAATTTTTTAGTTCAGTTATTGAAATACTTAACGGCAGGCCTAGGAAAACACCCTAGGTCATAATATGCATCTCCAATATAGCATCAAGCATGGCTTTGGTTCTTTAAGTGGTACTATGTCTTCAGCGCAATACCACTTTCTATAACACTGGAGATGTGAATTTGATCCATATGATGTCAATATAATCAGTTAAACCAAAACATATTCACAACATACCATTGGGTAAAAAGGAATGCAAATTAATTTGTTAAAAGGAATTAGGAATTGTGGGAAATATAGGTTTTGGTTTAACTCGTTATATGGACATCACCTAGCACTATAAGTTCTAGTGTGAAGTTATGGAAGTTCTTTCGTGTTTTGGAGTACATTTTGTTCGACAATTTGATTGCCCTGAATATGGAACAAATGTATCTCTCTACAATGATTGAAAGTTGGACTGTGATAAGTGTGTTTTGTACACTTATTCTTGTCTTTAAACTAAACTTTTATCACGCCATTTTATCGATTTTCTACTTAATCTAGTTTTTCATTGCTTCTATTTCAGTTTTGGACCCGTTTGTAAGAAAAGGAAAAGAATGGATGAAAAGACAATAAATTGGAAGATGTATCAGAAGTATGGAGACACAATTGCATTCAATTGAAAGTTGAAGGACCAAATTGGAGGATGTAGAAAGTTGACAGACCATTCTGGGAGATTTTGAAAAGATTGAGGATTGAAATGACCAAGACCCAAAGCTTGAGGACCAAATTGGAGGCGGTGAAAACTGGTAGGACCAAAGTGCAAGGACTTAAAAGATACAAGCAGGACGATCGCCCAAATTATAGTTGGGCGAGCGCCTAGCAACATACATCAATAGCAGTGAGCAAAATGCTTCAATTGGGTGATCGCCTAGTGTTATTTTTGGCTGGCGAGATTTTTTTCCTTTTAGACTTCCATTCCGATTAGGAAACGTTTTGGACGTGATTTGAAGGTCTTTTTTGGGATATTTTGGGACACCATTAGGGTAGTATAAAAAAGAGTTATTAACTCATAACAGGTGTTGAGTTTTTGGGAGAAAAACACTACACATATTTAGTATGCTAGGCTAGTTTAATTAGTACTAGGATTACAATGAAGCTTGTCGTTTAAATTCTTCCATTTTGAGACTTGGTTTCTAACGATTTATTTCAATATAGTTTTGAATAATTAATTTTGATTTATTTGCATCTACAATTATATACGTAGTAATTGTATGATTGTTGTGGTTTGTTTTACTATCGAAATATCGAAAGCATTCTAGACGCTATTTTAATTATCTTAAAGTCCGATAGTGGATAGAAATATACCGCTATGCTTTAAGTGATCTTTAATTATCCATAGAAATTTAATGCATTCGTCATAGAGATATAGTTGAGTCATACTTGTGAATATGTTTAATTTTATTCGAGAAAAACTATTAAACAATCTAGTAATATTAATCTTCATAACTGATGCAATTTGTCAAAACCAAGAATCAAGATAGAGGAATTAAGAACTATAAGTGGATTCGGAATCTTAGTACTCTTACTGTCTCCAAAGTTAAAGTAATTTTCATTAATTTAATTTTCACTTATTTGAATTATCACAATTTAATTATTTTTAGTTCAGATTTTAGTAGTCTTTAAATACCAATTTTATAAAGTTCATTAGTGTCGGTTAAAAATAATATAATTGTAATTGAACTATCTAAATCTCTGTGGGTTCGATACTTGGACTCAAAATTCATTTTATTACTTGAACGATCCGTACACTTGCAGAATATTAAAGTCATAAAATTGCTGAAAAATTTTTGGCACCATTGTCGGGGTTTTAATTTTAATTCTTTTCAGTTATATTAGCACTAATTCGAACTTTAGTTATTTGTTTAATTATTTATCATTATTTTCTTTAGTTATTTCAGTGTTTGAATTGTTTCTCTTCAGATTGTTTCATGCGAAGTGTGAGACACGAGTCTCTAATTCCAATTGATTCAGAGATCGAACGTACTTTTTTATCGTAGGCAGAGAGAAGCAAGACAAGCACACTAAAAAGACCAAAAACAAGAAGACAAAATGTAGAACAACGAGATTGCTTGGGCAAGACATGAGATTGATTAAGACAATATGCTAGTTGGAGACTTTTTGACTTCACAGATCATCTAGAGCCAATCTAGCATAGTCTACCCACCTTTTGGGCAGCCGAACTTTCAGTTGAAGACTAATGCCATTCATCTATTTCCAAATGGACATCAATTCTTTGGCATGACCAATGAGAATCCACATATACATGTTTCACGATTCTTAGAATTGTGTCAACACTTCAAATATCAAAGAATCTTAGACGACGCCATCCAGCTACGTTTGTTCCCACATACTCTCCGGGACAAAGCTCTTGAGTGGCTGAACTCACTGCCAAGAGATAGCATAACCACCTGGAATGATCTAGCCCAAAAGTTATGTACGAAATTCTTTCCACCAGCTAAGGTTTCGAAGTTGAAGAAAGATATATCCATATTTCAATAGTCAGAAATAGAATCTTTTGATAAAGCATGGAACAGATTCAAAACTATGCTAAGGAAGTGTCATCATCATGGTGTTGGCAAAGGACAACAAATTCAGTATTTTTAAGCTGGACTACTCCCATCATGTAAAAGCATGATCGATTCTTCATCTAACAATTCTTTATCTACCAAAACAGTGGTTGAAGCTTTAGATTTGTTTGAAAGAGTAGCTACCACCACTGCTATATGGCCATCATACAGAGTCGTACACAAGAGAACTGTAAGAGTACATGAGATAGATACTTTTACAGTGTTATCTACAAAGGTAGATTCATTGGTACACAAAATGGAAAATATGTCATATTCAGCCAATGCAGTGCAAATAAACAAATCAACATATGAAGAATGCGGAGCCAGTCATAGTACAACAGAATGTCATGTTCTATCACTACAGCCTGAACTGGTCGATTATATTCAGGTGGTTAGGACCAACAAAATAACTCATGAGGCAACACATATAATCCAAGGTGGAGAAACCATCCAAATTTCTCTTGGAGAGATAATTAGAATAATATCATACCATAGTTTTAGCAGCCAGAAAATAGTACATCATTAGAAGACTCAATCGGTAAATTTATCGAGAGAACCAAATAGTTCATGAACAAGACAGAGACTAATATTCAAAATCAAGGCGCTTCAATAAAGAATCTCGAGATACAAATGGGTCAGATGGCAATTGCTCTATCAGGTAAAGCACCAGGTACTTTGCCGAGTAATACAGAGGTGAATCCTAAGGAACATGTTAAAGCTATTACTACGAGAAGTGGGGTTCAGTTACTAGAGATCTATGTAAAGAGATCATTTGCAAATAAATAAGTTGTACCTTCCACTAATGAGGAACATGTGGAGCAGGACCCGACTGACAACATATATGAAAGAGAGTTCAGACACACCACAGGTTAAGACAACCGTTCCTATCAAACTATTTGATCTTCTGATCCTATTTCCTCAGAGGTTACCAAATCACAAGTTAGAAAAACAATTCAGAAAATTTCTTAAGATCTTTAAAAAACTACATATCAACATCCCTTTTGTAGATGCACTTGCTCAGATGCCCAGCTATACAAAGTTTTTGAAAGACATTCTTTCAAATAAATGCAAGATGGAGGAACATGAGACAGTGATGTTGACAGAAGAGTGTAGTGCCATTTTGCAAAATAAACTACCTCCAAACTAAAGATCCATGGAGTTTTACAATACCTTGCACAATTGGAGATTTTTGTTTTGATAAAGCTTTGTGTGATTTAGGACTAGTATTAACTTGATACTACTTTCTATTTTCAGGAAATTAGGTTTGGAGGAAGCTAAAGCAACTACGGTAACTCTACAGCTAGCTAACCGGTTTATCAAACATCGAAGAGGAGTTGTTAAAGATCTTTTGGTAAAGGTGGACAAGAGAACTGCAGGAGTACATGAGATAGATACTTGGACATGGAGGAAGATAAAGATGTTCCACTTCTTCTTGGTCGACCATTTTTAGCCACTAGTAGAGCCCTAATCGATGTACAAAAAGGCTAACTCATTCTGAGACTTAGTGAAGAGCAAGTCACATTTGTTATCTTCAAGGTAATTAAATATCCAACCGAGTCAAATAGTTACTTTAAAGTTGATGTGGTTGATAATGCAGTTCATAAAAATTTTCAACTCAATAATCCATCAGATCCATTGGAGGCTTATATTATGCATTCTAAATCCACTCACACTGATTCTGGTGAGGTTGAGATGTGCGCAAGATATCTTGAAGCTAATCCTCTATATATACGTCGACCATGCTTTGAGGAGTTGGGCACGGGTTCTACAAAACATCTACCTTCTGTTCAACGACATCCAAAAAATAGAGCTCAAGCAGTTGCCATCACATCTTCATTATGCCTACTTAGGAGAATCCTCTACTTTTCCTGTGATCATCGCAAATTCTATTAATGAGTTTGAAGAGAAAAAATTACTCCGAGTGCTCCGAGAACACAAGACAGCTATTGGGTGGTTTATTACTGACATCAAGGACATCAGCCCTACAATGTGCATACATAAAATCCTCAGGGAGGATGATTTTAAACTAAGTATTGATAGTCAGAGGAGGCTGAATCCTAACATGAAAGAAGTCAGAGCAGAGGTCATGAGGCTAATAGATGCCGAGATTATCTACCCAATCTTAGACAGTGCTTGGGTGAGTCCAGTTCAAGTAGTGCCAAAGAAGGGAAGTATTACTATGGTTCAGAACGAAAAGAATGAGTTGATTCCTACCAGAACAATCACAGGATGAGTTTGCATTGACTATCACAAACTCAACACTGCTACTAAGAATGATCACTTTTCTCTTTCGTTTATTGATCAGATGTTGGAAAGACTGGCTAGATATTTTCATTATTGCTTTTTAGATGGATACTCCGGCTATAATCAAATTCCAATAGTATATGAGGATCAAGAGAAGACCACATTCACGTGTTCCTATGGTACCTTTGCTTACCGTAGGATGCCTTTTGGTCTATGCAATGCTTCTACCACTTTTCAGCGTTGCATGATGGCCATCTTCTCTGATATGGTGGAAAAATTCATTCAAATATTCATGGATGATTTCTCGGTGTTTGGCTCATCTTTTGATGAGTGCTTGGAGCACCTACATCTGGTTTTGCAGCGATTTAAAGACAAAAACTTAGCTCTTAAATGGAAAAAGTGTCACTTCATGGTTCAAGAGGGTATCGTGTTGGGACATCAGATTTTAGCTAAGGGGATTGAAGTGGAAAAAAAAAATTTAGGTTATAGAGAAATTACCACCACCAACTTCATCAAGGGTATTAGAAGCTTTCTTGGGCATGCCGGGTTCTATCGTCGCTTCATCAAAGACTTTTCAAGATCACAAAATATTTGTGTACCCCCCGCTGGTCAAGGACATGCCCTATGTCTTCTCTCGAAGAGTGTTTATTGGCATTCAACACTCTAAAAGAGAAGCTCATTTCAACACCTTTGATAATTGCACCTAATTGGAGGCTCTTGCTTAAATTAATGTGTGATGCAAGCGATTATGCGCTTGGAGTAGTGTTGGGGTAGCGTAAAGATAAATTTTTCATGTGATACACTATGCCAGGAAAACATGAATGATACACAGCTCAACTATGCCACTACTAAGAATGAGCTCCTAGCTATAGTCTATGCCTTTGACAAATTCAAATCATATTTTGTTGGATCAAAGGTGATAGTCTACACCGATCACCCGACTTGAAATATTTATTGACAAAGAAAGATGCAAAACCGAGGTTGATTAGATGGGTATTACTTCTACAAGAGTTTAATTTGGAGATAAGAGACAAGAGGGAAGCGAGAATGTAGTAGCTGATCATCAATCCAGACTTGAAAGGGGAAGAACAGATCGAGAACATGGATATCACTGAGGTGTTCCCTGGATGAACATGTTTTTCACTTGAAAAAGCACCATGGTTTGTTGATATAGTAAATTTTTAGCTAATTCCATCATCCTCGCTTGATTATTCAAGTCATCAAAAGAAGAAATTTTCTCTGACTTGAAGTACTATTTTTTAGAAAATCCCATTCTCTATAGACGGGGTCTAAATCAAATAATTAGGTGGTGTATTCCTGAAGAAGAAATTCCTTAGATACTTGAGCATTGCCACTCTTCCACCTATGCTGGACACTTTGGTGCCTCTAAAACAGCTGCTAAAGTTCTACATTCTGGGTTCTATTGGCCTTCTCTCTTCAAAGATGCATACCTTTTTGTGAAGGGATGTGATCGGTGCCAGTTTACGAGAAATATCTCGAAAATGAATGAAATGTCTCTCAATAGTATACTTGAGGTCGAGCTTTTTGATGTGTAGGGTGCTTTTTGATGTGTAGGGTATTGATTTCATGGGAGCCATTCTCTTCTTCATTCTTAAATCAATACATCTTGGTTGGTGTCAACTATGTCTCCAAATGGATTGAAGCAGTCGCCTTGCCTACCAATGATGCGCGGGTTGTGATGGATTTCCTAAAAAAAATGCATTTTCACTAGTTATGGCACACCCCGAGTCATTATTAGTAATGGGGGTTTTGCAATCTTCATTTTGAGTCTTCATTGGCAAAATATGGCATTCCACATCGTATTGTTACTCCCTATCACCTTCAAACCAGTGGGCAAGTGGAAGTCTCCAACCGAGAGTTGAAGCGGATTCTAAGGTGACTGTGAGTTCATCAAGAAATGATTGGTCAAAGAAATTAGATGACGATTTATGGGCCTACTGGACAGCTTTCAAAATTCCTATAGGCATGTCTCCCTATCGGCTAGTTTTTGGAAAAGCGTGCCATTTACTAGTTGAGTTGGAGCACCGAGCATATTGGACTGTGAAGAAGTTGAACTTTGATTTGATGGCAGCTGATGAAAAGAGACTTATATAATTGAATGAAATGGATGAGTTTCGGTTGGAAGCCTATGAGAATGCAAAATTGTATAAGGAGCAAACCAAAAAGTGGCACAATATACATATTCAAAGAAAACATTTTGAGGTTGGATATCAAGTGTTGTTATACAATTCTCGCCTCAAGCTTTTTTCGAGAAAGTTGAGTTCTAGATGGTGGGAGTCCGTATACAATCACAAAGGTCTATCAATATGGGACGGTAGAAATCAATCAAGAGAGCAAATGGACTTTTAAAGTCAACGGGCAGCGGTTGAAAATTTATTGGTTCGGTGGATTCTTGAAGAAAAAGTCCACCGCACAACCTGAATGATCATCCCAAAAAGTCAAGCTCTAGACTATAATCGAGCGTTTAATGGGAGACAACCCATCTTTCTATCCCTTTCTACTTTTTCATCCTAATTATGTGCTTGTTTTAAGTTTTTTGTTTTATGCATACCGTTAATGTTTTTCAAAAATTTTGAGCTTAGGTAAATTTAGTTGGGATAGTTTTAAGTTTTAGATTTTAGGCACACCATCTTTGTGTTTCCAATTTTTACACTTGGTTGATGTTTAGCATTATTTGGTCACATTTTCATTTTAGCACAAACTTGAGATTTCACGTATCAAGTTGGCCTATATACATCTACTTTATTTTTGCTATTTTGCATTATAGTTAGTCACACTAGCACGCCATTAGGTGTTTGTTTTAGATTTTAGGCATAGTTTCATTACAATTTAGCTTTTCACTAGTTTTAATTGCTTATTGATTTTAAAAGCTTCATCGTATCCATTTTAGCACACATCTTGATTTTTTAACATGTTAAGTCAGACTTAACATGCATATAGTTATCTTTGAGTTTTGTTAAACAAAAAAAAAAAAAAAAACAGGTTTTGGTAACCGGGCGATCGCCCAATGTAATGACCCAGGCGATCTCCCGGGTCATTCACAACTGAGTAGAATGCCCAACGCTTAACTAGGCGATCGCCCAGGCACGCGCTGGAGTTAATTAACCCGAGCTGTGTGCCACTTTTCACAACAACATAAAAGGCATTTTCCTAAGCTCCATTTATCTTCCTCTAAATTCTCGTCCATTATTCCACATTCATCTTCCATACACATCAACTCTCATTCAATTTCACTTGTCCTCACACTGCATTAACATCAAATTGATCTTTGTGGCAAAGTTCTTGATTCCAAGGTATTTCCTTTTCACCCGTTTTTCTTGTTTGTGATTTTAAGTTGAAAATTTTCGAGTGTATCTTGATTAATTGAGGAGGATTGGCTTAGGTAGATGATGGATTGTTGAATTTATATTTTTAAGTAAAAATTTTTGGGTTTGATCATATATCCAAATCATTGCAACACTTGAAAAGAATTGATGCCTACCATGTGTTTGATGAAATGACTAAGTGTCGATTCTTGTGCAATTAGGTCTAGTTCTCGATTGGGCATCGTTGTTATACATTTAGGCTTGCGAGATAAGATAAAAGGTGGGAAAGGAAGAACTACCACCAAGAGAGATGGGTACAAAGGGCTGATTTTCATTGGCATCCGTTGGAATACATGATCCAAGAAGTGTGGTTGGAGTAAAGTGGATGTAGCTCCACATCCGGCGATATAACTTTGGTTAGGGAATTCTTTGCAAACTTCAACAAAAAATTGATACTCTAGAATTGTCTCATCGGCACAAGACATGGGTAAGAGGCAAGTGGATCTATTTTAGCTCTGCTATGATTGATAGATACTATAAGTCGACGATGCACGGGATAGATCCTATGCCTCTTGAATAGGACATGCGATCGATGTACGGTTCTTGTATGGTAGAGATAATGCATGGTCATCGGCCACTTCACACTTCAACTTCAAACATGATGAACTGACTCAGGAGCTGAGGGCTTTACACATTTTTGTCTGCACTCAATATTAATCCTACCACTCGATTGAATGAAGTTTATTGGAGAAAGGGCTCGCCTTCTTTACCATTTAGCACGGGGTAGAAAAATGGATTTGGGGACACATATCTTTGATTTTGTTCGAGAGTTAGCAACGTATCGATACAACCTGATGAGGAAGCTCATGATGAGGCACCTTTAGCACCCCAACCAACTCTAGCCGCTGAGCCCCATCTTGGCATTGGTTCACTCAGATCCAAGTAACTTTGACGGAGATTGGTAGATCGGTGAACAACATGCAAAACACATTTCTCGAGGTATAGCACACATGACATAACATGCGGCAGGAGATGGAACAGTAAGTATGCATGTACATGGACTGTAGCACACATATGTCGACATTAGGTCACAACAGCGTACTATCACTTATGCATATGATGACGTCAACCGAAGGATGATACACTTTGAAAGTCAACTCGAGATGATTGACGGGACAGTCTCCTGGATAGCCGAGGCCATCGACTCGTTGCGAACTTCCACTTCTGCTAGACTATCCGATCAGCCAAGACATTCTTCTCTGCATTTACCCCCAAGAAGTACCTAATATTTTTCTCCTTTAATTTTGTTTTAATTTGCTTACATTGGGGATAATGTAATATTTTCATTTGGAGTTGGGTTAAGTATCAGGATACAAAAGGGTTGAATTTTGAATTAGCTTATTATTCGGGTATGTATAACTGAAAATTTCATTTTTCAGAAGAAAAAAAAATAGTTTATTTGTCTAGTTGTTGTTGAACATCTTATTGACAATGGTGATATTTGTTTAAATTTGAGTACGTTTTTAGTTAGAATATTCGACAACATTTTAACTCATGTTTTTACCTAAATATTTATCCATGTTAGACTAGATTAATGAGGCACATAGCCACTATTGACTTATAACTGATATGGAAACATGACTTGAGTGTTTGTATTGATGTTATTGACTTAAGATTATTGTAAAAATCTTGTTCCCAAATTTTTAAACTAGTAACCAAACTGTTTTGAGAACAGTTTGGGAGTGTTAAAGTTACTACTTATATTCTAAAATTTTTGATGATTTGGATTTTCTAGGTCTCATATTTGGTAGAATAAGTTATCGTCAAAGAATCTAGACTGAGCACTACTCACTGCTGATAAAATAAAATAAAATATCTGACTCGATCAATTAAGCTTTGTTATGGTATCTTAAAATCTGGTGTCCTATGGTCATATGACTTGGGTGTCATCGGTCCAAAACTCGCTGCATAGGTCATATAAATATTTGTTTTTTTAACATCTTCACTTTTCTATTAGCACTGTGGGACTCAAGCAATTAAACTGTTGGGATATCTTAAAACACGGTGCTCTATGGTCATCTGACTTGAGAGTCATCGATCCAAAGCTTGTTAAACGGTTCACATAAAAAGCTAGTGAGAGAGAAGTATTGCACATGATGTAAGATCGTCTATATTTGTTAAATAAAATAAAAAGAGTTAAAGTGCTTTGTAAGGATAGCTAGGTTAGACCTCGAAGACCGAAGATGAGAATTTAGAAATCATTCGCCATCCTAGTTCTAAGGATACAACTTTTAATTTTTAACACTTTATTTAAAAAAAGTATTGTGTTGATCAATATGAACCAAATTTGCTAACACCTCGGGATTGGAGAGAAAATATTTAGAAGTGTGATAATTTACGAGATGTGTCAGGAATAAATGACTACAAATGGTTCGGGATTGTAAAAATATCAACAACACAATATTGGTCGTGGTCTAATACAGATGTAAGTTCAATTTTGGCTAATCACACATTCATTAAAGGTCGAGCATCGATACGTGAAAAACTTTTGTGTTGTTGTTTAATCTCTTTCTAAAAGTGTTGCTTTATTTTCAAACTTGAGACATATGGTAAGAAATTTAACATAAACTAAATTCTTGTTAATTCGTTTAGCTTAGTTTAAATTTATAGTTTATTTTTATTTTTTTCGAGGACGAACAAATGTTTAGTTTGGAGGTATTTGATAAGTGCGTTTTGTACACTTATTCGGGTATTTAAACAAAGTTTTTATCACGTTATTTTATCAATTTTCTACTTAATCTAATTTTTTATTGTTTCTATTTCATTTTTGGACCTATTTGTAAGAAAAAGGAAAAGAATTGATGAAAATGCAATAAATTGGAAGATATATTAGAAGTATGGGGACTCAATTGCATTCAATTGAAAGTTGAAGGACCAAATTGGATGATGTAGAAAGTTGAAGGACCATTTTGGGAGATTTTGAAAAGATTGAGGACTGAAATGACCAAGACCCAAAGCTTGAGGACCAAATTAGAGGTGATGAAAACTGGATGGACCAAAGTGCGAGGACTTAAAAGATACAAGCTGGGCGATCGCCCATATTATAGTGGGCGATCGCCCGTTATTTTTAATTTGCGAGATTTTTTTCTTTTAGACTTCCACTTCGATTAGGAAGCGTTTCGAACGCGATTTGAAGGTCTTTTTTGGGATATTTTGGGGTACCATTAGGCTAGTATAAAAAGGAGTTATTAACTCATAACAGATGTTGAATTTTTGGGAGAAAACACTACACAAAAACATAAACCGAAGATCAAGAATTGCTCTTTTGAAGTAATCGAAGCGAAGATTAAGAACAGGACGTCATCCTTTTCGAGTTTTCTTCGTCTCCGAGTGTTGAATTCCATATTTTCTTCTCATTTTTATTTTCTTATTATTAGTATGCTGGGCTTATTTAATTCGTGATAGGATTACGATGAAGCTTGTCGTTTAAATTCTTCAATCTTGAGACTTGGTTTTTGACGATATATTTCAATATAGTTTTGAATAATTAATTTTGATTTATTTGCATCTACAATTATATACGTAGTAATTGTATGATTATTGTGATTTGCTTTACTATCGAAAGCAGGCTAGACGTTTTTTTAATTATCTTAAAGTCCGATAGGGGATAGAAATATACCGCTATACTTTAAGTGATCTTTAATTATCCATAGAAATTTAATACATTCGTTTGTATTCGCATTCATCATAGAGATATAGTCGAGTCATACTTATGAATAAGTTTAATTTTATTCTAGAGAAATTGTTAAACAATGTAGGGATATTGATCTTCATAACTTATGTAATTTGTCAAAACTAAGAATCAAGATATTGGAATTAACAACTATAAGTGGATTCAGGATCCTAGTACTCTTTTATCTCCAAAGTTAAAGTAATTTTCATTAATCTAATTTTCACTTATTTGAATTATCATAATTTAATTGTTTTTAGTTCATATTTGAGTAGTCTTTAAATACCAATTTTACAAAGTTTATTAGATTCGGTTAAGGTTAATATTATTGTAATTGAACTATTTAAATTTCTGTGCGTTTGATATTTGGACTCAAAATCTATTTTATTACTTGAGCGATCCGTACACTTGTAAAATATTAAAGACATAAAATTGCTGACAGACTGAGTTGAAGATGTACAGTGTGACTAAGTGCTTTGATCACTTGGTGATAGTGTAAGTCGGCCACTTCCTTGGTAAAGTGCAATGTGACAAGAGTTATATTTTGATCAAAAATTGTTTGAGTTCACATCTAGTGAATAAATGTTGGCTTTTTGTTATGTGAATATTCCACTAGTTTGGGTAAGTGATTTGTCATAATCGCAAATTAGATTTTCTTTGTAGTGACACTAGAGCACTCAAAGTGCAGTAAATTATACCATGAGTTAGAATTTAATTCTATGGCATAATCATGTGGTGAATTAAATTTCATGTGACCACCTTATGGATTATCAAAATCCTAAACGAGATACTTGGCATTATTCATGAGGCCGGAGGCTCTTTGATATAAAATTGAGTGAAATCAATTGGTATGGACATTTATTCGTGTTAGGAAATTGTTGCCCTAAGTAATGGTCAAAGAAGTTGTTGTCTGTTGAATAGTAAATTTCTCAATATTTAGCATTGGCTAAATCATGTTTGTGATTGGTTCACAAACACTATTGATTGGGCGGGTATGGATTTTGGGCTTTGGATTGGGATTGGGCTTGAGTCAATTAGTTGCTCATTTAATTTTCTAATTAGTTTAATATATATTTTATATTTTAAATTTTAAATATTTGATATATATATAAAATTTAATATATATTTAATATTTTGTAAATATTAATGAACATATGGGTCAACTACCAATCATATGTTAACATATATTGTTATTTACTATACTATTACTATATTTATTATTTGTTCATATGAATTATTATGTTATATATATATATATATATATATATATATTTTTTTTTCGATAGGGTATCATCCAAACATTGCTAGACTATATCCCTGACCCCGAGATCCTTGCCCCTAGAACTTTGGAGAAGGTAAATCACGAGTTATATACTTACTATAGCTAATTATATCATTACTTAGAAAATATTAATTAATTAGCAGTGCTCTAAGAAAAAATAAAATATATTCATTACTACTGCTTAGCAATTACATTTTTAAGTGCACGTTTCTTGTAATTAAATATATATTTAAGGAGCATGCTCATAAACATGTGTATATAGTTTAAATAAAAACTAAGCATAAATCTAAATATGTCATTAACAAATGTATTCTAATAATTGATAAATTTAATAACATAATTAAATTAGACAAAAATATTAACATTTTATTTCACGAATGAGGTAATTACATTAAAATTAATTATGTAATAAATTACATACAATCTTATGATGCATTGTTATTCCAACGAACATTCAACTCTCAACACTTTAAGATTATTCTTTGGAAGATGTTAAATTTACGCAAATAATTTTTTGACAAAAAATTAATAGTCGCAAAATCACCATTTGCCAATGACTTGTAGAATTCATTGGAAGAGGAAGTCAAATTGAAGCAAACATTTCTTCCGACGTCAACATAATTGTCGTAAAAGTACTCTTTCTCAACGACAATAAAAATTGGTTGAAAGAATTAACATTAAAACAGATATTCCTCCCTACCATTTTTACAATGACTCTTGTAAGTCTTCGGAAAAGATCATTCAATTCTTCAAAAATAAATTTTGACATTCTAATATTCGTTGGAAAAAATTGAATAAAAGCAAATACTTATACCGAAGATTGCATAATTGTCACTAAAAACACCATTTTTCGACGACTTTTTAAATTTGTCAACAATGATCATCCAATCTTTGAGTTTTTTGTGACGAACATATCTTTCTCGCTAAAACTAAATAAATGCATCAACAATATGTTACCGCCAACGTTTTATGCGCAATTTTTATTGTCGCGAAATATTTATTCCTTCCACGACTGTTTCGACAAACATAAATAAATATTTATGTTCGTCGCAATTTTTGTGACGAACATAACTTTCTTGCTAAAACTAAATAAATACATCAACAGTATGTTACCGCCAACGTTTTATGCGCAATTTTTATTGTCATGAAATATTTACTCCCTCCATGACTGTTTCGATGAACAATTTTGTTGTCGGTAGAAGTATGTTTCTGGCAAACAACAATAGATAATAAATAATATTCGTTGTTGCACTTGAGTTACCCAAATATGAGGATTGAACTACCCAAATATGAGGATTGAACTAACATATAAATAAAATTGATTCTTGGCTCTCCAATAGTTCTATTACACACAAATAATAACATTTATCACAAGGTTAAAATTAAATAAATGTTAACACACCCGAATCCCTAGAGAAGACCTTATTTAGCGCCGGTGAAGTCTTTTAACGAATATTAGAAGACTTGGAGGAGGAAATTAGGGTTTCAATTGGGAGAGAAAATTGAAACTCCCGAAACTTCATAACATGATGATTTTTTCTCTGTTTTTTTTTTTTTTGTGCCGTGAAATTGGTATAGGTAGAGAAGTCTTTCCATGAGCTTTCCAACGGTATTTAGAAACTCTTAATTCAGACTTAAAACGAAAGAATTGTGAGGGTTTAAAGTTTCGTTCGAATTTTGAAAATTCTGGAAATTTTGAAGAAGAAGATGATTCACCATTACTCTATGTATTTTGTGTTGTTGTCTCAAACACTGTCGTATGTATAGTACTTGTGAATTCTAGCCACACATGAACCCAAAATATCAAAATTAAGAGAACATAACCAAAATCTATGCCCAAAAACGCCCAAAAGGAGGCGCGTGGGGCATATTGAGAATAGAGTGTGCAGTTTTTTTTTTTTTTTTTTTGAAAAAAAAAAAATCAAATTGCTCTTTCTGCACGTAAGGGGGCGTTAAGGACCTTTCTATAATTCTGAAAATTCTAGAATGGTCCCCATAATATTATGGAGTTATTATTTGGGTTAAATTAATTTTTCTTATGAAAATATTTTTTATGCATTTATTGTTTAAATAAAATTCATTTACAAATACATAATAAATATTACGAGGGAATTAATTCGAAAATTTTACATTAAATCCGAATATATGCTTGAGGGTTCATTACCTTGTCAGAGGTTTTCGAGATGCTCATATACTTTGATTAATATATTTTTAGATATATATTTTTTTATTATAATATTGATTACAAATTGTATTTAAATTAGAAAATTACGATTTTACAATCAAAATCTTTCTGATTTTAAATAGTATAATATTGTACATTCTGGAGTAGTGTGGGTCTTAATTTTTTTTATGTGTCTGTTCTCATCTTCTCGTGCTTAGTTAGATATGAATGAATTTATGTACACTTTTAGCATCTTTTGAATGAAGGCTAAAAGAGTACGTGATAAAGAACGTGTTGAGAAGTGATGTGCTTATCAAAATTATGAGATGGATTCACGACATAACCTAGTACTACATATAGAACATCTTGAAGCAATGTGCCTAGAAGTAGTGCATTTGAGACAATATATTTGTGAAGAGGAGAAAATGTATCATTTAATAAGGACACTTCCAAGTTATTAGAACCACGATGGCAATTGAGATTTTAGACTAGTCGCATAATCTTGCTTACATCTATTTGATCAGGATTCTAAAGAGAAAATGAAAGAATGAAAACTAGGGCATTGAGTTGATCTGACTATCCAAATCAAAATTAGTTGTAGTAGTGGTTAGTAAATACTCTTTTTATGCCTAGTGGTTATATTTAGAAAAGTTGGATGTAACCACGTGTATATATATGAGATTTTATTATCAATATATGTTTTATATTTATTACATATGATCAAAATGTCTTGTTTACATTACACATGTTTAATTAATTTAATCAGTTAAAGTTCTAAAGTTAGAAGAGTTTATGTAATTCTCACCTAGAACTTATTGTTTTGCGCTATGAGATTAGTTTTTGTGATAATGAAACATTAGGATAATATATGATGTTTGGAAACTCAGTGAACTTTCGTCTCTATGACTAGTGTTAAATTATTATATAATCTATTTTGTATGAGTGCAAAATGACATGTGTGCATAGATGAACATTTATATGATTGTCTCTAAAATTTTGATAGACCATGGCATCTAAGAACATATTCATCGACTACTAAGGGTGACAAACGGAATGGAGATAACTATAGCACTAGGCGCCATAAAATTTGGTGTGAGTTGGAGAAACAGGATTGCCTGAAGGGCATTAACTACGTGATGAAAGACCAGAGTGTGGGTCAGACTGCTCAATAGAGAAGAGATTAGGAAACTTACGGGCATGGAAAAAGAAAGATTCTCCTGCATGTGGAATTTTGGTATGTTCTGTAGTGGATGAACTTATTTTACTGAATGTGAGAAATTCCTGACTACTTATGACATCTAGGTGTATCTGAGAGAGAAATATTGTGGTACTAATATGACTAGGCTCGAGTTAGTTGACTGTTATGTTTTGACACTTATAACAAATCTCCTTATCACAACTTTACACAATGTGAAGATTATGTCAAGAATGATCGGGAGGTGAAGTCTGCTGGTCACACACTCTCTGATGAGCAGAGAGTTCAGATTTTAATTCGTTCTCTTCTTGATAATTAGGAATATCTGAAAGTCAATCTGACTTATAAAGATAACATCAAAACCTTTGTTGATACTGCCCGCTATGTTGAACTAAAGGATAAGCGGCTTGGTACAACTACATGTCTAGGACATGCTTTCATAGCTAAGTCTAGTTCTGGAAAATCTTTGGACTTTAAGCATAAGAATAATTGAAACAAAGGTGGGAAAGTGAAAGGAAAAGACACTGAATAGGGAGATAAAAAGAACAAGTCCATACGCAACAAATAGATAAAGTGCTTTGGAAAGACGAAAGACAAGAGTAAGCTTAAATGCTATAATTGTCAAGTGTTGGGTCACTTTGCTCTGGATTGTCCTGAGCCAAAGAATGTGGCTCTTGTTAATACTTCTTTTAGTGTTGTTTTTGTTTCTAGCCTTTGTTTTGCTTACTAAATCATATAATATGTAGATTGTTGACTCAGGCACAACAAACTATATAACGCGTTTGTGGAGTTCTCATCGATTTTGAGTGGTACAAAATGGATATATGATAGCAATGATGATAAATTAGAATTGAAAGCGTACATGTAGGTTTCATTTTCTTGGTGTACTATTTGCACTAGGGATATGACAGAGCTTAATTTCAATTGTTGTTCTTTTAAGATTAGGTTTCAGTTTCAACTTTAGTGGTATTTCTGTTTGTATTAACTATGACAAAATATATTATGGAATTGGATATTTGTATAATAGTTTTCTGGTGTTGGATTGTGAACCAAACACTTATAACTACTGTTGACCTCCGATCTAGTTACGCCACGTCGGATGCTACTTATTCAACGATCTAGTAATAGATGGCCGACCTATAGTAAAACTTTATAGTTCTCAGTTCGGACCCCATTCCTAATCCTGGCTTCGAGCCATCTTGATCTTCAATTCAGTTCAGACCTCGTCCGTGGATATCCAGGTCAGACTAATCAGATCCGATGTCATACTCACACCATCTGTATGGTTTGTCCTATTCATCGCATCGATGTCACCGTGATTAAAGGCCCCAAACAGGAAATGTCTTATAAGTATTAAATACCTAGCTTGGCCATTTAATGCATAGCCTAGTATTAAATGGAGGTAATCATTAGATATTTTCCTATAAATATGAGACATAAATATCCTTGAGGTCGGACATTCAACTGTTTAATAAAAGCACTCTTACAAAGATTATACAATCAGGTCTTCATACATATACTTACCTATCTACCACTTACTACGGTCATCACCGACCTCAAAACTTATCCTTAAGTTGACTTGGAGTTAATACAAATCATTTTCCAACGTCAGCAGTTTGGCGCTAGAAGGAGGGGTCCCCCTAAAAAGGCTCTCCATATTTCACAAGCTCACATAATCATCATACCTAAACACTTCAACCTATAAAAACCCTTCAAACATGAGCCACAGTCATAACTCAAGGGTTCGTAGCCACGGAAGAACTGGGAGCCAACACGTTGACCTTCCCCAGATCTTTCGTCGTAGACAACAAGGAGAAACTTCAACTCAAACGGGTGCAGAAAAGAGTTGATTCTCTGAAACTTGAATACCTAACTCATGTTGTTGAAGCGACTTGAGAAGAATCAAGCTACCACTAGACAAATTTTCGACTCGAGCAGAGTCAGTCACACGCGTGACAAATCTGAAGATTGTCGCGTGAAAAGAAGACTAGAATTTGGTGATAAAAGTTCATCAGAAAGCAAGGGAAGAAAGAGCATACACCCCAGTCCTTCCGGAGTCGCCACGCGCAGTTAGCGGTCGATGACGTCTTGACCGTCTAGGTCAACCCTCTCGAATCCCACGCGAGCAGAAAGTGCAAAGAAAGGAAGAAACCCCATCAATGGTGGCATCGAGTGTACAAAACACCCAGATGAGCTTGAGCTGATGAAGCAACGCCTGGCCAAACTAGAGGCGAGGCAAAAGAACACCCGGAGGAATACACCCCGGACAGATACTCTCCATTCACGGAGGATATCTTGGCAAAAACTTTGCCAGAAAAGCTGAAAATGCCATAACTAACCAGTTACAAAGACGGTAACGATCTCGTTGGTCATCTCGACTGATACATCTCCTGGATGGAACTTCAAGGAGCGAGTGATGCAATCATGTGCAGAGCTTTTCCTCTAACCTTTAGGAACATAGCGATGAGATGGTTCAAAAAATTACCACAGTGCTCCATTCGGAGTTGGAATGACCTATCAGCTCAGTTCGTCTCCATCTTCATGGGGGCAAGAACTCGATCTACTCCAAAAAAGTGCCTTGTCAACATCAAACAAGGCCGAACTGAATCCTTGAGGTCCTACATGGACCGATTTAGCAAGAGGATAGTAGAGGTGGATAAAATTTTCGACTTACGCCGCTCTCGATGGTAGTATTATCGGGATTACGAACCAAAACTCAATTCGTTTGTCATTTTACGAGGACGGACCAGCAACATACCAAGAATTCCTAGCTAGAGTCGAAAAGCACATAAGTCTCGAGAAGCCACCCCGACTGGATAATGACAGATCCGATTGGAGAGACAACGTGAAGAGCAAAGAGAAAGACCTCAAATCTAAAAAGAAAGAAAGTCCCAAGAAAGCGCTGGATTTTCAGACCTGTGTCGGATAAGACCAACTCCGCAAAGGTTCCAGGGATACCATATCTTGAACACCTCGCTTGAAAATATCTTGATGAAAACTAAAGGAAAGGACATCCTCAAAAAGCCTGTTCCTATGAGGGTAAGCTCATCCAAGTGAACCAAAGAAAGTACCGCAAGTATCATCGGTCTCTTGGACACGATAATCGACGATTGTCGAGACTTGAAAGGAGAAATAGAAAGCCTCATCAGGCGAGGTCACTTGAAAGAGTTCTTAGCACGACCATCTGGAGGAGGTGAGCCACCCCAACCGCAAAACCGGACTGAACTACCACTTCCACCTCAACAGGGGCGAGGTGAAATTCACATGATAGTTGGAGGAAGTCAATACCTAGAAGGATCAAGGAGGTAGCGTCGCAAGCTCTCTAGAGAAGCTCATACCAGCTACCAGGTGCTGTCAGGCGCCCTAACTAATCCAGACGCGGAGAAGTTCTCTTTCTTCGAGGAAGATACGTCCCACGTATTGCAACCACATTCGGATGCACTCGTCATTACTATGCCAGTCTCCAGAATTGATATTCATCAAACACTGGTAGACGACGGGAGTTCCGTAAATGTTCTATACTTGATAACGTTCGAACAAATAGAGATTGACGCTCGACATGTTAGGCCTTTCCCGAAGGCTCTCCAGGGGTTCACAGGGGACTACGTGAATCTAAAAGGACAGATCGCCCTCGTAGTCGAGCTCGGACTACCTCCATGCTACAGGAGAATCATTGCGGATTTTGTAATTGTAGACCTCCCGTCTAATTCCAATACCATTCTGGGACGACCAATACTGCATGAACTCAAAGCAGTCGCATCCATTTACCACTATGCCATCAAATTTTCCGCTGTCTATGGAGTAGGGATAGTATGAAGAAGTCAGCTGGTAGCCAGAAGTTACAACATCACTTTCTCCCGAGTAGGGATAGACATGCTCCAGGCAAAGCTCGAACTTCCAACAAGTAGGTCAGACATGGATAAACTAGAGGAAGGCCCAGCAGAAGACCTGGGACGCCTCGACCCCAGTGTCGGACCTACACGAGCGGAAGGTCGAGCCGAGAGAGGAGCTAGAACTAATTGAGGTCGACCTCAACCATCCTGAGAAAGTCCTCCACATCGAAAAAGAGCTCAATGAATCAATGAAATCTCAACTCACGACCTTCCTGAAAGACAACATTGATGTCTTCGCATGGAAACACACGTGCATAGATCCCAAAATCTCATGCCACAGGTTGAACACCGGCCCGAACGTCAAACCAAGGCAGCGGCGTCGGCGTCCTCTTAATCCAGAGAGATATGAAGCCCTAGCCAAAGAAGTCGACAAGCTACTCAAGTGCGGCTTCATCGTGAGAATTGCTTTACCCTCGATGGGTGGCCAATCATCACGGTGAAAAAGAGCAACGGGTCTTGGAGGGTATGCATTGACTTCACTGACCTGAACAAAGCATGCCCTAAGGACAGCTTTCCACTCTCTCGAATAGACCAAATGGTGGATGCCAGAGCTAGGCACGAACTTTTGAGCTTTATGGACGCATACTCTGGATACAACCAAATAGCAATGCACGAAAGTGATCAAGAGAATACCTCTTTCATTACTGACCGAGGTTTGTACTGCTATCGAATTATGCCTTTTGGACTGAAGAACACCGGAGCAACTTATCAATGGCTAGTCAACTCAATGTTTTCCAAACTCATTGGAAAAACCATGGAGGTATCGTTGACGATATGCTTGTCAAAAGTACCAAGGCACATATCACATCCAACACCTTGCTGAAATGTTCTCCGTACTGAGAAGGTATAAAATGAAGCTCAATCCTACCAAATGCTCTTTCAGTGTGGGGTCAGGAAAATTCTTGGGCTACATGGTTCACCAGAGGGGTATTTAGGCCAATCCAGAGAAAATTAAAGCTCTCCAAGAAATGAAACCTCCTACCAAAATCAAAGAGGTACAAAGCCTAACTGGATGAATTGCGGCACTTAGTCGTTTTGTTTCAAAATCAACCGACAAGTACAAACCTTTTTTCGAAGCTCTGCGGGTGGAAAATAGTTCAAGTCGAGTGAGGCATGCCAGTTAGCCTTTGAAGAACTGAAAAAACAACTAGCACAACCCTCGTTGTTGTCAAAACCAATGATTGAGGAAGTCCTAACCCTCTACCTGGCGGTCTCAAAACATTCCATCAGCTCCATGCTAATCGGGTCGGACGAAGGAATCCAACACCCGGTGTACTACGTCCGCCACCGCAATCGCATGATGTCGAACTCAGTATGACCCAATGGAAAAATTGGCATATGCCCTCGTCATATGCGCAAGGAAACTCAGACCATACTTCTTGCAACATCCAATAGAAGTTCTATCAAACTACCATCTCAGACAAATCCTCCAAAAACCAAACACTTCTGGAAGACTTGTGAAATGGGCAGTAGAGCTCGACCAGTTTGAACTCCACTTCAGACCCCAAACTTCGATCAAAGGTCAAGCTCTAGCAGATTTCGTTGTCGAGTTCAGTCCAAAGCACGAGCCCAGTACCAAACAAGAAGAATGTTGGACTCTCTTTGTAGATGGATCATCAACCGAAACGCACGCTGGGGCTGGAGTTGTGCTGATAAGCCCAGATCTGGAACTGCTCTGTCAGTCTCTACGATTTGATTTCCATGTCTCCAACAACATGGCTGAACACGAGGCCCTAATCGGCGGCTTGAGGTCCGCAAAGGCATGGGTGCACTTAAACTACTCATGTACAGTGACTCCTAGCTAGTGGTTAATCAAATCAACAAGTCCTACCAAACCAAGGACGAGAGGATGGCGTCTTACTCACAGATAGTGGAACAAGGACTCAAGTCATTCAACATCGTCGAGGTCAGACAAATCCCAAGAACTCAAAACAGCCTTGTCGACGCTCTAGCACGACTCGCAACCAGCGAGGGCATAGAAGAACTGGAGAACATCCCAATTGAGAGACTCAACAGTGCAGCAATTAGTCAGCTCGAGCACATTCTCACCACAGTCGAGCTGAACTCTAGCTAGACGGACGAGATCATCCAATTTCTGAGGGATGGTAAGGTGCCCCCAGATAGCACAGGAGCAAGAAAATTAAGGATCAGAGCAGCCAGATATACAATTATCAATAGCGTCCTATTCAAAAAAGATTTCTCGCTCCTTCTACTGAGGTGTTTGAAGGAAAACAAAGCCAAATACGCCCTCAGTGAAGTTTACGAAAGAGTATGTGGCAACCACACTGGGGGACAGTTACTGGTGCTCAAAATCCTGAGATAGAGGTACTTCTGGCCATCACTAAAGAAAGACTCCGTCGAATTCGCCAGAAAGTGTAACAAATACCAGAGGTTTGGCCCCGCTTATTAGAGCTATCCAAAAGGATCGACCTCAATCCTCGGCCCGTGGTCGCATTTTCAAAGTGGAGGATTGACCTAATCGGACCCATGCCATCGAGAAAAAGGTGGGACTAAATACGCCGTAGTCGATGTAGACTACTTCACTAAATGGGTAAAAATAGAACCGTTAGCCAAGATAATAGAACAGAAAACTACCGATTTCATATGAAAATTGATCGTCTGTAGGTTTGGAGTCCCCTACTCAATTATTATGGACAATGGCAAGCAATTCGACAATTCTAAGCTTAGATCATTTTGCGAAGAACTAAATATAGGAAGAACTTCTCCTCTCCAAATCAACCCTGGACCAATGGGCAAGTCGAGGTCGTTAACAAAATCATCAAGCACACCTTGAAGAGGCGCCGATTGACGAACTAAAAGGAGCTCAGGCGCGAAGAGCTCCCAAGCGCATTACTATGGTCTTTCCAAGACAACATGTCGGTCCAAAGACAGAGAAATGTCTTTCTCACTAGCCTTTGGAACCGAAGCCGTCATTTCGGTAGAGCTCGAACTGCCATCATTTAGAGTTCGGACTTTTGATGAAAGTTGCACCGGAGATGCCATGAGAGCCGAGCTCGACCCTCTCGGAGAAAAAAGAGGTTTGAGGCGGAATTAAAAAATATAATTTACAAACAAAGAAGTGCAAGGTATTACAACAGCAAAGTCAAAGAGCAGAAATTCAAATCTGGGGATTTAGTCTTGAGAAAGGTTTTTCTGGCAACAAAAGAGAGCAGCGAGGACACTTGCTTCGAACTAGGAAAGACCTTACAAGATCGTCATGATCCTCAAAACGGAGCTACGAGCTCCAAATATGAAAGGTCTATCAATCGTGCACTCGTGGAATGCTGAACACCTCAAGAAGTACTACCAATGAAACTTATCTACAAAAGTCCACGGGCATGAGCTACTTTTGTTAAGAGAAGCCATAACTTCCACCTTGTAAAAATTTCTCGCTTTTATGAAATGAAGGATGTTTTGTGAGACAAGGACTTATATTGAAAACCACAAATCTAAACATAGTCCAAGCTAGCAAGGAGTGATCAAGGTCACAATCCTTTTGACACATACGTCCCACAAGGCTGGGACCCGCATTGGATGGCGTAAGTACTACAACACCAACGCCAAAACTAAAGTCCCTTCATCCTAAGGACATAGTATTTCCAAGGAATACAGTTCGTCCAAGTAACCGAACTACATTTCCATATTCGCAACGAAAGAACTTTTAGTTCGTCCTATTTACCGACCTAACGATTCACACGCGAGGCCGAGCTATAAACTTGGGGGCACACATACATCTAAAACAACATGTATCCCAGGTCAAACCTTATCCTTGGTCTGGACCTCAGTACGAAGACGCTAATATCCTCAGTTTCAGCTCGCTCACGAACCAAGAACAAACGTTAGAATTAGAGGTCACATCTTCAAAGTCAAACCTTCAAAAACAGATCTCCAAAGTCGCTAAAATTAAAAGTCCGACTTCGAAGTAGAAAGCCAAAGCAAGTCTTCGAAGTCAGATCTTTGAAGTCAAAAGTCAGGTTTTTGAAGTCAGAAGTTCGATCTTCGAAGTCAAAAGTCAAGTTTTTAAAGTCAGAAGTTAAAATCTGAAGTCAGTAGTGAAACAACAAAAAGAAAATGTGAACAAGTCAACAAAACGAGAATTTGTATTAATGATTTAATTCAGTACATTACAAGAAAAAGTTCATTACAACAGCAAGAGCTCATTTGTCCGTACTGCATCGAGCCTAATCTATCTCTTCTGGCGACGGAGGATTGAGTGTGGACTTTCTCTTGATTTCGACAAGTTCGTCCCTGAGGAATTGAACGTCCCAGTTCAGACGCTTCTCCACTGCTGCCTCAATCAGCTCCTCCGTCGTCAAGAAATAGACCATCTCTTGATTGGCCAGGTAGGCATCCGAGGACTTGAACTCCACCTCGTCCTTGTCAATAATCTTCTCCAGCAGCCCACGAGTTCGACTTGACTATTCCTCTCGACCTCAAGCTCTTGCTCTAACGCTCCTTACTCTTCTTCACCATTTCCATTTCGCCCATCAACGCCCTTAGCTCAGCTTCTTTTGCCCTCGTTCTTTCTCCCACTTCATAAGAACGTCCTCGGAAGTGGCCTGCAATTTCTTCTCCTCTTCCAGTTCAGCCACAACCTTGAGGCCCACTTCCTTCATGACCTAAATGTCGCCCATGAGCACCGCCCATCTTTTGGAGGTCGATGTGAGCCGAATGGTAGCCCCGAGGTGTTGACTAACGCAGCTCGATAGAGTCCACCACTCATGGTATCCAAGTACTTTTACTGAACTAGGGTCTGAAGACTGCAACCGCCCTATTCGCCTCCTAGTGGATAAGGGCAGCCCGGTAATCTCTTTCCTAGACGGCGAGTTTGACCTAATGAAGTCGCAAACTGGCTTAGGAAGAGCACTGTGGAGCCTTAGAAACTCCTCATCTTTCTCCAGAGTGGAGCCCAAGTAATTGGCTGGAATTCAAGGCGAGGACGGAGGAGGTCGGACGTTTTGAGAAGATGAAGGCCCTCCATGTACTGAAAGAAAAGTTATGACCTCAACACTCCGTGCTGGGCTAGGAACGAGCTGGGGTGGGACCTCTGATTGTATCCTCTGTCGATTTGAAGGCTCCTGATCCCCCGCTGGGACTTTTCTCTTCCCATTCCCAGCCTGAGTTTTCTTCTTCAACAAGGCAGATATGTCATTCATCTCTCATCCGAGTTGATCTAAAAAACAACCAATGTAAGAACTGATAAAGTTTTGGTAACAAAAATTAGAAGTAATGAGTTTCGAATAACTCACGTGTCTTGGGACAAGCTGAACTTGACGGCGAGAGTTGAGCTAATATCAAGTTCTCCTCGATTATTAACGCACTACTAGATTGGAGATCCTCACTGATATTTCGAGCCCTCCGAGTTCTTTCTGAAGAGTCTTGTGTTGGTTCTTGAGAGACATACCCTGGAAGACGAAGAAGACAAAAAATAGTTCAGTACAAGTTCAATCAAACCGAACTAAACGAGAAAGAAGCACACTTACTTAGTGCGTGGTAACGAGCTGGAATGATCAGATCGGGCCTAGTGTCATTCACCGAGAACTGCCAGGGACCTTGGACAAAGAACCAGAACTTTTTCCAATTTTTAATAGAGTCCGGGGTCTGGGTAATGACACTACCTCCTCGTCTTTGCCTTGACCGATGCGTACGACCAGCCCGACTTCTTTCTATCTGACTTAAAAGAGTACAGGCTGTTAAACTCCCTAATCAAGAACGAGGATAACCGAGCTGGTCCAACAGGATGAGGAAACCTATCATGATCTTCCACCCGTTGGGCAGAGCGGGTTGGAGCTATTCTCCATTCCCGCAAAAATTTCCTACTATCACGGGAAACGAAAGTCAAGTCCTACTGCCTAATACTACTTCGATTTAAAGCCACACAACCCAGTGGTGGGTCATCAACCCGGTCATCGGGACCGGGGATGAAGAACTCTATGTCATCCAAGATCCTATATGCCCGATGCCAATCCCTAAGTTGTTTCTCATTGACCTCGGAGGGGAAAACTTGCATTTCCAAACTGGGGCCGCCCTAAGCCCCGCTTCAACATCTCGCCTCCCCTCGACCTAAAGTCTTAGGCCCAACTTCCCTCTATCATCCTACCCGAACCGGACTCCTCTTCCTCCTGAACCCTACCCCAGGACATGGCCTCTCTCCCGCTATCACTACCGAACTCACTAGACATCCTACCTGATGAACTTATAGAAACAAAGAAAGGCAAAGAATAATGTGAAAGAAGAAGAAGTGGGTACTGACCGTTCTTACCCCGCAGTAACTCTTAGGTCGGATGAATTCTACCGCTCTGACACTTAGCTCGGACAAAAAAAACTCAAAAAATGAGGAAGCGTTTAAGGTAAGAACTCCAAATGACCCTCACCTCTCCTATTTATAGACGAGGAAGACAAAGAGTCAGCACCATCAATGCCGCAATGATGACACCAGTAAAGCGTATCCTCGAGTCACGCAAAAGTCTGAGATCACCACTAAGTTTGTTCCATGTGTCAACCAACAAGGTGGGTTGCCAGAGATATCACATCAATACTGCAGAACTCAGATCAGCACGCGCCTGAGCCACAATAAGATCTGAATACCTCCTTTGTCCAAAGTCAAAACACGTCTTGAGAAGTAATTGTGGGCCTCTGATCTAGTTCTGCCACTTCAGATGCTACTTATTCAACAGTCTAGTATGAGATGGCTGACCAATAGTAAAACTTTACAGTTCTCAATTCGGACCCCTTTCCTAATCTTGGCTTCGAGCCATCTTAATCTTCAATTCAGTTTGGACCTCGCCTCATGGATATCCAGTCGGACTAATCAGATCCGATGTCATACTCACACCATCTGTATGGTTTGTCCTATTCATCTGTCTGATGTCACTTCGCATTAAAGGTCCCAAAAAGAGAATGTCTTGTAAGCATTAAATGCCTAACTTGGCCATTGAATGCCTAGCCTAGCATTAAATGGAGGTAATCATTACATATTTTCCTATAAATAGGAGACATAAATATCTTTGAGGTCGGACATTCAACTACTTAACAAAAGCACTCTTACAAAGATTATACAATCAGGTCTTTCTATATATACTTACCTATCTGCCACTTACTACGGTCATAACTGACCTCAATACTTATCCTTAAGTTGACTTAGAGTTAATACAAATTATTTTCCAACGTCAACAACTACTATGTAAATTGATGTTTTTCTAAAGATGTAAATGTTGATACATATGTATGGCAAGCTAGATTTGAGCATGTTGGGCAAGAGAGAATGAAAAGAGGGTAGGTTTAGGGTCTGTATCACACAGTTGTTGTGAGTAAAGTTTTTATTAAAAAGATGTTGATTGTTTAGATATGAATTCAAAAGTGCTATTAATATTAAATTGAATGTTTGGTTGCATAACTACAAATACTTTTATACAAATTTTATATTTATTTAACTAAAACAAGAATTAATTATTATATATCTCATATTATTGTTTTAAATAAATAATATTTTTTATATCTTATAATAACTATTAAAATTAATATATTAATTTAATTTTAATTACACAATTATTTTAGTATATCCGATTAAACATTAATTAATTATTATATAATTTATATTATTATTTTTAAAATAAATAATATTTGTTAATCCTATAATAACTATTAAAATTAATATATTACTTATAATAACATATTTATTTTAGTATATATTATATTACTTAAAATTAATTAAATATTAAATCAAATATATTATGTTTAATTTGTATTATATTATTTAACACACCAAGATATATTTTTCACTTTATATAAGTATATGAAGTGACAATTTGTTATAAGTAATTAGTGTGTTAAATAAATTAATATTTTTTTGATGTATTAATGATAGTTTTGTTAATTTAAGTTCATTAAATGTAATTACAACTTTTAAAGATGTTTTTTTTGACAAAAAGTACTTATTAACTTTAGCCAAACAATTATAAATATAATCAAAAGCACTTTTAGTATTTAGGAAGTGCTTTTGAACCTCAAAAAAGTCCTTTCAAACACATTATTAATCTCTAAGGTTTCATTACCTTCTTGTGAGCATTGCCTAAAAGGAAAAATGATGCAAAAACCATTCAACAAGACTTTGAGAGCCAAACTTTCAAAAGAGTTAGCCCATTCAAATATATATGGTCCTATAAATGTGAGGACAAGTCATGAAGCCCTTTATTTTATTATTTGTATAGATGATTTCACGTGGTATGGTTATGTCTATTTGATTTTTCATAAGTTGGAGGCATTAGAATGCTTTAAACAATATTAAGTGTGGTAGAAAATCAAATAGATAGAAAAGTGAAATCATTAAGAACCGACAAATGGCGTGAATATATATCCGAAGAGTTCAAAGAACTATATAATGATAAGAAAATTATTAGGCAGTTAACAATTCACAATACACCACAAAAAAATGGTGTTGCTAATAGGAGGAATAAGAGATTGCTAGAAATGTAAGGTTCGTGACGATTTGCAAGCTAAATTATCTATTTCCTTTGGAGAGATAATTTGTTGACTATGATTTACATCAATAATGGAGTTCTCTTAAAATCGGTGCCTATAACACTATATCAGCTTTAGACAAGTAGAACACCTGATTTAAGTTGTCTTTGTCCCTGGGGATAAGCTGCATATATCTATGATTCTTTAAGAAAATTTGGAAAGTCAGGTCCAAGACGCAAGAAGTATACGCAATGTCACGTTCCTTGAGAATGATTTTTCCTTGCAGGGTGAAATTAAAAAATGAGAGAACCTTTATTTAAATTAGATGATAGAGTTGTCTTCGATAAATTAGTTGAGGTGTAAGAAGAGGCACTTCTACCTCAAGTGGAAGCAAATTGTCTCTAAGTGACAAGGTCACAATGGAGCTTCCACTTCGTAAGAGTAATAGGAAAAGTATATACCTAAACATCATTTTAAAATTGAAGGGTAATTTTTTCTAGTATCTCCAGAAGATGATGAAGAGACTAAATTTGTTCATGAAGCTCGGCCTTATGGAAGAAAATATAAGAAAGTAATGGAAGATGAGATGGAGTCTATGAAATCTAATCAAGTATGAGACGTGATTGATCTTCCGTCTGGTCGGAAAGCTATTTGGAACAAATGGATTCTCAAGATAAAGCGAATGGCCGATGGGTCTATAGAGGTATAAAGCTCGCTTGGTAGAAAAAGTTTATACCCAACTGGAAAGTATAGATTATAAAGAAACTTGTTCACCAGTAGTGAGATTTAGTTATGTTCGCCTACTCTCAGCCACAATAACGCGTCTAGATTTAAAATTATATCAAATGGACGTAAAAGGCGCTTTTGCAATGAAAATTGGATGAAGAAACCTAAGTGCAACAACTAGTAGGTTTCGTCAAAAAAGACCAAGAGAATAAAGTTTGTAAATTGAAAAGATCTAAAACTATATTTGAGACAGTGGTGCTTGAGATTTGTCAAGGCTATAATCTCATACAACTTCATTATGATGGACAAAAATCACTGTATTTATGTGAAAATGTGCAACACAATTTTTTTAATTTTATCTCTTTACGTAGTTGATCTCTTATTGGTTGTGAATGATAAGATTATGTTGAAACCGTTAACAAATGGTTGTTTTCAAATGGGTAATCAATACAAAACGTCCTTACCTTTTGAAGTCATTATACAAATCATTGTTACCTTCTAAATTTAGGCATTTTCACCCTTACCTTCACATTTTCTTGCACAAAACATCCTTTCTCGTCCATTGTCATCCAAAAACTCCGTTAAGTCAATTCATTAACACGACTCGATTTGTTGTATTTCAAGGGTAATTTTGTCCACACACATCTATTACATGTCCTAGAGAAGGTGAACAAGAACACTATTGTTGAACTCCTTTCGAAAATTCTCACTAAGATGAGACGCAAGAAAAACCCATGAAAAACTGTTGGAAAGTTCGATTCTACTGTATCTACGATAACCTTCTGCCTATCAGACAAGAAAATAAGCCTTGGTATGTTCTCGGTGTTGGTCTCTAGAAGGTTATGCAGCCCGAAAAGAAGCCACATCCAATTTTCATCATTTGCCTCTTCAACAACACCAAATGCCAAAGGAAATAGTGACCCATCTCCATCTATGGTCCTTCAACTCACAAAATGCATGGATGCGCTAATAATGTATGTTTTGAGAAGTATTGTGTGCTTTGATTGAGAATAATGTGATAGATATTAGCACATAGGACATTGATCTAAAATAGCTCAAATAACTGGTATTGCTATATACCAATTTTGATATATAATTGTCGTTGCGAAAAACATCCCAACCTTTAGATAACAATGTGCAAATCATCCCTACCTTTGATTATATATTGTGCAAAACGTCCCTATCTTAGCTTCTACAATGCATTGAACGTCTTTAGTGTTCCTGGATTTTTTTGCTGGTGCCCATTTGCATCCATGAACACATTATTGACACCATAGTTCCATCTTCTCATTGTTAAACTTATTTTCCTCCTACAACCACTCAAACACCTTCAACATGTACCAAGAGCTTGAAATTTTAAAACATGTTTCTTTGTGTGGTTACAAAACCAGATCTCTCCGGACCTGAAATTCTTGCACAAAATTTCACTTTGAGCTTGTTGGGCTTTGAAATTGCAAGAAAATTGTATTGTCTTGACGAAGAACATCGAGTCAACTGAAGGTTGTTGATAGAAACAATCCCACTAACAGAAGCTATTTTTTCCAAATTTTGATTTAATTGAGCAAAAATATTAATGTTAGCCGGAAAAAATTCACAGATATGAAAAAAGACTTTATTTGCATTTCCTCTTGTTGGACTTTGGGGTGAACAAGTGAAATAGGTAGGTGGACAAAATTACCCTTCATTTATGTTACAAATCATGTTGTTGAAGTGATTTAACGACATAAAATGGATGATAATGAATGGAAAGGATATTTTGCGCAAGAAATGGTGTATGTGAGGGTGAAAATGTCAAAATTTCAAAGGTAGGGACGATTTGCACAATGACTTCAAAAGGTAGGGATATTTTGTGCTAATTACCCTTTTCAAATTTTGAAATGAAGAACATGGATGAAGCAAATTACATAATTGGTGTTAAAATCCATAGGGATCATTCTAAGAGACTTATTTCTTTGTAGCAAGAGTCATATATAAGAAGGTTCTTAAACGTTTCAAAATGGATAATTACAACCCAATTGATACTCCTATATCTAAAGGCAAAACTCTAAGTTTCGTATGTGCCCTAGGACTCATGAAGAAAAAGAAGAAATGTCTAGAATACCATACTCCAATGATGTTGGGAGTTTGACGTACAATATGATGCACTCTTTTGACATTTACTAACCAATACCTAGAGGTGTCTTTGTGACTCATGTTAAATCTCTAGGAATGCATAGAATTTAGTTATGTATCTGGTAAACTCTTCAATGTCCATTAATGAACAATGCTATGAGTTCATACATTATGTGTACTCTATCGTTATAATTACTAGATGGTTGATTTATATGCACATATAAAGTATGTCGAACTAGTTGAGATTGGCTCAAGAACACAAGTAATCACCTTAAACAATTTTGGTGTTGTGTACATGATTTGGTCGCCTTGATGATGTATCAAGATGAGATTATTATAAGTAATCGAAATGGATTCATCTATCCGTTAGACTTTTTTAGTAGCCAGATCGAGTTCTCGATTGAACTTGCTAAGAAGAATGAATATAAGGAAAATTCAAGTTAAGTATTGAGGATACATGAACTAAGATTATACAGTGTGTTTTAATTTATAGAATATGACATACTGCCCTAAAAATAAGAGAAAACATCATAGCACGTGTTTCATATCACATGTACTTTTACAACCAATATGTGGTAAATGAGTGAATGGATCTCTGCTTCTTCATTGTGTGAGACCCCGGGGTTTATATAACCTCATATATACCGTTATGACTTTTGATTGTTTCTCAAGATTTTATTCTGGTGTAGCTACTTTATCATGTCACCAATAACTATGATTGATTTGGTTTGATGGGACATATCTAGTAAATCAGTTGATTTAAAGTTGAAGGATTTAAATAGGAAAGAAAAACAATTTTGACCAAAATTTCTATTTATATTCACCGACCAAATAATTGTATTAAACATGTAGAGTTTAGAACACAATTATGAATATAAGAATATAATGTAGAGTTCAAGTACACTCCATAAATATTTGAGGGATTGAAATACTTGAATTGGTGTTGGAAAATGAGTTTGAGGTATAGCGAAATGTCATGTTCCTCTAGTAGAGCTATTATATATCTCTAATAGGTTTATAGTTCTATGAGCTCTAAAATATACTCATTGGTCGCACGATCTATTTTCCGGTATGAATATTGTGAGATAGATCTTGAGAAAGATCTAACATGTGATATTAGTTGTCACGTATGGTTCAAGTCAAGCCAATCATGTGTGAGTGGGAGATGTTGGAAAATGGGTCGTGGGTAGCCCATATAGACTGACGTGAGCCGCAAGAATGGATTGGAGGTAATGGTTTGAAGTTGGTATTCAAACTTGTAACTTTCCTCAACTACCCTCAACTCCTTATAACTTCCCTAAACATGTATTGCACAAGTGAGAAGAGATGGAGTTGCGGAAAATCGTGTAAATTCATATGTAAAAATACACCAAAAATGGGAAAGGCCTATAACCATAGTTTTGGCAAGAAAACTCACAAACTTGGCACTTAGATTGCGAACAATAAACTCTTTCCATTTGTGATCGAGTTTTGACCAAATGAGTGTTTATCATCAATTAAAATAGAAGGCAAATGATTCAACCTCCGATTTTGGGATTTCAAGTTCATTCCACCACCTTTGTCTCACTAGAAGCATGCTTTAGGAAATTATAGTGTGTATATCAGTTATCACTTGTTTCATTAGTGTAGTGATATTGTCGAATGGATTTCCAAGAATCCCAAAATTTTAAATAAAAATAATAAAATGAGTAAATTATAGAGTATTGATTTCAATGAAAATGATGAAGTAACACATGTTACCATGTAAAATATTGTTTTTCAAATGAAAAAAATAAAATATTTATTTTAATGAAAATAATGTATTTTTAAACAATTATCAAAGAAAATAAATTGTAAATATAATTATAATTATTATTATATTTGAAATAGTGTACAAAAAGATATTTTTAGATAAAAATAATATAATTTTAGATAATGAAAAACTGAAATATAGATTTTAAATGAAAATAATGTATTTTTTATTAAATTATTAAATATTGATTTTAATGAAATGAGGTATTTTTTGAAAGCAAACTATGAAAATGTGGTATTTTTGAAAAATGAAAAAAAAAAGAGCGTATTTTTCACTTTTTTACAAAAGTATGGCTCTTGTCAAGTTTGCCAAACCTTTATTCTAATTTAATTACTTACCATCCCTAATTTTCAAAGACCCATCACCTCGCTTTCCACATGGTGCCGCCACCATGACCACTATTGACTCAACTTTACGCCTAAAATATGAGCAAATCCATATCAAATATCTCCAAACCCTATCACCTTTTCCATCGCCACCGCCTCTTTCCACCACCACCACCACATCAATCAAAAATATATATCTACTCAATATTACCTACTATGATGAGCGAGAGAAATCGTTGCTCGAAAGGAATGTCAAACAGCGAGCCAATTCATCTCGAAATACAACAGGTGCTCTCACTAATGCCCGATTTATTAAATCAATTGTCAGATAACCTACATGACACTCTCCATTTCGAAAGTGGTATAATGCTGCCCAAAATAGAATTCGAGTAGATATTGGACTTGATCTTGTAGAAAAGTGCAACGATTTTGAGAAGTTGGGAGTAAATTTTGAAGTTGTTGACAATGATCTTTGAGGTGCTATTTCATTCCCCTCTCCTCCCCTCTCTCCTCTCTCATCTATCTCTCTAGTTCTCCCTTTCTCTCTCCCTCTATGAATAGTTTGTTGTACATATGATTGTTGGTGAACATCTGTAATAGTCATAATACTTCTTTCCCCATCAATTGTTGTTGTTTCTTCTAAAAATATGTGGCATTTAGGCATATAGTTCAAGGAGGTTTGTGGATCTCGCTAGCTTCATACTTTTTCTATTGTACTTTTGGTGTTTGTCTTTTTAGTTTTAGTTCATAACTTATTGGAATTTGGCAAAGTTTCCAAAAATTTTGGTTGAAGCTTTTTATCAAACATGTAGACTGTTGTTTTAATCAATTGGTCTTTGATGTCTCTGCTTTCTTCTATGGCACCCGAAGATTCCCATGTGTCTATTTGTTACCCAGAGGCTTCAATTTTTTTTTTCTTTTCAACACAAACCTCCTTAGATGTTTCTTTATTCACCTCTATGGGACTTTCGTGATCAATATTGTTTTGCATATTGACTTCACTCTCATTCACCTCAAATGTTCTGCAGTGTTTGTGCTGGGAACACACTCAAATTTAAATTAGAGTAACACGTCTTATCATAATTTACATTAGTTGTGGTTGTGGAGCAATAGTGCTCAAGCTGCGTGGTGGTGGTGGTAACACATGTTACCATACAAGTAACACATGTGTTATTCTAATTTAAATTAGAATAACACAACCTTAATTGAAATAGTGGTGGTTTTGGAGGAGATGAGATGTAGTGTTGGTGGTGGGAAAAGGTGGTGGTGGTGGTAACACGAGTTACTTTGGTGGTGGTGGTTGAACAGTATTGTTGGTGGTGCTGGAGTTACATTGGTGGGAAAAGATAGTGGTGGTAGTAACATATGTGTTACTCTAAAATAAATTACGGCAACATATGTGTTATTCTAATTTAAATTAGTGGTAGTGGTAGAGCAGTAACACGTGTGTTACTCTAATTTAAATTTGAACAACATATTTGTTAACTAATTTAAATGGTGGTGGTGATAGTGGAGAAAAGATGGTGTGGTGGTAACACACATGTTACCCTTATTTAAATTACGGTAACACATGTATTACCCACTGTTGTAAAAAGTCCGCATAAGTTTCGACTAAGCTCCACCTAAGCATAAAGCGCTGCCTCTACACTTAGCCACGTCTTACGTCTCACCATCACCTTGCCTTTATCTCACTCTCGCCTAGACGAAAAACTTGAACTCATCACACCTAACCACACTTTACACTTTTTAGAATATTGGTATTACCCATGTTGTGGTGGAGGTGATTGTGGTTGTGGATGGTGGTAGTGGACTTGAACTCGACGGTGGTGATGGTGCGATTAGTAATGGTAACAAATATTTTAACTGTGTAAATATGTTGTTTTCAAATGAAATTTTGAAATATTTATTTTAAATAAAAATAAGGTATTTTTTAAAAAAATTATTAAAAGAGATAAATTATAAAATAATAATTTTAATGAAAATGATGAAGTAACATAGAGTATATGTTACCCGTATAAATAAGTTGTTTACAAATGAAAAATTAAAATACTGATTTTAAATCAAAATAAGATATTTTTAAAAATTATAGAAGGAGATAAATTATAAAATAATGATTTTAATGAAAATGAGGAAAATAACATAGAGTAACACGTATGGTAAACATATGTTACCCGAAGAAAAATATTGTTTTGAAATGAAATATTGAAATATTAATTTTAAATGAAAATAATGTATGTTTTAAATAATTATAAAAGGAGATAACTTATAAAATAATGATTTTAATGAAAATAATGCCAACGCAATTGGTAAAACATATATTACTCGTGTAAATATATTGTTTTCAAATGATAAAATTGAAATATTGATTTTAAATGAAAATAAAAGTATTTTTAAAATATTATAAAGAGAGATAAATTATAAAATAATGATTTTAATGAAAATGAAGAAGTAACATAAAATAACACATATGATAACAAATTACTCGGGTAAAAATATTTTTTTCAAATGAAAAAGTTGAAATATTGATTTCAAATAAAATAATGTATTTTTTTAAAAAGTTATAAAAGAAAATAAATTATAAAATAATGATTTTAATGAAAATAAGGAAGTAAAATATGGCAACGCAATTGGTAACACATGTGTTCCCTAAGTAAAAGTATTGTTTTCAAATGAAAAAAATTGAAATATTAATTTTAAATGATAATAATATATTTTAAAAAATTATAAAAGGAGAAAAATAATAAAATTTTAATTTTAATGAAAATGAGGCATTTTTAAAAAATTAAAAAAGAAGGTATTTTTCAACTTTTTACAAAATATAGGGCTCTTGCCAATTTTGTCCCTTAAAAAAACATAATTTTTTTAAAAAAAAAAAAAAACACTAAAAAGAAAAGACATTTGGGCTTGGGTGGATTGAACTGGGCTAGATCTGCCCTGCCTTTTGGATACAACAAGAAGGTAGTCAAAATAACTTATCGAGGAATCAGAAGAAGAAGGATGAGATCGGAAATCTCTAACATGGTGCCCTTGTGCAAACTAGTATCTTTCAATACTTTTCTAGTTCTTAAATATTATGTAATATATTTTGTATTTTTATTAAATTATTAATTTATGCGACAGCCATGACAAAATACTATATTAGGGTTTCAAAAAGTTATCCCAGATTTTGGGTTATGATCCGGGGACCGAGTTTACAATAAATGTTTGAAATTATTAATTACTAGGATAGAGGGGTTTATTAACTTTTTACACGGGCCCGAGTCGGCATTGGAATTTTTATTAATTTAGAGAGGTTATTAATTTAGAGGAGATTAATTTAGAGGGGTTGAAACATGAATAATGCTATTTATAGTTGATCACTATTGATAGTCATGCTACGTGTCAATTCTTAATTAGATAAATTATTCATATTTAATGGCTATAAATTCATTATTCAATTTGGCAGTAAATAATGACTACCGGTAGTGAGCGACTATGAATAACATTATTCGTTAAAACATAGATTGACGGTAATCATGAATTAATACTATAGCATTGATTTAATTTTTCCATAATTAGAGTTAATGGGACCCTAGAAATAAATTTGGTAGGTTAATATTAACTCATTCCCCAATTTGTTACCTATGGTATTGTAGAGAAGATATGCACAATAATAAAAGAAGATTGTAGATAATAACCACGAGATTATATTCTGATTAATTATTAATCCAAAATCATCAATTAGTGTGTTAGTTATTAATATATCTTTTTATTGCATTCGAAATGGAAGACTTCATTAATTTTCGTTTACCTCCAAATTAAATTCATTGAAAGTAAAGCCTATTTTTTCATTGATGATTTGAGTTTTAGGTGTGTTTATGTCCGATATTTTGTATTAAGACGGTGATCGATCCCTTCTTCATAACAATGTTGGCATATGGGTAGAGGACCCATCTACTGGGGAGTTTCGATTATCCTCACACACTCACGTTGTCGCTGCCAGCCAATCCGGCACAAGATAGGACTTCGACTCGGGTTTAGGTTTAACAAAGAAAATAATTTAACAGAATTTATTCTAATGTTTTTGTATATTTTTGTAGCTTTTTAATACAAGAAACAAGAAAACTGAGACGACCTAGTTTAAATATTATTATAAACAACCTTATAAACTGCAACCATCATATTTGTAAATTTCTTAGGAATAGTCCAAACAGCATAGACGTTGAATCTCATATGACTTGAGGAAATTTAACAAGCAATTGTAAGAAGCAAGTAAAGATACCTTCTATAACATAATCAATTTAACATGACATGATTTTATTCGTCAACTTGGTTTTTGACCTTGTCTCATCAAGGAGAAGGAGAACATACACAAATCTGTTTAGGAAACTGACTAGTTGTCTCGCAATGGCCGCATGATTTTCGAACCCCAAAACAAATTGTTTTTTTGCTGCACAAATAGTCGCAGTACGAATCAGTACATGGATATGGATTGGGATTAATGGTGATTACTCCATCTGCACCGTTGAGTTCAACTGCAAAGATTAATGTTGTGACTAACAAGTAAACCAAAGCGCTGGTTTGCATCGTTTTCTTTCCTTCCATTTCTAAATATCTTTTTTTGGTTTTTCAATGAACGAATGAATGGAAATAAAATACTTTGAGAGTAAAGATATGACTCTTGTGACTGGGGAATAGCTGTTATTTATATAATTAAGAGATGGTAAGAGCAATTACTTAAAAGTTACTTTCCTTCAAAGTAAAGTTAGACAAATTTCGTAGAAAATTAAAAATTTCGCAAGTCAAACATATATATTTGATCAATAATGGTCAAAAATATTATGCTACAAAAACAAATTTTTGTGTCAAATAAACTATTTTTGGTCAAATAAACTATGTTAGTCTAATCCACACCAAACGGGCTCATTTGACAAAATAAGTAACTAAAAATAAATATATCTTACCTTTAAGCACACTAGACATTTCTAGATAATTCTAGATTAAGTTATTCTAAATAAATAAGATGATTTTAGAAAATCCTGGACGTAGTATATATGAGCATCTCCAATACAAATGTGGATTGCACTAAAAAGTGTATTACATCGTCTCAAAATACTTAGATGGCAAGAAAAAAAAATGAAAGATGTCCTCAATTTTTATTTTTATTTTTTTTGTAATTTATGTATATCGAAATGTGTGTTAATTAAACTTCTTTTATTTTTATTTTTATTTTTATAATTTATCTCCATCGGAATTTGTGCTAATCAACATTTATTTAATTTTATATAATTTATCTACATTTCTCTCTTTTACAATTAGAGTACCATAAAATTTTCAATCCACAACCCATTGAAGATGCTCTTTTTTATGTCTCCATTTTACTTACCACATGTACAACAATCCATATTATTGCATTGAAAATACTCTCACAGTAGAACCCTTCTCTATTAATATTCTTGAGACCCACCCTGGGTATTAATTTAGATGGGCTATTAATTTGAAATGTTTTGCCTTATAAATTGTTATTTTGTCTTAAACATGCATGTGTGTTAACTCTTTAATGCTTCGTGTCCTTTAACCCCCTCCAATAGTTTTACATGAAAGACAATGGTGTTATGAGTAAATTAGAACAACAAAATCAAAACTTCTACTATAGAAATCCCATGGATGTCAATCATCTATTTAATCATACGACGAAATAAAAAGTGTGTTATATTCAAACTAAAGAGTATATCATTAATGATATCACGATGCAAAATAATAATAGTGTGGTTGAGATAGATGATGGCGACGACGATAGTTATAAAGTACTTAAAATCTTGACAAATAAGGCAATTGAAAGCTAAACTTAGTTGAAAACTTATAGCTACAACAAGAAGGTGGTCGCAATAACTTTTTGAGGATGGAGTAAGTCAAAAATCTCCAACATGGTACCTTTATACAAACCAGCATCTTCAAATACTTTTCAAATTCTTAATTATTATGCAATATATTTTGTACTATTATGAAATTATTAATTTATGAGATAATTTAGGACGAAATTTTACACTAATTTTCGAAAAGAAAGTATCAATTTTTAGGATAGAGGGGCTTATTAATTTTTTAGTCGAGATTTCTTATTAATTTAAAGAGATTATTAATCTAGATGAGATTAATTTAGAGAGGTTGTGTACCATACATGGACAATAATCATGAATTAATACTAGAGTATTGTAAAATATGGAAAACAATATTGATGATCATATTTAGAAATTTCTTACCTAGTTTACATGTATTTGAAACCCTATATATATCAGTCTTTTATCATAATGAAATACACAGTTTTTCTATTCTCTTCTACTTTTCTCTCCAGTTTATAACACGTTATCAGCACGACAGAGCTCTTCCAAAATAGAGAGAAAATTTGAGAGCGAGAGTTTAGAAAAATTCGCAGAATCTGACACAGACATCTTGCGCAGCTGTGATCAAATATTGATATCTCAATACTTGGTGGGTTCGATCATTGAGAAATTTGGATAGTAACTTCAAAACACATTGTTCTTGAAATTCAACGGCTATGATTAAGATCCGACGATTCATTCGTGAGAAATTGCTACATGAATAATAGAAAATTTTGTATTGGTACTACTTTCAACAAATTACTATTTTCCTATTCCAAGTAAGTTTATTTTTACAAATCTTTTAATTATATTTTGTAAGATTGGATTTACATGATTTATAAATTTTTTTATTGGTTAAATATTTTGTTTTAACAAATTAAATACTTTTAAATAAGTAAAAATGTGTTGATGTTCTTGAAGAAACGTAACACAATTAAATATATATTCAAGAAGAATATTTTTTTGATTAATTCTGAAGAAATCAAGATTTTATACAAATCAATATTCTAAAAGAATATTATGTTAGTCTTGAAGATTAACTTTATACAAGTCTAAGTTTGATAAATATGTTAAGGCTCCCGAAGAGCACAATATTATATTAATATTCTAGAAAAATGTTAATTGTCCCTAAATAACGTGATATTATTGATTTAATATTTCAGAAGAATATTGAATTATTGCTCATGAAAAAGCATAATTTTCTTATATCAATATTATAGAAGAAAATTGTATCGTTATTCTTGAAGAATTGTCTATTACTAAGAATCAATATTCTAGAAGAATATTGTATAATATTTTGAAAGAAACACAACTTTGTAAATATCAATATTCTATTAGAATATTAGTTGCTCTCGAAGAGTATAATTGTATAAGATCTAAACATCTATTATATTTTTGAATAACAATTTGTTGTTGTTCCTGAAGTAGCACAACATTACATTAATATTCTAGTAGAATATTACCTGTTCTTGAAGAGCGTAATTGTATAAGATTTAATATTAAGTTATTGTTCCCAATAAATGTTTTAATATTTTATAGTAATATTATTTTAATTAAACAAAAATTATATTATTGCTCTTGAAGAAGCATAATTTATACATATCAATATTCTAGAAAAAATATTGTGTTGTTACTCTTGAAGAAGCACAACTTTACAATTTCAGAATATTAATGTTGTGTAATATTAGAGTATTAATACTCTTAAAGAAATATAATAAACTTGTGAGACAGTAATTTATTCTTCATTTATCCATTATTGTGATACAGAGAACATAAACTTGCTAAATTATATTGAACTAGAAGTTCAATACCTCTAAATTTTATTGATTGGCATTATCGGTTGGACCATCTCGGATCAATATGATGCGAATTATTAATGATAATATCTATTGAAAACTAGAAGATTTTTCAATATAATGAATTCTCACGTGATGCTTTTTCTCATGATATATAAATCAGTAGACATTCACTAGGTAAAGTCAGGATTGGATTCCCTGTATTTCTGAAAATTATTTAGGGTGATTTATGGGACTCCATCACCCTCCATGTTGACCATCTATATATTATTTATATCTAATAGATACATCTACTAGATGATTGTATGGTGTTATTATTCGCAACTTGAAGTTTGTGAGATTACTTGCTCAAATTTTAAATTATGAGCATATTTTTCAGATTATACAACTAAGACGGTGGTGTGTCTTGTCAATGCTAGTGAATCTAAATCTCAAACATTTGATAAATGTTAGTTGAGATGATGTTAAATGGTTTAGCAATATTGGTTGTTAACGCCTCCAATTAAATTCTAAACCATTACTATTAAGAACAACGTGCTTTCTATTTTTATCTATAGAATGCTATTTTATATGCATAAATACTTATACGCATCATGCCAACATCAAAGTTATCTCTGCTATAGTTGGCTTATGGTCAGAGTCTAATATTATCCATCTAATAATTTTTGACAGTGCAATATATGTACAATAGGTCCACCATAGTGCACTGAGATGGGCTTTGAAAAATGTTGAGAATACATGTTTAGTATGGAACATTATAAAATATCTTAAGTCCTAACGGGTGATATTTTATAATACAGTTTTTCGAATGTCATTTCGATAAGACAGTTTTCTCAACATTAGGGGAGAGAAATTAAGTAGTTGGAAAGAATACATGAAAGTATATTATATTTTCTAGATCCTTGCACAAGACAATATGAACCAGAAGTTCGACAAATAATTCATTTGTAAGTTATACAATTGATGAGATGCATTTATCTTGTGAAAGAGATTAAATCAAATCTCATATATCAGCTCTAAATGCTCCAATTTATATTAGCGTCCTTGAAGGACAATCCATTAATATTATATCAGGTAAATTAATGACACGCCTGAAGCGTGATGACATTTGATTCCAATAAATTCTCAAATAAAAAAAAATAGAGCTAATTATAAAGATGGTCATATTGAGGAGGTGTATACTCTTTGAGTGTATATAAGACATAACTAATTATAAAACTCCCAGAAGAGGTTCAGCTAGCTGAAATAATAAAACGAAAAGATCTTGTTAAGTGATGTCATTATGAGAAAGAAATGGATTCAAAAATAAATATTGTTGACAACATTTTTGTACATAATGAAGCGCTTCATATTATAAAAGGTAGCGAGGATATTGAAAGAAATATGTCAAAGAATTAATTGGCCAAATAAAAAAATGCAATCCAAGTAAATTAAACTAACTAGAGAAACCTGAAGTTTTTGGACCTATAGTTCGAGCACCTAAAGGTGTATACTTATGCGAAAATGAAATGAGAAAATGAAGTCGTAACATGTAATGTACGACTTTTAACATTATGAACTTTGCAAAAGCTTATGTAAAACAATCATAAGTCGATATCTTGTTAGCCTGTCAATGCATGTCCTATATGCATATAATGAATATTGTTATAACCAACTCATTTAGCATGACTAATAAAACTATGTATATAAATCTCTGGAGGATTTAATATGTCTGAAGCATATAGTTCAACTTTTCTAGAACTCAATCGATCAAAGTACATATTTGAAGTGATATTATAATGAGGGGGAGTAAATACGCATTGTACTCTTTTCCTTGACTAAGGTTTTCTCCCATTGGGTTTTCTTGGCATGGTTTTTAATAAGGCAACTTTCATGGCATATTAAAAGAATTATGTACTCTTTTTCCTTCACTAAATTTTTCTCCCACGGGTTTTTTTCTAGTAAGATTTTAACAAGGCATAATCTTTCTGTAAATGACGTCCAATTGGAAGTGGTAAAAATGATATAGTTATGGATGTCCATAATATACAAAACATTTACCCTCATCATAACTCTATGGTTATACTCCCATGTGTTATATATTGTATATGAGACCCATGAAGGGAACAACAACAAGATCTGTTTTTAATATAATTGCAGTAGACCATTATGCTGACTATAGTCAACCAGAGATAGTGTATGAAGATGATACTGCTTGGAGGTTATAACAAAGAGCACATTTCACTAGAATTGTTTTATACAAGTTTTAAAAAAATGGTGGTATTGAAGACATTGACGGACAGGATATGGATAGCTAGATACAAGATTTTTTTATTGATTTAAATCAGGAGGAGTAGCTGTACTCTTTTTCCTTCACTTAGGTTTTGTCCCACTGAATTTTCCTGGCAAGGTTTTAATGAGGCAGCATTTTCTTAATACTCCAAAAACTTTTACAATTAACTGTATTCTTTTTTTTCTTTTCGTTTGATATTTTGTCTTACTGAAGTTTTTATCAAACAAAATTTTTAGCGAGGTAGTTATTGTACTAATGGTCATCAAAGGGGGAGTGTTGTAAAATATGGAAAACAATATTGATGACCATATTTAGAGATTTCTTACCTAGTTTACATGTATTTGAAACTCTATATATATATGAGTCCTTTATCATAATGAAATACACAGTTTCTCTATTCTCTTCTACTTTTCTCTCCAGTTTATAACATAGAGCATTTATTTAATTTTTCCAAAATTATTTTGGAAAAGTGAATTAACTCATTCTTCAATTTGCTACCTACATTATTGTTGAGCAGATATGCACAATAATAAAGAGAATATTGTAGATAATAATCGTGGGATTATACTGTAACGAATTATTAATGCAAAATCATCAATTAGTGTTTAAGTCATTAATATATCTTTTTATTGCATTCGGAATGGGATACTCCATTAATTTTAGTTTTTACCTCCATAATTCATTGAAAGTAATTAATTTTTCAAAATACTGTCAGGATAAATGTTTGAACTGTTCATGATTAATTCAAAACCAATTTGCAAAAACACCGTCAAGTTTTACAGTCTATCCAAGGTGATCAAATGCCCAAAGATACGAAAAATAAAGTGATTTAGGGTTTCTTATTGAAATAATTTAGTCTATCCAAGGTGATCAAATGCCCAAAGATACGAAAAATAAAGTGATTTAGGGTTTCTTATTGAAATAATTTTGTTGGCGTCTTAGAAAGATGGGAAACTTTAAATAGTCTTTTATATACATTCATTGGGAACAAGAAAATAGGTGAGTTTGATTTGAGTCCCATCTTCTAAAATCTCTGTCGAGTTCTGATTCTGGGGCACAAATTCCAAAGTACGATGTTTTTTTTGTCGAATTAAAATTTCTTTAATATATTTTATTAAATTTAGTAATAAAATTAAATATAAACAGCAGAAGTTAAAGATGGTATACATCGCTATATTATATCTGATCAAATTTATTTTTTCTTACAATCGGTAATGGTGCTGCCATATATCTACAATCTCAAAAATAAAATGTCAATCTCGAGGAATTGACAAGACTATCGTCGGTGGGGTGACAGTCAAATCGTTTCCAAACTAGCACTGTATATGCATTTACTGTCTACTGAGTTACTATTTACAAACTGTGACAATAAAAGGAAATTCAAACAAGAAGGAAATTATTCAACATCTAGCTCGGTGTGGATATAACGACATGTGAAAGAGTCGAATACCTCCACCATTGTGAAAGTATAATCTAAAACAACTTTATCGTCTCCAACTCTTTCTCCTTGTCCAGTAATGTGTAAAATCGAGTATAATGTTCTCCAGTTAAGATGACCCATATGGTCAAGCAATCAGATGAGAGCTCAACAAGTCGGTAAGTATAAACTAATTCAGTGTGTTGCATGGCCATCTAAGGTACAAAACATATTACGTGAACAACAATGTTCAATAAATATGATGATATGATAATGCCTAGCAAAATGTCAAGCATACACGGCCCCAATTCAACATTATAGCGTACCGTATGAGCTCAAGAACAACATGGCCAACAACATGCGCACACCATCTACCGATGCTTGTGTCTAACACTCTGAATTTTCTTAATCCGGAGGGGTACTTAAAAAATATTGAAATAACATTTGACGACTTCAAATAAATTTTCTCACGCCCCTATATGGTTTTAAAATTTATTTATTGCAGAAAAGTAACAAAAACATAACGAAAATGAAAGTAAACTTCCAAAGCCTTAAGATTTTATCAAACTACATTAGGTGTCACCACAAATTATGATTTTTGAACTGTAAGTACTTGGAACCTTAGAGTACAACATATCAAAACATTTAGACCTTAGTCATGTCATTTAATATGAGAAAAACGTAGTCGAAATTTCTTGAAAAACTGTCATGGGTACAACTGATGCTGCCTGGTAAAATAGTCATAATAAATTTATACGACGTGCTTTTAGGGTAATTACAAATTATACTAATATATAACTTATAAATCTATCACACTCCACTAATTTTACTCAAAAATTCAAACCACACAAAAAGTTATGATATTTCAAAGTCAGTGGTAGAAAGCTAAAATTCTTAAACAAAGTCATAACTTCAACTACAATTTCTAAAACGGCGACTTGAAAATATATTCGGTTTTACTTCCGACTTACAATCTTAAAACATTTTCAAATATTGCATTTAAATTTACAGAACAAATGGCTAAATAATGTTGATGCCAAAACATAACGAATATAAAACTACATCCATTTCTTTCGCGGTCGCTAATCTACATCGTCGCACCAACGTGAATCATATCAATCTGAAAATTTAATAATTTTTGGGTGAGCATTTCAAAAGAAACACTCAGTAACAATATACTGACATAAGAGAAAATAAAAAAAAAATTGATGTGTGACATGTCTTTCATTTAAACATACATAGGAACAACATATTTTTTGTAACCAGTACCTCATAAAATCATAAGTAATTATCTTTAATCACTAACATGCTTAAGTGATTACCTTTAATCACTATCATAATGTTCCATCTTTAATATTAAACATGGCATATCATTTACATATCATTTTCTCAAAGTTAAAAATCCGTGAAAACATCATTTAAGTAGTATAAGAAACTACCTTACAAAAATAAAGTTTTTGGTTAAGTTGAAATGTGAAAATGATTTCAAATTTCCTTAAAATAATAACTCTGTGCCTTTGCCCTTTTGATTTACAAAATTCTGTGGGTTGTAGTGTGGCTTGAGTTACTAAAATAGAAGGGAAGAAGGAGAGGAAAAATCTTAAACTCGGTCGAAAATGATGGAGAAAAGAGTGTGGAGCAAGTTGGAGATGTTAAATCGTCATTTCTCGATGCGGGAAGTGTAGAGGACTTTCAAGATGGTGGGGTCGTTTATAGCCTCGGCTCTACATGGGTTTCATTCAGCCTTTCATTAGAAGCACTTGGCGTTGTTTGGCCAATATATCTCTGAGGTGTGTTTGGATGTCCTTAACAATAATGATATAAATGATACAAACATTGTGCTTATCCAGAAGAAAATGCTCCGAAATGCATGAAGGATTTATGCCCCCATCATCTTATGCAACTCTCTACAAAATTATTACTGAAAAAGTAGATAATCGTCTTAAGCAAGTCTCTAGATCTCATATCAGATAATCAGAGTATGTTTGTGCCCGGTAGGTTCCTCACTGATAATGCAATCATTGCATTTTAGTGTCTTCATTCTATGAGTAAGAAGAACAATGGGAGAAAGGCTTCATGGCGTTAAAACTTGATTTGAGCAAAGCATATTGTTATACCTCGTTTAACTAGGCGAAAAAACAGCTAGCTTAGACACTTCAATTGAAGGAGCTTATATAATTCGGTTAAAAATAAACCCTCATCCACAAGTAGGCGAAGGTAAAGAGTTATAAATTGACCATTTAACTATTTTAGCCAAACTCTGATGTGGGCTATTTTAACCTTCGCCAGTTTGAGAGCTCGTGTTCGGCGAAGAATACGAACCCAAGCCCTTGCACTAATTACTGATTTTGAATGAAAAAAATATCCCTGGAACCACTAGATAAATCTCCACGTAGCCAAATCAATTAGACAATGGCACACAATTCAAGAGAGAAAAGTTGCAAAAATTATGTGACGAGCTTGGCATCCAGAAACACTTCTCTACTCCCTATTATCCACAGGCCAATGGCCAGGTAGAGGGTAATTAGCACAAAACGTCCCTACCTATTGAAGTAACCTTCTAAATTTTGGCAATTTTACCCTTACCTACTGGATTTCTTGCGCAAAGGGTCATTCAGTCCAAAAATCAGCCATTAACTCACCAAAACAGTACGAATCGTAATAGATTGTAGGGATAAATTAGTCCAACCACCTTTTTCACATATATATTACTTCTTTTAAAATTGGGACGGGCTTCTCATGCAATTTCCAAAATTGCACGGCAGGCCCCCATCGCCAAATCTGCAATTTCCAAATCTTTCAGCTACTTTCTGCGCAAAATCAAACACCCCCCAAATCATGAAAGACAATCAATGAAACACCCAATTTGTAGAATCAAGAATTGGGTTTCTACTACAAAAGAAACTTTTTTAGAAACTAACAATAGAGATGGCAAGGGGTGGGTTATTGACGTGATTCCACAACGCAAACAACCAAGCAGAAGAAGAAAGAAAACGCTTTAAATTATTGTATCGATCATTTTATGTTTACGTAATACCTTGTAAATAAATTTATGCAATACAGATACCTTGGAAAAATCTTTGAGCCTTTGTTTGACCCTCCCAAATGAATCTTCAGTTGAATCCTTCACCTCCATGGCTTCTTCGTTGCTTGCCATCTTCTGCTATGTATTTTGTACTTTTCGAGACTTTGTATTGTGTTTATGGGAATTGATTTTGAGGGCTATGAATGTGCTTTTTAGGGCTTGTTTGTTAAGTTTTTGTAAATTATATGCCCTGTATGAGATGTTGATTAAATGCCCTGTGGGAATTGAATTTGAGGGCTATGAATGTGCTTTGCTGCTATTCGACGACGAAAGGCGGTGGTCGCGCCGGTGTCTTACACCGATGGGACCACCGCCAGTAGATCTGTTGGCGGCGCCGTGACAAACGACGCCGCCTTGCAGAAATGGCAGAAATCCTAAAGGGTTTCTGCGTCGTTTTGGCAGATTTGGGGACGGGGGCCTACCGTGCAATTTTGGAAATTGTATGGGAAGCCCCCAATTTTAAAAGAAGTAATATATATGTGAAAAAAGTGGTTGGACTAATTTACTTCTACAATCTATTACGATTCGTACTATTTTGGTGAGTTAATGGCTGATTTTTGGGCTGAATGACCTTTTGCGCAAGAAATCCAGTAGGTAAGGGTAAAATTGCCAAAATTTAGAAGGTATAGACGTTTTGCACAATTACTTCAATAGGTAAGGACGTTTTGTGCTATTTACCCCCAGGTAGAGGCTGTGAACAAAATCCTCAAAAACATTTTGAGAAGAAAACTTGATGGTGCGAAGGGAACATGGGCAGATGACTTGCCTCAGATTTTATGTGCCTACCATACCACTGTTTGACTGGCGAAACACCTTTCTCGATGGCCTATGGTGTTTAATCTATGATCCCAGTTGAAGTTGGTTTGCTCTCTTCTTGAAGGTTATACATAAATAAAAATCAAAATGACCTACTAAAAGAAAAACAAGAGTCTTCCCAATTGAAACTCGCATCTTACCAAAAGAAGATGGCCAAGTACTATAACTCAGACGTTCGGCTCAGATCTTTCAGGGTTGGAGATCTTGTCCTAAAAAAAGTTTTCCAATCTAACAAAGAATCTGGAGCTGGAATATTGGGAGCCAATTGGGAAGGACTGTACATGGTAGATGAAGTCATTGCTCCTGGAACTTACAGGCTTGTCAACAATGAATGCGAACCTCTTAAAAATCTATGGAATGTCCAACATTTGCAGGAGTATTAGCAATGAAGTGACGGAATGTAATTTTTATTTTCCTTTGAATTGGCGAAGATTGTAAAGCTGAAGGCTATTTTTCGTTATTAATGAAAGATTTTTTTCCTACTAATCATTTTGATATGAATTCAAGGTAACGGGGTTGGGACCTTGATCGGACCAATCACATTCTCCAAGAATTATCTACTCCAAACGCTCGGTGCGAATGAAAGAAGTGAGGTTGGGACCTTGATCAGACCAACACTAGTTTGCATAATGACGTATCAGACGAATCAAAGGAATTGGAATATGAAAAATTGGTTGAAATCAGACCATTATAGCATTGTTTTGTTGGATCCAAGCGAACCAACAATATTGTATAGTTGGTTTTAATTTCAAGCAAACAATCATTGCTAAAGGGATCATGATTTACATGTAACTAGATTTCAATTGCGGTAGACAAACCATTGAACTTGGAAGTCATCAAAAAATGTTTAATAAAGTTCGGTGGCAATCGCAAACAACCACGTGTCAATGTTACCCACTTGACTTTAAATTTAGATGAGCTATTGTAGCGAGGAAGTTATAAACATTTTTCTTGCCTCATTAGCGAACTGCTATATTAATACGAGGAGAACCTTTGGTTAAAAAACAATTGTTGCATTGTAATATATGTTACTTGCTATTTTCAGACGAACTAATTACAAATCTTGCAAATTGTCAAAAATAGAGGGATCTGAAGGATTAGAAGAGGAAGTTGCTTTTGAAGGAATAGTAGGAGCAACTAGAGAAGGCTCAGGAGCAGCAAACGGAGCTTTCTCTAAGGACTCGACATCATTACCTTCAAACGGGAAATCAAAATTGAAATCAGGATGCTTGTCCTAAATCAGAGCTAGCAACTCCCTGCCCCGGCCTATTTCCTATCCTCATAGAGCTCTTTCCATTCGTCAGAATCCTTGAAGATAAGTAACTCCTTCCGAAGGCTCTCAACCTTGGAAGTCAAGCCAGTGATGGTATGGCCTTGTGTCTCAACAGTTTTTGTGAGAAAGCCCAATTCTTCATCCTTTAGGGCCAACCCTTCATCCCACGACTTCTACTTGGTTCGAAACACATTCAGCTCATATATTTTTTTCTTTTCAAGCTACTTCCGAAGCTTTTCTTCATTTGCCACAGCAGCAGTCCTCGAAGTTTCGAGGTTGCTCATCAGCCGACGGACATTAGCGCGAAGCTTCTCAGCTTCAGAATCTTTCTTGACTGACTCCAGCTCTTTCTCCAACTTCTCAATTACCTTTTTTCATTGAGCAACCTCATCCTCCAACTTCACCACTTAAACTCACTGATCTCGAGTTCCATGTTTTGATCTTGAATAAGGACCAATGCACGCGACATGTGGCCCTCAACCAACCCTCCCATCTGATGAGTTGTCAAGGTCTCAAACCAACTCTCCCACGCTTGGTTAAAAAAATAGAAAATGGAGTCAGATGCTCTCACCACGAAGTCAGAAAAAGGAGTTAATCAAGAATCACGAAGTCTCTCTTTTTGGCTAGTGAAGAGTTCACTTAAAGTAAGGGACTTTAGAGACGAAGAGTGCAACCTTTTCCTAGAAGGTTTCCACACCCCGCTTATTACTTAACAAATGCTTTGAGCTACTCTGACTAGAGGAGGATGGAGAAAAAGTCAAAGGTTTCGACTTTAGAAGAGGTTTTTCACACAATTATTTTCCTTTCTCCTCAACTTCGGTGACATTGGCTCTCTCTGATTGAGAAGAATGCTCCTGGATCACAACCCCCTTTTCTGGAGTTGGAGCTTTCGTCTTAATTGAAAGTTTTGTTTGAACTGTCTTTGGAGGAGCCTCAACCCCAGAAAAATGGGTTTTATTCGATTTGTAAAAATTGATCTTAGGTAGAGTCATTTTGAGGTCGGTGTTGTAAAAATCTGTATTTTTCGATTGTGAAAGAATCTTGGTCATCCTTTGGAGGTTCAGATTGTCGATCAAGGGCGTACCAATCTTGGCAAAAGTCTAGCAGATTGTTCTTCAGAAAAGTGAGGCCATCTGTCTTTTCCTGAAAGGTTACAAATAAAAGACCAAAGTCAACACACAAAAGTGGAACGAACAAAAATGATAACAACCAGAATCAATAAGAGACTCACAAAGCTCGCCATAGAAGCGAGGCATAAAACTTTGAGGTTTTGAGTCTGCTGGTTGGAACTCCAAATTTCCTCTAACAAAGAAAAAGGATTACTTCCAGTGTTTAACTTTATTCGGAGTCTTCACCAATTTGTGTTTGATTTAAACCTAGGGTTAAGGTAGTAATATCCTGGATGGGGTTCTTTTTGTTACCATCCTGAACGAGATGATAGAAAAAGTGAAAAATGTCCAAGGTAATCTCCTCGTCTAACCCAACTTTCTTCTATAAGAAGAAGAAACCCACCATCACCATCCACGAGTTCGACCCTAATTGGGTAGGATCAAGTCCATATTCGCTCAAAAGGTCGCAAAAGAAAAAGTGAAAAGGTAAACGAAGGCCATACTTCATAGAGAGAGAATGAATGGCAACACACCCAGTGGAAGGTCTGTGTGCCATTTGGTACAGACCAGAAAGGAAAAGCTCTATGTCATCAGGGATGTTGTATAGGTCTTGGATGTTAGCAAGTTCCTTCTTCGATTTAATGGACGAAAAAATCTCGCAGACTTGGTAAAAATCACGCACAGGCCCATCTACCCCTTCACCCAACCCTATCCCACTCTCATCCTCACCTTGCGAAATTGGTTCGTCAACTAACTAAAACTTAGTCCCACCACCATCCTCATACGTTTGAGGTCCTCCTTCATAAGGACTTCGCCAGAGGGCCCTACCCCCATATTTGGCAATATATTAAGTACTTCAACCTCTACAGAAGAGGTAGAAGAAGACTCGACGAAGGCCTCGTCTTCAGAAACCCCAGCCTACTATCAAGATTCTGAGAATCTGTTTAAGACGACATTTTATTTTTTTATTTTTTTATTTTTTTGTGAAATCACAAGGAAAAAATAGAAAGTCAAAAGGAAATATACCTAGAATAAGGATGATAAGGCGAGGTAAACTCAGGCGAAAACACCACTAGGAAAAAGAAGAAAGTTGGAAGAAAATGACTTATCTTAAAGCGTTAAGCAAGTGCAAAAAGTAGGAAAGTTTTTTCCAAAAGGGCCTGACCTCTTATTTATAGTTTTTGCAAAGTAAATGAGGCCATCAGATCAGCCAAAGATAGTTATTGATTGAACAAATAACGGCTGCAATCATGACAGCAACCCCTCCCACGGCACACGCAAACAATGTGCAAATCATGGCGTACAATAAATACTTCCACCTCAACTCCAAATGGAGAGCAGACACACGTCCTACTACTTTTACAACAGAAATGTTTTTATTGGTATGTATAAAGCTTTGCCTTTAGTAAAGTCCTTAGCCCAATATGAATATTTAGACTTGGACTTCAGGGACTATTGTTATACATAGCCCAATATGAATATTTAGACTTGGACTTCAAGGACTATTGTTATACCTCGTGTCATATTTACGTATACGAAGCGCAAAGGAAGAAATCCAAGCGAATATAGAGTTTTAAAAGGCTTGCATGAGTAAAGACCCCAAACAAGATTCTAAACTTGGGTCTCAATTCTAAGTCTTTAGCCCAATATAAATATTTAGACTCGGACTTCGGGGACTATTGTTATACCTCGTTTAACCAGGCGATAAAGCAGCTAGCTTAGACACTTCAATTGAACAGAGCTTATATAGTTCATTCAAAAATAAACCTTCGTCCACAAGTAGGCGAAGGTAAAGATTTATGAATTGACCATTTAACTATCTAAGCTTAACTCTGATGTAGGCTATTTTAACCTTCGCCAGTTTGAGAGCTTGTGTTTGGTGAAGGATATGAACTCAATCCCTTGTACTATTTACTAATTTTGAATGAATAGAATATCCCTGGGACCACTAGATGAATCTCCACGTATCCAAATCAGTTACAACTAAAGCACATGTGAAAATAACAACAAAATCTAGAGAAAATGATAGCTGAACTGATGACCTTCTTCTATGTGTCGTAGAATCCTCTAGAATTAAGAACCTTCTAATTAGAGAGCGACACGTGGCAGAAAAGGAGAAAAAACCTTGTAACACCTATAAATAACTTGAATTAAATCAAAGAAAAAGAAAAACAATTGAAAACCTTAACCGAATTCTTGTTCTTTTAATTCTTAATTGTCGGGCGGCATTATATTGGAGGATTGAGATCGTTATTTTAGCAAGGAGGTGGTCGAGAATTTGTTGGCTTTAATTTTAGTGGTCAACACATATGATAGAGTGGAATGGAGTTTTATTGTTGCAGTTATGGCCAGAATGAGACTGTCCTCTTTTGCCATGTTTGATTTTATTCTATGTGGAGGTGTTCTTGGGAATCATTCAATTGGCCGAAAGATATGGGGTTTAGTTAGGATACAATGCTCTCGTGGAGGGCCCAGAATCAACAATTTGTTCTTTGCAGATTATTCCTTGATTTTTCTCCGAGCAAAGTCAATGGAATTTCTTACTGGATATTATGATTGTTTATGGAATAGCGCATGGCCAATAGATCAATTTTGATAAAATGGCTATTTCATTCGGTCTTAATGTGCCTATAAATTTTAGAGATCATATTCAACAATTTCTATGCATCCCGAATGAGGGGCAACAACGAAATAAGAGACTTATATTTGATTCTATTAAAGAGAGCGTATGAAAAAAAGTAAGAGGGTAGCGACCAGAGCTATTCTCGGTTGGGGGTAGAGAAGTGTTGGTCAAATTAGTTTTGCAGGCTATTCTGACTTACCTTATGAGTTGTTTTAAATTACTAGCCTCACTCTATCGATTTAAGAACTATCGCGAGATTTTTGGTAAGAAGATGGAGAAATAGCAAGAAGATCCCGTGGATGAGTTGGAAGGGGTTATGTAAGTTGAAAATAATGGTTGGAATGGGATATAGGACCTAGAGTTGTTCAACAAAGCGTTACTGCTAAACAAACGTGGAGGCCTATTCAAAATGAGGAGTCACTTGTTGCTCGTCTTCTTAAAGAAAATATTTTAGTACGATGGGATTTCTAAATGCTAGTGTTACGGGGCAGTCTTAGGTATGGAGAAATATATTTGGGGTCAGGAACTTCTTCTATAGGGGCTTAGGTAGTGTGTAGGGGATGAAGATCAATTGATATCTACAACAACATTTGGTTTCGGGTGACACGGGTGTAGGTTTGATCAACTATCTAGAGCATGGAAAATGGATTTGCTGGAAAACATATTTTGGCCTGTTGATATTCAACGAATTCTAACGTCCCACTTGGATTGGGCGGGAGATGGGATAAATTATTCTGGCACCATACATCTAATGGACAGTACACAGTCCATAGTGTATATCGGATTCTTCAGGATGTGGATGATTTTGGAGACTTAGAGAGTCAGTCAGAAAATTCTATTTGGAAGTTGAAGAAGCGTCCAATTTAACATTAGGCGGAGGAAGATGTGGAATTTTAGAGCCCATTCGAAAGTTAAAGAGTTCTTATGGCAGTTGGTCCACGATGTGCTGCCAACAGACTTCAATTTAGTTGGAAAGCAGTTTGTCCCCTAGGGAGAAGGGCAGTGCATCAAGTGTGGGGGGTTAGGGACGGGTATGCACGCCATTTTTTAGTGTGCTTTGGAAAAGTCAATACAAAAAGTGAATAGTTGGTGGAGAGTGATTAAGCGACTTCTAGGGAAATATTCAAAATTTTCTTCTTGGTTTGGCCTAACAGCTTTTGGAGAATAAGATGGGTCAATGTTACTATGTGATGTGGATGATCTGCAATGAAAAAATTTAATTGTGCATGAGAAATTTATTGACAGCCTTTATGCTTATTGATGCAGCTGTTGCATGTAATTATAGGAGGATGACATGGGGAAGGTATTAGAAAAGATGGATTTGTGGACCAAATTGTACAAGATAAGAAGACAAGGCTCAAAAGAACAATTTACAAAGGAGAAGAAAAAAACATAATACAAAGAAATAGCAACTATGCTAAAGGTGCTATATCTGATATTGAAGAAAATGAAATCTACTGTGCAACCACTCCAACCGAATTGTTTACAACACCACAACTTCACCACGAATTCAGGGATAACAGAAATGGTGTGCATACTTTTAGAGAGAGAGAAGATTGTATGAAGTTTGTTATCTATGTATATAGTGTATGTATTCATCCTTCTGTATATAAGGAGACTGAGTGTATTCATTCATTTGTTTCTTGAATATTATTCAATATATATAAATCCTTGTTCCCAGATTTCATAGTTTTTTTGTTTTTTATCTTGGTATCAGAGCCAATCTATGGCAAATGGTGTGCCTCCTATCTCAGAGACTAGCTCCAATGTCCCAGCTACCACAAATTCTGGTTCAACAGCTCAAGTTCCAGCTCTTGTGAGCAATTTTGCTCCCTTTAGGATGAACTGGACCGAAGCAATTTCTGTGAAGTTAGACAAAGACAATTTTCTTCTCTAGAAAAATGTTATAATGTCCATTGTAAGGGGTCATGGCTTGGAAGGATATTTGTTGGGCACCAATGAGTGTCCTCATCAGATCATCAACACCCAAATCACTAGTCATAGCTAGGTCATCTCCTAATCCTGAGGTACTCTAAATGGATGTCTATTGATCAGTTGGTAATGGGATGGCTGTATTCCTCAATGACATTAGAGATTGTGATGCATGTGATGGGATGTAACAGCTCAAGTGAGCTTTGGAGAGCTATAAATGAGAACTATGGGATTCTCAACAGGTCTAGAATGACCTTTCTCACATCAGAATTGTAACGAATGAGGAAAGGATTTGTGTTTATAAATCATTATCTCAGCACTATCAAACAGCATGCTAATAATTTTGAAATAGTTGGAAAGAAGATAGAGCATACTGATCTCTTAACTCAAGTCTTGGCTGGGCTTGATGAGGAATACACACCAATTTTAGTGCAGGTGAACAGCAAGGATCAGATTTCTTGGCCTGAGTTATCTTCCACACTCATAACCTTTGAGAGTAGGCTGGAATACCTTACTCAAGTCAGATACAGTTTTGGATCAATCAATCTTACACAAGAAAATCCACAGAATGCAAGTTCTTACAGTGGAAGATGAAATAGAGATGGAAGAGGCTCAAACTTTAGGAGCATAACAAGAGGTAGATGCAGGTTGGCAAGGTCCAATGAAGTAAGAAATCCTTGTCAGATATGTGGCCTGAGTAATCATACTACTGCGTGGTGCTACAAAGATTTGATGAGAAATATATGGGAAAAAGGCCTAGTGATCAGGGTTCTAATTCTCATCCATCTGCCTATATTGCAAATCTAAGTTTAGTAAAGAACCAAGCTTGGTATGCTAATTCTATAGCCAGTCATCATATCACTACTGATAAGGACAATGCTGTTGAAGTAAAGGAGTATGTAGGTAGAGAAAGAATGGTAGTAGGTAATGGCACTTCATTACAGATTTCTCACATTGGTTCAAAGATGTTTGATGTTGAATCTGGTAAAACGTTGTTTTTATAAAAGCTATTACATGTGCCTAAAATAAGAAAGAATCTCATAAGTGTTTCTAAATTAACTCTTGATAACAATGTCTTAGTTAAATTTTTTCCTAATAACTGTGTTGTAAAATATCTACCAACAAAGAAGGCTCTAGTGCAGGGGAAGCTTAAAGATGGATTATACCAGCTGAATCTACCTAACCACAACACAAGAATCCCAAGTACAAGCCCTATCAACCATCATTAGTCAAACAATTCTCACACTATCCTCAATACAAGTCTACTTGATACTGCAAAGTCTACTAGAGACAATGTCTTAGATTCAGAGTTTGAAACCTGGCACAGAAGACTGGGACATCCTCTTGCTCCTGTGCTACTTCAGTTTTTAAGTTTATCAATAATAAAAAATTTCCTTTCTGTAAAGCCTGTCAGTTTGGCAAGTCACGTGCTTTGCCTTTCAAATTGTCTTCATCTCATGCTAAAATGCCTCTTGATTTGGTTCACACTAATGTATAGGGATCAGGTCCTATTAATTCTACCTCAAGATTCAAGTATTATGTTCTATTTGTAGATGATTGTACTAGGAACACCTGGATCTATCCCTTAAAACACAAATCTGAAGTGTTACATTCCTTTACATAATTTAAGAAAATATTTGAAAATCAATTTGAAAGAAAGATTAAAACTCTCCAATCAGATATGGAAGGAGAGTACTAGCTCTTGAATCAGAAATTGAATTAAGGTATTCATGTCCTCACACATCAGCTCAAAATAGAAGGGCAGAGAGAAAACATAGATACATAACTGAGACTGGTTTAACCTTGTTAGCTCAAGCACATATGCCTCTATATTATTGGTGGGAAGCTTTTCTAACTGCAACTTATCTCATAAATATGATGTCTAGTTTGATTCTCCAACATAAATCACCGCATCAGCTCCTATTCAAACACAACATAGATTACCAACTTCTTAAAGTGTTTGGATGTTCCTGTTATCTATGTCTAAGACCATATCAAAAACACAAGTTTGATTTCCATTCTCAAAGGTGTATATATCTAGGACCTAGTATATCTCACAAAGGGTTCAAATGCTTAAGTTCTAGTGGTAGAATTTATGTCTCCAGGCACGTTATCTTTGATGAAAATTCATTTCCTTTCAAAAAAAGTTTTCTCAACAAATCATCTCAGTATAAATGCTCTTCTATTACTTTTCATCAGTTACCCTTTGAACTCATCTCTCATAAAACATTCGCAAACTCATATGAGTCAAGTCTTCATAGAATATCTTTAGATTCAGCTGATGTAATACACTTTACAGATGAACCTGCACAAACGGCTTCAGTAGTAAATAAGGTAGATGAAAATGAAGATGTAATGGTGAATGATGAAGGATTGATATGAGACAGATGGAAATAGTTGAACCTAGTGACATACAGTTTGTTTTTCAACATGAGTTTACAGAACCTGGGACTGAAGTTAGAAGTGAAGTTGTTATTCCAAAAAAAGGGATAGATAGTAGAACATCCTATGGTGACCAGGTCTAAGGCAAGGAACTTCAAACCAAAACTTTATCCTGATGTTATAACAAGTTCACTAGATGAGACAGAACTAGTTAATGTGCATGAAGCTTTGAAATGTGAAAAATGGTGCAGGGCTATGAAGGAAGAGTATGAAGCAATGATCAGAAATCAATCCTGGTTGTTGGTTGCTCCTGAACCTAAAATGAAAGTGATAGGCTGCAAATGGGTATACAAACTGAAACATGATAGCTATGGCAGAATTCAAAGGCATAAAGGAAGGTTGGTGGCAAAAGGTTTCCTACAAACATCAAGTATTGATTATTATGAAACTTTTAGTCTAGTAGCCATGGCACTAGCCTTAAAGATCATTCTCACATTGGCTTTTTCAAAAGGTTGGGAAGTAAGGCATGTTGATATTAATAATGCCTTTCTTAATGGGAAACTGGAAGAAACAGATTACATAGAGTAGCCTCAAGGGTTTGTATATCAAGATAAACCAACCTTTGTATGCAAGCTTAGCAAAGCCCGTTATGGACTTAAACAAGCTCCTAGAGCCTGGCATGATACACTAAAAGAAACACTACTGCAGTGGGATCTTAACCAATCAAAGGATGATAGTTTAGTATTTTATCAGGTATCTCACAACTTTATGATCTATTTACTAGTATATGTTGCTGATATTATAATAATAGAAAATTATGGAACAAGAGTACAGAAGTTAATTGAGAAGTTGAATGCAACCTTTGCCTTGAAAGACATGGGTAGATTGAAGAAATTCATGGGTATTGAATTCTACAGAGATGAAATTGGTTTACATATGTCACAAAAAAGATATGCAATGGATACACTAAAGAAGTTTGGTTTTGAAAACTTGAAGCCTAGTGTTATACCTATGGCAGTTGGGAAGTTAATAAGTAAAACAGAAAGAAGAAGTTTAGAGAATCTAACTCTGTTCAAAAGTACAGTAGGAGCTTTGTAATACCTGACACATATCAGGCCAGATATCACATTTGCAGTGAATAGGGTAAGTTAATACCTTCAAAATCCAACTGATGCACATTGGAGCTTATTAAAACGATTGGTTAGGTACATAAAACGGACTCTTGATATAGGACTGATCATTCAAGAAGTACAAGATCTTAATATTATAGCTTATGGAGATGCAGATTGGGCTTCATGCCCAGATGATAGGAAATCTACTATGGGTTATTGTGTTTATCTAGGTCGTAATCTAATTTTCTGGTGTTCCAAAAAGCAGCAAGTGGTGGCGAGGTCTAGCACTGAGGCATAATATAGGACCGTAGCTCATACCACTGCTGAAATTATTTGGATTCAATCACTCTTACAGGAACTAAGCATAACCGAGACAGAGGTGCCCAGAATCTGGTGTGACAATTTAAGGGCAAGTGCTTTGGCTTCCAATCCAATTTACCATGCATGAACTAAACACATAGAGCTTGATGTGCATTTTTTTCATGACAGAGTTTTAGCTAAGCAACTGATGATCAATTATGTCCCAACACGAGATCAAGTAGCTAATATTCTAACAAAACCTTTAATGAATTCCAAACATATATGTCTATATTGCAAGCTTGGAGTTATAGAGACTACCTCCAGCCTGAAGGAGGCTGTTAGGAAAGATGGATTTGTGGACCAATTTGTACAAGACAAGAAGACAGGGCTCAAATGAACAATTTACAAAGGAGAAGAAGAAAACGTAATACAAAGAAATAGCAACTATGCTAAAGGTGCTATATCTGATATTGAAGGAAAGGAAATCTACTGTGCAACCACTCCAATAGAATTGTTTACAGCACAACAACTTCACCACAAATTCAAGGATAACAGAAATGGTGTACATACTTTGAGAGAGAGAGAAGATTATATGAAGTTTGTTATCTAAGTATATAGTGTATGTATTCATCCTTTTGTATATAAGGAGATTGAGTGTATTCCTTTATTTGTATCTTGAATATTATTCAATATATATAAATCCTTCTTCCCTGATTTCATAGTTTTTCTATTTTTTATCTGAAGGAAAGTTTTGGGGTTGACCAGGGATGAGGAGGTCAGGTGGCACCTATCTTCGGTGTGTGAGTTCAAATTGAATACAAATGCGGCAGTCCGATGGGGGTCGAGTCAGAATTTTTTGAATGTTATCACCAACTAATTTGAAGGTTCTAGATTCTTCCTTATGAAATACGTTCTCTAGAACTTTCCCTTGTGCCATATAGATCAAGAAGGATCTAAAAAAATGAGGATGTTTTCATTATTAGTATTAGAATTTTCTAGTTTGTTGTTAACCTCCATTATAGATGTTTCTAGAAATATTGTAACCAAGTATAAATAGGATGTTAGTGTAGTGGTGAGTGGTAATGAGTGATAAGTAACGAGTGGTGAGTGAGATCAACTAAAGAGTGCGTGTCATGTTCCATATCAAAATTATTGTACAAATGTTTATATAATAAAACAAGTTCATTTTGTGTTCCAAATCCAACAAGTGGTATCAGAGCTAGTCGATTGAGGGCCACGTGTTTCCAGAGAAAGGCAGTCGAGTTGAGATTATTTTTGAACTTGTGTAGATCGTGCACAAATTGAGATTGTGAAGCTTCAATAAAGCTTACTTGGTAACAAAGAGGTTATTCAAGTCACGATGGGTGACCTACAAGTGATAGGCGGAGTAAAGAAGCTCAACTACCAAAACTACACCACATTGCAGACATGCTTGGATTCTTATCTCCAAGGCTAAGACTTGTGGGACATAGTTGGTGGCAGTGAAGTGAAATCGCCGAAGGATGCCGGGGCTCTAAAGATGGAAAGTTAAAGCAGGTAAGACCATGTTTACAATAAAGACAACTATTGATGATGAATTATTGGAGTACATAAGGGACAAAAATACGCCGAAAGAAACATGGGACACATTTGCAGCACTGTTTTCAAAGAAAAATGATCTAAGATTGCAGCTTCTGGAGAACGAGCTACTATCCATCACTTAGGGGGAGATGGCGATAAAACAATATTTAAACAAGGTAAAATCTCTCTGTCGCGAAATCTCTGAATTAGATTCTTCAAATAAATTTCAGAGTCTAGGATAAGAAGAATAATCATACATGGATTGAGACCCGAATTTAGAGGCTTTATTACCGCAATACAAGGTTGGCCAGAGTAACCTTCACTAGTCAACCTAGAAAATTTGCTAGCCGACCAAGAAGCGTTGACTAAGCAAATGTTAAGAGTCTCACTAAAGAAAGAAGAAGAAGCATTGTTTAGCTATAAGAAAAAAGGCCGATCCCCTCAACAAAATAATAAAGAAGAAAAAGAAGAAAAATTCATAGAAGGTTCTCAATCAAGTGGAGCTCAAGAAAATCGCGACGAGAGAGGTCAGTTGTCCAATAAATATAGGCGACCTAATGGCTCTTGCTTTGTATGTGGCAAACGAGGTCATTACGCAAAAAATTGCCAATTTAGGAAAATGCCAGCAAAAGGAAAAATGGTAACCTCCAACGAGCAAGAAAAATATAATAGTGAAGAAGAATGGGATGCTGAAGCGTCACTCGCAATAACTGAGCAAACTCTTGAGGAGGTAAGCAGTTCAAGACTTCAGGAAGAATTGGCACCGGTGGTGGTCGTTCCTTGACAAATAGATTATGATAATGATTGGATTGTCGACTCAGGATGTTCCAATCACATGACAGGCGACAAGGAGAAGCTGCAAAACACAACAGAGTATAAGTGGACACCCCAGAGGGTGGATATGCCAGATTCAAAAGAGATTGGAGATAAGTTGCAAGAAGAAATTGCAGAAGTACAACAAAGCCCTGAGAAAATTGAATATTCACAGGAGTCAGGCGAAGGAGAAGAACCTACGAGGGCAATCCAAGGTTCATAGCAAACTGGTGTGCATCAATCAACACCAGAAGAGAATAGCTCGAGCCAACAAGAAGAGGTTGAGATACCAACGAGTCCTCAACCACAACTAAGAAAATCAACTAGACAACGAAGGCCAAATCCCAAGTACGCTAATGCAGTGATAGAAGAATATGAAAGTACTAAAGAGCCAGAGACCTTTGAAGAGACAGTCCAACACAAGGAGTGGAAAAAGGCAATGGAAAAAAAGATCGTGGCTCTAAAGAAAAATGAAATTTGGGACTTGACGCCAATACCTAATGGAGTAAAGCCTATATCCTGTAAATGGGTATACAAGGTAAGGAGGCGACCCGATACGTCAAAAGAAAAGTACAAGGACACGGGTGGGAATGATGAGAAGAAAAGAGTTAAATCAAATAGTTGGTGCTAAATGGGAGAATTGAAGGTTATCACCAACTTATTTGAAGGTTCTAGACTCTTCCTTATGAAATATGTTGTCTAGAACTTTCCCTTGTGCCATATAGATCAAAAAGGATCTAGAACAATGAGGGTGTTTTCATTATTAATACTATAATTTTCTAGTTTGTTGTTAACCTTCATTATAGATGTTTCTAGAAATATTGTAACCAAGTATAAATAGGATGTTAGTGTAGTGGTGAGTGGTAATGAGTGATAAGTAACGAGTGGTGAGTGAGATCAACTAAAGAGTGAATGTCGTGTTCCATATCAAAAATATTGTATAAGTATTTATATAATAAAATAAGTTCATTTTGTGTTCCAAATCCAATATTTTTTGTTCAACGGGGCAATCATCAGGGACTCTGAAGGTGTGGTGTTAGTTGCCCGCAGTAAGAGGTGGAAATGAGAGCTCTTGGTTGAAGATGCTAAGGTGGTAGGGATCCGTGAGGGCCTCCAGTTGGCAAGGTAATATGGCTTGCGTGTTTCCATGTTGGAAAGTGATTCGATGAGGGTTGTTCAGAACCTTCAATCAGATTTTTCGTGTGCCTCGAATGCTTCTATTTTGCTAGATATAGTTTCTTCATTAGAGTAATGATATAGCACCCATAGTGGGTGATAATTATGGTACCTACTTGACACGTGGCATCACAACATTGATCACTTTTTAAAAAGTTGAAAAAGTTATAAATAACTTTTTAAAAAATAACTAATGTAATGATGCCACGTGTCAAGTGGGTACTATAATTATTACCCACTATGGATGCTATATCATCTTTTTTCCTCATTACACGACATTCGTGGAACAAGCGGCTTTATTCCCCAAACTACGAATAAAGTAACCCACATAGTTCCATATTTCACTACTTCATCTTTGTATATTGTGATTGGATTGATTGTATTCCACGATTTTTAGCAACCGCAGTTTGCACAGATTTAATTCAATTCAGTTTTCGAGTTAAAAAATTAGAAAACAAAGAAATAGGTGAGTATTAATCTCGAGTTTTCAACTGCACTTGGCAGTTGGCCCTAAGGGTTACCCAAGTTTCTGAGGGTAGATGACCTATCTACTAGTGAGTTTCGGTTACCCTCACCACACTCGTGTTGCGACCGCCAGCCAACCCGGCACAAGCTAGGACTTCGGCTCGGGTTTAGGTTTAATAAAGAAAAAATATTTAACAGAATTTATTCTAAAATTTGTGTATTTTTTCAGCTTTTTAATACAAGAAACAAAAAAAACTGAGACGATAGAAACAACCTTAGAAATCTCTTTTTCAAATGGAAAACTTAAACCATTATATTTGTAAATTTCTTGGGAATAGTCCCTAATTATTTTTTGTAGCAAATAAATTTTTTGGAACAGTTTTCAACCAGCATAAACATTGAATCTCATATGACTTGAGGAAATATTATCATTGAATAAACAATTCTATCATCACTTTTAAATAAACAAAAAAGTATTAGAAATAAATATAAAGAAAAATTGGGGGGGGGGGGGAGAGAGAGAGAGAGAGAGAGAGAGAGAGAGAGAGGACCCTACCATTTCATCAAAAAATTGATATTCGGATTATATTATTAAAAATTTGTTATAAAAAAAAAAAGGTAATTAGCAGTTCTTCATAATAATTAAAAGTTTTTCTCCTACAAAGTAATTAAGGTTCGACATACTTTGTATAAAGTAAAAATTTCACGAGTCAAAGATTTAGATTTGTTTGATAATATAAGTAATTAAAAAGTAAATTTGTCTTATGTTAAACGCTAGACATCTCTAAATAATTCTAAATTAAGTAAAGGATTTATTGAAAATTTAGAGGTAATCAAATGGGAAATCACCAATATATGGACAATAATCCAATTAATTATAATTTCATTAATTATACACTTTGATAATTCTAGATTAATAAAATTACTAAAGAAAATCCTGAACGTAGTCATGGAATATCACATTTATTGTAAAGCCCTTCTAAATTAATATTCTGGAGGACCTCAATACGGGTTTTACCTTGTAAAATATCATTTTGTCTGTTTAATATTTCACATACTCTAAACCCCTCCAACAATTTTACATGGAGGGTAGTGTTGTTATGAGTGAATTATATAGAAATTCTATGGATGTCAAATATCTATTTAATCATTCGACAGAAGAAGTGTGTTATATTCCAATTGATCATCAATGATGTCACAAGGTAAAATAATGATGGTGTGGTTGAGATAGTAGACGACGATGGTCATGAGGTAAATAAAATCTCTTCAAATAAGGCTATTGAAAGCTAAATTAGTGCCTGTTTTTGGAGTTTAAAAGTAATTTTTTGAGAGATTTTGATAAAAAATGATGAATTCTTGAGGATGTCGAAAGAACTTTTTGAGGATGGATGAATTCAAAAAGGTGGTTAATGTTGTGATTTTTAAAACATGTTCTTGTTGTAAGGTTGAAAGAACTTTTTTGCTACAACAAGAAGGTGGTCAAAATAACTTCTTGAGGACATCGAAAGAGGAAGGATGAATTCAAAAATCTCGAACATGGTGCCCTTGTGCAAACTAGCATCTTCAAATACTTTTTTAGTTCTTACATATATGTAATATATTTTGTACTTTTATGAAATTATTAACTCATTTTAGGTTTCAAAAAGAAATTATTAATTATTAAGATAGAAGGGTTTATTAGTTTTTCATAATGGCGAGTCCGACCTGGATTTTTTATTAATTTCGAGAGGTTACTAATTTAGAGGAGTTTAATTTAGAGGGTTTGTACCATATATGGACGGTAATCATGAATGAATGCTATAGCATTGATTTAATTTTTCATTAATTAGAGTTAACGGGAGCCATGGAAATAATTTTGGTATGTTAATATTAACTCATTCCCTAATTTTTTACCAGCAGTATGTAGAGTAGATATGCACAATAATAAAGAGAATATTCACTACAAGAAAGGTCGCTTATAACGACGACAAAAGATCGAAAAGTCGATGTTATAATATTACAGCGGCTACAAAATCGTCGCTAAATGTCGTCGCTATAGGCTAGTAGGTATAATTTTATTGCGGCGACATTTTGTCGTCACTATAGGAAGTCGTCGCTATAGGAGTCAAATATTTAATAATTAAAAAAATTAATTTCATATACTTGGTGGACCCTTGACCCAATCTACCAAATATGGGCTTGAACTCAACCTGCGAGACCCAATCCACTAAACTTTGTCAAGTATTTTTTATTTAGAATGATTGAAATGTGATTTGAATCATTTTCTTAAGAGTTATGAAGTTACAATCAAATCATTGGAGACAAATGAATTCTTGCGATTATATTTGTTTTCATAATATAAATTAGTTCAATAAACAACATTTTTTCATAATTTCTTATAAAGTAAAAAATAAATATTAGTGAAAAATCAAATTCCACACCTAAGTTTTCCAAAAAAAAAAAAAAAAAAAAAATATCTACAGGGGCGACATTGTCGTCGCTATAGATAGATTTTGTCATCACTATATATAGAAAAAAAAGTGGCAAAACTTCTCGCCATCTTCCAAAACAAAAGCAACGACTAACTTGATTTATTGAGACGACATGTTTATGTTAATGGTATATGTGTATTTCATTTAAGTTATGTAACTATTGAGTGATATACTATGAGAAATAGACAAATGGTTAGCAAACTTAAACAGATAAATCATAATTGGGTATAACTTACTTATACAGACATGGCAAGAAGTAGAGAGACTGCTAGAAAGATAGTAAGGTTATATGGCACTTTAGGCCTTCGTTAAAACAAAATTGTGATTTCACGACAAGATATTTTGTGACATACAAAAGTTGTCGCAATAAGTGTTATAACGTGACATGTTTTTTATGTTTGTTGCAAAGATTTTGACATAAAAAACCAAAAAAATATAAGATGACACAAGAAGTTATTGTGAAATATCAAAAGTCACGACAAACAATAAGGATTGTCGCCAAATATGATGGGAAGCATGTCGCCAAAATATGTTTTGGTGAGAAACATAGGGCAACAAAATTTTATTTTTTGCAACACAGTTTTTCTAATGCAATATGGTCTACTTTTGCGACACTTAATATTTGTTGCTAAAAATTCTAGGGATGAAAAAAAATTGCAACACTTGTATTTGTCATTTTTTAGCATGTAGGAGTGGTGGGAAAAAAATCGTGACATCCATATTCGTCGCATATTAATTTTTGAGATGAACAATATTTGTCACAAATCTATTTTACTATTATACATAAACTAATTTTTTAAACTAATTAACAAATATTCAAAGAATCAAGTTACAAAATATGCAAAATAAAATTTATATTTTACTAAAGTGAAGAAGCAAGGGAAGTAAGAAGTAAATGTGAAAGAGGACGAACCTGAGAAACCAAGCTATTACTCGAGATTATTAGTTCTCGTCGCAGTGATGATATATATTTGTTTATTATGTTATTTCATGACACCTAACCCTTGCACATATCCTTAGAGGATACCATATTAGTATAAAATGTAATCTTGAACCTAATTTGATAGTATATATATATATATATATATATATATTATATATATATATATTAGATAAAAGTGTTTAGATCAACCCCTACCTACTTGATAACTCCAAAATGTGGAGTGCTATTTTTATCTTTTGCCTTGTAGACCCTAACCACGCCAAAAGCCAACCACCCATTAGAGGTCACGCCAAAGACATAATACAACGTGACTATTCACTAGTCCAGCTCATCCCTCAGTGAGGATTAAAAAACCCAATATATCCCTCACTTAAGTCTTAAGTTATTGTTATCTACCAAAAAAATAAAAGGTACTGTTAGGAATTGACATGGCAAAAATTCAAGTAACTGAGAAGTTACTTTCACCGAAAGGCATCCAGAACTTTTTGGGACATCCAGACTTCTATAAGAGATTCATTAAAAACTTTTCTAAAATCAAAAAGCCTTTATGCACCTTGTTCGAGAAGGATGTGCCTTTAAATCTATACTAATTCTAAAAGGCCCTAAAAGGGAGAAACAATTTTGGACAATTTTACCCTCATATATTATAACTTTGGACTATTTTACCAAAAATCCAAAACCCTTTCATTTCTCGGACTATTTTACCCTCCTACATTAAATTAAAAAATTCAAAATTCTTTCATCTCCGACCATTATTGAACAAAATAAGTTGTTTGGAACCTTTGGACAATTTATCTTTAGTTTTTTTTTTTTCACTGCGGAATACAAAGGATAGGCCCTAAAAGGGAGAAACAATTTTAAACTATTTTACCATCGTACATCTAAAAGTCTAGAAAAGGAAGAAACCTTTTTTAACGAATACATCCTCGTTAATATTTTATATTTCCTAAATCGTCATTCAATTAATATTATAATTGAATTCCCAATTAAATATTTGTAACCACATTTAGTCCTTAGAAGTTGAAAAGGCTAAATCACGATTTAGTACATTTAATTATTGGATTTTAAAAATATTTCTATCGAATTGTGACAACATATTTGGCCAGTTGCAAGATGAATAGTCATTTACCTTCCACCAACAATATATTCAACTTATTTCATGCCTAATTTGATGTTAAAGGTTACTTCATTTTATGTTTTTGAATTGAATTGTTATATATTGTTTAAACTAATTTTTCTTCACTATTTATGCTCCGACGTAAGTCACTTAAATTGTTAGAATAGTTAGCTTTAGTAATATTACTTTACTTCTTCATTACCATTTGGATAAGTTCACGTGAAGACATCTGGGCACTGAATTGTGCAAATAAGAATGTTTAATTTTGTCATAAATATTATTTTGTTTTAATTTATATACTGATTGATAAATTTACCTACAATTGCTAACTTGGGATGCTACGAGCCCAAATTATATGTGATATTTTTGGTTAAAACCTCTTTATAGATAGATAGCTATATTAAATTACAGAGATTTGTTATAAGTCATTTGCCATCTTATAAAGCAAAAAAAATCAATAGATTTGAGTGCTCAATATATTTAAGAACTTAAGTACACTGTCTTTGATTCCTTTTGTTTGAATTCTTTAATTGACACTATTTGATTATATCACAAACGTTAAACAATAGAGCATCAACACTCTCATTGGCCACATAATTGAAATGAATGTATTGATTGGTAGTTAAAATAAATACATCATTATTACATATGAACGTAGTTATTGTGGTGATTGAATACAATAACAAACAGTATATTGCACCATATTTTTAATATTAGATTTTTGTATTTTAATACAGTATTAAAATAAAATATAATTATTTAAATATTTAAATAAAAATATATCTCACAACACCATTATTAAATCACGTGCGAAGCACGTATTACATACTAGTTTATCTAAAGAGTATTTGACATCTTTCAGCACTCTGAAGGAACAGTTGACTTCAGCATCTATTATTGTTGCACCAGAATTTGCCATTTGAACTGATGTGTGATGCTAGTGATTATGCAGTAGGAGCAGTATTGGATCAACGCAAAGATAAAGTCCTTCATGTAATTTACTACGCCAGCAAAACCTTGACAGGTGATGAGATCAATTATGCCACCACAAAAAAAGAGTTGTTGGCTATCATCTTTACCTTTGATAAATTCATGTCATATCTCATTGGTCTACTCCTCACTTAAATATTTACTTACAAAGAAGGATACAAAACTGAGGTTAATTCATTGGATAGTTTTCCTGCAAGAGTTCGACTTGGAGATCCAAGATAAAAAAATGAACAAAAAATCAGGTATTAGATCACTTATCGAGACTTGAGCACAATGAGAAAGCAAATTATGCAGAGATTCGAGAATTTTTTCCAGATGAACCATTGATGCAATTGATTACTGCTCGTGGTATGCTGACTTTGTTAATTATTTGGTCGATCAAGTTATACCACTAGATTTCATTTATCAGCAGCACAAAAACTTTTTATATAACGTGAGATTCTATTTGTAGGATGAACCATTCTTATATCGAAAAAGGACCTAATCAAATTATTCAACAGTGCGTGCTGGTAAAAGAGATGAAATCGATAATTTAGCGGGTCCATTCGGGGCCATATGGAGGTCATTTTGGAGCACAAAAGACAGTTGTACAAATTTTGTAGAATGGGTTCTATCGACTTGCTCTATTTCACGATGCTTTTACCTTTGTGCAGGGTTGTAACCAATGTCAACGAAGATGTTCTATTTCATCCCTGCAAGAAATGCATTTGAATAACATCATCGGGGTGTAATTATTTTATGTATGGGAAATTGACTTCATGGGACCATTCCCACACTCATACTCTAATCGGTATATCTTGGTGGCTGTGGATTATGTGTCTAAATGGGTGGAAGCTAAGACATTGTAGAATAATGATAATAAAGTGGTGGTTCAGTTCGTGAAAAAGAATATATTCAGCCGGTATGGTATGCCTAGAGCAATTATAAGTGATAGTAGCAATATGCTATTCAATGTAGTTTTGGCTGTGTCCATTACAAGATTGCAACAGCTTATCATCCTCAGACAAGTGGACAGGTTAAAACTTCTAGCAAGCAGTGGAAGAGAATATTGGAAGCCACATTAAACTCATCACGCAAAGATTAGGCAAAAAAGTTAGATAATGCACCGTGGGCATATCAAACAGTTTTCAAAATACCCATTATGATGTCTCCATACCGGTTTCTATTTGGAAAAACTTCTCATCTACAAGTAGAAGTGAAGCACTAAGCATACTAGGCAGTCAAGGCAATGAATTTTGACATGGTGGTGGCTTGTGAAAAGAGGTTTATGCAGCCCAATGAGATGGATGAATTCTATTTCGAAGCATATGAGAATGCAAAGTTGTACAAAGAGCGGCCAAATAGGTAGCACGACAAGCGCATTCAGAAAAGATAGTTCAAGGTTGGAGAGAAAGTTTTGTTGTATAATTTTAGACTTAAACTCTTTCCTGGAAAGCTTCGTTCGAGATGGTTGGGTCCGTTCACCATTTCACATGTTTTTCCATATGGTACAATCGAGCTTCATCATCCGAATAAAGGAAATTTCAAAGTCAATAGCCAGAGGATAAAGCACTACTTGGATGTGGAATTTTCAAAAGAAATGACTTCCGTCATCCTAGCCGACCCGGAGTGATTTTTGCAAAAAGTTGAGCTCTAGACTATAAATCAAGCGCTTAATAAGAGTCAACCCATTTTTCTATCCCTTACTTGATTATTGCATTGCACCAAATATTTTTAATTGACATTAATAACTTAGGCACGTTACACAATTTCCAAAAAAAAGGCTATGCGATCGCAATGCACTTTTAGGCCTGGGATCTCAATGTAACCCCATAGTTGCCCCACACCCGAGAAACACGAACACACACACAAAAAGGAGAAAATCAACCAAGCACAAGAGAAAATATTCAAGCTCTCGGAGAAGAATCCACATTCAATTAACTTATTCACATTCAAATATCCCAGGTAAGTTGGCGGTTTTTCCCTTCACTTCTACTTCTCGTACTTGTGAATTGAACAATGTTTATCAAAGTTTCAATTTTCAAAATTGATTGATGGTAATGGGACTAGATACACATGGGTTGTGCTTAATAGTTGTGGTTGTATATATGGATGTAAGATGAGTGCCCATCTTCCTTCAAATAGTTGGTTGAAATAGTATGCATGCTAGGTGTACGATGAATTAAACTAACCAAAGTCTTTGCAGAATTAGGGCATTCTGGGATTATAGATTGCATCCATATACATCATTTATCATATGTTATCATTCACCTAGGGTCGTACAATACATTGAGAAATGGACAATTGGGTACCAAGCACCCTATGGCATGCTATGGGCTTGCTGCGTGCCCAGCTTCGGCCTCATTTTCGTCCCCCATTCGTTAGGTCAAAATTAAATCCGACTGGGATAAATTTTGAATATGTGGTTGAACTAAGCATGAAATATCATGTCTTGGCGTGCCAGTTACATTCTGAGCATTGTTGCATCGCTTTTCTCGACCCTCACCTAGTTAAGTGATCACACTTGAACTTGGGATATCAACTTGAGATGAGCATTTGAGCCGAACGGAGAGTTTAGTTAGAGGCATTCCAACACTTTGAAATCTATAATGTAATTGATGCTTGTGCATGGACACGAGTGTCAGACACACCGCATACGATCTATCATCTAGTCCACAAGTTCTAAGCAAATTTTAACCAAGAAATCAACGACCCCGAGAAAGAGCATTATAATCAGACTTGGGTGTGGGGCAAGTAGATCATGTTTTCTCAGGAGGATATTGATCAGTACTACAGGCTCACACATCACAACATTAACCTAGTCCCCACTGTGTCTGACATGGGAGAGGTGGCCTAATTCCTATAAGGCAAGGACGACGCTTGACCACTTTACACTTGAGATTTTGAGTATAGCCAGTTGACAAATTCATTGCGTATACTAAATTTATTTGTGAGCCAAAACATTGATCCTAGCATGCACTTTACCACTTTTAATAATGCGAACGTTCGATTTCTTTTCCACGTGGCATAGGGGCAGAAAATCGATTTAGGCAATCATATATATACATTGATCAGCACTATGGGCTTCCAGTCTGACAATCGCCACACTATCATCTTCTTAGGACTGAGTGGCATCTATAAGTCAGTATGAGAATACATTGATTCATATAAGCTTTCGGTGAAACCAATTGCCCTAATAAACTAGAAAGCCTTGTAGAATGCTAGGAGGAAACTTGGGCAAGGTCGATGACCAGCTTCACCTGGAGAGAATCAGCCTCCAGCACCACTCGCACCTCAACCTACTGTAACACCAGAAGATATACTCATCATCCTCTGCAGCTGTAGGCAAGCTAGGCATAGCAAACGAGACTCATTTACGCTACTAGAGAAGAGCTGAGCACAATACAGTAGAAGGTGATAACATTGCATGTTCTTGGAAACACCGTCGGGCTATTCCATGATCTGACCTTGAATCAAGGTCGATCTAAAGTAGATTCGCATTCGATATGATTGTGACCAGGTAAAGTGGTGCCTAGACAAATGTGTCGGGCAGGTGGATGATCTCCATAAACATATTTTTAGGACAACAACACTCCCAAACCGCTCTACCACCAACCCTGCCAATCCACACTCGAAGAGTCTCTAAACCTTTTCTACTGCTATTTTTACTTTTACATTGAGGGCAATGTAAATTTTAAGTTCGGGGGTGGGCACAAAAATTTGGGTTAATTTGTGTGATTTTTGTTTTTTCATTGGTGTGTTATCAATAAAAAAAAAATTGAATTGTTTTTGAAAATTACAAATAGATTTTCTTGTTAATTGCATGTTTGTGTGTTTGTTAAATAGTCTTGCCAGCTAATGATATGATTCATTTGGAACTATTTTAATTCATGAATTGTAGATAGTAATGCTACGTGTTATGTTATGTTTATACACTTATCCATGTGAGATATTTATTGAGCACATAGTCATGATGGTTGCTACGTGAATTGGTTGTACTTGTAATTTGCTAATAGGTTGCTAGTTGGAACTAAGAGATTTAAACCAATGCTATCAACACAACTCAATTACTTAATCAATTGAAAGGATAGTTTGGAGGTAGTTAAGCCGTGGGAATAGCTATTTAGAGAAGTGTGAATCTGTGTATGTTGAAAATCTGTGTAGGGTGCTTTGGCCAACATGTAGAACCCAGGTATTGACCATATGCTAGGGTCTAATCCTATCTATACGTCCCTATAAGGCATTGCACTGGTCATGTCATAAAAAAGAGAGAAAAATAATGAATGAACTGAGCGGGAAAGAGTTACCTAAGCTAATGTGTGAAAGTCATCCTTGTGTTGAAATAAACCAATGAAGAGGGCTACTTTAGTGATAGTGTGAAACCTACTTCTTGCAAAAGCAAGTTCAAAAAAAAAAAAGTGGAGAGAAAAACTAGTAGGAAGAAGCAGCCTGACGTTGGTCGTACCAATGTATGAGCGAAATAACTACTTATAAGTGAGCATACAAAAATAGAAAAAAAAATATTTTAGTGCTCTTGAATGACTCGCCCTTGGACATCACATTGGGTCCTAAACAATTAGTGGATTGACTTACCTATGGGATAGCTTGAAGGTTGAGACACTCAAAACTTGGAGAATCATCACATATCTATGTAGTTGCTATCATTGGCTGAGGCTAACCAAACTCAAGCAGGAGAATAATGAGTAAAGTGAGAGCAATCATAGAACTAACACCCCCGTTTAGAGAGAAAATATCAAAGTTTAGAGGAGTGCATCTGACGAGAGGGAAAGAAAAAAAAAGTTTGACCAATAGGTCAAGTTATCACCAACTTTGTGCATTATAATAATTCAGATTGACTATGCATACGAACAACAATAGTTAAGAAAAAAAATTGTGGTAGCATTGTTTACAAACCTTTCATGAACTATGCACATTATCAAAAACTGAGGCGAAAAAGGCAAACTATCGAACTTGTGAAATGAGTATTCTTCTTTTTAGTCTTGTTTCATTTCGTTTGTGTTTGAATAATTATAAGTAGATAGTTTTGTTTGAGGACGAACAAGAGTTCAAGTTTGACAGTATTTGGTAAGTGTAGTTTTGCACTTATCTAGGCCATAAAAAGTGGACAATTGTGATTATTATTAAGTTTGTATTACTTAATTGTTTTAATTTAATTGTGTTAGGTTGAAACCCAAGTTTGGATGGTGATTGGAAGATAACCAAGAAAACTAGGCTGAAAAAGGACTAAAAGTGTACGAAAACTTAGAAAGACTACATTGAAATGAAAGTGGAAATTTTGGGGCTCAATTAGATATCTTAAAGAGTTGGAGGACTGTTGTGCAATTTAACAATGACCAACTTGCAAATAAGGAGAAGAAGTTAGCCCATGCTATAGCATAGGCCAAAATTGTTGTTATAACATTTCCCCCTAATCCGAATATGAAGCCAAAAATGTTGTGACTTCTATAGCAAGGTTATATTCGAACCATAACTTTTTTTTCCTTAATCTATTCAACTTCTTTTTGGTATTCAGATTGTACACAATTTTGGCACCAAATTAAGACTTTTCTTGGACATATAAGTAGTGACCATTAGTCACAATGAAAAGTGGAACTTTGGAGTTGATTTACAAGAGATTAAAGGGAGAATTTTACAAGAACACAAGGAAAAATTCAAGGGTTCATGGGATAATTCAAGGATTGAAGATTAAAGCTTGGTGCAAGAATATATTTTCTTCTCCTTCTTCTCTATTTACTAAACCCGATGTTGTACTCTATTTTTATTACTCCTTCGTTTTTTAACAACATCATGTGTGGCTAAAATTCTCTTGTTGGGACGAACGATGTAGACTTAGTTTGATTGTTTCATTCTAATTGGGACTTGACTCTAATTTTTATCTTGTGTTAATATTCTATCATGTTTTATTTTAACTTTTCATGAATTTGGCCAATTTTTTATTATGTTTGTGAATTCGTGATGAAGTTGACAAGTAATTCACCAATTTTGCACTTTGATAGAGAACACTAATTTACATGAGAGATAGAGATATACTCTTATAATTTGTACAATCATAAATAATTTCTTGCTCGTTAATGCTTTTGGTCATGTTAAAATTTACATAGAGATATAGTGGATGTACTTAGTTGAGTAAGTTTAGTATTACTTGAGAAAGATTATCAAACAATTTTGTGAAATTGATTGTTAGTGCAAGATAAGTAAACTGTCATAGCTAGATAACGAAAATTGATCATGATAACTATTTTTGAATCACGAGTCCCAACATTTCTTTGATTGATAAATTTTCTCAACAAAAAATCATTCTCTAGCGAAAAACTCATAAGTTAGGAATTATGTTAAAATTAGTTTAGCTTTTAGATTCAATACAACCATTTGTTTTCTTTGGAATTTTTCGTTTTTAAATTCATATAGCTATCGATTAATTAGAATTAATTGCAGTAACTAGTCCTAGTGAAATCGATATTCATGCCACTTTGCTACTTGTTGGTGATATTGTGCACTTGCAATTTTAGACGAACAATATACACATTATATTGTGAGTTGGGGAGTAGGTTATATTGTGTTGTCTTCTACAATATTCACCACCTATTTTTTATGTTGGGGGTGCTCATTTTGTGGTGGTAGAGGGGCAGATGGTAGTGGGCATGGTTGCAAGGGTTTTTTGGTCAGCGGTGGGTTGGAAGACAATCTGAGAATTTTTAAGTTTAATTTGTGCGTTTTTTACAAATTTATTAGGCATTGGTGAGTTATTTAGGTCTTCTTAATTAAATTTATGTGGCACATTTTGAATAATTGAAATAAAAACTACATTTATTTTTCTTGTTTCTTGGGTTTAAGAAAAAACTAAACATGAATGGAAATGAAGGCAAACGAGGCTAAATTACGAGACATTTCACTTAGACGAATGTGTGAGAAAAGTCGAGCATCAAAGAATCCCTCCCGAGTGAAGTCGGGAGGGAAACTAAAGAAATTGAAGACACGTGAGGTCGCTTGAGTGGGCCTCAGGTACAAAGAGAGATGACTTTGGCCGCTCGAGCAAGCTATAAGCAAGAATTACGATGCCTTTGTATACTCGAGCAGACTTGGTATCCGCTGGGCAGCAACTCACCTCGTTTCAGACTACTAATTTTGGTAGGTTTTTATTTTTTGGGCCCTAAATGAAGGGCTATAAATACAAGAAAAATGGGTAGCATTAGGGTTCGACAATTGAATAGAACAAAGAGCAAATAAACGGGTTTTCACGAGAAATTCTTCATCGGACTAAACTTTTTGGTATTTCAATCAATAAAATGATTAATTTGTGGCCACTGCATTGAAGACATTCAATGGGATAAATTAGTCTTCAAATTTCTTCTAGTAATCAAATATTCCGAGTGATGAAATCTCGATTTTTTGTGGTTTTGTAACTCAAACATGATAAGTTAAATTATTTATGCTAAGGATGATGATGTAAACCGTTTGTTGAAGTTTGAATTCAAGAATTTTTTTCTAATCGTAATTTATGCTTGGTTGATTGGTGTCAATGTTTAATTTTCGTGGGAATGATTGATCAACTTTAGAATGCACTTTTTATTTTATTTTCTTTCTTGAAGGTTCAAAGTAGGTTTAGCTCTTTGTTGGCAACCAACACAAAGTCCTACTAAAGTTAGAAATAATTTTTTATGCCTTGTGCAATCAAGTGGGATAATCTTTTTGTTAAATGCATTTTTATATATTCGAATTTAGAATAGGAATATTTTTGGTCGTATATGAAAATAGGTTTAATTCTACTCGGAAGAAATTATTAGACAGAGTAGGATAATCGATTGTCAATTTAGGCATAAATTAAATTAAAATTGAGATTTTAGGAATTAAAATGGATATTAACAGAGGAGGCAGATTCGTAGCATTGTTTATTTACTTGGCTTTTCTCCAAAATTCATAATTGCATTTAGTTTAAATTATTGATTTAGCATAGATAAAATCATTGTCACTTGATTAAATATTTTATTGTGTATATTCGTGTTAAGCTTGAATTGATCAAAATTAAGCTAAACTCTAAATTCTTGTGGGAATGAAACTCTCTTACTCAGTTAGACTATTACTTGTCAACGAACAAGTGTGTTTGGGTGATTTTACCGAACAAGTTTTTGTTACCGTTATAATTAGTTTGATTTTACTTAATTCTAGCTTTATTTCAATTTTTTATTTTATTTTTATACTCCAGTGCTTCGGTTGCTCTTTGTAGGTAGTAGCAATCGCTGCATACATGATTTGAAATATCTCGACCTTTTGCCATTTGATCCTGAGATCGAAATAACCTTCTGACATCGAATAAGATAACAGAGAGAAGCATGAAAAAACATTTACAAATCATTATGGCATATGAAGAAGATCAAATTGTTGAAATTGATGATGAAGATTTGCCAATTGGAGAATTCATGACCCCACTAGTCGATCATAATCAATCAAGCATAGCATACTATCCGTATGGGCAGCCAAATTTCTAACTACGCATGGATGTGATCAATCTATTCCAGATTTATTTGTAATTTTATAGAAAGTCAAATGAAAATTCACATGGTCGTATTTCCTGCTTTATGGAGTTGTGTAGTAACTACACTTACCAAGGGGTGAACGGTGAAGCTATCAGGGTGATGTTGTATCCACATACACTAAGAGATAGAGCAAAAGAATCGTTAGACTCTCATTCTGCAGAAAGTATTATTATTTGGAAAGGTTTGGTTTAGAAGTTCACCACCAAATACTTTCTACCAACTAAGATTGCCAAACTAAAGCACGACATATCCATAATCAAGTAGTTTGATTAAAAAAAATCATGCAGCTTGGGAAAGGTTAAAAAAATTACTAAGCAAGTGCTTTAATCATGAAATTAAGAAGGGACTTCAGGTGCAATATTTCTACATAGGGTTACTTCTGACCAGTTAGTCTGTAGTTGATTCATCATCGAACATGTCGATAAAAACTAAGAGAGTCCAAGAATCATATGAGATATTTGAGATGATGGCCGAAACTAGTGCTATGTGACCATCTGACAGGAAATTATCAAAAAATATTACTGGACTTCATAATGTTGATGTCATTTCAGCTTTATATGTACATATGGCGACATTGACAAAGAAAATGAAGACCTTACCCAGACAGTTAATACGGTGTACAATCTTACACCGACTTGTGAAGGTTGTAGGGCAAATCATCAAATTTTATATTGTCCATTGACCACCAGATTTGCATCTAATCCTGAGGAGGTTAGTTATGCATAGAACTTCTCACACCAGCACAATAATCTCTACTCCAATACTTATAATCTAGGTTGAAAAAATAATCACAACTTCTCTTGGAATAACAATCAAATTTGAGAAAATCAAAATCAAGGCAAACCGTCAAAGTTCCAGCAACAGCATGAGAAAAAGCCCTCGTTTAAATGTTTTGAGCACATATGTTAGTTTTCAATTCATGCAATCATTTGGTTGATCCTCCGTTTAAATTAAAGTTGATAATTTTCTTGGAGGATGATGCCAAAGTTGGGTTACACATGCATTTTATAGCTTTTGCTAGTTGGAAATGTGTTTAAAAAAACAATTGCCCATGGCCATATGAAGTCTACAATCATTTGAATGTGATTCTCGAGCATTGCACATATTTTAGCACTTTGAAATTGGTGATAAAGTTGTTATAAAGTTGATGTTGAATTTTGAAAAAACAAAAACAAAATTCAAGTAGGTACTCTTTTCTCATTATTTAACTTGTACACACACCACTTTCAACTCTCTCTCCACCTTCTTGCATCCAACTCCCTACCCATTTTCACTCCAAACAAATTCAACGACATTTTACCTCTCATTGCATTACCCATCACCACCAAGTCACATTGCAAGATACACATCAATCCCCTCAAGGTAAAATGTCTACAACACACTTTTAGGGTGAATTTCTTAAGTTTTGAATGTTTTGTGCAAAATTTATACTTGAGGAGGTGGATTAAGTCCCGTTGTTGTAAAATAGTTTTGTGTAAATTTTTGGATTATTGGAGGCCTTAAATTTCACTTATTTGCACTCATTTGGTTGGTGCCCACCTAGTGTTTGATATAATGCATATTCTATCATTCTCACTTTTGTTGCATACTTTGTGAACTTAAACATATCTATAGTAGTGAGCACTATATTCTAACACTATTGGGGCCTTAATTTGAAAGTAAAAGACATACCATGAACACAAGGCATTGCACGAAAATTGAATGCTTTAACTTGCCACACCTCTTTCAATTGTGAGATTACGATATTACCATTCTCTTGTGATAGGTACGATGCTCAAGTCAAAGAAAACAATACAAGAAGCAGGCCCAAACATGGGAAAAAGAAAGGCGCCATCAAAGAAAAGTTCTAAACAACCAGCCACATATGATACAAACAAATTTGAAGATAAAGAAGCGTAGTTGAAGTAACAAATGATACGAGCCAGTGAAATATTACATCGGTTAGACGGGTGGTCATACATGATTTTAGAATGAAACTACTCGGCTAAGTGATCACCGAAAATTGTTGAGAGAAACTAGCTCCCCCTCCACGCATGGCATACATGAAAATTGTAAAGAAATTCAATGCCAACATCTATGCTAAGATAACAATCTTGAGAAACCATAGTACCGACAAGTATACTTGCGCGGAAAATACATCACATTATCTCCCTTATACATCATCTAATACTATGACCTCAAAAATGTAGAGACCAGCGGTTATCAAGCAAATCAAGTAAACCCCATGAGGTTGTAGCCTCAATCTGTCAGGGACTCGATCAGTGGCCCGATCGAAGCAATACACTTGATTACAAAACTCTCCACCCTCAAGTCTAAACATTGGATAAAATGGTGAACGCCAATATATTTCCTACTTCTCATACACGTACCATTACATTGGGCAAGGCGTCTTTTACACTGGCTCTAAACGACGACACTAATTGCAGCGACCACAAACTTTTTCCTATGATCCTCTCGCCTAAGAACTATTCTATGCGCTATTAACTTACGTACTGTCCACTTGAGATTTGGCTCCAAACTGAATTTATGTCACCACAAAGAAATAGAAAGGACAGATATACTGGTATGCAATCCAAAAGTCAAAAACAAACATCGCCCGTCAATTAGGATCGGCATGCGCTGATGGTGAACCTATTGATCGTGATCTCACACATAACGACCCAATGGTTGTAGACATACCATAGGCAACTATCGGACCTACCCTATAGACCATTAATGATGAGCTCTAAACATGCCAGACTTCACATGTCAATCTAGAAACGCAAGTAAGGTACATCAAGGAAGCTAAAGCACGGGACGCCACAATTCACAGTCTATCAGTGGTAAGAAAATCGTAACCAGACCATGGCAAACACAAAATGCTGTTTGCCGCGGTTTGCAAACCACGGCCTATTTGGGCAAAATTTAGATTTTTTTAGCTTATATGTATGGGAATTTTTGTCCTTTCCCTAGACAAGAGTTTCATGGTAAATTAAATATTATATAAAGATCTAATCTAAATTAAATTAAGGTGAGAACATAGAGAGAAATAGAAAATTACGATGAAAGTTTGAAGATGGACTCCCTGTGCAAGATATTCAATTTTTTCTCGTCTTTTCTTTAAATCCAGTGATGAATTCCAATTCTTTCTTTTATTTTTCTTCTTTTATGATGAGTAGCTAAACTTTTAGTTGGGATGAACAATATGTAACTTAGTTTTGAATCTTTAATTTCAATTCTCAAGTTATGTTTAATTAATGGATTCATGTATTGATTTTGCTTATTTTCTTCATGCTTGAATTATTTGATAACTAATTTACTAATGTGTGGATTTTAACGAGCCGAGAGGTGAGCTATAAATTTAGACCACTTAGTAAAATTCAGCATTTGGGTAAAAGGTATAGATATGCTTTTGCTATTGTTCCGATTTTTAATTGAATTTCTAGGAGCTTAAATGCATTTATTTAAGGCATATTCGGATTCACATAGAGACATAGTAAGTGGACTTAACTAAATAGGATTTATTTGAACTCGAAAGAGATAAATTAATTTAATTAGTGAATTCAACCGAATTCGACTTTAGAAATTAACTTGATATGAGAGATTAAAGATGATAACTACAGCAAAATCGTAAGCCCCGACACTTTAACTATTATATTTGTTCGTTTAATTGTTTTTCTTTTCTTAGTTAATCATAGTATTAATCACGATATTGCCATATATTTTGGTTTCATCGAATAAGAGGTAGAAGAATCAAGTAGTCATTACATTATTGTAGTTTTATAGATCTGCATGTGCATTCATGCATAATATGTTAAATTCACTACATCGTTGCTCGGCGGTCGACCGATCAATTAACGTGGCAAGAGACCAGTTCTTTTTCACAAAATCAGATGATTAGAACATCTCAAATGTACTCTGTCTATTTTTTTAGATGTGCTACATAAACACAAATAAACGAAATTATAAAAACAACACCGTTATCGGTTATCCTGCCCACTGTGGACGTGGCATTCTTTGTCAAGCATTTAATCCTTTGAGGCAAACGGGCACGTCATAACACAACATACCAATCCAACCCCAAACCCAATCCCACCCACCCACCCACCCAATCACTCTCTCTCTCTCTCTCTCTCTCTCTCTCTCTCTCTCTCTCTCTCGGCAATTTGGGTGTCCCAAAATCACCTCCTGTCACCGGCGCATTTACATGGACCCAATCGTCGGAGCAGTTCGAGTATGCTGAAACCATCACTCATATTGTTCATTTCTCACTCTCTCACGCTCTCGCTCTCTTTTCGATTTTACAACAATTGGTGCCCTAATTTGAAAACCACCATTTTTGTGAAAACCACCGCATCTTGCCGCCGACCCACCACTATTTTCTATTTCTGCTTCTTTTGGGTCCAAAAGACAGCTTGGTAGTCTCTCCAAGAATGCTCAAGTTGCCTTGCTGAATGTTATACATGTTTTTTTCTCCTGAAGTGCAACAGGCCATGCCCGTGACTGATGCTGTGTCGATTGTTGTTTCGGGAACTGAATTGAACACGGCGATTGGACCGGGGTCTGTGTACGTTTCTATTGGTAAGGTAAATGGTGATGCTTTTGGTGCTGGTGTTGGAACAAAAAGGGGGCCACAGCCGTTCGCCTAAGCAGGGTGGGAAAAACCAATGTGGGCTAAAGTAGGGACTTGGTCATCTGCTAAAGAGTTTGAAAGTTCAGCCAAGTGGTGTTGAGAGGCCCAGAGGGAGGCCCAAGAAGGATTATTATTCTACTACTATTGTGACTGTGATGACTGCTTATAGACGGCCAAAGAAGATGGTTGCAGCTGTTGGTGTGGTGAAGAGGTCGGAGAGGCCACGTGAATGCGCAGGCAATAAAAGGCAATTTTGGGGCACCCAAATCATTGAAATAGAGAGAGTTTGAGGGGCTGAATGTTGTGAGTGGGTGGGTGGGATTGAGTTATGGGGTTGGATGGGTATGTTGGGTTATGACGTGGCCGTTTGCCACAAAGGATTAAATGCTTCACAAAGCATGCTACGTCCTCCGTGGGCAAGATAATTCTTGCTGATTATAAAAACTCATCTCCAATACATACTGAAGAGGACTCCGTCTAGCTGATGTGGCACACAAAAAAATAGACTCCGTCTAAATTTAGACAAAATTCTAGACGGAGTGGCTCAGCAAATTCAAATCCAACTTTGCATTTTTTTTAAAGTTGGTTATGTGGGTTTTTATTTTTTCTTATTATTTAAAAAAACAAATTAATGTCATATAAGTGGTAATATTAATTTTAGACAGAATACATTGGAGATAAATTTTTAATTTAACCGTTTATTCAATAGAGTTAGTATCACATGGATTGGAAGTCCGTATATTTTATCTACCACGTAGACTTTAATAGACGGAGTGCATTGGAAATACTCTTAGATAGAAGTGGCAAAAATGGGCTAACCCAGTGGACTAGCCCAGATAACCCATACTCTAGACCAGGCTGGCCCAATAAAAAGTTGATCAAATAAAATCAGGCATATTTAGCCCGGTACAACTAACCCACATGGCCAATAGGGCTGAAGCTGGGCTAGCCCAATAAAATTGTTTTACCCAAGTCCCCATCCCAAATTTATTTACCCAACCCCCACACTCCTCTCCTATGTGAAACGCCTGCCGATCGAAAATAAGGGAGAGAAACCTCTCCTATTCGTTGCGAGACTAAAGAGATTTCTCCCTGGTTTCGCAACCAGATGAGAGGGATTTCTCTCATCCTCTGGTCGCGTTCGCAAATTGCGTGATGGAGGATGGTGAAGTTTTTTTTGTAAATTATAAATAATTTTTTTGGAAAAATAAATTAAAAATTTAAGTTGGGCTGGCCCAGTAGCCCTGTGGCCCAAAATCGAGCTGAGTTAGCCCAGCAAATACTAGCCCATATAAAGCAAAGGACATCAAAAAGAGGAAAAGGTAGAAGAGGAAAAGGTAGTTGTAGAGCAAGGGACGTCGTAACTTTTTGAAGTTAAATCGGTTCTTAATGTATTGTGACCATTGAAGTAAGAAGTGATACTATACAACTAGATAAATTCTGGGAACCAAAACAATAAAAAAAATACAAATGTATGGTCGACTGGGAACAAGGAAACCAACAGAAATCACGACAAATGCATGGCACAAACGACATGACTCATGGTTATTCCAGAGATTCAATATGTGTACAGAAACGGATAATGAACAAAACAATCAATTTCTGGAGTACTAGGAATTATTTCTATAACTAATTGTTCCAATTTCTTGTAGGATCAACAACTCTATTGAAAGCGTCGAGTCCACATATCGGGCATAAGGAAGAATAATATATATTAGAGCATCTCCAATGCAACAATGTGAATTATTGTATGTATAGCAAATAAAATAGAGACTATGAGAATAGCATCTCCAATGAAGATGTGGATTGGAAATTTTGTGGTCCACATGTATAAGAGATATTAGTAGATAAATAATAAAAAATTATTTAAAGAATTATTAACACACATTTTGATAGAGATAAATTATAAAAAATTATAATAAAAGAGACTTAACACACATTCGATAGACATTAAATAAGTAGAGGATGTCTAGCACACCGTCCAAATGTAGACGGTGTGCTAGACATCATCCAGCTTTTTCTTTGCTATGTAAGCGATTTAGGGTGACGTGTCACACTTTTTAGTGCAATCCACAGTTGTATTGGAGATGCTCTTACTTGATCTAGAAGTAGTTGCCTCCGGTACTACTTGTTGGGTCATTTTGTTAGTTGGACGTGTGATGACAAACAGAATTAAGGTTAAGGGCAATGATGAAAATGGGCCTCGAGCCCAATTGCTGTGATCCAAGCCATTGCCTGATAACTTCAGCCCAAGCCCAAGAAACCCATATCTTGAACCGGCCCAAGACGTGTAAGTGATCTTCGAGAAGGCTACTGGTGACCGTTGGATCAGAAGGATGATCAATGGTGGCGATTTGTGTACATATATCCATCTGCAGACTCCGACTGCTCATACCTTTCCGGACTCTTGGTTGTAAGTTTGGTGTGAGAGAGAGAGAAAAAGTCGAGTGATCTTTTCGTCTTCTACACTCTGTAAACCTCTGGTTTTAAGAGGATTTCTTCTTCTCCCTTTTGCTTTGTGTTCATCTCTGAGTGAGTGTTGTTTAGAGAGGGAGAATCGCTGAAGAGGTCTGGTTTTTTTCGTGGTCTTTGTGATTACTGTAGCAACTCAGACGAGTTGCAGTTTTGGGTCTGGTTCTTGGGGCTATTTCTTGGGTCTTTGGGTTTGATACAAAAGGGTACAATGTTTCTGAGCCCTAATGTTTTTCTTGAGGAGTTTGAAGCTGTAAAATAGGGTTGTTATTTTCGTTGTGTATTGTTCTGTATTCTAAGAGTGGTATCAGAGCCATCTGTTGGCGTTCTTGGAGGTTTAACCCTTTTTTCTTTTGGTTGATACTCGTTCTTGGTAAAGTTCTGTGTATCTTGTTACTGAATCTGGGGTTCATGGCCTGGATCTAAGGCTTCTTGATATAACTCTGGAAAATAAACTCTCTGATCTCTGGTCCCTGTGGATAGAACTCATACATTTTGCGTTTAATGGTGCGGATTTCTTGAAGAAATATCTTCAAAATATTATTTTCTCTGATTCTTTTGTATATGGTGATCAAGCCTCCGATCACCACAGCGGTTTGCCTCTAATAACTCCTTGCTGTTTATATTCTGCTGTGTGTCTTTCAAATCCCTAAAAGTTCCTTTAAATAATATTGAAATTTTCTTTGGGTATTTGATTTTCTTTGAAACAAAACCTCTGTCCTTCAGTTGGTGCCTTGACCTGGGAACTAGATTCTCACGGAATCCTGGTGAAACTAAGCAGAGTGGTCACTTTTACTTACTATTTTGTATATAAGTACGTAAAAGATTTTAATCAAGATTGTGTGCTTGCTGTGTGTGCCCCTGTTTCTTGATTCACTGTATTGCATTACTTTGTGTTCTTGTTGTCATGACTACTACTAGTTTTGAACTTGGAGTGTTTAATGGGAAGGGGACTTTCCGATTTGGCAACAAAAATGAGGGGGTCTTAGTTCAAGTGAGAAAGTGGCTAAAGCCGTTGAGGGAGTGTACCACGAGTCTATGACTAATGATCGACAAGTTGAAGGCGATGAGTTAGCATACACTTCCATAATCTTGCATTTTCTCGACCAAGTCCTTATAAAGGTAGGGAAACTAGACTCCACTAAGCTTCTTTGGGAAAAGTTAGAAGAGTTGTACCTAGTTAAGTCCTTACCTAATAAGTTTTTTACGTTAGAGAAGTTCTTTAGTTTTAAGATAGATTCCTCAAAGGACTTAGATGATAATCTTGATGTCTTTAATAAGTTAGTTCAAGATATCATTAATCTTTGGTGAGAAAGTGTCTCGAAGAGTATAAAGCGGTTATACTCTTAAATGCCATTCCCGAAGCATATAGGGATGTCAAAAATGCCATCAAGTATGGTAGGGATACTCACCCGAGATATTGTAATAAATTCCTTGAGAAGTAAAGACATGGAACTAAAAATGTAAAAGGTCGATAGCGATAATTCGAGTCTCTTTATGTTAGAGGAAGGTCTCGGACTAGGCGTAATGGGAGTCATGAAGGTCGGTCAAATCGGGGTAGTGGGAGTGGCAATTACAAGAAGAAGAATAGAGGAAAGTCTAGGTCTAAGTCTAAGTCTAGAAATAAGAAGTGTTATGGTTGTGGTAAAAGCAGGACATTTCATCAAAGATTGCTATAAAAGAAAAATGATTTAAAAGAAAAAAATAGCGATGAAGGAAATGTTGTTGAACCAATTGAACCTAACATTGTTGATGTGTATGTTGTCATCGAGCTAGCAAATGATCATATTCTTCGCAAACATTGTCGACAATCATGATCAAATCCAAGAATGGATCTTGGATTCAGTTGCACTTTTCACATGACTTCTAGGAAAGATTGGCTTTAATTTTAGGGATATAACTTCCGGAGAAGTCTTAATGGGAAACAATATGGCCTGTAAGATCAAGGGATTGGTACTTGTGACTCTAAAATTTGAAAATGGTTTCATTTGTACTTTAGATAGGGTAAGGTATGTCCCTGATCTTAATAGAAATCTGATTTCTGTTGGTAGTTTGGATGAATTAGGGATGAGTGGTAAGTTTGGAGATGGCATGCTAAAAGTGATCAAGGGATCCTTAGTCATCTTCAAAGGTCTTAGAAGAAATGGGATTTATATTACTAGAGCTGAAGCTATGTCCCGTTCAAGATATCTTGTCTTAAGATCGATGGTGATTCCACTTTAAAGTGGCATACCAGGTTGGCTCATGTGAGTGAAAAAGGTCTTCACATATTACAAAAACAAGGAGTTTTTGGTAAAGATGTGATCTCCAAAGTCCCATTTTGTGAGCACTGCACTCTTGGTAAGCATCACAGACTACACTTTAGTACAGGTAGTCACAAAACCACCTCTATCCTTGAATACATTCACTCAGACTTATGGGGCCCTTCATCTGTTTCCACTCAAGGAGGAAATAAGTATTTTCTTTCTTTGATTGATGATTTCTCTAGAAAAGTCTGGATTTTTCTGTTAAAACAAAAATCTGATACTTTTGAGAAGTTTAAAACCTGGAAGACTCTTATAGAGAATCAGACAGGGAAGAAAATTAAAGTCCTTAGGACTGATAATGGCCTTGAGTTCTGTAATTCTGATTTCAGTCATTTGTGTGATGAAAGTGGCATATTAAGGCATAAGACTGTCCCCTATACCCCTCAGCAAAATGGTGTTGCTGAAAGAATGAATAGGACTCTCTTAGATAAAGTTAGGTGTATGATGGTTAGCTCAGGTATCCCTAAGGTCTTATGGGGAGAAGCTGTTATGACAGCTTCTTATATTGTAAATAGGACCCCTTCCAGTGCTCTTGATGGTAAAACACCAGAACAGCAATGGTCTGGGAAGTCTCCTGACTATAGTCACTTAAGAACTTTTGGTTGTGCTGCATACTCTCATCAGTCTATAGGAAAACTTGAGGCTAGGGCTCAAAAGTGTGTTTTTCTAGGGTATCCTGATGGGGTTAAAGGGTATAGGTTATGGGCCAAAGGCATTGGTGGTTTTAAAATAATCACCAAGAGAGATGTGACTTTTAATGAGTGCGAAATGCCTTGTCTTGTTGACAAAATTTGAAAGAAAGTGAGTTAGATCACAAGACTAAGCTTCGGTGGAGCTTTCCACCCCATCGAAGTGGTAGATCAAATTCGGTGGAGCCGAATCAAATAGAGGCCCGATCACAATGTGCAAGATGGGGTTGATGTGGAATTTCCTGAAAATGATGATATGGCCCAAGAAACTCATCAACCTGATCTTCAAGATTACCAATTAGCCAGAGATAGGACTAGAAGAGACACTAGGGCACCTCTTAGGTTTGGGGATTATGTTTCTCTTGCTGCTATGTCTTATCATGATCTCATGTTCAAAGAACCCAATACTTACAGTGAAGCTGTAAGTAGTCAAAATGTTGATAATTGGTATTGTGCTATGAAAGAAGAAATGGAGTCCCTTAAAAAGAATAACACTTGGATTCTTGTTCCCAAACCTAAAAACAAGTCCCTTGTTGATTGCAAATGGATTTTTAAAGTAAAGGAAGGTGTTTCTGATAAAGAACCTTTAAGGTTCAAAGCCAGACTTGTGGCAAAAGGTTTTTCTCAGAAACATGGCATAGATTATAATGAAATATTCTCCCCTGTTGTGAAATACACTACAATCAGAATTCTACTTGCTTTGGTTGCTCACCATGACTGGGAAATTGAACAAATGGATGTTAAAACTGCTTTCTTGCATGGTGATTTAGATGAAATCATTCATATGTCTCAACCTGAAGGTTTTGTAGATAAGTCTAAACCTGATTATGTGTGTTTACTTAAGAAATCTTTATATGGCCTTAAACAGTCACCTAGACAGTGGTACAAAAGGTTTGATAACTATGTGTTAACTGTTAATTTTCAGAGAAGTGCCTATGATCATTGTCTGTACTTTAAAAAGGATAAAGATGGTTATGTGACTGTTTACTTGCTTCTTTATGTTGATGATATTTTGCTGATTGGTTCCAATATGCATAACATAAATGAAATAAAGAGATTTCTTTGTTCTGAATTTGATATGAAAGATTTAGGGCATGCTAAGAGAATATTAGGAATGGATATTGAAAGGAAAAGGTCAAGTCATATTTTGAAATTGAAACAATCTGCTTATATTGAAAAAGTGTTATCTAAGTTTTCAATGCATGATTCAAAATCTGTATCTTTGCCTTTATCTAGCCATTTTAAGTTGAGTAAAGATCAATGTCCAATAGATGAATCTGATGTGAAGTATATGGAAAAGGTTCCTTATGCTAATGCTGTAGGATCTGTTATGTACACCATGGTATGTACTAGACCAGACGTGGCTCATGCTATTAGTACCCTTAGCGATTCATGGCCAATCCACGGTCCCGAACATTGGGAAGCTCTTAAGTGGTTGCTTAGATACTTAAAAGGTACGTCCAATCTTGGTTTAGTTTATGGTGCTTGTAATGAGGGAGTTATTTTAAAAGGCTTTGTTGATGTTGATTTTCTTTGGTAATAAAGACAATAGGAAATCCACAACCGCTTATGTTTTTTTACACTATGTGGCACTTGTATAAGTTGGAAGTCACAACTTCAACCTATTGTTGCTTTATCTACCATCGAATCGAGTATATTCTTTGCTCATGAAGCAATAAAAGAAGGATTATGGTTAAAAGGGTTGTTGTCTGAAATCAATATGTTATCCAAATCTGTAATTGTGTATTCAGATAGTCAGAGTGCTATACACTTATGCAAGAATCCAGTGTTTCATGAACGCACTAAACATATTGATGTTAAATTACATTTCATTAGAGATATAGTTTCAAAAGAATTGTTGTTTCTTGAAAAGATACCAACTCAGTTTAATCCTTCAGATATGGGTACTAAGGTATTGCCTTTAAATAAATTCAATTCTTGCTTAAAAATGTTGAACATTGATGCTGCTTAAAAGTTCTTTCGTTTACTTCCATTTGCAGGTAACCTTGTTGCTTAATCTGTTTGGCATCAAGGTGGAGATTCTGTTGGGTCATTTTGTTAGTTGGACGTGTGATGACAAACAGAATTAAGGTTAAGGGCAATGATGAAAATGGGCCTCGAGCCCAATTGCTGTGATCCAAGCCATTGCCTGATAACTTCAGCCCAAGCCCAAGAAACCCATATCTTGAACCGGCCCAAGACGTGTAACTGATCTTCGAGAAGGCTACTGGTGACCGTTGGATCAGAAGGATGATCAATGGCTGCTGATTTGTGTACATATATCCATCTGCAGACTCTGACTGTTCATACCTTTCCAGACTCTTCGGCTGTAAGTTTGGTGTGAGAGAGAGAGAAAAGTCTGAGTGATCTTTTCGTCTTCTACACTCTGTAAACCTCTGGTTTTAAGAGGATTTCTTCTTCTCCCTTTTGCTTTGTGTTCATCTCTGAGTGAGTGTTGTTTAGAGAGGGAGAATCGCTGAAGAGGTCTGGTTTTTTTTGTGGTCTTTGTGATTACTGTAGCAACTCAGACGAGTTGCAGTTTTGGGTCTGGTTCTTGGGGCTATTTCTTGGGTCTTTGGGTTTGATACAAAAGGGTACAATGTTTCTGAGCCCTAATGTTTTTCTTGAGGAGTTTGAAGCTGTAAAATAGGGTTGTTATTTTCGTTGTGTATTGTTCTGTATTCTAAGACTACTAATCTCCAATTGTGTTGGTATCCAAGTCGCTGCCGAGCAATACCGTGTGTAGAAGCCGAGAAAAAAAATTGGAGGGAAGAATGTCTCGGTAGGTGAGTTTAACGTTACTGAGGAGAAAAATAGTAATTGCATTATTTCTTTCAGGGGTGAATTTGGTAAAACGTCCCTAAATTATGACAATCACTGTTTGCATCAAACAAAGGTAGCATGTGGAGGTCTTATAACTAAGGAGTCAACACATTTCGATCGTACGGTTTTTGTTCTATTTACAAACAAAACTATTTAAAATAGTTTGAAAAAATTACGAACCAAACCAAACTATTTTTTGTAGTTCGGTTTGGTTTTAGACCACTATTTATGTATCGACATAATAATAACACATTTAAAACAAATTAAAAATAAGTAAATTGGTCAAATTCTCAATACAAACTTAAACGTATTTTTAAAAAAGAATAAATATTACATTTCATTAATATTTGTCTTAATTGTTACATTATATTAATATTTTTCATAGAAGGAAATTGTAAATAGGAGGAGATTGAAACAAATTAGTAAATAACTCAATAATGAACCATGGGCTACGGGTTAGTGACCCAATAGTTTGGCAAAAATGAAATAAGTCATTCTGATAAATTTAGTAATGAATTTTACTTTGCCCACTTTGTAAATGTATAAGTAAGTAGAATTAATTTACTTTTAATTATTAAAAAATTTAAACAGTTGAGTTCGGTTCGGTTTAAACGATTTTTTAAATATTGAAACTTAAACCAAACAATTTTGTAACAGTTCGGTTTATTTTGAAATCGAAACGTTGACGGGTCCACATAGACTCGAATCAATGGTTTCAAACTAACGAATTCGATTCGATTTGCTATTTGGCAATTTTTTTGGGCAGCCCTGGATATAATAGTGACAACTTCTGAAAAAATTGTTTTTTCTTGCTTGTTTGATAAAAAAAAATTTAATTATAAATAATGAGTCATATGGATAAAAATAATATTTGACATGCTTCTAATCTATTTATTCTAAAATTTCAAGCTTTCTATACCAGTTAAATAGTGAAATATTCTGAACAATGAAATGAAAAAGATGATTCTTGTCAAATCTATTCAAAAACAAACTTTTGTCACAAAAAACATAAAATTAAAACTCTTGTAAAATTTAGAAAAAAATATTGATTACCATAGTTAGATATCTCTTACTTAGCCTACAAGTGTTTGAAACTCTATATATATTAGTCCATCATTATAATGAAATACACTATTTCTCTCTCTATTCTCTTCTATTATGTTCTATAGTTTATAACATGTTATCAGCACGAAGAAACTCACCCAAAATAGAGAGAAAATATGAGAGCCAGAATTTGGCTGATGTGCAACTATGATCAAACGTTGATATCTCAACATTCTATGGTTCGATTGTTGTGAAATTTGTACAGCAAGTTCAAAACTCATAGTTCTTCAAATACAATGGTTAAGATTAAGATTAAACGGTTCATTAGTGAGAAATCTTTGCATGAACAATAACAAATTTTGAATTCATTGGAAGAATTTAGATAGTATGCGCAGCTGTGATCAAACGTTGATATCTCAATGGTCAAAGGTCCAATCTCTGTGAAATTTGGACATCAAGGGTGTGTTTGATTGGCACCAATTCTATGGAAAATGTCACATCCGAGGAAAATAATTCCTACTTTGGCTGTTTGATACAAATGTGGAAATGGAAAATGAATTCTAGGGAACAACCACTTTAAGCTTGTTTTTTGGCCAATTCCATGGAAAATATTTTCTTATGGGTATAGTGATTTTTATTTTCAACTTAGATGTAATTTTTTTTCTTTTCTAAAAATGGTGGAAAATGAAAACATTTTCCATGTAAGGTGGAAAAAAATATCCACAAAATAGGTGAGAAAATATTTTTCAAGAAAGTGGCCAAAAGTGTGCTTTAGGTGCAATGTGCAATGTTCTAAAAAAAGCGTGGAGGCCGAGCTCAAGTTTTCTGTGCCCAGGCGAGTCCTAGGTGGAGATAAGGATAATGCAAGGACGCGTGAAGCGTGACTAGGCGTGGAGGGTTTAGGCGAGGGCTTTTAGAACAGTGTTTAGGTGATTGTACCTTGAAAATCATTTTCATTTTTCCAGGTGCAATCAAACAACAAAATGTGAAAAAGATTTTCTATGGATATGACAACATTTTCCATGAATGTGACATTTTCCATAGAAAATGTGCCAATCAAACACACCCTTATTGTTCTTCAAATCCAATAGTTAATATTAAGACTCAATAGTTCGTCCATGAGAAATCATAACGTGAACAATAACAAATTTTTAGTTGGTAATTGAATTCAAAAAATACAATAAGATCTAAAAACTCATTTTCATCCAAATAACTATCTTCTATTCCAAGTAAGTTTTTTCTTACCATTCTTTTGATTATATTTTGTAAGATTAGATTTACATAGTTTTTATATATTAAATCTTTTGTTTTAACAAATTAAATGCTTTTGAAGAAAGCAAAACTCTATATAAATAATATTTAAGAAAATTGTGTTGATGCTTTTGAAAAAACATAATACAACTACGTAAATATTCAAGAAGAGTATTATTTTTGTTATTCCTGAAGAAATAAAATTTTTATATAAATTAATATTGTAGAGGAATATTTATGTTAGTCTTGAAGATTAAGTTTATACAAGTCTAAGTTTGATAAATATGTTATTACTCGCGAAGAGAACAACATTATATTAATATTCTAAAAAAAATTATTTGTCCTTAAAAAGTGTGACATTACAAATTTAATATTTCAAAAGAATATTAACTTATTGCTCCTAAAAAGTATAATTTTTTTTTTATTATTGAAAAAAATTGTATCGTTAGTCTTGAAAAATTATCGATTACAAAGAATCAATATTCTTCGATTACAAAGAATCAATATTCTGGAAGAATGTTGTTTAATTATTTTGAAAGAGACATAAATTTGCAAATATCAATATTATATTACGAGCATAATTGTATATATTCTAAAATTTATTATATTTTTACTCATGATGAGTAAATTCTTACATAATGAGTAAATTCTTACATAATTTAATATTCTTAATAACAATTTGTTGTTCTTGAAGTAGCACAACATTATTATTAATATTCCAGTAGATCGAAGAGCATAATTTTGAAACATTTAATATTAAATTATTACTCTCAATGAAAGTTATAATATTTTATAAGAATATTATGTTATTAATAATGAGTTCATCTTCAAAATGAAGAATTATTGGTATATGAATATTTTATAAAAATATTGTATTATTACTCCTAAAAATGTATAACATCATGTTATTGTTGTTTTTGAAGAAACACAAAATATAGAAATATTCTAGAATAATATTGTGTTTTTGCTCTTAAAAAAGCATAAATTTTTATATATCAATATACTAGAAAACATATTGTGTTGTTGTTGTTGAAGAATCACAACTTTACAATTTAAGAATATTAATGTTGTCTAATATTAGAGTATTGATACTCTAAAAAAGTACAACTTTAACGTTTCAATATTTCAGATATGGTAACTTTTGAAGAATATCATATCACATAATCTTATAAGAGGATCATGTGATTTATACAATAACCCAATCTTTTTCATTCGCTCATGTTTTGTCCCATTGGATTTTCCTAACAAGGTTTTAACGAGACAATGTTACTCAAAGTTTTCGATAAATTTTTTTTTTTTTTCATTTGCTATTTTTGTCCCATTTGATTTTTACTAAATATTTATAACGATACATTTATTGTATTAATGGTCACTAAATGGGGAGTATTATAAAATATAGAAAACAATATTGATAATCATATTTAGATATTTCTTACTTATTATACAAGTGTTTGAAATCTATGATTATAATAAAATACACAATTTTTTCACTATTTTTTTCAATTATTCCCTCTAATTTATAATAAAGTTTTTTCCCAAAAAATAAAAAAATAAAACATAAAACGCAATTTATTTATAAGTAAAACTATTTACTTATCAAAGCTCAAACTTGTTGTAACTATATATAAAGTCAAGGGAAATGATCTTTTCTTCATAGTGGGGAAGAATTAGCACATGTTTGGGAGTGCTTAAATTAAAATTTCAGCTGTTCAAACATACTTTCCATCTACACATTTCATAGAACCTACAACTTACAACTCACTTTTTATACACACATTCACCAATAACTTATAATATAAGTACTTAAAAATAGGGTTAATTTCACTAATGGTCTCCATTGTTTCAGGTTTGTAATGATTTCATCTACATTCTTTTATTTTTTTAGCAGATGTCATCCCCATTCTTCCATTTATTCTCACAGAGGGTCTCCAAATCACTATTTTTCACTATTCTGACAATTCTATGATAATTTTATCCCTTGACTTAAATAAATTAAAATAATAGGAAAAAATATACAATGAAAACATTACAATTAGCCCTTAATTTTTTCAAAAGTACAAATAAATCCTAAACTATTTTATTTTATACAGATAGGTGTTCTTCTCCAACAAAAAAAAAAGAATCTATATTTTCCTCCACCGCTTTCAAGCACCAAGACCAAGACCGCACCCGCACCCGCACCCGCATCATCATCGCAAATTCTCCAAAAATTAACAATAGAAACCAAGATTCTTTAACCATTTCTAGTGTTCCTAGAAAAGAGAAAAACACCCAGTTCGTGACATATTAACCGCATATAATTCCAAAATTAAAATCACTCATATGCCTATCAATATTTTCTTAATTTACTGCTCAATGCCAGCTTTAAAACCTAAATTTCAATCTCAAGATGATCAATCAAACGATCATAACCCTGACACTTTTACCTCAATAGAAATCGGAAAGAAAATGAAAATGTTACAATAAAAATCCCCAATCTTTAGGCAGAAGTTTGTAGTAATTAAACCCATTAATCAAATTTCACAATCAGAACAAAATTGAAGAGAAATATAAGTGAAAATTAAACCTTTATCGAGCTAAATGACGAGTTTTTTTGCTGGCTGTGGAGGCGTGGCTTTCTTCCATGACAAATTAGCAATAGTCCCACCTTTGTGGCCACCCATGGCTGCAGCTTCGCGGCCGGACGAATGGGAGGCTTCGTAACGTCACTAGGGTCATCTTCGATCATGGGAGAGTGAGCAGGGGTCGTGAAGTGAGCGTGAGGGTAATATTTTCTTTGGCCGTTTTGTTCTTTGTCGAGTGAGCAAGCGACCGCACTGCGACTTAGCTTTCTTCATTTTGGAAAATTGTGGCTCCGCTACTTCCGGAGGTGGAGGCTACGTCCCTGGAGGAGGAGGCGGTGTTGGAGGTGGAGGAGCAAGGTGTGCAAGGTGTTGGAGGCGGTGTTGGGTATTTTTCTCTTTTCTAGGAACATTAGAAATGGTTAAAGAATCTTGGTTTTCTGAATTGTTAATTTTTTGGAGAATTTGCAGTATGAAGCGAGTGGGGGTGGGGTGGGGTGGGGTGGGGTGGGGTGGGGGGTGGGTTTGTTGGATAAGAACACTTATCTGTATAAAATAAAATATTTTATGATTTATTTGTACTTTTGAAAAAATTAAGGGTCTAATTGCAATTGTCATAGAATTATCAGAATAGTGAAAAATAGTGATTTGGGGACCCTCTGTGAGAATACATGGAAAAATAGAGATGATATCTACTAAAAAAAAGGATGGAGATGAAATCATTACAAATTTGAAAGAATAAGGACCGTTAGTATAATTAACCCTAAAAAATAATTTCAGCACTACCAAACACACGCTTATAAAAGCCATAGAACACGTATCCTGTCACGTGTCATGTAGTTTTTATAATTGATCTCTATTATAGCGAGAGGTGTCATTGTCCCAACTCCGATACACGTGTCTGTACCTTTGTAATTCCTCCCAAGAGGAGATCATAACCCATAAAGTCAAAACTGTTTCTGCCCCAATCTTCGTCCAATTATTGTCCGAACTCCGTTTCTTCAATCATCGGGTACCCGTTTTCTCTCAATCCCAAATCTCCGTTGTTTCTATACTGTCTCCTCCCAACTCTCTCTCTCTCTCTAAGTCTCTCGTATATGTATGTACTCGCACATCTATGTGTACATTTATGCATATCAGTATAGTTTGAATGGGCATAAGTGTTGTGACTTTCTATGATCTTATGTTTCTAACATTGTTTAATTTGGCTCATTTTTACTTCACGAAAGCAGATCTAGTTTGAAGGGTGATTTGCTTATATTGATCTGCTCATGGTTTACTGTGTTTTTTTGTGCTGTTCATGTTAATCAATACTGGTGAAACGGTTACTTGAGATTCTGGATTTATTTAGTGTAGAATGTAAAGTAAAAAATTTTACCCTGCTTTTTGGCTTACTTCAGAGACTTTTGGATGATGGGTTTTAGGTGCAAGTTAGTTTTTTGGGTATAGTTTGGATAAAAAATCTCCGTGGTAGGTTTTTCTTGATTTAATAGATTCAAAATTTTAGCTGTAGCATGTGATGGGGTTTAATGAGAAACGATTTCACTTGGTGTGGATACCAATTAGTTTGCGATTTTTTTGAGCTGGATGATTTATTAATTCCCTGGTTTACTATGTTTTGTGATGCTGTGGTTGTTAGGAATCAGGGATAAGTTTTATGGCATAATGCGAGGGAAGTTGAATTAAGAATTCATTGTTTGCTCCCATATTTTGGTGGTACTCTCTGTTTGACAATTCTTATAAATATACTAGTATACTGCTTATCGGGAATTCAACCGTAGAAAAATAAATGGAGATTGATAGGAGGAATAAGGTTGAGAAGGAAAGATTTGGAGAAGAATGATGAAGAGAAAAAGAATTGGGAAGGAGAGAATTGAGGAAATTGAAAAAAAAATTTGGAGATGGAGGTGAAACTCTCTACGATCGTGATTATCATACTAGGAATGCCTTTGTGTTGGTAAATTTTATCGGTAAATTATTTCCGTTTTGTCTCATCCGTAGTTCAGATTGGATCTAATGAGGAAACAAAGTGGCTCAATTTAGGATTCTCTATCTGCTAAGGGAAGGCGGGGAACTTCCGCCAATGATTATTTTGTATCATTGGTTTCCGTTCCAATTAGTGGTTAACAAGGTTAATTGAACCATTTTAACTTGTTTAAGATGCCCGGGATTTACACCAGTCAAAGTCCATTAGTGACCATGCGAGGGAGTGTCCTAGTTGGAATAGCTTAGAGTTTAAGTAAAACTTTTGTTTCATGGCATGTTTGGTTGTGCTTATTAAAATTTTTGCTTACATTTGATTTTAGTAAAAGAACTTGTTGAAAAAGTAATGTAATTTTTTTACTTTTAAGTGAACTTACTCGTGAGTAAGTGTTTTAAACTTAACCAAACATGTTATTTTAAAGACTTTTCTCAGTTGTACCTTGCTATGTCAAAGAGCTGTAGATAATCTTATGCCGCTAGAATTTCACATTAAGGTATTTGGGGGTGTGGTGATAACACTATGTTTCAGTATTCTAGCCACTGCGCATAATAGCGGGGGTGTGATGATAACACTATGGTCCAATTTTCTAGTCACTACGCGTCATCATGGACATCAACGGGCCTAACTTCCGGAACTACATGTATCATCAAATCTCCGTATTAAAGTTCCTTAAAGAAGCAACTGCAGGTATCACCAAACTTCTGTATTGGATCTAATAGTCAATAGTAAATCTTTTTTTTTCTGTTGCAGAGAATCCTCAAAGAGGCAACTGCAGAGCATACGCGAAAGATACTACTCAGCTCTTATGTTTATTACTCATCTTAAGATTAACAATATTTTCTGAAATTAAGAGAGAAGGAGAGGATATAGAAAGACATAAGAAAATGATGAAACCAAGATTTTTATTTCTTCTAACTCTGCCTTACAACTGAAAAGAGGTCTCCTTATATAGAGATAGGAGCTCCATAAACTGCTCAATACGTAGCCTATTACAATGACAATAATTTATCCCTATCGACACAATAAGCTGCTTATAAAAAACATACAAGATTTAGTACAATAATTACAGAAGTAGACAAACAATTTTTGATAAAGTAAATAGTGCTTCATCAATTATTTTACAACATGACAAATTACATTTAAAAAGATGAAACTTTTGATAAAGTAAATAGTGATTCATCAATTATATTACAACAAGACAAATTACTTTTAAAAAGATGATCTCGTGAGTCACGGGGTACTCAGATTTGTTGCCCATCCTGGGGTATTTGGTTCATTTGAGTGTGAGGGAAGTCCAGCTTGTTTCCACTAAGGCATGTCTTTTTATGTTCATTTTTTCAAAATTGCTGTTTAAGTTTTTCAAGATTTTCTGGATTATAAGGGTGAAAAGAGTAAGACCACGGATCTTGAGAATCTTGGAGTTGGGACATAGATGGTTCTTGTATGCCTGTGTTTGTGGATGTTTTTTCTTTTTCTTTCGATTTTTTCTTTGTAGATTGTGAACTTGTACTTGTCGAAGGAACATGGTTGAGAGTAGTTGTGAGGACACTTTCATTCCTAGATACAACTATCCAAAAGTTGTCATAATTATAATCATCAGGCAAATGAATTGAATAATAATTATTGCACCATGATTAATGTTATGCCATATATCATGAGGGATTGTTTGGTTTAACTCAACCATTTTTCTCTAGAGTGTCTAGAACTCCCATGGGTATCTTTTCGAATCTATGTAATGGATGAATGACATATTCTTTAATATGAGAGAAATGCTCGTAATATCCTGATTTGGTAAAATAACCTTGCCTTTGGAAAACAAGGATTACATGGACATTTTCATTTGAAGTTTGCAGATCTTTAAACTTTAAGCCAAAAGTTCAGAATTTGTCTGCACAGTGGGTAACCAGATAGATTCATTCAAAAAAAAATTTAGCTTCACGACTGGGCTATGGAATGAACTCTGGATGAGCTATCCAAAGTTCTGAACTTAATTCACATAACCATGTGATTATTTTATCAACATTGAAGCAGATTGCTATCCTGTGTATTTCAAGAAGGTTTCAAAGGAAATATAGCAGTTGAAAAAAATTCTTTTAGTTGGAGGGGGTTTAGAAAAAAGAGGTTTAGAAAAGGGTAGTCTGGATGGAAACAAGGCCTCCAAGAAGGTGAATGTCATATTGTCTTATTACTATGGACTAGTACTTTAGCATGAGTTCTTTGGACCTTAATTGGAGGGTTAGGTTTCTGATTAGGTCTTAGAGCTCAAGGGGCAAGCCATTAATTAATGGGTCTTAGGAGAAAGGTGTCATCATGCAGATAATGGAAAATGGTATGTGCAGGAAGTGTTTTTTGTCAGGAGAGCAAGTTTGGAAAGAAGGTTTGTGGGTTCCTTTATTTGTCAGACATCAAATTCGAAGTTGGAAAACCATTCAGCCTATCTAAATTCGACCAATATCTCTTACCAGCCACTGAAAAGAAGCAATTTGTTACTCTCGAATTACCTTCCCAACTTCCGAAGGTTTAGTTGTCAGAAGGGTTTACTCATATCCACTGTGGAGCTATATGATTTGCTATTATCCTCCATGGTCGGACAGGACTCCTAGTAGGACATACAAGCTCATATACAAAGTTTAAGTCGGATTTATAATTATTATCTAGTTTATTCATCTTACTGATGGTTATAATTTTGACAACTCCTGAAACCAGTTGTATTTAGGAATGAAAGTGTCTTCACAACTATTCTCAACTCTGTTCCTTCGACAAGCACAAATTCATAGTCTAAAAGAAAAAATCAAAAGGAAAAAAGAAGGTGGATACAAGCACATGCCAACAAGAACCATCTATGTTCCAACTCCAACATTCTCAAGATCCACGGTCGTACTCCTTTAACCTTTATAATCCAGAAAATCTTGAAAAACTTGAGCAGAATCTTTAGGAGGATGAACATAAACTACAAGAAATGCCTTGTGGAAATAAACTGGACTCCCCTCAGACTCAGATGACCCAGATACCCCAGGATGGGCGGCAAATCTGGGCACCTCGTGACTCACGAAATTATCTTTTTAAAAGTAATTTGTCGTGTTGCGAAACTCTTTGCTTTATTAAAAGTTTCATCCTTTTAAAAGTAATTTGTCGTGTTGTAAAATAATTAATGAAGCACTGTTTACTTTATCAAAATTTGTTTGTCTACTTTTGTAATTATTGTACTAAGTCATGTATGCTTTTTAAAAGTAGTTTATTGTATCGGTTGGAATAAATTATTGTCCTTGTAATAGACTATGTGTCCAACAGTTTATAGAGCTCTTATAGACCTCTCTTCAGTTGTAAGGGAGAGTTGGAAGAAATAAAAATCTTGGTTTCATCATCTTCTTATGTCTTTCTATATCCTCTTATTCTCCCTTAGTTTCACAAAACTATGATAATCTTAAAATAGGTAATAAGCATAAGAGTTGATTAGTATCTTTTGAGTATGTTGTGCAGTTGCATCTTTGAGGATCCTCTGCAACCAAAAAGATTTACTAATGAGCATTAGATCCAATACGGAGGTTTGGTGATGGATGGGATGAAAATGATGATGGTTGTAGCTATGTGCACAAAAAATGGGATTGGGATATTAGTTCACCCTCATCTCCTCCTATAGCTATGTTTCATCTGCCACCACCATAAGACTTTCCTCCGCTTGATTTCTTTGATAAGGAACAAATAACACACTCGTGGAAAATAAAAAACCCTACTACCAGAAAACCACATGGTTTCTTAAGCCGACTTTCCGCAGCTGAACTTCCTTTTTGTGTCACTACATCCGCTAAACTTCCTTTTTGTGTCACTTTACCTACTAGTCTTCAAATTCATTTCAGCTTAGCCATTGGTCAATTTGAGTATTGATGTTGATTGAGTCCCATACACATAGAATCATGCTCTCTTAGTTAAGTGATTAAGTTGAACCAAAGATAAAAATTCAAGTTGTCGACTAGACCATCTCAAAATACTGTGGCCTTCTTACTTAATAATATCATGTCAGATGAAGTGGCTGAATCCTGTTGATTGAAACAAAAGTTAAGTATCCAGAACAAAAGTTTGATGGGGGTACCTTAATTTGAAAACACAAATCAATTTGCTCATATATTTCACGTTAGCTTATGAGATAAGAAACAAATACAATTTTAGTTAAAGAGCAAACTCTTATATATGGTTGAGAATACATAGTAAAGTAGTACTATCATTTCTGATATTTTGAAATAATTTCCGTGGCTGGATGATCGTGCTTGGACAGCAACAAAAATAAATAGAAGGCTAAGGGAATGGAATGTCTTGTGGAGTTATATAAAGAAACAATAGTGCGAAATTTATGCTATTGCTTTGGAAAATCATCCCAAAACCTAACAGATTGAATTGAAAAAGGAGATTTTGGAAATCATACAGTGTGTTGCTAAATTTGAAGGGATTCATCAAATCGAAACTTTGTTCAAGAGTTAATTGCAAAGCTCATAAACATGCACATTTCACTCTTATCTTATGGAGACAGAAATGGTTTAAGATAGCACATCTTTCTTTTAATCCCATTATTTGACATCATTGTATTTTATGTAACATAGAGCAAATATTTACATGTTCAGGACGTTGGAAGTACTTAGCAATTAACTTCTCAAGCATCATATTGTCTAATTGGGCATTGTTTTCTTTTGTCATATTCATTCTGATGTGTATTTCATTTAAGTTACATCTTCTTTATAATATGAGCAGCTGCAATACTACAGCATGGCATCCAGCAGTGGTCAGAACGGAATTCAACTCTTATTAGCTGCTGAACAAGAAGCTCAACACATTGTTAATGCTGCTAGAACTGGTGATTTTCTCTTTACCCTCATTGTTATATATCTATCCAATTGATTTTATCCCACTATCAAAATGTAAGGCACTCGTAATAGAGGAAGTGAACGAATTGATGAAGACACTAATGCTTATTACTGGGAATTGCTATGTTTTGCTCTGCTTATTTTATATCACATATTATGATGACTTAACCGACTTCAACACCAAAAAGGATGGAAAATGGAAGAGACTATTGACTTTTTTCATTGTTTGGTTGGAAGGAAAAATTGGGAGGGACAGAAAGTAGGATGGAAAGCAAATTTTTTAGTTTAACGTAAATAATGCATGACGCTAATTTTTGTTATGTGTCACTCAAAGGATGACCGGTGGAGAAAACATGCAAAATTCTCAACCTGAATAACTGAATTATAAATATTGTGCAATATAACACGAGTTCTTGTGCTATTTGTAAAACAAATGATAATAAACTGGCCACTCTTAGATATCTTTTGCATTCCGTTGTCCTTGCATGGGCCAAAAAATTTCGTTGTTGTACCTCCATTGCCTTGAGGTTTGAGCTACTCAGCCTACTTTGCAAGCTTTTCAGATCAGCTTGATCCAGGGTTCACTTGGCTCAATTTATTTCAAGTGACAGCTTGAACGGGTTGGTTTGTGGCATAATCATTTTTAGCAATATGTTAATATTTAGTAAGTAAGAAATCAAATATCAATTATTTCAACAAAATAGATCCCAGATTTGATTTTTTTCTTTTTATCGGTTTGGGTAGAAAAAGTAGAAATGGCTTGAGCTCAAGCTAGAGTCTCAAATTGTGGTATGGACCTTAGCCTATAAACTTTATTTGACAATCCCCATTGTGCTCAAAAGCATACGAGTAAAATTAGCTGTGGCTCATTTGTGCTTGTACTTGGGGGATGCATTGTCTGCATGGAATGAATTCTTGCAACTGGTGATTTTAATTTACTGTGGCATCCGTGTGCAGCAAAACAAGCTAGACTGAAGCAGGCTAAAGAAGAGGCCGAGAAGGAGATTGCTGAATTCCGCACTCAAATGGAAGCTGAGTATCAGAGGAAGGTAGCAGAGGTAAAGTAGAACTTTAAAGGAAAAATAACATAATAAAGAGAATGTCGCTAAGGGTCATTTCAGAGGGCAACTCGTACTTTTCCATCCTTGATGATCTCAATTCAAGCTCAGATTCCATGTGAACGTAGTCTATTTATGTATATTCATTCTTATTGATTGTCTAATGTATTTTTTTTACGTTTTCAACACACATCCGTTCTTTACCATGCCTACGTTTAATCAAGAAGAGTTCTAGATATCTTATTACCTTTTTGTTATGTCTCATGCTGCATCAAACAGAGTAGTGGAGACTCGGGTGCTAATGTAACGCGCCTCGAAAAAGAAACAGACGCAAAGATCCAACATCTGAAGTCCGAGGCTTCAAGAATTTCCCAGGACGTCGTCCAAATGCTTCTGAGGCATGTGACTACTGTGAAGAACTAAAAGATCTCGGTTAAGCAAAGTTCATTGAGACTGTTGAGTGCTCTCTTTTCTCATGTTGATTTGAGATGGATATTATGGCAAAATTAAATTCTTGTTCGACTTGTATTTTAGCACATTTGTAGCATATTTGAGTTTCATGTACCAGTGAATTTCGGCCCTTTGATTGAATAAGAAGAGTGCAACTCTTCTCGTGTTCACTTGTATACTTTTGTTCAGTATGATGTTTTCAAACTGAATTTCTAAAGAAGCTCATCCATTCAACTTGAAAATTATTATATTTACAACATAATTTAGATAAGATTGTACATGGTTTGAGGAAGATTGATATCATTCCTCCAAAAAACTAATTGGAGAATGGTAATTTTATTAATCTATCAATCAACAACCCAACAAACGAAGCCCCTCCTATAATTTTGGATTCAACTAACATGTATTGATCCGATATTGTGCGGAATTTGGTATTGGTTTATTCCTCAGGAATGCAGCATTGAGAGATCTTGAAGGATTTGTTCCACCACAATCCCACAAGCAAATAATCCTACACCAATCAATGCAGGTCGTGCTCTTGATATAGCTGTTTCGTCATTGTCCTGGCCATTCTTCTTCTCCATTGCCCACGCCATGGCCGGGGGAAGGATCCCATATAGCATTGTCATGCAATAGCCTCCCTGTTCCAAAACTAACTTTCAGAATTCCTTGCAGTATCCTTTTGAACTGCCAAAAAGAGAATTCATTCAACTTACAGCGATATCTGTGGCTGCTGAAAATGCATCTGGTACTGCGGTTGATACAAGAAGAGATGGAACAATGACCATTGCTGTTGCTGTTAAGCTTATCTTGTTTCTTCTCCACCAATAATAGAGTGAGTTTGATTTCTGCTACAGTAATACACCATAAATTAGGGAGTATATGCCAGCACACATACGATGATAATATTCACAATATATTCCGAAATTAATATGAGCTACCTCTAAAAATTGTGTCGAGGGGGAACGCAAGAACAAATTATTAAGTTGCTCCTTAAAGAACTCGGAGAAACCCAAAAATGTGCCAATTAAAGAAGTTCCAACAGCCAGAAGTGAGAAGGCCTCCACCATGAATGAAAGTCCACTCCAACTCACACTACATAAGAACAAGGTACAAGGTGTAAGTTGATAAATATATAATGTTAGACACGAGTAGCAGTGTCAAAGTGGGCTGTACTGGGCACTATGGCCAAAACATTTAGTGTGTTTGGTAAAGATTTTTGTAGATTATAAGCAGTGGGTCATGTGTTAATAAAAAGTGGATAAAAATTGTGACTCCTACGAAATATGTGGATATAAAAGTATGTTTGGTAAAGATTTTTGTAGATTATAAGCATGGGTCCTACGAAATGTGTGGATAAAATTGATGTTTGACTGGCTTATAAGTACTTATATAAGCAATAACATACATACACTAAATAAAAAAAATTCAATGAATAGAAAACCCAGCCTAGACGTGTAAGCGGGCCGTTCTAGGCCTCAATGCAACCGGGAGTCCGGGATCGACACCACTAGAAAAGATCCATAATTTTCACCTAGAAAAATTTAACAAGGGATAATAGATTGACCAGACTGTTTTTACAGTGAATGGATGAATTGGAGAATCCAATTATAAGTGAAAATGATATACCTCATAAGCAATTCCACAGGATCAGTAACTTTTGCCTGGCTTGAGAGGCCAAGTGCTATTGCATTCCAAAAAAGCAACGCCACCAATGGCACAACACTCCCAAGCAAAACTGAAGTCCTTACTCGCCTAAGATCACCTCCCAGATAAGCACATAGAACTGCAAGAAGATCCAATGTGGTTAAACACGAAAAAGTACTCGTTTTTTGTTAATCCAAGATCATCCACACTTGTGGAAACGAGAAAACGTGATAGAAGAGAACGAATATTATTCACCAGGTACAAGATCATGAAAAACCAAAGAAAATATCATTACGGGAATAGTTGCTGGAACCTTTTCCCAGTCATCAATTGTCTTGGTGCCTGGCCATCCTCCAAACACAATAGCCAGAACTTCAATTGATATCAGCAAACCTGTTTCAACATTTTATCATATATCATTAGAATAACGGGAGAATTCTAATTATCAAAAATAGAACTATCTCAACAATTTGTCTAAATACTTGAAATACCGAGTTTTTCCATAAAATTACTAAGAGTTTCGGGCTATAATTTGAATTCATGTCGATACCTATCATGGATGTCGTTAGCCATTGGTTAACTTGATCAGTAGCTCTAGTACCTCCAACAGATATCAGAATCGTGAAAAGGGCTGTGAAGAGAACTCCGGATACTGATTCGGGAAGATTGATTATATGATTAAGGATCTCCCCCGACTTGGAACTATACGCAACCATAGAAGTGTAACCTAAGAATACATAGGTCACAGTTGCTAGAGCTCCACCCCACTCTCCTAGTGCCTCTTGAGCCATGGTTCTAATGGATATTACCTCTAACTCATCCTCCTCGACTTTCAATTTCTTCTTTCTTAGCAACCCCACATTAATTTCAACTAGTAACAAAGCTTCAATTAATAGAAAACCCCAACATATTGTCAATGATATTGAACTCGGAAGTAGTCCCTGTAGCACAAAAATAAAGGCAAGAAAAAGAGAAATATAGCTGTTAAAACCTTGCATATGCAAAATTTCACATGCATCAAAAGCTAAGTTAGTATCCATTTTCAGCAGTCAGTTCTAGGAGGGGAGATTTATAAGACACCACCTAATTAAATTTCACCTATTTTCTTTTACCCCCAGCAAAAACAAACGCATTAACTATACTTGATGAATTCAAATGCTGTAAATTATTACTAGTTACGAAAAACAACAAAAAATTAAGTCTTGTTCTCGATAAATTTGAGGTCGGCGATATTAATCCCTTTTAGGTTGGCTGTCAACCTAATTCAACCTCCTCGTTTACTCAAACTTGGGGCGGAGTTGCTCTCAACTCTAACAATAACAGGAAATATTTTTTCCATTACAAAGATGAACATATATCCTCTAGTTTTGATCAGTCTTCAATAAATCAAAAGCAAAATTAGTTCAATATGGACCATATTACGGCCTCACCAACTAATGGAATGAACCATTTTGCATTCTTTTACTCATAAGGTGAAAATTGATGCTTCCACACCCCACATGAACACTAATTAGTATGAAAAATCTTGATTTGACCCAGAATTGCTTTCAGAAAGTAGTTAATTACCGCAGGGGAAGTTTTCTTGGGAAGAGCGAGAATCCCAGAACCAATACTTGTCCCAATGATGAGAGCAACTGCACCAGCAATACTACCCTTCTTCTTGGAAATTATTGCATTCTCCTCATTCAATTTCACTAAGCAAAACTTCTTTTTCTTTGCTGCTGAAGATTTCCAATTATGGGATTGCTGCCTTCCTGGTTGAAAATAGCAGTAAGCATATCCACAATAATTTCTGCTGAAATTTTGGGAAAATCAGATAAAATCTTGAATTGAATAGTAAGAAAAATGAGGTAATTATAAACAGTGATCAAGAAAAGAGAGAAATATTACATCCTGGAATTGAAGCAAATTACGATGTTGTGTTGATGACATCTTGACCATGATGGACTCATTAATTTTGGAATTCTGCGGATCTTAGTATCAAAGGGAGAAGAAGAAATCATGTGATGGAAATCCATCACTCTCTCTCTCTCTCTCTCTCTCTCTCTCTCCCAGTTCCCAAATATCTGGGAATAATAATGTTTGCTAGCAGGGAGTTTAGGGACCACATTATTTTAATAGTATCCTTCTTTTCTCTCCTCCTATTATTAATTTTCACTTTTTTTCCTCTTTAATGTTTACTAACAATTTGACCCTACAATTTTTCTCTTCTCCCTCATTCTTCCCCCATCTTCCATTCACTATTATACAGTATGTTCTAATCTAGGTATCAATTGTTTTCTTCAATTTTTAAAATGCATATTTGCACATTCATGTCTTCGTAATTAAATTTTACAGAGAAAGGCCCACAGTATGGTGTTAGTTTGAGAGCATCAATATTAAAATCTTAGAAATCGACTGCTTGTTTAATATATATTTTTTATCTAATATTATATTGAGACTTGAATTGCTTCTTAAAATGCTATATTCTAAATGTTGGCAGATTTTGTATAAGTGACCAAAGTGCAGAAAACCAGAAAATTGATGAATATGAGAGTCGAGGCAAGTGTTGAACACTTTGTACTTAAGTCGAATTTGCCCCGCAACGGTGCTTACGGTTTTGACAATCAACTCCCAAGATACAACGACTTCTTACTTATGGTTGAAGCACTTCAAACCACAAGCACAACGAACCAGAAACGATTTTGTACTCCAAACAATGAAATGAAAATCAGAAATTTTATGCAACAAATGCTATAAATTTTGGTTCAAATGATGAAATATATGAGTGGATTGTTTTGCATATCAGTTCTCTATTAATTCTCTGTCAAAATGGACGTCCAGAGGCCTTTTTTAACGTTGAAAATCGGTTGAAAACGAAAAGGTATGGAACCAAATCGTGCAACACTTCAAAAGGACATGTCTGTCAACGCAAACCTATGCGATCGCATGGTTTTACCAAACTGTGATCGCAAGGTACAAAATTCAGAACAGAACTTGATCTAAATTAACCATGCGATCACAAGGTTTTGTATCCTGTGATCGCATGGAAGGACCCAAAAACGTTCTGCTTAAAATTTAGGCAGATTGCGATCGTAGGTGGAAAAACCCATGCGATCGCATAGTCAAAACTTTGACCCAAAATTGTCTTTTCCGTAATTTCTCATTCATTTGATATTGGTTTCGAGATGTCAAATACACCCTTTAAACATGCAGATAATTCTGAATTTTCTTTCCGAGGGCGTTGCCCCCGAGCCCCCTCGACCCTCGCGACCTGACCGGACAAGTCGATCTCCGTTTTCCCGAAGCGACGAAGTGGTAAACTATTTTGTCTAAACGGATTGGGTCGAGTTTGTATATTTTGGCCAAGTTGACACGAAGTCACTTAGTCAATTTCTCCCGCATCTTCAATCTTGTATTTCCTTTCCAAAGAATCCCATAAGTCCTTTGTCGATTGCTTGGAACAATACACATTGTACAAAGTGTTGTCCAAGCCATTCAGAATGTAATTCTTACACAAGAAATCTGAATGTTTCCAAGCATCCAAAGCAATCAACGATGCCCGATTATTTTCTCCTTCTTGTATGGCAGGAGGATCCTCATTCAAGAATTTTGCCAAGTTGAGGGTCGTGAGATAGAAAAGCATTTTCTGATGCCATCTCTTGAACTCAACCCCAATGAACTTTTCCAATTTTTTCCTATGTGGAACAGAGTTTGAATGTACGGTAGTAGGAGGAGCCATAACCGGAGGAATCACAATGGTAGGAATACTTCCTTCAGAAGTTCCCTCATTCGAAGTATCATTCGAATTCATTTCTGTTTACGTAAAACAAAAGGTCAACCAATCAAGTAGAAACGGATGTCACTTACCATAAAAAATATTGCAGAAATTTCGACTTAGGATTGAAGAAGACAATCGAAGTTCGGACAGGCGTGTTGGAAATAGCATACCACAATCAAATGCTAATATTGTGAAATCCAATAACGACAAAGGAAAAAAGAGAAAGCATTCCGTTGAACCTACAAAGAAGAATGCAAATAAGTTCAAAGGCAAATGCTATAATTGTGGAAAGGCTGGACATCGCTCCGTTGATTGTCGCAAACCAAAGAAGCAAGCCCAAGCGAAAATAGCCGAATCTGATGTCATATCAAATGGAATATCTGATATGAATTTATCGGCGGTTGTTTCAGAATGCAACAACGTTGGAAATCCCATGGAATGGTGGGTTGATACGGGTGCAACCCTTCACATATGTACTGATAAGGATATGTTCACATCCTACATTCCAACCGAGGGAGAAAAACTGTTTATGGAGAACTCCTTATCTTCCAAAGTGGAAGGACAAGGTAAAGTGATATTGAAGATGACATCAGGAAAGGAACTTAGCCTCAACAATGTTCTTCACGTACCGGATATTCGCAAGAACCTTGTGTCAGGTTCTTTGTTAAGAAAGAATGGCTTTAAATTAGTATTTGTTTCGGATAAGTTTGTACTTACCAAGAACAATATGTATGTTGGCAAAGGCTATGTAAAAGATAGACTATTCAAAATGAATGTCCTAACTATTGTACCGAAAGTTATGAATAAAACGTCATCTTCCATTTATATTTTTGAGTCATCTAATTTATGGCACCATAGATTAGGACATGCAAACTTTAATTCAATACGCAAGTTAATGAATTTAAGTTTACTTCCGAATATGTATTTTAATAATGGAAAATGCGAAACATGTGTAGAGGCAAAAGCGGCCAAAGCACCTTTTCATTCGGTTGAACAAACTACAACACCTTTAGAACTAATTCACACGTATGTGTGTGATTTAAAGTTCGTACAAACAAGAGGTGGTAAAAAGTATTTCATCACGTTCATAGATGATTGTACAAGGAACTGCTATGTATACTTGTTGAAAAGCAAAGATGAAGCTTTGGAAGTGTTCAAATACTACAAAATCGAAGTTGAAAATCAACTTGGAAAATGAATAAAAATGATTCGTAGTGATAGAGGTGGAGAATACGTTGCACCATTTGAGGAATTTTGTGCAGAATTTGGAATCATTCATCAAACTACTGCACCATATTCACCTTAATCAAATGGGATTGCTGAACGTAAGAATCGAACACTAAAAGAAATGATGAATGCAATGCTAATAAGTTTGGGCTTGGGGGAAGCTATACTTTCTGCAAATCATATCCTAAATAAGATACCACACAAGAATAAGGTTGAATCACCTTACGAGTTATGGAAAGGTCGGAAACCTTCATACAAATATCTCAAAGTGTGGGGATGCTTAGCAAAAGTACAAATATCCAAACCTAAACAAGTTAGGATTGGACCAAAGACAATTGATTGTGTCTTTATTGGATATGCAATCAATAGTAGTGCATATCAATTCTTGGTTCATAAATCCGAAGTGTACATATCGATTCTTGGTTCATAAATCCGAAGTACTTGATGTACACGAAGGTACTATTATTGAATCAAGAAATGCGGTCTTCTTTGAAGATAAATTTCTTTATAAAGTAAAGGAAGTAAGTTCAATTAAACGAACTTATGATCATTTGCATGGAAATGACGATAATCTTCAAATAAATGAAGAACTGAGACGTAGTAAAAGGCAACGAATTCTTAAAACATTCGGTCCAGAATTCGTAACCAATTTACTTGAAAATGATTCGAGGACATTTGATGAAGCAATGTCCACTCCCGAAGCTCTTTTTTGGAAAGAAGCTGTACGTAACGAAATTGAATCCATCATGAGTAACCATACTTGGGAATTAGTTGAACTCCCTCCGGGAAACAAAGCTTTAGGCTACAAATGGATATTCAAAAAGAATTTGAAATCGGATGGATCAATAGATAAATACAAGGTTAGATTAGTAGCCAAAGGGTATAGACAAAAGGAAGGCTTCGATTTCTTTGATACTTATTCACTGGTGACAAGAATCACGTCTATACGTGTCTTGATTGCAATCACGGCATTGCATAATCTTGAAATACATCAAATGGATATTAAAACTGTATTTCTAAACGGTGAATTAGAAGAAGAAATCTATATGGAACAACCCGAAGGGTTTGTTGCACCGGAAAATGAAAAGGTGTGTAAACTTGTAAAATCTTTGTATGGATTAAAACAAGCACCGAAGCAATGGCATGAAAAGTTTGATAAAACTATGTTGTCAAATGGCTTCAAAATCAATGAATGTGACAAGTGTGTCTACATTAAAAACACACCCGATGAATATGTGATCGTATGCCTATAAGTTGACGATATGCTAATTATGGGAAATAACTCAAAAGTCATTTCCTCGACTAAAAAAATGTTAACAAAACATTTTGACATGAAGGATATGGGAGTGGCGGATGTAATATTAGGGATTAAAATCTCTAAGACATCTGATGGTTTGTCCTTATCTCAATCACATTATATTGAGACTATACTTAAGAAGTTTAGAGCGTATGACGATAAACCAGTTAAGTCACCAGTTGACTTAAGTATACACTTAGCCAAGAATACTGGTGAACCCGTATCTCAATTGGAATATTCACGAGTCATAGGCAGTTTGATGTACATTACCAACTGCACAAGACCGAATATAGCATATATAGTCAACAAGTTGAGTAGATTCACTAGTAATCCAAATGTTGAACATTGGAAGGCATTAAACCGAGTTCTTAGATACTTAAGACATACGGTTGAATATAGATTACACTATTCAAGATATCCCGGGTTGTTAGAAGGATATACCGATGCAAATTGGATATCCGACACTAAGGATTCAAAATCCACAAGTGGTTATGTATTTACCATTGGAGGTGGAGCCGTGTCCTGGAAGTCTTCTAAGCAAACATGTATAGCTCGATCCACAATGGAATCTGAGTTTATTGCCAGATGCTCCTCCACCCGTTGCTCCATGAGATACTCCTATTCGCAAGAGAGATGCAAAAGCATCTGCATCCGGTACAAAAAAGTCAAGATCTTCGCGGAACTAACTGTGGTTCTAACTTCTAACTTTCTAATTATTTAGGTATGGATGATTGTATTAACTCTTACATTCTACTTTCCTTCACTTCAAACACTGCTTTACTTTTATTTTTCTCTTTCCTCCTTATTATTTTCTTTGGCGTTCTTCTTACAAAAGGAGGAGTAGTTAGGTATTTTTTAAGTTTGTGGTTGTTAGTTTGAGATTGTTATTTATACTTTGATGATGGTACTTTGTTGGTTAAACTTTGCTAGTATTTTTAGGTTTATGGTGGTTTGATGATTACACCTTGATGATATCTTGCTAAGGGAGAGCAATATTAAAGTTGTGGCTAATGTGTGTGTATTTGCATTTTTTTGTTAACTTCTTTGCAGGAGTTTTTGGTTTACACACTAAGGGGGAGCAATAACCCTTATATGTTGATGCTCATAGTTTCTATAATTATTCACATGCCATAACATACTTCACTCTTACATTAAAAATCTGATAGTTATGTATTTGTAATTAAGCAATGCCAAATGGGGAGATTGTTGGAAAAATATGTGTCATATTTTTCACTTTATATATCATGGCTTTCTTAATTAATATAACTAATTTTTAATGTTAAAAGAGTAGGTCAACGTTTTCGTTATGACTGGTCTGGATAACGCTAGTTCTGACTGACTGCATTGATAAACGGATTATTTTTCTAGATCATTAAAGCTGCATTTTTGTTCTGTTTCTATACACGAAATATTTTGATCACATGAATATTATTGACAGCTCTTTTAGTAGGTTAAAATATCTTCCTTTATTGTTTTGGATTTGTTTATGAAAAAAATATTCAAAGATAATCTTGAGTTTCCTAATTGCTTTCCTTCCACAAATCCATAATATATTTTCATGTATACTCTTTCCTACTAATTTTCTTGTCATTCTTGTTGCAGATTTTTAGGTAAGAAATAATTCTTAATTTGATTACTTCTTTTACTATAAGTAAGAGTACAAATCAATAAAGAATTAAGCTTTGAAAAATATATTTTGTGCTCTTGTTCTATAAGCTCTACAGCCGATTCTATTGATGAAAGAACAAGACATCAAGCTTCATTGATTCAATTTTAAAGCAAAAAAGTTTTCTTCAAACTCATAGAAGAATAAAAAACTAATTGGTGCTCAACAAACAATTTCATATCTTGTTTAAGCTACTTGACGTGAAGTTAAAAATAGGGGTTCTTAATCCAAGTGGTGGTTGTAGTCAAGTACAATAGGGAAGTGGCGATAAAGTCAAGACTTGTGGGTTTGATTCCACTTCATCAACAAGTCAGAAGAAGAATTATCAAAAGGAGTTGATCTGTTTTCTTTTGATTGTTATTTTGTTAATTTTGAGAAATTACAAAAACTGATACTATTGTATTTTTGAACACGATTATTAGTGGATTATTTTTACCCATAGCATGGGGGCCCGTGGATGTTTTCCTTCGGAGTTTACCACGTTACATCTTGTGTTTGTATTTAATTCTTTAAATTCAGTACTTAACAAGATTAAGTAAACGAACACTGCTGTGCGAGTTAGAACTGTTATCATTGTCACTTGCCAATTCTGACTACGATATATCTACTGCTTGTTTAATTAAGATTAAAATTATTATTAATTTAATTAATCTAGATTTTAGAACTTTCAGTGCAAAATTCATTGTGATTAGATAAATGTGAAATTGTATTATTATTAGTTCATTCTCTTCTTTATTTGCTTTAGTAATACACAAATCATTTTTTACTCTCACACTTGAATAAATGGAAATTGATTTCATGCTTTGTCAGGCACCTGGGATTCACTTTTCCAGAAAGCAAGACTAAAGATTGCAATGCTGGTCGAGCACTCATAAATTTGGAAATAGATTCTTATGTGATTCTATTGGATTTCGATTAATTTTTTTTACATTTATCTTGAATCTGTATATTTTGTTAAATGACTAGCTAAAATACGTATTTTCTCTTATCTCAGTGATGAGGAAGGATTTTTTTTTATGCATTGGATCTTGGTGTCGTGTGTTGAGAGTGCAATTGGGAGCGAAACAAGTTGGTATTGTTCATCAGAAATTCGTTGAGGCGTCAATATTTTTTTGTAGGATTAAATTGTTGGTAGCAAGGTTTTAAAAAACGTAAAGCATGGCTAGGCATGGAGGCCAAGTTTCAAGCTTTCTGGGCCTAGGCGGGGATAAGGCGTGAGAGAAGCGTGAAAAAGCATTTTTTTATTTTTAATATTGTTTTAAATATTAAAAAAAAAATATTTTTAACTAAAAAGCGCGCGCCTAGGTGTAAATAAGCACGCCTAGGCGTGACTAAGCGAGCCTAGGTGCACCTAGGCACGCACTTTTTAGTTAAAAATAGAGTTGACCAAAAAAGCCCGCGCCTATGGCCTAAACGAGACATGGAGGTCACGTTTCGCGCCTAGGCGCGCTTTTTACAACACTGGTTGGTAGACATAAAATAGAGAGAAGATAGTGAAAAGTGAAAATTTATTATGCACTTAGTGGAGGAGAAAGAAGACGAGTATTTTTGGAATAACTCGTTTTTATTATTGTGTAGATGGCTATTGGGTTGCTTTGCATTGGGCTTGGAACAAAATTAAGCTTGGCCCAAATCTTGGTGGATGGCCCAATGATGAATATCTAAGCATTTGGCTCATTAAAGAGGAACATTGAAGTCGCCCTTTGGAGATGTGATTACTATTGAAAAATGCGCGTGCTGGGAGATGGTGACCTGACTCTATGACGTTGGATTGAGGGCTACGTGAAACCTCTTCAAGAACCCTTTGTTTGTTCGTTGCACAATTATTTTTTTGATGAACTTTTTCTCTCATCATTTCTCTATTCTCTTTGATCTCTATGTGAAATCTTCTTGAGCAAAATACGTGTTGTTGTGAGATTTTGTTTCTATTGTCCTTAATGAATAGTAATTTGGGTGAAATCTATAATCATTGGTGTAATCTGGTTTTAAAGGGGTTCTGTGTTTTTGTTCGAACTATTTCTAAAAAATACTTGGTGTATTCATAAACTTGTGTCATATTAGTTGTGCTAGTGGATTTTGAGCACTAACTATATCTGTGGATGATCAAATCAGCTCAAATGTTCGCTTGCGTTAGGAAGAAACAATTCTTGGTGTTGTTGAGTTTTTTATTTATGTACTATTTTTGGCTTGGGATGCTTTATTGTGTTTAAATGTAGGAGAAAACAGTCCAAGCCCTATCTCACCACCATTACCACCCAAAAACCAATTTTACCACCACAAACACAAAAAATAAGAGGCCCACATGCCTACCGCCACCGTAAACAACAAACACCATTACATCTATTGTGTAATCAACACCACTACCACTTTCGCACACCATCTCCACATCAGCCACAATCTGCCACCCACTTTCTAATATTGTATCCACCAGTCATCACCACCACTACTGATACATAGTTCTCCTCTACCGCTCATTGTTCTTAAGCAGCACCACCTCTCCAACAACCCCTAATTTACAATCTACTACCACTTTCCAACCCCACCAATACACGTCCTGGATGGAGCTCCATGGTGCCAGCGATGCCATAATGTGCAAAGTTTTTCCTCCCACCTTTGGCGATAAATACCAGAGGTAGTTCAAAAAACTACCCCAGAGGTCGATTAGAAGATGGGATGATCTTGCCACTGTTTTCTTGGCCAGTTCATGGGATCAAGAGCTCGAACCATGCTAAAAGAGTGTTTGGTCAGCATCAAGCAATGAAGAAGTGAGTCCTTGAAAAACTACCTTATTAAAATCAATAAGCAATTATAGAGGTAGAGAAAATATCAAACGATGCAGCTTTAATGGCTACCCCATGCGGCCTAAGGGCTAGGACAAGGTTTTGGTGGTTCGTCCACGAAGAAGGTCCAAAATCCTACCATGAGTTCTGAAGCAAGATAGAAAAGCATATCAGTGCAAAAGATGCCACTCCAGACCAAGAAGAAAATTAGACTAAAATCAGGAGCGTACAACAGCCTAAGAAAAGAAATAGAACAAGAGGTCCATACCAGTTAAAAGAAATGAGCATCGTAAAGCAGAGTGACCTCGTCCATATCTAAAGCACTTGTAGGAGTACCATCCCTTGAACGCTTTATTGGACTTCATGAAAGTAAAGGATAAAGAGTTTTTTCGCAGACCCTCACCACTAAAGAAGAACTGTGCAAATCTCAACCAGAGAAAATGATGTCATTACCACAAGTGGGCAGGTTGGTATACAGATGAATGTTAAGATTTACAAGAAAAAATCGAAGCACTAATCATGCGAGGGTAGCTACGTGAGTTCATAGCTAAGACAGGTGATGCGGTAGGAATTCCATGATAGGACAAGGCCAATGCCCTTCCTCCGTCTTTCCCGCCTAATAGAATATATCACCCTAGGGCTAAGATTCGAATGCTCGTAGGAGGAAATTAGCATGCCAATGGATTTAGAAGAGAGCAGTGTAGGTATGCGATGGAAGCAGAAAGTGGGGACTATCATGAAGCTAACATCAATTGACTAATCTAGGAGTTGGTAACGGAATAGAATGGTATGACTTACCGAGGAAGATTCCCAAGACGTCCTAGAAATAACATCATAGATATTCTTTGGTCATCACCAATGCCGGTAGTAGGGATTAATATCCATATAACACTTATGGACAACGGAAGTTCCATCAATATCTTGTACCTGAAAACCCTAGACCATATGGCAATATCAGAACGGTACCTAAAGCTATTCTCTAAATCGAGGTAGGGCTTTACAAGTGATTACGTCAAGTCAAGAGGACAAAATCAACTTATGATAGAACCAGAGAAACCTCCACGCCTGTGAAGAACGATCATTGACTGAAGGTTGTACTCTACGGAGTAATGCCCTTTAGGCTGAAAACTACTGGTACAATGTTTGCGGGAAAACATAGAAGTATATGTTGATGACATGCTCGTAAGAATAATAAAGGCCGGAGACCACATCCAACACCTAGCAGAGATGTTTGGGATGTTACACAATTATAAAATAAAGCTCAATCTCCTTAAGTGTACGTTTGGTGTTGATTCTAGTAAATTTCTAGGATACATGGTTAATCAGCAAGGAATCAAAGCCAACCCTGAGAAAATCTGAGCAATCATAAAAATGAAGACTTTAACTAATCAAAAGAAGAGCAAAGATTTACACGATGGATAGCCATCATCAACTGTTTCATCTCTAAGGCAACTGGCCATTGTAGGCCATTCGTCAATATACTCTGAGGAGGAAAGAAATTTGAATGTTCAAAAAAATTCCAGCAAGCATTTAAAGGGCTTAAGAAATAGCTAGTCCAGTCATTGCTATTATCCAAGCCCAAAGACGAAGATGAACTTTTTTTATATCTGGCTGTCTCTGAGCATGCAATAAGTGTCGTGCTCACCAGAAGCATGGACGGAGTCCAATATCTTGAGTATTTTGTTAGCCAATCCCTCTATGAGGCTTAACTACGCTACTCTTCAATGGAAAAATTAGCATTCACCCGAATCACGTCCTCAAGAAAGTTGAGGCCCTATTTTCTACAGCATTCCATCGAGGTCTTAACCAAGTATCTGCTAAGGCAAGTCCTGTAGAAGATTAACATTTCAAGACAAATGATGAAGTTGGCAGTAGAGCTAAGACAATTTGATCTCTCCTACAAGCTGTCAACCGCCATTAAAGCTCGAGTATAGCCATATTTTCTAGCAAAGTTCAACCTAGAATATGTAGAAATAGAGCAACGTTAGAACATCCCCTATGAATTATTTTTAGACAAGCCCTCTACCAAAATTTAATCTAGGTCACGGACCATATTGGTCAGTCTATACCACTACCACTTCTATCAAGTACTAAACTTTGACTTCAAATCTTCCAACAATGAAACAGAGTACGAAGCCCTGATAGCCTGACTATGGTGGACAAAGAGATAAAGATAGCTAAGGTGATCATGTACAGTGATTTCCAACTCATAGTTAAGGATAAGATGGTGTCTTACCTTCAAGTAGTCTAGAGAAAATTCAATAATTTTGAGGGCATGGAAGTAAAATATATTCATTTATCCCAAAACAACCATGTAAATGCACTATCTCGCCTCGCAACCAACAATGAGGTAGAATAACTTGACAGCATCCCGTTTGGAAGAATGAGGCAGGCGAAAATTGAGAGCAATGAAAGCATCGCAATGGTTGTAGACCCTAAGCCAACATGGATGGATAAGATAGTATGCTTTTTAAAGAATTAAAGGGCATTGATCAACTCGATTGAGGCTTGTAGAGTAAGAATTATGCGTGATATACACTATTAGATGGTGTTCTTTACAAAAGAGGATACGCAACTCCATTTCTAAGGTGCAGAAAATACATTACGCCCTATGGGAAGTACAAAGGATGGCAATTTAACCCGAGACCCCACCCCACCCCACCCCACCCCAATTAATTAATGGGTAATAAGATTGGGTGCGGGTCCACTCTTAATGATAATTTTTAAAGAAAAAATATAAAATAAAACTCCAAAAGACAAAATTTTGATGGGAATGGGATTCAAACCTAGGTTGGAAATGTTAAATTACAAAGCTTAACCACTATATCACAACTCCAATCTTGCATTTTTTGTTTTTGTTTTTGTTTGCTACAAACATTATAACAAATTCTTATTAACTAACCTTAAAATTCCTAATCCTGTATTCCTATTTCAATTTCATACGATCCCAATTCCCAAACGTGCCTCTCTCTCTCTCTACCTCTTTAAAATCTACTGATGTGCCGCCAATATTTTCTCTCAATCGGCCACTGTTGAGCCAACTGTCACCGCCATCGCCATCGCCATCACCATCGCCATCGCCATCGCCATCGCCATTCGGACTCGCACTCCTGTCTTACTTGGTGAGATTAATAGTTTTATCTTCATTTAATCCACAAAATATTATCTTGTTTTTACCTTAACAAAATATCTTCTTTATAAAAGAAATCCTACAACATTGGTAGTTTAATGGAGGAATCTTGCTGTAGTCAATCTGTTTTAGCTAATTCATGTCCTCACTCTTGAACTCAATATGTTGATCTTTTGGGGTCTTGCCGATTAAAAGTAGAGAGCAGAGATATAAACAGTATAATTTAGTTGCCTTCATCGTTGGTGGTGTTGGTAATCATAAGTTATTTTAGCCTATAGAATTCCACTAATAATTGTTTCGAAAGAAAACTTTCGAATATATTCCACTTCTTCCCGTTTTCACCTCCGCATTCTATCATTGAAGTATATATTTAGGTTGTAAGCTTTTGGCTCTCCCACCAAAAACCTTGTTTCTTTATTTTTACCTTTCATGTTGTGTGTTGCAACCTTTGGCCGCAAGATGTATAGGCATTCAAGTATTGATTTCTTGGTTCTCATTTTATTCATTATTTGTTGGCTTGTTGGATTTGTAATTATTGATGCATAAAATAATCTCAAAATAAAGGCCTAAAACAAAGGCCTAAAATAGGAGGCCCAAGCATGAAGCTTGAGCGAATTATCAGGACGAGGTCCAGAATTTTCCAAGCATGTAAAAGTCTGAACGACAGGACAAAATGGAGGAAGACTTGGGTGAATGAAGTAATAACTGCATCTACTGCATCGCGCAATTAGTGGAGTAGTTTTACACGTGGCCCATAATCTAAAGTAACCATTAGTTAAAAGAAAAGACATTATGGTAGTTATGAGAAGTTATTTTAAAAGACGTGCTATGAAGTAGTGGTCAGTTATGGGCAAAAATTGTACAAATGATGATCAATGTTTAAATGAGGCAAATCAACTGAAAAGAAGACGGAGAACAACTCTCTCACAAAGAAACATGTGAATTTACGTTTGAAGTTTTTTGCTTTCTATTTACGAACCCTATAATTTCGTATGCTTGTGCCCCTTGGAGGCAAGTTGTATAATATAGTCTTTCAATTTAAACACTCCTTGTTGGGCCATTGTCTCAAAAGGTCTCGTTTCTTACATATCATATGAGTAATCTTTTAATTGTTAGAACGAATAAAAAAATGCGCAAAACAATTTGGTACGCCTGCTACGACCTTTGGTGTTAGAAAGATTTGAAGCATCATGTCTCAAAAGGATTCCGGCAAGGAGCCAGCAAACCAACAATTTGTCCACTCTATAATTGAACAATTTGAGGGTCAACAAGGTACCCTGGAGGTGGAAAGACCAAATGTTAGTCGTTACAAGCCAATTATGGAGTTGAGCCCCCGCACCATGCTTACATTACTGGGCGAACTCACGCAAGACTTCGTTGAATAGGTAAGTCTACAAAACACTTATAATGTAGAAAGACTCACTCAAAATGGAAACAATCCTTATGACAATATGGCCAATCAATTGAGTATATTGATCAAACTTATGAACAAAATGGTAGGCCAAGTGTGTTAATCAAATCCTTTGGGTGAAGTCTCATAGGTAATGGCTCACCAATTGTATATACGAGCTAATGAGTAGAAACACCTCATATGGGACCATTCACAACCAACTTAGGGGGTGCTGGAACGTCTAACATGGGGGATAGCCCTAATAAAAGAGAAAATGTTCAATATATGGGACAAAATGCTACGCATGTTAACGATGGGGGAAACCCACACAATAATGGACCAAAAAATGGCGCATTCATGCCCAATATAGGGCCAAACCTTGTTAGGCCTCAAGCTATGCCGAACGTACATCAACCCATAGGAGTTCTTTTTTATCCCAATGCCATATTGAAAGATCAAGTTGTAGAAATGATGCAAGATCAATTGGCTTTTAGAATACGGCGAGTTAATTGGCCAATGTACAAAAAGCCTTACCCAGATTGGGTACATCAAGTGTATCCTTGGCCTAGAGGTTATAAGGTTCTCGAATTTTCTTTGTTCACTAGCCTAGGAGAAGTATCCACTTTGGAACATATAGGGCGTTTCACGTTGCAATGTGGCAAGGTTACTGACTTTCACAAGATGATAAGATTCCCAAATTTACTAATTGGGTAGCCTTTTCATGGTTCATTAACTTTCCAGCAAATTCTGTCCAAACTTGGCAACAATTAGAACAATTATTTCACGCCGAGTTTTACAAAACTAAATTAGAATTCACTTTAGCAAATTTAGCAAATTTGCATCAAATGCCAAATGAATGGTCTGAATCATTTCTTCAAATGTTTAAAATAGCCAAGAACATGAGTTTTGTTCTTTTGTCTGAAAAAGAGTTTGTCAAAATCGCTCAAAGTTGTTTGAATTTTGATTTAAAAAAGAAATTATAAGATAGGAAATTTCCCAATCTCTTTCAACTTAGCGCAGATGTGATAAGGTATGAGTGATTGTTAAGAAATGAGGAACAAATGAAGAATTCTAGTAAATGGACATATTACAGAGACCTAAATTTTGACATCCACGCTATTGATACTAGTCAAGATCAGGCCGAAACCGAAGTATATTTGGCCGAATTGGTCAAATGAGACACTTATGCGTGCCCTATGTTGACCAAGTTAGAAGTGCCTATTAAGAATGAGCCAACAAAAGAAGAAATAAAAAGGCTAGAACATTATCATTTGATGTAACAAAAGTCAATGTAATAGTTGACTGATTATATAAAGATAAACAAATAAAACTGGGCGATAAGCATAAGTTGCCAAACTCTGAGCAAATTAAGGGTAAAAAATATTGTAATTGGCATAATGCAAGGTCTCACACAACCAATAGCTTCTTGGTTCTTCGTCATGTGTTGCAAGATGCCATTGAGTCATGGTGAATCACTTTTGAGTCAAAGAAGAAGATGACAGCGGATGAAAATCCATTTCCACGGCCAGTAGGTGTCAATATGGTCATCCCAAATTTTGACAAGCTTTGTCTCCCAAAATTCAAGTTAGTAGTTGATGATGGAGATGACGAACTACGTCCCAGTACCTTTGAGCGTCTGAAATGAAAGGCTATGGTAAAAGAAGAATGAAGCCTATGTTTTAGGTTCCAGAAAGAAATTGGCAAAGCTACAGAAACTTCTTTGGTTTCTTGGTGCACAAAAGGAGAATTGATTTTGATAAAAATAAAGCAAAGGCCAAACCGCCTAACAATAAAAAATAGTTGCAAAGATTTTTGGGACAGGTCAATTTTTTAAGGCGTTTCATTTCTAACTGTGCAGGACGAACAAAAGTGTTTTTGCACTCAAATGTCACGACGAATTTGTCTGAAATGAAGAACACCAAAAGGCTTTTGAACACCAAAAGGCTTACTTGTCAAATCTACATGTCTTGGTGTCACCTATTCAAGGATGGCCAATGAAGATATATATATATTGACCAAGCAAGAGTCTATAGCTGGCATGGTCACTCAGATGACCAATTAGGCAAGAAAAGAGCAGTCTATTATCTTAGTAGACAGATGACTAAATGTGAATGTAATTATGCAGCTATAGAAAAGTTATGTTTAGCTCTTTATTTTACATGTACAAAATTAAGGGCATATCTTCGACCTGTGACAGTATATTTAGTATGTAAAGTAAATCTAATCAAGTATATGTTTTCTTGTCCTATTTTTCATCAAATGATGACTTTAGCTTTGTCTGAATTTGAAATTCAATATGTGCCACAAAAGACCATTAAGAATCAAGCACTAGCTAATTTTTTGGCCGATCACCCATGTGTTAATGTTCCAAGTGAAGTTGAGTTGAAAATTGACTCGTGTGAAATAAAACCTTGGACATTATACTTTGATGGTTCAAAAATTGCCAAGGGTACACAAGTTGGTGTAGCGTTAATAGATGCATTTTGTGTAAATTATCAATTCTTTTTTACATTAGGTGATTTATACACCAATAATTAGGCGAAGTATGAGGCACTTATTGTGGGCCTAGAGTTATTACTAGAAATGGGAATAAAAAACATGATCATTAAAGGTGATTCGTATTTCGTAATTAACCAATTGGCTGGCACGTTCAAATGCCAAAGTAGCTCTGTTATAAGCTTGTATGAAATCGCTCATGAGTATTGGAAGAATTTGACCAAGTGGAGCTTCAATATGTGAATAGAATATATAATGATTTAGCGAACGAATTAACCTAAATGGGCTAGCCAAAGGGGTCCACTACCAATAGGGGAAGCAGAAGATCTTAATTGGTCTTGGAGGGTGGCCATGCCTCTATAAAGAGCAGCCAAAACAAAAGATCAAAGGTTTAAAGGCTTGCCATGGGCGAGTTCATTGGAAATAGGCAAGTAACCTATGGAAGGCTTAATACTGAGGACATAGATAACGAACTTACATAGCTAGTAATAGAAAAAAGCTACGCGTTCAAAATGATTAGGCTCAGCCGCAGTATTATTGCAAAATGTTTATAGTTGCTTAGTGTGTATGGGTAACAATCATTGCAGGGGATATTGTGGTACCAACAGAGGGTAGATTGGTTAAGGCACTAATGTCCCTAAGAGTGACAGACATGGGACCCAGAGGAAAGACAAAAGTTTTGTAGTCAGAAGCCCAAAAGCACAAGGCAATGGAAAATAAAGTGGGGTCAAAAGCAAGGATATCAAGAGTAAGCTCTAACAAATCCAAGATCCGAGCTCGCTCAAAAAGCTCTCTTGTAGAGCCATGGCCAACCATACTTTTATGCCAAGCTCAGAAACTAGTGTCTGATTTGGGCCTAGTGTGTATGCCAATACTGTGAAGTGAGGCTAACGGAAATAGCTCAAGGAAAGAAAAGGTTTGAGCCGTAGGAAAAAATTGGGCGACAGGTGAACGTCCAACAACGTCGGCAGTATTAAACGAAGGGCCAAGGTGAAATTCGTGATTTTGAGTGTTCACTCGTAGTAAACAACTAGGACTAATGAAGGGTTGAGAAAGTAAAGTTTGAAATTCCTTAAAAGAAAGAATTTTTTGTTGCCATTGTAGGTGAGAGCAAGAATAACAATGGTGTTCTTAGTTTTTTTTTGAAAAGGTAAAAGTGTAAGTACGCAGATATGGAGAAGAAAGGTGAAAAGTGGGGTTTATATTGAGTAACGACGTGGCGAAGGACGACGTGGAAAAATTTTCGCTGAGAAAGAAGTACACTCCAGTGCCACCAATAGAGGGAACGCCAAGGGGTTTTTGTACTTTTGGGGATTTCAAAAGTTGTAGAAAAAGTGCAAAGTCTTGAATATGGGAACATTAATGATTAAGATTAATTCATCCATATTAGAAGGTAATTGTTGATGCACAAAATATTCCCAACATAAAGGCCTAAAACAAAGGTCTAAAATAGGAGACCCAAGCATGAAGCTTGAGCGAATTATCAGGAAGTCATCCAGAATTGCCCAAGCATGTAAAAGCCTAAACGACATGGCGAAATGGGGCAAGGCTTAGGTGAATGAAGTAATAATTGTATCGCACAGCTAATGGAGCAGTTTTACATGTGGCCCATAATCTAAAGTAACCGTAAGTTAATGGAAAAGATATTATGGCAGTTATAGGAAGTTATTTTAGAATAAGTGCTATGAAGTAGTGGTCAGTTATGGGCGAAAATTGCGCAAATGGTGATCAATGTATAAATGAGGCAAAGCAACTAAAAGGAAGAAGGAGAACAACTCTTTCACAAATAAATATGTGAATTTACGTTTAAAGTTTTTTACTTTCTATTTACGAACCATATAATTCTGTGTGCGTGTACCCCTTTGAGGCAAGTTGTATAATATAGTCTTTCAATTCAAACACCCCTTGTTGGAACATTGTCTCAAAAAATCTCATTCCTTATACATCATCTGAGTAATCTTTTAATTGTTAGCACGAATCAAAAAACGTGCAAAAAAGTAATCATGGTCATGTCTCATTTGATAGTTATAGTTAAATGTCAACAAACATTTGTTAGTGTATTATAATAAATTTATATGTTGTCTAATATATGTTGTAACGCCCCGAATTTTCTCAACCTGGAGGGTCACTAAAATAATCTCTAAAATATATATGACGAATCTAAATAATATTTCCTATGCCCTTGAAGGGTTTTAAAAATGAAATTGATGCGGAAAATTAACAAGCGTGCAAGAGAAAAGGATTTTCTTTAAAACTTCATAGTTTTGTCTATACTATGATAGGTGTCGCCACCATTTATTAGACCATTCAAACGAACTCCAAAAATTTTGAAATTTGAACTGTAGATACTTGGGACTACGGACTACAACATGTTAAAATTTCAAACTTTATCGACGTCATTTGGTAGGTGAAAAAGATAGCCGAAGATGATTGAAAAACTGTCCGTTCAAACATCCATAATAAATTCATCCGATGCAATTTTTTTGAGTGATTCCAATTTCTGGTATTAGAAAACATATAGGGCTTTCCATAGCCACTGATTGCACTCAAAAAATCCAACTGTGGAAAAAGTTATGATTTTTCAAAAAGAGGACAGTAAACTAAAAATTCTGAAAAATGAAACTAGGCAAGTTCATAAAATTTTGAACGACAATTAAAACAATAACTGGTTTCCGTACATTTTACATAATTAATTACTAAATAAAATAATTAAAATATAATAATTACATCATAAATGACTCGATCATTTCAACGTCAAAACATAAACTAAATAAGACTTTCCATGACAAGCTCGTTAGCCTACCGCCATCGCATCAACGCCGATCAGTTCAATCTGAAAATTTATTCGTTTGGGGGTGAGTATTTCATAAGAAACACTCAGTAGCAATACTTATGACAGTTGGAAAATTTTACTTAAACATGAATTCGACATGCCATGATTTTTGAAACGTACATCATATCATAAACATTGGTAGCCGGCACCACATAACATCATCATCATCATCATACGTGATTTCTTTCAATCACAGACATGTTAAAGTGATTACTTTCAATCACTATCATAAGTTCCTTCATAAATAAGTTTGCATGACATTCAAATAACATCATAATTTTTTCGAAACTTCATTTCAAAATCACAGTAAAAACGTTAAGTAAAACTACCTCGAGAATGAGTTTTCGGTTGAAGTTTTTGATGGATGAAAATTCATTTCTGCAACTTCCAAAATCAAGACCCGTACACTATATATATAGATGTATATATATAAGGAACTTTAGTGTATTAAGAGCAAGGTTAAGTCCCTTTTCTCGCTGGCCAATGAAGTGGTGAAGATTCTTTGGAATTGCTGCTTCTTTGGACCGAAAATGATGAAGGAGAAAATGAGTTTTTGCTTAACTTAGGGACTGGTTTCTGGGCTGCTTTATAGACGAAATTGGGGTGAGAAAGTGGAAGTGTTAAAGGAAATAAAAGTTAGAACTTATGGCTAAATCTGGGGACCGAAACTTGAGTGCAAAGGAGAGCCGAAATTGGGATATATGTGGGTGAAAACTCTCTGTAAAAATGGCAGCAAAACGGACGTTTTCTTATGATTTTGCTGGGGAAAATGGCCAAATTTTGGGACATTATTGGGGAAAAAATTGGTTAACCAATGAGGGTAAGTGGGAGGAATAAAGTGGGAAGTTGTGGAGCAGTTAGATGATCATAGAAATTTCTTTGGTTTGGTTTGGCCGGGAGAAATATCCACACGCATGAGGACGTTTTCTTTTCTAATTTTGGGGAAACCTTGACCTTAGGGTAGGTTAATGAGGTGGAGAAATGTAGTTAATTGGTGATGGGAGAGTGGGTGAAGAATGGAATGAACATGGCTGCAAAAAGAAAGGTTGTTGGACAGTTTTTTTTTCTATAATGGGAGGCAGTTTTATTGCTTATGTAGGGGCTGTTTGTTTGCTGGAAATGGCATAATTTAAAGGGTTGTTTGGCTAAGTATTTTTTTGTGTCGAAAAGTAAATCGACTTTGGCTAAGAAAGCGAAAGTAAATGGTCGGGATTATTATTATTTTTTTAGATAGAATCAGAGAATAAGTTTTAAAATTTAGGCTATAAATTATTTCATTCAACTTGAAATTAAAACTTACCAAATAAAATAGAATAAGGTTCGTTTTCAAATAATTTCAATAGACGTCGACTAAAATTTTGAAGCAAACATGCACAAAATTTAAACATAATCAAAATTTTTAAAATAAATCATGGGGTACGAAGCGACGCCGAAAGTAAGAAATTTTTATTTACTTGAAATTGAAATGCGAAAAATTTGGGTTGTTACATATGCTTTGAGTCTACCTATAAAATTGTAATGTAGACTCCAGTGCACTTTATTTCAAGATGTAGAACAAGAGCATAGTTCAATTGAAAATACACTCACTACTCTGCAAGCACCTCGTGATAGTTCAATGGCAACGACAAATACTAGCATTCCTCCATCATTATCGGCTGACGAAAATTCGAACCAAAATCCAATAACCATAGATTTATATAGAGATAATACAATGGATCCTGGTGTAGTTGGTAGAAAAATAAAGGTTATATATCTCACGTATGGAAACACTTTAAGCTCAAAATTATTTTAAAAAAAATCAAGGCTATTTGTAATTATTGTTGAGCAAAGTTGGTAAGTCAAAGTAAAAATGGAACAAATCATTTGAAAAAACATCTAGATAGATGTACCCTCTGTAACTGTAAGCAAAGTGATATTAGGTAGTCAATATTGAACCCTATAGAGCAGATGTCTAGAAAGGTGGTTATGGGACTTACCATTTTGATCAAAACCATGCTACAACGGAATTAGGAAAAATGATTATTTTACATGAATATCTCATATGCATGGTTGAGCATGTTAGGTTTAGGAATTTGGTAAAATCTATTGAACTGCTATTTAAAGTTGTGTCTCAAAATATCATTAAAGTGACATTTTGAAGATTTATGATTTGGAGAAAGTGAAAATGATGAATTTATTGGATGACATCAAGAGTAGAATTGCCGCAACCACGGACATATGGACTTCAAACCAAACAAGGAGTTTCATGGCTATCACTACACACTTTATTGATGATGCTTGGAGGGTTTAAAACCGAGTTATGAGGTAAACATTAAGCAATTCAAAGTAGAATATTTTCATTTTTGCTTTAAAATTTTAACATTGTTGTAATTATTTTGTTTTATTTTTTTATGTAGGTTCATATATGTTACTTGTCCACATACGGCAGAATCACTATCTATCATTCTATACGAAAGATTATTAAAATTGAAACATTGATTATAAGTTATCTACTCTCACTATTAATAACTTCTCAACGAATGACGCTATGATCAATATCCTTCAGGATAATAAGTTTTCTGGTGATTCACTTTTGACAAACGGTGATTTCTTCCAAATGTAGTGTTGCGCGCATATATTGAATGAATTGTGAATGAGGGTTTAGGAAACACTGAGGGAGTGTTGAAAAAATTCGTGAGAGTGTTTCTTTCTGAACATCAACGCCAAAAAGATGGGAATAATTGAGAATACTGCACGTCAGCTTAAAATGGTTGTGATAAAAAGTTAGTACTTGATTGTAATGTTAGATGGAATTCTACATATATCATGCTTCATACTACTTCGGAGTACATTGATGTTTTTTTCTCGTTTGAAGCAAAGAAAAACCCAGTATAAGAGTTTGCCTAGTGATCAAGACTAAAAGTTGGCCAAAGAAATTTGTAAAATGTTAAAGTTGTTTTATGTAGTAACTGAATCGTTTTCTGGAACTAAGTATCCTACAACAAATCTAGTTTTTCAAAAATTTGTGAAATAAAGTTGCTACTTAGACTACTTCTGCTTATTCTAATATTAGAGTGATGGCTTTAAGTATGATTGAAAATTTTGAGAAATATTGGGATGAGATTCAAGGGATATTAGCTATAGCAACCGTTTTGGATCCTATGTTTCAAATGATGTTGGTAGAGTATTATTTCCATAAAATCTATGGAAATGAATGTGCAGTGGTTGAAATTGTCAACGTCGATTTACTTTTTTGAATAGTATCTCAATATATGGAAAAACGTGATTCAAGTGTGAATGTTCTTCAATCTTCATCTTCACATTCCCATTCTGGGATTTTTTTCAAGTGTTGAAGTAGTGGATGAGTTGGAAGATTTTCATTTATTTGTTACCAAGAAAGTTAGAACTAGTAATGTGAAATCAAAGGTTGACATATTTTTAGAGGAGTCAATTTTGCCTAGGTATAGATAAAATTGGTAGAAAGCAAATTCAAACAAATACAATACTTTACAAAAAAACCTGTAAAAGATATATTGGCCATCCATGTTTCTACAATTGCTTCTGAGTCTGTATTTAGTACAAGTGGCAGATTTGTAAGTCCGCATAAAAGTAGACTTCATTCGAAGACGTTGGAGGCATTGATGTGTGCTCAAAACTGGTTGTGGGCTGATATTCATGGTCTAGTAAAAAGCATTTAGTAGCTTTCATATTTATTATTTTTGACATTTTATTTATTGTTAACAAATTATATTTTATTATTAGAAAACTCTCCCGCATTATCATCACACACCAAATCTTGTTCTACTATCACTCAAGAGGATATTAATGACAAGGTAGTCTTATTTATTTTTATTTACGATGTTAAAATCTATTTATATTATAATAGTTTTCAACATACGTACTTTTCTTCCTCATTATACAAGAATCATTTACTTTCGAGTATTTAAAAACTATGCAAGGAGAATAATGAAAATTGTAAATTTCAATTTGTCGTTATACATGAATCATTTACTTCGGTATTTGTCAATTTCAATTGTTATTATTGTTGAACTTTGTGAATTGTGTATTACTCGAAACAATTTGATTGTATTGGGTTGTATTCTCTATATTTTTGTTGTGATTTCAATTTGATATTTTGAAGATGGGACAAGTTGTTAGTTTTTACGTTGTATGCTCAGATTTATGATTTATCTTTAATTTTTCAATGTCTAAATTAAAATATTTCTTATATAGGAATTGATTTAAAAGAATTGAATGAGGTTTGATATTTATATTTTTCCAAGTTAATTGTTAAAAATTTAATGGTTTGCTTGATAAGTTTTTAAACCAAATGGTTTGTTTGTTTTTAGTTTATAATAAAAAAATTAAACTAGGGCATACAGTGACGCCAACTGGATATCAGATAGAGATGAATCTAAATTCACTAGTAGCTATGTATTTACTCTTGGTGGTGGTGCTATATCTTGAAAATCTTCTAAACAAACTTGTATTGCTCGGTCAACTATGGAATCCGAGTTTATTGCTTTAGATAATGCAGGAGAAAAAGCGGAATAGCTTAGAAACTTCTTAAAAGATATTCATATATGACCAACGCATGTGCCTGCTATATGTATTTATTGCGATAACCAAGCAACTATAGCCAGAGCAAAAAAAAAAAATTAGGTAAGAAACACATAAAGTTGTCTTCCACTAATGAGACTTATTTGTGGCACCTTCAACTTGGTTACATTAACCTTAATAGAATTCAAAGATTGGTAAGGAATTGTCCTTTAAGTGAATTAAAGGTGTAATCATTGCTGGTCTGTGAATCTTGTTTCGAAGGTAAAATGGCCAAGAGACCATTTACATCTAAAGAACATATGGCTAAAGAAATCTTAGAATTATTGCACTATGATGTTTGTGGACCAATTAGTGTCCAGAATAGAGATGGATATGAGTACTTCATCACTTCCACAGATGAATACTCAAGATATGGCTATGTGTACCTAATGGCTCGCAAGTCGAAAGCCCTTAAGAAATTTAAGGAATTTAGGACTGAAGTAGAAAAATAATTAGGTAAGAACATTAAGACACTTCGGTCAGATTGAGGTAGAGAGTATCTATCCCCACGACTTTAGAACGTACTTATTAGAGAATGAGATTCTATCTCGAATAAATGCTCCATGTACACCCCAACAGAATGGTGTCTCAGAAAAAGGAAAAATAGGACCTTGTTAGACATGATTAGGTTTATGTTGTGCTTTTCGACCCTTGCTACATCATTTTGGAGATATGTCCTACAAACTGTGATACTTATTGAACATGGTTCCAACTATGTCTGTCCCTGAGACACTCCTAGAATTGTGGAATAGGTGTAAGACTAATGTAAAATATATTTGGATATGGAGTGCTTAAGAGAAAGACGAATAAGATGGAATCGAGATAAAAAGTATGCATTTTTGTAGGATATCTTAAAAGAACAAGAGGATATTACTTCTATAGTCATCAGGACTAGAAAGTATATGTAAGTACAAATCCAACCTTTTCATAGATCAGGTATACGGAAGAACGTAAATCCAAGAGTATGGTTCTTTTGGGAAAATGAGAGGAAACACTCACAGCTCATCTATTCCACAGATCCGCATTGAACCTACTCAAGAAGAATTCATGCCACATTTACCAATAGTTCTTAGGTATAGTGGAAGACAAATAGAGATTTCACCTGCCACACCTACTGACTTGCTAGCACTAGAGGTAACAAAGGATTGGTTCTCAACTGTTCAGTCACCATATGGTATTGAGACATAATACTTGGGAATCAGTGAGAAAACAATTACAACTTTCAATCAACCAAGACCCACCACCATTTAGACGTAGTGGGAGAACCACTCAGTTACCCTTCAAATACTTATTTTATGGAGAATCTTTTGAGGTAGTCTCTATCGAGCAAGAAGATGATCCCACATTGTATAAGAAAGCTCTAAGGGATGTAGACGCTAACAATGGAAAAGTTCCATAGATTCAAAAATGAAATGTGTACACTAACTCAGTCTGAGATCTTGTAGATGCACCTAATTGGGTAAAAGCAATAGCGTGCAAATGGGTCTACAAGAAGAAAAGAGGAGCATATGGAAATGTGAAAACTTTGAAGTTAGACAGGTCGTTATAGGTTTTATCCAATGAGAAGGTATCAATTATGAAGAAACCTTCTCACTAGTGGCCAATAATGTTAAGTCTATAAGAATCATCTTATCCATTGAAGCTCATTTTGATTATAAGGTGTGGCAAATAGACGTCAAGACAGCTTTCTTTAACGAGAATCTTGACGAAGTCATCTAGATGATGCAACCATATGGTTATATCCAAAAGGGTAAAAAACATAAAGTATGCAAACTGAAAAGATCCATTTAAGAACTCAAACAGACAGTCTAAGTCTTGGAACATCATATTTGATCAAGCAATTAAGACTTATGGTTTTGATCAAAATCTTGATGATCCTTGTGTCTTTATGTATTAAAGACAATAATATTTTTTTTTATTGTATTGTATATCGATGACATCCTGCTAATTGGGAATGACAAATGACATTGACGTCAGTTAAAAGATGGTTGGCACAACAATTTGAGATGGGGGGACTTGGAAAATGCCAATTATGTTCTAGGAATCCAAATCCTTCAGATAGAAAGAACACGAGAATTTTCCTTTCCACAAGCTTCATACATAGACAAAATACTGGTGAGGTTTATTATATAGAATTCCAAGAAAGGCCAAATGCCTTTCAAACATAGAATCCATTTGTCATTGGAGCATTGTCCTAAGCATGCTAGTGAAGTAGAATACATAAAGCAAGTTCATAATGCCTCAGATGTAGAAAGCCTCGTGTATGCGATGCAATGCACACGGCCAGATATTTTCTATATTGTTGGGAATGTCAGTAAATATGAGTCGAACCTAAGACCCGAACACCAGACTACTGTTAGCATGTAACTCAAGTACCTTCGTAGAACTATAGATTATATACTATTATATTCAGCTCCAAACTTGTTCCCTACAAGTTGTACTAATTCTGATTTCTAGGCTTATAGGGATTCTCGCAAGTCCACATCAGGATCAGTGTTCACATTGGGTGGTGGTGCCGTTGTTTGGAGGAGTATCAAGCAATCATATATTATTAATTTCACCATGGAGGTAGAGTACATGGCAGCTTGTGAAGCGGCCAAAGAGGGGGTGTGTCTTTGAAAGTTTTTGCGGGACCTCGAGCTGGTTCCTTCTGCATCTCACCTCATTACTTTGTACCGTGATAATAGTGGAGCATGGACAAATGCAACAGAACTAAGAAGCCATCAACGTGGAAAAACTGTTTGCAAGGTAGATGTGACAGTTTAATGAAAGTATCATATGGTTAGAGAAAATGTTTAACAAAGAGATGTGACAGTTTGCAAGATAGCATGCTGACCCGTTCACCAAGAGCTTACACGCTAGGAGTTTTGAGGGACACATTGAAAATACATGTTTACTTAACATGTTTCATTTACTATACAAGTGAGAGATTTGTTAGGTGGTATTTGTCTGTCGAGTAAATTTATTTGTATCTAAAACATTTTGAAATGAAATATTTATTTATTACATAGATTTGATTTAGAAATTGTTCGTAAATCGTTTAGATATTATAAATTGAATAATTAAGTTGCTAGGCATAGAAATATTCGATTTGTAATAAGATCTAAAATTTTGTAGTCCACCATTAGTAAATAAAGATACACACTTTATTTTAATAAGATTATCTCAATTTTAATTAAATTTTATCTTTAACTTTTATAATAAAATTGAGAGTGCATTGGGAGTGTGTTGTACTGGACCACATGAAATTTAATTAGTGATATTGGCCACATGAATTTAATTTTACATAATTGTCCTACATAGGATCTTAATCCTGGGTGGGTAGTGAACTTCGATTACTAACTTGAAATTCTTCAAAGAATCAATGAGTGAGATCAAATTACTAGTCAATATCTCAGTGCCTTGGTAATTAAAGTAAAATAACGACGAACATATATTTGCAATATGAAATCCGCCACCTATTTAATGGGCACGATCATCGCCTCAAATGATTTTCTAGTGACAACGAAATCTTAACTCACTAATTCGACATTGATTGTTGAATTAATAATTGTGATGTGATCACATGGATCTGTCAGATACAAGATGAGATTTGAAGATTTACATATATTTAGTGTTTTGGTCATTTCAACCTTGTTCTAACTATTCAAAATGGTCGAGGGGTAGTACGTAATAACGACGAGTCAGATGATATAATTATTGATTATTCAGCTTCAGTGATTTCAATTAGACTTAGAATGCAATCTCGTTCTTTTAGTGGAATAGAATGCAATTAATAAATTATCTTGATCAGACAAGATTTGACCGGATCAAGATTAATTTATTAGATCATAGTTTAATTGGGTACGACCATATACCTGCGGTGGCTTCAAATAAGAATTGGAATAAATTATAAAGGTTATAATTTATCGTGTATTGTAGTGAAAATTATCTAAAATGGACAACACGTATGCACCGATGTCGAGGCGGAGGAGGGGGGTCTGAGGGGGGGACCAGGACCCCCCAACTTTCTGAAAAAAGAAATTTTTTTTTAAATTTTTTTTTTTTTTTAAATATTGTGTTTGATTCTCTATTTAATAATTAGATACACACAATAAGGGTAAAATTGAAATTACAAATTTATTGAATAGAATGTGGGCCAAAATTTGTTTAGGAAAAGTCTATTTTTTTTTTCAAAATAGTAGAATCAAACATGCTTTTAAGATCACTTATTCTTTCTAATAATTAACCAAAACAAAAAATAGTAAAGCCCAAACCCAACAATAAATGAACTAAACAAATAAAGTCCAATCTAACTTGGATTAAATTGGAATCATTCAATAACCAAGAAGAAAGTATTGAAGTTAGTCTTTTCAAGCATCAGAACAAACACTAAGTGAGTATCGAATACGTCTAACTGCATGAATCGATTGTATTCAATATTTTCTTGTAAACTTCTTAAAGATTATGACATCAAAAAATATTAGATTCTCATAAAAATTGACTCAATAATCGTGGTTTAAGAAAAAAATAATAATCGGGGGCACTGCCCCCGAACCCCCCGAGAAGCCTCCCGACCCACCACTGTTTGAGGACTCCCCAACATTAAATTCCTGGCTCCGCCACTGACTGATGTGCTAGGCACGTGCCAGCTATATATGTGAAGGAATTAATTTACAATAAGTGAAAAAAAAATCATTTTCTATTTTATGGAATTTTTTTATTAATAAAATTGATTTCCCATATAAGATATGTATATATCTTAATGTCCATTAAGTTAATTAAAAAATAAGTAATTTTGTGGCCACATACAAAAAGAATCTCTACACTTCCTGAGTTTTTAAATAACACGAGAGAAACTAATTTGAAGGTAAGAAGAATTGTGAAGAATAAGATAAATAAATTTTCGTAAAGTACGCAACAAAAGTAAGTCTAAAAATAACTATATGTTTACATCAAATAAAATTTATTGCACTCTAGTTCATACATAAAATAATTCAATCCTATTTACGATAGTTTTTGTCGTCATAAAAAATTAATTTTTGTGATGTTAACACCGTATGGTTTATTCCTCTTTCCCAACATTACCTTCAATAGCATTTTCTACAAAAACTCTTTTTCTGGATAATTTCCCCAGTCATATTCACTTCTCTTGATATTAGAGAAATCACTCATGGTATTTTGCTAATTTGTCCCTTTTAAAATTTCTATTTTTCATTGGACCTACTAATTAAGAGTGTTTGACGTTATTGATGGAAAGGGGGAACTACATAACACATTAATGTAAATATTTTTTTACTAGAAGATATAGATAGTCACGTGTAACAACAATATTAATATCAATTATTCATTAATTATTCATTATGCAAACGACTAAGTGTTTTCGTTCACACTGAGATGATATAAGTTAGGTGCTTGCTTGGTGATGCGTAGTGTAATACAACTAATATTTTGATCAAGAACTAGTTAAGTTTAAGACTAGTGAAGGTGAACAAGGGTTGGCACTTTGTTTTGATAAGGTCCCATTCCACCAATTGGGGTGAGCGATTTGTCATAATTGCATAATAGTGGATTTTTTATTGGTGACACTAGTGCACTCGGGATGCGTTAAATTGGAGCATGACTATGAGGAAAATTAAATTCTACATGATCATCGTATGGATTACTTAAATCCCTTGACAAGATAATAAACACTATATGTAAGCTCGAAAGTTTCTTGATATACTAGTGAGATCAATTGATATGGTTAAATAATTTGGTATGTTGGATATTTGAGAGTAAGCGAAGTAGTAAACATGTATTCGAATCGAAGAAATCATCGCCCTGAAATACATGCCAAAGACATATTAAGTTTTTTGTGTTGAAATGTTTAAACATGAGTTCAGTATTTAGTGTTTGCTAAATCATGTCTATGATGGATTCACAGAAAATCGTTGAAGAAATTCTAAGCTTAAGGAATTAAAATAAGGGTTTTGCTACTTGTACATTCACACTTACACCCTCACTTTTAGGATAGAACATTTGGCGAAAATCATTATTTGCCACATAAGCAAGTGTAAGTGAATTTGTAAGTGGAGATGTACAAGTAGCAAAATTCTTAAAATAAATAGAAGGGCAAAACAATCATTTTAGCTCGGTTCTAATTATCGCTCGCTATATTAGAGGATATAATTACAGAATAATATAAACTTTTGTGATTTTATATATTTCGAGAGTGCAGTCTCACGCCTTTAGTGAAATGAGCGAAAACTAATAATTAAACTATGAGGTGTCTAATTGTTGGAGCTAAAATTATATAGGTATAATCAAGGTTCTAAAATGCATAATGCGTGACGATGGAGCGAGGTGAAGCATCAAGAATTATAGGCTTAAGCGCGCCTATGCGAAGCCTAGGCGTCAAAATGCGTTTTTAAATTTTAATATTTTTTTTAATGCTCAATTTTTAAATTTTAACAACATAGCGTAGAATATACTTATTTATATTACAAAATTACAGGCCTAAGTTTTCAAAAAACAAATAAAAAATACACAAGTTTTCAAAATTAGATGCACGATGTACAATGAAGAAAAATTAGATTTATATTAAGGCACATATCATGATTGAACATATCACATTCAACTTGGTTCAAAATCAAAATTATAGGACTAATTTTAATATCATAGCCTACAATTAGATTACAAAATAACAACCTAGCATAATAATTTTCAAAAGTTAGTAAATTATAACTACCACAAACATAAACACAAATTACTCAATAATTTTCTACAATTTGATTACATACCAATATAACTTAACTTTTGTCTAATTCTTTATCGAATTATAAGTCAAGCTCTTCTTCATCTAACTCGTCTTCTGTGCCATCCGATACAAAATCATTTTTGTTGAGCTGCCTTATTTCATCTTGAACATTTCTAGCACCTCTTGTAGATTTAAAAAACGTTTATTTTGGCTCAATCTGGAAATAAATTTAAAAAGAGCTTGATTGCTCTAATACATGTTATGTGCGATTATTCACGCCTATTCTCGCATAATCATGTTTATTCTCGCATATTCTCGTCTATTCGCGCCTAGGCGGTCAACAAAAAGAGTTGACCGCATTTTTATACGCATACCCTCAATGCGATGCATTTTGCAAACGTATCGAGCTTAGACGCGTTTAGACGAAGCCTAGGCAGGTCTTTTAGAACACTGGGTATAATAGGTCCCCAAGGAAGCTCCACAATTAATAGAGTAGTACATCTTTTTTCCTGATTTGGGCTATGCAAAAATAGGCTTGGGTTATGGTACTAACTACTAAGGTTAGTAGGGTTTTGGACCATGTATTGCCTATAAATAAATCGTTTATGATGAGTTTTTACAAGGCTCCATAGTGTAACCCAGTTCAAGAAAGGTGTTCACCCACCTGCATAGTTGCTCTTGAAGAAGGATGATTCATTGGTCGAAAGTGATGAATTTGATTGTGGGGTTGAGTTGTTCAAAGCAATTAATGATGGACATTCCCGGTTCAATCGCTTCAATAATCGGAAAAAAAGAGTAGATGAAAGATAATTTAATTTACCGCTTTATTTAAATGCGCACAATACTACGTAGATAAGTTTCTAACTCGTGTTCTTGATTGAAAATATGAAAATAAAAATTGAAACCTTATATTCTATTGCGTTTCTCATGAAAATGATAGAGTTGTAGAATCCTGTCCCAAAGGGAAGTATTTTCTGTTTCAAGAACAACTACAATTTATGAAACCTACTCTATGTACATGAAACATCTTGAACACATTATTTTCTAAGGAAATTTGTAATTTTTATCTTCAACTTTTTAAAAATGTAACAAATCTACTCTTAATCTTTTTTTTAGTATAATCCATCAACAACCTTTCAATTATGTAGCAAAACTCGCCATTCCTTCTATTTTAACCATTAAATGGCATATTTGCCTCCTCTGAAATAAACAAAAATAAAAGAAGGAAATAAAATAGCAAAAAATAAGAGAAAATTGTAAAGGAAGACCCATAACTTTTTTAAAAATACAAATAAATTTTATCTAAAACAATTAATACATATTAACCTAAAAAAAAGAATTTTTAAAAAAATGTAAACATTCCATCTTTTCCAACCAAGCTCACTTCACCCAACCCCACACCCCACCCGTGCCAAAACACCACTTCTACAAATATAATCACAGTGGCGGCACCAACTCTACCATAGAAAAACTAATTCAGAAAAAAAAAATTTGGTTGAATAAAAATTAATAGTAGGTTGGTTCGCATAACTACCACCGACAGTGAGTACCTCATCAGGCCTCTACCATCTGTTTGTAAGAACCAAAATGCAACCTAGATCATAAAATTCAAATTGCGACTGTCGATTTTTATCTCCTTTTTTTCTGAATTAATTTTTCTAAGGTAGTGGTTCTATTGCCAACGTAATTGTATTTGTGGAAGTGGTGTTTGGCCGCAAGTGAGTGGGGTGTTTTTTTAAAAAAAAAATTTGTTGTTAATATGTATTAAATTGTTTTAAGTGAGATTTATCTATACTTTATAAAAAGTTATGAGATTTTTTTATAATTTTTTCTTATTTTTTGTTGTTTTATTGCTTTCTTTTATTTTTGTTTATTTAAAGAGGATGTTCAATCCGTCATTTAATGGTCAAAATAGAAGGAATTATGCGTTTTACTACATAATTGAAAGATTGGAGATTGATTATGCTTAAAAAAAGTTGAAAGTAGATTTGTTATATTTTGTAAAGGTTGAAGATGAAAAATACAAATTTTCATATTAATGCATGATAACCTTTGACCATGTCAGCTATCTATTGATTTATTAGTCATATTTGTATCGTGGTAAAAAAAGTAATACATGTATAAGTAGGGATGGCAATGAGTCGAGTCTGGCCGGCTCGCCCGTATCATGAGCCGAGCTTAGTCCGTGAACAATGGAAAACAAGTTTGGACCGGCCCGTGATCCACGGGCTGGTTCGCGGACCTACGTGAACTTCTATTTTTTTTTTTTTTTAACTAAAAAAGAAATTTGAGTTTTTTGGAAATTCAACAATAAATTACACCATAAAAGAGCTTATATTGACAATATAATTTTTTTGGATTGTTGTAGGAATGTAGGTTGAGAAAAAAATTGTGAATTTATGAAGAATATGGAAAGTGTATGAAGTATTTTTAGGGGGAAAAAAATATATCCATTAGAAAGAAAAAAAAGTTGGGGGACCAACTTCACGGACCAATCCATGGGCCGGGCCGGCCTGGTCTGGGCCCGTATTTGGACAAGTCCAGGCCACTCACGGGCCCGACTTTTAAGGGTCGGGCGGCCCGACCCTTTTGCCATCCCTATGTACAAGAAATAAAAACATAAAATTCTTTTTAGACTCTAAATATTCATAAATTCATTTCATTACTAAATAAAGAATTTCTCTAAAATAATAATTTTTTTGTCTCAAAATTTTATTGTTTATTTGTGAAAAGATAAAGTTTAAAGTTTTAAATTGATAATCATGTCATATTACTTGTTTAATGCAAGTTGAACAATAGTAACACAACGTTATCAAGACTAAACTTACATCAACTATTTCATGCTTAACATGTCTATAGAATTTATCTTTCTAGCTTGTGGACAATTTCACCTCGTCATGTTAAGTCGGCAAATCTTAAATACTACATGATTTATAATGTAGAGCATTTAATTTATATTATATTTTATAATTACAAAACCAAGTCAAATAATAGATAAATCATGTATTGATTTTTTTTTTTTTTTTTTTTTACCTCTATTCTAGCTTGGCATCAGCTTTGGGACGGGCTTAGAAATCGCTGACCCAGACTAAGCCTCCATTTGGCAACATATGTGTTTCATCCAAATCTGGGTTATTTCTCAATCCATGTTGACTTAAATTGATTAATTTTAGACATATTACCTAAAAAGTGTAATGTGTCAAATTGTTCAATATGGAGTCCAATGATACCATGACCATTATAACACTTGTAAAGAGAGTGAGTGGTTGAAATCAATGGCATGGCAACTCGGCCGACTTCTGTTGGGGGCGTAGAGGTTGATTGACAAAGTAGTGCCTGCACTTCTCTATGTTAGCTCTAATCACAGTCTCACATTGATTCATGATACCTTCGGTCGAGTAGCATACTTACTCGAGTATATTAAATCTCAAATCCGCCAGTCACCCACACAAGGAGTTTTCACTGTGGGTTGATCGACCACTTATTGGTACTAGTTAGACATGAGCATCAACTATTATTTTACTAATCAACATCAACTGTTACGCCCCAATCCCACGTGGGCAGAGCAAGCCCACTTGGGACTCCACGTGGGCAGAGCAAGCCCACTTGGGACTCCACGTAGGCACAATCTAAGTCAACCTGGCAGGGCAAGCCCACTTGGGACTCCACGTAGGCACAGTCTAAGTCAACCTGCTTTGGGTCAACCCTTGTCCGAGGCTGTTTGGGCCGAGGAGGCCAAGAGTCGACGCTGTCTATTCCAAAGTCGACGTTGTTTATTCCAAAGCACGCCCCACCTGGGTTGAGTGCTAACTTTTCCCTGACACACTGCGAGTTAGGCGCGAAAAGACAGGTGGGACAGCCTGCAAAACACGGCTAATCACCATCATAGCCTTTTATATTGCGGCTGGAAAAGACCTCTCCATTAATGATGATGTGACACCCAGGACAGGACAGGACGAGACTCCAAAATCTCCTGGATTGAGCCACGTGTCGTTAATCAATGGGAAGACAAACCAGTGGAGCTTGCCTATAAATACCCAATTCATAATCACAAGAAAATGAGGTTGAAATATTACTCTCACAAGAAATATCAAGTCATCTATATTAATTATTCTTCAAGTGTTATAACCACCTGGAAAATCGTTAGTCAGAGGTCCTCAAACCGTTACCTCTACGATAGCGTGTTTCTCTTCATCTTTTGTTACATATCCACCTGGCCCAAGACTTATCTACGTGGTTGAATAAACCACGTGGCAGTCCAAGCAAGAGGGAAATACACGTAGGAAGAGGAGGCGTGGGGTTCCTGTTGGCAGCCATTTTTGGAGGTCAACAGATTGGCGCCGTATGTGGAAAACGTGACTAAAAGCTTTAGCTTCCTTGAACAAAGGAGTCTCCCTCAACAAGGGATCAACCGGCCCGCAAAAATGAGCGGGAGCAACGGGGATGAAAACCCAAGAAGAACAAGGCCCGCAACGGACGGTAAAACCGTGGTGGGAGCAAGGGTTGAGGAAGCTCCGCGGAGGAGGCGTGGAAGGAGGCCTCCCACCAATCTTGAGCGAGAAATGAGAATAATGGCCGCCAGCGTGAGGCAGCTAGCCTAGCATCATGCCCAAATGCAAGGATATATCCAAATGATGCAAGTTCGGGGGTGAGAACCGTCCTCATGAGTTTGACCCAGATGACCCTGAGGAAGAGCAGGAAGTTGATAGCGGACATTCCCGTGATCTGCAAGCTAGGGGAGAAGCGTCTCGCGCTAGGACAAACGAGAGAGGGGCCAACGCCCCGGCAGTGGACAGGAGGCCCCAACCAACGATGTCCGCCAGCGTGTTCGAAAGGCTGGGTGAGCAAGGAAGTAGAAAGTGGCTTCAGGAGAATCTACCAAGGAGAGAGCCACCTCAGAGTCCCCCTAGAAATAGGCGGGAAAGGAGAGCAAGGGAGGCGGAAGCTAGGAGAGAATCTGACTTCCAGCCCTACATACCCCAGCAAACCACCCAACCGCAGCCCCAAGTATATGGGGGCGAACAACAAGCTCAGCGCCTCCCACAGTTTCCTCTGGAGGCGAACATTGGAGAAGAATATCCGAGGCCAGCAAGGTCATTTGAAATAGACGACGACGACGACGAGAACCTCCCATTTTCAGCCGGAATCAGGAATGCATTGATCCTCCATGAGTTTCGCGTGCCCAAGATTGCCCCTTACACAGGCAGGAGAGATCCCTTGGACCATGTAAACACGTATAAGACGGAAATGAGTCTCCGAAGAGCTACCCCGACCCTGAAATGCAGAGCTTTTCCTCTTACTCTGTCAGGAGGAGCGAAACGATGGTACAATAAGCTAGTCGCGGGAAGCATTTCTAGCTGGCCAGAGCTAAAAAAGACGTTCATCAATTACTTCTCATCACAGAAGCTAGCCTCGGCCCCAGTCCAGCGCCTCCACGACGTAAGGCAGACTCCAAATGAGCCACTACAGAGCTACCTGGGCCGCTTCAACGAAGAAATGCTATTTTGCGAAAGAATAATCGATGCCGAGGCCCTATCAGCACTAAAGGCAGGACTAGACATGAACCTTCCGTTTTGGAGGGATGTCCGCAACAAAAATCCAGCCACCTTTGACCAGCTAGTGGAGATGATCACCGAGGAGATAACCAACGAGAACATGATCCTCCATAGGAATCGAGGTGGATTGGGAGCTAACCCAGCATCTAGAGCCGGGTATGTCCAAAACCCCAGTAGATCCTCTCTCTCCAACATAATCCGCGCCGAAGAAACTACCCATCTGACCCAAACGTTAGGATGAGTTATGTGGCCTCTGCACAAGAGGGCTCGTTCCCTCCCTATACTACTCCAATGGCGTCGGGCCCAGCGGTCGGACTTTGTAACTACGGTATGTCCCTATCCACTTATTATGAAGCCGAGACCAGTGCACCCTCAGTGGTTCTTCCCTCTCAAGTGGCCCCCGTGAAATATTGTTGCGTCCACCGAAGCTATGGGCATAACACGGATGAATGTCGAGAAGTGGAAGAGCTAGCCAATAAAAGGATCGCCAACCCAGGACACAGACGTGGGACGAGCACCAGATGCGGAGATCAAACCCCGATGTGGAGGCGTCGACCACAATTCCTAGACAGACACTCCCAGCAATGGGACAAGAAGCCTACAGGCCAGGAACCACAGGCAAGGCGTAATTCAAGAAGCCCAGCTAGACAGCCTCGACTGGAGCGCAACCCAGAACCTCGTCTAATCAAGGGTCCTGAAAAGGCCCCAATTCGAGAGATAGACACCATCTATGGTGGACCTTATATTGGTGGTCAGACCCGAAATGCCCAGAAGGACTACGCCAAAGAGGCCGAAGGGATCCAAATGACCAACTGGCTCATCAACAGCTGGCCATCGAGATCAAAAAAGGTAGACCCTATCACCTTCACAGAATAAGACATGAAGGGCGTACATTACCCTCACTGCGATGCCCTTGTAGTAAGGGCAGTGGTGGCTCGGAACGGGCTAGGGAGAATGCTCGTAGATAACGGCAGCTCTGTCAATGTCATCTGCTTAAGCACTTATGAACAGATGAATGTGGATGTCCCGTTGGAAACATCGACCGAGCCTCTCAAGCCATACTTCTTGGCCCATAGTATCCACGTCTTGACCAACTTTCTCCTGAGGCAGGTAATGCAGAAATTTGAAGCCTCTGGAAGGCTGTTGAAATGGGCCGTCGAGCTGAGCCAGTTCGACATTATATTCAAGCCCAGAGCGTCCATCAAAGGGCAAGCCCTAGCAGATTTTGTGGCAGAATTTACTAGCATACCCGTAATCGACACCTCGATGGCTCCCGTAGAGCCACCTACTTGGTATCTCTTCGTGGATGGCTCTTCGGAAGATATGGGTTCCGGCGTCGGGATGGTCCTCACCAGTCCCGAAGACTATAGATTGAACTGTGCCATCCAGTTCGACTTTAAAGCCTCGAACAATGTTGCAGAGTACGAGGCCCTGCTATCTGGTATGCGCCTGGCCAAAGAAATGAAAGTACATAGGCTTTCTGCGGCAAGTGACTCCCAGCTAGTAGTAAGCCAAGTGAATGGGAGCTTTGCCGCTAGGGAAAGAAATATGGCCTCCTACCTAAAACTGGTGAGAAATCTTATCCCTTGCTTCGAAAAGTTCAAACTAACTCAGGTGCCAAGAGCGGGTAACGCCAACGCGGATGCTCTTTCCAAGCTAGCAAGTAGCAAAGACTCAGAACTTCTTAGGCTGGTCCCCATTGAACACCTCGGCAGGCCCTCCATAGAAGCCATCACGGAAGTGATGTGGATCGAGGAGACCACCACTTGGATGGATCCCATCCTTGCATTCCTAAAAGAACAAACACTCCCCGCAGATAGAGAGGAAGCTAGAAGGCTGAAGAGAAGGGCGGCACACTTCGTGCTATCTGACGACGTCCTCTACAAACGAGGTTACTCCATACCACTCCTCAGGTGTGTTGGGATAAACAAAGCTGATTACATCCTCAGAGAAGTACACGAGGGAATCTATGGCAACCACACCGGGGGTTTGGCCTTGGCACAAAAAATCCTCAAACAAGGATACTTCTGGCCCTCGTTGAAAAAAGATTCCTTACATCATGCGAGGAAATGTGACAAGTGTCAGCGCTTCGCCACCATACCACGTTAGCCCTCCCAAGAGCTTACCACAGTATTCAGCCCGTGGCCCTTTGCCAAGTGGAGAATAGATTTCATAGGCCCTATGCCTAGGGGTAGGGGCAATGCCTGCCACGCCTTAGTCGCTATCGACTATTTCACGAAATGGATCGAAGCTGAACCTATGGAAAAAATCACCGAGGCCAATACCTCCAAATTCATATAGAAGAACATCATATGTCGATTCGGGATTCCTCACTCTCTGGTCTCCGATAATGGAAAACAGTTCGACAACAGGAAAATTCAGAGCCTATGTGAGGAGCTCGGGATTGCTAAACACTTCTCTAGCCCCCATCATCCTCAGTCCAACAATCAGGTAGAGGCTGTTAACAAAACTATCAAATATACTCTTAAGAGAAAGCTTGAGGCATCAAAGAGTGCATGGGTCGATGAGCTCCCGTATGTACTCTGGGCAATCAGGACCACAGCCAAAACACCAACAGGAGAGACCCCCTTTTCCATGGCATACAGATTTGAGGCGGTAAGTCCCGTGAAGGATGGCGTACCCTCGCCTCGCTGACTGCTATTCAACGAAGCCAGCAACGATAGCCTCATGAGGATTGGCCTGGACCTCCTGCAAGAATGAAGGGACAACTCCCAAGTAAAACTAGCCTCTTACCAAAGGAAAATGGTCAGGTATTTTAACAAGAAAGTCAAGAAGCGGTCCTTCCGCATCGACGATCTGGTATTAAGGAGAGTGTTCACCTCCTCCAAAGAACCAGGAGTTGGGACCCTAGGCCCTAATTGGGAAGGACCTTACCGGGTCACAAAGGAAGTACACCCTGGCACTTACTGCATTGAAAACTTGGATAAGAAGCAACAGCCTCACCCATGGAACGCTGAACATCTGCGTAAGTATTATCAATAGGAATGTTGCAATTTAATTCTGTTATTTATGCGCAAGAGGAGACGGCCTTATTTTTGAAGATACTCGCCATCTTCCTTTTAAGAACGAGCCTGTATACAAATGTTATTAAACGTCTATATAAGGGCTAAGTTATTTTTCCTTTACGGCCATGAACCACCGGTTCTTAAGATATTTTCTTTTCAGAAGCAAGTCATGTGTCCTCAAAAGATCTTCCATTAATCAACAAGGTATGTACATAGGAGCCTCTTCAGAGGTTTTCTTACAAAAAAGAGAAATAATAATACATGTAGAAAATCTAAGCTATTCGTCGGGGGAATCCGCGATATCCATTGGAGGAACTTGGCCTCGAGGAAAAGAGGTCCAAATCTGGATGCTCGATGCGAGCGCGGTGAGAACCTCTTGTTGCCCAACACTCTCAAGTAATTTGAAAAAGCGGTGTATGCCTCCGACAGATGGAAGTTGGCAACAAAATTAGCATCGGCATCCTGGAGTTTTTTGGCTAGATCCTCCCTCTCGGCCATCACAGCGTCCCTAACGGACTCCACCACCGCCTTCTCCTTTAAACACGCCTCCAATTCAGCCTTAAGCTTTGCAATCTCCTCCTCCCTCACGGTAGCCTCTGCAACCAATTGATGGTTCTTCCCGTTGGCCACCTCCAACGCCTCCGAGGCTATATTCTAAGTATTTAAGGCATCATCAAGCTTCTTTGTTAGCATATCCACTTGGCTTTTAGCCTCAGCCATGTCTAGCTTGGCCTTCTCATACGCTAGTTTGGCACTCTCAGCCAGTGCCATTGTGCTATCAAGGCATTCTCTGATTTGATCAGTTCGGGTGATGGCCTCTGAGGCATCAGACATTTTCTTCTTCAGTTTCCTCATCGCCACAAGGAACTTCATTTGTGTAGCCGCCGAACGAATGGAACAAGCTAAAGACGCTTCCATCCAATCCTATGCCTCTCCTTCTCCCAGGAATGCCTTCCATGGCCTATTAAGATACTTTTGAAATCCCTCCGCTCCTAGAGCCGAATAGAACTCCAAGTTCTTAGTTAGGGGGCCGGGGAGCTTCCTCTCCAATTCCCCAACCAACCTATTGAAAAGCCCCCTCGATTTTGAAGAAGCAGAAGAAGCTTCACCGGTACGGCCTCCCTTTCCCAAGCACCCGGCGGTGCATCGTCAAAGCAATACCGAGGCGATCGCCAAACGGCGTTGCTTGGGATCGAGATGATGAACTGTGAGCTGTTCAATCACCTCGACTGATTTTCTCTTGCTGACCTACTCACCGGTTAACCTAGCACCGCTCATTATCCCCCTCAGCGTCGGCCTCGCACGAACCGAAGTGGTCTTCTTATTTTTTACCAACGGTTCATCTTCTTCGGAGGATAAAATCTCCGTAGCGGCTTTTTGTGCCTCTTCTCGAACGACATCCTTGCTTGCATCCTCTATCACCTTTTTTTGGCGACCGTCCTCAGAGGACCCAGGACGAAGCTCCATTATCTTGGCTGCCATCACCCTAGCAAGAGGTGGCTTCGACCTCTTGCCTTGCTCAAAATCATCTGCACAATAGCCAACTTCAGATTAGAGCCAGTAGGCAGATGGAGTATGCGACAAATAAGGTACAAACCTCTCCTAGTCATCTGCCCAAGTTCAATTAAGTGCCTAGACGCTTTCAAAAGAGCGTCAAACCTCCTCTGCCCCAACGGATGGGCGTAAATAGCATGGATGATATCGAGCTCCTCTTCCTTTAACTCGCACCTAGGAAGGGCGTCTGCAAAAAATTATATATGGTCAGTTATACGACAACCACAAAAACAATCTCCACCCTTCCAAACCACTCACTCGCAACTGCATAGAAGCTGGACACTTCCAGATCGGGCTCCAGATCATCCAACACCCTTTCTACCAGTTCCCAGACACCCAACACCAACCCTCATTCCAGTGCTTTATAGAGGAAGGGTAGTCCAACACAAAGGGCTTGTGCGACCCCCACGGGCTAAAGTAATACCACCCTGCTTCCTCTCCCTTATCCTTTTTCCTTATCTTTTTTCTTTGGCAACTTCTTTGGGAGATAAACTGTTTGAAAGACGTGGAGAGGCATCTCGAACCCGAGGGAGTGCCTGAACCACAAGTATAGACTCCCCGCCATTTGGCTCCAGCCGTTAGGAGCTACCTGGGTGGGTGCTAAACCATAGGCTCGGAGAACCCTCCTATAAAATAGATCCAAGGGTAGCCTCATCCCTGCGTTGAAGGACTGAAAGTGCACAGCGGCACAACTCCTCCTAGGCAAGCACGCCCTCTCATTGGGCCTCGGGACGTGAAGCTCTATATCACTGAGAACTTGGAATATCCTCCTAATGTTTACCAAGTCAACCTCGTCGCAATCGAGGAAACATCCATTGCAACCCCACCTGCCACTGACAGATGGGCCTGTCCCATGACTTCACTACTCGAGGGACCAGGATCCAGGTCGTCCTCAGCTGATGGGATTATAGCAAACTCCTCTCCGGTGACGGCGTTAACACCTCGAATGGGTATCACCGTGGCCGCCAACGGAGAAACTTTCGGAGAAATCCCACCTCCAATATTTACCGGGTCACCGTGGTCGCAGCATCTCCTACTAGACCAAACATCCTCCCCACAAACACACAACAAAATAAAATGAGAGAGAGTTTAGTGGGTACCTAAAACTAGAAGTCTTCTCCCACCAAAAGGTCGTCGGAATATCTTGTTCACACTAGGAAAGCGGTGGCCGGGATATCTCTTTTCTCGCCTAACACGCACAAAGTGTCAACAAAAATATGAAAAACTTCTCTTTTTATAGGAAAAAGCAAGCCAACACATGGCCGTCGGATCGAAATCAAGATCCATCCTGGCCACCCAAACGGGAAAATCATCCCAACCTTTGAATTCAAACGGTCGCGCATATAACCCTTGATCAACGTTCTAAAATGCACGGTGGTATCCACTCGCGCGTGTGCGGTCAGGAATAACATACCTACTTCTGGCGAATAGGGCACATTAAATGCCTACAGCCGTCTTTTCAGCACGCCCAACAAGGCGTTCCATACTTCCCATATCCTTGTAATGATTACAACCGCCAATTGGCCTCTCAAATGACTTGGCCTCCCAAAGGAAACTGCCTCTCCCTTGAGACTTCCGCACGGTGGCTTGGCCTTCCAAATGGGACTGCCTCTGCGTGCTGCCATTTTTGGAGGTCTTCCGCATGGCAGCTTGGCCTCCCAAATGGGACTGCCTCTGCGTGCTGCATCTTCCTCGAGGCTTCCGCACGGCGCCTTGGCCTCCCAAATGGGACTGCCTTCCGCACAGCCGTTTTGCTTTCCTCTTAGGACTGCCCCCCATCTGGTGCTCTCCCATAAAAGCCTAAAAAAAAAAAAAGCACGGCACCCCACATAAATGTCCGGTCCCAGGATTTTGGGACTATTATTATGCACAACTATTACAACAATTTTATTACAAAAACATATCATCCACACAGTGCATCTCCGAGTCCAGTACCCCGTAGGGTCTTTCATTACCACTTCTCACCAAGCCCATCACCCCACATAAATGATGGGGGCTGGAGTTGGGGGACTATTGTTAAGCCCCAATCCCATGTGGGCAGGGCAAGCCCACTTGGGACTCCACGTAGTTACAGTCTAAGTCAACCTGGCAGGGCAAGCCCACTTGGGACTCTACGTAGGTACAGTCTAAGTCAACCTGCTTTGGGTCAACCCTTGTCCGAGGCTGTTTGGGCCGAGGAGGCCAAGAGTCGACGCTGTCTATTCCAAAGTCGACGTTTTTTATTCCAAATGACGTCCCACCTGAGTTGAGTGCTAACTTCTCCTTGACACACTGCGAGTTAGGCGCGAAAAGACGGGTGGGACAGCCTGCAAAACACAGCTAATTGCCATCATAGCCTTTTAGATTGCGGTTGGAAAAGACCTCCCCATTAATGATGATGTGACACCCAGGATAGGATAGGACAGGACGAGACTCCAAAGTCTCCTGGATTGAGCCACGTGTCGTTAATCAATGGGAAGACAAACCAGTGGAGCTTGCCTATAAATACCCAATTCATAATCACAAGAAAATGAAGTTGAAATATTACTCTCACAAGAAATATCAAGTCCTCTATACTAATTATTTTCAAGTATTATAACCACCTGGGAAATCGTTAGTCAGAGGCCCTCAAACCGTTACCTCTACGATAGTGTGTTTCTCTTCATCTTTTGTTACATATCCACCTGGCCCAAGATTTATCTACGTGGTTGAATAAACCACGTAGTAGTCCAAGCAAAAGAAAAATACACATAGAAAGGAAAAACGTGAAATTTATGTTGATATCCATTTTTGGAGGTCAACATCAACCATCACCTTTAGAATGATAGTCAATCACCTTGTTTATTTATGATATAATTTAACATAGGGTCTACTTTTATTTTTGCAGGGCATTCGTGGTCGAGTAGAAAACCTATAGGCCAGGACTAGTCTACGAAATACCAACTTGACCATATGTGGTCTATAAATGTTTTCTTAATAATCCATTGAGAAAAGGTGAAGATAAATTTACATAGCAATTACGACTTGTTTTGTTTGTGGATAAAAAGTTTATTTTGATTATAGTTATTTTGATAATAAGTTTATCATTATCTTGTTTGTTTCATCTAGTATAAGAATTAAAAAAAACGTTGTTAAAAACTTTTTTTTTGTGAAAATAAATTTTACTTTTATTCTTAATTAACGAAAAAAGTGAATAAAAAAAAAAAGCTAAAAGGAAAAAAAAATGGATGGAGCATGGGAGAGTGACGACGACAGTGGCAGAGGACGATGGCGCCAGCAACAACGATTATCCTCTAGTATGAATGTTATAAAATAGATATGTTTTATATTATAAAATGTATGTTCGTCTTTAAAAAAAATGAATGAATTTTTATCTAGATAAAAAAATTTGTTCTTCTATTTCTGAAAACAATATTTATCTTCATTTGTGGCTTGAATTGTTATCCGAATAAAAGTATATTCTGATATCAATTTCACCCAAATAAAATAAGATAAATTTTATCTATTATCTTTAAGCATTGAGCATATACCAACCAGACCCAATTCTTTAGATTGGCTCTTGAGTTTGAATTGGAACAAAGCAAGGAATTTTTAGCCGTTTGAGTTAATAATAGATTCCGTTAGAAATTGTCAGCCATGAGCACATTTAGAGGTGGCAAAATGGATCGGCCCAATGGGCTAGCCAAAATAACTCAGACTCTAGACCATGTCGGCCCAATAAAAAGTTAGCCAAGATAACCTGCTCTAGGCCATGCTGGAGGAAGATGGTGAAATTTTTTTTTTAAATAATTGTTTTGGAAAAATAATTAAAAATTTAAGTTGAACGGGCACACTTGTCTTGTGGCTCAAAATCAGATTGGATTGACCTAGCAAATACGAGTCCGTGTAAAATCAGGTCAGGACTAGTTCAGTCTAATTTTTTTATGTGGCCCATCCAATTTTAGGTCGGGTCAATCCGTTTGACCCATTTGTTACTTCTAAGCACATTAGAACAATTCCAATACTAAACACTTTTTTAAAAATTTATGTAGTAAGAGAGTGAAAAGAGATTAATAGAGAAGAGAAAGGAGAAAATAAAGAAAAAATAGATATAATTGGTAAAACACTGTTTAATAGAAACAACCTATTAGACAGCATTTTAAAATAAATATTGCCAAAATTTTGTCAAATCTACATTATCGTCAGATCACGTGGACATTCAAAATGAAAACAGCATTAGAGATGCTTATCCTCAAATGACCGTTGTATTTGACCCTTAGACGGCAACAAAAGACGTAACGTTGACGAAACTGTGGACATTCAAAATGAAAACAGCATTAGAGATGCTTATCCTCAAATGACCGTTGTATTTGACTCTTAGACGGCTACAAATGACGTAACGTTGACTAAACTGTGTCCCAACTCCCACGTACGTTTGGCAGTCATCCCCACCACGCGTTTTCCTCTAGACTATTCCACTATTCTAAACATAAATACCAAACGGCACCTATTAAGATTATATCCAATTATCCTTACGTGATAACAAGTTTCCATATCAACGACGTTATAAATTTAATAGAATCTTCTTTCTAAACATTTAGTCCCTCAACTCTCAGTAAAATTTCAATTGGATTATTGAACTTTAATATAGTTATAAATTTAACTATTTTATCACATATCGTCCACAAACTGATAAAAATTACTTAGTTGACTGTCACAATATAATTGATATTTCACGCAATTCCTACATGGTACATTAGAAATAAAAATGAAAAAAATGAGATTATGTCAATATTTTTAGATTAAAATATTAAAAAGTTTTTTTTTTTTTATTTGAACACTTTTATAACACAACATAGTGATAAATTAGCACGTAAAGTTTGACCTAATTGAAAACTCAACGAGGGCAAATAAAATTTACCCAAATAGTCAAGCTCAATATTATTAATATTTTCCAATTTGAATATTTCATTATGTCGTATTTGTCAAGTTAAATCTCACATTAGTTAAAAATGAAAACAATGATTATATATATATATATATATATATATATATATATATATATATATATATATATATATATATATATAATAATTAAAGTAAAATAAAAAAAGTAAATTTAACACGATTTAACTTTAAATCCTACAATTCATTTCGTTCGAATCTTTTATTTTGGGTATATAAAGATTTTTGTAGATTATGTATGCTTGAGTCTTATGAAATGCGTGGATAAAAATTGAGTAAAAATTGTGAATCTTAAAAAATATGTGAATAAAAATAATGTTTAATCAACTTATAAATACTTATAAACAATAATAAACATACTCTAAATCTTAAAATTTACTTCGTTATTCCCAATACATTTTTCAATGTATTAATTAGTTTTATGGAACAACAAGTATAGTGATTAACCCGGTAAATTTTATAAAGTTGAGTGACTGATAAAGAAAAAGAAGTAGGATAGAATGAGCCAAACAAAACATATAATTAGTGCGTCACCATACTGTTGCCGACAATTGCGCATTTTGTGGACCCCACACGTCATACCTAATTACACCCACACATCACGGAGTGTAAAAAATCCCTTAATCAATCAACGGACCCGATTAGACAACCTAATCATGCAAAAACTACAGTAAAATCAAAATTAACTCGCAAGTCAAATTTGACTACTTACCAAAATCAGATTTTGTTGGGAAAATTTTTACATTTGGCGCCAACATACTTGCCCCACCACCCATCCCCCAAAAAGCCGCTCCCAACTCGATGGGGATGATGTCACGTCGTACAATTTAAAAGTAATTTTTTAAAAGATTTTAAAAAAAGTTGATAAGATACATAGTTGAAAAATTGATAAAAATTATTTGATAAAATTGTGAGTTATGTTTAAAGTTGCTTAAATTATAATTTCAATTGGTCAAACTAATCAAACGTACTTTTTATCTATAAATTTTATAGAATCCACATCTTACAACCCACTTTTTATCCATATATTCACCAACAACTTATAATTTTAGTATTTAAAAAATAATTTCAGTACTATCAAATATGTTTTAAAAATGAATTTGAGAAAAATAAATTTTCAAAAAAACTCTTCCAAATATACTCTAAATATTCTACACATTAAAACATGAGCTCTTGTTATGTCTTTCTATATGTAGAAGCGTTAAAATTTTAGTAAGGACGACTAAAAAGAACATTAATTCTTTGATCAAGAGAGAGATTGAGTCATCTGGTTGGAACACGATTTAGTAAATTTTTAAAGAGATTTTGAAAAATATATAGTTGAAAATTTGATAAAAATTGTGAATTCTAAAAAATATTTGTTTGAAAATGAATTCAAGAAAAAAAAGAATTTATGAAAAACCAAGCCAAACATGTTTTAAATCTTCATTTTTCGAAATCATTCAAACTGGATCAAAATCAAGTTGAACTAGTTGATTTTATTTGATTTTAGTTAAAATTAGTCTAGTTCTTTGTTATAGAGTCGAGAACTCTGACCTACTACTCATCGAGGTATATATTTGAATTTTGATTTAGGTGATGATATAAATGGTTTTTTAAAACTTTTTCTTTCCCAAATTTATTTTTAACTACATATTTTCTGAAATCTACAATTTTTATTAATTTTTCAATCACATATTTCATCAACTTTGTTAAAAATCTCCTAAAGACGACTTTTAAAAACTCTACTAAACAGACTGTACCAACATTCAAATCGGAATTAATCGATTCTCATACGTGGTTCAGTTCCTTTTTCTTTTGTCCTTGTAGAACTTGGTCCATTTTAAGGATGCAAAGGGGTCGGGCAGCTCGTGAAAGCCCGCCTCTTGGAATGACGGGATCGGGCCGCAAAAATAACCACAGGCCAGCCCGTGGTTTGATCCGTGTTGATCCTTAATTTTTTTTCTTTAAGTGGCTTTTTTTTCTTATAAATACCTTTTAAATTTTTCATATTCTTCACAAATGCACAATTCTTTCAACCTATACAATTCAGAAAAAATATATTGTCAACATTAGATTTTTTATTGTGCAATTTATAGTTGAATTTATACATTCAACTATCAAGTTTTCTATATTTCTACAATTTATACTTGAAATGTCAATTTTATCATAATTTTTTTATTTTTAACTTTTTTTAAAAAATAAAAATAAATTAATTAATTAGAAAAATAGAAGCTCACGTGTGGCCTGCGAACTAGCCCATGATTCGGCCTGTGTGGCCCGCAGACCACGGGCCGGTCCAGGCCACAGTTTCTTTGACGGGCCAAGCCTCTCTACACGGTCTAGGGGCTGTCACGTGGCCATCCCTCCATTTTCACAATTCTAAAAAGACTCGGACCGACATAACCAACCGACCCCGGTTTACATCTAAAAAGAATAGTGTTTTGTTTCAAAGACTATTCTTATTAAGCCTTTGACGCCTTCTCTTCTATAGTCTGCACAATCCAAATATATAACCCACTTGTTCTTCCAGTTAAAGACTCATCATGCTGTTTATTGTCTGACTTATATACAGAGAGAGATAGAGAAGAGAGAGATTTGCAGGGAATTTATGTATACATAAATTTATGATAGTTTGAATAGAGATTTCTTGAGAAATGGCGTGCGTGGAGAGTATTAACAGTAATAATCTTATAGAAGAAATGCAAGAGCCCAGTATTGATAGAGATAAATTGAGTTACGAGATTTTTTCGATTTTGGAAAGCAAGTTTTTGTTTGGTTACGATGATCAGAAGCTTTGGATTCCAAAACAAGTCTCTCCGGTCATTGAACAGCCGAAAAACGACGCCGTTGCGAACGACGGAAACGATGTTCAGGCGATAAAATACCAGAGGGGAAAAATCTGCATTCTGAGCATCGACGGCGGTGGAATGCGCAGCATAATATCGGGGAAAGCGCTGGCGTATTTGGAGACGGCGTTGAAGAATAAGTCGGGTAATGCGGCAGCCAGAATAGCAGATTATTTCGACGTTTCCGCCGGTACCGGCGTCGGAGGAATATTCACGGCGATGCTTTTCGGTACTAAAGATCAGAACCGGCCGATTTTTGACGCTGAAGATACATGGAAGTTCCTCGCAGCCGAAGGGAAAAAATTCTACCGTTCAACGAAATCTCGTAATTCGAAGCCGAATTTCTTTAAGAGAGTGTTTAATAAAAACGGCGGTGAAGGAAATTCCGCCACCGGTTCAGCGACGTCGGGTCTGGAGAAGGTGATGAAGGATGCGTTTACGGATGAGAAAACCGGGCGGAGTTTAACGTTGAAGGATACGCTAAAACCGGTTTTGATTCCATGCTATGACCTGGCCAGTACGGCGCCGTTTTTATTCTCCCGAGCCGACGCTCTGGAAACGAACAGCTACAATTTTAACATATGGGAGGTGTGCTTGGCGACGTCGGCTGAACCGGGCATTTTCGAGCCGGTTTGCATGAAATCGGTCGACGGATTGAACCGTTGCATAGGGGTGGACGGTGGACTGGCCATGAACAATCCGACCGGGGCTGCGATTACGCACGTGTTGCATAACAAGCAGGAGTTTCCATTCGTTAGAGGAGTCGAGGACGTCTTGGTACTTTCAATAGGCACTGGTGGCCAGCTGTTAGAACGCAGTTTTGAGTTCGAGCAAGTCAAGAAATGGAAGGCCGAGGATTGGGCTCGACCTCTGGCTAGGATTTCTGGCGATGGCTCGGCCGAGTTGGTTGACCATGCCGTCGCTATGGCTTTCGGCCAGAACCGGAGCAGTAATTACATCCGTATTCAGGTACTTTCGCATGTTTAGCTAATTATAGAAAGATTACTCCTAAGTAAATAAGTAAATTTTAAATAAATGGAAGAAACGGGGTATTGGGACTAACATGCCCAGTTGGGTATTTTGGGGGCATGCAATTTATTGTAGGGAAGTGGAAAGATTACTGAAGGAGAGGCCAAAATGCCAACCCAAAATGGACTGTTAAGACACTGACCTCTGTTTTCACCCTTTATATTCCTTGTAGGGTAGGGTAAAATGTCCAGAATTAAATGAACTCTTGCAGTATATTTATCATTGTACTGAATGCTGCTACTATTACTAAATCAGAGCCACAGAGATTATAAACCAATTTTTGGCTTATTTAATTTATTTTAATTGAAATTGTTGACTTTTCATGTTAAGAATAAGTTGAAAAGTCAAAAATTACGGCTGAAAAAAACTAAAATAGGTTTATAATCTTTGTCAAACAAGCTCTCAGTCACATTCTTAAATGGCTGTTTTTTAAATGTTGCAACTGTCGACCAATGCTTTGATTATTTCGGCTATTGTAGCGCTACTTCGTAATGGGTTGTGGGACTTGTCGCTTCACACCCCGAGAGGGGAACGAAATTGCCCATAAACTCCCTTGCTTGGCTACTCTAAGTTTAGAGGATAGGAGTTGGATCAATCGTATTCCATTTTCTATATCATCTACAGTTTGCAACGTAATTGACAGTTAGGTGTTCCAAAAAAGAAAAAAAGGGTACCCCATACAGCTTGCAATCCTGTCATTTTCACCTGGGATATTACTGGAGTCCTTAACGTCTGCCATCAAATTGATGATAGGTACTGTAAGATACGTGGGGGTGTGGAGCATGAGCAATTAGGGCTGGCAGTTACACTGTCCTATGGCCAAGATTGCTACAATTTTCTTGGGCCACGAATCAATCCTGGCCCTTGAAGCTGTCACTGATGAGAATATCTGATGCTAGTTGCAAGAGAATGTGACTTGACTCAGTAACAAAATGTACCAAAATGCAGTTTCCATAATAATCTACTTGTTAACATCAAGAGTGCATATCGTGATGTGATACAGATTGTTTGCTGGAATGGACTGGAAGAGGGTTGACATTATTTCCTATATTCTGATATGGTCTCTTTCCTAATCTTGATTAGTTTACTATGTTTCTGCCCTACAATTCTGTGTGCACATTTGATTATTTGTACCTTTATATGAACAATAAGAGTTCTCTGGACTCAGTTGAAATAGAGGATAAGTGTGAGAAATATAAAGGATAATTTAATTTAATCCTACTTGTCTTTGGTGAATCTGAGGTGGGAAGCTGTCTAATTATAGTTCACTTATGTTCGTTTGAATGTGTGGTTCATAAGTGCCTTCAGTTGTTTCATTCTAGTTTTATTTATTTTTATTTTTATTTTTATTTTATTTATTTCATTTTTATTTTCCCCATTAATGAAATTGACCTTGGCATAAATCGAGCTAGATAGGATTCGTTAAAGAAAATAGGATGAAACTTTTATATTTCGACACTGAACAAGATACATTGAAATTAGCAATGGACTGGCCTTCAAATAGTTAATTTGTAGTCACAAGTTTATCTTTTCACAGGCAAATGGATCCAGCTTGGGTGGATTTGGGCCGAATGTCGACTCTGACTGTAGTCCCAGCAATGTAAAAATGCTCATTGCAATGGGCGATGAAATGCTGAAACAGAAAAATGTAGAATCCGTTCTGTTTGGTGGTAAACGGATTGGAGAGCAAACCAATTTGCAGAAACTCGACTGGTTTGCTGAACAACTTGTGCTAGAGCATCAGAGGAGGAGTTGCCGAATAGCTCCTACTGTTGCATTCAAGCAAGCTACTCCAAATCCTTTATAAACATCTCCCAATTGTAATTCAAATATTCCCAAAAAATAAAAAATAAAAAAGGTATGTTGTTTTCTTTGACTAACTTTAATTTACGTTAAATTATTAATTATTTTATCTTTACTTGTCTGACTTAGCCTGCTGATATCAGCTAGGTCCCTCATACATTATTCTCATTATTGGTACATAATGTTCATTCACTGTTATCTTATTAAAACATTCACATTTTTGCCGGGATTCTCATCACAAAAAGATATTGGTATTGTTTGTTTCTGGGTACCTGTGGGCTCTGTCTTGTCATTTTCTACTGATTTTACTAATATTAGAGTGCACAACAACCGCTGGTTGTTGCCAGTAGTTATGTTTAAGAGTGTGAGAGATGAAAATTTGGTGATGTAGGGACCCAGGACACTGGTTCTTAAGAAGAGAGGGGCATATTAGTCATTTAGGTAAGTAAGTTAGTACTTGGAACCATGACTCTTGGACATTCATTTGCTCGTCTATAGACGCATCGGTTGTCACATAGAGATTTCCTTTTCCCAATATGTAGAAAATAAGGCCATGTTTAATACATAGAATTTTATAATAAGAGTGGACAATATAATAGATAAAGTTTTAACTTTTTCTTCTTCTTTAATACTAGTCAATACTGTCTGATTCTCATTAATTTTCTCGTGACCAACTTCAATAGAGAAGATTAGTTTCGAAGATAGTCGTGTAGAAAAGAAGATAGATTAAACTATAACCTCAAACTTCGAAAAGGTTTGTAATTTTACGTAAAATAAGCGGGAACTCATGTTTAAAGTAGTGGCATTGTTTTACCTGCTTTCGCGCGCTTGTGACCTTTTCCTGTCATTTGAGAATTTGCTTTGACATAATTAAGTGTTACTTTTTCCCTTTAGGTTATAATTTGTGCATTTCATAATATTTCTCGACTTTTAATGTATTTCTGTCCTCAAATGTAGGTACGGATCAAAAAAAGAAAAATTAAATGGAAGAAGAAGAAAAGTAATATAGCAGCTTTTACTTTTGGAGAGAAACATCAGGTAGGAAGAGAATTGGTCAAGAACTTGAGTGAAAAGGACTATCTACTGTAAAAAAAGGGTGGATTTTGGTGGGATTCTTTCCCTGCCATAGAATTGGTCATGAAATTTCACAACATATAAATCTCCCATTCTCTTGATTTCAGACAAGAATCTATTCCTGGGAAACCTTATTTTCTTAGAAATTTTTTGTTCATGTCCCTCAATAGAGTGTTAATGTTGGTGGGCTACCATTAAATTTTGTTTAATTTTAGTGGTGGAGAGAAGATTGAGACTCGGGAGTGGGTCCTTTTTAAAGCAACCTAAGGAAATTTGAGTGGATGGTTTGTGATTGTACTAAAATATTGACTGTGTGTGGACCCTTTTCATGTACAAATACAAACTTGAGTTTTATTTGTGAAATTTTTCGGTACAGAGTGACTCTTGTAAGTTGGCAATTTAGTTTTATAAACGTAATGGTTTTTGTAAACGTTTAGCAACGATACTTTTGTATGAGAGTGTAATTGTGGGTTTAGGGTTGGTAGTTTTCATTGGCTAATCATTGTGTTTATTGTTTTGTATTCTGTTGTTTTGACTAGTATTTTTCGATTTATTGAAAATTTATTGTCTTATTGTATTTTAATCCTTTGACCTTAACTATTAAGATTATAATGTTTGACTAATTTCGAGAAATTTAATCAATATGACAGTTATATGATAACTCTGAACATATGACAACATATGTGTATAAGTTGATTTAAATTGCCAATATATTTAAGACTTGTTTGGTTGGGAACAATGTAATGCACTATATAACATAAAAAAAGAAGGAAAAAAAGTAAAATTTACTTTATTATAATTGTTATTTAAAATGTTTGATTGAACATTCTATACTGTTATTTTCCACCCCAAAAGTTTCTTAATCCTAGAGTTTTGTTTAAAACTTTTTTCCATTGGGTTTCTATAAAATGATGACAAGTTGAATAAATTATATATTATTTGTACTTTTGTCTATGGAGCCTACATTTGTTGTTCCGAACTTGATGTCCCTCAAATTTTTAATATATTATTGATAGTTCAACCAACGTTATATCTCATGCAATGAACCTTTTAATATTTGAACTTGAGTACTAGGTATTGTACATATGGCAATGGCAATGAAAATGAATATCACTAATTATTTTGATAGAGCACAAATCCATGACTCAATGTGGGAAAGAAACTGGTAATGCTAATTGGGAATGGGAAGACTAGGTAATATTTAAACTAAAACAATTTGGAGCTTTTATTCAAACGATTAATAGATTCCTCTTCCCTTTTCATTTTTCTATTTTTCAATATGAAAATGCTTGGTCACGTTCCAACATCTCAGCTTTTTTCTAAAGTCTCATTTTTTCCAATTTGTTGATTTTCTTTCTTGAAAAAGAAAAAGAAAATTAGAGGCTCCACCTATTTATATTTAGGAAATTGAAATATACTAATTTGTTTTAATATTTTAAAAAATACTGCGTTGATAATCACATTAATTATTAGATTAAAGAAAATATCTTAAATTAAGAAATATACAATTTACCATATCAACCGTACCATTATCACTCCCTCTCTTTCTTCCTTTCCATCCTCTGACAATATAACATATATCAGAGCCAAAACAATAAATCTTGATAAGTTATTACTATAATTTTAGTTTAATTCTTCTTATTAGCTCCAACCCTTTTTTTTTTTTTGGTTATTTTTATATTCTTCCAATATTGTTTGATCAATAAAAAAGTAAAATAAACGGGATTTTTCTGAATTTTTAATTCAAGAATTCATATAAACATAATTCTAATCTAACAAATTATGGTTAATTCTTCTTTGCTATGAGGTTGGTTAATTGTTTTGGTTCTTGTAAATCTTGTTCAGTTTTATTTTTTGTTGGGTGAATTTTTTTGCACAAAAAATTGGTTGGTCACTAAGGATTGTTTGAGTCAGTTTGTGATGTGTAAAGGTTAATAGGTTTGTGTGTTTGTCCTATTAACTTATGTTGCTATTAAATGTATTAATAATAAAACTTTAAAAAAAGAAGGTAACAATATGTATTGATATGTGGTGTTGGGGTTTTGAGGGCGGCAAGTGGTAGTGGTGGTGTGCCAATGGCAGAAGTGGCCATGCAGATAGTGTTGAACAATGTTTGTTATTACAGTTTCTACATATTACTACAACAATGTTTGTCGAACAATGTTTGTTACTACAGTTACTACATATTACTGATAATTTAGAAGTATTTTCAAGTTGCACTTGTTATTACTAGTTAAGAATACGTGCGTTGCACGTGATTTTGTAATAATATTATGATTTTTTTATTTTAAAATTATCGATGAATATAACACTTAAATGAAATTCATTTTCAATCATAAGTTCATCAATAATTATGACCAACTAAAGAATTATATTCAAACTTCTTGGTAAAACATGTGGTTCATTAAAAAATATATGACCTACGTGAATGTTAAGTTTGAAAGATTATTTATACTCTTTTAATTATATTTTAAAGCATATATCTAATGGCATATCAGAAAAGGCAACTTTCTTTTATGAAAATTAGTATCAAATTCTAAAATATATGAAAATAGTAGATATAAGTATAACACAATTTTTCATTGATTTTCTGTATTTATATCATTATAAAAAAAACACCCGAAAACAAAATATTTATCCTTTTTAGGTAATTATTTATCAGAAAAAAGGATCTCAAAATTCTTTGACATAAGATAAAGAAGAATTTTCTATTGCAATATCCATTCAGTTTTAATGCACCCATAAATTAAAGGGTTTTTTTTTTGTTCTCTTCATGCATTCTTTCCCGTAATTCCATCTGAAATATTATTAAATTTCAAGAAAATTCAAAACAACCAGATATTTGGACAATGATTTTTAACTCATCACATAAAACTACTTATTATGCGATATTTACCTTCACCTTATACATAACATGACTCACTTTATCCAAGTTATGTCTTCCTCAGCCGCGTGCTTGAAAGAGTTAGAGTAACACCAATTCTCTTTGTTCTAACTCGTTCTTCCACAATAAATATATGTTTAATTGCTTACAAAATGACATAAAACATCATCCGAGCTTAAATCCCTTTGTTATCAAGACAACCACAATAATTAACATTTTTACATCGAACAAATATTCTAAATCAAGAAAAAAAGATATAGAAATCAAAATTTAAATGAATATTACCATCATATTTATTCTTAAAATTAGTGAATCATTCATGGAAAATTAACACATCCATTATTACTACATTACTATCAAACTAATTATCAAAGATTAAAAATCGTCATTGCGAGGAAAAAAATATTCCTGGCATAATAAAAAAAAGACGAATAACAGAGGAAGAAAGTATGAATCAATAATAAGAAAGTCGAAATGCAAGGCCAAATTTATCTTGTTTTGTTATGTTGATGAAGGAATTTGCTTAAATTCTCGTGCATAATAAGATTGACGCTTTGATTGTTTACAATTAAAGATAATAATTTCAATATATTAAAAATTTTATTAGTATATTTTATTTAGGGTCTGTTTGATAGAGATTATAAACTAGTTTATAAACTAATAATGATTTATTTGACTAATATTGGTTTATTTGAGTTGAAATTGTTGACTTTTTATGTTAAAAGTAGGTTGAAAAGTCAAAAATGACGGCTGAAAAAAACCAAAATAGGTTTTTAATCCTTATCAAACAAGCTCTTATTTTCATTAATTACAATATATAATAGGATTTAAATAGACAAATCACTTTCAATGATCAAAATGCAATATTTATATAGTATTAAATAGTTTAAATTAAAGTCAAAATAAATTATATTAATTGAAAGATGATTTTAAGAATTATAAGTTATTTGAGGGGCAATATCGTCTAAAAATATTTCTCCCTTTAAGGGACCTTTTAGAATTAGTATAGATAATTTATTACTGTCTATTTTTAAACAAGATGTTAGAATAATTTGTTACTTCATATTTTTGCTGTAGTTTTTTTATTGTCGAATAATTGGTAGTATAGTGCTTTTTTTTTTTAATGGAGATTTATAGGGGTATCATCAACTCGGATTTTAAAGATTTCTTAATATTTATAATTTTAAATAGATTTCATGAATTTGAATAGAATTCCACAAAATTTATAAGATTTCAACAAAATTCTATCTTATAGATTTTAAATAGATTTCATGAATTTGAATAGAATTTCACAAAATTTATAAGATTTCAACAAAATTCTATCTTATAGATTTTAAATAGATTTCATGAATTTGAATAGAATTCCACAAAATTTATAAGATTTCAACAAAATTCTATTTTATAGATTAATATATTCTTGTGGATTTTTATGGATTCTCATGGATTTGTTGTCTTTTTATTGAAAATAGTAATTTTACATTGTTTTTATTCCAAATAGTTCAACTTTCTGTTTTACATAAACAAATATTTCGAGTAGAATTTCAGAAAGAGGGAGAAATTCTTGAAATATAAGGAAGGAAAAACTCTTCCTCGGTTTTGAATAAAGAAAAATGACTAAAAAACAAGGCTTCTTGTCAAAAAAAATAGAAATAAAGTTTAATTTTTATTTTCTTTCTACTTTGTCATTTTTATAAAATTCTCTCTTTCATATTCGATATTAGATGAGGGATATTTAAGATTTTTTTCTATTCTAAAATTAGTAGTTTAACTCTCTTGTATAAAAAGTTATTGGAAAATTTACATATATGACTAATATATGTAACTAAAATACAATTTTACTAGATGAAACAAAAAAAGACATAAATACTGTTTTTAATTAAAAAAATGATTAATATTACTTGATAATAAATACAAAGTGTAATTGCTCAATTCCAGCATCCTCATTTGGTTGTTTCATCAGTTACAAAAATAGATATCACAAAATCCCAAAATTATCTCAAAAATTGAATTTGAATCCCAACATCATTCATCATCAACAAAAAGAAGTATTACGGTCCAACGGGCCTGTTCTACTCCCCACATGGGGAGTAGATTATAAAACCAACAGCCTACGTGGCTGTGGGAGGTGGAAAAAAAAAAAGCCAGCTGGACCAAAAAATTAAACACCCACCCTCCCTCACATTTTTCTCATTTCCAATCAGAAATCGGTGACCTAAATCGGTACTCCCTCTCTCCCCGATTTATCCCCAAATCGGTGACCTAAATCCGCCGCCGCCGCCGTGAACCACCACCGCCGTGACCCACCATGGAACCTCTATAAAACCACCACCGCCGTGGTCGCGCGAACCAGTTCCGCTCTCTCCGCGAACCAACCGTGGTCGCGCGCACCAATTTCCGCCCTCTTCGCGAACCACAGTCGCGTGCCACCTTCCTCTCTCTGCGCGACCCACCTTCCTCTCTCTCCGCGAACCAACAGCGGTCGCGACCCACCTGAATCTCTCTGCCAGAACAGTGACCGTGAACCACTGCTCCTCTCTCTGCCAGAACAGCGACCGTGAGCCACCATTGACGAATCTCGCTGCTCGGTGACCCACCATTGTACCTGTACACGGTACTGTATATTTGTGTAAATTGTTCTGAGGGTAAAGTGAATTTGGCAAAAATTTAATTTTTATGCTTGTGTATTTCATATCCAATGATGTGCCAAATTGTCAGATTTGTTTGTGTTGTGGGAATCTGAAATTGCTTGCGTGAATTGGCGGGTTTGGCTTGGTTGTTTAATCGATTTGTCTGAATGATGATTATTTGTGATGATTTGTGATCCTTTGTTGGCTGAAGGTTTACCTGATTTGTGATGAATTGTCTATTTGAAGGCTAATTTTCCCCATCTCCATCGAACCAATGATTTGTGATTTATGTATGAAGGGAGAGGGAGATAGGATATGTATTGATAATGTTGGCAGTAGAACTAGATTAAAGGGCTGTGATGATTAATGTTATTGGTTTGTTATGATTGTTGGAAATAGGCAACTACAAGTAGTCCCGTATCTTGGCTTGGCAGCCCGGCATGAGATAGGGGGTGCAACCCTTAGTTTCATGCAACCGGTGTTTTGCAGCCATGGCGGTGCTAATTAATGCAGTTCGAAACATTATTTGAGCCTCCAATGTATGTGTCAATTCGCAATATATTGTATGTTGTATGGAATTTATTGGTATTCACGTGATATTTGTGTAACCTTCGAACAACAAATAGGTAAGGATCAATGTCTTCTTCTAGTGGAAATGTTCCTCAGTCACAACTTAGATGTAGATGTGGTGCGTATATGAAGATTCATACCTCACACTCCGAAAAGAACCCATTTCGTCGATATTGGAGATGTCATAGTGTGAAGGTTAGTGATTTGTCCAATTGTATTTTGAGGATTGGATATTTCAATTGAATTGAATTTTTTTTTGCTCATGTAGGACGGTGTCATGTGCGGAGGCTTCAATTGGGCAGACGAGCTGGAATCTAATTTTGGATCACAATCAGATGGACGTGAACATACAAGTACAAACCTAGATGAATTGAAGTGTAATGTGCGGAGTTTAATGGAGAAGGTAGAAAAGCTAGAAGATACAGTTCGTTCACTTCGTCAAGTCATGATTATATGTATCGTACTAGTAGTGTTTTTTTCAATGAAGTTTTTGGTGTAATATTTGTACAATGCTCACTTAACTTTGGGCAATATTTAATGTATCCGGTATGATTTAAGCTATTTAAGGATTTGAAGTATAATTGAATGGTTGTTATCTATATCAAATGCACTATCAAACTTTCCACCTCCAATCAACCATTTGGATTTTCCTACCTACAGATAATAAATGTACTACACTTGCAATACAAATGCACTACACTTGCAATACATATCAACCATTTTGCAAAAACATACTTGAATATATTAAATCTATAATACAAGTTAGCAAAAAGTGACTTGAATACATTAAATCCATAATACATGAAATTCGTTCCAAAAGCATTCACATGAACTGACCGTTGGCAAATAAAATACACTTAAAATCATTGTTTCAAATACATATATCTAGCCACTCGGGAACTTGATTTAACTACAAACCAAATGAAAAATTCATTCCAACGCTATTTGAACTACAAGCAAAAGAATTGAAAGTAGCGTCCTCTCTCCTCCAGACATCTTGAGCGTTCTCGTTCTCATGTTGGTTATCAGGTAAGTTCGGTTCAGTGGACCTACAAAATGAAAGATATTAGTATAACACAATGTAATATAAACAAAATGAATAAAATGTACCTATCATTTAATAACTGAATGTAATATCAACAAAATGAATAAAATGTACCTATCATTTAATGTGGGACAAGTTCTTTTGTCATGTCCATTTGCACCACAAACTGAACATTGTCGATTACCTCTAGAGAGTGCTTTCTCTTTGGAAGACTTCAATCGTTTTCCACATCCCTTTGTTCGAACTAAATTTGGATTTTGTATAACTTGTTGGACCTCACGACTTTTGGAGCTTGACTTGTTTTTTTGGAAATCCCCACCATCATCAACCTGCGTCACTCTCAAATTCAACATCTCGAACTCACCTAGTAGAAAAGAACTGTGGGCATATGTTAAGGCCGCATTATCCACTAGCAAAGATGCCTTCTGTGATAACAACCCATGGCGAGCCATTAATGAGTTGATACATGAGTTGTCCAAGTTCGTGTCTGCATTAGTGTCGCATACACTACCTATTTTGGCATTCTTTGTCCAACGTCGCACAATATATTTTTCTGGAAGTAGGAGTACTTGTTTTTTCTTCAAAAAACAAACCATGTGGCGACATGGATAACCTTCAAACTCAAAAGTGCGACAACTGCATGAAACAAAGTCATTATCCGTGTAATACGTAAGCTCGCGGGATCGATCATAATTTTTTCCAGATTCAAATCTCTGCACAGCGTATGTCTTCCCACCTACGAAAGTTGATCTCTTGGAGCAAATGTATACATTACTCTTGTCCACTTCTATCTGAAACAACATAAACACCTTCTTGGTGTAGATTTGAACCATCTGAACTTCCATCATAAGACTGGACATCAAGCGAGGTTGTTCATTGATATCAACATGGTTGGCGACTAATTCCTCGTGGCGTTGATGACTCAATGCCCTATTAAATCTTGTAATGAATCCCATTAGTGAGTTCTTTCTATTAATGTACTTCTTCAAAAATGAATGTCCACTCTCGAATCTTTGGCTGCTAGACATTCCTGCACTAAATATGTGTTTCACATAAGCTGGAACCCACCGATCCCGGATTTCATACATCGATTGTAGCCATTCATTACAATGTAAACTTGTATTGACCATTGTTTCATTCCAACGCTCCTCAAATTCAGCTGGCGACTCTGAATTTTTAATAATATTCACTAACATGTGATACTGCTCATTGTAGACCATCGTGTTAATTTTTTCTGAAAACTTGTTTAAAATGTGCCAAATACAATACCTATGGAATGTATCTGACATGACTAATGATATGGCCTTCAAGATTGCAGCGTCTTGATCAATTATCATCAATGGGGGAGCATGATTGGAGTTCGATTCCATGAACTTCGATAACAACCAGACAAATGACTCTGTCGTTTCGTCGCTCAAAAATCCGCAACCAAACAACACTGTCTGACCATGGTGATTTACCCCTACGAATGGGGTGAATATCATTGAGTACATATTCATGTTGTAGGTAGTGTCGAATACCACGACATCGCCAAAATAACGATATGACCGTATAGATTCAGCATCTGCCCAATAACAGCGAATCAACTTACTTGTCTCGTCTACCTCGTAATCAAAGTAGAAGTTCGGATTCTTCTCTTTCTCAAATGTGAAATGCTCAATTAGAGTTTCAGCGTCATAAAGCCTTTGCTCTTCTCGAACATTTCTTTCATGGTTCCTAATATCTCTTTCCACACTCCCAATAGCCGACGGACCAATCTATCTCCATAAACCTTAATTGCTGGCACGTTGGTATATTAGCGTCAGCGAATTGTTGAGTAAGAGCTTTCTTTGTAGTCGACACATTCCGATGAGATCTTAACAAATGCACTCGACTAGGAGTAGTAAGAGCATGATTGTGTTTCGCAACAAAGTTGTTCACTATCCACATTTGCCCCGTCTGTTGTTTTACCACGGATAGTCTAGCACAACAACCAACTCGTGTATGCCCACGTTTTCTTTCCCCAGCACGTGACACAGATTCTTTGTATTTCCTCTAATATGTGTAATCTGTTTTCCCTTCCTTCGAACATACAAACATTTTCCAGTAGATCTCACCAGTGTCCCTATTCTTTTTACTGTTCTCAATTCGTGTACTAAATCCAGCTTCCCGAGCATATGTATTGTAAAAAGAATAAACCGCCTCATGTGATTCAAATTCTTGTCCAGTTGCCAGAAGACTATGCACAGAAACTTGTGGAACAAACACATTATCTGCACTTTGTGATTCCATTCCTACCAAATACGAAACAATAAACAAAAAACCAACAATATCAATACACATTTATCGATTCCATACTAAAATAGAATTTCAGTAATTTGGAGGAACTTGTTCACAAAATTTTTAGTACCTGGTCCTTCAATTGGCGGGTCACTGTTCAATCAAACAGAATCCGGCGTAGGCTACCGCGTACAGGTACAATGGTGGGTCACCGAGCAGCGAGAGGTTCGTCAATGGTGGTTGGTCGCGGAGAGAGCTGGTTTACGGTCATTGTTACGCGAGAGAGATTCAGGTGGGTCGCGACCGTTGTTGGTTCGTGGAAAGAGAGGAAGGTAGGTCGCGCAGAGAGAGGAAGGTGGCACACGACTGCGGTTCGCGGAGAGGCGGAGGTGGTTCTCGCGACCACGGTTGGTTCATGGAGAGCGGGCTGGTTCGCGCGACCACGATGGTGGTGGTTTTATAGAGGTTCCATGGTGGGTCACGGCGGTGGTGGTTCACGGCAGCGGTGGTGGTTTTGATTTAGGTCACCGATTTGGGGATGAATCGGGAGAAAGAGAGTACCGATTTAGGTCACCGATTTCGATTGGAAATGAGGAAAATATGAGGAGGGTGGGTGTTTAATTTTTGGTCCGGTGGCTTTTTTTTCCACCTCCCACGACCCACGCGTGGTATGTGGTTTTATAATCTACTCCCATGTGGGGAGTAGAACAGCCCGTCTGGTCCAAATCCAAAATTCATCACAAAAACTTAATTTTAAGAAAAAAAATAAAATATTCCATTATCACCAAGAAGAGGAATCACCATCCATGTCAAGTTCGAGAATCATGACAAAAATTAAATTCTAGTAAATATCGCTAGAATCCGATGTGGTTATCAGAACATGGTAACTACAAAATATCAATAAAGTGTAACGTCGTAACTATTAGTTAACGGTGCATTATTAGAGCATCAAAATGTGGTATTGTAATAACAATAAATATTAACAACTGTGCACAAAAACCAGAAATATAATCATATGGTTATACAACTTTACCGAGAGAATTCACGACAGTATAAAGTTATAAATTCGACGTCATCAGCGCATAAAAAAACCTTAACATTTGATACTAAGCCGACTTATTGGTGTTCAACCAAATTCAGTAATATGCAAAACTGATAAATGCATTCATGTAGTAATCATACATACATACCACAAACATGCATCAATAATCTAATTTAACAATTAACATTAACGTATTGGGTAGTGCCTAATTACACAAGAAAAATATCAAAATTTATTACTTTTTAACGTATTATTTTTTATACATTACTGGATTAACAAACCATATTTGCAAATTGAAAATCCTTGTAAGTAACACTGTAAACTTTAAAAGACGAAAGGAATATATATAAAATTGCATAAAGCACAACCAAAATTTATATTTATACATCTGGATGCATGCATACGTATATTATGGAGACTCATAAGAAACAAAAAACAAACAATTCCTCATATGTGTGTCAGGTGTGCTTACTTTTTATATAATCATCTTCATTTCTCTTGGAGCCTTTTTCCTTTGATTTTTTTCCTCTTCTGCACTGTTCTTCAATGCTGTCTTTCAGTAGAAAGATCGCAAAAAAAAAAAAGTGACTGAATTCGAGTGCATATTATGGTATGGCGGTGAGCCTGAAGGAAGGACAAAACCCTCGGGAAGCATAAACAAGAAAGGTTTTGCATTGAAATTCTTGATCTTTTTTTTCTTCATTTTCTTCATGTTCAAACCCTTATCCTTCATGTTGTGACGCCCCCGTTTATTCAAGAAGAATGGAGTCGAGTTCTTGATGACGAACTTCTGGTACTTTGTCGGCAGCGCAACCGGTGGAGCAGCGATTGGTTGGATTTCACGTAATCGCAAAGGATATGTAAAATACATCATCAATTCGAGTAGAAGAAAGAGAGAGATGAAAATATCTTTTGGAAAAGATCTTTGATTGATCTTCTAATTAATTGTGATTAGAATTGGTGTAGCTAATCAGTTATTAAATGCATTTGGATTTAAATTAATTAAAAAATTTAATAATTTTTAGATACAGTAAAATTAAGTGGAAAATGGTAATATTAAAAAAAAAAAAGTATCCAGTATATGTCTAAAATTTTAAAAAAAGCAGGTGTGGTTCCTAATTATCTCAAAGTTAATTTATAGCTTAAAAAGAAAATTTGCAAATGTCGCAATTGATAGGTAAATCTTTCCAAGTTCAAAAAAGAATTTTTGGTATTATATTAATTTTTAAGTCCAATATCTAATTACACTATATTCTAATAAGGGTTTACCAATAGATTATTTATATTCTCCAACTCAATTGTTTGGTTCAATGAATGGTCATGAAGTATCAAGATTCAAATTCTAAAGACGATGTTTAACAATTGTAGGAAAAAAAACTATTATTAAAATAAGAAATCAAACAATTCAGTAAATTCACAAACTAATACATATGAGGATGCAATGTCGGCGACTTGGAGAATATGATTGAGGCACTGGATAGACATAAATCATAAAAGATTGTGCAATAAAACATTAAATAATAATTTATTTATCTATTTAATTATTAAATGAAACGATCTTATAGAAGTAAAATGTCAAGAGCTCGAAGTCAGTGGCGAAGAGACTGTTTCTAGAACAATTTGGATTATGAGCTCTATTGTAGAATTCGACCTAACTATGAAGTACGGAACAATGGGAGCGATGGAAAAGGTGAATGCAAAATTATTTTATTGAAAAAGTAAATCTTTATCATTCATTGGTTAGAATGGTTAAATGTGCCGGAAATCAATTCATCTAGCCCTGCCTTAGCCTGTTCTTGACTGCCAGTCCTCATCAAGTTATTGGCATTGCTTTCCCGAATACGATAGATGTAGAAGTGGCTAAAGAAGTCAATGGTTAGACATTTCGATTTCCCAAGCATAAAGGAACCAAACCAATTCATCATCTTCTTGTTTTTAGCCTTATGTTATGAGTGTGAAAAGTCTACTCAATATGAGGGTCCCTCAAAATCAAAGAGAAGGGCTGGTGGGCTTGGAGTTATGACAATGATTGTTATTTTATTCCTTTTTCTGAAGTCTATAAACTAGCTAAGAGACAATTATCATTCTAGTCATTTCCTTTGGTTTAGTTTTAGAGCGATGCCCGGTTTCTACAATTGAAGTGACAAAAGGAGAGTATAGGCATGCCTTCATTTTTGGCTAGCTCTAAGAAATGCTATCAACATATGGACATCTTCCTCTTGCTTGTTACTTTCGGCACCAATGTCTATATTATATTCCTAGCGACTGCCAATTTCAATTTGCTTTTGTTGCAGGCCACACTTTAATATTGAGTTGTAATTTACTGGTTATTGCATATGCTTGTCAAATTATTAATATTTTTTTTTTTTTAAAAAGGTTATTTGTTATTGACTTCTATTTAGGTAAACAATTTTCTTTTTTCTATTTTCTATCCTCTTTCTTCTATACTTATATTTTTTACCATCACATTTTTACACTAAAATCACACTTTAGAAACTACTTTCTCCAATTAAACCTTTTTTTTTACACATATAGGAATTGATAATAATAAATTAATGATATGTAAAGTACACATCTGCATTTTCATCCGCCCACATAATGTTTTGTTAGTGTATTTGATGAAGATAGACAAACTAACTGAAACTAAATTAATGTTTACCGATCAATTTGAAGCGATTTATTATGAATCGTTACATTGCACTCGTGAGTATGATGATTATTTAGATAATGCTCTCCCTCACATCTTTTCGATATGCATCTGCTTATGTGTGTCGAGTGATCAATTTTATTCACCTTATTGACAAGTCACACTTTTATTCATGTTCGATCATCATACGTGACCAATCTTGTCTCTTAAAGACCAAGGCTGTCAATGTCATACACAACTATACATGGAAATGATATATTGCTTTAAAAAAAAGACTCAACTATCTAGTTAACACTTCCAATCATCATATTCGAAATGTCATATCAAGTCATTGTGTCTAGTCATTATAACATATCAGTCGCGTCTCTTTATAGACTTGGTAATCCAATGCAACATTTGGGATGTCCATAATGCAACATTTGGGATGTCCATGAGCTTGAGCATGTTTCACCATATTATAATTGAAGAGAATGCAATTGTAAATAAAGAGTAATTAGTACATTTCGTCCCTATCCTTTGAGTCCATTGTGCAAATCGTCCTTATCGTTTGAATTTTGGTATTTGGGCCCTTAAATCTACCATTATTTACGCAAAAGGTCCCTACTGTCCAAATCTGTCAACTTTTGCTGTTAAATTAACGCGTACAGTGTACTCTCTCAATTTCTGAAGAGCAATTTTGTCAAATAACAAATTATACTGTTCCTTCACACACACACACACACACACACACACACACACACACACACACACATCATCTTCTTCTTCATCCCCATCACTCTCTCTTTCTCTCTCTAAGAAACTCAAATTCCACTAATTTACTCTTGAATATATCAATCAATTGAGAATACATGAACTCAAATGCAAAACAACAAGCTTGGCTCTCTTTTCTGCAGCCTCCTCTATCGCAGTGCGTACGTGCAGAATGTTCTTTTCCTTGTCAGCTATCACTTTCAATTGGCACAATCCAATCTTAAACTACCCAAAAACAAATCAAGATCCCAAATAAGCTTAGTTTTCAACTAAATTTTTCACGTCCAAAAACACCCAAATATATATACATATAAAAAATCAAATTAAAAAATTGAGAGGACGGGAATTACCTTGGTGATGGGGGGAACAGGCAAGTGGACGGCAAGGGGAACTCGAGCTTGTTCATGGTGGAACGAGGAAGCCATTGTGGAAAATGTGGCTGAGGCTGTAATTGTTGTATCGGACTTACCAGTTGACTTTTGGAGCACTCTGTGAAGAATAATGCTTTAAATAGTTGTACACGTAGTGATAGAGTTAGATCTACGGTGGGGGAGCAATGTCGAGCGCAGTATCAAGCGAGTAACAGAGGATTAGAGAGTGGCGACCTGAGAGTGAGAGGTGGGATCCTCGACATCGAGCAAAGCAACGAGCAGCGGAATGACGCCGAGAAGAGCCAGAGTAGTTCTAGCCTGATAATCCTCCTTTGCCAGCCTACTGGCCTCCCTCGCACCCTCAATTCCTCAATAACTTGTTCATTCGCAACAAAATATTTTCTTTGTGCGTCGGTACTCGATCATCAGATTATAAGTTCATAGCCCTAGCCCATTCCCATTTTGGTCGGAACAGATCTACTATTTGAAAGAAGCGTTTCCACGACTCTACCACCCAGTCAATTCTGTTCCAAAGAGTTGAACACTGGTTTTTCGTGTTGTCAAAGATTTGAACAATGAAAATAGATGGCGAGTGCCATCCGAAAAGAGGAAAAAATGGAGTCTTTGTCTAAAGAAATGTGTTGAGAAATGGCAGATGTATAGAAGAGATAGTGCTTTTTCAACTCTCTCAAGACACTCTAAGATCCTTTTTCAAACCTGCTCCCATTTCAGTGAGCAGTAAATATTACAATGACAGTTCTCTACCCCCGGGGGTATGAGTTGGTGATCAGAAGATATATGGATAGAACTTATAACGGGGTCTCAAAAACTAAATAATTTCTGCTGGGTAGAGCCTTGAGCATTGTACAAGGACGTGCTGGCTGTTGTAGCTTCTCAGCCACTCACTTCAGCTCCTCCAGCGTCTCCTCCTTCATCCTCACTTCCTCTTCATTTGTCACTGAAGAAATTATGTGTTTGTAACTCTGTTTGTGTGTGTTGAGGGAACAATATAATTTGTGATTTGACAAAATTGTTCTTCAAAAATTGAGAGAGTGCACTGTACGCGTTAATTTAACGACAAAAATTGACAGCTTTGGATGGTAGAGACCTTTTGCGCAAAGAATGGTATATTTAAGGACCCAAATGTTAAAATTCAAAATATGGATGATTTGCACAATAGAATCAAATGATAGAGACGAGATGTGCTAATTACCTATAAATAAACAAGCAACTTCTCATTCTCCTAGTACCGTGAGATATATTTCCTCGATAAGAAAAATACACTGAAAGTTTTTTTGATGAATAAGTAGTCTCGAGACTCATTCCAATTCCTTCAAATATGTAGATAATCATTTAAAATTGTGCATTTTACTATTAAATTCAATATTGTGCACTGAATATGTCAATCCTCATAAATACCATTAGAAGAACTTGAGTACTAGACTGTTTAAGACTATGTTTAGAAATAGTCGTTGTGTATTGACTCGAAGAACCCCTCCTACCCGTGAAGGCAATCGAGGGAAGCAGGTTATGGGATTAGAGGCTAAGGACCAAGGAGCAGAAAAGGGTCAAACATCGACAGGGAGAAAGATGTACGGTCTTTCCTTTCCCACCAATTGACAATGATCTCTCTTTCTTCTACCTTTGAACTTTTCCCCATCTCAGTTTAGATTAGGGGGCACTTTTCGTGAAACAACGAAAAGAGTACAAGCTACTCTTAACATTGAGAAACAGATGCAAAAGTAAAATTGAGAAGTATTTGATTGAAACTTGAAAGCCACCAGCCAGAGGATTCAGGGAATAGAAGTCAATCACATTTCAGGCTTATAGTAACATGCACACAAAGTAAACTGGAGTTGCATGTCTAAATTTTGGCTAGGAAACATGAATGACAAATCAAATTTTATTGAACATCAGTGCTGATAAGACAAACCACACCTTTTACGCTTATCAAAATCTGTTCTTAGTGCCCAATTTTGACAATTATGAATCGCTACACAAACCAGGTTTACAATGATACAACCAGTCTGATAAAAATGAAAATCCAAAAAAACTGCATAGTAATAAGTAACATTTTCGCTGTATAAAAACTAGGTTTATAAAGACACAAAGAAGCATGACCTTTGTCTTCACTACTTTGCACAGGGCAGTGAGAAATTTCAAGACACAAGCTTGCAGATTTCAACCACAGGCACCCTCATTACAGGAAAAGATAGTAAAAACCGCCATTGTTTTGAGGTGTAGAGCAGTTAATCAGAGGGAACATCAATAGAACGCAGTTGCGAGTTGCCAATTGGTAACATCAATGGGGAATCTGCACCGGTTCCTGTTTGTTCAATTCCATTGATTCTTGTAATGCTGGATTGATGGGAAACAGCATGCATTGAGCATATTGCGCCATTAGTTGATCAACTAGCACCAGGGCTACAGCAGCTTCCACCATCGGAACAGCTGCATCATAACCATCGAGCAGGTGAGTGGCCTAAAAATTTCGTTAACACTTCTGTCGTTTCTGTGTCTAAATAACCACTTCCTAGATATAGCCAACTAAATGTCATTATCTACTTGTTGCGAAACACAGTTATGCCAATATTCCCTAGGCACAGCCAGTAGTTTCCAAACAACTTTATGATAGCCTACAAGTAGTCTTAGAATTATGGCCAATCATTAGAACATGGGGACCAAAGTCCATCAAGAAGAGTGGTGTTATTCAGATGGAGTGAAATTAACTAGGACAAATAAGATTTAGGATTCAGAGACAGACCTCGTGGAACAACACAGGGATCATGACGACCTCGGGCTATGAGCTCTGTTTCATGTTTGTCTCTAGTCACAGTGTTCTGTTTCCTCTGCATAAAATAGATGGAAAGTATCCAGTCAGTGAAATTCTATTACCCTAGTACTGGTGTAGGTGAAACATTTGATGTTAGCTCAAAACACCATGAAAAGTTCTGTTCAAGTTCATGCATCAAAAGAAGGTTGTACATCATAAGCAGTGGTATAAGGAAGCTGGAGCAAGGTGCTACAATTTATATATACATGTTGACTCAAGAAACCAAAGTCAGTGACATACAAAAACATAATAACTTTGGGAGGCCTATTAACCAAATAGAAGTGAAAGTCAAAGCATCCATTTTACTATAATTATTTCTTTTGCCTAGTCACTTCTGGAGGCTGGAATACATTTTTCATCAAAATTATTATCACTTTATAAGACTTTGCCACTCAGGGATTATTGTGGACAATAATAAGCTACTAGTATACAGAAATGATGTAAATAATTACTCAATTTGATATTTATCCAAAATAAAAATTATTTATTCAGGCGTCCGGGAAAACATTGTCTTGTTGAACCACCTCGTCTAAAAAATTAGACTATTAAAGGGCACAAAACTTATTTATTTAAATCAAGTCTTCGGTATGCCCCCTTATCTGCATGCCAAATTCATTTTTTTCACCAAATACCTGACACGTGCACAGTATATATAAATGGATGACGAACTAATGACCTCTGCCTACTCTCATGCCATGTTGACCAACTTTGTCTTAAAGCTTAAGCTATTAGAGAGGGGACAAACTAATTTAAATAATGTCTTCAATAAGTTCTCATATGTGATCTGAATGCACTAATTGATATGGCATTTCTCAGGATTCAGGTAATGAGTCATGTACATGAGAAATCACCACACAAAAGCACAAGGAGGAGAGGGAGTTTGTGTGTGTGTGGGGGGGGAGAGAGAGAGGGGCATACAGAAATTGTAGACGTTGGCTTGAAACCTATTCTCATATTAATGATTTCTCCATTTGATATTCCACCCTGCACATGTATATGGAATAATTGGAAAAGAGGAAAAACTGAGATACCATAAAGTATGTTTTAATTCTACAGGTATACTATGTACATGTTCACCCACATATTATATCTAAATATATCGTCGTCAAACTTTAGGTTTTTAAAGAACTAGAACAATACCTGAATACCACCAGATCGGTTGGTTTTAGTCCTGATTCGGCCATTTTCTTCCATATAGAATTCATCATTATGCTCACTACCAGTCATGAATGTACCTGGTAGGTTTCCATTGAACAGAAACTAGAACTGTCATCTCTCTCTATCAACAAGAGGTGCTCATCTAAATTGTACACTTTTGAAACATATTAGCAGGACAAAAAGTCATGGAAACTGAAAACTGGAAGACAGATAAACCTGCAAATCCACTTCCAAACTCAAATCCCTTAGTTGCAGGTAGAGACATAACAGCTTTGGCCAGCTCCGCTTCAAGTTTATCAAAGACTGGAGAACCAAGCCCCTAACAAGGAAAGGACAGATTTTTCAGGGAATTTACAAAATCAAAGAATGATGCATGAGCACAAGTCTTACAGCACCATAACATAAGCAAAGCAGAGGGCGGAAGTTTGAGGGAGAGGGGTTACCCGTGGAACATTTCGAACAATGCAGGTGACAACACCACCAACAGAATCACCTTTCACTCTAACAGCATCAATTGCGGCAATCATTTTTTCCGCATACTCAGGATTTGGGCACCTTACAATATTATTCTCAATCTGGCAACATTTGGATAGTAAAAGGCTTCAATAATTTATTTTCAAAATAACCATAATCTGGTGGCATAATAAACAAATGGAGCCTAGGATGTTCATGGAATTGAAGCACAAACTATGATGTCTAGTAATGTTGTAACTCCATTCATCATCAAAGAGAAAGTTTTGATAAAAAATCTTTCCATTATTTGTTTTTCAAGAAAATCTAATATCATATTTATCAGGGAAAAGTAAAATCTCTTGTAGTTTTGTAACTCCATTCATCACCTACGAGAACATGCTGAAAATTTTCTTTTAATTATTTACTTTTTAGGAAGGCCAAATCACAGTTATCAAGGAACAAAACCCTTAAACCAATTGCAAATTTCTAACAGTTAAACAAACATATGGTAAAATAGGAGATACAAATAAATTTTAATCTTTCCTGTAGATTCCCTAGTTTAAATCCATGTGAGTACAAAAAATTTCCAAGGAAGACAGCCAACTATGAAAATAAATTTTTGCGTAAATCAGAAGGCCTTTTTTCCTCCTTGGGTGTAATCAAAAGTTTTTGATAAATTCAATCAAACTAGACTCATCCAATATGTAAGAGTCTAATGCAATTACTTCCAATAGTATGTAGCACGCCTGATGCCTTCATACTCAGCAGCTACATCCATAAAATGCCTTCAGGGTTGTCGCACGGAGCACGAGAGGCTCATTGATGGCGATAGATGAGAAGCCCAAGTCAGGATACATCTCACATGTTATGTTTATTATTCCTTCTACAGATGATATTTTTGCTATTAATTTATTCATTTAAATTTATTTTACCTTTTTTCAAATTACTAACCTAAATAATAGATGTCACCTGAACTTCAACCAGTTGACCTAATGCGTGAACTCGTGACCGAGGTCACCCATTGTTGAGGTGTTGTTTTGGAAGGATTTAATAATTTCATACTGAATGATATGGATAGCTGAAACCTAATCTGTGTGCTTTCCCTTGTTTGAACTTCTTCAGGGTAATATAATCTATAAGAAAGTATAACTTCTTCAGGGTAATATAATCTATAAGAAAGTATCTCATGAGAAAGTTATAAAACACTAAATATGATCTGACAGAAGGCACAATCAATTTTATATCACATATTTCGACTCAGCCAAAATCGAAATAAATTTGGATGGAGATCTCTATGAGGCATCCATCATATGGTGAATATGGAAATAACTAGGAAGACCTACTAGGTAGTGGACGTATGCTGACAACTGTGGAATTATAGCTTTTTTATTTTTTACCAAGAAAAAAAAAAAAGAACAAAAAAGAAGAAAGAATGGCAAGATGTTGAAGTGGTATGCATTGATGTTTATTTTCCTCAATCATTACTAATACAAATTTTCAGACTTTGGAATGTTCGTAGTGCAGAATTCTTTTCTCCCCATCTATAATTTTTTGAAGATATAAAAGAAATAAAATAGAACAACTTGCACCATATTTCAAAGTTGTTATTTTACTTAACCAGAATCATATTAGACAGATATATTTCTTTTACATTGCAGTTTCTCACTCAAAACAAACTCTATACAGGCACACACATTAAGCCTCAGGTAAATTTGTAAATCAGGTAAATTTGTAAATGATGGTGAGAAGCTACGGGCTGGATACATAGTTCAGGCAACCGACTGGAAGTTAAACTAAAACCATCTGAAAAGGAGAATTGGCATGCACTTGGGACAGCTATACAGACTATCCCAAAGTGCATGTGAGTATCGCTGGGATAATCATAGGAAAATATCAAAGGGCAATGCATGTATGATATGCAATGTATAAGAGACGTAATCCAATGTACATGAGGATGTCATTGATATTGACAATATATTAATATAAACCATACACTGAAAGATATTTATACCTGATCGAGGGTTAGGTTTTCATGATCAACCAAATCTTCAGGAAGGACAACCTTGTGCACTTGTGAAACATAAGCAATAATCTGTCACACAAAACATCAGGAAATTAAAGAATGTCACAGTTAATTCATCAGCAAATATGCAATCTACACATCTTCTTTAATCGTAATGTGACTTGAATAGAGCATGACACTCTGAAACACAAATAAGACATGAATATATAAGCAATGATTCCTACACACCCACAAAATTTTCTAATTATCCAGTCAGGTCTAGTATTATGACTTCTTAGATGCCAATGTAAAAAGTTTAAAGGAGAGGAATTCCACATGAATTTTTTTTCATAAAGGCGTCAGTATAGATAAATATTTCAAAAATGTCAGGTATAAGTAAAACACCAATGAATTGGGTCTCTTTCACAATGAAAATCAAATCATTATATAAAATACTCAAGATAATTCAAAAGAAGATTAAGCACTCCCTAAAAGGTAATAGGTTTATACACAAGAAATATGGGCATGCGTGCTTACATAAAGGTCAAAATGCACATCTGTATGTGCATGTGCAAAGTCCTATAATTGCAGATTGTATACGTAGGATCCTACTGATTGCATTTGAAGCAGTGTAACCAAAAATTTTTTTTTTTAAATATATAATTAATCATCCATCACATCATCAAAGAGCTTACCTCTGTTCCTGAATATTGCTTTAAAATTTTCTTAGCGACAGCTCCAGCAGCAACTCTCCCAATGGTTTCTCTCGCAGAAGATCTACCACCACCCTGAATTAGCAGAGGCACGATAAAATAACCCGAAATCGATTTATAACTGAAATAGATCAGTAGATCAACTATTTTTAGAGCTGGTTAATGAAAATATTCACTACTGTACAACTGTAGAGAACGCTACCTGTACTGATCTCACGCCATATTTGAAATCATAAGTTGCATCAGCATGAGATGGCCTATAAGCTAATGACATTTCACTGTAGTCCTGAAAATCCAGTCATATCAGTCTTTACAAGCACCATGATAAGATGCATGTTATTATCGTATAATTCTGTTCAGAAGATGTATGCATAAAGAATGTTACTTAGCACATTTGAAATTATCCATACTAAGTGAAGATTTGTATGACTAGTCTTAAGGAAATGAAGACAAACGGAAACTTAATGAAAGACATGTCATGAACCTATATTTAAGAAAAGTCTGATATATTCTATTTGAATGTACTCCTGAAGAGTCGTTGATTGAGACGATGTCACGATGACAGTGTACATCACTTGGGAACAGATTATTGCCACAATCATTTTGCAAAACAAGTGCAAGATCATATCAGCTCTTTTGAATACAGTAAGATAAAGATGGAACGATGACTATGCACTGCAAATTCCATGTGTGATTATCTGAGTGCAGTTGTTGAATCAAAGCTGCCAAGCAACTACAAGTATCAACCACAACAATGCAGTTCTAAACCAGATGAGTGACGACCTGTTAACACTTTGCTAGTGACATTTCTATCAATTCCCCCTACAAACTCCAAATGAAACAGGAGTAAAGCTTATGGACTTACATTTCCTCTCTGATCTGTGTTAGGCACTTCTACCTTGATTGGAGATCCAGTGGTAAACCCTGTAGTTAATAAATGATGCATCAGTCCACTTCAAGAAGATCACAAGCACCTTTAATTTAAATGAAAGGGAGCACAATGAACAAGACAGAGTTCGTGAGGATGAAATCAAGGACTACCATCAGCAATTCCCGATGCAATGCTGCATGTGTCAGTTTCTTTTCTTGGGGTGGTGATTCGGCTCTGACCTGGCCTCCTAGGAACAACAATTCAGAATTTTATATTTATGATCATCCTTAAGGATCAGTAATTAACTCAGTATTCCATATCCACAACATGTCCATTAACAGTTACCACTATCAGATCTCTAGTTCGTCTATTATTTTACACCATGTTGTAAAAATCACTGTTTGAAAAACAATGCATTGTCTAAGCATTGACATCTGAATTGTACTTTCTCAGATCACCCTTAATTATTAAAAATTTCATACATGTTATTAAGATGTTATTCCTTTCATTTCAAATTTTATTCTTTTATTGGGCAATGGGCATAATGGGAAACTATGATAATAATAGTTTGACTTTTTGAACGTCCAGCAAATCTTTTGGGACCTCCTAAATGGAAAATGTAGGAAAAACTCTACTTTGGAGGAAATAAACTTTTACTCTACTTCTCTTCGTCATTTCTCTGCCTCTTTTTTCCCTAGTTTGTAAGAACTTAGCTCCTACTGTCATGAACTGCCAGATGATGTTCCGGGCTACATGTTCAACTAACAAATACCAGAAAATCATTTTAATATGAATATACTATAAATTACGTTAACACCATCAGAAAGCACAACCTAATAGCTAAGAAGAAAATACCTTCTATCCAGATCTACTTGCATATCAGCTTCTGAGAGGGGAAGTCTAGGAGGGCATCCATCAATGACACACCCTACACCACCACCATGAGATTCTCCAAATGTTGTAACGCGGAAGTAAGTTCCATATGTACTACCAGAGGCCTTTATCTCTGAAAAAATGAAGGTCGGAATATTTTGAGTTGCAAATACATGTTTCCTTATTTAGCAACAAAATATTCGACATCATAGTTCTTATTTGAGACTTGAATTTCTTCATGGATGCAATAAATTATTCAATGGCCTAGAAACCGAGTTATAATTCTACCAAAATCATAAAACTATATATTCCTCTGATTCAAACTGAATGCATCCAGTTCAAAATTCACTATTTTCCACTAACACAAGATAATGAGAATCACTTCACAATCAAAAGAATAATGTTTTTGAAACTTTGAAACCCAAAAGGATATTTAATACCTACTATAAAACAGCAGTCAACTTGGGGTATAAAATTTAGGGGATTGTTTGATATCACTTTTGATTTTGATAAAAAGCTAAAGTCAAAGTCAACAATTAATTTTAACTACATATCTCATGGACCCAAAATTTTTTACTACTTTTCAACCACACATTTCATCAACTTCTATCAACTTTTACAAAAAATATGATTTTAATCAAAATTAAACACACTCTAGATATCAAACATAGGCCAAGGAAATAATAACTAATCCCCAGTCAAAATTACATACTCTTGTTTCAAATTGAATCAATAGTTTTCTTTCTCAAAGCTGATGCTTTACAAAACTTTATCCCTTGTATTGATCTTTTTTCTTTAATTCCAGCATTTTCTATACAGTAACATTTCCTGTGCTAATATTTTGTCAATTTAGGATTTCCTGTACAATTTATTATTCAGTCATGAATCATGATGCATTGTTTAAACAGGAGGGAGTATATCTGTCATAAACCTCCTCACTTTCCAATTCAAATATTTTGTTATGCTTTTATTAGGTCCCCATTTTAACACAACATTGATCAAAGGCTAAAACACGGACTGGGTCACTCAAGCTTGGCTTCTCTGTTGATAAAACAAAATACTAACTATTAACTAAATCCTCTTTTAACAGTCAAGTGATTTCACCCCTGCTCAACAAGAAATCAGTTGAGATTTGATCAAATATAAACAAGCTAAGATAGAGCTATATGTAAGGATCACTAGATGAATCAAGCCGAGCATCAGCACCCTAAAGTTCAACTCTGCTTCTCTCGGCTCACATTACAATTTACACCCCCAGACCCATCACAACTTTTTTTCTTCCTGAGTTTAACTCTTAATACACACTAGCCAAAAGCCTATTGTATTCAAAACCCAAGAGAATAAACGTTAATTTCTAATACCATTAAACCACAACCAAAGATATAAACAACAATTTGAAACAACAATTTGACCATTTCCACAGGCTATGCAAATTGAGTAGAGGAGAAGTAGATCACTAACAAATCCCAATAAGCAATACCCATTAATTATAAATTCAAACTTCGCTATAGGAAAGCATAAATAAATCACTTGCAAGTCCCAATAAACCAAATCCATTGATTAAAATTCAAACTGGGCTATAAGAAAACTTAAAGAAATCACTGGCGAATCCCAATAAGCAAAACCCATTAATAAAAATCCAAACTTGGATATGAGAAAACAGAAATTAAATCACTAACCAAGGCGTTTAGGTTGGGATTGGCGCGCAGGGAGCTGAAGACAGGGAGTGTAGAGTTTGGAGGACGATTGGAGGGATCCAAGAGTGGATCCGTCGGAGGATGGAGCTCCGAGAAAAGGTTTGGTGGAGATGGACGACGCCATTATGCAACGTCGTTGGTGGGTTTGGTGAGAGAGGAGTGGAAGGGAAATTTGAGAGTGGGAATGTAATGTATATACATTACATGTATATATGGGTATGCAGTGGTTGTGGACCTTGTGGTTGTGGTTGTGGTTGGTGTAAGATACTCGTGAATTCGGAGTTCGGTGAAGAAATGGAGCCCACACTAGCCTTGCCACCTACCACTTCCACGTTTTTTGTGGTGTAATGAAATGACAAGAGGCTACACAAAACTAAGGAGGTGTATAGGTTCGGGATTTTTTGGGGTTGGCAACTGGTCGAACCCGTTTTCATCGGAATTGATAGCGTGTTCGGCTCATCAAATGAGTCGGCCCCTGTCGTTTTGATCAAGGGGTTGGCCGTGATCGTGAGGTCGAGTCTGACCTTTTTTTTGTTAGAAAAATAACAAAAAAATAGAGTTCATATTTTATAAACGAGTCTACAGACGACAATTAGGCCCCAAGGACCCAAAGCCACGAGCCCAATTCAGCCCGTGAAAGTGGATAGGGGGATTCGGCCTGATGGGCCAAGTCTTGAATGGCTAGCTCGCCAAGCCAGTGCAGCTCCAGCCCATTGTTATTTGCTACCATTAAAGATTTTAATTAGTGGTATACCGCTTTCTTACGGTGGAATTCGACCGTACGATCTATGAGAATAGATCACTGATATTTGAATTCATTTGTTCCTGATCAAGTCTTGATGGGCGAGAATGAAAATCTGAGTTGCGGTGGTTATGGTTTTAGGATCGAGGTAGTAAGTAGAGCAAAGAAAATATTATTTGAGAGTGAGTTTTGTTTGAGAAAGAGATTGAAAATATAGAGACACACGGAGATATATATTCTTTTCTTCTTTCAGTATCGAAGAAAACTCCTACAGTCGTGATTAAAATTAATTACTATAATTGATTTCAAATGAAATCTAAAGTTAATTACTATGATATTTTTACCGAAATCTATGCATGTTCAAAGTGATACAATCAATGTCTTTATTGGACTCTCGTCATTTAGCAATCCAACAAAGTTGGGCACAATTCAGGTACGGCTCAAGCACAATATGACTCAGTTTGAGTCGTGTTGCTAGCTCGCCTTTAAAGATAAAAAATGAGAGTTATGATATGTTGCATTTCTCTATTGAACTAAATTATTTTCTTAATATGAGATTTGACTCTACACAACAATTTTTCGAATGGTTCAAAGTGTTTGGTACCTATCTTACTTCAAGAATATCGAAGTGTGAGAATTTGCTTCAATGTCAAAAAGCTCTTTTGAAGAGATATGTATGATTAGCAAAATCACGTTTAACATATCAATTTTAGTAATTTAACATGCAAGTTTATATAATTTGTTTAATAAACACACAAATAATAAATTAGAGTTCAAATTTTTATACATACAACATCGTCTTAGAATCATATATAATCAATCTTTTATTTGGAGAAAACATGAATGAATATATATATATATATATATATATATATATATATATATATATATATATATATATATTATTTTTTAAATCTGTATTTACAATTTTTAACATATTTTATAGTAATGATCTCCTACCCACGATGAGTAGGAGATCATTTACCCACTAATGATACTACTACATCAATCCACACAACATACAATTGTGTGTGAACACAAATATGTCCACACATAGTGGATAAATAATCTCCTACCCATCGTGGTTAAGAGATCGTTACTCATAGTTTAAGTATCTTATAATACTAGTTTGATGCACTATTGTCAGCTCTAAAGTGATTAAACATTTCAATTTATTATTGATTTTACAATATAGGGATGCTTGAGATCTAATGATATCAGCATCTAATCTGATACTCATAATATATTCTGATATTATATAATAGATGCTGGATCTATACAACAATTAAAAAACTCATAATTCAATTTTAACTATTCAAATATTAGTGATTAGGCTATTTTCACACATTACACCCATTACCATTATTGATCTATCATTTTTAGTCTCACTAACCCTTTTCTTTTTCTTTTTCTTTTTCTTTTTTTCAAAATAAATTGAACTGATAAGTATTATAAGTATTTATCATCTTGAGTGTTGCTTGTTTGATAAACGTTTTTCAGATTATAGACAGTGAGTCTTACGAAATGTGTGGATAAAAATTACACATCTTACAAAATATGTAGTAAAAATGATATGTGGCCATCTTATAAGCACCTAAAAACTCATCCAAACATGTAAATATAATCTATATTTTTTCTTTTTTTCTTTTTTCAAATTAACGGAGTGGGGTATGAGTATTATATGTTAAAATTTAAATGTCAAGATGAATTTTTACCTATGTAATTAGGATCCAACTCAACTTCATGTAATTAGATTTCCAGAAATTCCCCTGTAGAGTACTTTTAAAGCACTACTATTGGGTTTTGTAAATAATGACAATTTTCTGAAATTTTTGACAAATATACAATTTAATTTTTTTTCAAAAGTGTTACCAATCCTGCCCCCTTTTTTTGCACGAATTCCAAATCATTTAGCCATTTTTATCTAACTATGCAAAACTAATAAGAATTTCTAGTTCACTCTCTTCTTTTTTGTACATTTTGAACTACATAGATATTCTTGTCAAACTAGGCAATGTTGACTAGAGTTTATAGCCTATTTAGACACACTATATTTCTCTCTTTTTATTTTTGCACGAATTTCGAATCAAGTAGTCATTCTCGTTGAATTATGTAAAATTAATGGAAAAAATTCTACTCTATTTAGTCACTCCTCTTTCTCTCTTTATTATTACACGAATTTCGAACCATCTAGCATTGTTGTCAAATTAGATAAAGTTGACGAGAATTTTTAGTCAACTAAAACACTCTAGTCTTTATTGTCAACTTTGTTGAGATTGCCTAAAGGACACTTTAATAAAAAGATTTCACAATTATTTTGCATGACTAAATGACCATATTTAGTAAAATTTATGACAGGGAGACAAATTTCATTTGACCAAACAAAAAAAATTGACTAGTAAGAAGAAGTTCCCATTTAAATATGATCTAAATTAACACTAAATTTAAAAATATCCATCTATCTATGGCCATAATTCTATCAACCAAAATTTCAAATACCATTTTTAACTTGTTAACCTGGGTTTAGTTCAAATGTCACCCAAAAATATAGAGTAATGTTATGTAGTACCACAACATAGTGATATTAAATGATAAATTCAATATTATAAGTCATATATCTTTATATTTTATTAGACTTATATTATTTAATATCAATATATTGTCATGTGAACTGATATTAAATACAAGTAGTTCTACATAACATTTTTCAAAAATATAAGAACAAATATAGGTTGAGTTGAAAAGGAAAGATGAAAGTCTCAATTTTGGCCGGACCCCAACTCCACAAGCATATAAATTACCAACTGAAATAGGGAATATTGCAATTTTGCAGGTGTAGTCCCAAACTATATTGACCTTGTAACAAATCCATTTCCATTTATTTTTGGTGTCATCATTCAAACTTATGAGTTTAGGTGCACAATTAATTCTTAAAGATGAAATACGTCTATTTGACCGTTAAAAATTATTATTTTTGTATAAAATGGCCACTTGTCTCTTACTTTTAATTAAAATAAATATAAATAAAATAATAACTAACTCAAATTTTGGAGTTAAATGATTCATCCCATATCTCGGTAGAACTTTTTAACTCTATTTGTTTTGTAAATTTTTAACTAAAATTTCACGTTCATAATATTGATTGCAGATGGCCAGTGAATTTCAACGTCTTACATCATTCATGGGTAAAGACAAATCATTCCAATGGCATTACCAACTACATCCACTAAGTTATCCACTAAATTAACAATATCGATCTCTATAGAAACTGTATAAACAGTAGCTTAAAATAAATACATGTTAATTTTAACTCAAGCTATTAAAGTTTTGACCATAGTTATAAATTTTGAATCGGACTCATCAATCCGACCAAAAATTTGGCTACCCGGTCCATTAATCGATCCGAGTGAGATTAGTGGACCGGATTATACTTGACTCTATTAAAATCAGGGTACACCGACAATTTTATTTTAAACCGTCAATCTTATTGACCGTTCTCAAATTTTTATGCCAAGTTGGCAGAGAGAGGAGTTGGTTGATCACGTGACCTCTATTTTAAAAGTTGGCTGCATAATTAGCTGAGACAAATGTTAGATCCTGTTTGGAATTAACTTTATTGTCAAATTTTTGATTGTCAAACAACCCACAACTACAATTTTAAGTGTTTAGTAAATTTAAAAAATAAAAACTAATTATGGAATAATCTGTAATATCTAGAAACGGGCTATATGATAGTTTTTTAGATTGTATTTTTAGTTTTTTCAATTATCCATCATTAAATGTCACTTCTAATCTCAATGAATACAATCAAATCATTTCTAGTTCTAAATTTGTTAGTATTCTACATTTATTAGTATTTAAAAATAATAATGTCTCATCTATCAATCATGTAAAAAAAAAAATCCTTTTTTTTCTTGGTCATTTACATATCAAATATTTATTTTTTCCTTTTAAAATAACTATGGTGAATGTATTCTCTTAGATAAATATTTAATAATATTACATATTGTTATAAAAATAAAAATAAATTTTATAATAATAATAATAATAATAATACATAAAGAGATCAATGTAATTAATGTATATTTAATTAATTGTATACAAGCACAACAATAGAGTATTTATTTTATTAAACATTCAAACACTGATTTTGAAATATACGACAATTTTGAAATAATTTTTTTTATCAAATTCTTAACTAATTCTTCCTAATTATTCATTTTGCACAGTTAAGCTGATTATCTTAAAATCTACAACAGTTGAAGCTGATTTTCTTAAAATCTACAGCAATACTAAATCAAGCCGTAATTTTGTTGCTAATATATGTATTTATAATATATATTTTATGTTATAAACTAAAAAGAATAATAGAAGATAATAAAGAGAAATTGTGTCTTTTATTTTAATGACGGACACATATATATAGGGTTTCAAAGACTTGTAGGGCAAGTAAGACATATCTAAATATGGTCATCAATAATTTTCTATAATTTTACAACACTCTTCATTTGATGACTATTAGTACAATAACTGACTCGTTAAAAACTTTGTTTGACAAAAACTTAGTGGGACAAAATATCAAACGAAAGAAAAAAAAAAAGAGTACAATTAATTGTTAAAATTTGGAGTATTAAGAAAATATTGCCTCATTAAAACCTTGTCAAGTAAACTTAATGGGACAAAACCTAGATTAAGAAAAAAAAGTACATCTACTTTCCTTAATGTTAATCACTGAAAATCTTTGATTCCATGCATCCCAGTCTCATATACTAATTTCTTAAATGTGGATATCGGCAATACTTTTATGAATAAGTCAACCACATTGTCACTTAAGTGAATTTGTTGAACATTGATATCACCATTATTCCAAAGAATTTTGGAGAAATATACTTTGTCTTATCTCCTTTGATGTAGCCTCTTTTGAATTGTGCAATACAAACTACATTGTCTTCATACAATATTGTGAGACTATTCTTTGTTAAGTTAATTTGCATGATGCTTGAATATAATGAGTTGTGTTCCTCAACCATGCACATCCTCGACTTACTTCATGGATTGCAATAATATTAGAATGATTTGAAGATATTGTTGTCAAGGTTTGCATCACAGATCTCCTTGATATAACTATTCTTCCATGTGTAAATGTATTCAGTTTTTGATTTAACTTTCTGTGAATTGGAGAGATAGCTTACATCTGCATATCCCACTAAAGAATATCCTAATTTTTGTGATAAAAAAATCTAATGTCAATAATACCTTTTAGGTAATGAAGAATGTGATTAACAACATTCCAATTTTTTTGAGTAAGTGCAGAACTATATCTTGCAAGAAGATTTACAAAAAAAGCTATATCCGGTCGAGTGTAATTTACAAGATATGTTAATGCTCTAATTTCACTTAAGTATGATATTTCAGGTCCAATAATTTTATTTTCCATCTTCAAGTGAGCGAAATGGATCTTTTTTTACATCAAGTGATCGAACAACAATGGGCGATGCCAATAAATGTGCTTATCCATATAAAAATGATTTAATACTTTTTATATATATAAAGATTGACAAACAAATAATCTTTCTTGAAATGTTCAATTTGCAATCTAATACTAGAATTTGTTTTTTTTCAAAATATTTTATATCAAATTCATTTTTCAAATAATCTGCAGTTTTGTTGAGCTCTTCAGGAGTTTCTATAAGATTTAAATCATCAACATAAACTTCTACTATTGCAAATCTAATATTTTTTTTCTTTATGAAAACACAAAGACATACATCATCATTTTTTATAATATTCTTTCAACAAATATTCGTTAAAGCAATTATACCACATTCGTCCGAATTATTTTAATCAATATAATGATCTTTCTAATTTAATTGAGAACATAATTCTGAGCAATGAATCATTTGCATCTGTCATTTTAAATCCTTCAAGGATTTTCATGTATATATCATTATCAAGTAAACCATACAAATAGGCATTTACTACATCTATAAGGCGAATATCGAACCTTTGTGACACAAGCAAACTTATTAAAAATTTAAATGTGATGATGTCTATTACAGGGAGAATATGTTTCCTTATAATCAATCCCTGATCTTTGTGAGAAGCCTTGGGCTACAAGTCGGGCTTTGTATCTTGTAATTTCATTGTTTCCATTAATCTTTCTTCCTTTGTATCCTACATGGATTACATTTTCAGGGGTTCAAACTATATGTCTAAACACTTTACGTTTTTCTAAAGAATTCACTCTGCCTGTATGGCTTCTTTCTATTTTAGCTAATCAATATTATTTTGACAACCTTTGATATATTGTGGTTTAGGATTCTTATTTTGCATGATATCAAATACCACATTAAAGGCGAAGATATTTTTCACGACAATATTGTTTTATTCCCATAATTTATGAGATAACAAATAATTTATTGAAATATCATTATTTTCACACACTTGTGGTTCTCGGTAGGAATCACATTAGCAGTAATTGATTAACCAATATTTTTCCATCATTGTTTCATTAAGAGTTTTTAGTTAGTTTGTGTCTTGTACCATTTTCTTTCGAGATAGTCTTTGGTACCAATTGGTTGACCACACTTCTAACGTATTTGAAATTCATTTGTTATAGCAGATTGTCCTACAGAGACATCAATTTTTGCAAGAGTATTTTTGCTAGTACATATGACTTTGTCACTTTCCTTGTATCAACGAATGCATCATGTAATTGGTTTGCACCTTTTGTAAGTCAACAACTTTTTCAACATCTTGATCACAATGATTAGTTTATAGAGTAATGTATACTCCCAAGGGGGCAGGATGTAATGCCCACCTGCTGAGGTGTCAGCAGGTGAGCAATCAAGTAAATTGATTTTTTTATCATGGACAGCTCACATGTTGACACCTCAGTAGGTGGACATTACATCCTACCCTCTTGGGAGCAGGAGAATACTACTCTTAGTTTATAACATAAAATATTCTATCAGAATATTAATATAACGTTGTGCTTTCTTCAAGAGCAACAAGAAATTATTTTAAAATATTAAACTTTATAAATATTTTCTTTTTTATGAACAATGACAGAATGTTATTATCAATTTTAATAAACATAAAGTTGTAGTGTTTTAGGAATATCAAAAATTCCTATAAAATATTGATAATGTGATTGAAAGTTCTAAAATTTAGATTAATTAAATTAAAATGAATTTTAATCTTAATTAAATAAGCAGTGGACAGAACGCAATCAGAACTGACAAGTGATAAAGATAACAGTTCTAACTCGTACAACAATGTTCGTTTACCTAATTTTGTTAAGTGCAGAAATTAAAAGATTAAATACGAACACAAGATGTAACATGGTAAACTCCGAAGGGAAACATCCACGGGCCCCCATGCCATGGGTAAAAACAATCTACTAATAATCTTGTTCAAAAAGACAATAGTATCGATTTTTGTAATTTTGCAAAATTAACAAAATAACAATTAAAAGAAAACATATCAACTCCCTGTGATACTTCTTCTTCTGACTTGTTGATGAAGTGGAATCAAATCCACCGGCCTTGGTTTTATCGCCACTACCCTATTGTACTTGACCGCAACCACCACTTGGATTAAGAACTCTCGTTCTTAACTTCATGCCAAGTAGCTTAAACAAGATATAAAATTATTCGTTGAGCACCAATTAGTTCTTGATTCTTCAATGAGTTTGAAGAAAACTTTTTGTTTTGAAGTTGAATCAATGAAACTTGATGTCTTGTTTTCCTTCCATGGATTTCAGCGGTTTTTGCATGGAGAAAACAAGAACAAAAATTATATTTCAAAGCCTTATTCTTCAATGTCTTGAAGAACTCGTTGGCTTTGAAAACTTAATCAATGAAGCACCATGTCTTGTTCACCTTGAATGGATTCGAGCGGTTTGAAGCTTATGAAACAAGAACACAAAAATATTTTCAAAGCCTTAATTTCTTATTGATTTCTACTCTTACTTATAGTTAAAGTAGAAATCAATTTAGAAATTATTTCTTACCTAAAAATCTGCAACAAGAATGGTAAGAAAATTAGTAGGAAAGAATATATAGAAATATGTTCTTAGATTTGTAGAAGGAAATAATTTAGGAAACTAAATATTTCATTCCTAAACAAATCTAAGACAATAAGAGAAGATTCTTTAACCTACAAAAAGAGCTGTCAATAATATTCATGAGATCAGAATAATCAAGTATGAAAACAGAATAAAATCGCAGCTTTACTGATCTGAAAGAATAATCTGCTTATCAACTCAGTCAGTTAGAACTGGCGTTATCCAAACCAGTCAAAAATAAAAACGTTGACTTGCTCTTTTATCATTAAAAATCAGTTATATTAATTAAGAGAGCTAAGATATAAAAAGTGAAAAATATGTCACATATTTTTCCAACAATCTCCCCATTTGGCGTTGCTTAATTACAAACACATAATTATCGAATTTTTAATGTAAGTGTGATGTGTGTAAATAAGTAAAGAAACTATGAATATCAACATATAAGAGTTATTGCTCCCCCTTAGTGTGTAAACCAAGAACTCCTGCAAAGAAGTTAACAAAATATGCAAACACCACACACATTAGCCATAACTTTAATATTGCTCCTCCTTAGCAAGATATCATCAGAGTGTAATGATCGAACCACCATAAACCTAAAAATACTAATATTAAAGTTTAACCAACAAAGTATCATCAGTAAAGTATAAATAACAAGAAAAACCTAACAACTACAAAATTTAAAAATTTACCCTACTATACTACTCTCCCTTTTGTAAGAGGATCGCCAAAGGAAATAACAAGGAAGGAAGAGAAAAACAAAAGTAAAGCAGTGTTTAAAGTGAAGGAAAGCAGAATTTAAGAGTTAATACAGTCATCCATAACCAAATAGTTAGAAAGTTAGAATTTAGAACCGGAAATAGTTAGTTCTGGGAGGATCTGGGCTTCTTTGTACTTGATGCAGATACGTTTGCAACTCTCTTGCGAGCATGGGTATCTGAAGGAGCATCAGCGAGAGGTGTAGTAGCTGGGACAGCAGTTGTCTCAACAACTGGATCGGAAGTCGGAATCTCTATCGGACCTCCAAGATGTGCAAAGAATTTCGGAGTAACTATACGGTATGCAGACTTTATATGCTCATCACCCAGATATTCCAGTTTACCCAACACCCTACGCATGAAAATAAATTCATCAGAAAAGCCTTTAGTTAAGGCGAAAAGTTGTTCTACCTGAGTCTTGACTAGCCCCAACTGATTTTCCAGTACATCCAAACGCCCAGACTGGTCCAAATAAGACAGAATGTGCTTTGGAACCCTGGGAGTGTAATTTGATGTTCCACTTAGGTTTGAAAAACATGAACGCCCAGGACAAGTATAGTAACTGAGAACCTGTCTGAATCCATATGAGGCACATCTTGATGAGCAAGAAAATGATGAATAAGAGATGGATGTGGTAGTCTGTACTACTTAGCCCGCCGTGGCCCTTCATACACAATTCTATCAAAAATCATTTTGGCCCAATCAACATACAAACACATTCCCAACTTGTATAAGATAACTGCCCTATCACCCAAGATATCAGATCGATGAGTCAAAGGGTCAATGTTGTTGATTAAGAGACGATGGAGAACTTTGTATTTCGGCAGAAGTCTGGAAGCAGTCAGTTCAGCCGTCTCTGGCCAAGTTGAACCAGTCATCTCGTTAGCAAAGTTATCCTTAGTTAACTCATCAGCACTGGAGATAACCACAACATCCATTTCAAGTCATTCTCTTAGAGAGTTAGGACTGAAATTAACATGTCTTCCCCTGACATAAACTTGCCACCTAAATTCATTTCCAGCCTTAACCAAATTCTTGGGAACATTTTCCATAAACTCCTTGAGAAGAGTCTCATTAAACGGTTCAGAAAAACTCAACAAATTATACAGTTTATGAAACCCAGTAATCTTATCTAGATCAAACGCAACAAACTCAAGAATAGATACCTTGCATTCAACTATGAACTTGCGAAAAGAGGTAAATGAAAATTGCACAATGAGGGAGCAGTTAATTTTGGGACGTGTGTAAAGCAGTTACCAAAATTAAACTGATGATTGGTAGTTATGGACAGAAAAACGTCCATTAACCAAGAATTTAGAAATTTGAATTTATTCTCTTAAAATGCTATATTATGGAAAAATTCATCCAGATTGTTCTCAGTTCAAGCTGATTGTGCTGCCAAAATTTGACTGTTGATTGGAGATCCTACGAAAAAGCCTACACAAGATAATCACATAAAAATAACGAGAATATTTTATGAGATAAAATTGAATTGTTTATTTATGGACAAATTTTATAGTCTACAAATTATACAATCAGTCCAAAAATATTAAAATCAACCGAAATCTTCTAATCAGATATATGCGCATAATTATATTCAATTAATTGGTCAGATTTATAACGTGAGTGTGTGATAGGACATACTAGACTAATCAATCATAACCTGTCCCACTAAGTCAAATTGAACATTATTAAGAAGATAAGTACTGAGATGTATTTCAAACCAGTCATCATCTGAATATATCTCTTTAAATAAAAAAAATATGTGCGTGCTAGACAGGAGTACCATATCAATTTTCTTTTGAGTACTCAGAGTGTTGACTTTATTTGGATATATATATTTTTTTGTCAAATCATTGAATTTATAAGATCATGGAGTTGACTTTCTCACAGCCATAAAGGTAGCCCATTTCTACATGATTTATGTTCATTATCAAGGACGGCTGCACACATCTATGGTGGTAGTCCTTTCCTCAATGAAATTGTCTGTTTAACACAACAACATATTATAGTGCCGAGAGACATAGATACTAACCATAAGTTACAACAAAGTACGAAACTACTTTAAAGATAACAATCTAGTTAGTAGTAAGGTACAATCAAACAAGTCAATATATCCTCAAAGTGTGCTTATCTGAGCATATTTTACCATAAATATAATGAGCATACCATACTGATTGGTTAATCCAAGTAAATCTCAAAATTCATAGACCATTCATACATTTATATCATATGCTATTTGCAAGAATACCACTCCTTCTTTTTTTTTTAAATAAAAAATAACCAAATGCAAACAAACACACATGATAAAATCAAATAAAAAGAAAAACACTACTTCTACGAAGTAATTTTTTTTTTTAAAAAAAAAACTAATGCATCAAGCAAATGCCCACGACCTTCCGTAGAGTCTCAAATCTAGCAGAATCTAAGGTCTTGGTGAACAAATTAACTATCTGATACTCAGTCTGAATATGTTCCAAAATAATTATTTTTTCTTCGACCAAATTACTAATAAAATGATTTCTAATGTCAATATGTTTGGTTCTAGAGTGCTGAACAGGATGTTTAGAAATATTGATAGCACTAGTGGTATTACAGAATATAGTAACAGAGTCATGATCAATACCATAATCACATATCATTTGTTTTATCCAAAGTAACTGAGTGCAACAACTACTCGCAGCAATATACTCAGCTTCTACAGTAGATAAAGAAATAGAATTTTGTTTCTTACTTAACCATACAATGAGATTGTTACCAATGTAGAAACATCATCCACTCGTGCTTTTCCTAACATCCATGTTTCCAGCCCAGTCAGCATCAGTGTATCTTGCAAGATGAGAGTTAGTATCATTAGTATACCATAAACCAAAATTAGAAGTACAATTAATATAGCGAATAATTCGCTTCACTGTTGCAAGATGTGATTCTTTTGGTTTGACCTGATATCGCGCACAAACTCCAACACTGAATGATATGTCAGGATGACTTGCAGTCAGATACAACAAACTGCCTATCATGCTTCTGTACAAGCTGGAGTCAACCTCCTCGCCCTGGTCATTTCTGGAGATTTTTCAAAGACGTGACCATGGGAGTTCTGACTGACTTGATTTGTTCAAGGCAGAACTTCTTCACCAGATTTTTAGCATACTTGGCCTTTGAGATAAAAATTCCTGATCCAACATGTTTGATCTGCAAACCTAAAAAGAAATTTAGTTCACCAACCATACTCATTTCAAATTCATTTTGCATAAGTGTAACAAACTCCTTGGATTTTGTTTCTAGTGAAAAACCAAACACAATACCATCGACGTAGATTTGTGCAATTATTAATCCAGTTTTGAAATGTTTGATGAACAAAGTTTTGTCAGCTCCTCCTCTCTTGTATCCCTGTTCCAACAAGAACATGGTTAACCGTTCATACCAAGTACGTGGAGCTTGTTTTAATCCGTACAGGGCCTTTTTGAGTCGTGAACACATGGTCGTAAGAATAAAGATCAACAAATCCCTTAGGCTGCTCAACATAGACTTCTTCATTAAGAATTCTATTCAGAAAGGTACTTTTGACATCTATTTGGTATAGCTTGAACCTCATTTGACATGCCACATATAGTAAAAGTCTAATGGATTCAAGTTGAGCTACAGGTGCAAATGTTTCATCAAAATCCACTCCTTCTAGTTGTGTGTATCTCGGTGCAACCAAGCATGCCTTGTTTCTGACTATATTGCCATGTTTATCTGATTTATTTTTAAATATCCACTTTGTCCCGATCACATTTGTGTCTTTTGGACGAGGTACAAGAGCTCACACTTTATTTCTATCAAATTGAGCTAGCTCTTCATGCATGGCTAGAACTCAATTTTCATCAATAATCGCTTCATTTATATTTTTGGGTTCAATTTGTAAAGTGTAGCAAACATTTCCAAGTTCATTAGCAAGCCTCATCTTAGTCATCATACCGTCTCCAGAATTTGAGAGAACATTGTTCAATGGGTGTGCTTTCTGTATCTAAGAAGGAGGTTGCCTTCTCATATTTTGTTCGTTGTTTGTATTTGGTACGTTAGAACTTTCAGGAGCAGGGGCAGAGACACCAGAACTTGATGCTGGCTATTCCGTCTGTTTATCAATGTCTGATGCAAAAACATGATTGTCTTGAGTAGGTTGACGTCCAACAACCTGTTCTTCCAAAGACTGAATATTAGGCTCCTATGAATAAGATGAAAAATCATCAGTGTCATCAATTTTTACATTGATTGATTCAAGAATAGTCTGAGTACGCATGTTATAAATTTTGTAAGCTCGGCTGTTCTCAGAATAACCAATAAATACTCCATTATCACTTTTTGAATCGAATTTATCCAAGTATTCTCGATCATTTAAAACATAGCATTTACTACCAAAGGTATGGAAATATTTAAGATTTGTTTTTCTTCCTTTCCAGATTTCATAAGGAGTTTGGGTGGTTCCTATTCTCAAAGACACACGATTCAAAATATAACAAGCAGTATTAATAGCTTCAGCCCATAATTTAACAGGAAGTGTTGTGCGATTTCAATCCCGCAAGTGTATGGTTCATTTACAAGTAATATACTGATGTGTAGAGTGTCGAACTCATGAGGACTAGATATCAATTTGATCAATTTATTTATAATTTGAATTCTAACAATATGAAAAATACTGATTTGATTTTCGTGTGTGATTCTAAAACTATTTAAACTATTTTAATTAGATTTAAAATATCAATAATCAACTTTAAATGAGGAGAATGAATTCGAATTTTTTATTAACACTAGGATTTGCGAATCCACCTACACGTTCTATAATCAATTATTCGTTAATCGCTTTAGCAGTTAATTACCCTAGATTGAAAATCGGTGATCCTATAATAATCAAAAACCTCTCTCGATGGTTGATCAATTCTATATCGATATGAGAACCTAATTATCTTTAATTAAGTTTCGAACATAAAAATATGCATTTAAATGTCAAGAACACCTAGCAAAATTTTACAGAGCATAATAGTAATTTCTATCTATTATTGGACCCTATGTTATTCAAAACCACGTGCTAAATTTATATTGAATCTCTCGACTTCAATATAAATCACAAAATATTCTAATGATGATCAGGTATTAAAATATTAAAACACTGAATAAAGAATAATCAATCAAGAAGCAACTACCTACTAAAACGGAAAACTTCTATTTAATTAAAAATATGAAGTTTCATCATTCATCCTAGAAAAAGTAAATTTAGCTGAAGATAATTGTGTTAATTATTACAATAATTGAATTCATCATGATCCGGAGAAAGAAAAACAAAAAGTAAATAAAACCCGTGATCCCGGCTCAAGAATCTTCAATCTAGTGCCTTCGTCTTCGATTCTTCGTTTGTATCTTGTTCTCCCAAAATTCGTCGTCCGCAATATGTCTCTTCTTTGGTTTTTATACTCGTTTCCAAACCCTCCAAGACGTGAATTAGGTAGTTGTTTTATCTTAGAACTTGTAGAAGTCTATTTCAATTAGGATTCTGCCAAACTGCTGCCGCGTTATAGCCTTGCGATCGCATGGCTTTGCCTTTCTATGTTCTGCTGAAATTATTGACACCTTGCAATCGCAGCTTAGTATAACCATGCAGTTGCATGGTTATTTTGATTGATTTCTTGGATTCTTTTCTTTGTTATTTGCATGCTAAGCTCTTGAAGTCCCTTTATATGCTCAATTGAATTCCTTTGTTCTTCTATTTGCCCCATTTTCGTCCTTTCGTCAGATTGATACTTGAATTCGATTATTTCTTAAAATAATAAGAAAACAATGTGCCATTAAACTGAAAATAATTAATATAACTCATAATCGTCCCTTTTTGTGAGCTCCAATAGTACAAAATTGTACTTATCAAATACCTCCAAACTTGAACTTTTATTCGTCATCGAATAAACTAGCTAAAGATAATCTTGCACTTAATAAAATAAGCAATAACACAATTCACACTATAAATAGCTTGCCGTTCTTACTTCAACTTTTGCAAAAAAGAAAAACTTATAATTCATGACGAGTGTTCAGATAATACAGTTGCATACGTGATTCTACTTAAACCATACTTGAGATGTGTGTGATAGTAGTTAATCCGATCCCCGCAAGTTCTATGGTTGTGATAGCCCAACCACTTGATCAACTTTTCTTTTCCCTCTCGTAAGGCACACTTTTCCCAAAATGCTTGTTTTTTCTCAAATTCCGAAATTTTCAGTTAAAAGTTACAGTTCACTCATTATTTTCTTGTTCGTAGCTGGTTGAAAGCTAGCAATCGTAACAACCTAGGTTTGTGAAGATTTTCTAATTTCTGAGCACTCTCGATCAGAAAGTTTCTACTAAGTAAGTCAAACCCATTAGTCATCTAATCTCCAAATTTACTTTGTAAAGGATTTTTTACTGGACATAAATAAAAATTAAATTTTAATTTTTTTATATAGATCTTATGTGCAAAACTCAATCTATTAAGCTTTCTAAATGACTCATGTAACGAGCTTGAGGTCGATGACTCCTAGGTCTTTCGAACCTTAGGACATCGGGTGTTGAGAAACCCTTACGGGCCTTTTCACTCAAGTCAAATAAGCTATGAAAAGAGTTATAAGAGATTAATATGGTGCAAAACTCAGTCCATTAAGCTTTCTAAATGACTCATGTAACGAGCTTGAGGTTGATGACTCCCAGGTCTTTCGAACCTTAGGGTGTCGGGTTTGAGAAACCCCTACGGACCTTTTCACTCAAGTCAATTAGGCTACGAAAAGAATTAAGCAATAATAATAATAATTTTGTTCTTTGCGTGCAATATGTTCATGCTAGGGGACTAGATTCCTAACATTCGGTCAATACCTAGCTTCCTCTAACTGGTCTACAGTGCTCCACACATTTTTTCAACATACATGAAATTTATCACAACCTAGATAGACATCATTACTGTTGGTATACCACACTTTCTCACTATAATGGTTACTGGTTTGAGATACAGGTGATTCTAAGTTCTAAAAAGTATCCTATTGTTTTCAATTTAGGTGTACCAACATAGCTGAAAATTATCATAACCGACCAACACATCACTATTCAAACATAGTTAAAGAACCTCACATTTAAATAAAGTAATTATCTATCTACAAGTCATGATTAAAGCAAAACGTAAATAATAAAAAATTACATCATTTGCCGGCAAGGCTATTCATATAACATAAACGTGCTCTGTTTTTTTTACGAAATAAATTAATAATAATCAAATAATAATCAAACTAACTTAAAAATCAAATATCAAATATCATTTATCAAGTCAAGTATGTTTTTCAAGTCAAGCAAATTTTCATACATCTCCCTCAAACTTGAAACGTACATTGTCCCCAATGTAATGCAAAAGAAATAAACACACAAAAATTTAGAGACTTTCCAGAGGTGGGTCTGATGGTGCCGGCAGAAGTGGTGTGGAAGGATCAATCGGTGGAGGTGCTGGAATGGGTATCGGTCGGTAAATCTGGTCATGGATATCATCCAGCTTACCTGTACATCTGTCTAGTTGCCTTTTGACCTGGTCGCAGTCAGCTCGAATCTGAATCTGCTCCAAGGCAGACTAACGCTGATTGATCTCTATAGTTATCTGAGTGTATCGGATTGTATCCACTTGAGATCGCAGCATCGTCAACTCATATTGTACTGTGCACAACTCAGTTTGCGTAGTAACAATGAGCCGTGTCTGCTCAGCCTAATCCTCCAGTAGGCAATGTAGCATGGATGCTATGTCTTTGGAAGGTGCGACATCTTTGAGGTGCGGTTTGGTCAGGGGTGCCACCGCTTGCTTCACTCTGGTGGGGTTGCCCCTGCAACTCGTGCAGTATGCCTTTTCTCATTTTCCAAAGCAAAGCGGTTGATAGGTCCCTTTGTCTTCAATACCGGCTCTGTTGGTAAGATCTGCACACCCATTGTCTCTCGCAGATACCACTGATCAGAGCTAGGAAGATGGCTGTGTGTCTCTTGTCTATCTGGAAGCCCAGCATGGTGATCAGGGTGTAGATATAATTCTCCAAGTCTATCTTCCTTCCATGAGCGAGATCGTATAATAGTCGAGCCCTAGCATCCTTGATAGTAGTACGATGCATGGTCGGGTCGATGTTGTGGCTCAAAAACACATTCAAAATAAGGAGGGCGTCTGTTAATTTGTTGTGCTCGAAGTCCCTCCCGAATAGTGGCCATACATGGTCTCGGCCATATAGAAACTGGGCCACCTCACCCATATCCTGAATAGAGGACAGATGGTGAATATCTTGAGTGGTTATACTATAGAAGTCGTTGATGACCCTTGGAGAAAACATGAACTATTTACCCCGTACCCAAGTCTGCCTATAGTGCTCCGTTCCTTGATTGTCGATTTCTTGGTTGAAGTTGGTGTAGAATTCATGGACAAGCTGGGAGTAAATTTTGTGAGGTGTATCAGCAATCTTGGACCAGCCGCATACGTCAATAAGGTTATAAAGCTCGGAGTGAGGAAAGTCGTCCAATTGTAATCTCCATTCCTCCCATATGGTCCACTGGCTGATGAACTTTTTGAATCTTTCCTCGTGCTCCTTAGAAAGATAATGGCGGGAGTCGGTGTTTTCTACCTGAGCTCTTTTTGACGTGCTGTTGGTTGCCTTTTTCTTTCTTTTTTCGGTGGTGGATGGAGGTCATTTTGGAGCCATGATCTGTGAAATGAAAAAAAACAAGTTAGATACGAAAAATAACATATATGGTTTAAGACATCACTCCCAAACTTTTAAACTTTAGGTAAAATTTCTCGAAAAATTGTATTCGACTAGACTACTTCGTGCTTCTAGAAATTTACCTAAGAATGTGCAAAAGTGAGACGGAAGAGGGTGGCATGAAAGTGCATGCATTGGTCTACCACATATTCAAATTTCATAGCATTTCGATGCCATTTGGGCCAAACGGATGGGATACGAAGGTACTAACGGAGGCAGGCTGCTGTGGCCTGCCTATGGATTGCCATGGCAGGCTGCAGGCCCTAAGGTCACGGTTGGAATTTTCTTGTGATAAAAATGTGCCCAGGTCGAGGTGAATGCTCATAGACGATGACATTAGTCCAATAAACTAGGTTAAGAACTCATTTCCCAAGATTTGGCAAGGGTCGTGGTTAGTGCATTTCGTCAAACACTTTGTATGCATTGAGTTTTCATCTAGGGTTTGAATAAATTGGGAGAATCAATCAAACCAAAAAAAATTTCACAACCTATTCATTTAAACCCAATCATTATCCAATGTGCCCATCGATTCAAGCCTATTCTAATCAACTTTATTCCACACTAAACAAAAACGATGAAAAATCCGAAAATCAACAACCAAAATTAGGAATTTACCTTTTAGTTCGTGAGTTTGATGTTAATTGATGTTGATGTTGAGTAATGTGATGCCCAAAGTGTTCGCTTAGATGATTGAGGAAAGAAAGTAACATTTTGAAGTTCAAATTTGTGTTTTTGAAAATGGTGCTTCAACCCCAGTTTTAAGAATTTCTGGTAGCCCTTGCGATCGCAAGGAAATAAATTCATGCGATCGCAAGGATACCAAAATCTAGGCAGAATGTCTTCTGTCTAGTCTATGCGATCGCAGTGGATAATTCCATGCGATCGCATAGGGAACTTTGTGATTTGAAAGTTAATTTTTTTTTAAACTAATAAATATAACTTTAAAATCATTGAAAACGTGCTTATGCAATATGACGATGTATGCCTCTTTACCTAAGAATTAAAAACCTACTTAAAATCCTAAAAACCAAAAATGTGCAAAAACGTGAATCAACTCCTAAAACTAAAATAATACTGAAAATAAAATAAAAGGGTAGAAAAATGGGTTGCCTCCCATTGAGCGCTTGTGTATAGTCTTTAGCTCGACTTTGTCGTGGTGATCACTCTGAATTGCTTAAAGTGGTAAAAGACTTTTCTTTCGAAAATTCACCCTCTAAGTATTGTTTTAGCCTTTGTCCGTTTACTTTGAACATGCCCTTTGTGTCATAAGCTACTTCTACTGCTTCATGTGGATAGACTTTCACTACCGTGAATAGCCTGGACCATCTTAAACGTAGTTTCCCAGGAAAGAGCTTGAGTCGTGAGTTGAATAAGAGAACTTTTTGTCTCGCCTCAAACTGCCTTTTTTGAATGTTTTTGTCATGCCAATTCTTAGTTTTCTCTTTGTTCAGTTTGGCATTTTCATAAGTTTCGAACCTGAATTCTTCCATTTCGTTCAACTGAAGCAATCTTTTCTCACCGGCTTCTTTCAAGTCAAAGTTCAACTTCTTCAATGCCTAATAGGCTCGGTGCTCCAACTTAACCGGTAAATGGCACGCCTTCCCAAAAGCTAGGCGATATGGTGACATTCCAATTGGTGTTTTAAATGCAGTTCAATATGCTCAAAGAGCATCATCTAGTTTTCTCGACCAATCTTTTCTCGAGGTACTCACTGTAAGCTCTAAGATCTTTTTCAACTCCCGATTGGAGATTTCTACTTGGCCACTAGTTTGTGGATGGTACGAAGTAGCCACACGGTGCTTCACACTGTATTTTGCCAAGAAAGTTTCAAACTGCCGGTTGTAAGAATGTTTACCTCCATCAGTTATGATTGCTCGAGGAGTCCCAAAACGCGTGAAAATATTCTTTTTGAGGAAATTCACCACCACTCTGCCATCATTGGTCGGTAAGGCCACAACTTCTACCCATTTAGACACGTAATCCACAACCACCAAAATGTAAGAATTTGAGAACGATGGTGAAATTGGTCTCATAAAGTCAATCCCCCATACATCGAAAAGTTCAATCTCTAAAATGCTTCGAATGGGCATTTCCTGCTTTCGAGATATATTTCCCGTCCTTTGGCACCTGTCACATTTTTTTACCAAAGTGTAGGCATTCTTGAATAATGTCAACCAACAAAACCCGAATTGTAAGACTTTGGCTACTGTTTTGGTAGCACCAAAATGACCTCCGTATGTTGAGAAATGACATTGTTCCAAGACAGTCTCCATTTCTTCTTCAGGTATACATCTCCGAATTACTTGATCAGCCCATTCTGTAGAGAATGGGATCTTCCCAAAAATAATATTTAAGTTCTGAAAAGAACTTTTTTCGGCGTTGATGATCATAATCAGGCGACACGATATTGCTTGTAAGGTAATTCACATAATTTGCATACTACGGTACACTTTCCAACTGCTCTATCCCAAAATCTACTCGTCTGAAAATTTCTCATTTATTTCACCTTCTTCATTCTCTTCTAACTGCTCTATTCTTGACAAATGGTCGGCTACCACGTTCTCACTCTCTTTTTTATCCTGAATTTCCAAGTCAAACTCTTGAAGAAGGAGTATCCACTGAATCAGTCTTGGTTTTGTATCTTTTTTAGCAAAAAGATATTTCAATGCTGTATGATCTGTGTGCACTATCACTTTCGATCCAATGAGGTAAGATTGAAATTTTTCGAAGGCAAATACTACTGCTAGTAATTCTTTTTCTGTAGTGGCATAATTCATCTGAGCGTCATTGAGAGTTCGACTGGCATAATATATGACATGTATGACTTTTTCTCTACGCTACCCCAAAACTGCCTCGATGGCAAAGTCACTTGCATCACACATGAGTTCAAAAGGTAGATTCCAATTAGGTGGTACAATGACTAGTGCTGAGATTAGGCTATCTTTGAGAATGTTGAAAGCTTTAAGACAGTCTGTAGAAAACTCAAACTTAACTTCTTTTTCCAGCAAACTGTACAACAGTTTAGTTATCTTTTAGAAATCTTTTATAAACCGTCTATAGAAACCCGCATGTCCTAGAAAAGACCGAATTCTCTTAACTGTTGTCGGAGGAGGTAGTTTCTCTATAACCTGAATTTTTGCTTTGTCGACCTCAATGCCTTTAGCTGAAATCCTGTGTCCCAACACGATGCTTTCTTAGACCATAAAGTGGCATTTTTCCCAATTGAGTACCAAGTTTGTTTTCTCGCAACGCTGAAGTACCATAGTCAAATTTTTGAGGCATTCGTCGAATGATGATCCAAAAACTGAAAAATCATCCATGAAAATTTCAATGAATTTTTCGACCATATCTGAGAAAACAGACATCATACAACGCTAAAATGTGGCTGAAGCATTGCACAGGCCAAATGGCATACGCTTATATGCAAACGTGTTATAAGGGCAAGTAAAGGTAGTCTTTTCTTGATCTTCTGGCGCTATATGAATCTGATTGTAGCCTGAATACCCATCAAGGAAGCAATAATGAGAATGACCTGTCAAACGTTCCAACATCTGATCAATGAATGATAGAGAAAAATGGTCTTTTCGAGTGGCATCATTCAGCTTTGTGTAGTCAATACAAACTCGCCAGTCGGTAGTCAATCTGACTGGTATGAGCTCGTTATTATCATTCTTCTCAACCGTAATCTCCTGTTTTTAAGCACTGCCTGAAACGGCTTACCCAAGTGCTATCTCAAATATGATAGATGATATCGGCATCAAGTAGTTTTAACACTTCAGCTCGGACTATTTCTTGCAAATGAGGATTCAATCTGCGTTGATGTTGTACTGTTGGTTTATATGCCTTTTCCATTAGAATCTTGTGCATGCATATCGACGGGCTGATACCTCTGATGTCTGATATGGTCCAACTGATGGCTAATTTGTAATTTCTCAAAACTCAGAGTAGTTTATCTTCCTGATCCTGATTAATAGAATTTGCAATAATGACTGGAAGAGTAGATGACTCACCGAGATAAGCATACCTAAGGTGAGAAGGTAATTGCTTTAACTCGAGAATTGGGGCCTTTTGAACTGAAGGTGGTTGCTGAGGAGGTGTGGTACCCAGATCCATATATTTACTTCTTCTTTCCATCTGTTCTGCTCTCTGTAAATATCTAGCACATTCTTCAAGAACTGGAGAGTTAGAATTTTTTTCTTGAGAATGCATAATACACGCTTCCCAAGAATTTGAAGGATTTTCTAAAGCAAATGTGTTAGCTGCCTCGTGATCAATGATATCGATCTGAAAGCATGAGTCGAAGGAGCTTGGATACTGAATTGCTTTGAACACGTTGAAAGTCCTAGTTCAATCTCAACATTAGCTGCCCTTTTTGCACATCAACTAGTGCTTGTCCAGTAGCTAAGAATGGTCGTCCCAAGATAAGTGGTACATCCATGTCTTTCCCCATATCTAGGATAATGAAGTCAGCTGGGAATATGAACTTGTCTACTTTTACCAAAATATCTTCAACAACCCTTCGTGGGCGCTTAACTAATCGATCAGCTAACTGTAGTGATATTGTGGTTGGCTTTACTTCTCTAAGACCTAGTTGCCTGAAAATAGAATAAGACATCAAATTAATGCTAGCATCTAAATCACATAATGCTTTCTCGAAAAATGAACTACCAACAGTACAAGGAATAGAGAAACTCCCTGGATCTTTTAATTTCGACGGTAGCTTGTTTTGCAAGATAGCACTACACTCTTTGGTAAGCAAGACTGTTTCGTGCTTTTCCAACTTCTTTTTGTTTGAAAGAATTTCCTTCATGAATTTTGCATAACTCGGCATCTCTGCTAAAACATCAGCAAACGGTATGTTGATTTGGAGTTTTTTGAACACATCGAAGAATTTCTCGAATTGCTTGTCTAGCTTATGTTTTTGCCGCCTTTGAGAGAATAGAATTGGAGGAACATAAGCCTTGACCGGTGGCAGAATATAATATGGTGGAGAGTTTTCTTTTTCTTGATTAACTTCTGCATCTGAGTTGTTATCTCTCTCTTTACCTGACGCAGTTTCCTTTTCAACACCCGGTCTTTTCACATGAATTCTGGCGACTCAACTCTACTTCTCGTGGTGATTCTTTTGAGTTAACTTCAGTATTGCTTGGCCATGTGCCTGGTTGTCGTTCGGTCAACAATTTAGCCAGCTGCCCAATCTGATTTTCTATATTCTTTTTCGCAACATCTTATCTTTTCTGCATCTCCTTTAACTCAGATTCCATACGCATGACAGTTTCTTCCAACCCTCATTTGCTCTCTTGTGGTCTCCATTGATTTGACAGATTCTGAATATTTTGGGTGTTTCTATAGGAGAAGTTTGGATGATTTCTCCATCCTGGATTGTAAGTCTGTAAGTACGGATTATTCTGCTGTCACTGAAAGTTTTGAGCATATGCAACTTGTTCAGGGGATGACATATCAACTTTTTTCAAAGGACACTCTGAAGATTGATGGTTTATCCCGCATGTTACACAAATTGGTGGAGACATCTGTACCATATTAGCTGAATGGGAATATTTCATTGCTTCCATTGCTTCGCTAATGCATCGATTTTCGACAGTTCAAGCAAATTTGTGTCTACCTCATGTATCCCTGTTGCTTTCTTTTGCACCCCTCTATCTGACCACATAACAAACTGTTTACTAATTGTTTCATACAAGTCATGGAGGTCGCCGATAGATCTATTTTGGATAGAGCCACTTGCTGTAGAATCGACTAACAAACGACTCTTGGAACTAAACCAGAGTAGAAGAAATAATTCTAAGATGCTAAAGGAAAATCGTAACTTGGACACTTTCTGAGCAGTTGCTTGAATCTTTCCCATGTCTCGTGAAAGTTTTCCAACTCAAATTGTTGGAAATTGGAAATTCCATACTTTAATCTATTCACTCTGGCTGGAGTAAAATATTTCAGTGTGAATTTTTGGATCAGATCTATCCAAGTAGTGATGCTCCCAGGCAGTAGAGAATCTAACCATTCTTTAGCTTTATCCTTCAATGTGTGTGGAAAGAGCCTCATCTTCAATGCTTCTTCATTAACACCGTGGTATTTAAAATTTTCACAGTATTCATCGAAACGAGAAATATAGTAATGAGAATTTTCATTTGTCATACCATAGAACGGCAGATTATTTGAGAACAAGTTAATCACATCTGGCCTCAACTGGAAGTTGTCGTGTCCATAAGGCGGATAGATTATACTGGACCGATATTCAACAATCGGTGGCATCATTTATTCACCCATAAGGATATCTCGTTCATTAACTTCAACTGGTCGAACCACTAGTGGAAGATTATTTCTCATATCTGCAGGTAACAGATTCTGGATTCGGTTATCTTCTATTGTGTCTTTTGCTGTTGTTTTTTTTCTCTTCGCTCACGTTGTCTTTGGCAAAAGCTCCGTTCGATCTCTGGATCTAAATCAAATAGATCAAGATCTTTTGTACGGCACATGCACACTTAACACCTGAACACAAAGTTGGAATTCAACAGTAAGACAACAAATTTAGAATAAATATAAAACTAAACATAAAATAAATAATACTGAAAAGAATTGTTAAAATTAAATTATCAATTAACGTAGAAATTGATAAAACTAGTCCCCGACAACGGCACCAAAAACTTGTTGTGCGATTTCAATCCTGCAAGTGTACAATTCGTTTACAAGTAATACACTGATGTGTAGAGTGTCGAACCCACGAGAACTAGATATCAATTTGATCAATTTATTTATAATTTGAATTCTAACAATATGAAAAACACATATTTGATTTTGGTGTGTGATTCTAAAACTATTTAAACTATTTTAATTAGATTTAAAATATCAATAATCAACTTTAAATGAGGAGAACGAATTCGAATTTTTTTACTAACATTAGGATTTGCGAATCCACCTACACGTTTTATAATCGATTATTTGTTAATCGCTTTAGCGGTTAATTACCATAGATTGAAAATCGGTGATCCTATAATAATCAAAAGCATCTCTCGATGGTCGATCAATTCTATATCGATATGCGAACATAATTATCTCTAATTAAGTTTTGAACATAAAAATATGTATTTAAATCTCAAGAACACCTAATTGGATTTCACAGAGCATAATAGTAATTTCTATCTATTATTGGACTCTATGTTATTCAAAACCACGTACTAAATTTATATTGAATCTCTCGACTTCAATATAAATCACAAAATATTCTAATGATGATCAGGCATTAAAATACTAAATAAAGAATAATTAATCAAGAAGCAATTACCTACTAAAACGAAAAACTTCTAATTAATTAAAAACATGAGGTTTCATCGTTCATCTTGGAAAAAGTAAATTTAGCCGGACATGATTTCGTTAATTATTACAATAATTGAATTCATCATGATCCGGAGAAGGAAAAATAAAAAGTAAATAAAACTCGTGATCCTGGCTCAAGAATCTTCAATCCCGTGCCTTAATCTTCGATTATTCTTTTGTATCTTGTTCTCCCAAAATTCTTCGTCTGCGATATGTCGCTTCTCTGGCTTTTATACTCGTCTCCAAACCCTCCAAGATATGAATTAAGTAGTTGTTTTATCTTAGAACTTGTAGAAGTCTATTTCAATCAGGATTCTGCCAAACTGCTGCCGCGTTATAGCATTGCGATCGCATGACTTTGCCTTTCTATGTTCTGCTGAAATTATTGACACCTTGCGATCGCATTGTTATTTTGACTGATATCTTGGATTTCTTTCTTTGTTATTTGCATGCTAAGCCCTTGAAGTCTCTTTATATGCTCAATTGAATTTCTTTGTTCTTCTATTTGCTCCATTTTCGTCCTTTCGTCAGAATGATACTTGAATTCGATTATTTTCTAAAATAATAAGAAAACAATGTGCTATTAAACTGAAAATAATTAATATAACTCATAATCGTCCCTTTTTGTGAGCTTCAATAAGTACAAAATTGTACTTATCAGGGAGCTTCTTACTATTTAGCATTACTCTAGTCATCTCTTGTAGAGACCTATTTTTCTTTTCCACAACACCATTTTTTTCAGGAGTTTTGGGTGCAGAAAATTCAAGAAAAATGCCATTTTGATCACAGAATATAGAAAAAATAGCATTTTTAAACTCACTCCCATGATCACTTCTAATCCTTAATATTTTTATTCCCTCAAAATATTTTTCTATTGTTAATTTTAGGTGCAAAAATTTAAATCTTTCAAAAATATCAGATTTTTCTCTCAAAAAATCTACCCAAATGTATCTAGAAAAATCATCCACGCAAACATAAATATATTTCTTGCCACCAATACTTTCAGTTTGAATAGATCTCATCAAATCTACGTAAAGTAATTCCAAAACATGAGATGTAGTAAGAAACTTACCTTATTTGTGAGTACTTTTGGTTTGCTTACCTTTTAGGCACGAACCACATAATCTTTCATATTTTTCAGTAAGCTTAAGAACGTCTCGTACTGCATTCAATTTTGTTAGTCTCAACAGATCACTATAGTTTAAATGTCACAATCGTTTGTGCCACAACTCGGTAGAGTCAAGCTTTGAAATATGACAAGTAATTTTAGTGTCAAGAAGATAACATTTATAACTAGATCTAGTACCATGTAGAATGCAACTACCATCATAATTCAAGACTTTACAAGAATTTTTTTGAGAACATAACCAAGTGTTTATCGTCACAAAGTTGGCCTATACTAATCAGGTTAGCTTTTAAACCTACAACAAAAAGAATTTCTTTTAACGGGGAGAATCTATCAATTAGAATAGTGCATACACCTTCAATTTTAACGTGTGCTCCATTACCAAAAGTGACCAGGCCACCTTCATGACTTTTGCAGTTAGTTAGATAAGATCGATTACCAGTCATATGTCTAGAATAACCACTATCAAAATACCAAGAGTTAGGAATAAAAGTTCTATAGGCAACATCAACCACATAACAGTTTAAATCACCTCTTTTATCCCAAATTTGTCTTACTTTAGTGTTGCTATGGTGTCTCATTTGTCTATTAACCAAGTTTTTACTATATAAACAATGAAAAGAGTCGTGTCCTAGATTACCACAGATGCAACATTTCACAAAGTAATTTAATTTACCTCTCTGTATTGAGAATTGATACATTGGTTGTATACCTAATGGTCGTGACTGTTTTTTAGTCTTGGCATTGGTCAGAACCTGCTTAGGCAAGTCAGCCTTAGTCGTGACGGCGATGGGAGCAGTTTTGTTTGAAGATACAACATATTTTGTTTCTTTGATGAAGTTGATCTGATTCCCAACTTTTCTTTTACATTTTTCAACATATCCCAAACATTCTTTGACATTTAGAGTTCTTTTATAGCTTAGGATTTCACTCAAGCGAAAGGCTCCAATTGTTAATTGCTTGATCATTTCTTTTGAAAATTTTAATTCATCAAGAAGATTCGCAATTTGATCATCCTTCTCTTTTAAGATGTTGGTTAGAATATTATTTTGAGAACCAATTTCAGCCTTGTCATCTTCTAAAAATTCCATCATGACGTGAGTACAAAAGTTTTTCTCCTGTTCGTCTTTTAATTTTTTGTTCACATTGCTGCAGTTAGAACAGACACGGACTGGTTCTTCAGATGTTGTAGTTAAAACGTCAGAACCTGCAGTCAATTTTTGCACGGAATCAATACGAGATATTAAGTTCACTGTTAAAGACGTTACCTGATCAACGGTAGTTCTGTCGTCCTCGTTCTCATCTGAATCTTTTTCATCATCTTTACACCAAGTGATATTCATGGCCTTCTTAGTATGAGATTTCTTTAAAGTATTTGCACATTCAGAGGCTATGTGACCAAAACCCTCACACTCATGGTATTGAATTCGATTATTAGATCTATTCATAGATGTAGTGGGATTTTGCTTTGTGTTGTTCGAAAATCTCTTCTTTTGTTGGAGTGGGGTATTCAAGTTCTTTCCTTTTTGATTTCTTTTTAGAAATTTTTTGAATTGTTTGGTGAGCATGGCTATGTTTTCATTTGTTTCACTCTCCTCACAATCAATCTCTTCTTCATCGTTTTTAATTTTGAAGGCAATACCAGATCCATTTTCTTTCTTTCTCCTTTGTAGATGTAATTCATAGGACATCAATGATCCCACCAATTCTTCAACCTTCATATTTACAATCTCCTTACTTTCTTCAATTGTAGTTACTTTAGAATGAAAACGATCAGACAAGGATCTGAGAATTTTCTTTACAATTTTGCTCTCCGAATATTTCTTTCCCAAAGTATAAGCAGTATTGGCGATGTCACTGAGTTTTGCATAGAAGTCCTTGAATTGTTCATCGTCTCTCATGGTTAGTTGTTCAAACTCTAGAGTAATAATTTAAAGTTTGGATGACTTGACCATAGTGGTTCCTTCGTGAGCAATTTGTAAGATGTCCCAAGCATCTTTTGTAACCTTACAAGTAGAGATGAAACGAAATTGATTAGAGTCTACGAAGGAGAATATGGTATTTAAAGCTTTGGAATAGTATAATTAAAATCAGTTGTAGCCCACTCGTATGCCTTTTTCTCTCTTTCTACACCATTTTCAATAATGGTGGGAGTTTTATAGCCATGGACAATAGAGTGCCAAACTTTTTCATCAAGGAATTGGATATAAACTTGAATTCTAATTTTTCAATAGGCATAATTAGTACCATCTAAAACAGGTGGTTTAAACGGAGCCCTGTCTATATCTAGATTTCTTTGGATCGCATTTATAAAGTGTACCCGCTCTGATACCAATTGAAAGTTCTAAAATCTAGATTAATTAAATTAAAACGAATTTTAATCTTAATTAAATAAGCAAAGGACGTAACACACGATCGAAGCGGCAAGTGATAAAGATACGATTCGACTCGCACTTGATGTTCGTTTACATAATCTTGTTAACTGCAGAAATTAAAGGATTAAATACGAACACAAGATGTAACGTGGTAAATCCTGAAGGGAAACATCCATGGGCCCCCATGCCATGGGTAAAAACAATCAACTAATAATCTTGTTCAAAAATACAATAGTATCGATTTTTGTAATTTTGCAAAATTAACAAAATAACAATCAAAAGAAAACAGATCAACTCCATGTGATACTTCTTCTTCTGACTTATTGATAAAGTGGAATCAAACCCAACGGTCTTGACTTTATAGCCACTTCCCTATTGTACTTGACCGCAACCACCACTTGGATTAAGAACTCCCGTTCTTAACTTCACGCCAAGTAGCTTAAACAAGATATGGAATTGTTCGTTGAGCACCAAGCTTCATTGATGTCTTGTTTTCCTTCCATGAATTTCGACAGTTTTTGCTTGGAGAAAACAAGAACAAAAATTATATTTCAAAGTCTTATTTTTCAATGTCTTGAAGAACTCGTTGGCTTTGAAAACTTAATCAATGAAGCACCATTTCTTGTTCACCTTGAATGGATTCGGGCGGTTTGAAGCTTATGGAACAAGAACACAAAAATATTTTCAAAGCCTTAATTTCTTATTGATTTCTACTCTTACTTATAGTTAAAGTAGAAATCAATTTAGGAATTATTTCTTACCTAAAAATCTGCAACAAGAATGGTAAGAAAATTAGTACGAAAGAATATATAGAAATATATTCTTAGATATTTAGAAGGAAATAATTTAGGAAACTAAATATTTTCTTCCTAAACAAATCTAAGAGAATAAAAGAAGATTCTTTAACCTACAAAAAGAGCTGTCAATAATATTCATGAGATCAGAATATATCAAGTATAAAAACAGAATAAAACTGCAACTTTACTGATCTGGAAGAATAATCCTCTTATCAACCCAGTCAGTGAGAACTGGCGTTATCCATACAAGTAAAAAACGAAAACGTTGACCTGCTCTTTTATCATTAAAAATAAGTTATATTAATTAAGAGAGCCAAGATATAAAAAGTGAAAAATATATCACAGTAATATTGTGCGTTCTTGTGCTTTTCACGAGTAGCAAAGAATTATTTGTCAACATATTGATTATAATATAAATTTGTACTACTATAAAAGCAACAACAAAACAACTTTCTATAATATAGACATAAAACATAGTGCTTCTTCTAGAGCATTAGCACAATATTCTTGAAGAATATTGATATGTATAATATGTGCTTTTTTATGAAAACCAACTAAATATTTTTCTGGAATATTGATTTGTATAATTGATATATCTTCAAGAATAATAACACAATGTTATTTTGAAATATTGTTATGTGGAGTCCGGATAAGCTAAGGTTGTCTGGGAAGGGCTAACATTAGTGAGCAGCTTATATAACCTATTAAGATAAAAAAAGAGGTCATCTTGCTCATGGATCCGGTTGAAAAGTTCTCGAAAATACAGCAATCCGTGGATATAAATAACCCAAAGGCTTCAACCATCTTCTCATTTCTAGATTATTCATATTGAGTGACGTAGTCCATATCGTTAACAAAGAGGGGTGGCATTAGAAAGATTATCCGATTGAGAATTTTTATTTGCGCCACTCGAAGACCCGCCAGGTCGACTAGGAAAAAGCTCCAATTTGACCATTAACAGTCATAGGACCATCTGCAATAATTAATAATGTTCAAGTAATATTTGTCTACTATGTATAATCAAATATCATAGCAAAGAGAATACTAGCAAATTCAAAAATCACTATTGTTCATGTAGTGATTTATCACGAACCGTTGGATTTTGATTTTAATAATTGGATTTTGAAGAATAATGAGTTTTGAACGTTTTGTCCAAATTTCGCAATGATCGTACCACAAAGTGTTGAGATATCAACGTTTGACCACAGCTCTACAAGTTGCCCAGATTCTGCGAATTTTCTGAACTATTACTCTCGAATTTTCTTTCTATTTTGGGTGAGCTCATTGATACGTGTTATAAACTAGATAGAATAAAGAGAAATTATATCTTTCATTATATTGATAGACCCATATATATAGGGTTTCAAAGACTTGTAGGGATAGTAAGACATATCTAAATATGGTCTTCAATAAGTTTCCATAATTTTACAGATATTGGGTAAATAATCACCTATTTTTCTCACTTCCATTATTTTTTTCTTCAAAAACTGTAATAAAGTTTATTATATATATAAATTAAATAATCAAGTAAAAAAAATTAAAAAACACTTGTTACCAGTTTTTTAATTATCAAAATACTATTTAATAAATTTGTTAATATGCTAGAGAAATAACTATTTGATAAGATAAATCTAATTTTTTAAATACTCAAAACTCTTTGGTTGAATTTGAGAATCAAGAGTAAACCACCACTGGCAATTTTCCATGTTTACTTTACCTCGTAGAAGTCAGATTTTCTATTGTTTGATTAACCAACTTAGACTTTTGATAAACATGCTCTCACAAATTTTCGTTTATTATTTTGTGTGCTGGGGTTTATATTCAAAGATTCAAGAAGTAAATCTACTTTTTGTTGAAATGGAGAAGTTTTCCTTTGTTTGATTCATTCGATCGAGATAGAGATTGGTTCCTAGCTCAAATGAACATTAAAGAAGAATAAAAAAACGAGAACGTAAATTTTATTAAAAATTCTATAATATACAAAATTATAAAAGTAAATGTAAATATTATAGTAGCAAATATAATTTATAATATCAATAATCTCCCGACATGAAATAATATAACTATTAGCAAACAATTTAAATTTTTAGTTGTCTCAAAGAGAAATTTTATATTTTGAAAACATTGTAAATCTTTTGAAGTAAACCACCAATTCAACCAGTGGCTCGATAATTAGTCAAGTATGATAATTATGATTTTGACAACCTCTACGGTAGCCACCAAACATGGTATCATCAAATTGATGTTTACCAATAGAGGCCACATATAGCATAGAGGGAAAAGCCGACAAAGTAGAGAAAGAAGAGTTGTCATATAGCTAGGGATAATGTCTCCAATTGCAATGTTCTACTTCTTCCCTTGTTGTATTTGCATCCTGGTTAGAGTAGTTTCAGAACGAATAAAATTTGAGACATGCCATAGAAGGTTATGAATAGTTGAATAAAATCAACAACCTTAATGAAATGACAATCGAACTCACAAATTTTCTGAAAATCTCATCTAAGATTTAAAACAATGCAAAAGTGAAAAGTAAAGTGAAGAGGACAGGATTAGGAAAGAAAGGAAAATAGACGTTACAGGTTGAAAGGAAAAATATAATCATAAAAGAGTAAGACGAGAAATTACCCGACACACTCCAATACAGTGATTCATTCAAGAGTCCAATGACATGAAAGAAACATGCCCAACAAGCATAACAATGCAGCAACTACCTCCATTTTCCTATATACAACCACTCAAGTCATTCATTCCAAATCTTGAGAAAATCGTATAACCATGGTCGTTAAGAAAGCAAGGGGCCCTCCTTCGTTGAGAGGAAGACGATGAAAGAACTGTTTCAAATGTAGGAGCTCCAGTTTAAAACACATTCAGTTAAATAACATTATTTAGATTAAGTCTGATATAGAATGTCATAGTTGGAGCACACAAATGTAACATAATTTCAGCCATTTGTATAAAGATAAATAATGGCAAAATGGAATGAAATATTCAAATCACCATTACAACATCAATGCAGTTTTCTGCAGGTCATTGGTATTTCTATCACTACACTTTTGTAATGAAATTATAGTGGAAACAACACAAATATGCAAAAATATAGAAGAGAAAAGGGAAGCAAAAAGACAATATTTATGAGTTTCACAAGCTATTCTAACTAAAATAGAGAAAGATTGAATTGCTTCCTACTTTTTTCATGCTGATGATGCTTTCTTTGCATTACAGCTTACCTATGACTCAGTTTATTCTGATATTCTACTTCTCTCATATTCCACAACAGCATCTGTGGGAGCTCTCGTTTTCAAAATCATTTCTTCATACTCTTCGTTAGCATTTGAAAGAGCTGTAATGGCCCCTCCTGCTCCTATGGAAGCTTCACCATCGTGTATAACAATAGTTCTTATAACAATATTGAGGTCAAAGGTTTGGTTATACGAGAAATATCCGATGCATCCAGAGTAAATACCTCTTGAACAACTTTCCAGAGAGTCCAGAATTTCCATTGATCTTAGCTTTGGTGCACCTGTCATTGACCCACCGGGAAATGCTGCTTTGACACAGTCGATTGCACTAACATTGGCTCGCTTTGTTCCCCGTATCGTACTGACCATTGTGTGAACTGTAGCATATGATTCAACTTCCAAAGATTAGGCACATGAACAGAGCCTGGCTCACAAACACGCCCCAGGTCATTCCTCAGAAGGTCAACGATCATCAAATTTTCAGCTTGATCCTTTTCACTGTTCATAAGGAGACAATGAGAGAGCATACATTATTAGTAATGTAAAAATGAAAACACGTGGACAAAACATTACTGATTGTTTAACTTTTATTCAAAAATAAAGCTTGCTCAATCAACAAAATCCGGCTCACACTGGTCTATCTAAATGCAAGTCTAAGGTGCTGGAGAAAGCAAGCAAACCTGTGAGATTTACAAATATAAAAAAGGTTCTAATTTATCTAAAAGATGAAGTTACAAGCATAACCTCGACAAAATGAAGTCTAGTAATCGAGGCAGGAAAAAGAAAGGAAGATCTTAAGGAAATTTGAATTATGATTTTCTATGCACATAATTTGAAGATACTTCCCCAAGAAAAATATGCAGAACCATTAGTTATTTTCTCATTAAGCCGTAGGTTTATACTACCTGTATTGCAATTGAAGTTTGAGTGACTCATCTTCCTCTGGTGTTGATCCACGAGCTATGGTACCCTTTATGGGTTTGGCTTCCAAAATACCATTTCTATCCAATTTTAGGAACCTCTCAGGGGAAGAAGAACAGATGCATAGATTTTCCCCTGAAAAATTAAGCCAGGCAGCATATGGTGCGGGATTTTTTCCTCTAAGACTAAGATATAGTCCCAGGAAATCTATTTCCCGTACTTTTCTTCTCATCTGAGTTGTAAGACACAACTCATAGCTTTCGCCATCCTCAATAAATTTCTGGCATTTCTCAATATCTTTAATGTATTGCTCTCTAGACTTTTCAGTGGAAAACCCGGGTATAAATGAGGCGTTTGTTGAAACACAAGATGTCTCAGATATAGACTTCTTAGCAACACAAGTTTTTAAGTTGAGAAGCTTCTGCTCAATATCATCGAGCCAAGGAGTGTCATTCTTGTTTTCATCAAGTATAGACAAGATATAGACGTCACCATAGTGATGATCTATTACCACAAGGTTATCTGAAAAGAAAAGGCAAGCATCTGGGGTCCTCGACTTGTGACGATTAGATGCAACGCCACACTCAACTTTAAGGTCATACCTGCAATGAGACTCATTGTTAGCATTATAAAAGACTAATACACCTTAAGGAAAAGAATGAGCACAAAAATGATGGTAGGCACACACCCACTCACGCGCACACACATCTAGAAACAATAGAACCATTATTCACAACATATTTATGTAAGAAGCTAACTCAATCTAAAAACTTAAAGCATCTGTGCATCTGTAAGTTCTATAATATAGATTCTTCTTTATTTACAAACAGGAACCAGTTTTTAACAATGAGTGACAAATACTTATACACCAGGACGAGATAATTTTTGTCTGGACTCCTACCATTTGTTTGAATAGAACACTGGCTAATTAGACCTTTGAAATTAATGATAACGCCAGACATATTAATGGTCCTTACTGCATACAAGGACTATGACATTCTTTGGCAAAAGTTGGGTTCCTAAGATGCTTGAGAACAAGTCTTTCGTTCAAGACTGGGAAAACAAACAGCCAAACATTTTTTAAGAAGACAGCATAGCTCAAATTTAAGGTGGTCAGACCTGAATTATTCAAGGTTTCTACCTAAGACAAATTTAATGTCGCGTCAATGAAAAGTTCTGATTTATTATTTCTATTGGAAAGAAAATTAAAGACTCTACCCCCAATAACGATTGCTTCTATGCCTGGAAGATGCATATTTAACTAACATTGAAGAAAACTTGCACAGGAAGAGGACGAAAGTATAAGTGAACTAACTGTTTATAGAAGCTAGAGTTGAAAACTTAATTAGCAGACTTTAACTTAGAATTTAGTATAGGAATATCAGCTCGTGGAAAACCATTCCTATATGCCTATATAAGTGCGCATAGAGTAGGAAATTAAGGATACTTTAAGATAGTACATGAAATCACAGGGCTTTGGAAGGCAAGTAATATTTTTTTCCTGGGTCAAGACTTCACATTTGAATATCTCATTTATGTATAACATAAAGATGCATTAACTACCTTAATTCTAATGACTTCCGTATACAAGGCACTTCTATAGATATATGTGGATTTGGTTTTCAAAAATTATGCAACTGAAATCATTACAGTGGTGCCGTTCAACTATGCACATGTTTAATTTTATGAAGAAGAGATAACAAGTGCATACATAAACTTAGCACGTCATTCCTTAAATGAATATAACACACAAATATCAGCCACATACCCGATGTAACCAATATAACCTCCGTAAAAATCAAAGGGCAATCCTTCGTAATCATTGGCATCATATTGAAACGACTGGAGTTCCTGATTCAAAGTTGCAATAAAAAAAAGTTATGTGCAATCCAATACATAGAATAAGACCGCAGATCATAAGTTAGATTTATAGTACTAACATTAGAAAAGAGCATCTTATGGACAAAAAGAAAAAGAACAAAAGAATTATCAATGATATACCGGAAGTTGTGATCATACAGTGCTTCACTGCATGTGTGAATGATGATACAAAAGAATTCTTAACAAAAAATGCCATTTTGAGCCAAGAATATTTTGCAATTACAACAAAATGAAATCATACAAGTGGATAAATAGTAAGCTCACTGTAAGAAGATGAAATCATGCAGCAAACTTTCCAGAATCTGCACACACCCAAATATAATGGTAATAAATTAAAAGATATTCTTCTAAACATCCTCAACCAAATGAAATTTTTTCCTCAAAGAACTCAAGAACATTGAAATTTCTTAGTTTTTCCATTTCCCTTTTGAAGCATATTATTAATATATATGCATTCGAAACTTGCAATTGAATCAAAAGGACCTCCAAAGTATACGACAATCATCAACACAATCCTTCCAACTTTCTGATCAATCCCCACCACATCAGCAGCATACTAATTCTATTCAAACATATCCTTGTATTGCATATGAACTCATTAAAGGATCAATAAAACTATGCTCGTCAGAACCTGACAGATTAATTGAATATGAAAAGTCAAAAGAGCTGTCTTTTGTTAAAGGTTTGATATTTCACATCTACCCATAAACAAAGGACTTATTAATATATACTGCCTAAAGAGCAAACATGGCCATGCTTTTGGGCAAGGTAACACTGATAAAACCTCGCCATATGAGCCCTAGAAAAAAAAACAGAGAAGCATATTTTTTTGGAGCAAGCTCTACAAAATGAGATACAAACAAAAACAACATAACTATGAGGCTCTCATGAAGTACCTTGTTCAAAAAATTAAAGAATCCATCTTCCAAAAATGTACTCCTGATAGAGCCCTTAGCATCTTCAATTGATAGATAGCCTCTTCCCTTCAATGTCATATCGCTAGAAGTGGTAGCCACATGTAGAGATTTATGTCAGACATACAAAAACACAGTCAAATCGAATCAAATTATGCGATCAATACTCTTTATAACAAAATTAACCTTGGATTTTTCAATCTAAATGTCACTTGCTTCCAGAGAGAACCACCTTTTGCCCCCATAAATGAAAAGCGCGCCCTGCTCTAAAAATATGAGATGGTTTATCATCAGAAAAATACTGACAAGAGAAAACAACATGAACTTACGAAACCCAACAATGGATATTCATTTAGAGACTATTTAACCAAACAACTAAAGAAAAGGTGATGGTTGAGTGAGGGAACCATTTATACAACGAAACAGTTTTCAGTCTCCCAAGAATATATGCACATTTCCCGATGGAAATTAGTCTTAATAGTTAATATAAGAAAAAATTGCAATAAAATTAACTTAGTAATGTTTCAATGTAATTTATTTTTCAATTAAAAAACAAGCAGTCACCAAACACAACTTCAAGAAATTTGTACTTAAAAAGCCAGTCAGTACAGGGATTTCAAACAACACAAATTGTAACTTGAGAATAAAAAAACTTCACTCAAATTGGAAGTCTAATCATACTCTTGCAGAAACATTTTTGAAGTTGGCTACCAAACACACCATAAAGAATCAAATATTGTGCTTTTGGGAGATTTTCTCCTCGCAGGAGAGAACCCCCCCAAATTCACAAATAATAACAGTAGTAATGGATATTGAAGTACCAAATGTGAAAAAATGTTACAGTTTGTGACTAATATTCAAAATCCTTAATTTCAGAATATGTAGTGGAAGGGCTAACAAATACCAGAGAAATGAATGGGGTTGAAGGGAGGGGGACATTACAAAGAGAAAAGGAAGAAGAAGAAGAAAACCTTTTCCGTTGAGGAACTATCTAGCCAAAAGGTGTTTTCCAACTTCTGATCTCCAAACAGCTTGCTGAAAATGTTCACTGTTCCACCAACTTGGCTCACCAGCCGTTCAATTTTTCTCCATTTCAACCTTAAAATTTTCATACCACTCCCATAAAGCGATGGATTTATTATGTTACTCATGCTACCATGCTTTCTTTTGTCCAATTTATTCACCACACAATCAGCTTGTGAAACATCTTGGAACAACCGTTGGACTTCATGCACCTGCATGCATGCTAAGCAAAGTTTACTGCTCAGATCAAATGAAAGATTATGATTCGGAGAAAACATATAAAATTGAAGAAACATCAACCTTCTAGCTAACTGAGGCTAGTATTCAAATATTAGATTTAAACATTTTCCAAAGGGCCTGCATCAAATTTGACATGCTTGCAGCAAATTTGACATGCTAGGTTCACTTCAACCCAGAATGCATGCATCAAACCTGGAACTCATTGCAGATATGAATTCTCTGCAGCTACATATTGCTATTTGATTCTCGATGATGTAACATTATATTGCTACCAGAACCGACTAATGAAAATATAAAAAAAATTAGGGTAATAGGGAGAGGCAAAAACAAAATTAATGAATCTACTTGACTGTTTGAAGTAGATTACCAGCATAATGAACCTTTCTCTCACTAAGCAGTGATGATCTCAACCTAAACCAATAATCCTTAGTGATGTCTGCAAAATTCTTGAATAATTTCTGGCCATGGCAAGTTGCAATGCTCTCCGGATGGAACTGGAGGCAAAACCAAACACTAAACTTATAGCATAATAAAATAATTAAAGTAATTTCATATAAAAAATTAATAAGCAGAAAACCTGCAATCCATAATGAGGTCTACTAGCGTGCATCAAGCCCATAAGAATTTTTCCGCTCTGCATTTCCTTAAAATCGGAGAAATGCCATGGTAACCCATTAACTGATTTTTTGAACAAAGAGTCAGCAGAAATTTGCAGGCTATTCTGTCCACTACAACCATCAGGGGTGGAAATAGATTTCTGGGATCTAAGATAAGGAAGTGTGCTGGCAGTGGAGGTCCAAGCTATAGGTACGAGTTCCTTTGGAAGTGATTGTGGGTCTATAACGAGGGAATGATATCGAACCACCTGCATCAAGCAGTACATATTGCAGCATAGTGGCAGAACAGAATGAGTTCTAGTTCAGAATAAATAAGAATCTTCATACAAATAGAATCTTGAAAGCAGTCTTGTGTTTCACGATTTCATGCGCACTACTTGTGCTGCCACACTGACCTTGAATCCTGAACTTTGTCCAGAAGGGATATCATGGAACAATCTACAACCATTGTGCTCAATATCACTGAGAGGGCAAAATTAAAAATTAGTAGCAACCGAAACAAGTGTACGAACAACTTACGGAGTATTGCAACCACATGATAGCTTTATCTTGCAGTTTATTTATTAACTTCATTTTGTAGGTACATTTCAAAGTACTTAGCCTTTGGTTGTAGTTCATTACTTTTGTGTCATCCATGCCCCACTCTTTTCCCCAATAATTATTTGTGAAGGATATCAAATCAGAACACTACGCTAAGCTTGGCAGATGGAAATCTACATACAAAAATGCAAGCCGGATAACAATAGTTTCTTAAATGGTAAAACCATACAAACAATAGGCTAACTACCTCAAACGTCCATGAACAGCTTCGGGTGCATGGACAACTTGAGCACCATGGACATAACCTAAGGCCTGTAAAATGGAAGAACAATGGAGTTATAAGAAACCATAGTTATAACATAGACAAGTGCTTGCTAGAGTTCATTGTCAAACCACTGAATGCAACCAGACATGCAAAAATGTGTATTTGATAAGCTTGCACGAAAAGAACATTTCAATTATAGAATGAAGGCAATATTGCATTGCTCCCCGACTGTCTGAACAGTTGCTATAATTTGTGGGTTCACTTCATGTACGTGGCTAGTTTATGCTTTTAGGTAATGATCTATCACTTTTTTCTCTGTTACAGTCAAATTGTGATAACAGAGGATCAGTATAGAGTTGTAAACATGCTTAGAAAATATCTTCAATGTCTTAAATTCAACATAAATCTTTTCTTGGTAGAAGGATGGAAAGGCTTTCTCTTGATACGGATTGAGGAGAAGCACCTTTCCCAAAATTTAAGAAGCGAGAATTTCGTTCTCTCCCCACTCTCTCCTCCGACAAAATATTCAAGGTATGCAATAACTTGGCGTGTTAATCCTGTACCGATGCAGGTATAAGCATCATGTTTAATGTAAATGGGAAGGAAGAGAGGACTAAAGAGACCAAATGAGAACTCAAACATGAACTTGACACAAAATCTTAATTAGTTACCTCAGAAACCTTTTCCTTAGCCATGAGCAAGGAACATCATAGTTCATGAATATTTTGCTGTAACTGGGAACTTACTCATCAACATTAAGCAATAAGATTCCCCCAACAATCAATAATGCACTATTCAATCGATAATGGTATTCTTTCTATTTCATATTTGTGTGATTCTTCATAAATTGCAGTTTAATATATGTAACTATTGAGCCATTTCTGAAGTAGTTTGACCAATTCCATATCCATCAAACGGAAGGAAGCACAATATTTTTGAGAATCTTAGTAAAATCAGATAATCAAGAGAGTCTCTTTCAGTAATCATCTCAAGGAAGTCAACAGACAACAGAAGATGATAAAATTTTATTAACTTGATATCTCCATTCTTGTAAAAATGTTGATTCCTAATGTTGCACTAGGACATAAAAGCTACTCCATAGAGCTTGCCTCTGTTACTTGACTACCTGTGAAAAGAGTGTTTTTATCCAAATAAATTGTTAACTTGTCCAAACATTCTCATAATTTAATTACTCCCCTTTGTCCATTTATGAAGGCCCTCATTTTCGTTTGGGTAAGTCTAAGAATAATGTCCTCTTCCTTAAAATAGACATTTCTTTTCACAAAATCTAAAAGTAAATTGTGTAAAACACACAGATTACAGGTCACTACGTTTTGAGGGGAAAAAGTTGCAGCAAATACTGACATTTTCAATTCTCACAGAAAACTCTGAGCCAATTTATATGGTGACCTCAAACTAGGACAGAGGGAGAATATTCAAAATTCCTGCTAAAGGCGATGATATTACTTTCAAGGACGAACAAAAATGCATTTATGGGACAAAAGTTCAAGAAATACTACATTTCTCATATTCTGAATGCCAATGAGCAAAGAACAGTGCACATTTTCCTTCCGTGTTTTACCGTTTAAAAGCTAACTAAATAGTATAGTTTTCATCTCATACATCCTACTAACACTGATGGGATTGCTCTTAGGAACAAGGGAAAACTACAAGGTTGTGAGAGTAAAACATGCAAGCAACATGACAGGTCACATTATATTTTGAGGGCCAATTGCCGAGCTGGGTAAATTTTTATTTCGTCTTTCACTATATAAAAGGTAATTAAATAGCATAGTTTTCATCTGATACATCCTCGAGATCCAACGGTGAACAGCAGCCCAAAAGAAAAACCGCTTGAAGTCCGAGGACCTTTAGTACTTTACTCTACCCCCAAACTAGCTGCCTTTGCGCCAAGCAAGACCGCCCCCGATTCGTGCCACGGTTATTATAACCACGATAGCATCACGATTGTTGGAAGCAAGAAGAGCAGTAACATTGATTAGATTGCTCTCACGGACAAGGGAAAAACTGCAAGGTTGTAACTACAACCATGCAAGAGATGTCACATGTCCCCTTGCATCTCGAGTGTAGAAAAGCAACTCTTGAATTAGGACAAATGAAGCATGTGTCAACTTGTACATTTTTCTTAATGTCTTCCACCAATAGCTCCATTTAATTGATTACATCACATAAATCTTGCTAAACATTGATGAGATTTCTTTTATTGACAAGGGAAAACTGTAAGGTTGTGCTTATAAACATGCAAGAGAAGTCACGTGACTTGTATTTTAAGTGCCAAGGAGAAATCCTTGAATTGGGACAAAGGAATTATGTGTAAACTAGTATATTTGGATAACAGCAAACTTTTAGACCTCAAGAATCCAAGTAGAACTCTCCTTCTGAGAAACTTGACCCCAACTAATTTTCAAATTTAAGATTTCTTAGAACAAAAGCAAGAAAAGATATAATACTCATTTAGAAGAAAGAAAATAGAATATTACAAGTATAACAAGGAAACATGCACTAAATAAAGTCAGAAACTATACATCTTTCGCCTCATGTAAAAGATACCAGAAAGAGCAGCATCATGCAAAACAAAGGTACAAATATATATATAGAATACCTGATGGCCAAGGCAAACACCTAAAATCGGTATATCTATACACTCAAGCAGCAGCCTTAGGCAAATTCCTGAAAATGTTAAATCAAATATATTATACACTCATGATAAGTAATAACTATAATCAAGTAGAATTTAAAGTAGAAATGAGCAAGTACTCCGGTGTGCTATAGTAGGAATAATAACCCACAGTGACAAGTAACAAAACACTGAGTTTGGTCAATACTTAATGACAAAGAAGCGAAAATTCCAATGCAGCTGAAATGTTAACAATGACAAATGTTATTTTTCTCCTTGTGCTTGCCATGTTTAAAAACAAGATAAAAGAACAGATGAACCCATCATCTTATGGCATTGTCTCGCTTCAAAAACCCTATTAACCTGACTTATAATATAGGTCCAGAAGATGCTGAGTAAAAATTCAGTAATTAACTGCAACACATACTGAAGTACAGATTCTGTTCTGACAATAGGCAGCAAGCATGTTCAGTAAGTTATCATCAAACAAGGAAGAGATAATGTGTATGGTATAGCATCTTAAACCTATATCAGCCGGGCATGTTGGAGAACCAGGTCCCGGAGATATGACAATATTGTCAAATGCCTTCTCTACATACAACTGATGATAAATTTCTTCCCAGGACCACTCATCGTTACGGATCACCACTGGAGGCACTAATAAAGTTACAAGGCAAAGAAAATGTCAGTATTGTGTTTTTCCACACTTATTATACAGAACCCACCTAAGAAAAATGCGAATTCATTAAATTAAGGACATAATTCAGCAGATGTTACAGAACGAGAAGACGGGTCAAGCCCTGAGATTGATTAAATAAAATTTACCTATAGTTAAGCAAACTTTATCAACAATTCAGTAACACAGAAACAGGGTAACTTGGGCTGATCCAGAGTGTTTACTTCCAATGAAAAGATTTTCATTCATTCAACTTATGGTGCCAAACTATGTGCAAACCTAACAACACACAGAAGGTTGATAGGCAGTCCAAGTCCAATTAAAGAAAGCATCGAAGAACTGTCGTATATTCTTAGAAGTTTGAACTGTTGGTACAAGAACATTTGAATCTATTGCATGCATATCAGGTATCATTCACAAATCCCGGAAAGATTACAGAAAGCATAGTGATGTAACACAATAAAAAGAATTCAGGAATTTGGGATAGAAAATTCAATATCATAGACAGCGGCGGAGCTAGATATTTTTTATTGTGAGGGCAAAAATTAAGTTGCAATTTTTTTTTAAACAACATAATAGTTGGGCAGGAATGATAAATTAATTGATGATGTGGGGAAAAGTCATGCACATTACGTTGAAAAGAGGGGAAAATTAAAATATAAATTTAGGAAAAAAAATCAAAAAATCTGTGGGGCCAGTGACTCCACCACTGATTACAGAATATCACAAATCAAGGTCTAATATTATTCAACAACACTAGTATGTAAACATCCCTAACAAAAACGGAAACTTCCAAATCGTAATCAGGTATTCTCATAACTTCTAAACTAATTCTACAATTACGTCTAGAATAAGTACATATTGTTTGAAAGTAATCTCCCTCACTAGGAATGTGATCTCCATCACATAGATAAAGATCTTTCTTCCATAGAAAAGCACTTTAATCCCTGATATTTTTGTAGATTGATTCAAACCATACACTAGTTTAAAATGGTATAGTAAAATAAAAACTAAAAGTAAAAACCATTAACAATATGGTTTATAGACAAAACTGAAATCTTGAAGCAGAGGTTATGGAGAATAAAAACTTATATTGGCTTATACACGACAAGCACACCAAATGAAAAACATTTCCCTATTGAAAATGATTACTGATTGACAACTGAAAACATACTCCTTGACACTAACTCAGTAAAACACGTGTCCTGAAATCTCAAGAACCTAAGCACCAGCTAATCTGTTGACCTATATCCACAGCTAATCTGTAGACACACTGCCACTCACATTCTATATTTGTAATGACACGTGTTAGTATCCAATATTCTTCATTGTTATTTAAAATCACGACATTCTTTCTAATAGTCATCAAAACTGATAACGCAAATTAAGCAAAGCAGATACAAAAGAATCAGGTAATAAAAACATATATATATACAGCAGGAAATTCCATTAACAACACTAAAAGCTTCGGACAACAAATGAGAGAAAAAGAAAAAAGGCTTACATCCATTAATTATAGACAGCTCCTGGTATATATTGTATGTGTAGCTATCATAGTTATCAATCAACAACGTTCGCACGAATTCCAACTTCTGTGATTGCTCATGTTTCTTCCCTATGTAGGATCCCTCCAAATGTCTGGGCACCAAATGGCTCGAAACCATGGCTTTTTTCACAACTCCGTCGCACATATAAATATTCTTTTTCTTGTTTAAATCACCAACTCTAGGAGCTACTAAATTCAAGTTCTTGTTTTGGAAAATACTTTCAGAAGAAGAAAATGAAATCTCTGGTGAAAAATAACAGTGTGTAAAACCCATTTTTATTTTGTCCCAATAACAAAAATGAAACAATAAACAGACTTTGTTCCCAATTCAGAAAGCTCCCAATGTCCCTACACACACTACCCTGCAAAACACAGTCCAAAATATTGCAGTCAAACATTTTATTCCACCACACCTATCAAAATTCTCACATGGGGCAATAAAAGTTTTACACCTATAAAATTGAATTATAAATATATCAATACGTAATATGAAGTGGGTTTTGTATAAGTTTAAAAAATAGATGCATTTAAGCAAGATCCCAAGATTTCTATTGAGGCCCTTATGAAAAAATGAATAGATCTTCAGGATTTAGAAAGTTCATACCTTGGGAGAGGAAACTGGAATTTCGTTCTATTGCGTTTTCCTTCTTTCTGTGGGTATATTTTTCCTCCTTTTTTTTTCTTTTCTTAGGATGTGGTGTTTTATGCAGCCACTTTTTTTGAAGAAATAGGCGGCGGGTATTTATGCTTACGAGGGCACGCAATTAGTTATTACCAGAAAAAAGGGCAATTGGTCCAAAAAAAAAAAAGGTTTGATTTCAATTGCAGTCACTAAAGTTTCGACAAAATTATAAAACGGTCACTGAAGTTATAAAATTTCAGTATCGATCACTAAAATATACTAATAATACATTCAGCAACGGCCACTTTGTTAAATTCTCAGTGTAAATTGTTGACGTATCACCGTTAAGTGTCCATGTAGTACACAGTCGGTCGACATTTGACAAAAATTAACGTCACGTGACTTAAGACATGTTCGGTAGCTATTTTTTTCCAAAAATCTATTTTTTTGTCTACAATTTTTGACTTTTCAACCTTTTTACACTACAAAGAAATTTGAAAAGTCAATAAAGTACCAAAAAAACTCATTTTTTAAAAAAAAAAAAAAAAACTACACTGAGCATGTCTTTAATGTACTAATAATAATAAATTCTGACTACAAAGAATACACATAAAATATGAGGGCCTAACTGTAATTTCTAGATAATATCTAAATCAGATCCCCAAACTATTTGCACAATCCAATTTTTTTTCAAAAACGATCTCAAACCCATTTCTTCTAATTGGTTAAATTGGATTGTACAAATGGTTTGGAGATCTGATTTAGATTGTCCAAAAATTGCAGCTAGATCCACATGTTTTAGGTGTATCTTTTGTGATTCAAATTTATTGTTATTAGTAAAGTTCACGTGACGTCAATTTTTACCAAATATCGACCAATTATGTGCCACGTGGACATTTAACGTTGACACGTTATCAATTTACACTGAAAATTCAACAGAGTGACCGTTGGTAAACGCATTAGTATACTTTAATAACAGACACTAAAACATTGTAATTTCAGTGATTGTGTTGTAATTTCGCTGAAACTTTAAAATTAACCCACTCAAAAAATGTTCAAAAATTACAAAACTCACGGCCAATCCTTCTTCTAATTGTGGCATCCTTTTCATCACCAACCTTGCGTGATGTTACTTCAATCTAATTACAAAAATTAGTTAATGATTGTTAGTTGGTTTAATCTAATTCAATAATTTGCAATTAGAAAATCATAAAATAACATAAATTGGGTTAGTTGAGATAGTTTTTACTTTTGTTTTTGAATAATGCTCTTCATTCTATATGTTGGATGTTGTTTCCGAATCAATTGGATTGAACTACTTTTAGAAAAGAGCATGTTTTATTGTTTATTTTATTTGTCTTAAACATCGCACTATTGAGCATATAGAACTTTTTAGAGTTGAGATAAATAGGTCCGAACCTACTTTTGCTCTTTGGGGTTCATAAATGTCTTTGGAGGTGGATATGATTTTTTTTTTTTAAAAGATGGCGTATGTCCTTTAGTTCAAGAGGGTGGACACAACGTAACCTTGCTCTAGAGGATGATAGATGCGTATGGTATAGGAATCGAGAAGAGTTGATCTAAACTTTTCACTCCAATTCGCAGGAGTATATAGACAGTATGCCTTGATTTCGTTTAGGATATAATTTCTTGGTACTACTCCACTAACAAGTAGACTGAAGATGATCACATGTAACAATAAATATCATTACTCTTTGTTTTTGAATAGAAGCGTCCAAAAGAGCTTTTATAATCACGTCAAAAGCTAATATAATATGAAGAATCATATTTTTATCCTTAATGATAATAATTGATTAATTTTATTTTCATATTAAAGCATAAATAATAAATTTTATTATTAAATTAAATAAAATAATCACAATTTTTTTTTTCTATTTCTTTTAAGTTATAAACGGATTTACTTCTCATCGAAAACAAAAAACAAAACATCTTTACTATATCTAAAAGTCTAGAAAAGGAAGAAACATTTTTGGACAAATATGTCTTCATTAATATTTTATATTTTCTAAATTATCATTGAGTTAATGTTATAATTGAATTCCTAATTTAGTATATCCTTAGAAGATGAAATGGCTAAATCTCCATTTATTATATTTAATTACTTGATTTTGAAAATATTTTCTTTGAATTGTGAGAACGGATTTAGTCAGTTACAAGATTAATGATTGACCTTCCACCAACAATTTATTCAGCTTATTTCACGTATAATTTGAAGTTTAAAGTTGTTTCATTTGAAGGTAATTATGTAGTTTGTGATGTCCATAAAAACTTCGTTTGAAGATTTGTATTTGTGATTGTGGTTTTTGTTAGTTAATGTGAATAATCATCTCTCAATGCTCTTTTTTTTTCAAAAAAATAATAATTTGCGCTAGACTATAAAGGTTACAGTGTATTTTTTAATTATTGTGCATGCTTATGTGTATTTGTATATTGTTTATATATCTAATTGACTTGCGGCTTCAGATTTTCTAGACGAAAAACTTTGTAGGTTAACTTCAATAATAATTTCAATCCACTATTGATACAAATCTTTTTTATATTATTCTTTTTTATGTTTTTGAATTGAATTGTTATCTATTTTGCTTAAACTATTTTTTCTTAATTATTTATGCTCCCACGTGAATAAGACGCTTAAATCGCTGAAATATTTAGTTTTGGTAATATTACTTTATTTCTCCATTACAATTTGTATAAGTTGACATGAAGACATCTGGGCATTGAATTGTAGAAATGAGAATGTTTAATTTTGCCAATTTCTAATGCAATTGTTATTTTGTTTTCTTTGTATACTGATTGATAAATCTACCTAACTTGAGGTGCTACCTGCCCAAATTGCATGTGATATTTTTGGGTTAAAACTTATGTACATTATTTTTTATTCTTTTTTTTTTTTGTGTTCTTTAATTGACATTATTTGACTATATTTCAAACCTTAAAAAATAGATGTTTAATACTAGCCACACAATTGTAGAAAGTATTTTGTTTGAATACAACAACAAATATTATATTTCACCGTATTTTCTAATGTCAGATTTTTGTATTTTAATGCAGTATTAAATTAAGTTATAATTATTTAAATATTTGAATAAACATATATCTCACAACACCATTATTAAATCACGTGCAACGCACATTTTACGTACTAGCAAATAATTAATTACTTGTGGCGCGGCCGCAAGAAATGCAGCCCTCCACTAGGAAAGTAGAAACATTATGCTTCTCTCCCGCAGGCACGCCTTGTGGCACAACACGGGTCTTACCCATCGAGTAGGCCTCAGCCTGCCCCGTGCCTCCTGGTTCGCTCCTAATTCTTTACCAAAGGATCTAAAACTATATTTCATACATCACCACCTTAAAGCTTGTTCATTTGGCTCATTTTGAAGTACAGAAAACCTCAAGAAACAGAGGAACGAGGGACAGTTTACGCTAATGGATATGGCTGTCCTATAATCTCATATGACGCATTGCTTTATGCCAACATCTTTTTGATACTCCAAATGGACTCGGATCAGCATGATTTTTTTACAAAAAGCCAAGAAGTCGTTCAGGTTCATCATACTAAACTTTCATAACATAACTCGATCATTTGGCTAGTCAAACATACTTGCATTCACATATGAAAACTGTTTTGTGGTACAACCAACGTAGCACATGGAAAATACCAAAACTAATTCTACAGACCTTCATTTAGCATTATTCCAAGTTCTGTGTACACAAAACTTGTAGGGCTATCAAATTCCACTGTTTTTGTCTAAAAACTTGAAGAAAACAGCACGTTGAAACATTTTGAATAATGAACAGAAAATTGAAAAATTTGTTATTGTTGACATCTGAAATAACAAGGGCCTAAAAAGAGACTTAAGAAAAATTGTACATATAGGCCCATAAAAAGTACCCAAGTATGTAGGCTTAGAAATATATGTCGTCCAGGCCCAATGGATGCCCAGGTAAATTTGAATATAGGCCCAATAGAAATTATCCAGGCCAGATAGGGCTCAAAATGGATGTCGCCTAGATCGAAGCGCCCATGGCGTTGGGTGATTAGAACGGTCAATCAACGTATAAGAGTAACCATTCTTAAACAGTTTTTTCTTCTTCTCTTATCATTTCTCCCACGTTTCAGGAGTTACAAACAGATGAATCATCATGGGGGAGTTACAAACAGTTGAATCGTCATAGAGGAGTTACAAACAGTTGAATCATCATGATGTGGGAGTTACAAACAGTTGAATCATTATGGAGGAGTTACAAACAGTTGAATCATCATGATGGGAGAGTTACAAACAGTTGAAATCATTATGGAGAAAATGGGTAGTTATTGGGCGACGAAGTAGTTATTGGACGATGAGGTAGCTACTGGGCGACGAGAAGTTTTTACGCAAGATTGAAGGAAAACGTGTGGTAAAACCGTTTGGTAAAGTATAAAAGAAAGAAGATTGAATGACGAAGAAAAAGAAGACAACTCTCAAAAAACAGAGAAATGTAATTTCATTCCATTTTAGTCTTAAATATTTCTTTGCAAGTGAATTCTAGTATGCTTGTGCCCTTAGAGGCATTTTTGTTTTGCTCTTTCATCCTTTGTCACTATTGTAATCTTCGTAAATCAAACACCCTTGTTGGGACTTTGTCTCAAGAGGTTTGGCGTCCCTTACACATCGTCCCGAATCTTTTAATTGTTAGCGAAGGACACACTTTCTGCTTGAAACAATTTGGCACACCAGTGGGACCCTTTTGGTGTTAGAAGATACAAGAAAGTGGAACAATATGCCTCACAAGAACTCGGATAAGGAACCCGAGGCAAGCCGGTAATTCAATCCGTGATCGAGCAATATGAGGAACGACAAAATACACCAACAACGGAGGGACAAAATCAAAGCCATTATGAACCAATGGCGGAATTGAGTCCACGCACCATGCGTGCGTTACTTAGCGAACTCACGCAAGATGTCGTGGGACGACGGTAAGCACGCAAAATGTTCATGATATGGAAAAATTTGTTCAAAGCGAAAATGTGCATTATGATAACATGGCCAAACAATTAAGTACTTTAAATGAACTTATGAATAGGTTAGTAGGCCAAACATGTCAACCAAATTTGCCAAATATGGGAATCATTTCCAAGCCGTAAGCGGTTGTGGGGCACAATTCACCAACGATGAACCCTATGAATCCTAGTCAAGGAATAGAAACACCTTTTATACCATCGACGTCAAATGTGGGTGGAGGCGGCATGGCCAATTTGAGTGGTCATAATGTGGGATCATCCAACTTGGGGAGTAGCCCAAACGCAAGAGAAAATATACCAAATATAGGACAAAAGCGCAACCGCAGCGTTAGAAATGGGCAAATGTCCAAATAAATGGCAATAATACCTTGAATAATGGTGTCGCCACAAACCAGGGGTTAAACAATAGACCTCGGATGATCCCACCGTGAATCAACTTATAGGAGTCCCATACGATCCTAACATGGCCTTAAGAAACCAAATCACCGAGATAATGCATAATCGGATGGCTTTTGGAATCGTCCTTTCATTAGGCCGACCTATAGGAAGCCATATCTCGATTAGATAGACCAAGCATATCCGTGGCCTAGAGGATATAAAGTGCGAATTTTCACTATTCACGGGTTTGAGAGAAGTCTCAACATTGGAACATGTAGAGGCGATTTACACTGCAATGTGGTGAAGTAAGTGATTATCATAAAATAAGGTTGTTTCCTAGTTCGCTAATGAGGGGTAGCCTTTTCATGGTTCATTAATTTACCGGTGAACTCTGTTCGAGACATGGCAACAATTAAGCGATTGTTCCATGCTCAATTCTATAAAACCGAATCTGAAGTTACCTTGGCCGATTTGGCGAATTTCGTCAAATGCCAAGCTGAATAAGCGGAAGTTTTCCTTCAAAGATTTAAAACTACTAGGAGTAAATGCTTCGTGCCCTTGCAGAAAAAGAATTTGTTAAGATCGCTTCGAGTTGTTTAAGTTTCGATTTGAAAAGAAATTTCGGGATAGGGAGTTTCACGATCTCTTCAATTAACGGCCAATGTGATTAGATATGAGCGCTTGATAAGGAAAGAAAAACAAATGAAAAATTATAGCAAAGGGACTTACTATAGAGACCCAAACTTGACGTTCATATTGTAGATGAATATTATGATCAAACCGAAATATGTCTCGGCGAATTGGTTAAAGGAGATGCTTATGCATGCCCGTTAGTGATTAACTCGGGGACAACGCGAAAAACGAGCCTTTAAGAGATACAAGCAAAAAGGCTAGAGCGTTTTAGTTCGATATAACCAAAGTAGATACTATATTTGATAGATTGTATAAAGACAAACAAATAAAAGCGGAAAGCGATAAGCACAAATTGCCAAATCTGAGCAAGTTAAGGATAAAAATATTGTAAGTGGCATAATGCATGGTCTCATACGACTAATAATTGTTTGGTTTTTTTTCGTCATGTATTACAGGATGCCATTGAATCGAGGCGAATCACTTTTGAAGCTAAAAAGAAGATGGCGGTGGATGAGAATCCTTTTCCGCGGCCACTAGGAGTGAATATGTTATCGGTGAGGTTTCAAAAGTGGTTTACCTAAATTCAAATTGGTAGTTGATAATGGAGCGAGGATGAACGACATCCTAGTGTATTCGAATGTCTCAAAGGTAAAGAAGTCAAAAGGAACAAAAAAATGTTGTGTGCCAGATGTAGTAGAGAAATAAATGAAGATGAGGAGAAAATAGAAGTATGGGAGTGTCACAATCATCTAAACGTGACCCCAAATTTCCAGCCTATTCAAGAGCGAAAGGTATCAAGGTCTCCTTTTGAAAGGCAGGTCAGGCCGATGCATGATGGCGAGCCGATGTACAACAACGGTGATGATGCTCAGCAGTGAGCGTCGGGCCACAACCTCATTGATCGAATGTATGGCATTTATTCCAATACGGTGCGAGAAAGGTGATACCCTTTGATCAAATGACCGGGACGCAAGCAAAGGCGTCATCGGAGAAATTATGGATGAATGATGAGGCAACAACAGAGACGATCGTCCCAAATTGCCCAATTTCTCCAGCGCGATCGCTAAGGAAAATCTCGAAGATGAGAAAGAACATAATGTGAGCGATTCAACGGAAGAATTCTTGGAAGATTCTTACGGTAGGTCGAGGTTTGAAAGACGCAAAGAAAGGCGAAGATGAAGATGACCCGAGGATGATCCATCACTATTCAATTTGGTTCTTTGCCCCGGTCTTGGCTAATAATTATCACGCTTACCAATGAGTTTAAAAGTAAAGGGGATGAAGAGACACAAGGCGGCGGGGAAGAAACATGCAGCGTTGGAATGTGAGGGAGAAATCGGGCAAACCTCACGGAGGTATATGTGAAGAAGAAGAAGAAGATGATGGCTTGACCGATGTTGAAGAAGAGATTGACCTAGAATCGAAAGAAGAAAAAGAGGAGTTTCATATAACAATCTGCTAAAGCGGCTATATCATGAAGGCGTCCAGAAGTAGATTTATTAGGCGAACCATCCAGGCGATCTTTTGATTATTACGTATTATACGGAACGCCTAAGAGAAAAATGAGGGTACCACGCTCTGAAAAGTATGGACCACCTCCAATGATATTGCCACCTCCTACAGGTTGGCAAGAAGTGAGCGACATAGAAACTCAGAAGCCTAGCACGGAAGATCAGTGCGAAATGTTGCACGTGAACTTGACACAGCAATTTGATCCAAAAGATGATGGGAAGCAGCAATTTGATCTAAAAGATGATGGAAAACAAGAGGTAGAGATAGAGGCAACTGAAAAGGTCATCTTTAAGAAGCCAACGGCCAATTTAACCAAACATTTGAGACCATTATATGTAAAAGCTTTAGTCAATGGCATCCCAGTAGCCAAAGTTTTCATCGACAATGGGGCCGCTATCAATACCATTCCATCCAGAATGATAAAGAAATTTGCAAAGACGGAGAGCGATTTGATCCCTACTGAAGTTATTCTTACGAGCTTTAATGGAGGCGACTTGACCAAGAAGTAATACCGTTAGACGTGACGGTAGGAACTATCACCAAAACCACAGTATTCTTTGTAATAGACGGGCCGACTAGCTACAATGTGTTGTTGGGAAGAGATTGGATTCATGGAAATCGTTGTATACCTTCGTCGCTCCATCAATGTCTAGTTTTTTGGAACGATGAAGGTGAGACAGAGGTGGTGCAAGCAGATCACAGGTCTTTTATTACAGAGGCAAACTCGATCGAGAAGTTCATGTATGAGGAGAATTATGGACTGAGAGTGGTCCAAGATGGCGAAGAAACTCGAATCATCGCGCAAAGCGAGGAGTCATTATCGATGAGATGCATTTCTTGAAATGTTTGATCAAATGAGGCCAAATATAGTGGCCCTTGAAGAGCCAATGATTGGCAAAAAAGATATTCAATAAATGTTGAAGAAGGTGTTTAGCTTTCAGGATGTCAAAGCCAAGTCAGTGGCTTTCAGGAAGAGGAGCGAAGAAGAAATAAAAAAAAAAGCGGCTTTAAAAATTTTAAAGAACAAGTTAGCAGTGTTCGAATTAGAACAGAATATTGGCCGAGAAGTTTATAAGGTAGATTGTTTGGATGCAGAAGACATCACCACAAGGAACCTGGACGATGATGTGATAGGAGTTATGAAGACCGGGCACGCTCAAGCATAAGATCTTTTGGTAAAAGTGAATATTGGGGATGAGCGAGAAGATTGCCCAACGTTTGTCGATCGGATACTTAGCAAAGAGGTAAGTAACCATTTAATCGCTTTGTTAAAAGAGTACAAGGATTGTTTTGCTTAGGAATATGAACACATGCCGGGTTAGATAAAGATTTGGTAGAACATGGGTCGCTAACCAAGCCACATTTTAAACCGCATAATGACCTCCTAGGCGCTTTGCTCCCAAATGTATTGCTCAAGTAAAGAAAGAAATAGAACGATTGTTAAAAGGCGGGTTTTATTAGGACGGCCGAGATATGTTGAATGGTTATCCAATATTGTACTGTATCAAAAGAAAAGCAGTAGTATTAGAGTTTGCATAGATTTCATAAATTTGAATTTAGCAACGCCCAAAGATGAGTATCCAATGCCGACGGTAGATTCCTTGGTAGATTCAGCTCACGGACATGTGATGTACTCCTTTATGGATGGATATTCGAGGATACAACCAAATTTATATAGCGAAGAAGATGTACATAAAGCGCATTGAGGATGCCCGGGTGCTCTAGGATGTTTTGAATGGGTGGTCATGCCTTTTGGTTTAAAAAATGCAGAGCCACTTATCAAAGGTAATGAATTTAATTTTTCATGATATGATAGGAGAATTCGTTGAAGTTTATGTTGATGATATAGTGGTTAAATCGATGAAAGAAGAAGACCATTTCAACAATTGAAACGTTCATTTGAACGGATGAGGCGATATAAATTGAAATTGAACTGTTGAAGTGTGCATTTGGTGTTAATGCGAGAAAATTTCCTAGGGTTCCTAGTACATGAAAGAGGAATTGAACTTGATAAAAACAAAGCAAAAGCCATTTTAGAGGCTAAACCACCTAAGAACAAAAAGGAATTGCAAAGATTCACCGGGACAAGTGAATTTCTTCTGACGTTTCATCTCTAATTGTGCGAGGCGAACGAAAGCTTTTTCACCTCTTTTGAAGTTGAAAATCGGGACGACTTCGTGCGGAAGGAAGAGCATCAAGAGGCTTTTCATAGCTCAAGACATATCTGTCAAATCGCCTTGATGTTAGTTTCACCTATCCAAGGATGGCCAATGAAAGTTTACATATCGGCCGCGAGGAATCAATATTTGGACTAGTCGCCCAAGGCGATCGGTTTGGAGAAGAAATGGCGATATATTACCTTAGTGGACGATTAAGCGCATATGAATGTAATTATTACGCTATTGAAAAATTATGCCTTGCTTTATATTTTACATGTACTAAATTAAGGGCCTACTTGCGACTGTAACTATTTACTTAATTTCTAAAGTAAATTTAGTCAAGTATATGTTTCTCTCGTCTGTTTTGCATCAAAGGATTGGTCTTTGGACTTTAACACTATCGAATTTGAAATCTGGTTCATACCCCAAAAGTATCAAAAATCAAGCGGTTGGCTAACTTTTTGGCCGATCATCCATGCTTAGGCGTGCCTAAAGAAATTGAATTAGAAGTCAATTTGCTCGAGTGAAACTTTGGATTTTATACTTTGATGACTCAAAGATTGGGGAAGTGCGGGGAGTAGGAGTAGTACTAATAAACCCACTGGGGTTTGTTACAAGTTTGCTTCCATACTCGAGTGAAATGTGTACTAATAATCAAGTGAATACAAAGCATTGATTGTTGGTTTAGAGCTATTATTAGATTTAGGGACGAAAAATGTGCTTATTAGAGGTGATTCTCAATTAGTAATTTATCAATTGAATGGCAATTTCAAATGCCAAAGTGATTCTATCATAAGTCGATATGGCATCGCTCAAGAGCTCTTGGATGAATTCGACCAAGTGGAGCTTCAATACGTTAATAGGACGATATAACGATTTGGCAAATAAAGTGGCCCAAATGGCATCGGGTTATTCAAAATGTTAAATAATGATTACGCTTGTGAGTATGGAGCGATATTGCTGTGTAGTTCAACGAAAGGCGAAGGAGTTTAATGTGCATTGTATACAAAATAGAGACACAATAGATTGAGAGAAGAAATACAAAATTCTTGGAAGAACCCGATAAGAAAAGCGATAGGAAGGTAAAACGCTCCACCGAACTATTTCTTTGGTTGAGGAGAATTATATAAGAAACGCTCGGATGGTGTACTTTTGAAATGCATAAATTTGCAAGAAGCTAAAGTGGTTATGGTCAAGCGCATGAAGGAGTGTGTGGAGCACATCAAGGCGGCCAAAAGATGAGGTGGTTGATAATCGAGAGTGGGTATTCTTGGCCTAAAATGGGCGAGTTATGCGTTCAAGATGCTAAAAGTTGTTTGAGTGTCAAAAAAACATGGCCCAATCCAAAGAGTGCCAAGAAGGGAAATGGTACCTATTATTAAACCATGGCCATTCAAGTGTTGGGCGATAGACACGATAGGAAAGATTTACCCACCATCGTTCAAACAAAGACACCTTTGTAATAGTCGCTATGATTTTTTCACTAAATGGGTAGAAGCGATACCTTTAAAAGAAATCTCTCAAGGAAGTGTCATAGAGTTCATTCGTGATCACATAGTATATAGATTTGGGATACCTCACTGTAGTAATGGATCATGGAACTTCTTTAAATGGGAGTCAAGTGAAAGAATTTACGAGCGAGTTTGGAATCAAGTTGGCAAAATCTACACCTTATTACGCCCAATCTAACGGTCAAGCGGAATCGTCAAATAAGGTTTTAAAGAGTATCATAAGGAAAATGATAGGCGAAAATGCCGAAGTTGGCATGAGTGTTTGAATAGAGCGTTATGGGCTTATAGAACTTCTTCGCGATCTAGTACTAAAGTAACTCCTTTCCGGTTAACTTATGGGTAAGAAGCGGTCGCCTATGGAAATTAATGTGCAATCGATCGTAGCACGTTTGCAAAATAGTATAGATGAAGATGAGCATCTTGAGCTACTGCTCGTTAATTTATTAGAATTAGGCGAATTAAAGTTGAGCATCTTAGATAGATTGCAAATTCAAAAAAGACAAGTGGCTTCATATTATAATAAAAGGGTTGTAGCCAAATGTTTTAGCACGAAGGATTTGGTGCGGAAAACAATACTCCTATTGGATAGTAGTAATCCAAAGTTTGGGAAATGGTCGCCAAATTGGGAAGGACCATACTGAGTTAAAGAAGTGTTACCAAATGGAGCATATCATTTAGAAAACTTGGATGGTATGAGGCACATGAGGTCTATTAATGGCAAATATTTAAAAAGTACGTTCCGTCGGTTTGGGATTTTGAGCGATTAGAGGTTTAACATTAAAGGACACAATTATATAAGCGAATAAAACTATTCATTTCATCGGATGATTTGGTTGCCATGATTGGCTACCATTACAAAAGGAAATTGAATGAAACAAAAGAAAAGTTGTCCTTAAAGCGTTAGAATCTTAATTCTGACCTTCCCCAAATAGAGCGCATTTGCTCTCTAAGTTTCTCCCACTCATCGCGCTGTTCAACAGAAGCGGTGGATAGTTCAGCCATAATTCCTTCGTCTACTTCTAGACACGAATAACGCTCAAGCAAGGATCTAGCCCGTTCAACTTCACGAGAAGCATTGCGCTTCTTGGCGGCTTGACCGGCCTTACTGATCATCCATCTTTTCTTGAATTTCTTTCATCGAGCGTACCAAACTCATCATCAAAGAATCCTCAACCGTGACCTCGGAAGAAATCTCGTTGATTGTTTTTAGCTTGATCGATTTCACGGTGAAGAGATTCCTTTACCATCGCGGCATTGACGTATTGAGTTTTCTTGGCTTTGAGTTCCACATTTTTTGGCCAACAAGCGCTTATCTCCTAATGGATGATTTTCAAAGATAACTTGAGATTCGTGGAGAGTTTGAGTGAAGGAAGCTCAAGTGCTTGGGCCATTGGCGGCTTAAACGCTCAAATTTATCTCGGTGGTTGGCAACCTTTGGCGTGTGAGATATCCATGTCCATGAAAGAAGTGTATTCAAGCTTCGCTGCTTAAGAATGTTCATGTTTTCTCTGGAAAAAGCACCAAAAGGCGTAAGAAGGACGATCGTCGAAGATGAACAAGCGGGTCGACTAGCCTTCACTTGTTCCCATGACGTAAACAAGTCACGAATAGAGCGCAAGATGGTATCGTCGTCTGTAAAGGTAAAAATAATTACTTAGTGTCTTTATGGCAATAAGCAATATAAAGTAAATCGAAATAAAACTACCTCTCGTGTGTTGACTCATCAGTGGTTTTGGAGGAAGAAGGGGGAAGTGTGCCACTGGGCAATTTGATCGTCTACTGAAGATTCACCCTTATCCGGGTGTGCTGGCTCTGGTACAACCGGTAAATCAATTAGTCTTTCTGCGAAGGGACGAATGATGATAAGTGCTTCAAGAGTAACGCCATGACAAATGGTGAAATTAGGAAAATGTCATGACTATGTGCACATATTACCGTCAGGTTCAACACCGGAGGGAAGCATACGAAATGACAGAGATTCTTCAACCTGGTCGGGCGATCGAAACATTTGGGTCCCCGAATCCTTCTTCGTGCAAATCCACTTTGACGGATGGCTCGGAAGGTCGAGGAATTGAAGGTCGGGCGACGTAGAATCTTTCAAAGGAGAAGTGACCCCTTTACGGTTTAGAGTACAAAAGAATATCAATATTTGTATTGAAGTGTTCTTTAAATAAAGGGAAATCATATTACCTTTTCTCACGGTCGAGGATGAGCACCATCATCGCTATCACCGTCATCATCGGGTTGATCGATGGGTCCAATGTTGGCCGTTTACGGTGGATACACCTCTCGCAACTCCCGGTTTGGGAGGAGAACCGGATTGAGTGGAAATTGTAGCATAACGTCTAGTACGCACGACCGCCGGAGATTTTGAAGGAGAAGATGAAGGAGCGGGATGTTTAACGGATATGGGCACGGCGAGGATAGGAATCGGAGTAGAAGAAATGGAAGTTCTAGAAGACCACGATCCTCGAGTATATGGAATGCATGGTTGGCGTTAGTAGTGAAGAATCTACGTTTCACCGAAGGCCAAAATTGTTCAAAAAGAGGATGAATGGCCAAAGTGGGATTGAAAGGAGCCAAAGAGAACCCATTCATCAGAGAAGCATTACGCTCATCTATAGTCTGTGCTTCTACTTTGGTGATGGTATGGAAGCGTTCTTGAAAACTTCTTGAGTAACAAGGAGGAAGGGGCCAAGTTTGGCCAAAACCAAGCTGTCGGGCAAAGAACTGGAGAGCATAGACCTCAACCCCAGCCTTGGCATTGGTGCCCGTGAGAATATCATGAAACAATTCTCGCCCAGTCAAGTAATGGACCCAAACGGGCAATACATTACTCACCTCGTTCAGAGTAAGAGGGGGTTGGACATAGACTGGGACTTGATGAACAGAGAAAGGAAAGAAAGAGGGAATTGAGTTTAAGTTATAAAAGAATGTGAAGACATCCGGTTAGACATATCAACAGGAGATAATTGGTTGATAACTAGCACTGTAACAACTCACCGACCTAGGAGGTATTGAAGGAATACCTAAGTGTGGAAAATATGCTCTCAACCACAATTGAGCGAGAGCAAAGAGGCCCACTTCCATTAGGAGAAGCATTGGTCCTAAGTTGATGTTGAAGGTAAGCCATACCTCTATAGAAAGGTTGCTAGAAAGCAGAGAGCAGAGATTTAAAGACCTACCGAGGGCCAACTCACGGGCGATGGGCAAATAGGCCATAGAAGGTTTAAGACTAGGAACGCAAAGAATATACCTACACAACCAAACACGGAGGAAGGCTACGGCCTGCATGAGTAGGGTCTTTGCCGGTGTTGTCATAAAAGCTCTGCATGCACGAATAGGAATCAGTATACTTCTTATCAAATTTTGGAGCAAGGAAGATATCGGCATGGCGGGAGAAAGCAGTATCGCCCGGAGGAGGAAGATTGACTAAAGCACCAACGTCCCCTTGAGTAACCGACATGGGCAAGAGGAAAAATGAAGGTGTTGTACTCGAAAGACCGAAACTTAGGGACGATTGGGAAAAGAACAGGGTCATAGAGTGGGGACGTGTGGCAATTTCGAAGATCGAGAGATCCCGCACGATCAAAAAGCGCCTTCGTGGGGCCATGCTTCATCATACGCGCATGTCGAGGTGGAAAGTGGTATCGATTTAGGCCATGTGCGAATGCTCTTCTCGTGACCGGCTTCAAAGAGAAAGGGTCCAAGAAAGGAGGTTCTTGGGTGCAAGGAAAAAATTGGGCCGAGCCGGTCGCCTAATGGAGTCTGCGTCCTCGAACGAGCAGCCCAAATAGAACTCATTCATATCGGGGCCTAGAGGTTAGAAGATTCGATGGGTTTACATAGGGTTTAGTTAGGAGGTCCCGGAAATCTTGAAAGTAATACTATTGTTTGAAGAAGCTTTAGAGCGTAGACATTGTTTTCGACAAATGGACAAGAGGATTGCAAAAGAGATAAGAAGGTAAATGAGAAGTTAAGGAAAAGATGAATAGTGTCCTTTTATAGAGGGAGAAAAAGAGGCGTATGACGTGATGGGAGCCGGACGTGGTTGTTGGTAATGGCGCCTTTTTGGGTTTATGTAAATCGTGCTTTTAAGATTTGAATTAAGGCGCCAAACTTACTTTTTAGAAGATGGGCGCCACAGTGAATATGGCTAATTAATAATTGATTATATTAATTAAGCCATATTGGGGTAATTGTTGACATATCTGAAATAACAAGGGCCTAAAAAGAGACTTAAGAAAAATTGTACATATAGGCCCATAAAAAGTACCCAAGCATGTAGGCCTAGAAATATATGTCGTCCAGGCCCAATGGATGCCCAGGTAAATTTGTATATAGGCCCAATTGAAATTATCCAGGCCAGATAGGGCTCAAAATGGATGTCGTCCATATCAGAAACGCCTAGGGCGTTGGGCGATTAGAACGGTCAATCACTGCATAAGAGTAATCGTTCTTAAACAGTTTTTTCTTCTTCTCTTATCATTTCTCCCACGTTTCAGGAGTTACAAAGCAGATGAATCATCATGGGGAGTTACAAAGCAGATTGAATCGTCATGGAGGAGTTACAAAACAGTTGAATCATCATGATGGGAAAATTACAAACAGATGAATCATCATGGGGAGTTACAAGCAGTTGAATCATCATGGAGGAGTTACAAGCAGTTGAATCATCATGATGGGGAGTTACAAACAGTTGAAATCATTATGGAGAAAATGGGTAGTTATTGGGCGCAGAAGTAGTTATTGGGCGATGAGGTAGCTATTGGGCGGCGACGAGAAGTTTTTACATAAGATTGAAGGAAAACGTGTGGTAAAACCGTTTGGTAAAGTATAAAAGAAAGAAGATTGAATGACGAAGAAAAAAGAAGACAACTCTCAAAAAGCAGAAATGTAATTTCATTCCATTTTTATCTTAAATATTTCTTTTGATGAATTCTAAAGTGCTTGTGCCCTTAGAGGTATTTTGTTTTGCTCTTTCATCCTTTGTCACTATTGTAATCTTCGTAAATCAAACACCCCTTGTTGGGACTTTGTCTCAAGAGGTTTGGCGTCACTTCACATCGTCCCGAATCTTTTAATCATAAGCGAAGGACACACTTTCTCAGAAAACAGGTTATCTAACATCTAACGTTCCTACCATATAATTCAATGTCAACCTTGTGAAGGAACTTCTCATAATTATGAAATACTCCTTCAAAACACGTAACTGAATTCTAAACATTTCAGATCACATGTATTTATTTAAGCATAAAACTTCATCATATTTGCCAACAAAACAAAATCCAATAACATTTATTCAACATTTCCTTATTATATGAATCCAAAACAAACTTGACATCCGAAGTTGTTTAAACATAATGTTGAAACCTTCAAAAAAATTCAGTTAATGGCTTGATTTTTTTCTCTTCCCCCTCATACTTGACCATCATCCAACCGATTGACATGGGAAAAGTGAATATAAAACTAAGTAGAAACCTCATTTTTGTGCACCTTTTTTGCACAAAGCTTGTAAATATATATAAAACACATGAATTCATACTGTAGATCATATCACGAAGTTGGATTACCGGTGAAATCAGTGATTTCAAAGAATTCAATTGCTCGTAGATACCGGTTATGGCCATGTCAAAATTTTTTTTTTTTGGTTTATTTATGAAAAACATATATAATACATGTACACAAACATAAAAAGAAAAGAGAAAGCATCACTGCACTATTTCTACCTTGATTTCTTGATCCGGTAAATTGAAAATCTTATTTTTAAACTACCAAAACCCTGTTTTTGACTTTCACAATTATCCCAAAGACTCCTTGCTCTTTTTTCTTTAAAAAATATGTAAGAACAACAAAATGGTGAGAACCGAGAGAGGGGGTCGAATTTGAGGAGAGGGAGATGTGAAAAATGGCTTTCCTCTTCTTATAACCCTTATTTACCATGAAAACTTTAATGAGAAAGTTATTGCAAGAATTAATCGTTCGTAAATGAACCTTAAAATAAAATTTGAAGAGTTTAAAACTCCAAAAGTCAAAATAAAAATATTTTCAAAAAATTTCTTAGGACTTATTCGGTAATCATTATTTCTCAAAAAAATCTATTTTTTTGTTTACAACTTTTGACTTTTCAGATTTTTTATAGTACAAAAAAATTTGAAAAGTCAATAAAATAACTAAAAAAACCAATTTTTTTAAAAATAAACTAACCCGAATAATTAATACTAATTCGAACCAACCTCTTGTCCGATAGAAATTGTGGCTGAAAAATCGATTTTTTGGAGCCAAGTGGGCCCCAAATCTTGTTGCAAAAAAGACAATTTCCTGCTTGTCAATGATGGAATCTGACAGCACCCCAATTTTGTTGAATACTATAACTGTCCTTTGGTGCATTATTAGGAGACATACATAATTGGGGTAGTTTGGTCATTTAGGCAGCCAGATCCGGGGTAAAATTGGAATAGCACACCAAAATCAGAATGTATCCATTTTTTTCAGACGATTCTCAACTTTTGTAGACCCATGAACCAAATTTTCAAGGGGCAGATAAAAATAATATTTTTTAAAATATTGTCATAATTTTTTTTATTATAAAAATACTATTTTCAATTTTTATAATATTTTTTGTTATATTTGTTATTTTGGTTAGAATAAATGTGTTACATTTGTTATTAACAAACATAACAAATATAACAACAAGTGTTACAAAAATAAAAAAACAGTATTTTGAGAATAAAAAAAGTTAGATAGTATTTTTTAAATTATTTTATATTTTATGGAGTATGGTGAAATTATGTCAATTTTTTAAAGAGAAATTAGAATGACTTTTGAAAAGTCATTCTAAATGGAGGTTTACAATACAAATACTCTTAAAACATAATAATAACAATATTCTTTACAATTTTCAATTCTAAAATCAAACGTAACTACATTTTCTACAATTATAGCAGGATCTTTTCTTCAAATCACCTTCAAAATTCAGATTTACTCGGTCGCAACATAGACATAATTCAATCCAATCATCTTCTTATTCAATTTTGTCAAAATTTCGAAAGTTTCAAACACATTCACGTTCCAATTTTCAAATTTTCAGCAATAATATCATCTCCTATTCCAATTTCATTATTCAAAGATAAATTACCAACACAATCTACTTTAAAAAATGTTGTTGCATTATGTTATAGATTTCAATCTTTAAAAATCATTGTTCATTTACTTTTATTATGGATTTGTGATTTTTAGATTTATGTTTGTTTTAATATATATGAAAGTTCAACTTTGGATCAATAATATTGAGTAAGGTATTGTGAAATGTGTGTGAATATCAATTACAGAGATGCATACAAAGTGTTTGTGAAAATGTAAATATGAATGTGAATTGATGCTTTGGATTACTGAGAAAAGTGATACGTTTCGAGAAAAGTGATACAATAACTTTGGATCACAAACTTTTCTATGGATTGCCTTTTTACAAAAGTATGGCTGATATAATTGTTGGATTTCACATTTTTCTATGTTAGATTTCAAATTTTATTTTGAATAATTGATGCTGCAAGTTACATGTTCAAAAGCCAGTGTTTATTAAATATTCAATTGTTTATTTGAATTAATATTTGATTGGAATGTTTTGCTTTTGTAGTCTTATTTTATGTTTGGATCTTATTGTAATGAATATGTGCTTTTACTAAAAAGTGACATACTGTTACTTTCTCAATAAAAAAAGTGACATGTCTTGGATTCTTAATGACATGAAATTTGATGAGGTTCATAAAATTTTTGAGCCTACTTATAATTAGATATCAGTATGAGTTAAACGACATGAAAACATGATTTGTAACATCTCGAGCAAATTAGTGTCATTAAGTCTTATTTTATATGGGTGCACATTCAAAAATATATAACCAATTGACAGATTTTTCGGTGTTTATTAAATATTTAGTTTTTTTTTTTGTCATTTGAATTAATATTTGATTGGAAGATTATGTTTTTGTAGTCTTATTATATACTAGATTTTATTGTAATGAAGACATAATTATACTAAAAAGTAACTTACCGTGTCACATTCTTAGTAAAGAGTAACATGCTTTGAATTCTTATTGATATAAAATTTGATGAGTTTCATATGGTATTTGGGTCTACTTTTAGATATCAATAAGAGTTAAACGATATAAAAGAATGATTTGTAACCTTTCGATCAAATTAATGTCATTACGTCTTATTTTTATATAGGTGCACATTTGAAAACATATAACCAAATGACAAAATTTTTCACCTTTCACATAAAAGCCGGTGTTTATTAAATATGGAAGGTTCTACTTCTGTAGTTCTATTATATGCTGGAGTTTTATTGTAATGAACACATGCTTATACTAAAAGTGACATAATGTGTCACTTTCTCAATAAAAAGTGACATGCATTGGATTCTTAATGACAAGAAATTTGTTGAGTTTCATATGGTCTTTGGGTCTACATATAATTAGATATAAGTAAGAGTTAAACGACATGAAAGCATGATTTGTAACCTTTCGAGCAAATTAGATTCATTAAGTCTTCATTTTAAATGGGTGCACATTTGAAAACATATAATCAAGTGAAATTTTTTTCGCCTTTTACATAAAAGGCCGTGTTTAATTTTATTAATTTTTTTTTTGTCATTTGAATTAATGTTTGATTGGAATGTTCTGCTTTTGTAATCTTATTATATGTTGTGGTCTTATTATAATGAAGACATACTTAATCATACTAAAAAGTGACATATTGGTCACTTTCTCAATAAAAAGTGATATGCCTTGAATTCTTAATGACATTATATTTGATGAGTTTCATATAGTCTTTGAGTCTACTTATAATTAGATATTAGTATGAGTTAAACGACATGAAAATATGATTTGTAACCTTTTGATCAAATCAATGTCATTAAGTATTATTGTTATATGGGTGCACATTTGAAAACATTTAACCAAGTGAAAGATTTTTCACCTTTTACATAAGAAGTCGGTGTTTATTAAATAATTTGTTGTCTTTTTTTTTTTTCATTTGAATTAATATTTGATTGGAAGGTTGTACTATTGTAGTCTTATTATATGCTGTAGTTTTATTTTAATAAAAAACGCTTATACTAAAAATGACATATTGTATCACTTTTCTAGTAAAAAGTGACATGCCTTAGATTCTTAATGACATGAAATTTGATGAGTTTCATATGTTCTTTGAGTCTACTTATAATTAGATATCACTAGGAGTTAAACGGCATGAAAGTATGATTTGTAACTTTTTGATCAAATTAATGTCATTAAATCTTATTTTTATATGAGTGCACATGTTAAAACATACAACCAAGTGACATATTTTTTCTTCTTTTACATAAAACTCGGTGTTTATTAAATATTTAGTTGTCTTTTTTTTTTTTTCATTTGAGTTAATATTTGATTGGAAGGTTCTGATGTTGTAGTCTTCTTATATGATGGGTTTCATTTAATGAAGACATACTTTTACTAAAAAGTGATTGTGTCACTTTTTCAGTAAAAAATGACATGCCTTATATTACAACCAGCCTTAAATTAGTCAAAGTCAAAATTTATTTAGTCAAAGTCAATAAATTTTTTTATGAAGTCCAAGTTAAATAAGTCAAAGTAGGACTTAAATTAAGTAAATGCTTTTTTTTTCGTGGGCCTATTTTGTAAAGTATAATTACTTAGGGATTTAAATGATACAATATAAAAGTTGGGGGCTTAGTTTGCAAATTGTGTTTTATTTAATGAATTGGGAACAACTTCATCAACCAGAACCAGTGGCAGAGAGAGGGTAAATTTAATTAATGGCCACCGAACTATGTTTAGGTTACTACTTACTCACCCAACTAAAAATGGTTACCAATCGCTCATCTAACTTTTCAAACAGTTTACCATTTATCATCCATTTGCAAAACCGTATCTAAAATAGATAGAAATTGCCACGTCTGATGGGAAGTCCACATGGCGCTATATTGACGTTTAAAATATCCACATAAGAATAAATGCCATTTCCAAACACGCCTTTACTCAACTTTGGAAAAACGTTTTGTAACTAACGTTTCTCACTTTGCAAATGGATAAAACGATTTCTCCTACAATCTGAAATAAGCGCCCCTAAATCCACAACTCTAATTTATTATTTTTCTTCTTCTACAACTGCAAAGGAAATGTAATATCTCCAAATCAAATTTGGAAGTGAAGGCAACACCAATTGAATCTTCATAAGCCACTTCCCAAATCTCACATGAGGCAGTGTGTTTTTGCGGGCAATCATCTGTTACAAGGACTTCGTAGACTGAGAACAATCCAGGAATGAGGTTCCATGGTTGCAGCTTATATGGACGACCGGATGATTGTGATTACTTTTCTTGAGTTGATCCACCTCCCCAACCACGTTACAAAGCAATAATCAATGGAATTTTAAGGAAGGCAAACAACAAAGGCAATGAGGAGCAGAAGCTACGAAGATTGGTGAAGTGTCATCAAATTGTGCTGGGAGTGTTCGTGTTGGGTGCAATAATCTAGAAAATATGGTTGTGAATTGTCCTAAATAACTTAGTTGGTCTGGTGTTAGATAGGAAATAGGAGTTGGTCATGTGGTAGTTGTAAATTGGTGGAGAAAAATGAGGAATTTGGTGCTGTAATTCATGAAGGCAATAGGGTTGAAGTTCATGTTATTTCTGTTTGTGAAAATGCTCTAAACAAGATTATGTACTTTGAAGGTTTGGTGTAACTAATAGTGTAAGACATTTCTTTGAAACATTATGGTTTTTTTACACTTCTTGGAACATTATGTTATTTGTGATGGCCTAATTAATTTTGTCAAATTACATTTCTTTCTTGAATGTGGTATTGTGGGTTGCTGAAAGTGTCTGTGGATCAATTTGTTATTGTGGGTTGCTGATTGTGTCTGCAGATTAGTATGCAAGTGTGTGTTGCTGATGATGTTTAGCATTGGATTAGTACATGGTTGAGCACAATATATAGCTTCAACCATGGTTTTTCATCACAATTTTATATTCTAAAATTGAACCAATTATTTGGCATTAAGACAAATAAACAGAAAGTGGAATCTGCAATAATGAAAAACAATATAACAGCAAGTGGAGTCCATATTTCCATTACCAAAAACTCCATTTTCTCCTACAAAAAATTGAAGTACATGTCAATTGCTGTCTCCATACTAATCCAATTCATGTCTCCATATAACAAACACAATAACAGCAATAGGAAACCATATTTCCAATTAGAAACTGATGTACATAAAACAAAAATATGATTTTCTAGTCTACATCACTATGTCTTCTTCGATAACGTCGGTTGAAGCCATGGCTTTCTCTTTGCCGATGCTTGAACTATCAGGATTATCGATGGACGGTCTACTTTTGTTGTAGATAGTACTTTTGATAAACCAACACCTGTAGTAGGCATAGTAGGCATGAATTGGAATGAAGATGGTGGTAGTTCTTGATCAAAAGTTGCACTTGATGGAGCTGCACTTGATTTCCTTTTGTTCTTCTTCGGTTGCAGTTTGGACTAATTGAAAGTGCAATTAGTTTTAACTTACACTAGATAAATTTGGAAATGGAAAATATAACACCATTGTTTGTGATTGGTTGTTGATATCATGTATTTGAACATCAGGAATGTCAACATACCAATTCTGATGAATGAAACAGCAATTGTCATTTATATTAAAAGGTTGGAATTGTAATTAAAGGAAACAACAAGCATGTGTGAACTAGTTGTAAACTTAACCTCATGTGGTGCGTCATCCTGCTCATGGTATCTCTTATTATGCCCCGTTAACCCACAAACACTACATGTCATCTCGCTCACGGTATCTCTTATAGCTTTCCTAAACAACTCCATATCCATAAATGTTTTCCCAACCTCGAACTTGGGATCAAACAACTCTTTCTCAGGAACAAAATTTGGAAACCTATAGTTGTTTTCCTCTCCTGATGAATAATCAATGTGTAATTCCTCAGACGAAAGGTAATATGATTCATCTTACTCCATCCCATCTTCAACAACTGCAGGTCTGAATATAGACCCACTACTATGTGTTTTGGCGCATTTTTGTCAAATATAAATTCACCATCATTATAGAATCACTGGAATGCAAACCAAGCACATCGAGTTCATCTTCTTCGTTGTCTCTATCATTATTTACGTTGTAATATATAAACATTTTCATGAAATACAACTTTTAATTTAAATATTGCAGCTTCAAAATAACAATAAGAAATGCATAACACCATTGTAATTTTTAATGTACACATTACCTCCACTTCCTTCATCCTTGTCTTCTTCATCCAATAAACATTCTTCATCAGTTAATGTGTTGTCCATTTAGAGAGATTGTGGGTCACCCTAGTGGACCCAAGACATACCATGCGCCGATGATGGAAGCCAGCTAGATGCCGGACCCACCATTAAGGATGCTTAGACTTTTATATGAGTGATTGATTTTCTTTGACTAAAAAGATTTTATAAAAATTTTGGTAGAATTTTCCTATAAATTAGACTAAATCACACCTGAAAAGCAATAAAATATCCCAAACACAATGTGCTAAAATAAATTGGGGACAACTTGCCCTTCCAAAATACATATAACCATTCTACAAAATAAAACTAAATTAAACAATCCTAACTACTGAAATAAACAATGCATAAATCAAGTAAAATGCAATGAGCCCATCTAACTTCTACACGTGTTAGAAAATGACTCAGATGCAAATAAAATGAATATGAACTCCAAAACTAACAACTACTTGGCCTAAAGAATGAGTAATGAAATCTAATAGATCGTGTGGCTCCGATTCAGCTCAACATGCTCTTCAAACTACTCAAAACTCAACAACTACCTAATAAGAAGAATACGAGAAAATATATGAGCTTATAGATCAGTCAGTGGAGAATTTGCAAAATAAGCATATTTTTCAATGAAACTACGAAAATTTAATCTATACTTTCACATAATTACCATTCTAAAATTCGAGAATACTTTTAAACTTTACTTGCTAAATAGGATGAAGTAATTTTCAAGAACTGATTTCTCATGTTATATACTAAGTAATGCAGACTCCAAAATATAAGGAAATTGGATAATTTGATATTTTAGTAAATCTACAAAGAAGTGCTATCTGATAATACTATATGCAAACATGTGTTTCTTCAAAGTAAGCTGTCATATAATGAAAAATCACACCATAAAGCATCATGAATTATTGAAAATTTGTAATATGAAATTTGGTCATATGCGCATAGACTGGCTGAGCACTCCCGTACACAACCCAATCCCTTTTGTGTACGAAAGTGGTCCCAAAGGCCTCTGAGATAAGCACCCTTATACATGGCCCAAAGCCACTCAGTGTATAAGAGTGAGTCATAACGACCTCTGATAATGCACCCTAGTACATGACCCAAAGTCTCTCTATGCACTAGAGTAGATAACAATGTCAAATATTTTCTAGTGATTTTACAAACTGTATTTGAATAATGGTATTTCTCATGATAAAACATAATAATAATTTGAACTGATTGAACTGGATTTATTTATAAATTCTATTATATTTTGAAAATCATGCTCGTCTAACTAATTATTCTATAAATAAGATCCATGCGATATTAACAATTCATAATAATTATGAGCTAATATACATGGTATTTAAGTTTTGTATTTTGAAAAATAAGTTTTTCCACTCGCAGAGCTAGTGGTCGAAATCTAATTCGGTTGATAAGCCCGACCAATCTCCGTGTCACATCCTAAAAGTTAAAATAGGAATTCAAATCAAACGTAAGTTATCTCACATAATAATAACTTGCTCAAAGTAAATCCACACCCAATATACTAGCCAGACACCCACTTTACTTCCAAGTAGTATGGTGAACCTCTTTCACATTCACAAGAAAATACTTTATAGTGGCTAATTCATTCTTCCTTTAACTTAAAATTCAAAGGGGACACACATTTATACCAACTCCCCTTTCCAATTACTTAATAATTGGCCAATATTTGAACTTAGATACATGGGTGTGCTAGCCTTCAAATAACTCCACCAAAACAAGCTTTTTGAACAAGAAATAAACTAACATGGGCTTAATAAACTTAAACTTGCTTAAATCTTGAATTTAATCCACTAGTTCAAGAACCCTAAATTCCACCATTATTTCTATCACTAAACTTGAATAATTAACTCATTAAACTCAAAACAATTATTTAACCTTCATAAATTTCACATTTAAACTAATAAGCAAAAATCCTAAATTTTAACCTCACTTCTAAAATAAGTGGGTTCTTGCTTACCTCTTCAAAAATGGCGAAGAAGTTGAAGAATCCACGCATTAATAGTTGGTTTACATCGAACCGACCGACTTCCTTCTTCTACTTCTCCCCCCCTTCTTTTCCCTTCATTTTTCCTTTGCTTTTCATCTCCATGTTTTTTCCCTCTCTGCCGCTTGTTCTGGTTGCTGAAGTTGTTCCCAATTGATTTTAAAAAATGCCAAATTTTCAAACTAAGCCCCCAACTTCCATATTATACCATTTAAATTCCTAAGTAATTATACTTCACAAGATAGGTCCACCGAAAAAAAACTCATTTACTTAATTTAAGTCTTATTTTGACTTATTTGACTTGGACTTGACTAAAAATTTTATTCACTTTGAATAAATAAATTTTGACTTTGACTAATTTTAAACGGACTGTAACTCTTTAATGACATAAAATTTGATGAGTTTTATATGGTCTTTGAGTCTACTTATAATTATATATTAGTAGGAGTTAAATAGCATGAAAGTATGATTTGTAACCTTTCAAATAAATTAGTGTCATTAAGTCTTATTATTATATGAGTCCACATTTGAAAACATATAACCAAATGACAGATTTTTGCACCTTTTACATAAAAACCAGTGTTTATTTAATATTTAGTTGTTTCTATTTTGTCATTTGAATTAATAATTGATTGGAAGGTTCTGCTTTTGTAGTCTTATTATATGCTGGATTTTTATTGTAACGAATACATGCTTATACTAAAAAGTGACTTATTGTGCCACTTTCTCAGTAAAAACTGACATGTCTTGGATTCTTAATGACATGAATTTGATAGGTTTCATATGGTCTTTAAGTCTACTTATAATTAGATATCAGTAGGAGTTAAACAACATGAAGATTTGTAACATTTCGATCAAATTAGTGTCGTTAAATCTTATTTTTATATGGGTGCACATTTGAAAACATATAACCAAGTGATTGAAATTTTCACATTTTACATAAAGTCGGTGTTATTATTTAGTTGTTTCTTTTTTGTCATTTGAATTAATATTTGATTGGAAAGTTCTACTTTTGTAGTCTTATTATATGTTGGGGTCTTATTATAATGAAGATATGCTTATACTAAAAAGTAATATATTTTATCACTTTCTCAGTAAAAAGTGATATATGCCTTGGATTCTTAATAACATGAAATTTGATAAGTTTCGTATGGTCTTTGGGTCTACTGATAATTAAATAGCAGTAGGAGTTAAACGACATGAAATTATGATTTGTAATATTTCAATCAAATTAGTGTCATTAAGTCTTATTTTTATATGGGTGCACATTTGATAACATATAACTAAGTTATTGATTTTTTCACCTTTTACATAAAAGTCGGTGTTTATTAAATATTTAGTTTTTTTTTTGTTATTTGAATTAACATTTGATTGCAATGTTCTACTTTTGTAGTCTTATTATATGTTAGGGTCTTATTGTAATGAAGACACGATTATAATAAAAATGATATATTATGTCACTTTTTCAGTAAAACGTGACATGCCTTGGATTCTTAATAATATGAAATTTGATGAGTTTCATATGGTCTTTAGGTCTACTTATAATTAGATATCAATAGGAGTTAAACGACACGAAACTATGATTTGTAACATTTTGATCAAATTAGTATCATTAAGTCTTATTTTTATATGGTAGAATGTATGGAGGGCAAACTCTAATAACTCCATGAAGTTGAAGGTATAGGGATATTATTGAGACATATAAAAATTATTATTTGATCATTACATTTGATAAATTTTGGTAAACTTGATATTTTTATCCACTGCATTACAACTATTTCATATATATAATTTGTAGTTTTTGTGAGATGTGATACATTTATAAAGCTTGAACTCATTTGAAAATGCTCGCACATCATGATAATTGCAAACATTAACATCATTAACATTAACATGTTTTAATCTAGCATGCCACTTAGTAGATTACTCAAGCATATAAGTAGAAGAAGAAATTTCATCATTATTCTTAACTTTTGGTACAAGAGAGTCCGCCTTTTCCCACATAACAATCATTTTGGTAAGTGCAAATTTGTTTGACACAAATACCTACTTAAAATCATTTTTGTTTAGGACACAACTAGACACTAGATTCTTGCATATGTCAGGTCCATGACACACGTTATTGAGGACGAGTTATTAGCTGGATGTCATTTTGACCACCACTTTTCCGTGTCCTTCAACCATAGAATTTGAAGAATTTCCCGTAAATAGCTTTTCTCCATCAATAGTTGTGTAAGTCGAGAACATAGATGTGTCGACACAGATGTAACGAGTAGCCCTAATTTCTATCCACCATTCTCTAGGATTTCCAACATTGTTGCACTTTGATACAACACTCATGTTCATGGCATTCGTTTCTTCGAATAGTTTGTCCACTTCTCTCACATTGGCTTGAACATTTTTCTTCTGGAAATTCTTTGGCTTGTGAAAATCCTTCGAGTGGTATCCTGGGTTTCTATAGTTGTTGCAATTGTCTTTTAATTTCTTTGCGTTTTTGTTATTCTCCTGCTTCAAACCATAACATGAGTGTTTATTTTCTTGTTGGTCTTTAAACTCGTCTCTACCGCATTAGCTCTTGACTCTATTGGATTACTCCCAAACCTCTTGTCTTACTTTTTTATTGTCATCTTCAATCCTCATACGCGCAATCAATTCTTCAAGATTCATTTCCCTACATTTTTGCTTAGATAATTTTTGAAATATTTTCATAATGGAGGAAGCTTTTCAATGATTTTCGCTACATGGAATAACTCCATGAGGTACATGTTCTTGGCTTGAATATCATGATGGATAACTTAAAATTCTTAAACTAGACTTGTTACAAATTTGGAGTCTACCATCTTGTAGTTTAAGGGCTTGCCAACTATGAATTTCTTCGTATCGGCATCATCCGTAAAGTATTTTTTCTCAAGAGATTCCCATAGGGCCTTTGCAGATTTCTTTGCACTACATTATATAGTTTATTGTCCAAACCATTCAAGAAGTGATTCTTGCACAACAAATCAAAAAATTTCCATGCATCCAATGCAATAATAAACTCCATTTGATTTTCTCCTTCTTGAAAAACATGAGCATCTTCTGTTTGGAATCTAGCCAAATTCAAGGTGATAAGATAGGACAACATTATTTGTTGCCACCTCTTGAAGTCCACACTAGTGAATTTTTCTAGCTTTTCTCTATGGGCAATAGGAGGATGGTGAACCAGATTAAGAGGACGAAGTGAAGTATACGAAACAGTAACTAGGAGAATTACGGTTGTACCATTGATAGATTCCATTTCTGTTACACAAACAGAAGTTAAACAAAAGTAAGTCCACAAGTTAACAAATAAATCTTAGTACACTAAAAGCAAGTGTCAAAAGGAGATTACAAATCTAGAGTGATAGTAGAGTTACTACTTTAAGCAATTTGAATATTACTCTTGCTTATGGGTAATACTTAATAAGTAACTAGAGCACAAAAACTAAGCAAATTGCAACTATTTTCAATTATAAAACAACTACTGAAGATATAACTTGCTGAAAATAGATTCTATTTTATAAACCAACATGAAATTTAGAAGAAAAAGCTAAGACAAAATATAAGCATCATGAGGTTTGACCAATCCTATTAAATCAACAAGAGAGAATCTGACTCAAATGTAAAGTGAAAAAACCAGAGCTACTATAAGATTTAATAAGTTCTATTAAACAAGATGGCTAATCATGTAATTGTTAGGAATATGACTTATTGGGGAAGTAATTTAGGATAATCTTTAAGAGGTTGAAGATGTTAGATAAAGAACTTGTGATATATAATCATTAAATTGGTTTGTTACAAAAGACAATGGAGCACATATATTTATAATGCTCAAATGACTCTTCTACACACTTCTCAACAAACAAAATAAATTCATCTTCCAACTACCATCTGACGTCCACTAAATACTCTCTAATATAAGACAATTCTAGATAGTAGATTATTCTATAGTAATGACTTATTCTAGAACATAGACCATTCAAGATGTGGACTCATAGACTCAATTAATCACAATAATTAACAAGTCAAAACCAAAACAATAAAATGGCCCAAATCAAGTTTATTTTACAACACAGTCCCCTTAAAATTGATTTGGTTACTCTTAAGGAATCTCCTAGCTTGAAAAAACCTTCACGTTTCAATAGTTTGGTATGTCTGCTACTTAATCTTAAGTCTTCACATACTTCAACCTTAATTCATTTCTTCCTATGCTCTCTATTATGAAGTGATACCTTATATTGATGTGCTTGCTTTGATCATGGAACAAGGGATTCTTTGCTAATGTAATTGCCGATATGTTGTCAACAAAAATCTATATGGGTTTCTCTTGTGTCTTGTTGAGTTCATTCATCAAATTTCTTAGCTAAATTCCACGGTAAACGCATGAAGTTGCGACAACATACTCTACTTCACCAGAAAAAAGTGTGACAATTGGTTGCTTTTTTGAACTCCAAGTGAAAGCGGTATCTCTCATGAAAACACAAATCCCATTGTACTTTTCATTTCATCCAAGTCATAGGCCTAATCACTATCACTATCACTATATCCAACGAGTTTGAAATGATTAGAGGATGATTAAAGCAAACCATAATCAATGGTACCTTTGGTATAACGAAGAATCCTCTTCATGGCCTTCATGTGGGTAACGGGTGGTGACTCTATGTAACGGCTAACAAGGCCAACTCCATAGAGAATGCCATGCCGTGTGCATGTCAAATACCACAAGTTTCCAACAAAGCTCTTGAAATTTGTAGAATTAACCTTTTCTTCATTATCGATTCTTGACAACTTAATTCCACAATCAACATGTGCGTTTATTGACTTGCATTCTCCCATGTTGAACTTATTGAGCATCTATTTTGCATAGCCTTCTTAAAGAAAAATGCCTTCACCACTTTGCTTCAATTCTATGCCAAGATAGTACCGCCATCAATCCAAGATCGAACATTTTGAATTCTTTAGTCACACTACTCTTGAATTCTTCGAACATACTTGGAATATTTCCCGTAAGGATGAAATCATCAACATACAAGCATACTATCAACATATCTCTATTTTTGTTCACATTGGCATAAAGTGCATGTTCATGTGGGCACCTTCTGAAATCATTATCTAGAAAAAACTTGTCAATTCGAGTATACCATGCCCTCGGTGCTTGTTTTAATTCATATAATTTATTTTTCTATTTTAAGAATATTTTATTTCCCCCTTAATTTATAATCAAGTGGCTGTTCAATGTAAACTTATGATATCCATTTAGAAAAGCAGATTTCACATCCATTTGATAAAGTTTCCATTTATTTTGAGCGGCCAAAGAAATAATCAATCTTATAGTTTTCAAGCGAGCAATGGGAATAAATACCTCATCATGGTCAATACCGGGTCTCTGATTGTATTCACTTGGCAACCAATCTTGCTTAGTGTCTTTCAACTTTTCCTTTAGCACCTCTCCTTATTTTATACACACATTTCACTCCAATTGCCCTTTGGCCTTCAGAAGTGTTGTTAGCTCCCATGTATTATTTAATATTGCTCTGATTTCTTCATCCATGGCTTTTCACCATTTTGTGCTTTGTACCGCTTCTTCGAAACCTATTGGCTCACAATCCGTAAAAAGACAAAAGAGTATTAGTTCATTTTGATTTTTAGTTACATCATATAGTTCTTGTAAGCTCCTTGTCCATGGTCTTCTTGGTGTGCTTGAGCTTGAACCTCTCTGAATCTCTACTTGGTAAGTGTTTAATGAAGGCTTGAGTGTGGTGAATGAGGTAGAGTTGTATGTTATTGCATTTCTTCTCTTGCTTTCACTACTTCTCTTTCTTGTTCCTCTTCAATAACTAGAGGAAAATCATAGTCATCTTCTTGAGTGTCCCATCTCCACAAGTGATGGCCTTTTTGGTGGTTGGATTATAGAGCTTGTATCCTTTACATCTTGAATTATAGCCAATAAAAAAATTTCACTTTTATCATCGAGCTTGGATCTCTTTTGGTTGGGCACATGAGCATAGGCAATGGTTTCAAGGACTTTCAAGTGTGAGATGCCAGGCATTCTTCCATTCCATGATTCTTGAGGTGTCATTCTCCATACATTTCTAGTTAGAGACTGGTTGAGCAAATAAGCAGCACAATCTACCGCTTCAACCCAATATTCTTTTGGCAACTTTTTGCTTTTGGGCATGCTTTGGTGCATGTTGAGAATGGTTTGTTTTTCCTTTCGTCAACACCATTTCTTTGAAGGGATCTTAGAACCGTTAGAGGCCGATGAATTCAATTGTTTTTACAAAAATTTTCAAATTTCGTTGACTTAAATTCTCCTCCTCGGTCAGATCTCATAGCTTTAATTTTGAGGCCACTTTCCATTTCAACAAGTGCTTTAAATTTCTTGAAAACACCAAACACTTTGGATTTTTATTTTAGAAATTAAACCATCTTTTTTTTTTTACTAAAATCAACAATAAATAAGAAGAAATAATTTCTCTCATTGAGAGAGCTAGGATGGATCGGCCTGGAAACATCGGTAGAATGAGTTCTAGTGGCTTCTTTGCTCTTATGCTTGCTTCTTTTGGAAAGCTCTTTCAAGAATACTTCCTAAGTTGTCATCTTTCGCAAAATTGATTCGGGTTATTGATTGATGGCAATCCTCTCACAATTCTCTTATTGGATAGCAATTCCAAATCACCAAAATTGAGATGATGCCCGAACCTTAAATGCCATAGCCACGATGTATCTTTCACACTACAACATCATTTTGAATATCCAACAACAACATTCTATTATTTGTCATTGGTACCTTAGCAATCAAATTACTTTTGCAATCTCTTAGTGACATGCTTTTTTCTTTCATTGGAATGTCATAGCCCTTTTCTAAGAGTTGACCCAAGCTCAAAATATTATTCTTCATGTTAGGCATGTAATAAGCATTTGAATTTTTTTTTTGACGACTTTCATCTTTCAACCGTATAAAGATATCACCTTTATCTCTTATCATAATTTTAGATTCATCTCCAAATGTAATGTTGCCACTCATCGATTTATCAAGTTCCACGAATATTAATTTTATTTCCACACATGTGATTGCTAGCACCATTGTCGAGGTACCAAGTATTGACTTTCATTCATTCTCCTCATTGGTATTCCAATAGCAATGTGAAGTCATGTTTCTTCTCATTTTCTACAAAATTTTCTTCTTCTTCACCTTGATTAGTAGCTCTACATTCCCAAGCATAATGTACAAAATTTTGACAATCTTAACATTGGATTTGAGATTTGTCATACATTTGCTTTGAATTGTTACCTCTTCCATTGCCTCTTTTTTAAGATGAATTTTGTCTATTTTATTCATAGTTGGATGGCTTATATTCTCTCATTTATTTTCACCTTCCTTTTCCTCTACTACGGTTCACGAACACGACTATGTCATCTTCATCTTTCAGTGTTGATATCGCCCCCATTGTTTTTGTTCATCATGAGCTTTGTTTGAAGTACTTGCTTCAAAGTACTTTGCTTTTTTTTTTCTTTCTTTATATGCTTGAAAAGACACCATGAGTTCCTCAATAGTAATGGTTTCCAAATATTTAGTTTATTCAATGGTGACTATAATATACTAAATTTTGGACCTAAAGATCGTAGAATTTTCTCCATAATTCTAATATTATCTATGTTTTTATTATTTGATTTTAATTGATTACCCACCACCAATACCATAGAGAAATATTCGGAAATAGATTCATATTCTTTCATTTGTAGAGACTCGAACTCACCTCTTAAAGTTTGAAGACGAACTTTCTTGACTTTCTCTGCTCATTTGTAGGCGGTTTGAAGCCTATCCCAGCTTCTTTGGAGGTGCTTGCATTCAAAATTTTCTCAAATCCATCATAATCAAGTGATTGGTAGATGAGATATACATCTTTCTTATCTCTCTTTCTTGAATCCTTCAAGGTGTCCCTTTGTCCTTGAGATATATTAGCCTCATCTCTTGGCTTAGTCCAGTTGTCATTTATTTGAGAGTTATTCTTTTTTTCTTTGATTCTAATGAGAAAAGTGCTTATGGAGAGGTTCTATTTATTGTAGCAGTGTATATGTGAAACTGTTGTGGGTTATTGAAATGAATTTATGTATAGGGTTAGAGCTTGAGTTGTCTAGCTCTAAACGTCTTTATCTTTATGTTGTAATGGTTCATGTTGTAAACTAGGTAATTTTTGATTATTGGTTTATGCTTTAAATCTAAATAGTGGTATTAGAGCCTTTTTAAGGCTTTCTAGGAGCAAACCTTAACAATGATGGTGCTTCCTTTGTGGATGGATATGTTAAATCTATGTGATTTTGGTGTTGATGTGAAAGGATTTGTCAAGATATGTACGGATCTATGTGATTCTAATATAGATATGCAAAGATTCGGTGTTTTTTTCTTGTAAAACCCAAATTTTCTTGGTCACATACTCCGTGATCTGGTTTTCGATCACTAAGTGACCTTTATTGTACTGTTTTGGTGGTTTTTTGAGTAATTCACCGCTCTAGTTTGGGACTCTAGACCTATTTTCTATTTTCGTCTCTGTTATACTTTAGTCTACAATCGCAAAACTATATATAACTTATTGCATGCGTATATAATTGGCTATTATTCTTTTTAGGGCACACTATCTACATTGTCCGTTAACCTGAGAACCTTATTCTCAGAGAATCCTGGGGACATATGCAGTATAGTTGAATGTTTTGTATTATTGTGTTTTTCGTGTGTGGAAACTGATTATACCGTAATTTGATTGTTTTTGTCTTTAAACATAATTTTGCATAAATCTTAGCCTCATTCTTGTATGATCTGTTATTACATACTGTACGTCTATTGTACGTATCTAATATCCCAAAAAAATATTATGTGTTGTTTTTGCTAAGTGTAAAATTGTTTTTAAAATTTGTTTGTCCTAAAAATGACCGCTACTAGTTTTAAGTTGAGTGTTTTTAATAGGAAGGGTTACTTTTTTATCTGGCAACAAAAAAATGAGGGGTTTTAGTTCAACAAAAGGTCTTAAAAGTAATTAAGGGTAATTACTCAGTCACTATGACTGAGGATTAGATGTCAGAGGTAGATGAATTATCATATATATCGATAATATTACACTTATCTCATCATGTGTTAGGAGAGGTAGAGAAGCGACCAACTACTAAAGCTTTGTGGGATAAGTTAGAAGAGCTGCATATAGTGAAGTCTCTTCACAACAAGCTTTTCTTGTTGAAAAGATTTTTTAGCTTCAAAATTGATTCAACAAAAGATTTAGATGATAATATAGATGCCTTTAATAAGTTGGTTCAAGACATAACCAATTGTGGTGAGAAAATGTCTGAAAGGTATAAAGGTTGTTATACTTTTAAATGCTATTCTTGAGACTTATAGGGAAGTAAAAAAATGTTATTAAATTGTAGAGATAATCTAACACCTGAGATAGTAATTGATCCCTTAGAAGTATGGAAATTGAGCTAAAAGCTGAAAAATATGAAAATAACAATTCAAATAATCTATGTCAGATGAGAGTCTCAAAATATGTATGATGGAAACCAAGAAAATCAAAATAATGGTATAAGAAACCATAATAATAGTAAGAATAAGAATAGAGGTAAATCTAGGTTAAAGTCAAGATCTAGAGGTAAAAAGTGTTGTGAGTGTGAAAAGTTAGGTTATTTTATAAAAGATAAGAAGAAGAATGTAAAAATAGATAAGGTTAGGGATGAGGAAAATATAATCTTTGTCCCCCTCCTTTTAGTTCAAGTGATGTATATCTAACAATTAAGTCCTTAGTTGAATCTAAAAATGTCAATCTTGTAGCTAATGATCAGATCCAAGAGTGGATCTTAGACTTAGGTTGTACTTTCCAATGACCTCTAGGAAGAGCTAGATAGCATATTTTAAAGAAGTACTGAAGAGGTTGTAATGGCCAATGAGAGTGGCTATAAAATAAAAGGTATATGAAATGTAATCTTAAAGTTTGAAAATGGGTATATCGGTACCTTAGAAAAGATAAGATATGTTCCTGAATTGAATATGAATCTTATTTCAATTAGTAGTCTAGATGCTATTGGTGTTGGTGGGAAATTTGGATATAGCATGTTCAAACTAATAAAGTGTTCACTTGTCATCTTGAAAGAAGTTAATAGGAATGTAATCTATATTGTTAGGGCTGAAACAATTGTAGATGTACCCGTTTTTGTCTCTAGTGCTAAAGTTGATGCCACTTTAAATCCTAGAGAAAAATGAAGCATTGAAAAGAGATGTGATCTCTAAAGTGTCTTTCCGTGAGCACAGCATTTTAGGAATGCACCATAGGTTACACTTTAGCATTGGGTTGCATAAGTCCACTTTTGTAGTTGAATATATGCATTCAGATCTATGGAGACGTGCCTCAACTCTTACTCAAGGTGGGAATAAATATTTTCTTTCTTTAATTGATGACTTTTCTAGAGAAGTTAGGGTTTTTTTGTTAAAAAATAAGTCAAAAACCTTTTAGAGGTTTAGATTCTGGAAAGTTTTAATTGACAACCAAACAAGAAAAATGATAAAACCTTTAAGAACTGGCAATAGTTTAAAGTTTGTAACTCTTAATTTGATTAGTTTTGTAGTAAGTATGCTATTATGAGGCATAAGATTGTGCCTTATACACCTCAATAAAATGGAGTGATTGAGAGAATAAATAGGACCCTATTAGATAAAGTTAGGTATATGATGTTAGCTCTGGCCTTCCTAAAACCTTGTGAGGTGAAACTGTGGTGACAACAAGTTACATAGGAATTAGGACCTGTTTCAATGCCTTACAAGGCACCCTTGAAGAAATTTGGCCTGGTAAAGAACTAGACTATTCACATTTAGGAACCTTTAGATGTGTTACTTATTCACATCAAAATATAGGAAAATTAGAACCTAGAGCTCAAAAATGTGTTTTTGTAAGATATTCGAGGGGGGTAAAAGGGTATTGATTATGGGCTAGAAAGCTGGGGTGTTTCAAGAATGTTCTCTACTTAAGAGAGTCTACTAGGTATATAGATTATGTCTTCCTAGTTGTTATGTCTTATCAAGACCTAATCCACCAAGAGCCTAAGACTTTTAGTGAAGCCATTAAGAGACAACAATATGAATCCTGGTATTCAACTATGCAAGGCAAAATTGTTTCCTTAGATAAGAATTGTACTTGGATCCTTGTCCCAAGACCTAAAGGCAACTCGATATTAGATTATAAATGGGTTTATAAGGTAAAAGAAGGTAGTCCTACTAAAGAACCACTAAGGTTTAAGGCAAGATTAGTTGCTAAGGGATTCACATAAAAGGAATGAATAGATTACAAATTCTTTTCTCCTATTGTTAAGTACACTACAATAAGAGTTATGCTGTCGGTAGTTTCTCATCATATGGAAACTTGAACAAATGGATGTTAAACCCACTTTATAGCATGGTGAGTTGGATAAAACAATATATATATATATATATATATATATATATATATATATATATATATATCTCAACCAGTAGGTTTTATAGTTAAATCAAATTCTAATCATACCTGTTTATTGAAAAAATCTTTATACGAGTTAAAACAGTCTTCCAAACAGTGGTATAAGAGGTTTGATTCTTTTGTTTCTATTTTTGAGAGAAGTACTTTTCATCGTTGCTTTGTACTTTAAGAAAGACTGCAAAGCACATGTGTCTATTTAGTTGCATTTATACGTTGATGACATGCTATTAGTCACTTTAAACATGCATGAAATAAATCATATAAATATAATGTTAATTACTAAATTTGACATAAAGTTTTGGGCCATGCAAAAAATATATTGGGAATGGACATTAGTAGAGATATAACTAAAACATTTTATGTCTAACACAAAGTTTGTATATTGCTAAGATATTGTCAAAGTTTTCCACTCATGATTCAAAATCAGTAACCTTTCCCCTGGAATGTCATTTCAAAATAAATAAAGATCATTGTCCTATTTCCATGTCTGATATATGAAAAAGGTGCCTTACTCTAATGTTGTGGGCTCTGTCATATACTCAATGGTGTGTAGAAGATTAGATGTGGCTCATGCAATCACAACATTAAGTAGGTTTATGATAGACCCTGGTTTGGAATATTGGGAATCCTTAAAATGGTTGCTGAGATATTTGAAAAGAACTTCTAAATTAGGCCTGGTGTTTAAAAGAAGTAGTGAAGGTGTAAGGCTTAAATGGTAAGTGGATGTTGATTTTTATGGTGATAGAGATAATAGGAAGTCTATGTATTTACTTTGTGTGACACATGCATAAGTTGGAAATCACAACGTCAACCTATTGTTGCTCTATCTCGTACTGAGTTTGAATATGTAGGTACTCCAAAAGCTATAAAGGAAGCTTTATGATTAAAAGGATTGTTGAATGAAATAAATCTCTTAACTAAACCAGTGATTGTCTATTCAGATAGTCAAAGTACAATTCATTTGTGTAAGAACCCGGTCTTCCATGAGAGGACTAAATATATAGATGTTAAATTGTATTTCATTTGTGATATAATATCAAAAGAAACAATATATGTTAAGAAAATCCCTTCTCAAGGTTAATCCTTCAGACATATGTACGAATGTATTGCCTTTAACCAAATTTTTGTTTTGCTTGAAGTTTTTGAACATTGATACTGGTTAAAACCTTTTTTTGTAGGTGAAAAAGAGTTAAGAAGAAAGGATAGAGACATACAGACAACAACAACAATTTACAACATGGCTATTGGCATCAAGGTGGAGATTTGTTGGGCTATGATGCCACTTTTGGGATGTGATGAAAACCAAAATAGATTATAGGGCTTGTGGCCCATTTATGGAGTAGAAGGTTGAAGCCCAATCCAAGCCCAAGACCCAAAATCATATATAATGGTGCTACTTAAAGAATGCGAATTCTATTTAATTACCACTCAATAGCATTTTCATATGGCGAAAGCCTATCATCCGTTGGATTTAAATGGAGATCAATGGTTGGTAGTGATTGTTATATAAAGGCAATTTGTTGCCCTAGATCATTTCAGTCCAATCGAATACTTTTCTCTCTCTTTCATCTCCTTTCTCTCTTTAATTGTCTATCCTTTCTTTGAGAGTTCTTTTTCTTCTTCTTTGATTCTGGTGAGAAAATGGGGTGCTTATGGGGAGGCTCTCTTTACACCTCATCCCAAACTTACTGTAGTAGTATGTATAATGTCCCGTATTTTCTCAAATCGGAGGGTCACTAAAATAATCTTTAAATAATATTTGAAGACTCCAAATAGGTTTTTCCGCGCCCTTGAATAGTTTTAAAAATGTAACTATTACGAAAAAATAACAAGCGTGCAAGAGAAAAGAAATTAACTTCTAAAATTAGAGGTTTTTACCTATACTGCGATAGGTATCGCCACAAAAACGTACTCCAAAAATTACAAGATTTGAACTATAAATACTTGGGACTACAGAGTAGAACATATTCAAATCTTAGACCTTAGCTACATCTTTTGGTAGGTGAAAGACATCGACAAAATTACATAAAAATTGTCCCGAGTGCCTTAAGGAAGCTGACTAAAATATTCATAATAAATTCATATGATGGAATTTTTGAGTGATTCCAATTTATAATATTATAAAATATATAAGGCTATTCATAGCCATTGATATTACTCAAAAATTCCAAATACAAGGAGAGTTATGATTTTTTAAATTAGAGTCAGAAAACTAAAATTTTAGAATGAAACAAGACAATTTCCGCTTTAAATTTCTAAATGACAACTAAATCAACATCTCTATTTTTCTTCTACCTTACAAGGTTAAAGACAATAAAACTAACATTTAATTGCAGTATTTACATTATAAACAACTCGATCATCTCGATGCCAAAACATAAATAAAATACAATAAGTCCACTTGATGATTGCTAGCCTACACCATCGCGCCAATGCCAACCATCTAAATCTGAAAATTTATTTATCTTGGGATGAATATTTCATAAGAAACACTCAGTAGAGAATACACTAACAATAATTTCTTTAACATGTGGAAAAATTATCAATCACAACTTTCATAAATGATTATCTTCAAATATATATAACGACATGCAATTTCTTTAAACATAGACAAGGACCAACATAATTCAGTGGCCGGCACCACATAGATTTATAAGTGATTGCCTTCAATTACAACTTTCATAAATGATTATCTTCAATTACAACTTAAAGTCCCTTCATAATTATTTGGCATGACATTCAATTCACGTAATAATTTTCCCAAAACATCATTTGTAAAACATAGTATATGTAGTAATAAAAACTACCTTGTAAAACTTGGATTTCTGTTGAGTTAATTTGTGGTTTAACTTGAGGTGGGGTACTATTTCTTTTTCTCAAGTAATGACCTAAAACCACATTGGGGCTGTGATGGTGTGTTGAAAAAAAAAAAAAAAAAAAACTTGCATAATTATTTTGACTTTTTCCCAAAACATCATTTTAAAACAAAATCTAGTAATTTTGTAGTGTGATTTGAGTGATAAAAAATGAAGAAAGTGAGGGTAAAATCTAGTTTTTACTGGCCGAGAAATGGGGCTTTTGGGTTGATTAATGATTGAAACTCGTACCTGAAAAGGAATGGAATGTTGGACGAAAAATAATGCAAATCTTGGATGGAAGGACTGTGATCTTTGTGGTTGAATAATGAGGAGAGTGTGTGGGACTTGAGGGACAAAATTGGAGACTCAATAGAGTAGAACAATGGCCGTTGTGATGCACTTTTTGACCAAAATGGGAAAGGAAATAAAGTGGTGTCCACAATGATTTTGGTGCCTAGAAACTTGAGAGGAAAATGGGACTTCAAAGGCTGAAATAAAAAGGAGAAATAGTGATAGAAAATGAGGCTTCCTAGAAGTGGAAATTCATACCCAAACTAAGTAGAGTTGATGAGTCTTTTGTTGGGACTAAAAGCTAGGTATTAAAGTACCTACGAGGGCCAAAAATAAGACCTTTTTGAGAGGGAAATGTAGTTTCCTTGGTAGTTGAAATGTGAGGGGGAAATATGTAGAACATGGGCTGGGGGACGGTTATCATCAAGTAAAAAAGGGCAGCTTGGGATGATTTTTTGTAGGTAAATATGGATAATTTAACTGAAGATGAGGTGGTAGAAAGTTGGGTAGAAGGTGTTGAAAGTGAGAGAAAAATGGGTTGAGAATTTGGCTAGGCATAAGGGACTGTTTGGAGTGCTTTTCTAGCAGTTATGTGGACTGAGTTTTGGGCTAAGTATGGAGAAACAAAATAGCTGAAAAAAATGGTTGACTCTAAGCTAATTAAAATGACCGAAAAGTGGGCCGAGAAGATAATTTTTAAATTAAATTATTGATCGACAATTAACCAAAAATTAACTCAGGAAAATTGTTTGGGCCGAGAAAATTTAATTAGTCTTGGTGATTCATAAAATTTCATGTTCGTCACAAAAAATAAGGCAAGCACGTGTGTTGATACACAAAATATTCCTAAAATAAAGGTTTGAAACAAAGGCCCAAAACAAGAGGCCTAAACATGGAGTTTAAACGAATTGCCAAGATAAGACCCAGAATCGCCCAAGCGTACAAAGACCTGAACGATATGGCGAAATGGAGCAAGGCTTAGGCGAATGAAGTAAGAACTACATCGCACAGTTACTAAAGCAATTTTACACGTAATCCATAATCCGAGGTGACCATAAGTTAGTGAAAAAGGCATCATGGAAGTTATGAGAAGTTATGGTGAATGTGGGAAGTTATAATGAGTTATTTGAGGAGTAGTGCCATAAGATAGTGGTCAATTATGGGAGAGAATTGATCAAATAGTGATCAATGTATAAATAAGGCAAATCAACTGAAAGGAATGACAGAACAACTCTTTCACAAAGAAATATGTGAATTTACGTTTAAGTTTTTTTTTTGCTTTTTGTCCTTGTAATTTTGTGTGCTTGTGCCCCTTGGTGGCAAGTTGCATAATATAATCTTTTAATTCAAACACTAATTGTTGAGACACTGTCTTGAGAGGTCTCGTTCTTACACATCGTTTGAGTAATCTTTTAATTGTTAGCATGAATCAAAACGCTGAAACAATTTGGCACGCCCAGTGGGACATTTGGTGTTAGAAAGATTGGAAGCATCATGCCTCAAAAGTATTCCGGCAAGGAGCCAGCAAACCAAAAGTCTGTCCATTCTATGATTGAGCAATTTGAGGGTCAACAGGGTACCCCGGAGATGGAGAGACCAAATGCTAGTTGTTATGAGTCAATGACGGAGTTAAGTCCCAAACCAAACGTACATTGCTGGGTGAACTCATGCAAGACATTGTTGAACAGGTAAGTTTGCAAAACATTCATACTATAGAAAGACTCACTCAAAATGGAAACAATTATTATGACCATATGGCTAAACAATTAAGTATATTGAACGAACTTATGAACAAAATGGTAAACCAAGTATGTCAATCGAATCCTTTGGGCATAGGAAATCATTTCAAAACCAGAAGTCTTGTAGGTAATGGTTCACCAATTGTAAACACGAGTCAATGAGTTGAAACACCTCATATGAGACTAGCCACATCCAACTTAAGAGGTGCTGGGACATCTAACATGGGGGGGTAGCCCTAATATAAGAGAAAACGTTCAATATATGGGACAAAAATGCTACACGTGTTAACGATTGAGAGAATCCACATATTAATGGTAATAATGGGCCAAATAATGGCTCTTTCATGCCCAATATAGGGCCAAACCTTGTAGGCCTCAGGAAATGACATACGTACACCAACCCTATTGTATGAATTTATTATGAAGAGTTTTAGCAACCCTAAGGCACCCTGGACAGTTTTTCAAGCAAATTAGGCTATCATTTTCACCTACCAAAAGATGTAGTTAAGGTTTGAAATTTTACCACATAGTATTATGTAGTCCCTAGTATCTATAGTTCAAATTTTAAAATTTTTGGAATTTGTTTGTATGGTTGAATATTTTTTGGTAACACCTATCACGGTATAGGCAAAACCAATGCAACTTAAAGAAAAATCATTTTTTCCTTGAGTACTTGTTATCTTCAGCAAAAGTTATATTTTTAAAATCATTCAAGGGTAGGGGAAATATTATTTGGAGTCGTCTAATATATTTTAGAGATTATCTTAGTGACCTTCCGGGTTGAAAAAATCCATGGCGTTACGACTTGGTATCAAAGAGCGGTTTTACTTTTTGTAGACTTCGTGTAAATTTTAAAATTTTATTTTATTTTGTATGGTCTTTATTTTATTATGTCAAGTTAAAAATTTTGAAGTTACAATTTTAGAATTTGAGTGTCGCTACTCGCCATCGCCGCGCTACGCCAACTCTGAAGTAAAGAAAGTTTGATAATTTTCTTTCTATGTTTAAGTATGACATTAATGAAAATTATATTTATGAAATTCTATATTTTTTTATGAAAATTTATTTAGCCCTTGGAATTAACTTAAAAGATGTTAGAAACCCACCTAAATGGACTTTTCATAATTGGTATTTCAGACATGGTTCCACCAAGTGAGTACTATCTAGAACGTGCAAGACGGCAATAAATGATTACATTTATTTTGTTGTGGATCCTAAGTGGTCGTTTGGCCATCATGTAGGTAGCCATAGGGCATCACGTATTAGGGCGATGAACTACGAGTTGTGACAACAAAATGTTGGCGTTAATTATGTGCTTACCATATTTTGAAAGTAGAGGTTAAAGAATCAAACCTCAGGCATCTCAGATGCATACATAGCTATTAATGTTACATGTTAGAAAAATGATAATATACTAAAGGTTGGTATGCCATAGATACGGATAAATTAGTTAGGCCAGTGCATATAGATTTTGATGGGTCAGTACTCACAGCAGATCCTCATGTTATAAATATGGGGATTTTGATATTATCTTGGATATGAATTGGTTGGGTAGTAATCGCGCTACCATTGTATGTTTTGATAATGGAGTAATCTTTTGATGACTGGGAGAAAAGAGTTCAAATTTTATGGGTAAAAGATTAAAGCACTTTCTCGCCTCATCTTAGCTTTGTAGGTAGTAAAGTTGCTAAAGATGAAAAGTTGTCAAGAGTTCCTTGTAAATCTTACTGGCACCCTATCTGAGAAATTATCAGTGGATAATGTGCCAGTAGTTAGAGGATACGCCGATGGTGGTAACGTGGATGGTTGTAAGGTGATTGATTGGGTTTCGTTGTCACTGGTCGCTAGGCTACTCCCCACCTTATCGGCACATTACTAGACGAGTGGCAAGACGTGGCTGAGATGGTTTATGATATGTTATGGGCGTTAGCTGTACCCATCCTACCACGAGAGATTGACTATGAGGCCTTCTGTGCAGAGTTGATGGCACTGCAGAAAAAGGCTCAGGATGATGCACTTGAGTTTCTCGAGGTCAGAAGAGTGCCATCAAAGATGAGAATCGGCGAAGATGCACTGTTGCCTATCTCAGATGTTGAGGAGTAGAAATATGATAACTCTACTAAGATTTTTGTTTTAGATGAATTTTAGATAGTAGTAGATGGGAGTGGGATTTCCCTTTCCAATTGTTTGAGAGCAAACGCTATTTACTTTATCTATATTTCTCTTGAAGGATCAAGTGAATTGATGAATGATATTATCTTTTTTTTTTTGTCATTGTGAGATTCTCCTTCATTATTATTTTGCCAAGAATAATTGTTGTGTATTTGACGGATTATAATAGTGTACTTAAGGTTAGTATGTCATTAGTAGGACCTATTGACATATATAAAATATCATAGACAGTAAAGAAAAATTTTGATGGTTTGATCTTAGAAGTAGATTTGATTGTGGTAGAATGAAATATTTTGATATAATTTTGGGTATATTTTGGCTAAGAAATAACCTTGCTGGAATTGTGTGTTTTGGAGAAAGATGTTGTGTTTTGGCAACTAGGATGAAAAGAGTTTAGGTATTACAGTTGAAGGCTAAGGCATTCTATCAAGGATATCTTGTCTATCTTACTGGCACCCTTCATCAGAAGAGACGATACTAGATAATGTGCCAGTAGAAACAAGGATGAGATTTACACCGACCACAAGAGTCTCAAGTACTTCTTCTTTCAAAATGAGTTAAAAATAAGACAACAATGATGATTAGAGTTGGTGAAAGACTATGACTACATTATCATGTACCCTCTCGATAAGGTAAATGTAGTCGCGGGTGCTCTGAAGAAGGAAGATCATATGTCATTTGTTAGCATTGTGAATGAAGCAAGAGAAATTGATTAAGGAATTGAGAATTTAAGAATTGAAGTGTTGGCGCAACCAGTGCGGGCATCAACAATGATAACAAGTCTGACATTAAAATCGACACTCAAAGATAGAGTCGTGGCAGCTAAGAAAGAGGATATCTTTTAAAAAATAAAATCAAGGATAACGTGGGAATTAAAAAAAGAAAGGATTTGAAATAGTTGAGGACAAAACTTTGATGATTAAAGATTGGTTGTGTTGCCCAAGGATGAAAGGTTGAGGAATGAGATTTTATCTCATGCTCATTTTCTTCCTTACGTGGCACATCCAGATGGAACCAAAATGCAAAAGGATTTACTTGACACTTTTTAGTGGAGAAACATGAAAGGAATTATAGCTTGATTTGTATTTAAGTGTTTGGTATGTCAACAAGTAAAAGCAGAAACACCGAAGGCCGTTAGGACCATTAAATCCAGTGGATATACCACAATGGAAATGGAAGAAAATCGCAATGAATTTCATTATAGGTTTTCTTTGATCGGCAAGAGGTCATGATGCTATCAGGGTTGTAGTAGACCGTTTGACGAAATTTGCTCAATTTTCTTCCAATTCGGATGAATTTTAGTTTGGAACAGCTAGTACAATTGCATGTCAGAGAAGTTGTATGACTTTATAGAGTGCCAGTGTTCATTGTATCGGACCGAGACCCGAAGTTTACCTCAAATTTCTAGAAGAGCCTTTAGGGATCTATGAGAACTCAATTGGATTTTAGTATAGGGTATCATCCTCAAATCTAACGGAAATCAAAATACCATTCAAATTCTGGAAGATATGTTGAGGTCATGTGTTCTGGATCTAGTTGGTAAATGGAAAAGTCACTTGCCGTTAGTAGAGTTTGCATATAATAATAGTTTCCAAGCTATTTTTGACATGGCATCATATGAGACACTTTATGGTCGTTGAAGTCATTCACCAATTTGTTGGGATGAGGTTAGCGAAATAAGAATTTTGGATCTAGAATTACTTGAGAAAATGGTAGAAGCTATAGACAAGATCAGATCTAGTATTAAGATAGCACAAAATCGTCAGAAAAGTTATGCCGACCAAAGGAAGAACGAGTTAGAGTTTGAAGTTGGCATGAAAGTATTTTTTAAAGTGGCTTTGATGAAAGGAATTTTATGTTTTGGAAAGAAAGAAAAGTTAAGACCAACTTCGGCTCATTTGAGATTCTTGAGAAAATTGGAAATGTTGTATATCGTTTGGCATTGCCACCTGAACTCTCTGCAGTGCACGATGTATTCCACGTTTTGATGTTAAGGAAGTACGTACATGATCCTACTCATGTGATAAAATATGAGTATTTAGATTTAAGGAATGATATGACTTACGAGAAAGTGCTTGCGGTGATCCTAGAAAGAAAGGTCCATGTTTTGAGAAATCGGGAGATCCCTTTAGTTAAAGTTCAGTGGGATAGATATTAGAAAAATGAGGTCACTTGGGAAAGAGGAGAAGATATTTTAACTAAGTACCTGGACCTCGTAAACCAAGTAAGTTAAATTTCGAGGATGAAATGATTTTAAGTGGGGAGGGTTGTAGCGACCGAAAATTTTTCCGCTTTTAATTTCGCGTAAATACATTTTTTTACTTTCGACGTCGCTATGAACCTTATATTACCTATTAAATGTTTTTCACGTTAAATTTTGTTCGCGTTTTCTTTAAATTTTAAGTTCGACAAATCATGGTTTACTATTTTGGCTTGCCTTATTTAATAAAAATATCCGTCCATTTTCCTTTTGATCCCAATGCCATATTAAGAGATCAAGTTGTAGAAATCATGCAAGATCAGTTGGCTTTTGGAGTATGATCAATGATTCGACCAACATACAAAAATTCTTATCCAGATTGGGTAGATCAAGCGTATCCGTGACCTAGAGGTTATAAGGTGCTCGAATTTTCTTTGTTCACTGGTTTTGGAGAAGTATCCATGTTTGAACACATAGGGCATTTCACATTGTAATGTGGCAAAGTTACTGACTTCTACAAGATCAGACTATTTCCAAATTCACTAATTGGGGTAGCCTTTTCATGGTTTATTAACTTGCCAGCGAATTCTGTCCAAACATGGCAACCATTGGAACAAAACAAAACTGAATCAAAAGTAACTTTGGCAGATTTAGCAAATTTGCGTCAAATGCCAAATGAATGGGCTGAATCCTTTCTTCAAAGATTTAAAATAGCTAGAAACAAGTGTTTTGTCCCTTTATCCAAAAAAGAATTTGTTAGAATTGCTCAAAGTTGTTTGAACATTGATCTAAAAAAGAAGTTCCAAGATAGAGAATTCCCTTATCTCTTTGAACTTAGCACGAGTGTTATAAGATATGAGCGATTGTTAAGAGAAGAGGAACAAATGAAAAATTATAGTAAAGAGACCTATTATAGAGACCCAAATTTTGACATGCACACTATTGACACTAGTCAAGATCAAGCCGAGACCGAAGTATATCTGGCCGAATTATCAAGGAAGACCAAGTCAGAAGTACCTATTAAGAACGAGCCTACAAAAAAAAAAAATAAAAAGGCTAGAACATTCTCATTTAATATAACAAAGGCTCATGTAATATTTGACCGGTTATATAAAGATAAGCAAATAAAGCTAAGCGGCAAGCATAAACTCTCAAACCCTGAGCAAATCAAAGGTAAAAATTATTGTAAATGGCATAATGCATGGTCTCACACGACAAATAGTTGCTTGGTTCTTCGTCATGTGTTGCAGGATGCTATCGAGTCAGGGCAAATCACTATTGAGAAAAAAAAAAAGATGGCAGTGGATGAAAATCCATTTATATAGCCAGTAGATGTCAACATGGTCATCCTAAATCTGGACAATTTTGATCTCCCAACATTGAAGTTAGTAGTTGATGATGGTGAGGACAAACCGCATCCTAGTGCCTTTCAGCATTTGAAAGGAAAGGCGATGGTAAAAGAGGAAAGGAATTTATGCGCTAGGTGCCATAAAGAGGTTGACAATATCACAGAAAGTGTGGACGCATATGAACAACAAACTCGCTCAGGTGACACCACTAATTTTCATCCATTTAGAGGGCAAGTAAAACCATTCTATGTGAGGCAATATGGCTCATTTCAGGAAATCAAAACGTTTAGGACACAACCTCAGTGCCCAAATGTGTGACATTCATACAATCCTAGTGTAGGAAGAGCGATTCCATTTAATGAAATGACGAGAACCCAACAAAGACATTTTCAAAAAAACTATGGGCAAATGATGAGACAAAAACAAGGTGTGGAGCATTCTAAAACCACGAGGGAGAGTAAAGTGATGAATCAAAATGTCCCCAAGAACAAAGAAGAAGAAGATATAGAGGAGTTGGCAAAAGAGTCAATTGAAAAAGAATATGTTGGGAAATCAATGTTTGAGCATAGAAAGAAAGATGAAGATGAGGATTATTCCGAGTAATTGATCACCATCCAGTCCAGCACTCTGCCCCCAGTTATGGCTAGTAACTATTTATTGGCCAACGAATTTAAAAACATGGAAAGCGATGAGGTGATGATGGAAGAGACCGCAGAGGTAGCTTGCGTATTAGAATGCGAAGAAGGCACATCTAATAGGGATTAAGTCACCCATGAAAATAGTGAGGAAGAAGATGATGGAATGACAGACATAGAAGATGAGATTGATTTAAAAGCAGAGCGAAGGATAATGAGAGTTTTATACAACAATCTACTCGGGCATCTATACCAAGATGGTAATCCAGTGGTAGGTTTTATTGGGTGAACCATCTAGAAGATCATTCGACTACTATGTTTTGTATAGAAAGCCCACAAGGAAGAAAGCAAGTGCCTCGTGCTGAGAAGTATGGGTCATCTCTAGAAATAGTGCCTCCACCCACGGGTTAGAAATAGCCATTAGGAGATTTTCATGCAATTGTAAGAAGCAAAAAAAATCCATAACAAAGAAATATTGTAGGTAAATGTATCCAACGAAGATGAAGCGGAGAAAAATTAGGAAAAAGTGGAAATAAATGCAAAGAAAATGGTCATATTTAAAAAGCCGTTATTGAAGCTGACCAAGGATCTCAGACCCTTGTATGTAAAAGCCTTGGTTAATAGCATTCCGGTCTCCAAAGTTCTCATTGACAATGGGGCAGCCATAAATACAATCTCCTATAGAATGATAAGAAAGTTCGCGAATCTGAGAGTGACATGATCCCAACATGAGTAATTTTGACCAGCTTCAATAGAGGAGCTACTTTGGCTAAGGGGGTAATGCCTTTGGATATAACAGTGGGGAGTACAACAAGGATCGCATTTTTCTTTACAATAGATGGTCATAGTAGTTACAATATACTGTTAGAGAGAGATTGGATACATGAGAGTCGATGTGTCCCATCATCGCTCCATCAATGCTTGGTTTTTTAGAACGATAAAGGTGAGGCAGAGGTCGTGCAATATGATCACCAACCTTTTGTCACAGAATCTAATTCAGTAGAACTATACATGTACGAAAGAGGTTATGGGCCAATTAGAATGGTTCAAGAATGAGAAGAAACTCAAATAATAGCGTAGAGCGAGAAGCCATTCTTAGTGGAAGCCCTTATAGAATTATTCACTCAAATGAGGCTAAATATATTGGCCTTTGAAGAGCCAATAATTGGTAAGAATTTAATCAAAGATAATTAATGAAGAGACAATCACAAAATGATTCGGCTGAAATTATGACTTTTAAAGCCAGATTAATGGCTTATAATAAAGAGTGTGAAAAAAAAAAAGTAAAGGAAGAAAAAGCAGTGATGCTATTAAAAGACAAACAGGCTGTAAAACAGGATCTATAAACGAAATCAATAAGATGGATTGTTTAGAAGAAATAATTTTGCAAAAACTTTGGAAGGCGACATTGTGAGGATTGCAAAGCCAGGATATGCGCAAACGTAATACCCATTGACAAAGATAAACCTTGGTGATAAAGAAAAGATTTTCCAACCTTTATCAGCCAGTTACTCGATAAAGAAGTAAGTAATAAATTGATCTCTTTGTTGAAAGAATATATGGACTGTTTTGCTTGGGAATATGAACAAATTCCTGGTTTAGATAGGAACTTGGTAGAGCATAGATTGCCCACTAAACCAAATTTTAAACCTCATAAACAACCACCTAGACACTTTGTGCCCAATGTGTTGCCAGAAGTAAAGAAAAAAATTGAGTGATTGCTAAAATTAGGTTTTATAAGAATGGCTAGATATGTCGAATGGTTTTCTAATATTGTACCCTTGTTAAAAAAGAACGGAAAAAAGGGTGTGTATAGATTTTAGAAATCTAAATGTAGCAATGCCTAAAGATGTACTCCTTTAGTTGATTCCAATGCTAACGGTAGATTCTTTAGTTGATTCCACCGATGGATACGTAATGTACTCCTTCATGGATGGGTACTCTGGGTATAATCAAATATACATAGTCGAAAAAGATATGCATAAAACCACTTTTAGATGCCCATGTGCGTTAGGGTGTTACTAGTGGTTGGTTATGCCTTTTGGCCTAAAAAATGTTGGGGCCACTTATCAAAGAGCAATGGATTTAATCTTTCACGACATGATTGGTGAATTTATTGAAGTATATGTAGATGATATAGTAATTAAATCGCTCAAAGAAGAAGATCATCTTTGCCAATTAAAATGCTCATTTGAGCGAAAGAGACAATGTAAATTGAAATTGAACCCTTAAAATGTGCATTTTGGTGTCAATACATGAAATTTCCTTGGTTTCTTGGTACACATGAGGAGAATTGAGCTTGATAAAAATAAATCAAAGGCCATACTAGAGACCAAACGCCTAACAATAAAAAAGAGTTACAAAGATTTTTGGGACAAGTCAATTTTTTAAGGCGTTTCATCTCTAATTGTGTAGAGTAAACAAAAGCATTGTCGCCTCTCCTAAAGCTCATGGGTCAGGATGAATTCGTATGGAATGAAGAACATCAGAAGGCTTTTACTAGCCTCAAAACTTACTTGTCAAATCCACCAGTCTTGGTGTCACCTATTCAGGAACGGCCAATGAAGATATATATATCAGCAGAGCAAGAATCTATAACTGGTATGGTCGCTCAAGAAGACCAATTGGGTGAGGAAAGAGCATTCTACTATCTCAGTAGACAATTGACTAAATGTGAATGTAATTATGCAGCTATAGAAAAGTTGTGCTTAGCTCTTTATTTTACATATACAAAATTAAGGGCTTATCTTTGACATATGACTGTGTATTTAGTGTGTAAAATAAATCTAATCAAGTACATGTTTTCTCGCCCTATTTTGCATAAAAGGATCAATCTTTGGACTTTAGCTCTAGTTGATTTGAAATTCAGTATGTTCCACAAAAGGCAATTAAGAATCAAGCCCTGCCTGATTTTTTTGTCGATCATCCATGTGTCAATATTCCAAATGAAGTGGAACTAGACATTGACTTGTGCGAAGTAAAATCTTGGACATTATATTTCGATGGTTCAAAAACAGCCAATGAAGCATGAGTAGGTGTAGCATTAATAGATGCTTTTGGCATAAATTATCAATTATTCTTTAACCTATATGATTTATGCACCGATAATTAGGCCGAATATGAGGCACTTATAGTGGGGCCTAGAGTTATTATTAGAAATGGGAGTAAAAAATTGTTAAAGGTGATTCTCGACTAGTAATTAACCAACTGATTGTCACGTTCAAATGCCAAAGTAGTTCTGTTATAAGATTATTCGAAATCGCTCAGAAGTTACTGGAAGAGTTTGACCAAGTGGAGCTTCAATATGTAAATAGAATATATAATGATTTAGCAAATGAATTGGCCCAAATGGCCTCACGTTACTCCAAAATTTTGAACTTGAAATTCGTGTGTGAATATGGAGTGATAATGCCTACAGTACAACAAAGGGCAAAGAGATTTGACATCCATTGCATAGAAGATGGAAATGTGGTGGTTTGGAGGGAAGAAATAAAAGAGTTTTTAGAGAAGCGCGATAAAAAGAATGAGAGGAGAATTAGGTTGCGCGCCCTATATTATGTATTAATAGATGGAGACTTGTATAAGAAACATGTGGATGGGGTTATTTTAAAATGTGTCAATTTGGTGGATACTAAAACAATTATGGTGGAAGTGCACGAAGGAATATGTGGGGCGCACCAAGCTGGCCAAAAAATGAGATGGTTGATTATTAGGAGTGGGTATTTCTAGCCAAAGATGGGAGAATTGTGCACCTAGTATGCTAAGAGTTGTTTAGCGTGCAAAAAACATGGTCCAATCCAAAGGGTACAAACAAGGGAAATAACACCTTTCATAAAGTCTTGGCCATTCAAAGGTTGTGCGATAGATTTGATGGGAAAGATTTATCCCCATTCGTCCAAACAACACACGTTCATCATAGTGGCCACATATTTTTTCACCAAATTGGTAGAAGTCATTCCCCTAAAAGAGATCTCTCAAGGAAATATTATAAAATTCATTCAAGATCATATAATTTATAGGTTTGGGATACCGCAAACCTTAATGATGGATCATGAAACTTCTTTGAATGGAGATCAGGTAAAGCTATTTTTGAGCGAGTTCAACATTAAGCTGGATAATTCCACACCTTACTACGCCCAAACAAATGGTTAGATGGAATCTTCAAATAAGGTTCTTAAAAATATTATAAGGAAGATGATAGATGAAAATGCTAAAAAATGGCACTAGTGTTTAAACAAAGCTTTATGGGCTTATAAAACATCTCCGCATTCGAGTACAAGAGTTATCCCATTTCAACTTACTTACGGGCAAGAGGTAGTATTGCCTATGGAAATTAACGTACAATCAATTAGAGTGGCTTTGCAAAATAATTTGAGCAGTGATCAACATGCAGAAGCTTTGGCCTAAAGTTTGTAAGAACTAGATGAAATAAAGCTAGACGTCCTAGATAAATTACAAATTCAAAAGAAAAAAATGGCTAAGTATTATAACAAGAAAGTGGTGGCGAATTTTTTTAGGATGGGCGAGTTAATCTGGAAAACAATATTGCCTTCGGATAGTAAAGATCCAAAATATGGGAAGTGGTCACAAAATTGGAAAGGTGTGTATAAGGTAGAAAGTGTATTGCCTAATGGAGCTTATCACTTGGAAGATTTAGATGGAATAAAGCATGTAAGATCTATCAATAGAAAATATTTGAAGAAATATGTTCCTTTTGTATGGGAAAATAAACGAGTAAGTGTTCGAGACACATGCAAGTAAATTCATTCAAGTCAAGTAACAAGTGTTACATTAAAACATCAAGAGTCAAGAATGTTACAAATTTCAGGATGTCATCGTCCTATCCTATAACCCATACCCTTACACCAATCTAGGACACTATTGTCCTACCCCATCCAACCTCTCCAGAATAAACCTCATTTGGTGATGAAGCTTCGACCACTCAGAACGTTGATGAGTATCAATAGTAGACAATTCCTCCATAACCATTTCATGGTCGTCCATGGTTACTTCAGAATAGCGTGTCATTAGAGCTTTGGTTCACTCAATCTCTTGGGAAGCATTACGTTTCTTGGCTACCAAACGTATTTTATAGTCATCAATCTTGGCATGAATGTCCCTCATCTCGCTTTCTAAACTCATTAATAGGGAGTCTTCAATCACGACCTCGGAAGAAAGCTCGTTCAAGGTAGACTTGACTTCATTAATAGCAATATTTAAAGACTCATTTTCATCTACAGCTTGCACGAAGCTTGTCTTCTTGCTCTTCAAATCTAAATTTTTAGATAGTAGAAGGCTCACCTCTTGATGGATTCCTCTCAAAGTTAATCTAATATTAGCCGGGAGTGCAAGGGTAGGACGTTGGAAAGTATCGGCCAAATCTGCACTGAGACGCGCTAATAATTCCTTTTGGCACTCACTCTAGATATATCATTATCCATAAAAGAGGTATAAGCTAACATAGCCTTCTTGAGAGCATTAATGTCATCAGTAGAAGGAATAGAATATGTTGAAAGGCGAGTTGCAGAAGAAGAGAGCGGAACAAAACTCGCCTTGACTTGTTCCCAAGATGTAAATAAAGCTTGGATGGATAGCAAGATAGAATTAGCATTATGTAAGAACAAATAATATATGTCATTTAGCTGTTGTCATTACAAAGATGTGAAAGCAAGAAGAGGAAAAGATGTACCTCATCAGCAACTTTGGACGAATGGGGCATTTTTTTGGACGAACTAGGAGGGGCATCAGCTTGGGATTGCTCTTCAAGCACTGCAGGAGTTTTTCCATTGTCATCTGGACAAGAAGGCTCTTCCACAATGGGAATCTCAACAGGGGCTATTGCGAAAGCAAGGGTTAGACATGAAAAATCCGTATACACAAAATTATGGTATTATAAAAGGCACTACCTTTATGCTCCAGAACTATTGGACAAATATATTGGGGTTGGAAAATGTAAGCCACTATAGCCAAACCTTCAGCGGGAGGAGATTGAGCCCTTTCAACTGTTTGAGCAAGCAACTCCAAACTTTGGGACTCTCAATGATAGGAACCACTAGAGGACTAAGGATGGTTGGTGGCTGTGAAGCAACATGAGAGGGATAGATGCCCTCTGATAGAACCAAGTGACATGTTAGTATGTCAAACACATGTAAGAACACATGCAAATAAAGAATAATCACAGATGATCAGAAACTTAGTACCTTTTTTCTGACAAGAGTGGGATTGTCTCCTTTATCTAAGTCATCGACCTGACGTGGGCTTGGACGTTTGTTGCTAGAAGTTTTCATTGGAGTAGTTTGATGAGGTGAAACTAAATGGGATTCAGTCAAAGAAGATGTAAAAACCATTTTTAGAACTGGGCGCAGAGGAAGAAGAAATTCTTTTGGGAGACTTTGAAGGAGGATTGGACACAAGAGTGTGAAACATAAAATGAACATTATAAACAAAATACATGCGCCTAACATTGGGCTAAAGTTGGTTGAAAATGGAGTGAGTAGTAAAAGTGGGATTAAAATGGACGAGAAAAAGCCAGTCATTAGAGAATTTTTGTGGCTCTCAATAGCTCTCGCATCGTCTTGGGTGATGATATAAAACGCTCCTTGAGGTTGTTTGAATAGCAAGGAGAAATTGGCCAAGTCTGGCCAAACCCAAACTAAATTTAAAAATTTGGGAGCATAAACTTCAACTCCGGCTTTTATGTTTGTTCCAGTGATTAAACCATGGAACAACTTTCGCCCAACCAAAAACTGGGCCCAAATAGATACAGAGGCTTTTACCTCATTAAAATTTGATGGAGGTTGGACGTACAGAGGGATTTGATGTACAAAAAGGAGAAGTAAAAAGGCAAAGAGTTCAAAGTATAGAAATAAGTAAAAGTATTCCTACTGGATTGAGTTGTTGGACTAAGTTGATTAATTACCAGCCCGTAACAACTGACTGGGTGAGTGGCCGATGAAAGGGTGCCAAAATAAGGAAAATATGCCCTAAGCCATAGTTGGGCGAGCCAAAGGGGCCCACTACCAGTGGGAGAAGCAGAAGATCTTAATTGATCTTAGAGGGTGGCTATGCCCCTATAAAGAGCAGCTAGAAAAAACTTGATATGGGCGAGTTCGTTGGAAATAGATAAATAACCTATGGAAGGTTTAATACTAAGAACATAGATAACGAACTTACATAGCCAATAATGGATGAAGGCCACACGTTCAACATGGTTAGGCTCAGCTGCAGTATTATTGCGAAATGTTTGGAGTTGCTTGTATGAGCTAAAAAATTGCTTCTCTATTGAGAGGGGGGTATGGGTAACAATCATTAAAGGTGAGATGGTGGTACCAACTGGGGGTGGATTGGTTAAAGCATTAATGTCCCTAAGAGTGATAGACATGCGACCTAGAGGGAAGACAAAAGTGTTGTAGTTAGAAGCCCAAAAACATAGGGCGATGAAAAATAAAGTGAGGTCAAAAGCAGGAATATCAATAGTAAGCTTCAATAAGTCCAGAATCCTAGCTCGCTCAAAAAGCTCTCTAGTAAGGCCATGGCCAACCATACATCTATGCCAAGCACAAAAACTGGTGTCTGATTTGGGCCAGGTGTGTATGCCGGCACTATGAAGTGAATGTAACGTAAATGGCTCGAGAAAAGGGAAAGTTTAAGACGTAGGAAAAATTTGGGCGACGGAAGAATGCTCAACAGCTTCAGCAATGTTAAATCGCTGGGATCAAATGGAATTCATGATTTCGAGTGTTTGCTGGTAGTAAACAACGAGGACTGACGAATGGTTACAAAAGTAAAGTTTGAAAATCTTCAAAAGAAAGAGAATTTGTTGATGTCATTGTAAGTAAAAGCGAGATTAACAATGGTTTTTTCTTGGTGAAAGAGTACAATATGGAAGTATGAAGAAGAAGGGTGAATAGTGGGGTTTATATAGAAGAGCGACATGGCGAGATTATTACCAAAAAAGGGGAATACACGTCAGCGCTGCCAAACGGAGGATACCAAAGTGTTTTGGAATTTTTGGAGTTTCAAAAGTCGTGGGAAAAGGTGTAAAGTTTTGAATATGACAAAATTAATAATTAACTTTAATTAAGTCATATTAGGAGGTAATTGTTGATATACAAAATATTCCCAAAAATAAAGGCTTAAAACAAAGACCCAAACATGGAGTTTGAGCGAATTATCAAGATAAGACCTAGAATTGTCCAAGCGTACAAAGGCCTGAACGATAGGGCGAAATGGAGCAAGACTTGGACGATGAAGTAATAGCTACATCGTACAGTTACTCAAGAAGTTTTACACGTAACTCATAATCTGAGGTGACCATGAGTTAGTGGAAAAGGCATCATGGAAGTTATGAGAAGTTATGGCAAATGTGGGAAGTTATGAGGAGTTATTTGAGGGGTAGTGCTATAAGATAGTGGTTAGTTATTGGCAAGAATTGTGCAAATGACGATCAATGCATAAATAAGGCAAAGCAACCGAAAGGAAGGACATATCAACTCTCTCACAAAGAAATATGTGAATTTACGTTTAAGTTTTTTTTTTTTTTTTTTTTTTTTGCTTTCAATCTACGAACCTTGTAATTTTATGTGCTTGTGCCCCTTGGAGGCAAGTTGCATAATATAATCTTTCAATTCAAACACCCATTGTTAATACATTGTCTCAAGAGGTCTCGTTCCTTGCACATCGTCTAGTAATATTTTAATTGTCAGCACGAATCAAAAACGCGCGTGAAACACGTGCAACAAAATACTGCGATTAAAATATTTAAAACGTACTAGGAAATTCGTAGCGACGCCGAAAATTAAAATTTTATTTTTTTGAAATTTAAAGATTTTTTTTTTTTGCAATCACTAAAGTGTGTTTGTAGTACTTTTGTGGGTCGGTGAAAGGGGTTTCAGCGTAGGGGCTTGAGTTGCGTGAGTCCTAAATGTCTCGAACTTGATGTTGTAATGGTTTGTTTTGTAAACTGGATAATTTCTGATTAGTGGTTTATGTTTTAAATCTTAATAAATTCAATTTAAGAAAGAAAAAAAAAACCATTTAGATTACCCAGATTGGTTTGAATCGCAATTTTAATTGTAAAAGAAACCAATGCATATAATTTTACACCAACTTTCAGACCAATTTTCATGCAGTTTAATAGAATGAAGTCGAATCAAAGTTTCAAACTAAATTTGTGCAGATTGCCTGATAGGTTAATAAAATAGTAACATGTACTCAACGAATAAATGAGAAGAAAAGAAAAATGAAAATTCGTCTTAAGATTGTTATTTATCTAGAAACGTGCATGGTTAGAATCTAGGGTTAATTTCACCAACAATCACTAAAGTTATCTTAAAATTTTAAAACAGTCATTGAAGTTCAAAAGTTGCAGCAATAATCACTAAAGTATATATTTCTTTCATAAACGGTCACTCTCTTAAATTTCTAACTTGAAATAGTGATGTGGCATACAATATACATTTATTTATTGCATGATAGTCCATATACTTTATATAATATTTATTTTAGTCCCTATATTTTTAATTATCTTTCAATTAAGTCTTCCAAAAATTGTATCTTAGATCCTTAATCTTTTCACATCTTTACACTTTGGTATCCAAAATTTTAATTACCTTTCAATAAAGTCCTTCAAAAATTGCATCTTAGGTCCTTCAACTTTATACATATTCAAACTTTGATCCTTCAAATCCTTGATTTTAATGATAAGTGCAATTTTAGTAGTCAAAATAAGTACACTTTCAATTAAATTTTTAACTTTACATTCAGATTTTCACCTAAACGAACAAAATAACATAATTAAATAATAAACTACTTGACAAAACTCACAAATATCCACTTTTAGTGGTCAAAATAAATGCAAAACTCGTACTTATCACATGGAGTTGTCAATCAAATATATTTTTGTCTATTTTTGTCAACTCTAAGTGATAATTTGTGAGTTCTATCAAATAGTTTATTTTTTAATTATGTTATTTTATTCGTTTAAGTAAAAATTTGAGTGTAAAGTCAAGGATTTAATTGAAAGTGCACTTATTTTGACCACTAAAATTATACTTATTTTGGCTACTAAAATTAAGAATTTGGGAGGACCAAAGTTTGAAGATGTATAAAGTTGAAGGACCTAAGATGCAATTTTTGAAGGACTTAACTGAAAGATAATAAAAAATTTGGAGACCAAAGTGTAAAGATATAAAAAGATTAAGGACCTAAGATACAATTTTTGGAGGACTTAATTGAAAGATAATTAAAAATATAAGGACTAAAATAAATATTATATAAAGTATATAGACTACCATGTAATAAATAAATATCTATTGTATGCCACATCATCATGCCACATCACTATTTCAAGTTAGAAATATAAGAGAGTGACCGTTTGTGAAAAGAATATATATTTTAGTAACCACTGTTGCAACTTTTGAACTTCAGTGACCGTTTTGAAATTTTAAGGTAACTTCAGTGACCTTGGAAAAATTAACCCCTAAAATCAGGAATAGAACTATACAGTAAAATGAAAAATATTCCGAGCCCAACAAATCATATTTTTTTTGTTCCCAAGAAGAAGTATTCTTCTTAATCAGTGAAGTAAACTTCTAATATTGAACTAAATCTTGAAGAATTAAAGAAGGATTTTTCAAGATGATGCAATCGATCTCTCATGATAAACAAAATTTTGAAAGTTTTATAAGAAGAAGTATTCCAATTCTTGAATCAGCGAACTAAACTTCTAATATTGAACCGAATGTTGAAGGAATTAAAGCAGAATTTTTCAAGATGATGGAATAAGATAATTTGCAAGAAATATGATGGAGAAAATATTTTGAAAGTTTTATACTTCCCACGGCCAATATGAGAGCCCTATTTACAACTTTGGACGTGGCCATCGTCAAAATTCATGGGTCCACGAAAGGATGCAGGCATCGAAGGAAATAAAAGACAGTGCAGAGAGAGAACAATTGTGATAAATCTAACATTTCAATTTAAAATTAAAAGTTGGATCAATTGAGCCACAAAACTTTTACTTGAATGATGGTTGAGCAACCACATATGGACATACTGATTAGACTTAACATTGGGTCGTTTTAATTTGGACCGTTTAAGATAATAAATAAGTTTTGTTCAAAAAATTAATTTTTTTATTGAACTCAAACCCAAATTCACAACTTGGGACAAATAATCCAACTTAGTTTTGTTTGTCCAACAAATGTGGGATAGAAATCCCTTTTTATGTCTCTTTTCTATTTTAACTTTTCTCTAGCAATATGAGATACAGATTGAAATAAACAAAGACGAATTTCTTCATTCACATACGTTCAACACCAACATTAACACCCTGCACATTTAGGTTGTCTAGTCTAGGAAACTTTTTGTACTGCCCCAAAATTTTTATTCTATTTCTTATACATTTAATTAATTTCAACGCAAAATTTAAAAAAAAAATAAAGTAATGCTAATCAAATAGCTTTATTGTGATTCTGAAAATGACGTTTAAATTGTTTAACAATATTATATAGTTGTACAGAGAGAAAGTATTTTAACTTTAAATCTCTTATCTTACTGCTTTAAACATATACTTAAAATAATCCATACTTTGGTATCATTTTGCTAATATTTAATTTAACCCTGATTGACATAAATAACGTACTTTAGAACTTGATATGTATTTACTTAAAATATGGAGTAGAAGACATTTGAGAAGTAACATTATAAAATATAGTTAACTATTTTCAATAGTTAAATACATCTAGATTTAGTAGTAACGTTTTTTGGGTTGACCCACTGAACTAGGTTAAGTATCAAGTACATAATCGTCCCGTCATCTGAGGGTAGGCACCAATATCTAGTATATACATTGTCATACCTACAATACAAAACTATGAGCGAATGCTCACTAAGTAATGATACGTATCAACATACGTGTGATCATGTGTATGATTTCCTATTCCTCATCTCATTGTGATATTATTCTCAAAGTTTACGTCTTTCCTCACTATCTTAACTTTTTCGTCCTTTCTCTCTTAGACCATTAATCCAACTACAATGTACCATATAAGCTCAAATATCAACATGGCCAATAATAAGTGTGCATCCTCGTCTACTAGTGTATGTGTGTCCTTCATAATCTCAAACATGACTCATGAGACTAAACTAGTAGGAATATTGTAAATTAGATTTGACTTATGTATATGGGGCTTGTCGTGTCGCTACGCAGTCTTTGGGCTATCGTGGGACCTACGGACACCGTTCGCATACTGGTGCTAGACCCTCAAATACCCAATCATCGAATATCTTCAATGACTGTTAGGAGCCTCAAGCGGTATGTCTATCCGACACTACACAATATGGTACACATGTAGGGTAATTCCATTATAATCAATATCATCTCTCATTATTTTTTCATTTACAAGTTAGGAAGGACCATTTCTTTCAACTCCATGCATTGCACGTCAAAATGAATGCCATAGTATATGATGTGTACCATTTATAAGTCATAATGACATATGACAATTTTCTAATAAAGATTCATGTAAATTTGTATCAACATCATATCCCGACTACTTACTTCATATACAAATATTCAGCAACAATATCATATTCGATGTATATTTCACATAATTACATAAAAATATATTATAATACATATACTATTGTTTTACATTGTAATTTGACTTTACTTACCTCTATTGTTGCTTATCCTAACATTTATGACCGTGTTCCTCCATAATTCTTATCTAAGTTAGCATATGTCTAAATCAAGTGTACACATGTTAATCATGAACATATTACCTCTTGGGATCAACTTAAGGGCTAAATGGTGATCAAACTACTAAAGGTTGGGTTTCGTAGTGAAACATGGTGATGGGCGTTGACATTAGGAAACTAACATGCATAACACATGGAGAAACTAGAGTGACAAGATTTATATAGAGATCTCCACAAGAAATTTAATATAAAATTGAAAATCTTGTCGAATAAGGAGTCCAATGCATTTTACGGATCTTAGTTTGAAGTTTTCTATAAAGAGTTATACGCATTTTCGTCTAAGTTACGCAATCTGTCCACGGTGGTCAACTCCATGAGAAAAGGGGTATACCCCTAAAACATAGGGGGTCGGGTTGACCCCCAACTCCTAAAATCACCAGGGGTCCTTTTGTGGTATTTTACTACTTTTTCTCATCTAGAAGTAATTGAAAACACTGGATAAAAAAAATTACATTTTTCCATCGAGAAACTAGCTTATCTAAGGGCCATTCAGTGAATATGTGATTTTAAAACAAAAAGGAGCCCCCTATTTATATGGAGTGGCGCTAAGAGCATAAATGCCATTTTGAAATTTATTTAAAATAATATGCAGTCCTTATTGCATCACTTGATGAATTTTATGTTGACCCTATTTATTTATAACTATCTATATTAATGTGTGTTGCGTAGCTATTCCCATTTACATTGCACAGCTAATGCACAATGACATAGCTATTTCACACTTTCATTAGCTTAATTTTTTTATTTTTAAAAGTATCATCATTTTCAATATTTTATATGTGGCATTAATTGATTTAGTTTCAATTTTATAGCACCAAGTCCATAAAGATTCCAAAAATCCTAAAAATCACACTGAACCCATATGCTTGTGGTATTTTCACTGAACAAGTTTTTGGCACTGTTGCCAAGGATTTAGATATTTAGCTTAAGTTTTAGTAATTTTTGCTTGAATTCAAAATTTTCTTTTTATTCTTTTTAATTTTTTTTATTTTATACTTCAGTTTTTCTTTTGTTCTTTTCAGGCATTAGTAGTCGGTGTATACAAAATTTAGAAGTTTTCGGACTTTTTTTCATTTGATCTCGAAATTGAAAGAACTTTTCTACATCAAAGAAAAGAAAAAAGAGAAGTACACCAAAAATAGCTACATATCATCACGGCAGACAAAGAAGATCAAATTGTAGAAATTGATGATGATAATTTGCAAGTTGGAGAATTTATGACCTCACCATTCGTTCAAAATCAATCAAGTATAGCATATCCTATGTATGGGCAGCTGAATTTGTAATTACGCCTGGATGTTATCAATCTATTCCATAAACAATTGCAATTCTAAGGAAAATAAAATCAAAATTCACATTGCCACATTTTCTGCTTTTTGGAGCTGTGTAGTAACTTCACTTACCAAAGGGGTGAATGATGACTCCACCAGAATGAGACTATTTATGCATACACTAAGAGATGGAGTGAGATAGTGGTTAGATTCTAATCCTGCCGGTAGTATCACTACGTGGAGCGACCTCGTTAAGAAATTCATCACTAAATACTTTTCACCATCTAAAGTTGTCAAATTAAAGTACAACAAACTATATTCAAGCAACTTGATTTAGAAAATTTTCATGAAGCATGTGAAAGGTTCAATGAATTACTTCACAAGTGTTCAAATCACAATATCAAGAAGGGGTTTCAAGTCCAATATTTTTAAGTAGAGTTACTTCCATCCAACACATCTGTATTTGAATCATCATCCAATGGGTTGATTAAGACAAAGACTGTCTGAGAAGCATATGAATTGTTTGAACCAATGGCCAAAACTAGTACTATATAGCCATTAAAGGAAACACAAAGAAAAACAATTGGACTACATAATATTGATACCATTTCAACTTTATTCGCGCATATGGCGACCTTGGAAAAGAAAATGGACAACCTTATACAAATAATTAATATGGTACATAATCATACACCAACCTGTGAAGGATGTGGGGGCAAATCATCAAATTTCAGATTGTCCACTTTCACACATAATATTGAAGAGGTAAGCTATGCACATAATCTTTCATGCCAGTAAAATAATCCATACTCTAACACTTATAATTTAGGATGGAGAAATCACCCCAACTTCTCTTGGAGTAACAATCAAAATCAAGGCAAACCATCAGGGTTCTAGCAGCAGCACGAGACAAGGCATTCGTTGGAAGACTTAATTTATTAGTATATTACAAAAACTGATAATACTCTACAACACCAATATGCATCCATAAGGAATCTGGAGACACGGGTGGGACAAATAGTTGCAGCAATATTAGGAGGACACAAGGCACTTTACCTAGTAACACCAAAATAAATCCACAAGAACAAGTTAGTGCCATCACCACACATAGTGGAGTTTGGCTACCCAAGATACATGTGAAAATGCTAGTTGATGAAGAAGTAAGGGTACATATGACAAACGAGAAGCAAGTGGAAATGTTTAAATGGACAGTAGAAGAAAGTCACTTACATAATTCAGATACTCTACAAGTTAAGGCAACAATTCTTGTCAAGGCATATGTTCTATACCATTTTCTTAATGGTTGCAAAAACAAAAACTGGATAAGCAGTTAAAATTTTTTTTTATGAAGTCTTCAAGAAGGTGCACATCAACATCTCTTTCGTCGAAGAACTAGCTCAGATGTCCAGTATATTTAAAATTTATGAAGGATATATTATCGAAGAAGAGAAAAATTTAAGAGTACGGGAAATGACTTAACCGAGGAGTGTAGTGCTATATTGTTGAATAAACTTCCTACAAAGTTAAAGGACCCATGGAGCTTCAAAATTCATTGTACCTTAAGCAACCATTTTAGTTGTAATGCATTATGTGATTTAGGTGCAAGTATTAACTTGATGCCCAATAAATTAGTTTTGGAGAAGCCAAAGCAACTACAATATCACTTCAACTAGTTGACAGGTCAATCAATCATCCTTTAGGTATGGTTGAGAATGTGCTATTCAAAGTAGAAAACTTTATGTTCCTGGTGGACTTCATTATCTTGCATATTGAAGAACATTGGGATATGTAAGTAATTTTAGGCCAACCATTCCTAGCAACAAGTCGAGCTTTGATCGATGTAGAGAAAGGTGAGCTAATCTCGAGGATGCAAGATGAACAAATTAAGTTAAGTGTGTTCACCTTACTCAAGCAATCATCCAATCTTGAATATTGACATATGATAGACGAAGTAGTAAAAATAATGAGTGATGAAACACATATACCATAAATGAAGATGAAAGGTAAAGAGCTCATGCCGGAAGGAAAGTTAGGAACTCTAGGTAGAGTAAAATTTTATGAGAAAGGAAAAACAAATGGAGGGTGAAGGATAAATCTTGCAAAGTCAGAAATTGTAAACAATGAAATATTTCCAAAGCCCAACTCAAACTGACTTGAATGATCGTTGCAACAAAGTTAAGTTAATGACTCTAAACAAGGACTTATTGGAAAATAGCCCAATTTCTAACCTTTTTATTTACTTGTAGTTTTTAGGTAGAATTTTGCATTTATAGTGCATTTTGAGCACATTAGCATCTAGGTTGTCATCATCCTTTTGTATGAAATTTCTAAGGTATCACATAATATATCTCTTCATTTTGTAGGTCACTCACAAAGTGTTCGATAAAATATTCCAAATAAAAAATTGCTCCAAATCACCTCAAAGATTCACTAGATGTTTGGAAGAGATATCATGGTCGTTTCAAAGTGCTCAAATACTCCATCCACATAGGAGATCTGGGAAGGTATCATACTCTTCTTTTTACCTTCTTAATATGTCTCCACGCTTACATTGAGACAATGTAGATTTAAGTTTGTGGGTGGAGTCGACTTGTTGAGTCTACTTTTTCTTATTTTTTTTATTTATTTATCTGGAGTCCGTAGTGTCAAAAATTAAAAAATATCAAAACATTTGAAAAAAAAAAGTCAAAAAGATTTTCTTTGTATAATAGTTGGATAACTTGCTAGCTTATGATAATTTTTGTTTGGTCTAAGGTTAATTGTTGAAAAATGATTGAGTATCGCTACAATGTGCTTAGTTTTACTAAACTTCTTATCTATGTGAGAGTTAATACTACTTTGAGACTTTTTGTTGTTGTTGCTTAAGCTTGGAGATGGGTTATGTGATGTGAATGGAGGCTTAAGTTTAAGACTTTATGTAGTGCTTTTGATTTCCATGTATCCGATTAGAAATACACTTGACAAATGTTAGAAAATAATTTTGGAGAAGATTGAACTAACAAAGGTGTAGTAATTTAGAGAAGTAATGATTCAGGCTTTCATGGAAAAAAAATTATGAGTAGCTTTGATTGAAGGGTTGAAGCTAGGTATTGATTGTTCACTAGAATTATAATCCCAACTTTTGATCCCAATGAAAATATTGTACTAGTCAAGGTACATCGAGTAGGAAAAAATTGCTTACACTAATATGTGAAGACTAACCCTGAGTAATCTGGCCCTCTATATCAACAATATATAGGAAACAATCTACCAGGGAAGAAAGCTGCATCGGTATTAAAGTGAAAACTACCTATTGTAATGAATAAAAAAAAAAAAAAAAAGGTATAAAATAAAGGAGTAGCAAGAAACAAAATAAAAGTACTGCAGTTGCCAAGCTAAGTCTTGGATACAAAAGGGAATTTAGATGCTGAGTTAGTTTAACTTGATTAGTAAAGACCTAGAGACTAGAACACTTGACATCGTGAATGATCATTGCCTATCTAAACTTTGCCTTAATCGATTAGATCTTTCCAGCTTGAAAATAAAAATTAAAATGTGAGTTAAACCTTGGTTGAAAACCCTTGAGAAAAAGTGGTAGATACTTGAGTATGGTGTGAGATTCACGAGAGGAGAAAGGAAAATATGACCATTGAAGGACGGGATTGAAAAGAATGAATAATCCATTTTTTGCATAATTTTATTCGAGGTTAGAGTAATGATTGAAATAGTTATTCACTCACACACAAGTAGAGCATTGGATAAGTGTTAAAAATATTTTATGTAGCTACTAGGGAAGAAGGCTATCTCAGCATTAGAGTGAAAACTACCTATTGTGATGAATTAAAAAAAAACAAAAAAACAAAAACAAATTATAAAAGAAAGCAGTAGCAAGAAACAAAATAAAACTAATGCAATTGCATAGCTAAATCTTTAAATGCCTAGTTAGTTTGACATGCTTAGTAAAGACCTAGAGACTAGAACGCTTGACATTGTGAATGATCATTGCCTATCTAAACTTCGCCTTAATCGGTTAGATCCTTCAAGCTTGAGAATGAAAATTAAAATTTTAGTTAAACCTTGGTTGAAAACCCTCGAGGAAAAGTGATAGATACTTGAGTATGGTGTGAAATTCACGAGAGGGGAAAGAAAAATATGACCATTGAGGGACGTGATTGAAAAGACTAAAGAATCCATTTGTTTGCATAATTTTATTCGGGGTTAGAATGATCCAATGTTAAAAATATTTTATGTAGCTACCAAAGAAGAGGGCTATCTCAGTATTAGAGTGAAAACTACCTATTATGATGAGTAAAAATAAAAAAAAAAAAAAAGGTATAAAAGAAAGCAGTAGCAAGAAACAAAATAAAAGTAATGCAGTTGCCTAGCTAAGTCTTGGATACGAAAGGGAATTTAGATGCCTAGTTAGTTTGACTTGCTTAGTGAAGATCTAGAGACTAGAACGCTTGACATCGTGAATGATCATTGCCTATCTAAACTTTGCCTTGATCATTTAGATCCTTCTAACTTGAGAATGAAAATTAAAATGTGAGTTAAATCTTGGTTGAAAACTAACGAGGAAATGTGATAGATACTTGAGTATGGTGTGAAATTCACGAGAGGAGAAAGGAAAATATGACTACTGAGGGACGGGATTAAAAAAACTGAAAAATCCATTTGTTTGCATAATTTTATCCGGGGTTAGAGTAATTTTTTAAATAGCTATTCACTCACACACAAGTCGAGTTGGATAAGTATTAAAAATATTTTATATAGCAATATTTGGACAATTTTCTTGAATTAAATGCTTAGATCTTAACTGGAGGTAAAAGTGTAAAAAGTCCAATGGTGTGCACAATCTTTCGTATATATGTATTTGAGTATTTGTTGTCTTGTTTTTGCTAAGGATGAGAAAAAGTTCAAGTTTGAGAGTTTGATAAGTGTAATTCATACACTTATCTCAACTCTTTAATGAAGAGTTTATGTATAGTTCTAAGTGTTTTAGAATCGATATCTATTTAGTCTTTGTTTATTTTCATGACTGTAGGATGAAATTCCCGAACTCGAGGTTTATTGATATCATTGGCGAGAAAATGAGAGAAATTGATGTTTCAAAATGAAGATCAAGGGCCAAACATTGAAGAATGAGAAAGAAGATGAAATCAAGAAGTCTAAGGTATGTTATAGTTATAGTGATAATGAAGAGTTGAAATGAAGGATCAAACTCCCAAAAGCTGAAGAAGCTACTAGAAAAATCTACAACCAGAGCATGTTAATAAATTGGAGCAAAATTTTTGGTACAAAAATCTCCTCAAGTAAAGTGATATACCATAAGAAAGATAATTGATTTACAAATGCAACGCTTTTTACAGATCGTAATTCAGAGTCTCCTACAAAAGGTTATGACAGATTGAAAATTAGTCGTCTGGGATAAATCTTTTGCTACTCGAGCGAGCCAGATGACGAAACATGACCGTGTCTGTCTATTCGAGCAGACGGTCCCGCGGCCTATCTTTCAGCTGGACTGCGACTCTATTTTCAGCATGTTTTTGAGGACTTTTGGGACACAATTTTCAATCTTTATTTGTGGGCCATGAATAAGAGAATGAAGAACAAACAAATGGTGAATTTTGGAGAGAAAACAAATGGGCAAAACACAAGATTTTCACAAGAATTCATTCTTCCGAGCAAGCTTCTCAGGATTTCAAGCAAAAGAAGGTTGAGATTGATCTTCGACCTTCTTCTTGCAATCATATAATCCGGGTCATGAATTCTCAATTTATTATGTATTTTTGTAACTCAATCATAGTAGGCTAATTTTGCATATGATAGGAATGATGATGTAAACGTTAGTTGATATTTTTATTCAAAATTCTCCTTTCTAATTTTAATTTATGTTTGGTTGATTGGTGTAAATGTTTTAATTGTCGTTTGAATGAATGATAAACTTTTGAACGTATTTGTGACTTACTTTGCTTCTAGGAGGTTCAAAGTAGGTTTAGATCATTGTTGGCAACCAACACAAAGTCGTATAGGAGTTTGGCATAATCTCCTATACTTTGTGCAATCAAATTTGATAATCTTGATATTTAATGAATTTTATATATTCAAATTCAGAATATGAATATTTTGGATTGTATATGAAAATAAGTCTAATTTTACTCGAAAGAAATTATTGGATAACTTAAGATTATCGATTAAAAAATTAAGCATATATTCGATTAGAAGTGGGATTTTGGGAATTAAAATAGATACTAATGGTGGAGTCAGATTCCTAAAATAACTCATTTACTTGAATTTTCTCCAAAAACCAATTTTACTCGTAGTTTAAATCATAGTCATAATATAGGCGTAGTTATAATCATTTATTCGATCATTTATTGTGTGTATTTGATTTAAGCTCGAATTGGTCGAAGTTAAGCTAAAATCTAAATTCTTGTGAGAATAATACTTTTTTACTTACTTTTAGTATTACTTGTTCATGAACCTGGATGATTGCGGTATTTCACCGAACAGACATGCTAAATGATTTTAGATTTATTTCACACTTAGGTGAAAACAAGGTCATGTTTAAACTTCCAAAATTTTTGACATTTCAAAAGGAGATTGAAATATGATTCATACTTCAATAAGATCTAGATTTGTCGAGTACTCGTGACCAATAAGGTGAATACTCTGCCTTCAAGAGGTGCGATTGCATTAAATCAATATATAAGGATATTGCAGTTGACAATTGCAACACAAGATTAAGCCTCATTCATATCTAATGAAGACATACGAGTGTAGAAAACAATAAGTGAAAAAGAAATGAAACATACGTGAAATAAATTAAAAGGACACGATTTCAAATATCCATTATCACAAAGGAAGAAACTTATGGTTGGGAGGTGATAAATATACTTTCAAAGAAAAAGTAGAGGTGGACAAGGAAAACACATTAATTCCGCAAATTCACCCTAGTTCATGTTTGACGATCGTACTTTGAAATAAAAGAGGTACGTCGTCGTTAATGAGACATGAGAAAAAGTTGAAAAGAAGATAAATCTTTAGATGCCGGGAGATATATAATATCGAGTAGTTACCGGACGTCAAAGGTTCAACTTCTCAAGTACTTTAATTAGTAATGAATGAGGATTCTTTCATTCCCCAATTTAATGCTTTTCAAACACAATTTTATAGTTCATTATCGGTATCAAGAGACACTTCAAGTAGAGATATAGGATGGTGTCGCAGAATTACACATTCACCATCACCACGACTCAGCCAAACATGTCATTTAGCCATGAGAGTTTTCCAGTGTGAGAAGGTAGAATCAGATGACAAATAGTCTTAGATGTTTTTCCATCCCTTGCTATGCACCTTGCTAGGTAGAGGTGTCAATTCAGGTCAGGCGAGCCGAGTCGCCCGCCTCCGATGAAGTCCGGTGACGACCCACATTAAAAAAAGTCCGTGCCGCAATGACGGGTTATGGGTCAGGTCAACCCAGTCCACGAAAATTGAACGTGAACTCGACCCACCGTCGGCCCATCCGAGTCGAGCCCATGTGGGTCGCGGTTCGGCCCGTATGAATAAAAAATTAATTTCTTTTTGAAATTACTAAAAAAATTATTAACTCATTTTACTTTTAAAAAATTGTTTACATTTATAGCAAAAAATGTATTAAATTACAACAAATTTACACAATTCTTTTTTATTATTGTTTTTTCTTAATTTTTTTTTTTTTTTTTAATATTAAACACCGCTGGCCAGATGGTTCAGCATCATTCGGCTCGTGAACGGCCGGCCTACGGTTACGGGCCTCTACGGATGGTGTTGACATCAGAACCTGCAACGTCCACGTGCCAACAGATCTACAGTCACTCTCCTGCCAACTTGTATGTTATCCGTACACTCGGACAATCGTTAGACACCAAGATCTCCGGGGAAAAAGGGTCGACGATCGTTGGTACTCGACGATCAAGTCAACTACCCGGTATTAGAGCAATACACGGAGGGACGAAAGTAATTGGGTGTGGGAGAGACAAGCGGCAGGATTTGAGCGAGTTTAGGATGGGATTTAAGTGCAAAAGAGCGCACTTGGAACAACCGGAGGCGTTGTATTTATAGCGCAAGAGTCCTCACTGATTTAGGTAACCAATCAATCGGTTATTCGATCGGATCCTCCTTCCTTATGGGATAAGGATCCTTCCTTGTTAAGGCAATCTCCAAGATTGACTCTGTTTTATTTGAGCTTATCATGTTACATGATTTTAGGATATTATTATTCATTTCCTTGTGAGGATCCGTGCGCCAAACCAATGCAAACTGCCTTTAATTATCTCTTTGGTCATTCTAGAATATCGTGTTATCTCGTTAGTCCGAGGTTGATACAGAGCCCCTGCAAGGCCCTATGGTTCAAGATGGAATGCCGAGGCCCTTAATGGGCCTCGCGGCAACCTAACCGCAGAAGGCTAAGGTGTCGGTGGGCCTCCGAAGCCCCTTTAGGAATTTACGAGGCCCTTACTAGGCCTATACATGAGAATCTCATTGGGCTTTTGCTGACGTGGAGGCCTTATCATAATCGGGTGGTAACAATAGTCTCTCAAGTCCAAGTCTATTATTCATAATAGGCGTGGGACTTTGAGGGTAAGGGGAGAATTTTTGACAGAGAAATTTTTGAATTTAGGCAGAAGACGCATGTTGTTATCGCGTATGGTCCTACAAATTGGGTTCTTATCTGGTATAGTCCTCCAAGTCTGAGGCTGAACATTTATGACGGGTGAGGGCTTCGGAGACCATGCCTTGGGTGACGTGGCTGCGGTTGGTGGGATACTATCAATCGCGCCGTCATTCCGTAGCTAGGTAATCATGAGTGAGATGATGTATGCATTTAATGCAATGGTACGTGGCGAACAACGGAGGCACGCGTGAGATGCGTGCTTGTTGTCGTTTTTACGTAAACGCTTGGGGTTCCGTTTTCCGCCTATTGCCCAATTTGAAACATCCGTCCACCATCCGACGGTTCAGATATGACGCGTGGAAGTTGGACGGTGGGGATTGGGATGCCTTAACCTATAAAGCATGGCGTCTTCTTTCCCTGCAAATTCTTCTCACTTTAGTGCTCACTGTGAATGTTGCGGAAGCCTTGCCGGTAATCGAGAAAGTCCAAGTGTGGGTGTTGTTGCAACTGTATTTCCGAGGTAAGCGTGCACGAGAGATTCTGATGACTTGTTTTATTGGTTGCTTTTGTGGTCATTTCTTGGTTTCGTAGTGTGGGGGTAACATCTTGTTGCACGTTCTGGCGCCACTAAGGGTCTCAGTTGTCTGGGTAGAGAAGGGTTTAAAATGTCGTCTGGAAACGACAGTTCCCAGAATCAATCAGATGCTTAGACGAACCCTAGTATTCGGGTTGAAACATCAACAACTACCTCATCATCTTCCTACTCTGAAGTCGTGGGAGAAGTCAACCAGGTGCCTTTAGCTAGAGTTCAGTCGGCTCCGTCCACAAGTAGCGTGGAGGTCCGTCCATCTAGCATGTCTGGAGAGACCATCGAAAAGAGGAGACTGCATGCTGGGGTGCCCGAGATGAGGGGGTCACTTGATAAGAGGGATGCCCAGCAACCAAGACGCTTGACGAGGAACTTAGGCGGTCGGCCATCGAAGTGTCCATGGCGCGCTCGAGGATCACCGAGGAGGAATTGGAGGATATGCGGCTATCCTATGATATTCCGCGTCGTAATTCTCGTGATTCCCGCCCGGAGAAACGCGCTAACGACCCTCCTGAAGGATTTGTCGCAATCTCACTGAACCTTCGATGCGTGAGGGCTTTCGCCGCCTATGCACCATTTCTTTTGCGAAGTTCGGAAGGATTGGAATCGCCCTCGCCGGATAACATCGAATGGTTGAGGCAGATGGTGACCTTGTATATTTTATGGAGTGTTGCCGAGGGGAGAGAACCTAACCACGAGGAGTTTGAGTCAATATATCGACCTCAAAGGCCCGCTGGTTGGTATAACATTTCTCCTCATCCGGGCCAGAAATGGGGACGACCCAAGCACCCCAACAAAATACATAATCGGAAAGAAAGATTCATTTTTGTAGGTGGTGGCTAGGAGTTTATGCCGGAGGACCCTCTTCCCTATGTGTCTATCCTCATCAATTCGGGGAGCTTGGTATATACCATTGCATTTATATGGAATTGTGATTATAGTTCTGACTTAATGTGTTGCTTGCTTTTGCAGATTGTGGGAAGCCACCAATTCAAAATAGGGGCCAATGGGAGCTGAGGTCAAAGTGAAACAAAAGTGCGAGCTCTAGCGGCGATTTCAAGCTTTCGGTAACTCGGCGTCGATGTGAATAATTGCCCAAACGTGTTGTAAATTGTTGTTTGTGCTAAGAGCTTTCAGGTTCAAGAATATCCCTACGCTCTGTCTTGCCCGCCCGCTAGCGGAGAGGGTTCTTCTTCCTAGGCGCCTACGAAGGAGGCGCCCGTCCATCGCAAGAGATCCGAGGATGCTATGCCATCGTGGTCCGTCCACCCACCGGCTTCTAATCCGCCCTCCCAGCTGGGACGTCCCTCCTCCGCCCCTAGCCTTCGCCATCCTATCTTTCACCCAGCCCCGATGCACACAAGGATAAGAAGAAGAAAATTGCTGAAGACACGGGTGATGCGGCCTCGTGGAAGAAGAAGGCTCCCGCACCCGTGGGAGGGTTTATGAGGGATGCACGCAAATTGAGTCGAACTGAAGGTGCAAAGAAATTCAGCTCCTCGTCAGGGCGGGGGTCCGTCTCCATTTTCCAATGCCGTGGAGAGGCTGAAACCTCGAAGTCATGGAAACGCTCCCCGCCTCCCTCGTAATGATTATCATGCGAGCGTGCAAAACACTGGACCCAGTGGGAGAAGGCTTCCGAGGAAGTCATTTTGTTCGGGAGCGGCCGCAAATGGTAGAAATGAACTTAATCTGGGATTGGTTTTGACCAAGGAATTGTTCAAGACCTGGAAGGCTATGATGCTGCGATCATGAGGAAGAGGCCAAATCTAAAAGTCGGGTCAAGAGTCAAGGCCATGGCTTCGAAAAGGCGCAGCAATTGAGTCTCGAAAAAGAGAGGCATGTAGTTTAATTTGGACTTGGTTGTGACGAAGGAGGCAGACGTGAGGGGGCAAATATGAGATCGAGCTGAAGGCCGCCAAAGAGAGTTTGAAACAAGCCCGAGATCAGAAGAGGGCTGCCAAACATCTCGTGGAAGCGTCCGAGGAGGCTCAAAAGTTTGCCGAGGACTGGACCCTAATAGCCGAGATCGCATTGGGCGATGCGAACAAAGAAGTCTAGAGACCATTCTCATGAGAGAATGAGAAGTCGTTGTCCACGGCGAAACAGGAGTTAGAGAGTGTCCGGGCCGAATGTATGGGTGCCGAGACCAGGGCTGTGGAGGCATACCAAGATGCATTCGTGGACACGCCTAAGTATCAGGACCTCGCTCATCGCCTGATGACCATTGAGGCGAACATTTGGTGGAGCAGATAATGTAAATCCATCCAGTGGGACATATCTTTCTTCCAAAGAAGCCCTCACCGAGGCTTTGGGGCCTGAAACTGAATCTGGTGAAGTCAATGAACAAATACCCCTCCAATTGTGGAGGAAGGCCCGCAATGTGCCGACCCTTAAAGAGGCGGCGGGGCATCCGAACTATGAATCTTGTCATCTTCTTTTGCGTATGTTCCAAAATAAATTGCCTGACTTATTTTCCCTAATTTATTCTTATCCCAGTATTTAATTTTATAAATGATTGTGCGTGGGTGGCAGCGCCTCAAATCTAGGAATCACTTCCTTGGGCATTAATGGCACAGACATTTGGCAGAATTTGAATAGTTAGCGTCTTTAATGTCCTGGAGAGGTAGCACGTCTGTGTGGCGTTCCAAATCTCCCTGGAATATTTGTATTCATTACTCTGTGTTAGGTTCCAATGTAGTCCCTATATATGGGTGGAAAATACATTGAAGGCATTCCATCGTGCTCCTCATGCATGCGCCACTCCGAAGAAATTGCGTCAATCAGATTCCCGTGTCCCCAGGTTTCCAAAATCGTGTGATCGGGCCTTTAGTATCAAACTTGCTATGGAAGTACGGATAGAGAAATAGCGTTCAGAATACCTACCAACTGGAGAATCAACATTCAGAGGACCAAACACCCATCCAATCATGTTCAGAAGACCAAACGTACCCGGAGGAAGGGGGGAGGGTTGGGCCTAGCAGCCTTAGCCTGACTATGTCCCGAACAGGGGGTCCCTAATTTGGGTGATGGGGTTGGGGGCCCTCTGCCAAAAGGTGTCAACGGTATTTTTTGAGCAGTGTGGCCTAATTAGTCACCAAATCAACTCATGTAGATTCTGGGAGACTCACGATCATGGTGGAATCGGATCTCCAACAACTGATGATGCTCGGGGTGACGAAGACCAGAGAATAGGCTTAGTAGTTCTAATGTCCCTACATGTGCCGATCCTAAGAGGCGGGGGGTAGTAGGATAATTTTCATGAGTATTTATTTTTGTCCTGTATCCCGACTTATGTTGAATAAAACACGATTGTGCCAAAATTCGCCTGGTTGTTTCATTTATGTTGACTGCTTGTGGTACCTGGGCTTTGGATTTTTGTCGACATTTTAGGGCGCATTGCGCCTCGTTGGGTTTCGGTGGTTCGCGAATAACAGTCAATTTTTGCGTGCCATATTGTAGTTCTGGCGATCGCGCAATGGCGAGGCATATGGACCAGGCTGTCCTCGCCTACTTCGCGAGGCTACCACCCTTTATGCCTCCACGTGTTGGAGGTGTTCGCAATATTACCATGCATTGACGTTCTTGAAATTTGTGAAGCGCGTATTTCCACGCGCCCTTTATAACTCTCTAGGGTTTATCTGGTGTGCACTTATTCCGACTGTCTACATTCTGTCCCGCCTATTTATGTGTTTTCAAGACTTCACTTTATTCTTCTCATCTTTACTCTTCTACTTCCATATTCGGATCCTGGTTATTGCTGGCCATGTTAGGCTTTCATTTTTCTAGTGTCCCAAAGTTCAAGATAAGACGTGGGGGTTGTGGATGACATTCTCCCTCCCCTTTCAGTGCCTTCCGCAGCGTCTGATCCCAGGGTTGCCGTTTCGCAAACGTCGGAGATAACGGTGAGTGGCCCTTCCTTTGCCCGTCCAACGCTGGAAGCGACACTGGAAGTGCCTCTCGTCCCATCCCTCGTGAGACCCGTGCCTTTGTCAGGAAGTGCCAGACAACTGGGTAAGAGAAAGGCAGGCACCCATAGTGGGAATGAGGCGATTCGAGCCTCCCTTCTCTTCTCCCCGGCAAGTACGAATATATCAACATCGGGTCCTCAGAGGGACGAATTTGGACCAGCCAGCTTTAGGAAAGCTTCCACTCTCGGCAATGACCCAAAGCGGCAAGCATCTGTTCATAAGTATTGGACTTCTGCCTTTGGGAAGGCGACTGAAAATGTACACCTCCCGCAATCACGTACTTAAAACTACATGATGTATAAATTGTTGGAGATGAAAATTGACGAATTGTGCTCTTCCGCTGGGAAAGACGAAGATGTTGAGGCGTTGCGTGCAGAAAATAAAGATCTTTGGGAAAAACTCGCATTCTCCGATGAAGCCAGGGCTCGCGCAACGTACGATATCGTGAAAGCCAGGACGATCCAAAGGACATGTGTCGATGCTCAAAAGACAACAGAGTCGCAGCTGAAATCTTTTCAAGACATGGTTTATGCCAAAGACAAGGAATTGAACAAAGCGCTGACCGAGCTGTCGAAGGCCCAGGGTCGTCTGGCCAAACTCGAGGCCTCTGGCCATGCGAATCCAATGGTTCTCGACTGAGATTTAAGGACTCTCTCTGTTCTTTTTTTTTGTCTTGCTGTTTTGACTCGTAAATGTAGGCCATTGAATACGCCTTATCTTTTATTGCTTTATCTTATAATGTGGGCTGAGAGAAATGCACCATTTTTATTTGCTTACATACGAGTTGAATGTTTATCCAGCGAGTTGAAAGAGTTGACCGCAAACCACACTCTCCCACTGCCGAATCACTTTCACTTGCTTAAATACACGTTGAATGTTTATCCAGCGAGTTGAAAGAGTTGGCCGCGAACCACGATCCCTCATTGCGGAATCGCTTTCCCTTGTTTAAATACGCGTTGAATGTTTATCCTGCGAGTTGAAAGAGTTGGCCACGAATCACACACTCTCGCTGTCGATCGCTTTCATTTGTTTAAATACGCGTTGAATGTTTATCCAGAGAGTTCAAAGAGTTGGCCGCGAACTACACTCCCTCGCTGACGAATCGCTTTCACTTGTTTAAATACGTGTTAAATGTTTATCCAGCGAGTTGAAAGAGTTGGCCGCGAACCATACTCTCTCGCTGCCGAATCGCTTTCACTTGTTTAAATACGCGTTGAATGTTTATCCAGCGAGTTGAAAGAGTTGGCTGCGAACCACACTCTCTTGCTATCGAATCACTTTCACTTGCTTTTGTTGTATGAAGAACACTTTAGATTCATAAATGACGAATTTTATTCGAAGGCACAGTGTCTCGGGGCGCCAGACAAAAATGCTAGAAAATTAAACAGTGCAAAATAAAACTACTGATGATATGGCCTTAAATGGGTGATGTTCCAAGGGTGCCTCTTCTCGCTGCCTTTCGAATCTTCCAATCTGTAAGTTCCGAGGCTCATTTTTTCAATGACTTTGTAAGGTCCCTCCCAAGTGGGCCCTAGAGTTCTGGCCCCTACCTCTCTATTAGCTTGGAATACCTTCTTCGGGACGAATTCGTTGATATGGAAGCCCCTGCCCCTGACCTTGGAGTTGTAGTATCAAACCATCTTCTGCTGGTAAACCGCGAGGCGAAGCTGCGAGTCCGCGTGTCTCTCGTCTTGTAAATCGAGGTTTGTCCTTTGTAAATTCTCGTTGGTCACCTCGTTGAAGTGTAGGTGCCTGGGTGAGGGTATCCCTACCTCGACGGGAATTATTACCTCCGCTCCATATGCCATGGAGAAAGCGATTTCACCTGTGGCCGTACGAAAAGTGGTCTGATAAGACCACAGGGTCTCGGGTAGTTCTTCAACTCATCCTCCTTTCGTGGATTCTAGTTTCTACTTAAGGATATGCTTAATGATCTTATTCACAGCTTTCACCGCCATTGGATTGGGATAGTAAGGGTGGAAAAGTCCCTTTAGATACCAAGGTTTTTCACAATTTGCGTTAAACTTCATTCCCGTGAATTGTGTGCCGTTGTCGGAGACAAGAGAGTAGGAAATGCCGAGCGGCGACAATGTTTTTCCACACAAATTTCCAGTGCGTTTTCCTCCGTGATCTTGGCCAAAGGTTCGGCTTCACACCATTTGGTGAAGTAATTCACCGCTACAATTGCGAATTTGACCCACCTCTCCCGTCGGGAGGGGACCGATGAAGTCGATTTTCCATTTGGCGAAGGGCCAAGGACCGGTGACCGGGATAAGGTTCTAAGTGGGAGCTTGGGTATAGCGGCAAACTTCGACATCCGTCGCACTTCTTTGCGTAATTGTGGGAGTCTTTCTTCATGGTTGGCCAATACTACTCTGTTTAAGGGCTTTCGTGTTAGGGCCATTCCTCCCGAATGATTGCCACATATCCCTTCGTGTATTTCTTACATTACGTACACTGCTTCCTCCTGTGTTAGACAGCGTAAGAGGGGGTGGCTGAATTCCCTCTTATATAGGATATCGTCTTGCAGTACGAACTTCGCGGCCCTTCTGCAGAGTTTTTGTGCTTATTGTTTGTCATTGGGTAGTGCCTGGTTGGTTAGATATTCGGTGATCTCCTTCATCCATCTCGGAGAATCAGATATCGTCATGACAGCGGGTGCGTGAGATTCGTCGATAGAGGGCCGGTTGAGCCTTTCAACTGGGATGGCCTTCATTAAGTTGGAGTCTCTGCTGCTCACTAGTTTCGAGAGGGCGTCCGTATAACCATTTTCCACCCGTGGAATCTGTAGAAGTTCGTATGCCTCAAAGTGGGACAACAGGTCTTTGGCCTTTGTCAGGTATGCTACCATGGATTGTTCGCGTGCTGCGAAGGTCCCATTAACCTGACTGACAACCAGCTGTGAATTGCTATGAATCTGGAGCTTTCTTGCCTTCATCTCTTGTGCCAACCTCAAGCATGCTAGGAGTGCCTCGTATTCCGCTGCGTTGTTGGAGGCTTTGAACCCGTGTGAGCCTTAGATTGAGATTGTGGCCGTCAAAACTAGCCAGATAAGATCCCGGCTCCAGCTCGGCCTCACCCGAGGATCCGTCAACATATAACTTCCATTTTGGTACCTCCAGGGGTCGGGCCTCGAGTGAACCCTCGGGGATGTGGGTGAATTTAGCCACAAAGTCCGCTAAGGCCTGTCCTTTTATGGAAGGTCGTGGCTTGTAGTTGATATCGAACTGGCCAAGTTCTACCGACCATTTCATCAACCGTCCTGATGTGTCTGGCTTTCGGAGTATCTGTCTCAGAGGGAGGTTTGTCAAAACATCTATGATATGGGACTGGAAGTACGGTCAGAGTTTTCGAGAGGCGATGATCAATGATAGGGTATCTTGTTTTCGCGTCCTGCAAGGCTTTACTCACGTAATAGATAGGAAATTGTGCTGGGCCCTCTTCTCAGATTAAGACCGAGCTAACTACCTTCTCAGATACGGCGAGGTAAACGAGCAACGTCTCTCCATTCTTTGGTTTGGACAGCAGTGGAGAATTTTTGAGAGGAACCTTGAGGTCTTGGAAGGCTTTCTCACACTCTTCGGTCCACTCAAACCTCTTTCCTCCCTTGATGGTCTGAAAGAAAGGTTGGCAGCAGTCGGTCGCCTTGGAAATGAACCGATTCAAGGCCGCTAACCTTCCCGTCAGGCTTTGGACTTCCTTGGAGGATGATGGTGACCGTATCTCAATGAGCGCCTTAATCTTCTCGAAATTAGCCTCTATCCCGCGCTGATTAACCATGTAGCCGAGGAACTTTCTGGACGCAACTCCGAACGCGCACTTCAAGGGTTTAAGCTTCATGCGATATTTACAAAGGACTCGAACATCTCTCTTGAGTGCTTTATGTGGTCCATGAGCGTTACGTTCTTTACAAGCATATCGTCGACGTATACTTCCACGGTATTCCCAATATGTCCTATGAACATGCAGTTTACCAACCGTTGGTACGTGGCTCCCGCGTTCTTGAGCCGAAAGTCATCATCCTATAGCGAAGTATAACCCTCGGTCCGTGATAAACGAAGTGTGATCCTCATCTCCCGCAAACATTGGGATTTGGTTGTAGCCCGAGTATGCGTCCATAAAGCTAAGTAGCTTGTGGCCGGCAGTCGCATCGACCAGCTGGTCGATGCGTGGTAACGAGAAGCTGTCTTTAGGGCATGCTTGGTTCAGATCTGAGAAGTCTATGCATACCCTCCACTTCTTGGTACTCTTCCTTACCAGCACTGGGTTAGATACCCATTGGGGGTAAACCGCCTCTCGATGAACCCTTTGGCTAGTAGCTTGTCAATTTTCTCCTTCAACGAATTATACCTCTTGGCACTTAAAGGTCTTCTTTCTCGAATCCTAGAGAGTACTTTCGGATCCACTTTCAGGGTGTGGCACGCCACAGACGGGTCGATCCTACCATATCGTTGTGCTTCCTTGCGAAGACGTCAGCGTTCTCTTTGAGAAACTGCTTTAGCTCCTCCTTCATTCTTTCCTCGAGTTTCTCTCCCACCTGCAATACCCGGGTTGGTTCCGAGAGATTCACCAGAAATGCTTCCATCTCCTCAGCTGGAGAGGCAAGGGAGTCTTAGCCTATGATCCGAGGATCCAGACCCTCGTCCAGTATCAATTCTTCGTCCACCTCCTCACGGTCAACGTCCATCAGTTTCAAATGTATGGTCATTACCGCTGGGACGATATCCTCGCGTTTAGCGGCCTTTCATAATGCGTTCATGTAACATGCCCTCGTCTCTATCTGATTACCGCAGACTTTGGCCATCCCTTCGGGCATCAGGAATTTCATTGCCAAATGGTGTATAAACGTGACCGCCTGTAAATCTTTCAACGCAGGCCTTCCAAGGACTCCATGATAGGCGGAGCGGGTGTCCACTATCAAAAACTCCATGAACTTCCTAAGGTGGCATGGAGGTTCTTCGAAGTCTATCGCAAGCGTAATCCTTCCTCGCAGGACGAGGCTATCTCCTGTGAAACCAAATAGCGGATCCGAGATGGCCGTTAGTTCATGATCCACGTCTATTTGATCGAAGGCACTGCCGAACAGGGTGTTCACGGTGCTTTCATCATCGACCAGCATCCGTCCCAGGCCGTTTCTAGTAACGACGGCATAGACTACTGTGGCATCGCAGTCTTTGGTAGTGTATGCCGCCCTAAATCTTCCTCAGTGAATGAGATCTACGTTGCTTTTGGTCGGTGTCCGTAGACCTGCCAACTCTCTAGGGGTTCTTCTCTCACCGCCTTTGCGTAGTTACACCGTGAGTTCATCGTGTGCCCTCCGACATAGGGCCCTCCTATGATCGTGTTTATCTCCCAAACAGGGGGAGCCCCGCGGGTCCCTCCAACCTCGGCGGGTCCCTGTTTCTGTCATTTTCTACTTTATTACGTCGGGGTCCATCGTTCTGGCACCGAGGAGGAGGTCTTCACCCCTGTGTGGACGGCCCTCGACGTCCTCGCACGGGTCGATTCTCCTCTCTCTACCAGTGGGTCCTGCGATTGATCAATTCTCTCACGGCGCCTGGGCAATCTTACGTATTATGCACCCTAGTCATATGTATACTGACGAGAACTTGGGCGGTGTTGTAGCCGGCATGGAGACTACTACAGGCGCCTAGAATGGGAGACGGGACTATCTCCGTCGATTGAACCTCCTGTTATGGTTGTTTGGAGGTCCGTGAAGCGCCTTCTCTAAAACCGAGAGAAATGAGGTTCGGGAGAGCGTCGCCTTCCCTTGTGTAGTGATCCCCCTCTCCTCTCGGCCTTTTCTCTCATTCTCGATCGCCTCCTCTCGATCGAATTTCGCGGGCTGGACCAAGTCCAAGAGTCGACTATAGGTCTTTGGTTGACTGTTCTCACATCTCCGTAAGGAGTGCACATGTGCGCCCGTCACGAGTGCATCCAAAACTTTTCATCATCACAGCCTCGATTTTGTTGATAACGTGATGAACCTCTGAATTAGCACTTGATGGTTTCTCCTTTCTTCCGCCGGATGTCATGAAGCTGGGCAATGTCAGCTATCATCGTCCGATTGCCAATGAAGGCATTGACGAATTCTCTTTTCAGTTGAGGCCAGTTCTGGATATTCCCTGGTTTAAACTTATTGTACCACCTCTTCGCATTGGATGTGATCGTGGTATGGAAGTTCTGACACTTCACCGCAGGGGACTGGCCTTGGAGCTTCATCTTATATGTATTTATGTGGTCCATGGGGTCGCTCCTCCCATTGTATTTGTCCATGAGAGGCATTCGGAAGTTCGCGGGTATCTCCATGGCCTTCATGTAGCGGGTAAACGGGAGGTTCTCGTCATCGTCATCCTCGTAACATTTCAGACTCTCTTTCTCCTCCTCATTCAAAGACTTTACTTCGGGGCCCTCTTCTTTTCCGTGCGGGCCTCACTGTGCTCACTGCACCTGTTGTGTGCAGGTACGGGTGGTGCTATGGAGGATCCCACCCCCAACCTGTCGAACACGCTAGCAACAGGAACAGGGTGGCTTTCCCGCACCGGGAGAGGTCTTCCCTCGGGTCATCCCGTGAGGGCTTCGAGGCGACGTTACATGGGTTTCGCCATTTGAAACGGGCATGTCTCCTCGGGATGGCCAGTTTTCCAGCGAACCAGACCGTGAAGGGCTTCTCCGGGCACGACTGCGCTTGGGTCCATGTTGGAGGGATTGATTCTCCAACAGTTCAAGCGCTGCCTTCATCCAAGCATTGTCCAGCTTCAGGTCTTGGTTCTCCTGTTCAACCGTTCGCTTCTGTCGCTGTCTTCTCTTCTTGCGACGGGTCACGTTTTGTAGGTCCTGAATGCTTTCCTGCTGCATATCAATGTGGTGAGACTCTACTTCTTCTTCCATGGAATGTTCGGTTGCCATGCTCCTCTTGGTAGAAAACACATTTTTACCACAAGTTTTAGGCTGTGTAACGTCTTTCGTTTCCCACAGACGGCGTCAATCTATTGACGTCGAAACCTACAATATCCACGTACCAACAGATCTCCAGTCACTCTCCGCCAACCTGTATGTTACCTATACACTCGGACAATCATTAGGCACCAAGATCTCTGGGAAAAAGGGTCCGACGATCGTTGGTACTCCGACGATCAAGTCAACTGTTGGTATTAGAGCAATACACGCGGGCGGCCGGGGGGGCGATAGTAATTGGGTGTGGGAGAGACAAGCAGGCATGGATTTGAGCAGAGTTTAGGGTGGGATTTAAGTGCAAAAAGAGCGTACCTTAGAACAACCGGAGACGTTGTATTTATAGCGCAAGAGTCCTTACTGATTTAGGTAACCAATCAATCAGTTATTCGATCGGATCCTCCTTCCTTATGGGATAAGGATCCTTCCTTGTTAAGGCAATCTCCAAGATTGAATCTACTTTATTTGAGCTTATCACATTGCATGATTTTAGGAGATTATGATTCTATTTCCTCGTGAGGATCCGTGCACCAAACCAATGCAAACTGTCTTTAATTATCTCTTTGGTCATTCTAGAATATCGTGTTATCTGCCAGTCCAGGTTGATACGGAGCCCTGCGAGGCCCTATGGTTCGGCATGGAATGCCGATGCCCTTAATGGGCCTCGTGGTAACCTAACTGCAGAAGGCTAAGGTGTCTGGTGGACCTTCGAAGCCCCTTTAGGAATTTACGAGGCCCTTACTGGGCCTATACATGGGAATCTCGTTGGACTTTTGCTGACGTGAAGGCCTTATGATAATCGGGTGGTAACAGGTGGGCCGATGCGGGTTTGGCCAACCTGCTAGTCTTGACGCCTCTACTAATGGGTTACTTCCTTCAAAAAAATAATGTCTTATGAAAGATGCTTACTCTTTTAATTGGGTACTTATCCTTTTCTGGATTGTACCACATTTTATCACATAGGTTCTAAAATTTCTTAAGTTGATATGCCATTGCAATTTAAGATATAAGACAAACACGTAGGCATATAAAGTAAACAAAAACCCAATGTTTTATCAAATCGCACATCAAGTGGGTTAATTAAATCGCATATAAATGAATCAATAACTTACTTGTTTGGTGTAACTCTCAATGACTGTCAGACATGTATACATTGGGTAGTCTAGATGGTCATTCAAATCGAAACTCTAATACCAAATTGCAACACCCCAGACTTTTTACTCTAATTCCTATGCATTTAATTAATTTTACTACAAATTTTTTGAAACAGTAAAATAATGCTATATCAAATAGCTTTATTCTCATTCTGAAAACGGCTTCTAAACTGTTTAACAATATTGTTTAGCAGTACAAAAAGTAAATATTTAAATTTAAAATTCATTATCTCATTGTAGTATATATATACACTTCAGATAATAAGTATTTTAATATTATTTTATTAATATTTAATTTGTCCCTAATTGACAACAAACTATATAGTTTGGAACTTTTGGGGAGTAACATTATAAAATATAATTCACTATTTTCAATAGCTAAATACCTTTAGATTTAGTAGTAACATTTTTAGATTTTTGGCGATGGAACCACTGAACCATGGTCAAGTACCCCTCCCATCATTTGAGAGTAGGCACCAACATCTAGTATATACATTGCCATACCTACAACACAAAACTATATAAGCGAAAGCTCAATAAGTAACGATATACATAAACATATGCTTGATCATGTGTATGAATTTCTCTTCATCATATCATTATGATCTTATTCTTAAAGTTCACGTCTTTCCTCATTATCTCAACTTATTCGTATTTTCTCACTTGGGCTACAGTGTACCGTATGAGCTCAAATATCAACATGACCAATAACAAGTGGGTATCCTCATCTACCAGTCTATGTGTGTTAGTCTTAGTCTCAAACACAACTCGTGAGACTAAAGTGGTAGGAATATCATAAATTAGGCATAGCCTATGTATACAATGCTCTTTGTGCCTCTATGTAGTCCTAGGGTCATCATGGAACCAATGTACATCGCCAGCATAATGGTGCTGGACCCACTTACACCCTATCTTCGACGAACCTTAATGACCATCGGGAGCCTCAAGCGGTATATCTATCCAACACCAAATAGTAAGGTACACAAGTAGTTCAATATTATAATCTCTACTCATTCTCGTTATCTATTCATTTACAAGTTAAGAATGACCACTTCTTTCAAGTCTATGGAATGAACGTGTACACGAATGTCATAGTATATCTCGTGCACCATTTATAAGTCATAATAACATATGACATTATTCCAATAAAGATCCATGTACATAGCTATTAGCATCATATCCCGACAACTAAATCATATACAAATATTCAATAACAATATCATATTGTATTTACATTTCACATAATCACATAGGAAGACATGATAAAATAAATACTATTGGTTTTCATTGTAACTAGATGGTTACTGACCTCTATCCTTGCTTATCTTAGTATTCAAGACTTCGTTCCTCCATTTTTTGTATCTAGATTGGCATCTGTATAAATCAAGTGTCCATTTGTTAATTAAGGGCCAAACGGGGCTCACACTATCAAAGCCCCAATGGAAACCTTTCGTCACGCCACACGATTCTTTCACAAAGCGCTCTATTCTTTCACAAAGCCCTCGCAAGCAAAGAGGTTTCAAGGTAAGGTTCCAGGGTGAAACAGGGTGATGGGCATTGACACTAGGAAACTAATGCGCAGAACACATGGAGAAACTAGAGTTCCATGATTGATATAGAGATCTCCACAAGACATATGATATACCATTTGAAATATTGTTAAGTCAGGAGCTCAACACATTTTACGACTTTTGGTTCGAAGTTTTCTACAAAACATTATGCGTGTTTCTGTTTGAAATACTCGAGTTGCCCGAAGGGGTCGACCCCTTGATGTAAGGTGGTCAACTTCTCACCCAGCATTGAGAGGGTTGACCCTAGGGTATGGAGAGTGGACCCCATACCCAGAAACACCTAGGAGTCAACCCCATGGGTTGGGGGTCAACCTCTAGCACCCGAGGGTCGGATTTTTCTTCCAATTTACATGTGGCAATGCATCGAGATCATTTTGCATTGTTTTTAATATTTTTCCTCAATTTAAAGTAACAAGAAACGCTATATAAAGGAAAATTACCTTTCCTAACTAAGCAACTAGCTTATCTAAGGGTTTTTTAATATTAGAGTTATTGTGCATTTTCTCCCACCTTTTTTTATCTCCAAAATTTTTCCCAAATAACCTTCTCTCTCTCTCTCTCTCTCTCTCTCTCTCTCTCTGTGGTAAGTGCACCATATGTAGTGATTGCTCATTTTTCAACTCTCTTTTTTTTTATATATTTTTATAAAAGATACTTTTTTAATTTGATCTCTTTCACTTTTTAACATTCGTCTTCATCTTCTGATTATTATTTTTTCTACCTCTCCTTTTCTTCGTTTATCCTTCTTCTTCTTCTTTTGGCACTATCCTTTGATATAAATTTATCTCTACGTTCTCAATCATAAAAAGAAATGAAATATGGATTACATTATAAAACTGAATTGGCTCAAGGTAGGGATAGTTGGCTAACAAAGAAAAATTCAAGGCATTTTACTCTCTCTCTCTCTCTCTTTTTTTTTTTTTTTTGAAGGCTTCAAACTAGCTACTAGGGGTCAATATTCATTTGGTAGGCTAGAAAGGCTCAAACACATCACAGATGGCCTCAATATCACTTTCTAGAGAGCAAATTAGCTAAATGACTCCAATCTTACGGGCTTTCAAGTGTAGTGACCTAGGGGTCAATGTTCAATTTTTTTGTGTCTTTTTTAAGATGGATAGATATGATCAGTCAAATCAATTTCTTCATCCCCCTCTCGAGAGTTGAACTCCAAATATGGTTTTAATCTTTGGCCATTAATTTTGAAAATATCACAATTTTGGGATTTTTAAACCTCAATCACTCCATGGAGATAAATTATACGAACAATAAAAGGGCTTGACCATCTAGAACGTAACTTACATGGAAATAGATGCAAACGAGAGTTGTATAAAAGCACTTTCTAATCTCGAGTGAAAATTTTTCTTACTATGTGCTTGTCATGAAAGACTTTCATACTCTGTTTGAAGATCTTTGCATTCTCATAAGCATCATTCGAATCTCCTCAAATTCTGTCAGCTGCAATTTTTTTTTATTCAACTTCCTACAATCAAAATTGAATTTCTTGATAGCCCAATAAACCCGATGCTCCAGCTCAATCGATAGGTTGCAGACTTTCCCATACACGAGTCTATAAAGGGACATTCCACCATCACTTGATTATGGCATGTGGAGTGCTAAAGCGAGATAAAATACTGTTCTTACAAAATGACACCACACTTTTGTAATCATTGGTCCTACATGGAATTGCCTCAACACACTTGAAAACATAATCGACACCAACCAATATGTAAAGATAGCCAAATGATGGTGAAAAATATCCCATGAAATTGATCATCCATACGTCAAAGATCTCAACTACGAGAATAGGATTAAGCGGCATCATGTTTCTCTTCAAAATGTTGCTTATGTGTTGACACCTGTCACATGAAAAATAGAAAACATAAGTGTCACGAAAAAGAGTAGGTCAATAAAAACTACATTGTAAAATTTTGACAGTAGTTTTTTTAGCACTGAAATGGCCTCCACAAGCTTGGTCATGACAAAAAGATATCACACTTTGGAATTTACTTTCTGGGACACATCGCCTTATAATTTAATCAGCACAGTATTTAAAAAAACAACGATCATCCCAAAAAAGTACTTCACTTCAGTTAAGAACTTAGTTCTAACTTATTTAGTCCAGTGTTCTAAAAGTTTACCTTTAACAAGATAATTAACTATGTCAACAAACCAATGTACATCATCAATATTCATAAGTTGTTCATATAGGAACAACTCATTTAATGGTAGTGTTTCCTATATAGAATCAAGCAAAATTCGAGATAAAAGGTCAACTACAACATTTTCAGAAACCCTTTTATCTCTAAACTCAATATCAAATTCTTGCAAAAGAAAAATCAACAAAACAACCTTGGTTTAGCATCTTTCTTAGTGAGAAGATATTTGAGGGCAGCATGGTCAGAAAAAATAACACCTTACAAGATATGATTGAAATTTATACAATGCAAATACAACTGCTAGCAATTCTTTCTCCGTATTAGAATAATTCAATTGTGCATCATTAAGAGTCCTACTAGCCTAGTATATAAAAGAAGGCAACCAATCTAATCTCTATCTTAAAACTGCTCATATAGCATAATCAGATGCATCACACATGAGTTTAAAAAGTAAATCCCAATCAGGTGGTCGAATGAGAGGTGTAGTGGTGAACAACTTTTTTAGTCTTTAAACGCTTCTAAACAAAAATCATTAAAAACAAAAGCTACATCCTAAACAAGTAAATTGCATAAGGGTCTAGAGATTTTACTAAAATTTTAAATAAATCTTCTATAAAAACCAGATTGCCCAAGGAAAGATCTTACTTTTTTCACTAATTTTGGGGTGGAAGATTGGAGATAAGATCTTCTTTGGCCATATCAACTTCAATACCACTACTAAAGATAATGTGACCAAACCATCAAGTGACATTTTTTCAATTTGAAACCAAGTTCTTTTCTTCCCATCTCTGCAAAACTAAAGTTAGATAGTACAAACATTCATCAAACGAATCTCCATATACAGAAAAATCATCCATGAACACTTCAAGAAACCTCAACCATGTCAGAAAAATACTAAGCATATATCTTTGAAAAGTAGCAGGTGCATTACACAAATCAAATGGCATTCTTCTATGCAAAGGTTCCAAAAGGACAAGTGAAAGTAGTTTTCTCTTGATCCTCCAAAGCTATTGAAATTTGATTATAGCCAGAATAACCATCTAGAAAACAATAAAAATCATGACATGCAAGCTTATCAAGCATTTGATCAATGAATAGAAGAGGTAATTAATCTTTTCTAGTGACTGAATTTAATTTTTTGTAATCAATACAAACACGCCAACATATAGTTACTTTAGTTGAAACCAATTCATTGTTAGTAGTAACTACCGTGATACCTAATTTTTTTGGGACAACGTGTACGAAACTTACCCACGTGCTATCAAAAATAGGATAAATAATTCCAGCATCTAACAATTTAAGTACTTTAATTCTTACCACCTCTTTCATGATAGGATTTAACCTACGTTGCATCTCTCTAGTAGACCTAGAATTCTCTTCAAGATAGATATAATGTATACAATCTACTAGATTTATACTTTTGATATCAGCAATAGTCCATCTTAGTGCCTCTTTGAATTCAGTCAAAATATTTAACAACTTAACTTTTTGCGCATCATCAAAAGAAGAAGAGATAATTATTGGCAAAGTGTCGGCCTCTTCTAATAATGCATATTGCAAAGTGTCGGGTAATGCTTTAAGCTCTAATTTTGGTAGTTGTTCAACTGATGGGATGTTCTTCTTCTTACGTGTTGGAAGTGGCTCAATTTTTTATTTTCACTTAGTTGTATCCATGACAGGTGCTGACTCAAGCAAGGCATTCACTTCATTTATAGCACTATCAACATCGAAATATGAACAAAAATGAAATAAGCACATCTTTAAAAAGCATCATCACAATTAGAAGAAATAAAAGAATCATCAACTAATACTTCTATCATATCAACATCCGCAACTTCCTCATCGTCATATGGTTGCTTGTTGACATTAAAAATATTCAATTCTATTGTCATGTTACCAAAAGATAGCTGCATAACTCCATTCTTGCAATTAATGATAGTATTAGATGTTGCTAGAAAAAGACAACCTAAAATTACAAGAATATGTTTTGTAGAGTATTGTACCGATTGAGTATCAAGTACAATAAAATCAACATGAAAATAAAACTTGTGAACCTGTATCAAAACATCCTCTACAATTCTACGGAGACTTTCACAGATCTATCAACAAGTCTTAAAATCACAGATGTTAGTTTTAACTCGCCTAGCCCGAGTTGTGTATACACTGAGTAATGAAGAAGATTAACACTAGCGCCTAAATCTAGCAAAGCTTTCTCAATCTTACGGTTTCCTATGATGCATGAGATAGTAGGACAACCTGGATCTTTAAATTTTGGAGGGATTTTGCTTTTAATTATAGAGCTAACCTGTTTAGTTATAAAGGGTTTTTGCGCACATGTAATTGTCTCTTTTTCGTTCATAAGTCCTCCAAGAACTTAGTATAGGCAGAAACTTGCTTAATAACTTCAAGTAGAGGGATATTTATACTTATCTGCTTGAAGATTTCTATGATTTCATTGATCGCACTATCTTGCTTCACTTTTGTTAGCCTCTCAGGAAATGAGGCTTTTGGAATGTAAGATGGCTGGTTGTTCTCTTTGGGAGCTTCCTGAAATGAATCATCAGTTGGTACATTACTTGGGCAAACTGGTTGAAATGTATTTTTTTTTTTTTTGGAATTTCCACTTGGTTGTCAAACAATTTTCCGCGTCTTAAAGTCATGATGGATTTAGCCTCATCCTGTTGGTTGTTTGAATTAGTCCCAATATTGTGCAATCATTTAGGATTAAGAAGTGGCTGACTAGGAAACTTTCATTTCTCAATTGAATATGTGATAGTAATCCCTCCAAAAAAAATTGACATAAGTGCCATTTTTCATTAGCCGTAATGTAGACATTTCATAAGGAGTCCATTAAATCTCTCCCAAGTTTCATAAAATAGTTCTTTGTATTTCTGCACAAATTCTGAAATTTCACTACGAATAGCATTAGTCTTAATAACAGAAAAATATTTATTCAAAAATTTAGTAACCACTTGTTCCAAAATGTAATACTATTAGCAAGTAATATATTGAACCATGATCTAACTTTATCTTTCAAAGAAAAAGAAAATAGATGAAATTTAACATTATCAAGAGAAACATTTTCATATTTAAATGTCTCACATACATCATAGAAATTCGTCAGATAATTATAGAGCTCTTCACTATCCAAACTATAGAAAGATGGGAGACAATTAAGCACACTCAATTTTGCTCAAAATTCCTAACAGCTACTTGATTATCCAAACCACATCATGTATTGAATGCATGATGTACTCAAATTAACTAATGGACTAAAATAGTCCATAAAAGGTCTTTCCTCAATTTCATCACCCATAGCTATTAATAGTTCGATTTCTTTAATTTTATCTTAAGTGGCATTTTATTTTCGTTGGTGAAAAATTCATTCAATTTCACTATCTAGATGTTCTAACTTAATTTCTAGAGATCTACGATCAAGTATACACTGTGTGTATATATATTTAAAGAAATAAAATCCTAAATTATAACTAGGCAATAATAAAATTAACCAAGATTAAATCAACTTTACAGTGCCAAAAACTTGTGAAAATAATTGCAATTGCAAAATATCGCTAACAAGTAATAAAGTGGACCTAATGAGTCTGGATTGTCGTTTACACGAAGACTATTCTATTGAAAACAATTTGAAATACGTTTGTTGGATGAATTAACCTATAATTATTAATTTAAGAAAAAAATGTGAATGTAAATATCAAGAATTTATCAAATATGATTATTAAAGCGTTTGAATTCACAAATTTAAAGTAGTTATCATCTCTAATCTCTCATCTTAAGATTTCTTCCTAATGTTTACTCGGTCGAATTCACGAATTTAACCTAATATACCTCTCTCGAGTTCAAATTAGTCCTATCCAATTAAGTCAACTCACTATATCTCTATGTGAAGTCAGAATAATCCTAAACTAGATTCATTAAATCTCATAAGAATTCAATTTAAGATCGCAACAATAACAAAATCATATATCTACCTTTTATCTAATTGTCGAATTTTACTATGTGATCTAGATTAATAACTTACTTCTCGATTTGTTACAGTCCACAATTCAAAGAAATAATGGCCAATTATTTCTAATCAACATATAATCAAAACTAGAGAATTGAAATTCAAGAATCTAAACTAGGTTACATCGTTTATCCAAACTATAAGTTTAGCTACTCATTATACGGGAAAAAGAAAACATGAAGAGTTTTGAATACATAACCGAATTTAAATAAAGAATGAGAAAAGGTTGAATATCTTGTACAAAGAATTTGTTGTGTTCACGTCCCAATCTTCAAAGTCCGTTCTACATTTTCACTTTTAGTTATCTATTGTTTCTTTTCTTCTCTCTCTCAATCTCTCTCTCTCAATCTGACTTAGAATAGGTTTTTATAAAGTGTTTACACACCTCTAACTCATTTTAATTGAAAATAACACAAATAGCCCTTAGTTTTACTTTAATAAATTTAGAAAAAAATATTATGCGAAGCCGTGGTCGGGTTGCGGTTAGCAAATCACGGCCAAATCGTGACTCTGTGAACATTGTTGTTTTCCGCAGTCTATCTGCGGTTTGCAAACTGCAATTGGATGGCGGGCCAAATATGCAAGTTTCTATTTTCTTGCAATTTAGTCCCCAACTTTTAATGTTTGCTCCAAACTTCTTTAATATTCATCCCAAAACTTTCAAGTACTTCAACATTGGTCCACAGACCTCTTTAGTCTCCATATTTTGGTCCTTCTCAAGTTTTAGAAGTGTGCAAATCAGTCCTCAAATTTTTTGTAAGTTAAATTCTACTTTCGAAACTTGTAAAATTCCTCCAATGGCTTTCTTAGTGGTTCTTATCACTCCCATGCCTTCACGTCAATCTTCAAATACTTCTGATCAACTGCAATTAAGCTCAAATTCTCTATTTTTGTTCTATTTAATTTTTGAATTTTTCCCACATTGACAATATTTATATAGAATTAAATAGAAATATGCTCAAATCACAATTACACATCAAGTTTATATGCTATGATAAGCGTATAAAATGGACTTATCAAATACTCCCAAACTTAAACACTTGTTCGTCTCGAGCAAGATTATCTACTTAAATAATCAAGCAAATAATAATAAAATTTACTATAATAGATAGCTTGCCATATTTGCCTCAGGTTTTTGAAACACATCAAACAATTCATAAAAAACTTCTAAATCATGTTACCAAAATCAATTTTTACTCATCCAATGCTCGACCAACGTGTGTGTGTGTGTGCATAATCAATCCAAACCTTTAGGTAGGTAATATTCAGCTCCTCAATGGTCAAATATTTCATTTTTCTTTAAGAATGCACACTCCCATATTGATATTCAATCTCTCACCTGGGGTGCCGTGGAAAGCAAACCACAATTTGACCTCGACATTTGAAAAATTTCACTGTTTTCCATGGGTGGGCGGCGACAAGCAAATCGCGGCCCATCCACAGCCTGTCTGGACTTTTTTATTTATTTTCAACTCTAAGTCGGGACATTTTTCGTCTTTTCACGTACAATAATTTCAAGATGGATAAAACACTATATAAAGATCGAATCTAAGTCGAATTAAGAAAAGACGACACCTAGAAACAAGAGAGAAAAATCACATGGCGAAGAAGACTTTTGGAAGATTTTTTCTTCTTCAACCCATATCGAGTTCTATCAAATCTTTTAGTTTTAATTTAATTATATTTTTCTAGTTTTTTTGAGCCAAGGTAGACGATGAAACCTTGTTTAAATAAAGTGATTATCTTTTTATCCTTTTAATTCTATTTTCGGGCTTAAACAATGGTGAATTCGAAACCTTGGTACTTTGAACAACTTGAACCTTCAACTTAACTTTTTAGCATAGTTAATTAGTCTTTAAGTTAAATTATTTCAACCAAACTCTTTTCGACCCAACTAGCCTAAAATAATTGTTAATTCAAATAAAATTAGACTTTCTTCATTGCAATCCCTGTGGGATCGACTTCGTTGCTACTTTTCTAAATTCCAATAGATTCGTGTACTCGCTAGTTATTTAAAATTTGACAACACATTTTGTTTGATGATCACAATTTTAGTATAAATGTTACTCGCTTATCTTATTTAGTTTGTAAATTTTCAATGATAAAAGTATTAATTAATGTCTTATTTGGATTAGGACAAATTGTGAACGACTATGAAGATTCGGGGACCATTATAGAATTTTTTTAAAGTATGGGACAAAGTTTAAAGCTTTGGAATAAAAAGGACTAAATCTACAAGTAAAACTTGAAGTAAGGACCAAATTACAAAACTATTACCAAGTATGTAAAATAGAAATTGAACAGAATTTGGGCATAATTTCTTTATGTTCGCCGCGGTCAACCCTGCGGAAAAAACTGCGGTTCGAACGTGGCATTTGGAAAATTTTACTGTTTGCCGCGGATGGGCTGCGACAAGCAAATCATGGCCCGTTTGAACTAATTTTTATTTATTTTCAGTTCTAAGCCGAGGCATTTTCCGTCTGAAATTTTCTATATTTCAATAGATTCATGCACTTGCAAGTTATATTATTCCAGTAATAGCATAATCGTGGATAGGGAACTATACTAGCAACCTACTCAATTTGTTGTAGAAATTTTTGGATTAATTATTAGACCATTCAAAGTAGAAATACTTTTTATTGGATATTGGATAAAGCAACGGTTTACTTGATCTATTTCTGTATCGATCATGATATATATCATAACTCGGACATCCATTTCAAGCGTCGCGCCAAAAACTTATTGTCAAATTTTAAATAACTCACAAGTGCATGAATCTATTAGAATATAAAAAAGTAGCAACGATATCGATCCCACATAGACGCAATGAAGAAAATCTAATTTAATCAAATTAACTATTATTCTAGGCTAGTTGGTAAGGATAGCAAAACCCACCGCCCGCCTGTCACCCGCCCGCCTTCCCCCGCCCGCCTATTCGGGTAATAGGAGCGGGTTTTCCATCTCAGAGTTCATGGAGTAGGGGGAAGCCCATGCCCATGCGCCCACCGCCCGCCCCAGCCGACCGACCGACCAATTTTTTTTTTTTTGTAAAATCATAAAATGAAATACAAATTAAAACTTTACTAGAAAGTAGAAATGAACTAAAGAAGAATCGAACCCGGGTTGAAATTATAAAATATAAATATCAACCATTATACCACAACCCCATTTTGATTTATTTTTGTTTTGTTTGCTACAAATATTTAAAAAAAAAAGAATTATTTATTTTTAATTATTTATTTTTCAGTTTTATTAAAAAAAAAAAAAAAAAAAAATTTCGTGAAGGCGGTTGTGGTCAAAAGATTGATTTGTCTCCGCCCATGAATTCAGCGGTCTCTCCGGGTCACCGGGTGAGCGGGTAAAAATTTCATGGGGCGGGCGGGCGGGCGGTGGCCTACCCACCCATTGCCATCCTTACTAGTTGGGTCGAAAGGAGTTGGTTGAAAGAATATAACTTAAAGACTAATTAACTATGCTAACAAGTTAAGTTGAATGTTCAAGGTGTTTAAAGTACCAAAATTTCAGAATCCACCATTGTTTAAACCTAGCAATTATCTAATTATTATTTTCAAAAAACAAACGATAACTCGAAATTAATCTATTGTCAACTTGAAATATTTATCAATTAAATCCAAAAAAAAAAAAAATCTAATATCGACTCCCCTTTACTTCGATCTTAAAATACTTAAGCGTTTCTCGTATCGAACTCAATTAAAAGAAAACAAAGAACAAAGGTTTCGCATCCTAAGCATTCTATGTATCCCAAATTGAAAACTAAGATAACGAAAAATCAAAAGAAATTAATAGAACGCGTTCAAGCACCAAACACGAATTAAATAAACTAATTCCTAACTATCAAGAATACATGATATTTAAGATGAAAAAGATTTTATTTAATTAATTAAACAAGAGCAAACCATCAAAGCTAAAGCCTGAAAACGGAATTAAAATGATAACAGGATAATCACTTCATTTAAATAATATTTCATCGTCTACCTTGCCTCAAAAAAATTAGAAGAATATAATTAAATTAAAAACAAAAGATTTGATAGAACTCGACTTGGATTGAAAGAGGAGAAATATTCCAAAAGTCTTATTCACTACATGATTTTTCTCTCTTATTTCTAGAATTGTCCTCCTCCATTTGACCTATATTCGATTTTTATATAGTATTTTCTCAATTTTGAAACTTATGTACGTGAAATGACCAAAAAGACTCAACTTAAAGCTGGAAATAAATCAAAAAATGTCTAGACAAACTGCCGACGAACCACATTTTGCTTGCCGCGGGCAAACAATGAATTTTCCAAATGCCACTTTGCCGCGGTCAGAAAGAATTATGCCCAAATTGTGTTCAATTTCCATTTTGCATACTTGGTCTTCAAAGTTTCAATACTTTTACAATTTGGTCCCCACTTCAAGTTTTACTTGCATATTTAGTCCTTTTCTCCAAAGTTTTAAATTTGGTCCCATACTTTTAAAAACTTCCGTCTTAGTCTCCAAATCTTCATAGTCATTTATAATTTGTCCTAATTCAAATAAGACATTAATTATTACTTTTATCAATAAATAATTACTAACAAAATAAGATAAGCGGGTAACATGTATAGTAAAATTGTGCTCATCATACATCTTTCATTACCATCCATCTTCATAGACACATAATCTCTTATAAGCTTTGATTACATAATGACCTTAATGTGGTGAGAAGAAATAAAGTAAAATAACTTATCTATGCATATTGAATATACTATGAGTATTGTCGAGCCTATACACTTATTCAATGTCTCACTGGACATGTATTCAAGTGAGCATTATAACATTGCCCACCGTGGGCATTAGAACATTTTCAATGAAAATAGTTTAAATAGTTGAGGAACACATTGATGATAATGTTGAAATATGTGTCGAGAAACTAACATTAATTCTTTTAAATTAAATATTGATGATAGCAGTCAAATACATACATGAACATGAAAGTTGATTCATTTAGAATCAATGAAAATAGTTTAGTTGAATCTTTCAAACGAATGTTTTAATGTTCCTGCATTATGAATGAATTTAGATCATAATAATTGAATAAATTTGAAAATAAATAAGTATACATGAACTTGAAGAATTAATATACAACTAGATTAATTGAATAATCTTGAAAATACATAAAATATAAATGAACTTGAATAATTAATTTGCATCCTAGATTATCTAAAAAATCTTGAAAATACATAAAGCATATATGAACTTGAACAATTAATTTGTAGCCTAGATTAATTGAATAATCTTGAAAATACATCAACAAATAAATTTAAATATTTGAACAAAGTCTAAATACAAAGTACTCATCTTATGGGACAAAAATGTAGTACTGAAATGGTTTAAATATAGTTGGAGGTACAATTGTCCAGAAAATAACTCTCACACCATGCGACATTTAATAAATTATAGATATAGATAACTTCTTCGACCCACTAATTTTTTGCGATTTTCATTCTTCATTATGACATAAATAGATAAAACATAGTGGATATTTCATCCATTACTTAGTAATATTAAAATAATTCTAAATCTAACAACTTAGCTTATTTATTTCAAAAATACTACATTCTTAAAATAAATTAATTATTTTAATATTCAATTAATAAAAAATCGTAAATTACATATTATCAAATTAACTTTCCTATATTTACGTACTTTCTATTGAAAATACCCTAACCGTGAAGAAACATCCCCATTATCAAACATGTGCAAGTTTCAAAATTTGTGCAAATCTTCAACCGAAAGCCCTAAATCGTAGTTCATTTTTCAACATTTTTCATCTCCTTTAAACAATGGAGACTCCAAGCCGCATATTGACAAGGTCGAAAAGGAACGTCGCTTAGTGGAGAAAATAAACCGGAGTCCAATATTTAAAGTCTTCGGCGAATAATCTTCTCTACACCCACTAAAGATTCTAAAACGAAAGAGACAATGAAGATGAAGGACAATCTAAAATCAATTAGGCGAGAGGAAAATCTGTATGAAACATTTTTATTACATAATATGTATTTATAGGTCTGTTACAGTACATTGTATATATTAATAGGAATTTGTTGAAGTTTAGATTTGATTTTGGTTGTTGTAACAGTTGTAACAGATTCTCTTTAATATCAATGTTTGATATTGTTGTTACAAATAATATTGTTTATGAATGTTTGATACAGATGTTATGAATGATGTTGTAAATCAATTTCTGATACAGATGTTACAACTGATATTTTGTAGCAATTATATGTTACAGATTAAGTTATGTTATAGATTGGGTTATATTTATTAAATCACGAGTTAAATTTGTTATCACTGTTACATTCTGATGTTACAATGTGTCAATTTGTTTTAGAGTCTCGTATATATGTAAATACGAAATTTGTTGAAATTTATAGTTGGTTTTGCTGTTGTAACATTTGTAACAGATTCTTTTTAACACAGATATTACAAATGCTATAGTGTATCAATGTTTGATACATATGTTACAAACGACATTCTGTATTACGGAATATGTTACAGATGATATCATGTTATCTTACCCAACACATGTTACATGTATTGGTATTCTCTACTACTGACGTTACATATGTTACAACTGATAAAATCATGAGTTTTAATATGTATCATACTGAAATCTAACATACGTAGATGTTCTAAATGTAATAAACATCTGCGCAAACCATAAATTTTCAAATGTTACAAGATCGTAACAGAAATATAATGTAACATATGCAAATGTTCTTTCTGTAACATAAACACAAAATATCATGAATTCTAATATTTTTTTGTAACATTTGTTTTAGAGTGATGATAACATAAAATAATATGTTACCAATATCTAAATGTAACACACGCAAACGTAACACAAGCAAACGTAACATACGAAAATGTAATATACGGAAATGTAACATGTGCGATTGTAACATATACAAATGTTCTAAATGTAATAGACGTCTCTGCAAATCAGAAACTTCCAAATGTTACAAGATCATAAATAAAATATAATGTAACATGTGCAAATGTTCTCACTGTAACATAAACATAAAATATCATGAAGTTCGAAAAATTTTTTGTAACATATGTATTCAAATAAAGAATTTTTTGGACTGCTACATATAATCACATTTATTCAAAATCAGATTACATATATTTGGATTGATGAACAAATTACAATAATTAACATTATGTAATAATTTTGATAAAAAATGTTATGTTCTTCACATTTCGATTTTCTTCAACGCATCTTCTTCACGGACGAAAGTTCTTTCTCGATGTTCTTTGCGGAATGATCTTCTTCGCTGAATTATGTTATTCACGGATGTTTGCCTGATTTTCTGCAATTTTTTGTTATTTATTTGGACAAAGAATCAATTGGGATATCTAATTTAATGGAAAAAAAAAACAGAAAATCCCCCTTTTATAGCTTACCGTTACAGCTGGTAATTATGGCTGATAATTAATATATGAAAATAGAATAAATATATTTAAAAAACAATATTTCGAAATTTACGCAATGAGAAAAACTTTTTGGAATTATTTTCAAAATGTAGCTCATTTATGAAAAATTCCCTAAAACATAAGTGAGTGCATACATTATGTTCAATTGTACTCAATATTTTTTTAAAAGTAAAACTATCAAAGTTTAAGTGGAATTTTTAGGTCTTTACTTAAATTTAGGGAGGTTAAGAATATCCCTACTGATATGAAATCGAAGTAAAAATGGAGGAGGACTTTGAAAAGTCTTACCTCCAAATTTACATGTAGAAAGAGATTAAGAAAATGTGAAACGATAAATGATATTACCTCCTTCGCAAAGAAACACAGGAGAAAAATAAAAGCCAGATAATTCCCTCCCATTTAGAATTAAATTTTATGCTATACTATCTATTTACAAAAGGGCTGTTATATTTTATTTTTTATTGTTGTATTATAAGTTTACAACATTTGCTTATTATCGCACTTATCCTCCAAACATTTTTTTCATTGTATTCTTATTATTAACTGTTATATTAATTATCACATTTTGTCTTTGAATATTGTTTTGTCCAAAAAGTCAGTAAAGATTGTGTAAAAAAAATTATTTACTCCTTATATTTTTAAATAAGAAAAAATAATAAATACAAAAATACGACAAGATTTTCTTCTCATTTTAAAGCACATTAACAAAATATTCGGACGTAAAACATCATCAAAAACTAAATATGCAAATTAATAGAATATTGAAGATAAGAATACAAAAAAAAAATAGATAAAAATATAAATACAACAATAAACAAAGATTGAAGACATTTAGTATAATTAAAAATTGATGCAAAAAAAAAAAAAAACGGATGTATTTGTCAATATAATCAATTGTATTCTAATATCTCCGGTATAATATCCAAATCTTATCAGCAAATAACTTTTTCAACACACTTGTATGTGGGCCATTCTTGGGATATTATTTACAATTTCACTTATTTAGGGATTTTTCATAAATGCGCTATTTTTCTAAAATAATTCTAAAAAATTATTTTTGTTTCATTTATTCTAAAAATATTATTTTTTAAAAAATATTATTTTAATTTATTATATTATATATTACATATAGTAATTAATAATTAATTATCGAATTTAATGAAAATTCATATATTATAGAATTTTTATTGTTAACTATAGTAATTGAATCCTTAAAAATAAGAATTGATTAGAATATATATATATATATATATATATATATATATATATATATATATATATATATATATATATATATAAGAAAAAATCTTTTATTATATAATCATCATATATATCGTCAAATATATATCATTATTAAATATATCAGAATAAACACAAACAAAATACATGTTCTTTTCAATTACAACATTTGTAACAATCTGTGTTACAAATTAAGATGTAAAACATCAGTGATATAAAATATCAATTCATGTAATATGTGTTGTTTAAAATAACATAGGGTGTGTTTGATTTTGATTAAAATCAAATTTTTTGTAAAAGTTGATGAAATATGTAGTTGAAAAGTTATAAAAAGTTGTGGGTCCACGAAATGAGTGGTTAAAATTTGACTTTGACTTTTTAGCAAAATTTTAAGTAAAAACAAACAAACTCTTAATATAATTTGTAACATATTAAATGATATAAAATATCATTTGTAACATCTGTATCAGACAGTCACACAATATCATTTATAATATCTATATCAGATCGCGATACTAAACAGAAACTGTTACAACTGTAAAATTAACTCTAAATTTCAACAAGTTCTTATTAATATACACATTGGACTCTAAAAACCTATTGATACTGTGTAACATCAGTATGACATAGATATGTAATACAATGTAATACAATGTCAAATTTAAGAAATAAAACTCATGATTTCATCATTTATAACATATGTAACACCAGTGATATAGAATACCAATTCATGTAACATGTACTGTGTAAAATAACATAATATAGTCTATAACATATTCAGTAACATATTCAGTGATACAAAATATCATTTGTAACATTTGTATCAAACATTGATACACAATATCATTTGTAACATTTGTATCAAATAGTGATACTATAAAGGACTAAATTGACATAAATGTATAAATATGGAGATCAACTTGTAAAAATTTAAAAGTTGAAGGACTTGAATTGTAAATAAAAGATGACGAAATTGAAATGAAAGAAGAAGTACATGGACTAAAGTAGAGATATTATAAAGATAAAGGACTTACCGTGAAAATAATCAAGAATTCAATCAGCAAATTTGGATCAAAGTTCATCACAATTCACGTGGGGATTAACTGGTTGAAGTCCAGATTTTATTAATTAGTTCATTATTTTATTAATTAATATAATATTAATTATGTTAGTATTTTAAAAATAAATTTGTTAAGTTGATAAAGTTAAAATTATTTTTATATTAATAAGTAGTGGATATAATTTTCATCCTATTTAAGCTCTTATTTGGTAAAGTATTTTGTAGATTATAAACTGTGGGTCCTATAAAATTTATAGATGAAAAATTGTAAATCTTACAGAATCTATGTCCAAAAATAATATATGATCAACTTATAATTACTTATAAGCACTGACAAACATTTTGCAAGTATATATTACCACACCTTACTTACCACTTAGATAGTAAGATCTTGTTTGAGAGTTTTTTAGTAAATTTTGATAAAAGATTAATAAAATTGTGTAATTAAGAAGTTAATAAAATTTGTAAGTTCTATAAAATGTGTGGTTAAAAATAATTGTTGAATTTTGATCACAATATTTTAACAAATTTTAATCTGAACCAAACAAACACTAAATTAACATGCTTATAAATAGCTAAATTGGCCACTATTCCTAGAAGTTTCTTGATCTCGACATTTTGTGTTCAAAAATCCCAATTCTTATAAAGGTTGATCTATAATTTGGTAAGGTAAAAGATGGACACCTTATGCTTTTATTAATTTTCAAATGCATTCAAAATTGAAAACAAAATAAAGCTGCTAGGACATGATTGAGATTGAACAATATTAATATGAAAAAAAGAACTTGTATGAAATTTTATTATTGTATTATTAGGTCTTTTTCAGTATCATACACAAGTCAACGTCTTGCAAATTTAAGGAGTTCAAGTTCAAATTGCGGACCTATGAAGCATATATAATATTACTAGAGTGTTATGCTCGTCAGACACTAATACTCTTTGACCACTCTATAAATTGAAAAAATTTGACAACTATTAAAATATTTGTATAAAAAGTCAAAATAACGTGAGAACAGTTCTACGAATTTCATCTTAAACTTGTTTTACATGTGTAATGTATGCAATTTTTATTTCCTTGACACTAATAATTTATAATTTAACTCTATTTTAATATAACAAACAACTACTACTCTAATTGAAATTTTTGTAGTAAGAAAAATCATAACTAAAAATTGTATTGATTTTATTAAAAAAATGTCGAATAAAGATATACTATATAAATGTATAATTTCAAAAAAAAAAAAATTAAATTGATTCATCTCAACATGTGTCTGTCGAGTGTATGTATATGTGGTTCTTAAATAGAGATTTGTACCTTTCTTTCATTCTAGAGAATTTAGGAATCGATACAGAAGGACTCTCTTTCCCTTTTGCTTGACTCTTCCTTGATCCAAATTTTTTTGTTTTTTATTTTTTTAGTATAGAATTATATATATATATATATATATATATATATATATATATATTAATTTGGTTTAATTTTTTTTTAAACACCGACCTGAATCTGTAGCATATATTAATTTTCTTTTGTGACCCAACTTTTTCCATAATGATGTCAAATCATATTAGACTGTTAAATCTTTTTTGACAAAAGACTAATTATTCATAATGGGAAACTTTATTTTTATGGTCAAATGAAATCCTAGTGTGTAAATCATAATGATTATCAAGATTCTTACGTTTGACTGATGTATGTAGTTGTGGCTTGCATGTTGGGACTGATCTGATGACATGATTTTGTTTAATTTGCAATCCCATTGTCTCCTTTCTTGTCACACCTACTTCTTTGACCTTTGTATCAAATACTTTATAATAAAATAATCGTCCCAATAACAAAATTTTTGTTTTTATCTCTGCATGTGTAGAAGAGCTCTTTTTTTTTTTTTTTTTTTTTTTTAATGGAAAATTGACGTAAAGTAGTCTTTAATATTTAACTTTAGTGTAAAAATTGTCTCTAATTTTTTTTGGCACAATAGTCTTTAACATGTGTTTTGGTGCACATTTGATCTTTATTTGATGTAAAAGACAAAATTGCATATATGTTAGAGAATTCTATGCTAAAAAACACAGGTTAGGGACATTTGCGTATTGAAAGAAAAGGTTGTAGACCATTTGTCCCAATTTCTTATTTTTTAATTAAACTCATTTTTAAGTACATATTTCATAGAATCTACAACTTTTACCAATTTCTTAACTATACCCCTCACTAACTTTTTTTCAAAATCTTATAAAAATCTACTTTCAAATTCCATCAAACAAATACTAAAATGAAGACGTGAAAAACAACGGGGAATATTTTTAGGATTTTTAAGTTCAAGTGCTCAAAATCATGCTTAGGGGCGAAGTTAGAGGTGGAGTACTAAAAAAAAATTTAAACTAGATTAACATATAAAAAAAATTGTATATAAATTTATTTATGGAATTATTACACTCATTACTTATCAATTTTAAAATAATTCTAAATATAATAACTTAATAAATTTATTTTAAAAATACTACATTCCTAAAATTATATTAATTAATAAAATAATAAATTAAAATCAAATATATACTTCCACGTGAATTCCAATGTGAATTCTAAACAACTTTTACCTATATTTACTGCATGAGTTCTGGATTATTTGTACGATAAGTTCTTCATCTTTATAATACCTCCACTTCAGTCCCTGTACTTTCTCTTTCATTTCAACGTTGTCCTCTTTTATATGTAACCCAAGTCCTTCAATTTTTAGATTTTTGCAAGTTGGTTTCCATATTTATACTTTTATATCAATTTAGTCCTTTATAGTATCACTATTTAATATAAATGTTACAAATGATATTATATATCAATGTTTGATACATATGTTACAAATGATAGTTTGTATCACTAAATATGTTATTGAATATGTTATAGATTATATTATGTTATTTTATACATCACATGTTACATAATTGATATTCTGTATCACCGATGTTACGTATGTTACAAATGATGAAATCAATAGTTTTATTTGTTAAATTTAACATTGTGTTATATATCTATATCATACTGATGTTACACAGTATTAATAGTTTGTAGAGTTCAATGTGTGTATTAATACTAACTTGTTGAAGTTTAGAGTAGGTTTTACGGTTGTAACAGTTGTAACAGTTTCTGTTTAGTATTATGATTTGATACAGATGTTACAAATGATATTGTATATCACTGTTTGATACAGATGTTATAAATGATATTTTGCATAACTGAATATATTACAAATTATATTACGTTATTTTACTAAGCACATGTTACATGAATTGATATTTTATATCACTAATGTTTTACATATAGGGATCAACTTGTAAAAATTTAAAAATTGAAGGACTTGGGTTGCAAATGAAATAGGATGAAATTGAAATGAAAGAAGAAATATAGGGACTAAAGTGAAGATATTATAAAGATAAAAAATTTATCGTGCAAATAATTAAGAACTCGAGCAGCAAATTTACTTATTCAGTTACCATATATTATTTAATATAATAAATTAAAATAATAATTTTTAAAATAAGTAAAACAAAAATAATTTTTTAGAATTAATTTAGAAAAGTGGCTTATTTATGTAAAAACCTTTTATTTATTAGGAAAAATTGATACATACCAATGTTTAACTTTGCATTTTGATAAATGACAAAACTATCAAAAAATTGTAAAAATCAGGTGTTTTATTTATTTTCAACATATCATTTATCAATAATAATTAAAATAATATTGTTTGGATAATGATAAGATTTTGTAACCGACATTTGAATATGATTCAAGATAAACATGTGATATAAGTATATATTTATATTACCTCTCATCAAATTCTAACCAAAATATTTAGGATTAGTTACTATCATATTTCACAATTAAAAAATTCTTGTTCGTAGAGAGAAAAAAATTTGTTACGTTTGTGACTCAATAAAATCACTGTGACTCGAAATTGTCACATTGTGACTCAAAACTGCCACATTGTGACTCGCGTCTTTGAATGGATATTGCTGCTATCTGATGTCCATTTGCGTAGGAATGAAACAAATTTAGGTATGTGAATGAGATAATGCAATTTTTTATATTCCTATTTGTTTTGATTTCTCATTTTTATAATTTAATTATATATAGTTATCTGGTAATAGTTCGTCTTATCATGATTATGTGATATTAGTATGTGACTGATTATGTAGTGATAGTTTGTGACATGATAATGTGGTGTATGCTTGTCAAAAACTATCTTGTAATGATTTCTAACCATTGTGACCTGTTGTTATGGTTTAGTAAAATGATGATTAATTTTGTGACCCATTACATGTAGCTGGGACTTTAATTTGATGTGAAGTATTTGAATAATGCTGTTCGATTCATAGTTTGTAACGTGGTAATCTAGTGTATTTTTGTCTCTGGTTATCTTTTTATAATTTGTGATTGTTGTTACATGTGACTGTGACTTTGATTTTCATGTTAAGAATATGATGACTGCTGTTATTGTGATAGTTTGTGATCTGCTGTGTGATTTAATAATTGATTATGAATTGTGCGCCCAAAAACCTGTGACTGCGACTTTACTTTTATCTTAAGTATTTGATAACTGCTTATATAGTTAAATATTTAATGAATACTGTTTTGGTTATATGAAAAAAAACATGTTGACAAAATAATATTTAGTATGTTTACATAAGCAAAAAAAAAAAATGATTATATTAAACATATTTGAATTACACATATTGTGACAACTTTTGGAAACTTTATATTTATCACATGTGATTTTAAAAAAAAGGATTGAATGTTGTTCTTTGGATTCCAATATGTGACCGTTCAAGCCTAAATTTGAAAAAGAATTTCACAGTCATTTCGATTTTGAAACTTGCCCATGCAGATGATGAAAGAAACCCTCCAAGCGAATGATGAACGGAACTCGCCAGCGCGGATGACGATGAAGATAGGTTAATTTGTTATGTGATTAGAGTTTGGCTATGAGATGACGATGAAGATGGGTCTCTTTGTTATGTGATTAGAGTTTGACTATGAGAGGAGTTTTGAATTCTAAAATTAGTTTTTCTCAACAACCGGATATCAATTCTTAATTATTAGGAAGGATAAATACAAATGTTGATATTATTTTATTTTATAATTAATTAAAATAATTAATTAATTATTTAGATTTTAATTTATTAATTAAAAAAACCTGATTCTTCCAAAAAATATATTATTAACTGATTTGTCAAAATAGAAACATAAAAGCATTATTAAACCTAATTATCTCTTATTTATTTTACATGTAAAAGACAAAAGGGCTTGAGCTATGTTGGGTTGAAGCCCAACCCAATCTCTCTATCTACACCTCTAGTCACGTTAAAACAAGAACAACAAACTTGTCTTCTTTGTAGGAAAAAGTATTTCTATTTTACGAAATTATTTTTATAAAAGAATTGGGTCTACATTTGGATCGACATAGTTTGATTTGATTTGGAGGTTTCATGTACTGTAATGAAATAAGATTGGATCAAAATTAATTCTTCAAGTTCTGCTCCATTTCTTTTTATGATTAGGGGGAAAAAAGTTAGTAAACTGAAACCTTTGTGTAAATTTTTTAATTTAATTTTCATATTTTTTGTTTTAGGAGATTAATAAGTGTTATTATTCTAAACCAAGTTGACAATCTGAATTGAGGTGAGACATCAATAACTAGTAATATTGTTTGGAAAATACTTTTTTGGGTCTTAAACAGCAGATGAAAGTTAGTTGCAGATATCGTTCTGTTGGATTAACAAAGTCTACTCAGAGACTGTGCTACCTTTCAACTCAATCTTTCTTAAATTCCTTATCTTCTGGCTCTGTAGTATCTTCTTCTCGATATCCATCGGGCCTCTATTCATGTAAATTCATATAACTTATTTCAATGGTTAATTTAAAGTATAATAATTTGAAATTTTGATTTTTTGAACTAGGACCAAAAGTCAAACTAGATCCTCAAATTGAAATGAACTGACTAGTTGAGTCCTGTTTTAATTCGATTCGAGTATTCTCATATGAAAATATCCATCCTAAGAGCATAACTAGAACAAAAAATATTGATCTAAAATTTAAAATTCAACAGAATATGAGCTGTTTGGTGGCCGGAATAATTTTATTTTTGCAAATGGTCCCTAACTTTTGTCTTTAGTGTGGAATTGGTCCCTAATGTTTATTTTTTGGCAAACAAGTCCCTAACTTATGTGTTTTGGTAGAAAATTGGTCTTTATGACAAATATGCCCTTAGTTTTAATTAGCAAAAATTGTATGTGGATTCCTAATCATTATAAAATGTGTAAATATGTCTAATATTTTTATTTTTTATAAAAAAATTAAAGAAAACTAATGAGTTTTTTTTTTTTGGAATTAACACTTTAGTAATAAACATATCAAATAAAATTATTATTTTTATTATTGAGTAATTATATTATTTAAAGAGGAAGAAATCATTGTGAGAAATCACATTTCTTCCTCTTTACTTATAAAATTTTTTCTCTCTTTACTTTAAAAATTAAGTTAAATAAATAACAAAATAACATATATAATTTTATGACATTGAACTAATCTTATTACATTTTTATTTAACATAAAAATACTAATAAAAATTAATTTACACATTATCAGTTTTATTTTTGAACGAAAATAAAACGATAAATTAAAATATGAAGAATATAGTTGGATTTCTAATATTTGTAGTTAATAAACATATAACTCAATTAAATAAAAGTATTTGAACATCAAGTTTATGACAGTTATTTTTTTATACAACAATAAAATAAAATTTTAAATTTTAAATAATATAATTACTTAATAATAAAAATAATAATTTTATTTGACATATTTATTACTAAAGTGTTAATTCTAAAAAAAAAACTCATTAGTTTTTTTTAATCTTTTATAAAAAATAAAAGTATTGGACCTATTTGCACATTTTGTAATGATTGAGAATGCACATACAATTTCTTCTAATTAAAACTAAGAGTATATTTGTCTTTTTCATCCCATAAGGATCAATTTCGCACCAAAACACATAGATTAGAGACGTGGTTGCCAAAAAAATAAACGTTAGAAACCAATTCTACACTAAATGTAAAGATTAGAAACTATTTACGCCAAAATCCTTTTTATTTGCTTTTAGGTTAGGCCACAACCCAATTTCTATACAAGAGGGTCCGCTGGACTCCATCCACATCGAATATGTGGACTTTTACAATAAATTAATTTAATATATATATATAACAAATATTGTAGCTTTAATCTTTGATAATTAACTTTGACATAATTATTAGCTTTCAGTTTAAGTATCACTTTGTTAGTTAGATAGTAATGTCATCATAGTAATGATTATGTCTTTTTATTATTATTGCTAATTAATTTTAATTAAATATATTTCAATGGTGTGAGTAATTATCTTTTAAGTAAAAATGATGTTTCTTTTTGTCCATGCTGATTATAAAGTTTAGATGTTGCTTTCATGGTTCTTTTATAGTGGATATTAATAATATGTTTGGCAGTATTAAAATTATTTTTTATATACTCATAAGCTGTGAGTCTTATGAAATATGTATATAATAAATAATAATAAATTGTAGATCGTACAAAATATGTAAATTAAAAAAAATATTTGATCAATTTAATTAATTTAAATTATAATTTAAATTTGATCAATCAAGAGCTAAAACTTTTTCCTAGTGAAATGACAGCCTACAAAATGTCATAATATTGGACCATTGTATTATTCTTTTGTAGAATTAATTCTTACTCCATGATCTATATTTTTAGGGTCCTGCTCCGAAATTGATGCTTTCTTGAATGTAATTTTAATACATTTTTGACACATTGCAATTTCACATTTTTTTTATTTGTTAAGAAAATATAATATGTCGAAATGTTAAAAATATATTTAAGAGACCATAGATTTGAACTCGGTATTTAGAATATTTGACCTATGTTTATCTTGATGTATAGCAAAATTAAATATTGACATGGTGTATATTTGGTAGTGTTGAAATTATTTTTTAAGAGCAGTGGGTTTTACAAAATGTGTGAATAATAAGTAGGTAGTAAGTTATGTTTCCTACAGAATGAGTCGATAAAAAGTATGTTTGATCAATTTGATCAATTTAAATTATAATTTAAACTTGATCAAACATGAGCCTAATAAGACCAGTTTAAAGAAGAATTGTATCGAAACCAATACAAGTAATTTAATGCACATAAGACTATGAACAAAGGTCTTCAATTACCATATACAAACATGTTTCACCTGTATAATATTGAGAGCACATTTAGAGTATGTTTGTGTATATTTATAAGTACTTATAAGTCGGCTAAACATTATTTGTATCTACACATTTCGTAAGACCTACACTTTTATCCACTTTTAATTCACACATCGTAAGATACACTGTTTATAATCTATAAAAATCTTTACCAACAATACTCTATTTTTTTGCATAATTTTTACTTCTTATGTGAAGCAGATAATGCGTGAAATAATTAATATCACAGAAACCTTATATCGTTAAATCCACTTATTACCAATCTAAAATCAAGAATCGGAGAGATATCTCGCAATTTTATTAATTTTAATAAAAAAAACAATCCCCCAAAACAAGAAACCCTAAAATCTACTAAAAAAGCGACAAAGACAGAAATAACCCTACTAAAAGGGAAATAATAACCCTATGTGGGCTATGTTCCGTGTCTCATTTGTGCATCTTATGAGTAATGGAGTTGATTTTTGACTACCACATTTAACATTTAATTTTATCTATCAAATTAAAATTACTGCTTTTTCTCATTACTGTAATTAGCTTAATAAGTACATTTAAAATTAAAATTTCTCCAAATAAGGAATATGTTAACAATAACTCACGGTTTGCAGTCGTTTTGTGCCGTTGCAAAACGTCAAATTTTTGTAGTGAATTTTGAGAATATGGACTTATTAAGCTAATTAAGAGTTTATTTGGTAGAGTTTAAAAATAGATTTTTAGTAGAATTTGAAAAAAATTGGTAAAATTCGTAGTTGACAAATTAATAACAGTTGTAGGTCCAATGAAATATGTGACTGAAAGTGAGTTTAGAAAAAAAAAAAAAACTATGTCAAACATGCTCTAATTTTATGAAGATTCAATTGGTCACCTCTTTTTCACTAATCGACAACCCTATGTATAGAGCATGGAGGCAGCGAAGAATTTCTTCCTTATTTGGAGAATTTTAGGGCAAAAAGCATAATATTTCTATCAAACGCAGGTGCAATTGTTTGTGGTTCAACTTGGAGTATTTCTATATCTGGTCTATCTTCAAATATAGTTTAAGTGTCCCTAGTTCATTAAACTTATGTTGCTTCATCTAAGTTAGGACTTTCTCAACTTGAGATTGTTCTTTTTCAGTTCCAGAATTATCTTGCAGCCTTTCTTTAGTTTTAAGGCATAACATGTCTAATTCATTAAAGACTACATCCCAGCTATTAAAAATCTTAGTTCATTTTTCACCTATAACCCATAGTCTATACCTTTTATTGATAACCCTAGTAAGACACACGTAGTTGTTTTTACATCCAATTTTCCCTATGTTTGGTGTGCATAAACTGCACACCAAACATAGGAGTAAGATAATATATAAGTCACTAAGGATCTTCATTTAGCAACAATCATCCTCCTAGCACCTTATGAAGCTATTACTACCCATAAAAGCTATCAAACTTCTTATACCACTGTCTCGAAACTTGTTTAAGGATATACACGATCATTTGAAGTCTATACACCATTTTTTCCATTTTTCTGTACTTCGTAACCTTGTGGCTACTTCATATAAATTTATTCCTTTAAATCACTATGAAGAAAGACTGTCTTTACATAAAACTGCTCTAGGTGCAAGTCTGCTTCTGCCACTAGTCCAAGTAATGTTCTGATTATAGTTAATTTTAACACATGAGAGAAAATCTCAATTTTGCCAATACCTTCTTTCTGTTGAAATCCTTTTACAACCAGCTTTGCTTTATATCGTTTGCTGCAATCATGTTCTTCTTTTATTCGGTAAACCTATTTATTTTGCAATGCCTTCTTTCCTTTTGACAACTTTGTTAGTTGCTATGTTTGATTGGTCAATAATGATTTAATCGAATCCCTCATGGCTGACTCTCACTTGATTGATTGATTAACCTGCATGACTTCACTATGGCTTTCTGGTTCACTTCTGTCAATTAGTAGAATGTAATGCAATGCTGGAGAGTATCGCTATGGAGGTCTAATTGTTCTGTTAGATATCCTAAGCACAATCACAGGGGTACTTTGATTTTCTTCTGGGGCTATATTTCTTCGATCTTCGCCACTAGTTTTCTTCGCCTCTATCATTGGAAGGTCTTGCATCGGAATCACCATATACTTTTTAACTTCAGGATTTGTACTTTTGGGGTTTGCTGCAAACTTGTCCTTGAACAAGATACCTTCATTGAAGATCACGTTTTTGCAACTAATAACCTTTTGAGTTTGATCCTCCCAGAAATGATAATTAAACTCGGTATCACCATAGCCAATAAAGAATTTTTTTTTAAATTTAGCATCCAGCTTGCTTCTATCAACAGAATCAATGAGAATATAAGAAAAAAAATACTTTCAAGAAAGAAAGATTTACTTCTTTACCGCTCCAAAACCCCTTTCGTATTTTACAATCCCAATGTACTGAAGGACCTCTGTTGATCAAATAGGCTGCAGTGCTTATAGCCTCAACCTATAACATCTTTGGCAACCCATGATGTAATCTCCTGCTCTTGGCACGCTCGTTTAAAGTTCTATTCATCCTCTTAGCCACATGACTTTGTTAAGGTATTCGTGGAATAGTCTTCTTCATCTTGATTCCATTGTTAGCACAGTACTTTTTGAAATGATTATCTATGCATTCTCTCCTATTATGTGACTGCAGGCACTTCACCTTCAAACCTGTCTTATTTTCAACCACCGTTCTCCATCTCTTGAAGGTATCAAAGACATCAGATTTATTCTTCAAAAAATAAATACATACCTTCCTACTTGAGTCAACAATTAATGTCACATAATAATTTGAATCTCCAAGGAAACTAACAGTTGAAGATCCCCATACATCTGTATAAATCAACTCTAATTTTACAGCTTTTGGCTCCCTTCCAATTTTAAAGAAGCTAACTCTTTTATGCCTGTCGAAAATACAGCCTTTACACAAATTGTGTTCAACCGATTTCAGACCTAGTAGCTTTCCTGTAGACTGAAATACTTTCATTCTCTTCTCGCTCATGTGTTCGAGACTATAGTGCCACAGATCAGAATTAACAGCGGATTCAGCAACAACAACTGTATCTCCGGGATTGGTAGTCATGTAAAGAGTTCTCCTTTTAGTTCCTCGTGCAACAACCATGCTTTCTTTGTTACTTTCCAACGACAACCACCAAAATTCACATTGCGCCCCTCATCATCAAGCTGTCCAATAGAGATCAGATTTCGCATCAATTTTGGTATGTGTCCCACCTTGTTAATTTTCCACAAAGACTCGTTTGGCATCTTCAATCTGACATCACCAATATCAATAATGTTCAAAGGTTTTCCAGCAACGAGATATACCTTTCTGTGATTTCCAGCAAAATAGTTCTCCATGTTCTCACTGTATGCAGTTGTGTGATAGGAAGCCCAGGATCCATCACCCAAGACTCGATAGAATTATCAATAGACAAGAGTGAAGCATCTTATGCCTCTTCAGTCGCAGCATTATTATTTTTTAATTCATTCTTCTTAGGTGCTCTGCAATTCCTCTTCAGGTGACCAAACTTACTACAATTCCATCATTTAGCACCCATCTATTTCTAGACTTTCTTCTGCCATTCCTCGAGTTTCTTCTATTGTTACCCTTGTTGGAATTCTTCTCAAAACCCCTATCCCTATTTTCAACATTTATGACAGAATTGGATACCAATACTTCTCCATCATCTTTCCAACGGACTTCTTTCAGCAAAAATTGTATCTCGAACATCATTAAGTTTCAATTTCGTATTCTCCATGGAATTGCTGACAGCAGCTCTTAGAGACTCCCAACTATTCGATAGTGAGGTCAAGATGATTAGGGCACGAACCTCATCCTCAAACGTAATCTCTACATGAACTAATTGATTGACAATTGTGTTGAATTTATTAAGATGCTCTATCACCGAAACACTTTCTACCATCTTCAGATTGAATATCTTATTCATCAGATGAACTTTATTGTACACTGAGGGTTCTTATACATGTCAGATAATACCTTCATCAATTCTGCAGTGGTTTTCTCCTTTTCAACCTTATGAGCCACATTTTTCGACAGTGTTAGCTGAATTACTCTCAATACCTGTCTGTCAAGAAGGTTCCAATCATCATCATTCATAGTTTCTGATTTCTCATCCAATGGCTTGTGCATCTTTTTACTGTAAAGATAATCTTCTATATGCATCTTCCAAAATACAAAATCAACACCATCAAATTTGATAATTCCAAGTGTTGAGCATCCATCATCCCTCTCAATCAGAACCTCGCTTTGATACCAGTTGTTAGGATTAGAGCAATAAATAAAGGGTAAAAAATAAAGAACACAAAGATTTATGCAGATTCGTCTCAATATGAGACAACATCCTATAATCAGCCGCTGCAATATTTTCATTATTATTAATGATGATTTTTATTTACAAGAGATCAATCCTATATATAACAACCCAATAAAAGTTTCCTAGCAATAATAAAATTCTAAGGCAATCTAATGAAGCGCTCAGCTCCACGTAGCGTAATAAATTAGGTTTTACAACTTAACACCTACTTTATTCATTATGGTCTTATTTAACATCTATGCAACCCCATTTTCCTCTAGGGTGTGCCTTACTGTTCTGCGCCTTTATATTCATTTCTCTCTAAAAATGATTCAAACTCAAGATTGCATAACTTTATGCCATTATCTATCTTCAGATTTTTAACTTTCTTGTCTGTTTGATTTTCAACCACTGTTCTAAAAAGCTCGCCTAAGCTTCGCCTAAGCTCGAAGCTCAGCCTCCACGCCTAGCCACGCATCACGCATCACTCTTGCATTGCCCTTATCTTGCTCTCGCCTAGGACTCGCCTATGCCCTAAAAGGTTGAAGTTCGTCTTTCACGCCTGGCCACACTTTACGCTTTTTAGAACATTGTTTCAACCAATTCAAGTTATGTTTTAAAATTTCTAAAGGTTTGATCTTTAGTTTTAAAAGATATATCCAAAACTTTATGCCATAATCATCAACCAAAGAAAGGAAATACTTATTTCCTCCATGTCTTGGATGTTTTCATGCCCCCAATAGGTGGTATGTAATCAGGTGGTTTATGTGAAATGTGTCTCTTTACCAAAGCTAAGCCTATAAGACTTGCCCAATATACAAGTTTCGCAAAAAGATAAGGGTGTTATTTGAACTTTACCCAAAAGGTGTTGATCATTCAAGAATTTCAAGCCCTTATACCTATGTGCGCCAGTGTTTTACGCCAAAGTTCAGTTTTATCTTCATTGACTGAGAAGAGTCTGAGCTTCACTTTGTAATTAGTACAAGACATTTTTTAAGTCCTTCCATTACTATTAATGAACCCTTAATGATTTTTAGAGTAAAATTATCATATTTAAACACGTGACCATCTTCTAGAACATCTAAACATATTATGTTTACTTTAAGATTTGGTAAATATATGACATCAAACAAATGTCTAATAATTCCATCATGAATTTTAATTACAATGTCCCTAATTCCCACAACTGTCTTTGAGTTATTGCCATCCATGTACAATCATCTAATTTCAATTCTCTTGTAGTTATAGAACCGAGTTCTAACTGGACATGTGAAATGTGCAACTTGAATCTAAAATTCATTCTTGATTTACTTCATCTTCACAAATTGTCATTACATGCAAACTATCTATTTTAGTGCCTAATACAACACTATTTTGATTTTTAGGAGCCTGGTCCACATTTATAATATTTTTTTGTTACTTTTATCTCTTTGATTTTGACAACCCTTTAGGGACTGTTCTCTTTGCGTTTCAATTTCAGTTTTGAATTTTGAATTCATTTTCAGTTTTCTATTTTGAGAGTCTATTTTAAGATTGCTGAAAACGCGTTTGGTTTATCATTTTGAAAAATTGTTTCTGAAAATAGAAAACTAGAAAACATGTTTTGTTTGAAATTTTGAGAAATTGTTTTATATTATTTTATTCATTAAATTTGATTATTCAATAAAGTAAAATAATTTAATGCTAATTTATTATCAAGTAATATATACATTTTATATTTTATCAAGTAGTATATACATTTTACAGTTGGTGAATTTTACAAAATAATTTCTGCTACAAAAATTAAATACTAACAAATAATAATAAATTGACTTGTCAAAAAATATTATAATTAATGATGTGACGTGGATTGAGAATTACATAATGTGATTGTGTGATAAGATTGCCTAAAAGAGTTGAATGGAAAGATAATTATGATTACATGCTTACATATTGATGGCAAAAATAATATATTTGGAAAATTAAAACAATAAAATGACATCTACATAATCATGTATGAGTCATTGAGTAGTCATTCCACATTAGTGTAGCAATTCGATATTTGACTTGTCTTATTTGAGCTGTTTGACCAGCATCAAATTGTATGACTTCATGATCTTGACTGGACTCCTGCACATCTTCAAATATCATTTTCTCTTATTAATATTGAGTGAAAAGACTATCCAAAGCGTGTTCTTGGCGAATGAAATTATGTTTTGTGCAACATGAAGTAGGGATTTGTCTTTGCCTACTTAGTGGATAATTGGTAATTAATTTCAAAATTGGAAATCTTGCCTTTAACACTCCAATGCAACGTTCAATAATATTTCGACACGATGAGTGTCTATAGTTGAACAACTCTTCTTTTCTACGCGGTCTTCTGCGTCCACTATAATCACGCAAATGATATCTTCGACTTCGATAAGGAGCAAGAAATCTAGGCATGTTTGGATAGCCAGAATCAACAAAGTAAAATTGATATGCAAAAGAACTATAATTTACGACTATAATACTATGAAAATATTTGACAAACCCTTTGAAGTATTCGAATATACCTTTCCGTGGCATTGAAAAGTTGTTTGATGTTCTTGTAACTGCGTCAATAAATACTCGCAAATCATTAGTAGTACCTTCCCATCCAACATACATAAATATGAATTTCATATCAAAATCACATGCCAACATCACATTTTGTGTTATATTTATTTTTCTTCCACGAAAAAATGTTTATCTCGATGCAGGTGCCCAAGCTGATACATGTGTTCTATCTATTGCACCTAGACAATCCTTAAAGTAAGGATATTTGCGCAACATGCGCTCATGTACAACATCTCGGTTTGTAGGGTGGATTATCTCTGTGCCCAATGAACAAACAGCCCGTAAAACTCGCTTAAACCATTTTGATATTGTATTGTTGGAATGCTGAAATTGATCATCAATAACACTATATCGTGTAGTGTGCCATATAATCATCAGAAACATTGCAACACCTTCCTCAACACTCACTTTTTTTTCCATCTGTCAACAACCCATTCTCTTTCAAAGTATCACAAAAATTCATAAAAACATGTTTCTGCATACGAAAAATATTATGACACACGGTCGGATGTCCATTCTAAATTTCGAGTATGTACATCTTTCTAGTAAGCAATAATGTTCTACAAGGTATCTTGTCCATAATACTTCTTTCGTTAGCAACAAAATAACTAAGAATCAATATATCTCCAACAGTCGCATCGAAATCATCTGTCCATAAAATATCATCGTCACTTAAATAATGAACCGAGCCTGAATCAATAGACATCCCTCTGCACAAATATATGCAAAACTAAGCATAAAAAGATACAACCATTTTCAAATTCCAACACATCGATTAAAAACAAACAAGCAAATCAACATATAAATATAAAACATTCCTACATTAGAAGTTCAAAATACGAACAGTCCTACATTATCATCAAGCAAATCAAAGAAGTTCTAAGATAGGTCCTCTAATAATTTCTGGCATCATCACAAATGACATCTTGAAATCTCAATCTTTAAAAGCCTTTATTGCTTTCATATAAACCTCTTGTTTAGAATGTTCAGGCATACCATATATGAATAGGGATCCGAGCTAGTGGCTTCACTATCCCCTGATTGATTAGATTATTTTCCTTGGATGCGTGCAAGCTTTTCTTTTAGGTAAAGCATTCTAAGTTCAGTTTCATCGTTCCTCATACTAATTGTTGATGACCATTGCGCCATACATGCCTCAAGTTTTCCACTTTTACTTATCTTGGGTTCTTTACGTCGGCGTTGATTAGATGTACCATCATCGCGGCGACGAGTATTTGTAACTTCATCATCATCATCATTTTCCACGTGCACATGCACTCTTCTGCTAAAAAAATCATCATCTAGTTGCCTTTCCTCGTCTGATGTTGGTGGAAGCTGAGTGGAAGCATTGCCTAAACCAAGAGTAGCTGTAGTCCCGCCAAATATCTCTCTAAGAAGTTCATAATGCTTACATCATTCCTTTCTGAATGTCCTGTACTCAGTCTTGTTTATCTACAATGAGTAATATAAGCAACATTAACACATTTCACAGCAACAAAAAAATGACATCCTTAAACGATAATGATATTCTTAAAAAATAATTGTGAAAGTATTCTTATACAATACATACCGTATAAAAATGTTGCCAAACTTCCTCTGCAGCATTAACTTGGTTGGTATTTGGATCCCATGTAACACCTGTATGTCCTAAAAGTTCAGAGAACAAGCGATGCACTTTACGTAAATGGTTCCACTTACCCTCCAATCTCTCTATCCCATAATCCGATTTTGTGACAACAACTATGTCTTTATTGATCTTGCCCCATTCGTCTTTTGTGAAAGTAGAACATTGTAAGTTTATTGATTTCACATTGTCATAAAGTATCCCGATAAAAGCGTGTTCATTCTCATCGGACCATGACATTGGTTCCTTAGTCTTACCTCTGTGACCATCCATGTTCTCTATTGAAGATAAATAATAAATATTAACAACTTAAACAAAACAGTTGTGTATATAAGTCAAATAATTACCAAGTCCAACATTACAACCTGTTGGTTGACAGGGAAGAAAAAATTGACAATAGTGGTAACACGAAGGACAAACACTTATGGATTAAACCAAGAAGATTGGCATGACTTGAAAGAAAACACCACAGAATGGACGTCCATAGGGTTTTGTTAGTAAGGCTATTTGATCTGATGGGCCGACCAAGACCAAACAAAAGAGTATGGCTCAGAAAAATTGTCTTGCCAAATAAGATTACGAATGGTTCAGATCACCAAATAATTGTCTGTATTTAATCAGCAAAGCCTACATATTATTACATAATAATTTGCAAAGAAAGTGAAAAAAATAGTACCTTGTTCAATAAATTAGCAATTAAGTAAAGAAGCAGCAGCTATATCCGAAGGGACCAAGTCTAAAACGAAAAAACAAGCTAAATCGTGAACTGTGAAAATCCAAAAATAATTATAATTCATGCAACCAAATACAATAAATTTTGTATATGGAAATTATTAAAGAAGAATTTTTTCGATTTGGATGAAAAGAGAAAATATGATATTTGGCTCAAACGGACGGGGAAGATTCTCTCTTAATACGATTGAAATTAGGGATTGCAGATTTGGGACTCTCCATTTGTTTGGTTTTAAATCTCCATTTGTTTGGTTCTCTATAGTGGTAACTCAATAATGTTGTATACTGTGTTCCATTTTGGATGTTAATAACATTTTACTTTACTATCAAAAGCATCATAAGTGCAAAATGGATAGAAGAGAAAGGATTAGTTTAATTACCTTATCAGGTGAGTGCTCGTCCTCTTCTTCAGTAGTGGTAGGTGGTTCTATAACTTGTCTTGTATTGTACTTCAAAATCATGCAAGACAAAGACTGTTCTTAAATAAAATTATCACAAGCAGTGATCCTTACTTAAAAGAAAATGCAATAATAGAACAAAAAGAAAAAAAAAACCACAATTTTAATGGTAGTAAACTCATCTTTCTAATTAACAAGGAAACAATTCTTTATCTATTTTCTTAACCGAGTAACCACAATCTCTCTCCTAAAACACATCTACTAACACTATATTGAATATGTAAAATTTGTAATAGAAGCAAACAATTTTGGGACATGCTTTTTAAGCATAAAGGTCCAAAAATGGTCTGTTTGTTTTCGACAATTATAAAGATTTTCTTTAATGCAAGTCATGGAAATGACACAATAATCCATGGGCGATGGCCAACATCATATGTTCAGATTCTAGAGCCAATCTTTTATCATCTATCTTTGATGTCCAAACTCACATTCAGATTTTCTTAGACGAGTTTTTCCGAATTATATATGATTTTTGACATCAATAAAAACTCAATCGAAAACTGGAGATGGCTGGTAGTTTGACATGCTTATAAGAAAAATCACAAACTGCCTATAAGTTCCTCGTTCAGCATAGGTGAATGCATTTCTCAATTTATATGCAAAATAAAGATTATTTTCTCGAATCTGGAGTTGTCAAAAAATTCGAACAACCGACAAAGGCATTTTCACCAAAAAAATCGGACAACCCACAAAAAATTCGGACAACCTTCTTGTTGATAATTAAAACCCAAAACTACATATAAAACAAAATGCTGAAAAGTCTTTGTTGGAAAAAAAATGAGTCCAGAAAAGCCTAGCATAATATTCTTAACTCTACAAACAGATACTAAACGAATCGCTGCAGTTGAACACTCGTCCACATAAACTCCAAAATTTGAAAATCTTTTGTCCACAAAAAATTTGGCCAACCCATAAAATACCTATATTCGAGGAGAGTGAACGCCGGAGCAGATGTCGAAGATCTGTGAGTAGATCTTGGAATGCTTGAGAGTCTCGTTTACAGACGTCTTACTTTGTTCTCCATGGGTGCGGAAGATGGAGTGGATTTCTTTTGCTGGAGATGGGGAACTGGGTGGGTTTGATTTTACAATTGGGAGAGTGTGTTTTCTGCGTTTTGGTCTTTTTTCATTGAAAACAGCCAAAACAAGAAAAAGTCATTTTTAGTTTTATTTTATACATTTAAGTTTGTTTTTAAAAATGCATTTTCGAAAATATCAAAGTAAACAAGTTTGGGTGTTTTGCAAAATTGAAAACTAAAAACAGCTTGAAAATAGCAAAGAGAACGGGTGCCTTAGATTTTCTTCTATTATTTTTAATTTGATTATTGTTTGAATCTCTTCACTATGTTTTACTTCTTATAAACATACTTTCTTCCTTAGTACATTTTCTAGACTCCTTCTCGATCTCTAGGGGCCTACTTGGGAGTTTTAGAGTACCGATTATGAGGGTTTTTTGAAGTACCAATTTTGGTGTTTATGAGGAGACTGATTTTTAGTGGTTTTAGTAGTGATTTTCAAAACAGTGTCCAACACATGCTTGATAGTTTATTATTAAGCGATTATGAAATTTTTTAAAAGAATATAATAACATATATACCAATATATTTATAAAGTTAGGTATGTGTAAACAATATGAAGTATGTAAAAACTAAAATATAAATATATATTCGTTAGCAAAAAAATTCAAAAATAATTCAATTACACATAAAAAAATTATGGTTTGGAGAGAATAAACAAAAGCTGTGTTTGTAGAGAATATGAAGAATGAAGTATGTATTTTAAGTTTATGATAGATTTAAAAATAATTATTTTGAAGAGGGTAAAATTGGAGTATAATTTGAAGAACGGCAAAAAACCACCAATTTGAAATTGAGGGAGGGAAGATGGGAGGATGGGGGGTGTCGAGAAATACACCTAGGCATGGCTCGGCTCGGCCCATAAAAGACGAGCTCGGCTCGTCTCCAATTGTAGAGCTCGTGGGCCGAACGAGCCGAACGAGCCAAGCCGATTTTTTTTTTTTTTTTTAAATTTGAAAAATAAAAAAGAAATACAATATCGAGAATCCTTTATGTTAAAAATTAAAGATTTAATACCCTCCTCTCTTTTTCTTTTTGTTTTTGTTTTTTTAAAATTTGAAAATAAAAAACAACTACCATATCGAGAATCCTTTATGTTAAAAATTAAATATTTAAAATCCTCATCATTTTTTTGGACTTGGGACCGACTACTTTAAAAGTAGGTGGAGTTAAAATTGTACACGAACAAAATGTTACGTGTACAATTTTTTATTAAAATAAGAAAACAAAATCAAATACATAAATACTAATGAAAAATAATACTTACTACGAATATGATTATTCCATATTTAAATCTTCAAGTTCTTCAGACATTATTCTGTCTACTTTGTCTTGGATTCGAAGTTCGGCATTATCCAAATTATTTAGACACAGTAAGTTTTCTAAAATGTCAGCTTTGAGTCTTGACCTGATATCAAATAAAACTCTGCCACTTGTACTAAATGCAACCTCCGATGCTACAGTTGAGACTGGAGGTTGATAAGTGCATTTTGTGCACATATTTTGACCTTTGAATTAATTATTGATGTCGTCATAGAGTTGATTTTCTACTTAATCTAGTTTATTATTATTCTATTTCAAATTTGGACTGGTTTGTGAAGAAGAAGAAGAGAAGATTGGGCGAAAAGAGCAATAAATTAGAAGATATTTCAAAAGTATGCAGACTCAAGTGCACTTAATTGAAAGTTGAAGGACCAAATTGGAGATTATGTAAAGTTGAAGGATCAAATGAGATGTTATGAAAAGATGGAGGACTAAAATGACCAAGACCTAAAGTGGAAGGACCAAATTTGATACTATGAAAAGATGGAAGACTATATTAGACGGAATGAAAATGAAGAAGACCAAACTGCAAAAACCTAGAAACTACAAAAGTCGGGCGGCGCCCATTCTTTAAAAACAAGAGCAGAGGCCAAAAGGCCTTGCCTGGGCGATTGCTCAGGAATAGCCAATCGCCCAGGCTAATTCGTCAACGTTTTTTTTAAATTTTATTTTCTTTCCTTTTTTAGTCTTAATTTTGTTAGGCAACTTTTGGCCCGTGGATTTTGTACTTTTTTGGAGATCTTTTGGGGCACAATTAGGATAGTATAAATATGAGTTATATTATGAGGAGATTTTTGGGAGCCGAACTTGGAAGAAGACGGAATAAACAAGAGAAGACAATTCTTTGGCGATCAAGAGTTCTTTTTGAAGATTTCTTCTCATTCAATCCATGGCGGGTTATATCAATTCTTGTCTTTTTAATTTCATTATGCTTTTCTAACTTTCTTTAGCCAAGGTAGATGATGAAACCTTGTTTTAGCGAAGCGATTATTTTGTTATTCGTTTAATTCAGTTTTGGAGCTTTAACGTTCATGGTTTGTTCTTATTGAATTAATTAGATAAAATCACTTTCATCTTAAATATCATGTATTCTTGATTGTTATAAATTGATTTAATTAATTCATGCTTGGTGCTTAAACATGTTCTATTAATTTTTTTTGATTTTTCGTCATTTTTAATTCAAATTGGGATACATAGAATACTTAGAAAATCTTTGATTCTTTGTTTTTTTTCAATAGAACTTGATACGAAAAACGCTTAAGTAATTTATGTTTGAAGCTTAAGGGGAGCTTATATTTGATTTTCTTCTTTTGGAATTAATTGATAAATTTTTTGGGACGACAATAGATTGAGTTCGTGTTGTCGTATGTTTTTGAGAATTAATCGATAATTGGATATTTGCTAAGTTAGACAATGGTGGATTCCGAAACCTTGGTGTTTTACACAACTTGATTCTTCAACTTAATTGTTTTAGCATATTTCATTAGTCTTTCAGTTAAACTATTTCAACAAAAAATTATTTCGACTCAACTAGCCTAGAATAATAGTTAATTAGGATTAAATTATACTTTCTCCATTGCAGTCTCTGTGGGATCGACCTCGTTACTACTTTTTTATATTCTAATAGATTCGTACACTTGCGAGTTAATTAAAATTTGACATCAAGTTTTTTTGGCCGCTTGTTGGGGGAAACGTCTGAAGGTTAATTTCATCTTAGTTAATTTTATTCTTGACTAGTTATAATTTAGGATTTTATTTATTTTATTTTATTTTATTAAAAAAATTTTTTATAGTGCATGCTTGGTCGTAGATCTCTAGAAATTAAGCTAGAACATCTGGATAGTGAAATTGAAAGAACTTTTCACCAACAAAAACGAGCCACTAATCTAGATAAAATTGAAGAGACCGAAGCAATAATCGCTATGGGTGATGAAATTGAGGAGAGACCTTTTAGAGACTATTTTAGTCAATTGGCTAATTTGAGCACCTCATGCATATAATACCCACAAGTAACTGCTAGGAATTTTGAGCTAAAACCGAGTGTACTTAATTGTCTTCCATCTTTCTATGGTTTAGATAGTGAAGAATCCTATAATCATCTCACAGATTTCTATGCTGAATGTGAGATATTTAAGTATGAGAATGTTTTCCCTGATAATGTTAAACTTCATCTGTTTCCTTTTTCTCTGAAAGATAGATCTAGATCATGGTTTAATACGTTACATGCAAATAGTATTACATATTGGGAACAAATGGTTGCTAAGTTTTTGAATAAATATTTTTCTGTTCACAAAACTAATGCTATTCGCAGGGAAATTTCAGAGTTTGTGTAGAGAGATGAAGAACCATTCTACGAAACTTGGGAGAGATTCAATGGGCTCCTTATGAAATGTCCACATCACGGTTATGAAAAATGGCACTTATGCCAATATTTTTTGGAGGGACTACTATCACATATTCAAGAGTGGTTGATGGCCACGGTGGTGGAGAGCTTATGTCTAAAAATGCTACAGAAATTTGGAGCTTCTTTCAAAAGCAAGCTGGCAATTCACAACAGCAGAGTCCATCTTCTAGAACTGAACCAAAGAAAAAAGGGATCTATGAGATTCGAAGCAATAAACCTAGCTCAGAAATCAAAGAAGTCAAATGCATGATAAAAGATATTTCCCGCAAGTTAACCACGTTGACAACCAATAGTCCTACAGAGCCAGATGCATGTACTGATCAAGTGAATGCCCTCAACATGATGAGGAACCCAATATACAATCCTTACTCCAACACATATAACCCAGGATGGAGGGACCACCCCAATTTTTCTTGGTCACAGGGTGTTCAACAGGATAATACAGTAGGTCAAACCCCTTAGCAAACCACCAGACAATTCAATCAAAATTTTTCACAGCCAAAACCATAGGATGAGGCAATTCAAAACTTGACAAAAGCTACACATGCTGCATTAGAGCGCCAGAATCACACAATTGCGAGTTTAAGAATGAAAGCACGCGCTAGCCGAACTCATGAGCACAATCCATCTCCAATACGGAAAACATGATGGGACAATCGGCCTCATCGGTCCAACAGTTGGCAACAACTATTGAGAAAGAAAAATTTTCTAGTCAGCCATTTCCTAATCCTAAAGGAGTGCAATAGGAAGAGGCTAAATCCATCATGACTTTGAGACGTGGAAAACTGTTTGACAACAAAGTGGATATCTCAAAGCAAAACTTATCTCGACCAATTTCTCCAGGTACTGTTCCAACTGATGATTCAATCCAAGAAGCTCCCAAAGATGACAATGAGCCATCTTACATTTCAAAAGCCCAATTTCCTCAGAGGCTCACAAAGGTAAAGCAAGGTGGTTCTGTCAATGATATCATGGAAATCTTCAAGTAAGTAAGTATAAATATTCCTTTACTTGATGCTATTAAGCAAGTACCTACTTATGCTAAATTCTTGAAAAATTTATGTACGACAAAGAGACAACTACATATGCGCAAAAAAGGCATTTTTAACTAAACAGGTTAGCTCTATAATTCAAAGCAACACCCCTCCAAAATTTAAAGATCCAGGTTGTCCTACTATCTCATGCATCTTAGGAAACCATAAGATTGAAAAAGCTTTGCTAGATTTAGGAGCTAGTGTTAATCTTTTTCCTTATTCTGTGTATATGCAACTTGGACTAGGCGAGTTAAAACCAACATCTGTGATTTTACAACTTGTTGATAGATCTGTGAAAATACCCCGAGGAATTGTAGAGGATGTTTTGATACACGTTGACAAGTTTTATTTTCCTATTGATTTTATTGTACTTGATACTCAACCAGTACGAGACTCTACAAAACATATTCTTGTAATTTTTGGTTGTCCTTTTCTGGCAACATCTAATGCTATTATTAATTGTAGGAATGGAGTTATGCAGCTATCCTTTGGCAATATGACAGTAGAATTGAATATTTTTAATGTCAACAAGCAACCACATGACAATGAGGATGTTGTTGATGTTGACATGATAGAAGCATTAGATGATGATTGTTTTGCTTATACTATGTGTTAAACATGTGCTTAACTCATTTGGGTTCTTATTTTGATGTTGATAGTGCTATAAAAGAAATGAATGTTTTGCTTGAATCAGCACTTATCATGGGTACAACTAAATGGAAACAGAAAATTGAGCCACTTCCAACGAGTGCCAAAGTCAAGAGATGCTAGCAAAGAAGGTCCTCCAAAGCGCTATTCAAAGTGTCGTAAAGCAACCAGACAATAAGTCAAGCTAATGACTATAAATAAGCGCTTAATAGAAGGCAACCCATTTTCCAACCCTTTTATTTACTTGCTTTATATGTAGTAGTTTTAGATAGGTTAAATAATTTATTAGTCTCTATTTTTATTTATTGTTTAATGCACTTTTTAAGCCTCACCATGTCATGCGCAGGATGTTTCACTTGTGTGAGTCGCTTGGACAATAACTAAGCAATCATTTTTTGACCAAGGGTCCCAACACTACATCTAAGTCCACTTCACCTAGACCTTCAGCTAGTCAGATTCATCTTTTCCACATCTATCTCTGGAGAGTAACTGACATTTTTCTTCATTTTATTTACTTTATTTTGTTCTTACATTGAGGACAATGTACAGTCTTTGTTTGGGGGTGGGATAAAAAGTTAGGATACTTATTTGTCTTTTGAATTTACTTATCACTCTGGCCTGTATAACTGAAATAATTTTGATTTCAAAAAAAAAAAAAAACAATTTTTAATCGTTTACTTGCCTAGTTACTGTTGAATATCCTACCGTCAATGATGATATCTGTTCAAAATCGAGCACATTTTTAGTAAAATATTTGACAACACTTGAACTCGTTCTTTTATCTGAATACTTATCCATGTTAGACTTGATTAAGGAAGCACATAGCCTCTATTGACTTATCATTTATTGAAAATATGATTTGAGTGTTTGTGTTGATATTATTGACTGAGTATCATTATGAAAAATTCCGTTCCTACATCCTTAAGCTAGTGACCAAACTGTTTTGAGAACAGTTTGAAAGTGTTAAAGTTACTACTTTTGTTACGAGAATTTTTATGGTTTGGGTTTTCTAGATCTCATGTTTGGTTGAATAGGTTATGATCAAGGAATCTAGACTGAGCACTACTCATTGTTGATATAATAAAATAAAATATCTGACTTGCGAGCAATTAAGCATGTTAGGGTATCTTAAAATCTGGTGCCCTATGGTCATCTGACTTGGGAGTCATCGGCCCAAAGCTCGCTACATGAGTCATATATATATAAAAAAAAGAAAAAAAATTGAAAAAAAATAAATCATATATATTTACATCTTCACTTCTCTATTAACATGTGGGACTCGTACAATTAAGTCTGTTAGGGTATTTTAAAACTTAGTGCCCTATAGTCATCAGACTTGGGAGTCATCGGTCTAAAGCTTGCTACAAGGGTCACATAGAAAGCTAGTGTAAGAGAAGTATTGCACACGATGTAAGACTGTTAACATGAGTAGAATAAATAAAGAGAAGTAGAAGTGCTTGGTAAGGATTCCTAGGTTAGAACTTCAGAGATTGAAGATGAGAATTCAGAAATCACTCACCATCCTAATTCTAAGAATGAAAGTTCTGATTTTTACCACTTTATTTGAAAAAAAAAAAGCATTGTGATGATCAATAGGAACCAATTTCGCTAGAACACCTCATTATTAGAGAGAAAAGCATTAGAAGTGTGATAATTTACGAGAGGGGTAAGGAAAAAATAACTACAAAGGGTTTGGAATTGTAAAAATATAAACCACACAATATTGGTCGTGGTCTAATACATGTATAAGTTCAATTTTTGGCTATTCACACACTCACAAAAGGTCGAGCATCGGATAAGTAAAAAATTTTGTGTTGTTGTTTAATATCCTTCTAAAAGTGTTGTTTTATTTTCGAACTTGAGGCATATGGTAAGAAATTTAACATTGACTAATTTCCTGTTGATTCTATTAGCTTAATTTAAATTTAAATTTTTGTTTTGTTTTTGTTCGAGGACGAACAAATGTTTAGTTTAGGGGTGTTTGATAAGTGCGTTTTGTGTACTTATTTTGGCCTTTGAATTAATCATTTATGCCGCTATAGAGTTGATTTTCTACTTAATCTAGTTTATTATTATTCTATTTCAGATTTGGACTGGTTTGTAAAGAAGTAGAGAAGATTGGACGAAAAGAGCAATAAATTAGAAGATATTTCAAAAGTATGCAGACACAAGTGCACTCAATTGAAAGTTGAAGGACCAAATTGGAGATTATATAAAGTTGAAGGACCAAATGAGATGTTATGAAAAGATGGAGGACTAAAATGACCAAGGCCTAAAGTGAAATGACCAAATTTGATGCTATGAAAAGATGGAGGACTATATCAGATGGAATGAAAAGGAAGAAGACCAAGCTGCAAAAACCTAGAAACTACAAGCTGGGTAGGCGCCCAGCTGCTGAAAATAAGAGCAGAGGCCAAAAGGCCTTGCTTGGACGATCGCCTAGGCTAATTCGTCAACGTTTTTTTTAAATTTTATTTTCTTTCCTTTTTTAGTCCTAATTTCGTTAGGCAACTTTTGGCCCACAGATTTTGTACTTTTTTGGAGATCTTTTGGGGCACAATTAGGGTAGTATAAATATGAGTTATATTCTCATATCATAGGAGATTTTTGGGAGCCGAACTTGGAAGAAGATGGAAGAAACAAGAGAAGACAATTCCTTGGTGATCAAGAGTTCTTTTTGAAGATTTCTTCTCATTCAATCCATGACGGGTTCTATCAATTCTTGTCTTTTTAATTTCATTATGCTCTTCTAACTTTCTTTAGCCAAGGTAGATGATGAAACCTTGTTTTAGCAAAGCGATTATTTTGTTATTCGTTTAATTTAGTTTTGGAGCTTTAACGTTCATGGTTTATTCTTATTGAATTAATTAGATAAAATTTCTTTCATTTTAAATATCATGTATTCTTGATTGTTAGAAATTGATTTAATTAATTCATGCTTGGTGCTTAAACATGTTCTATTAATTTCTTTCGATTTTTCGTCATCTTTAATTCAAATTGGGATACATAGAATGCTTAGAAAATCTTTAATTCTTTGTTTTCTTTCAATAGAACTTGATACGAAAAACGCTTAAGTAATTTATGTTTGAAGCTTAAGGAGAGCCTATATTTGATTTTCTTCTTTTGGAATTAATTGATAATTCTTTCGGGACGACAATAGATTGAGTTCGTGTTGTCGTATGTTTTTGAGAATTAATCGATAACTGGATAATTGCTAAGTTAGACAATGGTGGATTCCGAAACCTTGGTGTTTTACACAACTTGATTCTTCAACTTAATTGTTTTAGCATATTTCATTAGTTTTTCAGTTAAACTATTTCAACCAAAAATTATTTCGACTCAACTAGCATAGAATAATAGTTAATTAGGATTAAATTATACTTTCTCCATTGCAGTCTCTTTGGGATCGACCTCGTTACTACTTTTCTATATTTCAATAGATTCATATTAATTAAAATTTGACATTAGAGGGGTTAGTAGATCACGTGCTATTTTTGAAAGAATTGGATAACTACGTTGATGTTGTCTCCACCATCGTAGTATATCAAAGTTTTCTCTCTCTTCGTCATCTAACATAATAAGCACATCATGTGCAAAATACCTAACTAACTCTACAGGTGTATCATTAGAACGGAGAAGGGGAGAACTAGAAGAAGAACCAACTATTTGTTGACCTTAAGGTCCTGGACCACTCCTATGTGTACTGACGTAACTCCATAAGTCAATGTCATCAGTTGATGACGAAGTATATGTTGGATTAGGGGGTCGTACAATGTTCGTACCCAACTTTTCAGCATAGACCTCATACATAGATCATAAAGTTTGTTCTAAATTAGCACAAATGACTGAATTTTCATAAGTTAATTTATCAGAAATTACCATTATTGTTACTTTCGTATCCTCTAAGTTAAGTCGATGATCCATGATACATGCTAATGGAAATAACATAGGCAATTGTTTTCAATATTTTCTAAATTTAGCTTCCATAACATGTATAATACTAGTAAAAAGAGCAAAATTCTTATACCTATTAAAATTGTTAGCAATATAATAGAAATGATTTAAAATAAGTAGAGTAGTTGGGTAATACATACCAGAACATGCAGTTGTTGCGTCGTAAAAAACTTTTAAAATTTTTTTAACATGACCACATATTTCTTAATCATATATTTCTAAATCATATTATGAGCCGTGTGAGTGTTGGCCATTATAATAGATAGTAATACAATCTTCATAACCTTCACACGATTCAAGCTTAAGATATGTTGAATTCCATCTATCAGCAACATCAGTTGCAAAAATTTTTGATTGCAGTCCATTTTCTGTACATAGAATAACAAAAATTTGTTTTCTTGATGGTGATACCGAAATATAATTAATAGCATATCTAACTTTTTTTAATTGAGGTTGTATAAATTTTAATCCATCTTGTACAATTAAATTAAACACATGACATATACAACGAATATGAAATAAAATACTATCAAAATCTGGACTACAATGTTACATTAATTTTTCAATTACTATATTATTTGGACTTGCATTATCAAATGTAAAATTACGAGCCTTAGAATCACATTTAAATTCATTTAACACACCTAATAAAACTTGATAAATATTATTTCCATTATGAGGATAGTCTAATTGTTTAAATGCTATTACTTTTTTATGCATTATTCAATTATTATCAATATAGTGTGCAGTTGCAACTATGTATCTTTTTTTGTTACAACCTGTCCATAAGTCTGGTGTAAAAGATACAACACCGTTATAATTATTAATATAATTAATTATAGCTTCTTTCTTTGTATTATATCTAATAATAGTATCTTTACGAAGTGTATTTCTAGAAATACTAACGTACCTTGATTGTAGATATTTTTGGACGAATGACGTCCAATGAGGATTGTCTACCAAGCATAGTAGAAACTCAACATTTGCTATCAATTCTGGATGTCCTTTGTGGCGCATGAGTTCTTGTGAGTATATCCAGTTGTTGAGAGTGAGACTACTGGACCTGGCTCCCACAGATCTAAACTGGAGTTTTGCCTGATTTGTATCCAAACCTCCATGTTTGTATTGACACTTTTTGTAATGTCTGTTTAGATGGGTCGTGCCTATCTCTTTGTGCCAAGCAAATTTATCCTGATAGTGTTTACATTGTACTTTGAACTTAGCGACTCCGTTCGCTAGTTTACCAGTCGGCACCAACTCAAAATGCTGCTAGTACTTCGCCTTTTGTTTGGTGGCTTTTCGTTTAGTACTAGAGCCGATTGTAGTTTGTGTATCGGCATCTTCTTGAGAGTCTTCCAAATCAATTGGATCAGTGCTACCACCAAACTGATTAAGAATATCTTCTGGAATTCGAATATCATTAAGACCACTGAAATCATCATCACTTCGATTGTATGGCATTCGGAATAATATAATAAAGAGAATATGAGAAAATGAAGATGTAGTAGAAACTAGAAATGTAGAGAATTAGTAGAAGTAGAAAATTACAACTTAAAATTATAGAGTAATATCTAGATAATGAGATACTAGATACTAATTAGAACACTAATATTGAGAGAACGTAATTTGAGAATTGTTAATGGATTGAGACTTTGAGTATATAATTGAATGAGGGATGAGAGATTGAAGTGTGAAAAAATGAGTTTAGAATAGGGGTATTTATAGAAAAATAATGAAAGTAAAAAACCAAAATAAAATAAAATAAAATAAAAATGCTGTGACCGTTGGCGAGCCACGAGGCTCGTCGTCAATTTGGCTCGTGGTAATGAGCCAGTTCGTTTTTTGGCCGAGCCAAGTGAGCTCGGTCCTATCTTTTTTTTGAGCTCGGCCCTAGCTCGTGCTCGTCTCTCGACGAGCTCGAGCTAGGCCGAGCTTTTACGAGCCGAGTCGACGAGTCGAAGAGCTTTTTTGCCCCACCTAAATACACCTCATATTACATTATGCCGTTATTAGGTAGTTTTTAAACTACCCAAAACTGGTACCCTAAAAAACTAACAAGCATCGATTTTTTCAACTCATCATAAAAGGTGCCATCTAAAACCGGTGGAAAAAACTCCCAAGCAGACCTTGAGTCTCTAGACCTTAGGGCATCAATAACAATGACCTATGTTAAAGTATCTCTAGCATATTTTATGGTTTTTTTGACATCCGCATAAGACTCATGTACTTTAAGAGGATTAATGCAGGATCTTCATCTAGAAACTTCTTATCATTATGAGCTAGACTCTTTATTACGATACTACAATCACTTAAGTTTAACTCTAGGCTTTACTTGTGTATATCTTGAAGCTAAATAGCTGATCTGACCACAATTACTCAGAATATAAAATCCCTTACTTTAGATCTATCACATTGGATCAGATCAGAACAACAATTAATGTAGAATCCTCGTAAGAGGCTTTGATACCAATTTGTTGGCATTTTAACCTGAAAATATGTCAAGATATTATAGAGAAATTACACAAACAACTTAAGAAACAATAGAACTAACAACACTTGATGATCACCTGCTACAAATCGAGCTACAAAGACAGTTGGCTCAGATTTTAGCACATGAATCACTACACAACCCAATAGAACGACAACAAGTTTCTCCAAAAAATTTAGCAAGAGACCTCAAAGAACCTATCTCGAATTAGAAAACCTAACCTAAGAACAAAAACACTATTCACCAAAGTTTCTCGAAAACGTAGCCCAAGTTAAGACCAAAGCATCACTTTATAACATATTGGATTGTGATTCTTAGCAAGTAAAACTCAAAATCACAAAAAGGATTCTAAGAGATGAAGGAATATGAAGAGAGTTTGAGATGAAGGATGAGAGAGAGAGAGAGAGTGCAACCGAAGTGAGGCATCTGAGAGACCCAATGAGTCCACTTAACATACTTGGACGAATCTCATCCATTGATTCAAATCAATGATTGAGATTAGACATGAACTAGCACAATCTATGACTCATATCATTGTCCAATCAAATCGTGTGACGTAGCCTCCATCGAGTCTCAATCATAATCAACCTCAATTTACCATTTTAACCATTGGTAAAAATGTGTTAGTGAAACACATTTTCACAATAGTAATTTTAACATTGAGCTTGGATATAATGAGTGATGAATTTATCGTGTAATGAGCTAATCTCGACAACGTTTAATCGAGCAAAACACAAGTCGACCTTATCTCGATACACTTCAACAAATGACATAATAGTCATTACTTATCGACCTGAGATCAAATCAAACTTATAAATTGATGATTGCTCACATATCTTCAAAAATAATTTTTCTTCTAATAACGCTACAAGAAATATCTACAACAACGAAGACAAATAGCGGTGACTTTTAAGTCGTCGCTATAGGATAAAAGATATATCGACGACATACTCGCGTCGTTGCTATAGTATAGGGAGAGATATAGCAACGACAATTGTCGTTGCTATAAATTAATTGTCTTTGTTATTGTTTTGGAAGATGGCAGGAAGTTTTGCCGCTTAATTTTTTATCTATAGTGACGACATTGTCGTCTCTATGGGTGAGATTTTAATTTTTAAACTGGAGTGTGGAATTTGACATTCTACTAATAATTTATTTTTTACTATTTAAGTAAGTTTTGAAAATATATTTAATATATATTAGAAAAACAAATATAATAAAAAAGATTCATTTGTGTCCAATAGTTGGGTTGCAACTTCACAACTCTTATGTCAAGAGTTCGAAGCACATCTCAAACATTCTAAAATAAAAATACCAAACATAGCTTTGTGGGCTAGGTTGGCCTTTTGGTGGGTTGGGGTTCAAACCAATAGTTGATGGGTGGGGTCAGGGGTCCAGGTATATGAAACTATTTTTCTTTAATTAAAATTTTTTTGACGCCTATAGAGACGACAGTGTCGTCGCAAAAAACCTATACCTATAGCAACGACTGTAACACTATAAGGACGACTTTTTGATCTATAGAGACGACAAAATTCGTTGCTATAGACAATATTTCTTGTAGTGTAATCAATCATAAATGAGCTCTTAGTGCTGATGTTTACTCTATTTTAGTCGGTTCGATTAGCTTTTCGAACCTATGTGGGAGGGTGTTAGATGAAATTACACGATGTTAGACTTTGTTGATGAAGTTACTCGATTAACTCTTCGATCCTACGTAGGATGGTGTTAGACTTTGTTGATGAAGTTATGTAAAACGAAATTGAATTCTTTTGACAAATAAAGAATGCTGCATAATTAAGTAACATGCTTTTTGTTTAATTTGCAAGTGTTTGATCTTTCACAATGTTGAGGGTTTTTTCCCCCTATCAGTTTCTTTCTTTCACAAAGCCCAGATTTCAGGGGAAAATTTTTTCATCATCACGATTACCAAAAACTAAGAAAATAAAAGAAAAAACCTTTTGATTGTATCTCAATATATATGCATAAGTATAAGTTATAAATTAATAAATATAAATTTTAATTATTCATTTATCTTTGAGGGGGATAAATGACCAAATTGCATTACCCATGTGACAAACTAGATACTCAAAAAGTGAAAAAAAAAAAAAAAGAAAAAACAAAGTGAGTAAATAAGCATAGTAAATTGGTAAAAACGTTACCCCTCTTCGAAATCTGAAGAAAAATCAAGACCATGCTCAAATTCAATATATTACTAATGGGGGAGAGATAAAATAATGATTTTATTTTCAAAAAAATATGTTTTTAACAAAAAAAAAAAGGAAGAATTTTCAATTTTTTTTGACAAATAAAGATTTCTGTATAATTAAGTTATGCAACAGCCTTCAAAAAAAAAAAAAAGAGAGAGAGAGAGAGAGGTATGTAACATGTTTTTTTGTGTTTGCATATGTGGTCTTCTTTCACAATGTTGTGGGTCATTTCCTATCATTTTCTCTTGTCAATTTTCACCAAAATAAAGAGTGAGATAATATCAGCCAATAAAAAATATTATTATTTAAAGGGAGATAATATCACCAAGGGTAAGGTTAAGATGGTATATATAGACAAAAGTCATCATATTACCTGACTTGGCTTGATGTATTACTATGAACCCTAGCTTGAATTCTATTGGTTAGCATTTATTGACAGTTCAAAAGATTCTTGTAAGATATTGACCATTCAAAGGAAGACCAAATAAGGCTACACATATCATATTGAATTCTTGATTACTGCCACGCCCATATGAGGCTACATATGTGAACCAGCTAAGGACTTAATACTACTATATAATATTATAATTTAGAATAGACAAAATTTTAAAGATTTGTTTGCACGGTCGATTTTACTAAAAAAGTTATTATTGTCTTTCGATTCGATTGCTTCAGGTCTCAAGTCATGCAAATGACCTAAAACCATCACTATTTGGTATGAGAAGTAAGATTTGGATTAATCCTCCTATACTCAAGACAAATTTAGGTAATTCAAAGTTGAAGGCTGGTGTAAATTACCCTTTTGTTCATTTTACTACAGTGCCTTAGGTTTTGATAATAGAAATTGTTTCATCTCCTTTAGTAGGTCAACATGGACAGCTTTGATCTATCCTTTAACAATCACATCACTCACATGGGTTAATTTCTATTTATTATTCTCGCAACTTAAAACTTTTGCCATAAAAAATCTGTCAACGACTATTTTTCAACGAAACGATCATATAACAACTTTTTACTACACAAATGACTTTATCTAAAGATTAGGGTAGTTTCAACTGCTAAACATATTTGAATATTTGGTGAGTAATTAAGGTAGTAAAAGCCACTGTTATAAAGCCTAATACTCCATTTAGTCTTTATTGTTTTCATGTCAAATATTGGTTGGTTAGATGAACGTACTATAGTTGAAGTTAGTTGTACTTAGAGTAGCAAATGTTTATTATAAAGTCTAAAACTGGTGAAGAATTTGAATCTAAAGAAATCAAGAAAACAAGAAAGCAACAAAAGACAGATAGATCAGTAAAGTAAAACTACTTTGTTTATATTTGTAATAAAGAAATAAAAAGAAACAGAAAGTAAGAAAAGATAAAAGTGATTAAAATTATATTTGGTAATGGGCTTTATCTTTTTCTACTTTTGTTTAATTAATCTAAAGATAAAGCAGAGAGTTGATGAGGAATCCAGGTCGAAACACTTCCAGACAAAGGAGCTTCAGAAGAGAAAAGCAACCTTTGCTTTACCCTCCCACCCCACCCTACCCCTTCCCCCGCCTCACCCCCCCCACCACCACCACCTCCATCTTTCTGCTACTCACGTCTATATTTAGTGGCACCCTTGGATACAAGTTCAAACCCACCAACATAATTCTTTGGGTTGAGCCACTAGTTTATCTGTTTTGTGCCATTTTTCTAAAGGGTTTGGGGTTTCTTTTTCAAAAGGATTAAAGGTAATAGGGTTTTGAATTTGATCCTCCAAATTATCTTCTTCGTTCTTGAATCTTCATATATGTGTGTATATGTGTATATATATATACACCAAGCAAAACCCTATTAATTTCTCTCTATACCACCTTCACTTCTTCCTTTCTTCCTCTATACATGAAGCTGCTATTTCATGGGGTAAAAAATTGCATTTTCACATGTACAACACTAACTAGGTTTTCATATCTATACTGTGAATGTCCATGTATACGTATATGCCTGGCTCCCTGTATGCCATTTGCAGAGCCCACCGAAGAACCGATGGCCCTCCGTGGATGGCGTATGAGGAGCCAAGCATATTCACATATCGTATACGCATCACAAACAACACGAAAATTGTCCCTTTTTTTCATGGAGATTTACCCATCAGAAGAACAAAAGGATCATATATCCCTTTTCTACTCAATCCAGAGTCCACCCGTTGACAAACGACTTCTATCTACAGGTGCTATCATTCATCGAATTGTCACGATTCATTTCTCACACACAATTAGGTTAGGCAGGCAGACCAGACGTAACTAACAAACTTATTTATTATGCATAGATAATAATCGGTGAGCGCGTGCTAACTCTAGCCCCTTCTTTTTCTCTTATTTGTCACAATTATATGTCTTTCCTACAGTCTTACTATATTTCATTGGAAGATGACTAAATTTAATTAAATTGAAAAAAATTCAATCCTTTTCAAATATATGAGTTAATTAATTACTTCACCTTCTTTCCCATTTTACACAATATATAATTTATATATTATTAAATATTATACTTAGTGTAATGTTAGCTGCAGAAAATGAGAGATGTAGGAATGAAAGTGAAATATGCTTATGGGAAAATGATTCCATCAGACACAGAATTATACGACATTTTTCCATGAGACTCGTGTCAAATCACTTCACGTGGAACAAGGAGCCTGTGCAACCTGTAGAATTATATGCTCTTCATATTCCGATAAGGGTATCCATACACTGTATAAACCGACAACATGAAAGTTACAAACTTTTTAATACCCAATCAATCACTGTTGTATTAGAATATTTCTACCTATTTAATTTGCCCATTTTATTTTATTTAATTTTAATTTTATTTTTATTTTTTTACATATTGATGTAAATTGCAGAAAATATGCCAAAGGGCAATGTATATTTTATATTATTTTTGCTGACATTGTATGGATAGATGTGCATAAACATATGAATTTATATATATCTATATAGGGATAAAAGAGTGACCAGGGTGACCCTAGCCATGTGGTCACTTTCCAAGTTAATCAGTTGAGAGTGCTTAGGGGTGTAGGTTCATCTGCATAGAATTTGGGATAACAAAACATGTGTGTTTGTGTGTTTTTCTTGTATATGTATGGGCTGCGGGCAGGGCTTGAGCAACCAATGTGAGAAAGCAATATAAGTGAGCTAAAGGGGTCTTTGTGGTTGCGGCTTTTTTGTGGCTAGGGTTGTTTTTGCTGAAGAAACTCAAAGTTAAGATAATGCAAGCATTTTAGACAAGAAAATAGTTGTGCGGAGGACCACTTTGTCAATATGGGAGAGATGCAAGATAAAAACATAGTCGTGCTAGAGAATTCACCATAATTCATACATAACTCGAGTTGCTTTTGTTATGAGTTTACTAGTTGTTTCTTTTTCTTTTATTTCTAATGTACCAAAAAAGCAAAAAGAAAAGAAAAGAAATGAGACCCCCCTTCTCTCTCAATATATATATATATATATATACAGTGCCTGTGTTCATATCTTGCTGTGGTTGGTTAGTAGGGTATATTATACGGTCAATGCAGGTCAAAAAGGACAGTTGGGGTTCTGACATAAAGAAAAGGGATTGCTTTGAAGGTATCCTCAAACCATGGCAATGATTCTCAATCCCTTAATAATCTCCGTAATACATAAACACAAACCATGCACTAACCAGAACATTCCCCCTATAAATCAGCTTTGTCTAAAAAGAAGGAAAAAGAGGCATTGTGCTCAGACTGTACACTTAAAAGTAGATTCTCTTCTCTCCACACAAACCCAAACTTCAATGCCATTTTTATTCTTCTAACAAGGAGAAACAATTTTAATAAAAATGCATTGCATTTCATACTGAATAGTGTATATTTGCAGAATTTGGATTAAGCTGTGAGTGAACTGGAAATCAAGGGTTTAGTTGTAATAATATGATTACATTCGTATATATTAGTACATGTCTGCTAGTTAACATTACAGCAGATATCATGTATTTAATTTTCAGATGTTTCCAGCTGCAACTTCTCATGGGATTTCTGTATCCGACTAATTGTATGTAATCCCTCATTGCATATGAATAAAACATAGTGAAAAGCTTCAGAAAATATTCCTAATATTAGAGCTATAATGCTCAAATGAGTCATTCGATTTTTCTATAAGCTCAAACAAGCAATCATCAAATGAGCTACCGTCTTGTAGGGCATTAATTATAGATAACTTAAAAGGGAAAATTGAAAATGTGGTAAAAAAATTGAGGGATGGATTACAAATGTGTCTCCTTTTAAAAACATTTGTAAAAATGACCATTTTAGATGCAAAATGTCAAATATACTCTTTTGTAAATATTTCTACTTTTTTGTGTAGTTAAGATTCATAGTTTTTGAAAGTCGGTGCACACATCTCGAGATTAATAGATTAGCTTATGAGTCAAGATCTGCTCTCCCAATTTTATTTCCTCCTAACTGTCTCACCAATAGAAAATTTACACATCATTAAATAATTACAAGTTAATTTTAACAGCAAGCTCAAACACATTAAATAATTGTATTTATTTTATAATGTGTACATTTTTATTGGTGGGACAACCAAAGAAACACACAATTGGGATAGTGAACTCCTAGCTTATAAGAAGAGCTATCAAAGTAAATCTTGCAATCACAAAGATATATCTTATTTGCATAATATTTTTTCATGGTTAAACTATCCCTTAAGAATACAAGGCTTTAATTTAATTAGTAATTAATTTGTTGATGTTTGTTAAACTTGAATGTAAGATTGCATGTTGGAACTTGAGCTTTTGATACCTGAAGTTATTATTTGAAAGTAAGAAAATCATATGTATATATTTATTTGTACCCATGAGTTGTGCAATTCAACTTTGAAAAATCATAGATTTCTACATTTTAAGACTTTTTGCTTGTCGAAATCGACAATTATTGTTGAATTTTGAGGCTAAATTGTCAATTTATGACAAAAACATGTGCTAATATAGAAAAATAGACAATTCAGATTGGAACTAAAAAAAATTGACAGTTTGAAACTATCTTGAAATTTCACATTTAGATGTGAACTATCTCTATTTTAGATTGTTCAAATTCAAGTTGCAATACATTTGTCGATTACGTTGTATTATTATGTCGAAAAGTCGAGAATTCCTCTTCGAATAGCGTTCACTATTATGCTTATCTTGATATTTTTGTTAATGTTTATCCTTAATTTTATGATTAGATTGCATAAGTGCAATTATAAAGATGTAAACTCCTTCCATTTAATAACATCCTACATCCCAAAAGCCCCTTCCTCGAGAGAGGGTGACAAGGTAAAGCAAGGTAATTCTATCAATGACATGATGGACATCTTCAGCGGTAAGCATAAATATCCTTTACTTGATGCTATTAAGCAAGTTCGCATATGCTAAATTTTGAAAGACCTATGTACTAAAAAGAGACAATTGCATGTACGTAAAAAGGCATTCTTAATCGAACAAAGTTAGCTCGATAATCTAAAGCAACACCCCTCTAAATTTAAAGATCCAGTTGTCCTACTATCTCTGTGATCATAGAAACCATAAAGTTGAGAAGGCATTGTTAGATTTAGGAGCTAGTGTCAATCTTCTCGCTTTACTCGTGGTACATGCAACTTGGACTAAGCGAGTTAAAACCAACATCTGTTATTTTACAACTTGGTCGATAGATGCGTGAAAGTATTACCGTGGCATTGTTGAGGATGTTTTGATACGTGTTGATAAATTTTATTTTCATCGTTGATTTTATTGTACTTGATACACAACTTTGTTCGAGACTCCAGCTAAGCATATTCCCGTGATTTTTGGTAAGTCCTTTTCTACCACATCTAATCTTTGTAATTAATTGCGAGAATGGAGTCATCATGCGAGTTGTCCTTCGCAACATGACAATTGAATTGAATGTCTTCAATGTCAACAAGCAACCACATGACAACGAGGATGTTCTTGCGATGTTGACATGATAGAAGCATGGTTGATGAGTCTTGTATTTCAACTAACTTTGATGGTGCTATAGATGAGGTGAACACTTTGCTTGAGTCAACACCATCTATGGATACAATGGGAGGCGAGAAAAATTGAGCCACTTCCAAGATAAGAGAAGAAGAACATCCCATCGCTTCAACAACCATAGAAGTTAGAACTCAAAGCATTGCATTCTTGCAGGACATTAATTTTGCAAGATGTGATTCTTAGGAGTGTAAACTTTAATGGTAATTATCTCTTAGGCCTCGATGATGCACAAAAAGGTAAGTTGTTAGGTGTTTTAATCTAACATAAAGAGGCGCTAGGTTGGACCATTGCCGATCTATAATAGGTATTAATCGATATGGATGGGCATGCACCATATATTCATCTCTGAGGAAAATTCTAAGTCCACTAGAGAGATGCAACGTGGGTTAAATCCTAACATGAAAAGATGTTGTAGAGAACTCAAGTCCTTATTGGTTGTTGATGATCAGGAATTATCTATCCTATTTCGGATAGTTAAATGGGTAAGTCCTGTGCATGTTGTCCCAAAAATTGTATTATCAGAAGTTACTAATGCAAACAATGAATTGGTTCCAACTAGAGTAACTACTGAGGATGGCGTGCATGCATAGACTATAGGAAATTGAACTTAGTCACTAGAAAGGATCACTTCTCTTCCATTCATTGATCAAATGCTTGATAGACTAGCAGGCATGCTTATTATTGCTTTCAGATGGTTATTCGTGTTACAATCAAATTCCCATAGCTCCGCAGATGAAGAGAAAACTACTTTCACTTGTCCTTTGTGAACCTTTGCATATAGACTTAATGCCATTTGGTTTGTGTAATTGCCACCTTTCAAAGATGCATGCTAAGTATATTTTTCCGGCATGTTCATTTGAGAGGTTTCTTTGAGATGTGTTTATGGACATGATTTTTCTTGAGGTGTTTATGGGTGACTCGTTTGATGATTGTTTGCGCCATCTAACATTAGTTCAGAGATGTGAGGAAAAGAATTTAGTACTAAACGGGAAAATGTCACTTCATGGTGAAACAGGTATTGTTCTTGGCACATTATTTCTAAGCAATGGTATTGAGAAAGTTGATAAAGCCGAGGTTGATCTTATCTCCAATCTTCCACCTCAAAATCGGTGAAAGACGTAAGATCTTTCCTTGGGCATGCTGGTTTTATAGACGTTTCATTCAAGATTTTAGTAAAATCTCTAGACCCTTATGCAATTTACTTGTTAGGATGTACCTTTATCTTTAATGATTCATGCTTAGAAGCTTTTTGAACATCTTAAGAAAGTATTGACCATCTGCACCCGTTATTCGACCACTTGATTGGACTTTGCCTTTTGAACTTATGTGTGATGCATCCGATTATCTCAGAGGAGCAGCTTTTAGGACGCGAGATTAGATCGGTTACCTTCATTATTTACTATGCTAGTTACAACATTTTGTTTTTATCCTTAAATTACATTAAAAACAAATATATGTAACACATATACAATGACATTAAAAATAATAATAATAAACATAAATAACATACATAAGATGATCAAATTATAAGGAGTTAATATTAATGAAAAGTATCATTCTTCGAATGAGACATCCAACTCCTAGCCATGGGAAGCATTTCGATGATGGCATGCCTCTTCCTTGTTTCGTTCCCGATGGTGGTGCCCTTTTATCGTTTCTCGCTGTTTATCCCCATGGTGTCATTGAGTTGAAAATCCAAAAATGGAGATTTGTTTAAAGTTAATGGCCAACGCTTAAAACAACCTTGTTTTAATTAAGTGATTATTCCGTTATTCGTTTAATTCCTTCTTAAGAGCTTTAACGTGTATGGCTTGTTCTTGACTAAATTAATTAAATATGATTTCTTTCATCTTAAATATCATGTATTTTTGATAGTTAGATGTTGATTTAATTAATTCATGCTTGGTGATATAATATGATCTATTAATTGCTTTTGATTTTTCGTTATCTTCTATTCGAATTGGGATACATAGAATGCTTAGAACTTCTTTGATTCTTTGTTTTCTTTCAATTGAGCTTGATCTGAAAAACGCTTAAGTGGTTTATGTTTGAAGCATAAGGGAGCCTATATTTGATATTCTTCTTACGGACTTGATTGATAAATCTTTAGGGACGACAATAGATTGATTTCGGGTTGTCGTATGTGTGTTTTCTTGGGAATTAATGAATGATTGGATAATTGCTAAATTAGACAATGGTGGATTCTGAAACCTTGGTGTTTTTACACAATTTGAATTCTCAATTCATTTATTAACTTATTTCTTTAGTCTTTTAGTTAAACAATTTCAACAACAACTCTTTTGAACTCAACTAGCCTAGAATAACAGCTTAATTGGGATTAAATTACACCTTCCTCATAGCGAATCTCGTAGGATCGCATCAACAACATTTTGTTTTTATCCCTTAAATTACATTAAAAAAACAAATATATGTAACACATATACAATGACATTAAAAATAATAATAATAAACATAAATAACATACATAAGATGCAGTTAATATTAATGAAAAAGTATCATTCTTCGTCGACATCCAACTCCTAGCCTGACTGGCATGCCTCTTCCTTGTTGGAGCTAATTACAAATACTGAAAGTGGAAATGTATCTTTACATTTGTCATTAAAATTCTGCAATATGACATAGATATATCTGCGTGATTTTTCTTTCAAAGCTCCACTTCTCTGGGCTTATTTATGGAACATCCATCTGTAAAATAAAATTTCAAAATATTATCAATTGACATAACAAACGAACATAATAAAAAATCACATGAATATATTTAGTACATTTCGCAAAAATATTTTTTCTTATCATAATTGTAGATGACAAAGAGTCAACATTGAAAAATCGTAGAAGTCAACATTTGTGCAAGGAGTTGTGAAGTTCAACTTCAAAAAATCATAAAATTTTCTAATTTTTTCCAGTCAATAAATATGAGAATCGACAGATTATACAATACTAAATTGTCGATATATGACAGAAACACGTGCCGACCTTGAAAAATAGATAGTTCGAATTTGAATTATCTAAAAAATTGACAAATATGATTCAAACTGTCTACAAAATCAATTGTTAGATATGAACCATCTATTTTTTCATATTGTTTGAAAGAAAAATTGTGAATTCCTGTTGAATAGCATTTGCTATAATGCCTATCTTGATCATAAAAAATAAGTTAAAGTTTGATAGATTTAAACTGTTCAAGTTAGACAAATCAACCAAAAATCTATCCAAAAACAAGGACAATATAACTTGTATACTAATTTGAATAGAAATTACATAATTATAAGGTTATAAATAGTCTAAAAGAAAAGATTGCGTTTTAATAACACAATCAAAAGAAAATTGTATCTTTCAGGCCTCAAAAGGTGCATCAAATTTCATTTACAATGCTTGCCAACTATTCCAAGCAAAGAACTAGAAGTTGGTACAAAAGAAAGTCATGATCCGCCAATATGATCGAAACCATTACAAAAGACTTCAAAGACACATCCCACAAGTAGAGTGAACAATGTCTTTTTCTCAACTAGAGCTACTCACGATAGACCGTTTTAGCAGTAGCACTAGAAAGGTCCATGGGCTAAAAGACTTGTACCAATAGATGAAGAAAGGCATAATTGGAACCCAGGCACTAGAGGAGGTTAAGACAATATGTGATGGAAATTAACTAAGTTCAAAAACTTAAGTAAATTAAACAAGGGACTAAGACTAGATAACCTCTCCACTAAAATCCATTTATCAAAAACAAGAAATCCAGGTGCATGTATGAGGCCAGCAAAATGAGCAACACAACAAGATTACAAACATGGACCAACACCAGTTTTAACACACTCCAGCATATGTCCCAAGCAAAAAATAAAGAGGCAGAAGATGGGCCCACAGAGAAAATGTCCCAACATGCCCGTACTAACACACAAGAAAATAGAGAACCGTTACGTTTTCTCTATCTTTTTCATATGTAAAATAAGCAAGCTTATAAACTCACTCAAACATGAGAATTGAAGAGTTTCTTTTAATTATACGTGGAAGCACAAAATCTATCAAAATATAGAATAGCTAATAACGAGGTCGAACCTACAAATGTTGCTGATTAATCTAAATAATCATGATTGTAGCCTAATCTACAAGAATTTATATTTATTCAAATAATCAACACTAAATAAATGAATAAAACAATTTAAATTGGTTCTCAGTTCATTAAAATTAGAGAATATTACAGTTGATATACCTACCTAGTCAAAATGTATAAGTAGATCGCTAGATTTTATTTTGTAGCATTTGATCCTCAAAATTTCACTGGAAGGATGTAATACATTAGACTGAAAGTTTTAGCAACCTTTACTGAAAGCAGTCAAGGATATTAAGGAAGCAATGGAAAGTGTGGTTCATGCCTATAAGAAGACCTTCAACATGATCCTCGAGTATGAGAGTGTTGGAGAAAGAAGAGAGGATTGAAGAATATCTGTATATTTTGAAGTGTAAGTGTATGTAAACTGTACAAGAGGCCGTCCTTTTATAGGAGAAGGAGATGATAAGTGTAATTTATACACTACTCCTTAATGAAGAGTTTTCAAATAATTCTAATTATTTTCGAGTCGATATGTATTGAGATTTTGTTCATTTTTGAGATTGTAGGACAAAATCCCCAAACTCAAGTTATATTGGTGAAATCGACGAGTAAATGAGAAGAAATTGAGTTTTTGAAGTGAATTTCAAGAGCAAAATATTGAAAGATGAGGAAAAAGATAAAATCAATAAGTTTAAGGTGTGTTGGAATGACAATGAAGAGTTGAAGCAAATGATCAAACCCTCGAACGCCAAATAACCGAATTGAAAAACTACCTACCGAAGCATATGGAGAAATTAGAGCACAAATTTTGGTATTAAACTCTCCAAAAGGCAAATGATATATCATTAGAAATACAACTGAAATACAAGTCCAACACTTTTTACGGATATCAATTTGGAGTTTCTTAAGAAGTTATGGTCAGTCGTCGGCGGAGCAGAGCAGACGGTCCCGTGGGCAAACATTTATTTGAGTTAAAATTCTATTTTTGACTTATTTTTGGGGACTTAGGGCACGAATTCAACCCTAATTGAACCTTTATAAATAGTAGAACTCTTATAATGATTAGGGATTCGAATTTTGGAGAAAACAAGAAGGCAAAACACAAGATCTTTACACGGATTTCTTCATCCTGGCAAAATTATTGGGATTTCAAGCAAGAGAAAGTTGAGATTATTGGGCAATCCATTGAAGACATTCAAAGGGGCCAAATTAATCTTCAAAGTTCTTCTTGCAATCAAGGATTCTGGGTGATGAATTCTCCATTTATTATGTGTTTTTGTAAACCAAACATGATGGACTAACCTCTTTATGCTAAGGATGATGATGTACACCATATGTTGAAGTATTAATTTAAAGATTCTCGTTTCTAATCTTAATTTGTGTTTGTTTGATTTTTGTCATGGTTTTAACATCCGTTTGAATGATTGATCACCGTTTGAACGTGTTTGTGATTTATTTTCATTTTCGGAAGGTTCAAAATAGATTAGCTCATTATAATTTTAAATACTAAGTCCTATAAAAATTAGGAATAATTTCCTATGCTTGGTGCAATTAAATTTGATAATATTGATATTGAAAGCGATTTTGTATATTCAAATTCAAAATAGGAATATTTTGGAACGTATATGAAAATATGTTTAATTCTACTCGAAAGAAATTATTAAATAACTTAGGATTATCATTTGTCAATTTGAACATAAATTGGATTAGAACGTGGGATTTTGAGGATTGAAATAAATACTAATGGTAGAGTCAGATTCCTAGCGTAACTCCTTTACTTGAATTTTTCCAAAAACCATACTTGATTGTAGTTTAAATCATAGTCATAATATATGCAAAGTTATAATACTTCATTTGATAATTTATTGTGTGTATTTGATTTAAGCACGAATTGGTCGAAATTAAGCTAAATTCTAAATTCTCGTGGGAACGATACTCTTTTACTCAATTTTACTATTGTCAACGAACTCGTACGCTTGTGAAATTTTACCATCCAGTAGATGATCACAAAAGGTAACGCAACCCTAAACCTTAATTATAATTAAGGTTAATGGTATATACTAATATATACTGACAACAATTAAGGTAAATGCTATATATAAACTAACACCCCCTCAAACTCGAAGATAGAAGCGAAGATGCCAACTTGAGTTTGTAAATCAAATCAAGATGACCTCCAGGAGGATGGGCCATGGTGAAGATGTAAGCAAGCTGACGAGCAGAAGCAACATGAGGTAATCGAAGAGAATCTTACCTGATATGATGACGAATTATATGACAATCTATCTCAATGTATTTTATCTGCTCGTGAAAAATTCATTGTGGACAATCTGAATGGCACTAGTATTGTCACAATGAATTGAAGAACTTACATAAAAGAAAACACCCATATCTTGTAGTAATCATCTAAGCCACAAAAGTTCAGAGGTTTATCAATGCATGATATTCAACTTCTGAACAAGAGCAAGAAACAACTATCTCCTTCTTACTTGTCCAAGAGATAAGAGATGTGCCGAAAAGAAAACAATATCTAGCAGTGGAGCGACAATCAGTAGGATCACCTACCCAATTAGCATCAAAATATGCCTGAAATTCCAACAGTGAGTGGGCAGAAAAATGAATCCCATGAAACAAAGTCCCCTTCATGTGTAGTGGCCAAATATTTGTGGTCTTTTAAATTTCAAAAAAATAAATTTTAACTTTTGACGTCGTTACGAACCTCTTGGTATGTTTTGAATATTTTAGTGGCATTGATTTTTGTACGTGTTTGCCTTTTATTTTTATATGACGAACATAAAATTTCACTAATCACTAAGACTAATTTAGTTTTCTTAACTTGAATAACTTTTCTCGAATCAATTTTGGGTTAATCATGAACTAATTCTTTAAATAAAAACCAACGAAAATTTAAACATCTTCCCAGCCCATTTTTGGTCAATTTTGTTTATCTTATTTGCGGCCCAAATTCAACTATTTTGTTGACCTTAGTTTCGACACTTTTTCAACTCAATTATCCTCATGTATTTAGCCCAAAAGTTGGTCCACCTAACCGTTAAAAATACACCCCCTGAACAGCCCCTTATTTCCTGCCAAATAAACATCCAATTATCCCCTTAATCTCCGCAAGAAAGACATTCCAAATAGCCTCTTAACTCACTTGAAAACCGCCCATTTCACTCTCCATTTCCTAGCCCACTTCTCCCCTATTTTCAACACCATTTACCCACCTTCCAACTCACTTAAAATACAGCCAAACTCCCTTCATTTTCCACAAAAAACTGCTCCAGTCTGCCCTCATTTTCACCTAAAGAAACCTCCCAAACAGTCCCTAAAACTATTATGAAAACTGCCCATTTCTCTTCCATCCTTCAGCCTATTTTCTTCCCTATGATGAGCACTTTTTACCCACCATGTTACCACCTTTTTTTTAGCTAATTTAACCCCAATCAAACTGTTACCTCCTAAACCTATTGAAAAAAGCGCTAAGATTTCCTTACAAAACCTGCTGGAAACCTTCTTTTAGGTTCCATTTTCCATCAGCTATATTATCCCATGTTTCGTGCCAAAAACCGTCCATCAACTACCCATTTTCACACCTTCTAAACTACTTGAATTTCAACTGAATTACTTCTAATAAACCTGCTGAAAATCGTCCCAAATTCTCCCCTTAAACCTGTTGGGAACTGGCCTTTAAAAATTAGTTTCCATCAGTTTTCGCCCCATAAGAAGATCATCATTCTTCCAGCCCAAAAGTCCTCAAACTTGGCTCTTAAGGTAGTGATTTTCCTTTCCTTTTCAATCAACAAAAAGACTCCAAAAAGACTTCCTTTTACTTCCAGATTTTGGGCCCCCAAATCATCTCTCAAACCCATATATTTCATGCACTTTTGTCCATTTCCAGCAAGTTGTTTTCCAACACTGTTTTTCTCCCATTTTCAGCCTTTGAAGTCCATTTTTTCTCCTCAAATTTCAGGTATAAAATCACAGAAAGCATCCCCTACTTTTCTTCCCATTTTCGATCATGTAGTAGCCAACTTGGTTAACTTTTTCACCAACTAATTTCCAGCAGTTTAGGTTGGTTTTTCTCCCATCTTTCAGCCATCAATTTCTTCCTTTTCTCGGAGTTTAAATCTCATGTTATAATACTATATTTTAGGAGAACAAAAATGCAAAGGCACGAATTTATGTTGAGAAAAAATGCAGTCAATTTCTTTACTCAATTCAACTCAACAAGACCTTGATTTACAAAGTAGTTTCTTAAGCTACCTAATTTTAAGTTCCATGATTTTAAATTGAAAAACTATATGTAAATTATTATGCCATGCTTAATGATAAAGTTAGAATTTTATGATTGTGATTGAAGGTATTCACATACGTATGTTAGTAATTGAAGGTGATTACTTTTAAGTTCATGTGGTGCCAGCTGTCAATAATGTTGTTCCTATGTATATTTTAACGATTGACATGCTACATATTAATTTTGTATATTTTCTCACAGGTTAGAATAATTTACTACTGAGTGTTTCTTATAAAATACTCATTCCAAAATGATTAAATGTCTAAATTGATTTGGTTGGCATTGACGCGATGGCATAAAGTACGATCTTGAAGGAAAGACGTAGTTTGTTTATTTTATGGTTTGGCGTTAAAATAATCGAGTCCTTTATGATGTAAAAATTTAATACAATGTTGGATCTGTTATCTTTGATTATGTAGAGTACTAGAAAAAATGAATTTATAACTTTGAAATATCATAACTTTTTTTGTACTTCGTATTTTTGAGTCAAATCAATAGCTGATGATAGATTTATACGTTGTCTCATAAAATTTGGAATCACCCAAAAATATTGTCGTATAAATTTATTATGATCATTTTACCAAGCTGCATTAGTGCACCCAGAACAGTTTTCAAGTAACTTTGGCCACATATTTCACATATCAAACGACATGGTTAAGGTCTGGAATTTTAATATGTTGTAGCCTAAAGTCTCAAGTATTTATAATTCAAATTATGTAATTTTTGGAGTACGTTTAATTAGTCAAATAATTGGTTGTGACACCTAATGTTGTTTTGGTAAAACCTTAAAATTTTAGAAGATTATTTCTGTTTCCCTTGAACGCTTGTGAGTTTCCGCAGTAGTTAATTTTTTTAAAACCATTCAAGAAAATGGAAAAGATTATTTGGAGTCGTTTAATGTTATTTAAATATTTTTAAGTGACCCTTCGGGGTGAGAAAATTCGGGATGTTACATAATGTACTAAAAAATCTCAAGAACAACAGCATATTAAGTTGAGCGAGGAGAATGCATAAACTGACTTACCAAGGTGGCTGTTTAAGAAATGTCAGGATGAGTCACAGTCAGGTAAATGAGACTACCAACCAATTTTCGATAGAGAGTTGTATTAACTAAAAGTTCTCTGTCGCTGGAAAGAAGCTTCACATTTGTCTCCAAAGGACTATTACAATCTTATTATCAGTCAGTCCATAACGAGATAAGAGCTTAAATGCATACTTAGCTTCGAAAAGATAATATCCATATGAGCAAGATGATACATTAAGACCCAAGAAATAACTGAGAGGACCCAAATCATTCATCTCAAATTGATGACTAAGAAACTAATGAAGTACTTGTATAACCCGTAATAACCATGTTGTCAACATAAAGTAAGAGAATGACAATACCAGCCTCAGACTGACAGATAAACAAAGTAGAATTATATGCATTGGGAGTGAAGCCTTGCTGAGCCAACAATAAACTAAACTTTGAAAACCAAGCTCAAAGAGACTACTTGAGACCGTAAAGTGCCTTTCGAAGGTGGCAAACCTTCTGAGACGGGTGCTCAAATCCTGGAGGAGGTTTGAGATAGACTTCTTCATCTAGATCACCATTAAGAAATGTATTCTTCACATCCATTTGAAATAGGCTCCACTGCTGAATGCTACAACGGCAAGTAAAGATCTAAAAGAAGTAAAGCGTGCAACAGGTGCAAAGGTCTCCTCATAGTCAATACCATATACCTGGGTAAATCTCCGTGACACAAGACAAGCTTTGTATCATTCCACTAACCCATCAGCTCGTGTCCTAATCTTGTACACCCACTTGCATCCTACTTACAGACTTACTAGGAGGAAAATTAATCAAGTCCCATATAAGAGTTTTGAGGAGGGCCTGAATTTCATCAGACATAGCTTTTTGCCAAACAGGGTTAGAATTGATGAGACATGGAAACATGAGGGAGCAGTCGAAGTCCAACTGTGATGCCATCAACAATAAAGTAGAAAATATGGTTTTCCAAGTCAATCTCGTGTCCCCTCGCTAGATGATACAAGAGATGAGCCCAAAATTCATTGAAATCTATGCAGTGGGACGTGGGGTCGATGTCATGACATATAAAAATGTGGTAGACTCACAGTCTATCTGTCAGCTGTTTGTATAAGAATTTGGGTCCCTCGATAGGCCATGCATCTTTTTTTCTATATAAAAACTGAGCCAGCCACTAGTGCTATATCTTGCTCGTCTGGTATATGCTCAATGTCGTTGTTGTTCAGCCTATAGTATCTTTCTATCACTGCAGGGCTGAATTTAATCCACTTTCCTCGGACCCATGTTTTATACCTCTAGTATGCCCCTGGTTCCTCGATTGCGTGATTGAAATTTGCAAAAAATTCTTTGACCAACAATGGGTAGGCCAAATGAGGTGTACCTACTACCTTCTGCCAACCACAAGATTCAATTAGGTTCACCAATTAGGAGTTTGGAAAGTCTATCAGAATTACCTCCCTCTCGGACCACACTTTCTTTTTCTTGAGCCATTTGTTGTATGTGTTTTCTTCTTCAGTGCTAAGAAATCTTTGGACACCCCCATCAACAATATTTTCTTCTACTTGTTGGCGTCAAGTAGATATTGAACCTATTTTCTCTTTTCTCTTTTTTCTTTTTTGTTGGTGGTTCCTTTCTTTTTGGCGGCATTGTACCTAGAAGTTGTGATTTGTGACTTAATAGGGATACATAGAGTTTGGAAGAGTTTACAATGTGTGAATTGATAGAGTGGGTTGATCTTTATGCAAGAGAAGACGTGCGCAAGTGGTAGTTTTTCTTCTTCATTTTATAAAAAAGTGATAGGGACGATCACTTGTAGTAAAAAAATTTTTTTTTGTAAGTGCTGGGATTTAATTAACCCCAGCAAAGGCCTGGATGATCGCTTCGAGTAAACCTGGGCGATCACCAGAGTTAAACAATTGGGCGATCACCCAGTTAACAGAAACAAAACAAAAAAAAGTTATTATTATTTTATTTTTTATTTTAAAATTAAATTCGTGGGCGATCGCCTATGTATCTGCCCAATAATATACGGGCGATCACCCGAGTTGAACTACTGGGCGATTGCCCAGTTTACCATACTAATTTTTATTATTTTTGCAAATCTCGTGGTGTGTGCCAAGGTGACTATTTAAACATGCCTAAGCTCACATTCGTGCTAGGGATCCTATGATGAACATAAAAATCAAAAAAGCAATAAAAACTACTTGAAAGTCAAAATGTAGTAAAAAATGTGTCTAAAATCTAATGCAAACCCTATAACTACATGAAATGCAAATAACTACGCTAAAGAAATAAAAAGGGATAGACAAATGGATTGCCTCCCAATAAGCGCTCGATTTATAGTTCGAATCATGAATTTTTGGATAATTACTCCGGTGTTGCAAGATGAACGGTAGACTTTTCTTTGGATAATCCCCCGCTCCAATATGGCTTCAACCACTGCCCAATGAAATTAAACTTGCCTTTATTCTCATGGATGATCTCGACAGCCCCATATGGATAGACCTTAGTGATGGTGTACGGACCTGGCCACCTTGACCTCAATTTTCTCGAGAAACGCTTGAGGCAAGAATTGTACAACAACATTTGTTGCCCAAACTCAAATTTCCTTCTCTGAATATGTTGATCATGCCAACTTTTGGTTCACTCCTTTTACAACCTTACATTTTCATAGGCGTCCAAACGAAACACCTCATTTAGTTGAAGTAGTCTCTTTTCATCCGTTGCCTCTAAATCAAAATTCAGTTTATTGATTGCCCAATATGCTCGGTGCTCTAACTCAACTGGTAAATGGCATGCTTTCTTAAAAACTAGTCGACAGGAAGACATGCCTATTAGGGTCTTCAAAGATGTTCGGTAGGCCCACAAGGCATCATCGAGTTTTTTGGATCAATCTTTTCATAAAGAATTAACCGTCAACTCGAGAATTTTCTTTAACTCCCGGTTGGAGATTTCAACTTGCCCACTAGTCTGAGGATGATAGGAGGTAGCAATACAATGTCGAACACTATATTTAGCCAACAAAGACTCAAATAGACAATTACAAAAGTGTTTATCCCCATCACTAATTATGGCTCAGGGGGTGCCATGGTAAGTGAAAATGTATTTTTTTTCAAGAAATTCACCATCACTCGAGCATCGTTAGTAGGAAATGCAATTGCTTCAACCCATTTTGAGATGTTGTCAACCGCAATAAGAATGTACTGATTGAAGAACGAGGTGAGAAATGGCCTCATGAAATCAATACCCGTACATAAAAAAGCTCCATATCAAGGATACTGTTTAGAGGCATATCATTCTTTCTTGAGATATTCTTTGTGCAATGGCATTGATAACATTTTTTCACAAAAATATAGGCATCATTGCATAGTGAATGATAGTAGAACCTGGACTATAGAATCTTTCTAACTGTATAACACCAAAGTGTCCAACATAGGCTGAGACATGGCAATGCTCGAGTATTTAAGAAATCTCTTCTACAGAAACACACACCTAATAATATGATCAGGACCAATTTGTAGAGAATAGGATCCTCCCAAAAATAGTACTTCGAGTCAAAAGAATTTTTTTTTTTTTTTTGGTGACTTGAATAACCGATGGAAATTCACGATGTCTACATACCATGGTGCTGCATCCAAGTAAAAAATTTGCTCATCTAGAAAAACTTCATTAATTTTTATAGTCTCAGTCTGCTCCCCTATGTCAAGTCGGGATTGATGGTTAGCCACTATATTTTCAATTTTTTCTTGTCTCTTACCTCCAAATCAAATTCTTACAAAAGCAATACCCATCTAATCAGCCTAAGTTTTGCATCTTTCTTTGCTATCAAATACTTCAAAGCTACATGGTCGGTATAGACTATTGCCTTTGATCTAACAAGATAGGATCGAAATTTATCAAAGGTATAGACTACAACTATGAGCTCCTTCTCATTGGTGGCATAATTGAGCTGTGCATCAGTTAATGCCTTGCTAGCGTAGTAGATCACATGAAAAATCTTATCTTTCTGTTGTCCTAATACTACTCCCACTGCATAATCACTTACATCGCACATCAATTCGAATGGTAAACTCCAATATGGTGCAATCACTACCTGTGCTTAAATTAGCTTATTCTTTAGAGTGTTGAAAGCCAATAAACACTCTCTGGAAACGACAAAAGGCAGATCTTTTACCAAAAAATTGTGTAGAGGCTTGGTGATCTTGGAGAAGTCTTTGATGAAGCGACGGTAGAACCTGGCATGTCCAAGAAAACTGTGGACACCCTTTACTGAGGTAAGTGGTGGTAATTTTTCAACAACCTGAATTTTTACTTTGTTAACTTCAATATCCTTAGTTGAAATTCGATACCCCAACACGATACCCTCTTGAACCATAAAGTAACACTTCTCTTAGTTAAATACCAGATTTTTTTCCTCACATAGCTGCAAAACTAGACTTAAATGCTCCAAGCACTCATCAAATGACAAGCCAAACACTGAGAAATCATAGATGAATACTTCTATAAATCTTTCTACCATATCAGAGAAGAAGATGACCATCATGCAATCGCTGAAAAGTAGCAAGAGTATTGCATAGACTAAACGACATCCTATGGTAAGCAAAAGTACCATAAGGACCGGTGAAAGTTGTCTTTTCCCGATCTTCATGTGCTATCTGGATATTATTATAACTGGAATATCCATCGAGGAAACAATAATGGGAGTGACATGCTAACCTCTCCAACATTTGTTCATAAATAGAAGGGGAAAATGATCCTTTTGCGTAGCCGTGTTGAGTTTGCGATAGTCAATGCAAACTCTCCATCCCATGATTGTTTTGGTTGGAATCAACTCATTTTTTTCCATTTTGAACCACTGTGATCATCCCTTTTTCAGAACAACCTAAACTAGACTGACCCATGCACTATCTGAGATCAGGTAAATAATCAATTTATCTCTCAGCTTCAGTACTTCTACTCTAACAACTTCCTTCATATTCAGATTCAGCCTTCTTTGATAGTCTACACTTGGTCAAAAGTTATCCTTTGTAAGGATTTTATGCATGTAAATTGTCGGACTGATTCATCTGATGGACACCCAATAGCTATTTAATGTGCTCTGAGTACCTAGAGCAATTTTTGTTTTTCAAGCTCATTGACATAATTTTTAATAATCACAGGCAGTGTGGAAGATTGCCCCAAGTAAGCATACCTGAGATGAGATGGTAATTGCTTGAGCTCTAATTTAGAAGGCTGCTCAATAGATGGAAAATGGCTTTGTTAGGACCCATGCCCAATTCCTCAAAGTATGATCTGTGCCTATATGGAGGATTTGCTTCAAGATACTTTGCACATGTCTCAATCTCACTAGAATTTGTGTGAGTGGATTGAGAATGCACAATACGAGCCTCCAATGGATCTAATAGATTATTCAGTTGAAAAGCATCATAAACTGCAGTGTCAATCACATCAATTTTAAAGCAGCTATCTAACTCGATTGGGTATTTTAAGGCCTTGAATACATCAAAAGTGACATGCTCTTCACTAAATCTCAGAATTTTTAGCCTAGCCCAAACCTAGTTTCTTGAAAATAGAAAGTGACATCAAGTTAATACTTTCACCTAAATCACATACAGCTTTTTCAAAATAATAATCTCCAATGGCGCAAGGTATTGTAAAACTACATAGATCTTTTAGTTTAGGATGTAACTTATTTTGTAAAATAGAACTACACTCGTTTGTCAACATCACTGTCTCATGTTCCTCCAGCTTATATTTATTTGACCGAATGTCTTTCGTGAACTTCACATAATTGGGCACCTAAGCAAATGCGTCTGCAAAAGAGATGTTGATATGTAGCTTCTTGAAGATCTCAAAGAATTTTGCGAAGTGTTTGTCCAACTTGTGCTTTGTAGTATCTAAGAAAATAGGATTGAAGGCTCATATGGTTTGATAGGAGTAGTTGTCTTAACCTATGGTGTACTTGAACTCTCTTTAATAGATATATCTACTGTCTACTCATCTCGATCCACGTACTTCTCATCAGTGAACAGTTGTACCTTTAAGTGCAACTGGTCTCTAAACATGAATCTCTGGTAATTGAACCCCACTTCGAATAGTAATAGATCTAAAATGTTCCTTGGAATTCATCTGTGTTGGTTGGCAAAGTACCAGGTGCTCTGCCTGATATAGCGACTGCCATCTGACCTATCCGTGTTTCCAAATTCTTTATTGATGCGTTGTGATTTTGAAAAGTAGTCTCTGTCTTTCTCATGAACTGATTATTTGCTTTCATGTGCTGCTCAGTTTTTTCTATAAATTTACCAAACATATCTTCTAGTGAGACTCTCTTTTCTGGCTGTTGAAATTGAGGACCCTGATGGTCTGATATTATTCTAATTATCCTTTCAAGAAAAATTTGGATGATTTTTTCAACCTGGATTAAATGTGTTAGAGAATGGGTTATTTTGTTGGCACTAACCAGAATATACTCGACTTGCTTGGGCTGCTGTAATAAAATAGCTGTGACTAGCCCCCGCATTCTTCACAAGTTGGTTTCTTTACTTGCACTACATTGACTGAATGCGACATACTCTCTACATTGTGTACCAATGAGTCTATTTTTGTAGCTAATGCCATGAAAGTATCTATTTCATGTACTCCTGTAGTTCTCTTATGTAAACTATGTTTGACGTCCACATGGCAGTGGTGGTAGCCACTCTTTTGAACAGCTATAAAGCTTCATGAATGTTTTTAGTAGATAACGAACCATTGGATGAAGAGTCTATCACACTTTTAAAAGAGGGAAGCAGTCCTGCATAAAAATACTGAACTTGTAGCCCCTTACTAATGCCGTGATGAAGGCACCTTCTTAGCATATTTTTGAATCTATTCCATGCCTCATCAAAAGATTCGGATTCTGACTGCTAAAATATAGATATTTCATGCTTCAACTTTGTAACCTTGACCATTGGAAATAATTTTGTACAAAAATTTTGAGCTAAATCATTCCAAGTGGTGATGCTGTCAATTGGCTGTGAGTCCAACCACTCAAGAGCTTTGTTATGGAGAATATGTGGGAACAAGCGATGTTGTGCTAGGTATCTTGTGATGGGGCCCACCGTTATATAATTTGTCATGCATATGTTATGACATGATATTAAATTGTGAGCTTGTTATATTCTCTGGTTTTCAATTTTTGATTCTGCTTCTAGAATATTTGCCAACATTAATTCCATCTCTGAGCTTAATGGCACAAATTTCAAGAATTGGAAAGAGAACTTTATGGTTGTTCTCTGTTGAATCGATCTTGACCTTGCACTTTGAACAGAACGACATCCAACTCTCACTAATAAAAGTTCCACTGAGGATAAAGAGGATAAAAGGGACTTGGAAAAATGGGATCCTTCTAATTACATGTGTCTTATGATCATTAAACGTTCCATTCCGGAAACATTCAAGAGCGCTATGTTTGAGGAGTAAAATGCTAAGACGTTCATTAAGAAAATTGAAAACCGCGTTTTTTAAAATGAAAAGGCTAAAACAAGTACTTTTCTAGATCACCTTGTTTCAATGAGGTATAAATAAAAATAGAACATAAGGTAGTGCATTATGGAAATGTCTAATCTCGCTTCCAAACTAAAGGCAATAAAGATAGAGCTGTATGAGGACTTGTTCATGCATTTGATTTTGATTTCTCTTCTTGCACAATACGGTCAATTTAAAGTAAGGATAAATGGACTCTTAATGAGCTCATATCTCAATATGTGCAAGAAGAGGAAAGTCTAAAGTGTGAAATGATTGAAAATGCTAACTTATCAATCACTCCTCAAAAGGGGGAAAAAAGAGAGGAAAGAAAGCTGCAATTGGGGCACACAGCACAAAGTGCAAAAAAAAAAAAAATAGGATACGAAGTTCACATGTTACTTTTGCAAGAAGGGTGGACATATGCAAAAGGAATGGCCCAAGTACGCTGCATGGCGTGTTCAGAAAGGTATGCTTCTCGCTATGGTTTGTTCTGAAGTTAATTTAGCTTCTGTACCTATATACACTTGGTGGGTGGATTCTTGTGCTACCACTCACATAAATGTGTCTATATAGGGTTGCATGTAGAGTCGACAGCCAAGTGATGCTGAAAGACGATGGCAAAGCAATTACAGTTAAGGCTATATGGACTTTTAGGTAATTATTAAAGACGGGTCATTATTTGAATTTGGAAGAAACTTATGTAGCACTATCGTTCATACGGTATTTAATTTTTGTTCGTGCATTGGACAAATTAGGTTATTGTTGTTCATTGGAAAATAATAATTTTAGTCTCTTTCGTGATTCTAATTTTATTGGTACCAGTTGTTTATCTTTTAATGATAACCTATATTTATTGGATACAATTGTATCGTATAATGAAACCTTGCATACCAGCTCACGTGGTACAAAACATAAATTAACCAATGAGGATTCCGCTGCATTATGGCACAAGCGCTTAGGACATATCTAAAAATAGATAATTGAGAGACTTATGTCTGACGGGATTATTGATCCCCTTGACTTGACACATTTTCAATTTTCAAGTTTGTATTGAGTGTATAAAGGGAAAAGGGTAATTAGCACATTTCGTCCATATCTTTTGAGTCTATTGTGCAAATCGTCCCTATCGTTTGGATTTTGATATTTGGGTCCTTAAATCAACTATTCTTTGCGTAAAAGGTCATTACTGTCTATTTTTGTGAATTGTTGTTGTTAAATCAGCACGTCTCTGTGCAATCCCTCATTTTATGAAGGGCATTTTGTCAAGTCACCAAATATTGAAATTGTGGGAAAAAGGTAAAAATGTGAAAATGTGAAGGCTAGGAGGGAGGGAGGGGAGAATATTGAAAGCCAAAGGTATTGTTGAAGTTGCCGGCAGTGGCTTTTCTTTTCCAGCCACGAAGTGCAAGAAAGATGGAAGCTTTACAAACTATGAACCCATATCTGTGCTGGATACAAGGATCCCAAGTCCACTCACTTCCACATCCACTTTTTCCTCCTTTAACAAAACCACCCAACAAGGGGTTGTGACCATAGCCGCCACCATGCACGGCGGAGTCGATGGTGGAGGAAAAGATGACTTTGTTCCTTGAAGTCTGTTCCAGCTTAAGTCAATTTTTTCAAGAAACTGCAGATTTTCCATGAATAAGGCACCATCCCTTGTAAAGAATTCCAGCTGAGATCCAAAATGGACAGACTTTCCAACCCACCAATATCTTCTGGGATTGATCGACTCAAGTTGTTGTAACTTATATCAATTTGATGTAAATTAACAAGCCTTCCAATTTCTTTGGGAATTTCTCCATTTAGAAATTCTGTTCCCATAAGAGAGAGAAAGTTGAAGAGCTATAAATAATTAATAATGGTGGCTTCAGAGAGGAAGGTAATAATTAGATTAGATGGTTCATTCTTGGGGGAAATTAACAAGAAAGAATCAAAGAATCATCACAATAATTCTTTCCCTCAAACCCCTCCTACCACCTCATTTCTAATGAAAAAGAAAATACCCTCATATCATATCTCCCCACTATATATATATCAATCTTTTCTTTACCTTTCTCATACCCTCATATGTGATGAAGACTCTTATTTCTCTCTCTACAACGCTCAAAACCCACAAACACAAAACCAGGAGAAATGGGCTAAAAAGGGTTTTAGGTTTTGGTGTAACCATCAAAGGAGGGCTTGTTGTGTTCTGACCAATAATGGCGAAATTGGGAACAAAATTTACGCCAAATAAAATTAACAACATTTTCAAACCCCTAAGCTTCAAAATCAAAGCTCCCATATCAATTTACGCCATCTACTTCACCTTCCAAGAACAATTCACGTGCCTGGAATTGTAGCTGTTTTTATGATTTACAAGTGAAAAGATGATTAACAATATTTCTTCCCATAGTTTTCACCTTCTCACCTTTTTACCTTTTTCCCACAATTTCAATATTTGGTAACTTATTGAAAATACCCTTCATAAAATGAAGAATTGCACATGATGCACTGATTTAACAGTAACAGTTCACAGTTATAGACGGTAAGGACTTTTTGTGCAAAGAATGATTGATTTAAAGACCAAAATGCCAAAATTCAAACGATAGAGATGATTTGTACAACAGACTCAAAAGATAGGGACAAAATGTTCTAATTACCCAAGGGAAAACAAAGAAACATTAGAAAATTAGTTGCCAACAGAAGTTCTGACGTCTTAGAAGAAATTCATATTGACATTTGCGGACAATTTTCTACAGCTTCTTAGAATGGCCAACAATATTTTATTACGTTAACAGAAGATTATTCATGTTATGGCTACCTATATTTGAATTTATGAAGAGTCTCAATCACTAGACGTATTTAAGGTCTTCAAAGCCGAAGTTGAAAACCAACTTGGCAAGAAGATTAAAGTCGTAATTAGATTTGACCGTTGTGGTAAATACTATAGCAGATATGACGGATCTCGTGAACAACGTCTAGGATCTTTCGCAAAGTATAGAGGAATGGGGTATCGTCCCATAATACACAATGCTAGACAAATCTAGCATGAATTGTGGTGCTGAGAGACGAAATAGGATGCTTAAGAATATGGTAAGAAGTATGATTAATCATTCTTTTTTACCAGAATCCATTTGGGAGAAGCACTAAACACTGCAACATACATCCTTAACAAGGTTCCAAGCAAAGCAGTAGCTAAAACCTTCTATGAACTTTGGGCAAACAAGAAGCCTAGTATCATATAGCTGCATATTTGAGGTTGTCTAGCTGTAGCAAAGCCTTACAGCAAAAAACAAACTGGATTCAAACACCGTAATGGTTGGGAGGAAAATCAGCCATTACGTTTTTTTAATTCTGGTGCAACTCGTTATGTATTTCTACTCAATTCATGCATATATCTCATTTTCAAACTATACATATGAAATCTAAATTCGAGATATCTATGCCATTTGGACCTAACAGAAAACTAGTCTATGTGTAGCTAAAATTCCAATAATGGAAAGAAATTTTTCACTTCGAGCTAATCTAATCCCTTCAAAATGTGATGGGGTATTAGGAATTGATTGATTTTCTAAATACCAAGTCATCAAAGACTGTGGGTTGTAACAACTTCGTTTGTTTGGAACTTAAGAAGCGATTTATTGTAGCAATCCAGAAATTCCCATCAATTTATATTAAATCCAAGCTAGTAAGGCAATTTAGAATAAATTACCATAGGTAGAGAATTTCATGAAGTGTTCCCATTAATAGGGAAATTGAATTCCCCATAGAACCTATCCCCGGAACAAGTCCAATCTCTAAAACTCCCTATAGAATGGCTCCAACCGAATTAGAGGAACGTAAAACTAAACTAGAGGATCTGATCTGATATATAGCCAAGAATTTCATTCATTCTAGTTTTTACATTGGGTAGCACCTCTATATTCGTCAATAAGAAGCGTCACGGGAACAAGAATTAGAAATGAGCAAGCATCCAAAACTATTTTGGTAAATTTCGAAGACAAAATTTTTATAAAGTTTGTAAGGAGATTGTAACGACCCGATATTTTAGCTTATTTAAAGTAATTATTTAATTAATGGTATTTTCGTAAAAACGTTGACTAATAGATAAGTTGGAGTGGTTATATTGCTACTACAATTTTTATTTGTGCACCACTTTATAATTGTACAAAATGCTCTTAACCTTTGCTCAAAGTTACACTTATATTTTTATTTTATTTTTTTCATTCAACTTTCGATTAATTTGTACCAATAACGGTATCTGTCTAAAAAATTCATTAGGAGGATGTAAAAAATTTATTTGTTCATCATATTTTTAAATAAGCCAAAAAAAATTACAAATACAAACATGCGACATAATATTTTTTCCTCATTTCAAAATATGCTAACAGAATATTTAGAGACAAACTATTATTAGGGATGAGATATGCTAATTAATGAAAGGTTAAATATAAGAATTTGATAAAAAAAAAATGTTGGAGATATAAATATGATAATAAGTAAATATTGAAAATTTTAGTCGTACAATTAAAAAGTAGTTCACAAAAATAAATAAATAAATAAATGTGTTGGCAATATAAATACCCTAAACTGCATATTGAACCTCGTATTATTTATTTATGATCTTAAGCATTATGGGGTTCACCTATCTTTAAGAAAAGATTAATCGGCGGCAATGATGGATTAAAATATTCAATGGAATTGTGGCACAATTTCTAAAAAAATTTAGGTGGCAAGAGAGAAAAGAAATGAGGAGAGAGAGTGTGAAAAGAGAAAAGAGAATGAAAAATAGACGATGGAGATAAACACAATTTAATGAAAGAATGGGTATAAAATGTTTAACAAAATGTCTAAAACTAAACGACATTCTACAATAAATGTTGCTATATCAATTTTGTCCCCGACATAATTGACACATCAATTAGACATTGTTGTATTGGAGATGCTCTTTTATAAGTAATTTTATTACCTACTTGTAAGCATTGGCAAGTTCTCTTTTAACCACGTGCATATAGTTATATTTTATCTCCACCTTTTGAATGACCAATAGGAAGCAAGTCTTAAGGTTGAAGAAGGAATAAATTATATTTCATCACCTCCATTGTTGTTGAAATTCCACTAATGGCCATGTGAGTTTTGATATGAATTAAAATAGAAGTAGAAGTAATTGCTGATAGGGTAATGATCTCTTCTCTATGGTGGGGAGAAATTATAAATTCACAGGACACGTATTTTATGGGTTTTATAATTTCTCCCCACTATAGGGAGGACACCATTTCCCATTGCGGGTAAATTATACGATATGATTATTGTGAACATAATTAAAAGTATGTTTTTAAAGCAAGGACCATTTACGTGCTTTAATGTTGATAAAAGTGAATTAAGAACAGAAGCATTACATACCACATGAAGTTCATGAGTTGTTCACCACCACGCGGCAGTGAAGTCGCCATTACGACATGAGGGTCACTAGTGAATACGTTATAATGATGGTAAAGTCTCTAGGGGAGAATGTATTATAATGGCGACGAAGTTGTTAAAGTGGTAGAAGGGTCTTACCCTTGCACGTTCTATTGATTAATATTTTTATTGAGCTCAGGTGCACCATGTGACTATGGATGGGGGCCCATTTGTAGAAATCGGATTTGCATTTGCAATATTTATGTTCATGCATATAATGGCACATGAGCACTATCCTTCGTTCACTCATTCCTTGTTATTTAATTTCTCAGAGCGTGATGAAATCTGAGGTACTTAAGTACCAAAAGGACATTTGGTGCTATACTCGTAATGGTTCGAAAATTCACTGAATAGTGGTGGTGGACGTGTGGCCTTGTTAGCTTGGAGATCAAGTACTGTACACGAAGGAGTTCACTTTCACGGCTCAAGTTGATATGACACGATGACTTTTAATGTAATAGAATTGTCCATATAGATTAGGTTATAGAAAATAGAAAGCTAGTGTCTTTTGTCCTTCTTGCTTACCGTATCTTTTGTAGTTGGATGTGTCTTTCTTTGTACAATTATGTATTGTATGTTTCACTCATTTACATGTCGTCTATGTTGTAAAGGCTTTCTTGTACAAATTATGTAAGGTCATGTATGTGGTGAAACAAATAAAGTGTTTTGTAGTCCATCACTGTTGACCTTAGTTGCACTATTTATATTCAATTCTCCACAGTTGGACTTTGGACTTGGTTTGGCCCAAAATTGGTGCGTCAATAGTGGGTTAACAAGATTGTTGTAAAATGTTGGAATTCTCGAACAATCTTATCATATAAAATTTGAATGGACCTGTAGAGATAGAGTGATAAATCTTATCACTTAAAAATGTATTCATAAAGATAGGATCTTAATGAGATTGTGTTTATCGCTTATAGAATCTTAGTGAGATTCAATTAGGTCTCTTTGTGGACTTATAAATAGACCACAATATTTTAGTATTGAAGACACAACAATTTCATGAGATCATTTTCTCTCTTTGTTATACTGTTCTTAGAATAGGGTCTTTGAGCTTGGATAATTGTGGTTGTTCTTATAATACCCACATACTGTGAATATTGTGGGACTATCTCCAGGTTTGGACTTGAAGATCATTGATCCGATCTTGTTCCTCTGCACAAGTTTTCTACATTGGAATCAGAGACTATTTTCTATTTTGGTAGTTTTCATATTGCGCATATTAGTACACTAAATATCTCCAATGCACTCTATTTATTACTTTTTAGGCGTGCTACATAAAAACAGACAGATAGAATTATAAAAAATTATCTCTAATACATGCTGACGAAAACTCCGTCTAACTCATACTGGCACACTAAAAAATAGATCCTGTCTAAATTTAAACGGTTTTCTAGACAGAGTGCCTCAACAAATTTAAATCTAACTCAACATTTTATTAAAAAAAATAAGTTAAAAGAAGGAAATAAAAATTGAAGATCCACCAATTTAAAAAAAAAAATTAATGCTACATAAGCGGTAATATTAGTTTTAGACAAAATTTATTAGAAATGAATTTTTAATTTGACCGTCTATTCAATAGACATAGTGCCATATAGACTGAAAATTTTTCTATTTACCTACCACGTAAATTACAATAGACAGAATGTATTAGAGATGCTACAAAGTAGAGAGGTAATCTTCTTTCGCTGCGTCCACAGTTTTTAAATTTTACCTTTATTTGTGCATTGTGTAAAAACATGAAAGATGGTGATCCATGTTTATAATCATTAATAGGATCTGGGTTAGTCCGGGATCCTTTATCAGAAATTATTAATATTATATTTAATCCATGACAACTTTATATAACGAATTGTTAGTTTAAATTCTTGGACGTTGTCAATTAACTTGCATAGTTACAAAGCTGTCATATTTTTTCAATGGGAAAAGAGCTTTCTGAGACATCCAATTTATATCCCTTCGGTGGCAAGTTTTATTTTGGATAAAAGTATATGCACGTTAATTCTGAATAATTTGTATTTGAGTCTCATAACTATTTTTTCCAGTTCATGGTATGAATCTAAAATTTGACAATGTGGTATATATATATACTAGTTTTTTATACGTGTATTGCACGTAGGTATTACTTGAATATTTGTTCATAAAAAATTTTAGTATAAAAAATATTAAATGTATAATACGTAAATAACAATGAAAAACATATTTTAAACATACCATTTAATACAATTAATTAAGTAAAATGTTGAAATTTTATTAAGAAAAGCCGAACCAAATAAACACATAACTCATACAAAAAATAATAGTTAAATAACTAAGATTTGTAAACGACTTTTGGATGTTTGTAAAGAGATGTGGTAAAGTAACTATTTTTATATTTTTATTCAATTGCACCACTTCTAGAATTTAAATAGGACTAAACCCTCGTTCTTCAAACTCGGCTCCAATTTTTCAACTTTTTACTAATGACCCAAAAGTCAAATATTAAAGAATTGTTTATAATTTGCTTATAACATCAAATAAAAAAAAAAAAAAAAAAGATTGGTGAAAAATTGAATGAAAATTTGGACGAATATGTGAATAGTAAAAGAAAAAAATAAGGAAAAAAATTAAGGAAAAAATAATAGCATTTTTTTTAGAATAATCTGTAATATTATAAGATAAAATAAAATAAAATATTAATAAAAAATTGAATGAAAAAGTGTGAAAAGAAAAATAAATAAGGAAAAATAATTTGTGATTGGCACACACCACAATAATTTGGCCGTCTCTCACTTATCTTAGTAATGTAATTCTGCTGAAAATGAAAAGGAAAAATGAAAAGGGGTTGGGTGAGGTGAATTTTTGATGATGATGAAGTTATTTTGTACTTTTTAAAAGTTGTAGGACTTTAGTTACAATTTTTTTTTTGGTTTTTAGCTTCTTTTCTTTTTTGTTTATTTAAAGAAGAGGGAAAAATCATCAAAATATGTCAAAAGGACATGATTTGCAACAAAATTCAAAGGCTGGGGGATAGTCAATGCTAAAAAAAAAGATTATAGGTAAATTTGTTAAAAATTAAAAAGTTGGGGACCAAAAGTGTAAATTACCAAAAAAAATGGGCTAAAACACAACACATTTTGCAAAAATGAAAAAAATAAAATAAAATAAATAAAATTGGTTTGCTTGACAGCAACTCGACAGCAAACCAAAAAAAAAAAAAAATCAAAATCAAATGCCCAAAGCCCAACATGTGTCAACAAAAAAAAATAAAAAATGTTGTCGAGTTAGAGTAACTCGACAACATTAAAAATAAAAAATCAAATGTTGTCGAATTACAAATAAAAATTCAAAATTAAATCTTGTCGAGTAACTCAACAACATAAAAAAAAAAAATCAAAATCAAATCTTGTCGAGTTGCTCGACCACAACAAAAAAAAAGAAAAGAATCAAAATCAAAATCAAAATGTTGTTGAGTTACTCGACAAAAAAAAAAAAAAAAATAAAAAAAATCAAATGTTATCAAATTGATAAAAAAAAAAATCAAAATTAAAATCTTGTCGAGTTGTTCGACAATATTAAAAAAAAAAATCAAATGTTATCAGCTTGACAAACATAAAAAAAAATTATAAATCAAAATTTGTTTATGTCGAGCTGCTGGACAAAAAAAATAGTATCTGGATAGTGTCAAGCTGCTCGACAAAGAAAAAAATGAAAAAAAGAGAAAAAAAAACTGTGTACAATTTGTTTATAATATCAAATAAAAAAAAAGATAGGTGAAAAATTGAAAGAAAATCTGGACGAATGTGTGAATAGTAAAAGAAAAAAATAATAGCATTTTCTTAGAATATTCTGTAATATTATAAGATAAATTAAAAAAAAAGGTTAGTAAAAAATTGAATGAAAATGTGTAAAAGAAAAACAAATAAGGAAAAAAATTAAAAGAAAAAAATTTTGTGATTGGCACACACCACAATAATTTGATAGTCTCTCACTTATCTCAGTAATGTAATTCTGCTGAAAATAAAAAAAGAAAAAAATGAAAAGCGGGTGGATTTTTGAGGAAGATGAAGTTATTTTGTAATTTTTAAAAGTTGTAGAACTTTATTTACAATTTTAATAAAAAAAAATTGTGATTGGCACACACCACAATAATTTGACAGTCTCTCACTTATCTTTGTAATGTAATTCTGCTGAAAATGAAAAAGAAAAAATGAAAAGCGGGGTGGATTTTTGAGGAAGATGAAGTTATTTTGTAAATTTTTAAAAGTTGTAGGACTTTATTTAAAATTTTATTTTATTTTTATTGTTTTTAGTTTTTTTTTATTTTTGTTTATTCAAAGAGGAGGGCAAAATTGTCAAAATATGTCAAAATGACGTGATTTGCAACAAATTTTAAAGGCTGGGGATGGCCAATGTTTAAAATAAATAAAAGTTAAATTTGTTATAAATTGAAAAGATTGGAGATCAAAAGTGCAAATTACCGAAAAGGGGGGGGGCTAAAACCCCACCCATTCTCCTCCAAAAAATAAAAAAAATGAAATTTTGTCAAGTTAGAGTAACTCGACAACATATAAAAAAAAAAATCCAAAATCAAATCTTGTCGAGTTGCTCGACAACATTAAAAAAAAAAATCAAAATCAAAATATTGTTGAGTTACTCGACAAACAAACAAAAAATATATATAAAAAAAATAAATGTTATTAGCTCGACAAAAAAAAAAAAATCAAAGTTAAACTGTTGTTGAGTTGCTCGAAAATATTAAAAATAATTTTAAAAAATCAAATGTTATCAGCTCGACAAACATAAAAAAAATTTCAAATCAAAATGTGTTTGTGTCGGGCTGCTCGACAAAAAAAAATAGTATCTGGACAGTGTCAAGCTGCTCGACAAAGAAAAAAAATGAAAAAAAAAAGGAAAAAAGGATTGTGTACAATTTGCTTATAACATCAAATAAAAAAAATTGGTAAAAAATTGAACTAAAATACGGACGAATAAAAAAAATTGTAGTGTGCTCGACAAATACAACAAAAAAAAATTGTGTGTTTGTCGAGTTATACAGTGCTTGTCTTAAATAAAAAAAAAAAAAGTCAAAGATCGCGGCCGTAAAATTGGGCTAAGATTCACTTAAAATTGGAAGCCAATGCACTAATTAAATAATAAAAAAAAACACAAGTAAAAAATTGTGGTTGTTTCCAATGTCAAAACGACGGCGTATTGGACGAAAAAATTACGGTAAAAATTTAAGGCTCTTATATATATACACTCCCGTTCTAATGCCATCGGAACACTTGTCCAACACTTGTTGGATGAGTGTAAAGTGGACTTTACACTCATCCAACAAGTGTTGGACAAGTGTCCAGGTGGGCATTATAACAATGCCCACCATGGTCATTAGAACAAAACTATATATATATATATATATGTGTGTGTGTGTGTGTGTGTGTGTGTGTGTGTGTGTGTGTGAATGAATATGATAAATAATAATGACTCTTAATTTATACTAATTTAACGGTCTAGATGTATTAAATCTTTATTGTGATGTATTTGGATGTGAGTATAAGAGTTTTAAAAGGTTTTAATAGATTTAGAACGTTAGATTAGTATAAATCAAAAGTCATGATTGTTTGTCAAATTCATTGATAGGAGGAACGGTCCTAAATGTATGTACATACATACATTTTTTTGAAATTTGAATTTTTTTTAACGTTCAAAATGGCTGTAGTTGTAGATTTTAATACCGTAAGTGGACAGATCGTTAACAAGTAATAAAATAGTGTGCAGAGTGTAGAACCCACGAGGACTAACTAACCAATTAATTTATAGTTCGAGTTTTAACAATAAAAGGCCGCAGATTCGTTTATGATTTTTAATTCTAAAACTATTCTACTTATGTTGAAATAAATCTAAAGTATCAAGTGATCAAAGTAAATTTGTGAGAACGAATTCGAGTTTTACTAACACTGGAATTTGTGAATCCACCTACACGTTCCTTAATCAATTATCCGTTTAATCGCTAGCTTATAAAAACCTTGGATTGAAAATCGATGATCATATAATAATCAAAAGTCTCTCTCGATGGTCAATTAATTCTATATCGGTATACGAACTTAATTATCTCTAATTAAGTTTGAAATATAAAAATATGCATTTAAATCACAAGAACACCTAATCGAATTTCATAAGGCATAATAGTAATATCTATCTATTATTGTACCCACGTTATTCAAAACCACGTACTTATCTATAATGAATCTCTCGACTTCAATAAAGATCACAAAACATTCTAATGAGAATCAAACATTAAAACATTAGAAAAAATAAATAAAGAATAATCAATCTACAAGCAATTAATTACTAAAACAGAAAAACTTCTAATTAATTAAAAGTATGAAGTTGCATCGTTCATCCTAGCAATAGTTAATTTAGCCGGACATGATTTCATAAAATAATGAAAGAATTGAATTAATCATGTTCCACAAGAAAAAGAAGAAAAAATAAGATTACAACCCGTGATTTCGGCTCAAAAATCTTCAATTCGTTCCTTGATCTTCGATTCTTCTTTTGTATATTTCTTCCCAAAATTCATCTCCCGCGATTTGTCTATTCTCTGGCTTTTATACTCCTCCCGAACTCTTTAAAACGTGTTTTAGGTAGTTGTTTTATCCTAGACTCGGAAGAGTTTTACTTCTATTAGGAATCCACTTAAGTTGTGCTCGAAAAGCCATGCAATCGCAAGGTTAAAAACCTTGCGATTGTATGGTTTGGTCAATTAAAGTTTTGCTGAAAATCTTGATGTCTTGAGATCACAGTCATGGTTAACCATGCAATCGAATGGTTACCTTGGACGTAGTTCTTGGTTTTCTTTCTTTGATATTTGCATGTCAAGCTCCTCAAGTATCTTTGTCTTTGCAATTAAGTCCCATTTTTTTATTTGCTTTCTTTTCGTTATATCGACACTTGAATTTGATTATTTCCTAAAATGATAATAAAACATTACGCCATTATACTAAAAATATGTAAGAGTACTAATAATTGTCCCTTTTAGTAGGCCCCGATCAGTACAAAATTGTACTTATCATACACCCCCAAACTTGACGAATATACTACTAAATCAAGAGAACCATGCATAGAATGAAATAAACAGCAACACAATTCACAACATAAATAGCTTGCCATTCTTGCTTCAGTCTGTGCAACAAATTATAATTCATGACGAGTGTTCAGGTGTTACTATTGCAAATGTGATTCTGCTCAAACCATACTTAATGTGTGTGAAAGCAGTTAATCTGATCCACTTAATTTCTATGGTGGTGATAATCCAACCATTTGGTCAACTTTTCATTTCCCTCTCATAAGGTATACTTTCTCCCAAAATGATGTTCTGTTTCAATTCTCGAGATTTTGTTTCAAATGTTACAATTCACTCATTATTTTTTTGCTCGAAGCTGGTTGAGGAAGCTAAAAATCGTGACAAAATAGGCTTACGAAGATTCTCTAATTTTTTTGAGAGCTCTCAATCAGGAAGTTTCTACTAAGTAAGTCAAACTAATTAGTTATCTAATCTCCATGTTTACTTTGCAAAGGATTTTTTCACTAGCTTTAGCAGATATTTTTTTTAATGTATAAATCTTATGTGCAAAACTCAATCATTTAAGCTTTCTAGATGACTCGTGTAACAAGCTTTAGGTTGATGACTCCCAGATCTTTTGAATCTTAGGGCATTGGATTTTGAAAAACCCATACGGCATTTTCATTCTTGTTAAAAAGGCTACAAAAAGAGTTATATAATAGTAATAGCATTGTTCCTTGCGTGCAATAAGTTCATGCGTGAGGATTAGATTCCTAACATTCGATCATTACTTAGCTACCTCTAACTGGTCTAAAGTGCTCCACGCAATTTATACACATGCATGGAATCAACACAAGTCTAGATAGCCACCATCAGAGCTTAACTACCACACTTATACACTCTATTGGTTCCTTGTTTGAGATACAAATGATTCTTAGTTTCAAAAAGGTATCTTATTGTTTTCAACTTAAGTGCACCAACATAGCTAAAAATCATCATAACTGACCTACACAACATGATATCAGACATAGTTAAGTAGCCTCACATTTAAACAAAAAGAATAATCTGTCCATAAGTCATGATTAAAACTAAACTCAAAGAAAAAGTTTCATCATTTGCCAGAAAGGCTATTCATATCACATAAACATGCAAATAGTTACTAATAATAATTTTTTTTTAACAAACAAAAACAAGTTAAAAATCAAATATCAATTATCATAATCGAATCAAGTAAATTTTTCATTTTTATCCACTACCCCAAACTTGAAAGATACATTGTCCCCAATGTAAAAATTCAAAAGAAATATATATAGAAAAATTCAGAGACTTCTCGGGAGTGGATCGGATGGTGCTGCAAATCATGGCATGAATATCATCCATCTAGCACCGCACATCCGTTTCTGGCGTCTCTTGACACGGTCATGATCGGATCTAATCGACCGCTCCGAGCCGCTTTGTTCTCGATCGCTCTTGATATTCATCTGACTGTGTCGGACTGCATCCATACGAGATTGCAGCGTTGTCAACACTTGCTACACCGTGCGTAATTCAGTCGGTGTAGCGACAATAAGTCGTGTCTGCTCAGCCTATTAGTTGACGTAGCATGTATATTATGTCTCTGAGAGGTGCAGCATGCTGAGGTGCGGCTGGATACCCTTCTTGAGGCTGCTCCTCTGCGGCTGAAGCTACCCCCACAGCTCATGCAGTGTGCCTTCTTGTATTTTCCAAGGCAAAACGATTGATCGGTCCCTTGGATTTCACTACCGACTTTACTGTAGAATTTGAACCCCTGTTTTTTCAAAAATACCACTGATCAGAGCTGGGAAGATGGCAGTGTGCCTTTTGTCTGTTTGGAAGCCCAGAGTACTAATCAAGGTGTAGATGTAGCCACCAAATTCAATCTTCCTCCCGTGAGCTAGATGGTATAAAAATTGAGCCCTCGCGTCATTGATGTTGGTGCGATGCGTGCTCGGGTCGATATTGTGGTTCATGAACAAATTCAGGATGAGCAGGGAGTCTATCAATTTGCTATGCTCAAAATCTTTCCAGGATAGTAGCCATGCATCATCTCGACCATATAGAAATCAGACCACTTCACCCATATTTTGAATAGTGGGCAGCGGGTGAACATCTTCTGATGTAATCTCGTAGTACTGGTTAATGACCCACGGTGTAAACATAAACCATTTACCTCGCATACATGTCTACCCGTAGTGCTTCGTCCCATGTATGTCGATATCTTGGTTGAAGTTGGCTTAGAACTGATGGACGAGTTGGGAGTAGATCTTGTGCGGTATTTCTACAATGTTTTACTGTTCGCACATGTCGATCAAATTGTATAACTTGGAGTGAGAAAAATCCTCCAACTGTAACCTCCGCTCCCCCCATATGGTCCAATGGCTAGTGAGCTTTTTATATTTTTCTTCGTGCTCCTCGAATAGATAGTGGAAAGATTCGGTGGTTTCCACTCGAGCTCTCTTTCATGTTCCTCCAGTTGTCTTTTTCTTTCTATTTTCTACGGTGGTTGGGAGTCTTTTTGGAGCCATGACCGTAAAAATAAATGAAACCAAGTTAGATATGAAAAAGAACACAAATGGTTTTATTTGTCACCCCAAACTATCCCGAACTTTAGGTAATGTTTCTCTAAAAATAATGTTCGGCTAAGCTACTTCGTGTCCCGAGAAAGATACCCAAGAATATTCAGAAGTGAAATAGAAAAGGTTGGTATGGAAGTGCATGTTTTGGTCTACCACATGTTCAAATTTCATAGGATTTTGAGGTAATTTGGGCCAAACGGATGGAGGACGAAAGTGCTAACGGAGGCAGGTGAAAGTGGCATGTAGTATGGCAGCCGAATTTCCTTTGTGGTCACAGGTTGAATTTTGGTGATAAAAGTGTGTTCAAACCTTGGTGAATGATCCTAAACTATATAATTGGTTAAAGAGACTAGCCTATGATCACAATTTCCCCAAATTTGGCAAAAATTTTGGTTGGGTCGTTGATTAGGTATTTAGGGTAGTTCAACCAAAGCCAAAATTTATCCAATCCTAAGCATCTAAACCCAATCAAATCATCTTCGCCCTTCGATTCAAGCCTAATCTAAAACATATTTCTCCAAACAAATCAAAATGCACTAATTTAAATGAAAATTGAATGAAAAGAAAAGAAATCTCAACAAAAGATTGAATCTTACCTTTGAATTCGTGGAGTTGATGTAATTGAGGATTGATTTTGATGAAAATGTGGAGAAATTGTGCTCGTTGAAGTTCGAGGTCACGGATTGAGGTGGAAGAACTCGGTTGTAGTTTGAAAATTTTGAAATGAAATGAAATATGTTTCCCGTTTTTAAGTTAACTGGTAGTCCTTGCGATCGCAAGGAAGGGAATTTCTGTGATCGCAGGACTACAAAAATCTAGGTAGAATGTTATTTGCCTAGGCTATGTGATCGCAGATGGTGTAACCATGTGATCGCATAGTATGCACCCTGTTCAAACTTTTTTTTATATATACAGCATGATGATGATCATTGGTTCCTCATTACCCAAAAATTGAATGTGCCTACTTTAAGCTTAAAAGCATAAAACGTGCAAAACGTCAATTGAAATCCTAAAACTAAAATGATATGGAAATTGAAATAAAAGGGTAGAAAAATAGGTTGCCTCCCATTAAGCGCTTCTTTAAAGCAATTAGCTTGACTTCGTCGCGATGATCATTCAAGACACTTTGAATAGATCATTGGAGGACTTGATTTGCTTGTATATATTGTCTTTGCACCAATTTTTGTTCACCTTCCAGAGTTTGATTTTTTTCCCTTATCATATTGATATGACTATATTTTACCACCCTGCTCGAACTCAACTATGAAAACTTCAACTTCTTCATCGGACAGGTGTTCGTCACTCCTTGTTTTTATGATTGGTATGTGTTCATTTGGGTCTGACTAGTTTTCCAATGTGAAAGTGTTGGTTATCTCTTGGTCAATGGCATCAATCTGGAAATAGGAATTTGAAGAGCTCAGAAATTTAGTTGCTTTAAACACATCGAATGTGATATGTTCATCATTCAATCTCAGCTTTAGTTATCCTTTTTTACACATCAATCAATGCCCGACCAGTAGCTAAGAAAGGTCGACCCAAAATAAGTGGTACATCCCTGTCTTCGCACATATCCAAAATAATAAAATCAGCAGAGAATATGAACTTGTCTACTTTCACTAATATGTCTTCAACGATCCCTCTTGGATGTTTGATGGACCTATCTGCAAGCTGTAATGATACCGTTGTTGGCTTTGCTTCTCCTAAACCGAGCTGCTTAAAAATAGAATAAGGCACTATATTCACACTAGCACCCAAATCACATAGAACTTTGTAAAAAAACAAACTACCAATAGTGCATGGAATAGTAAAACTTACTGGATCTTTTAATTTTGGAGGTAGTTTGTTTTGCAAGTTAGCATTGCATTCCTCGGTAAGCATGACTATTTCGTGCTCCTCCAACTTCCTTTTGTTTGAAAGAATTCCTTCATAAATTTTGCATAGCTCCGCATTTGAGCTAAAGCATTGGCAAAAGGTATGTTGATTTGGAGTTTCTTGAATACATCGAGGAATTTCCCGAATTGCTTGTCTAACTTATGTTTTCGCAGCCTTTGTGAAAATAGAATTAGAGGGATGTAAGCCGGTGGTGGAATATAATCTGATGGAGAGTTCTATTTTTCTTGTTTAACTACTTCTTTGAATTCATCGGATTTGTTTTCTCTCTCTTAGTTGGACACAGTCCAAAACGGATCAACAAACTATTATCCTTGAGTAGGTTGCCGAGGCTTCTAAAGTTGCTGTCAAGCTCGCAAACCTTAGCCCGTTTCGACCTCAATTTCTCTTGTTTTCTATTTGGGATCGGCGGCTTCCCACAATCTACAAAGACAATAAAAGCATTAAGTCAGGAGCGAGCTTAATAAGCCACACAAGAAAAATAAAATATACCAAGTTCTCCAAAGTGACGAGGTATGGGCACGTTGGGAATGGGATAATCTGGCCTAAATTCCCAATCTCCTCTAGTGAAGAATAAGCTTCCCTTCCAGTTATGGACCTCGTTGGTATTGTCAGTGGCCGTTCTCCACTTCTCGCCCGACCTGGGAGACGTATTGAACCAACCTCCGGACCTACAAGGTCGGTAGATTGATTCAAATTTCCTTGAGAATAAGTCGTCTCCAACCTTAGCAATCATCCATAACAAGAATGCTGCCACCATCTGGCCCCATCCATTTGGCGTTATCTGAAAAGGGGCCAGGTTGAAGTCTCGCAAAACTTCGTAAAAAAACAGATGCATCGATAGATGAAGGTCTTGTTGCATCGTCAACTCGTAAATGGCGACATACCCTTCTGGTAGGTCATCAGTCCACTCATCCGGGCTAGGGGCCCTAAGCTTAACAGAATCGGAAACAGCATAACCAAGTTGAATAGCTTCCAAGTCTGCCTCTTTGATCTTCGAGCAAACTAACGAAGCTGTAGTGGCAGAATTTGTTAACTCCACATCTAGATGCTGAGCTGTTGGGGCATCTCTTCTGTCTAAGGAGGCTCTCATTTCAAGAATCACAATACCTCGTTGTCTTCTCTTGACCTTAATCTTTGGCAGGGTTCTTGAGGTTTCTTTCCTCCTACTTGTGGACACAGGGGGAAAATAGGCTACAGTCGGTCTTTGTTCAACCTTATCTTGCCCTTCTAACGAAGATTGAACTTCACTCCTCATCTCTAGGTCAGTACAGAGGACCGATTGGTTCTGAGAATTATCATTTTCAAACAACATTACTGGTTTTCCCTTTGTTCAAATGGAAGAATCTCTTAAGCTACCAGAGAAAACTGTAGAAAGAGAGACCAGAGTAGGAAATTTGGAAAAAAACAAAAGCGATACAACCTTACCTAGTAAATAGAGCTCTGCTAAAGAACTCAACGAATAGCAAACTAGAACTCTTCTCTTGCCGAGTTCATCTGAAGCTCTGTGGTTCTCACCGGAACTCTTTGGAAGTTTGGAAGAAATGAACAGGTTGAAAGAAAATAAAAGAAAGGAACCACGGTTTATGTAGACAAGGCCCCTCTTATCCTTACCATCGAATTCAAATCATACAATCTGAGATGTCCATATAGTGAACACGTGGCATAACCGGGTTAAAAAGAGTCAGGGCGAAGTCCTAAAGATTAAAAAAAAAAAAACATAATACTTCTTAAAGTCCCACGCCTATCATAAATAATGGGCTTGGACTTGAGGGACTATTTTTACCACCTAATTTGGTAAGGCCCGCACATCAGCAAAAGCTTCATAGGCCCAATGAATGCCTCATAGGCCCAGCAAGGACCCTGTAAATTCAAAAATGGCCTCGAAGGTCCAGCAACATCGCCCATAAAGGGCCTCGACATTCATGACCAACCCGGGGTGCTTCGTTGGTCTTCGAATTCTATATAATCTGAGACAATTTAATATTTTGGGATAGTTAAAGAAATACCTCAAGGAAGATCATATTTGATTGTCACACGAATTTCTAAGGAAACCAAATCCATATCTCTCAATGATTAGGCAATGTAATATTGGAAATCAACACAGATTATGACTAAAATCTAGGAGATTACGTTCATACCCAATTATCCTTTATCCTATAAGGAAATAGAATCCCATCAGAGGTCTAATTGATTACTTACCTAAACCAATTAGAACTTTGAAGCTATAAATACACATCTCCAGTTATTCTAAGGTAGGCATTATTCTCACCTTTAAACTCTGTTCAAATCTCTACTTGCTTGTCTCTTCCACATCCAAACATTCTTTTCGTATATTATCCTTGTATATTGGCAGTTGACTTGATCGTTGGAGTATTAACGATCGCCAGTCCCTTTTTTCCCTGTGATTGTGGTGCCTAACGATTGTCTTAGTGTGCAAGTAACATACAGGCTGATAAGGGATTGACTGGAGATCTGTTAGCACGTGGGTAGTGCAAATTTTGAGGTCAACAGATTCGCTTGAAACCTGCTTGTAATACTCAAAGCATATAAAACATTCAGTCTAGTACATAACATGACATACATGATATATCATATTGCCTATGCATAAGAAATCATATCCATGCGATATGTTTCAATTTTTCTTTTCAAATACATATCATATAAGAGATAAATCTCATGCCCTATGGGACAGAGTCCTCTCTTAGATTCTTTCATACTAAATTTTCTTAAGATTTTGTCTGTGTACATGGATTGAGCATGGGGACATCGTTTCTTAATAATAGTATGTCATCCATATCATTCATGGAGAAAGTTTTGGATAGCCACATTTTTATTGATTGTAGCATGGGAACATCTTTCCTAATAATAGTATGTCATCCATACACGGAATTATAAACACGACTTTACTTTCACTAATCTTCTTATACGTAGATGGTTCATCTTTATTCTTGGTAAAATTAGGATTGCACAAAAAAAATTGCTAAACCGCAAACTGAATCGAACCTGTTGGTTCGAGTCCACGTAGATCATCAACGTTTCGTGTTTAAACCAAATCGAAGTGTTTGAAAATAATTTGATTTAAGTTTCTATGTTTAAAAAATTGCTTAATCTGAACCAAACAATTTTTAAATTTTTATAATTAAATATAAATTAATTCTACTTATATAGTACTACTAAATTTATTAGCTCAACTTATTTAATTCTTGCCAAACTATTGGGCTACTGGTTCATAAACACAATTTCATTATTTAACCCTGTTACTTACTGATTTATGTCAATTTTTTCTCCATTCTCATTTGCTTCCATGATAAAAAATAATGTAATGTTACAATTGAAACAAATATTAATGTACTGTAACATTTATATTTAAAAAAAAATTCCATTTAAGCATGTATTGAGAATTTTAGACTAATTTACTTATGTTTTAACTTGTTTTGAATGCGTTAGCGCATGTTTTGTAGTGCTGAAATTATTTTTTAAGTGCTGAAATTATAAGTTGTTTGTGAATGTATGGATAAAAAGTGGATTGTATGTTGTGGGTCTAAGAAAATGTGTAGATAAAAAATATGTTTGACCAATTTAACCAGCTAAAATTATAATTTAAGTATTCCCAAACATGTGCGTACTATTATGTTGATAAGTAAAGTGTGGCTTAAAACCTAACCGAATTGCAAAAAATGATTTGGTTTGGTTTGGTTTCAAAAATGAAATGGTTTGGTATTTTTTCCGAACCGTTTCAAATAGATTGGTTTGAAAAACCACCTGAACCAAACTGTGTTCACCTTTAGGTAAATTATATATTTTGATTGTCTCATCAAAATTAAGATTCCAGCTCTAGGAGGCTTGCTTTAATCTATATATGGATCTTTGTGGTTTGCACACCTTATTTGACTTCGTAGATTCAAAACATTTGGGTTGCACTATGTGAACATCCTCACTAAGATTCCTGTTAAGGAATGTAGTTTTCACATCCATTTGTCAAATCTCATAGTCTAGTATGCTGCTATCGCAAGCAGAATCCAAATTGACTTAGCATGGCTACTAGTGAGTATGTTTAGTCAAAGTCAACTCATTGTCTTTGCTTGTAACCCTTCACTATCAATCTTATCTTATAAGTGTGAACATTAACATCCATGTTGACCTTCTTTTTGTAAACCCATTTATAGCCAATGGGTTTTATCCCTTTAAGAGAGTTAACCAATGTCCAAACTTTGTTTTTATACATGGAGTTCATTTCGGATTATATGTCATCCTGCCATCTATTTGAGTCAATAATTGATTTTGATTTTGCGTAATTAGTGTGTTTAGCTTTCACAATTAGTAATACATCATTGGTAAACAAGAAATCATATATTCGAGGAGGGCAAATGACCATGTTCGACTTGTGGAGAGCTGACATGTCCTCAGGGACTGGAGGTTCTCCACTGCCAATTTGTGCCTCCTTAGATGTAGGCTCATCCACTAGCTCATCTAATTGGTCAATTTTATGTGTGTTCTCTTGAATATCTCCAAGATCTACTTTGCTCCCACTTTCTTCTCTTATAATTAATTCTTTTCTAAGAATACAACATGTTTCGATAGGATGATCTTCATATTGACAGGATTGTATAAATAGTATCCAGCAGTTTCTTTTAGATACCTCATAGAGAAATATTTATCAAATTTAGCTCCCAGCATGTCCGACTTAACGCGTTTCACATAAGCATCACAACCCCATATCTTCATGTATGAAAGTTCAGAACTTTTTCCTCTCCATAACTCATACGGAATTTTATTGACCGATTTAAATAGGGCACAGTTGAGTGTGTGACATGTAGTGTTAAGTGTATATCTTCAAAATAATTTTGGGAAAAGTGTGCGGTTCATCAATAATCATATCATATCAAGTAAGTTGCACTTTTTCCGTTCAGATACACTATTTAGATAGTCTAAAAACTCACCCTTCAAATATTCTCCACCTCTATTAGATCTAAGTGTCAAAATATTTTTTCTAATTTATCTTTCCACTTCTTACTTTAATTCCTTGAACTTTTCAAGGGCTTCGTGATTGATTTTCATCAAGTAAAGGATACAATATCTAGAGAGGTCATATGTGAACATGATAAAGTAAGAAAATCAACATTTAACATCTGTAGACATCGATGCACGTACTAGACCCAAAACATTTGCATCTCTGACTCCATTTTCAGTAAAGATGGTTTTGGTCATCTTGCCCATCAGGCATGACTCACACTTATCGAATGATTCATAATTATTTGAATTCAAGTATCTATCTTTATGCAACTTGGTGATGCATTTTTTTATTTATATGACCGAGTCTACAATGTCAAAAATATGAATTGTTAATTCTATCACTATTATGTCTTTTGTTGTCTATACTCATTACAGGACATTCGAAGTCTAGAATATAGATACCATTAAATAAATTCTCACATCCATAAAATACATCATCAAGATAAAAAACAACATTTATTCTTAATCTTAATGAAAAAACTCATCCACGTCCAAACATGAAATAAAAATAATATTCTTGGTAGTAGAAATGTAATAACTGTCTTTTAATTTTAAAACAAAGCTCGAAGGCAACGGTAAAAAGTATGTCCATATAGCTAAGGCAGCAACTCTTACTCTATTCCCAACGCAGAGGTCCACTTATCCCTTCTGTAGTAATCTATTGTTCTTTAGCCTCTGCATATTTGTGTAAATATGAGATCTACATCCGGTATCTAATTCCCAAGAAGTTGAAAGAGTACGCATACATATTGCAACAACAAAGTTACCTAAAATGGAAGCCTCAATAGACTTTTTTTCATTCAAAGTGGCAAAGTATGTCTTGCAGTTCTTCTTCTAATGCCTTTTGTTTCCACAATGACAAACAGAGATCATCAGACTTTAATTTGTCTTTGTCTGCTTTAATTGTTTTTTTAGCATATTTGGCTTTCTTGAATCCTTTCTGAAATATACTTTTAGATCTCATCTTAGTACCCATAGAGGAGTCAATAGCTAAGACTTGTCCTTTCTATTTGTTGATATTGGGCTTAACAGTTCTTAGCATGTTTGGCAGCTCAGGCAATGTATACTGAGTTTTATTCATGTTAAAATTCATAATCAACTGTGAAAAGCTATCAGGTAGGGACTGCAGAACCAAGTCAACACTCAACTCGTGGTATATGGTAAAATCCAACTAGTTTAATTTTTCAATATAACCAATCATCTTCAGTACATGAGCTGACTGTAGATCCTTCTACCATCATACATTTGAATAGTTTTTTAGATGTCTCATACTGTTCAGTGCATGACTATTCATCATACTACTTATTAAGATGATATATAATAGTATATGCATCAATACTCTCGTGTTGCTTTTGTAACTCAGGTGACATAGCTGCAAGCATCACACATGTTGCATTATTATCAGCATCACTGTATTTGTTGTAAGCCAGTAAGTTTTTCATCATAGTTTCTTCAATAGAAGCTTTTGGCATTGGCTGTTCAATAACATATCTAAATTTTTTATGCGTAAGAATAATTCTCAAAGTGCATGTCAGTCCAAAAAATTTGGTCCGATAAGTTTGTAGGCATCCAGTATGTCTTTCAAACTCATATGATTACTCATGATTCAAAACTAAAATAACAAGATAGAATAATTAATTAAAATAAAGAAAATTAATTTGACATGGACTTTAATTAAATGAATTATATTCTTACTATTTAAATTGAATTAATGACCTCAAACATGAATTAACAGAGCATGTTAGATTCTCAGCGGACTAGGATCTCTTTTATTTTACTGGAACCTTGAGCGACTTAGTATGCCTTAAAAAAACATCCATGTACGTACTCCTATCCATCACGTCTTTTTGTTATTCCTAGACCAACAAGTCAACAATTTTTTTTGTCGCACACATCTTATGTGTTTATTTGATTGTGCCCCTAAAATTTTATTTCATTGAACGACTTAATAAAAAAATATAATTCTAGTTCAATTCGATCCAGTGTTTACAAACGTTAAATATTTCATTGTGATAAACATATCCATGAGCGAGCAATCTTGAGCGACTCGACAAATTGACATCGATAATGGACTCTCTTTTTTTCTCTATAACAATAAAAGACGTTTGTATTAACCATTTAATATGAATTTAATATTTTAATTAGAAAATTTTGTCTCATCATACTTATGTATATTAACTAAAATACAACATTCAATCAATCATACATAATAATAAATGTGAATGATCATGAACTCTATCTATCTAGTTTTCCAAAGTCAAAAGAAAGACTAGTCGGTAAATTCCTAAGAGATATTGCATCCGATCATCAAATGCTAAAATACAATCATCTAAATCTTCTGCTGCAACATATCGTATACTAGTTGGCATGCATACCCAAATAAATGGACACGTAGGTCCATATTTATAAAATATGGCTCTTAGGCCAAAATGAATAATTGTGATACAGAAGTCCAATTAAATAAATAATAGACTCGTAAGCCCAACAAACAATCAACATAAATAAATTAATCATACAACTAATCACATGAATCAAGTATATAATATTCTACTTAATATCTATTTATTTAATATCTAATATTAACTATATAATATATTAATTTCTAAATTTAACGTATTGACAGTGACAATCTAAACTTTTTATACATTTTGAAACAGACTAGACAAAATTTAATAAATAATAAATTTTTTATAATAAATTTAATTAATTAATCAATTAATTTTATTAATAAAAGACAAATTAAAAAAATTTATTTTATCTCTCGATTTAAAGTCAAACCTTAAATCGATGATTAAAATAGCATAGGGTTGAAATTGCAATTTTACAAAGTAAAAGTCAAAAGTAGAATGTTTGACCAACACAAAAATTTTAATAATCACAATATTTTCAAAAATTAAAGTTACATTTAAGATGTTTTCCTTTTTTAAAATTGAGGACTTGTACAATTTTCGAGCATTGGGCAGTGGTCGTGTCAGTGTCTAACACTAGTGGCCACTACTCTTTGGCCATCAAACAGAAGCTTTCATTGTTGTCCAACAAGAGCCCGACGCCACTACTATTTCTAGCACAATCCTTGTCTTACTAGGATTATGCTAGCCTACAACTAACGTACTCAATCAATTAATCTAATTAATCAACTTAATCTATAAGTAATCAAGTCTAACACAATAATTAAATTTCGGATATTAATTCTAATATTATTTGATCATATGGTTGTAATATGAATAGAGAACAACTTTTTATCTAACATTGGAGCATCAATACTTAGCCGAATATTGCAACAAATTTCTGATGAAACATAAGGTACTTTTCTCAATTAAAGACAATAAATAAAGAAAATAGCACATAAAATAGGGAAATTGGCAAAAATGGTGCTTAACATTTGCCCTTAGTAGTCAAATGGTCCCTAACTTTTATTTTTTGGCACAGAAGTTCTTAACCTATGTGTTTTGGTGCACAATTGGTCCTTATTTAATAAAAAAAGACAAATATGCCCTTATTTTCAAGGGTAATTTGTAATTGGAATAATTGCATATTTGGTCTCCCAATCTTTCAAAAATATTGAGAATATATCTCCAACCTTTAAAAATAGCACAACATATCTCCAACGTTTGAAAAACTTGGCATGATAGGTCCTTTATGACGAAATTGCCATTCTTTTAAATAAACAACAAACAAACAAAAAAAGAAAAAAGAAAAAAAATGATCAAAAACTAACCAAATGTACTCCAAAAAATAAAAAGTAAGAAATGTACACAAAAAAAAGTAATAAAGATGTCATCTTCTTTATCAAACCTCAAAATCCACCTATTGGTCTCGATAAACCTCTGATGGCATCCTTTGAACTGCGTAGTAGCTCTGACCGGCTGGTGACTCACTGGTCTCACCATTGACAAGTGGTACATCATGTACACCGGCTGTTCTGTGTTGAGAGTACTCGATGGAAAAACTCCTTCAACGGATTGCTTTTTCAGCAAGTATCCAGGATGGCCACTGGGAACGAAAACTGGGGGCAATTTCTCCGGCACCTTGTAATAGTCGCCTCTAGAAAACCCTCCAGTGAGATTATCATAATTTCTTCTTCTGTAAGCTCATTGCTGCACCTCAATTCTCAGCTTCTCCAGATCCCGAATATGCTGTTGAATTGGATCAGACCCCATCGACATTTCTTCAAAACCAGGAACGTAATCATCTACCTCAACCTTCCCCAACATGGGTTGTAGCGACTGAGGTGTCATCCCGACCCCTTTTTCCAGCCCAAAAAGTAGTCCACATTATTATTAGCCGATGGTGGATGAGGTGACACAAATGTAGCAGCCACTAGCAGCGAAGCCGTCATAACCGGTCCAGAATTCAACGTTTCCACGAACCTCTCCTTCTTCGACTTCACATCATCAGACCCGAAAACTCCTAACCGATGAATTAGATGATGGGTTCGGGTTGTGAAAAATAAAGATCCTCAGTCTGAGGGCATGGAGAAACCCTGTATAACCGATCATATTCATGCATCATGTGCTCCAAATCATCGTCATTAGTCACCGAAATCAAAGCATCCATATCTTCACCCAGCAACTGATATTTAAACGAAATGTTGTCACTGTCACACAAGATAACAAGCTTTGACAGTAGAGAACTGGATTTATTGGTGCAATCAACTGCCAAAATCTTAGACTCTCCCCCTATGTAGGATAACTGATTGTGGGTGGATTTTGGGTTTTTGTAGATGGTGGTGGATTTTGAATTTTGAGGTTTGATAAAGAAAATGATCTCTTTGTTACTTTTTATTTTTTTAGGGTACATTTCTTACTTTTTATTTTTTTGGGGTATATTTGGTTAGTTTTCAATCATTTTTTTCTTTTTTCTTGTCTTTTTTTATTTATTTAAAGAGAAGTGCAATTTTGTTATAATTGACCTACCATGCAAAGTTTTTCAAACGTTGAAAATGTCTGGTACTATTTTTAAGGGCTAGGGGTATATTCCCAATATTTTTGAAAGATTGGAGACCAAATATGTAATTATCCATTTGTAATTTTGGTCTCCAACCTTTGCTGTTGGTTACTAATCTACCCCCAACCAATTTTTGTAGCATTAGACATTCCCAACTTTTGCAATTTTTTGTAAATCACGTCCCAATTGATATATTTTGAAGGATTTGCCATCCTCTTTAAATAAAGAGATAATTGCATATTTGGTTTCCAACCTTTCAAAATCATTGGAGATATGCCCCTAACCTAAAAAAATAGCACCACACATTCCCAACGTATGAAAAACTTAGCATGATAGGTCATTTATGACAAAATTGTCCTTCTCTTTAAATAAACAAAAAAAAAGAAAAAGAAAAACATGATTGAAAACTAACCAAATGTACCCCAAAAAATAAAAAGTAAGAAATGTACCCCAAAAAAAATAAAAAGTAAGAAATATGTCATCTTCTTTAAAAACTTAAAATCCACCCAAAAAAATACAACTTGTACTATGAAAATTGAGTCGTCCAAACTCACGTCAAGAAAACCAATATCTCTTTCTAGCATCTGAACATTGAGCAACCCCTGCCGCTTCCCGTACAAATCTGGATACTTGGGTGGTGAACTATCATATTAAACCACTCACTAGAGAAGAATCCTTTAGAACCACCACTTACAGGTACAATTCCACTTTGTGGAAAATTTGCTTGCGAATAGAAGGTAGGAGGTGCCCTAGAGCCAAAAGCTAATTGTCCAGTTGAAGAGGGAATGTTTGCATATCTAGGAGTTGAAATCCCAGAACCACTAGCTCCTGCAGGAGAACCAATCCTCGGTGTTTGAAGTGGAAAATTCTTTAAGTCCTTTGACTAATCAGGAAACTTTCTACTTGAAGAAATACTTAGTTCTCGAGTCAATGGCATCTCTGGATGAGATGCAGACATTCTTGAAAAAAATTCACTTTGAGTATTTTCAAAATGTTTGATGCTAATGGCGTACCCAAGCGAGAAAAATGACTACTTTCATTCATATCAGTATCTGTCTGCTCAACTATTGAATCCCATTGTTGGCAAGAGAAGAAGCAGCAAGTTCAAGATTACCAGATGCCCACCAAAAAATTGAGTAGACATTGAAGTCATATTGTTAAGCAAATACACAATAATGGCGGGTGCCGCAAGTTTGAACAGAATCTTCGACTCTACTTATGTAGCTTTCTAGGACCGACTAGAGATGATTAGCCTGCTGTCTGATAACACATTTTCTAATTCAGACGGATTTTTGTTGTGGGTAGATTTTGAGTTTGATAAAGAAGATTACCTCTTTATTACTTTTTATTTTTTTGGGATACATTTCTTACTTTTTATTTTTTGGTAATTAGCACGTTTTGTCCCTATCCTTTGGGTCTATTGTGCAAATCGTCCCTATCGTTTGAATTTTGGCATTTGAGTCCTTAAATCACCCATTCTTTACGCAAAACGTCCATACTGTCTAAATCTGTCAATTTTTGCCATTAAATTAGCACATACAGTGCAACTCCTCAATTTCTGAAGGGCAATTTCATCAAATCGTAAATTCTATTGTTCCCCACCACTACCACCAAGAAACCTACACTTCCGATACCCTAACCAACCACCACCATCACCACCGCTATCACCATCGAATGCCAGCCATCTGTGCTGCCAGAGTCTTCCAGCAAACCAGAGAACTCGGCTACAAGTCCGACGACGAAACCATTAGGTGGCTCTTAGAACAAGCTGAACCCTCAATAATCGCCGGCACTGGTAATATCCCAGCCATTGCCATGTCAGTCAACGGTATCTTAAAAATCCCCACCACCTCCTCCATGGATGCCACCGCCCACACAGACGTGGGCCACTCAAATCGAAAATGCAAACACCCCACTAACAGCGACATATACACCATCAGCAACAAAACTTCTAACACTAATAATATTCCTACAACTACAAATTCGACTATTATTTCAACGAATTCTTCAATGTCAACTCCATTAATGTCGACTATACCAATTCCAGCTAATTTAACGACAAAAATCGACAGATTTGGATGGTATGGACGTTTTGCGCAAAGAATTGGTAGTTTAAGGACCCAAATGCCAAAATTCAAACGATAGAGAAGATTTGCGCAATAGACGCAAAGAATAGGGACGAAACATGCTAAGTACCCTTTATTTTTTGGGGTACATTTGGTTAGTTTTCAATCATGTTTTTCTTTTCTTTTCTTTTTTTTTTTTTTGTTTTTTGGTTTTTGTTTATTTAAAAGGAATTGCAATTTTGTCATAAAGGACCTACCATGCCAAGTTTTTCATACGTTGTAGATGTGTGGTGCTATTTTTTTAGGTTTTTTTTTTTTATTCAAGCACCAAAGATGTGATCCAAAGATGGTTTTTAGGCCTCTACCGGACAGTGGTGGGGGTTTGGATGCCCCCTACCATTGTATTTATATAAAATGGTAGTACATGGGAGGGGATATGAACCTGACCTCCAAGCATACAACGAATGAAAAAAAATTCCTCAAACTACAGCAAATAAAGAGATACTACTTCCGGTGCATAATTCTGAAAAGCAAAAGCAAAAGCAAATGAAAACCAAACTAACAAAAAACTAAAGACCTCTAACTGATGGAAGGCCATATCGCGGGTCAAGTAGTCCACGCGAACGACGTGGCAAGTCTGAAGATCCATACTCCTGATAATGTCGTTGGTCCCAGCCCTCAGAAGCTAAAGAGTCAGCGACCTGGTTTCCCTCTCGAAAAATATGGGAAATTGTGTCTCGATCGAATGAAAGAAGATGTCGGATGCGTCTGAGTATTGACCGAATCACCCACGGCCCCCACCACGTGAAATGCAATGAGCAATGAGTGTAGAGTCGGCCTCAATCCATAAGTCCACAAGACCCATCCGTCGGGCAAGCTCAATGCCCCAGAAATGGCTCTCAACTCGCTGCTCCAAAATAAGTATGTCTCAGTAGCCGTGAGAGAAGGCCCCGATACAACGCCCGGTGTGATCTCTCGATAACACCCCGCCACTCGCAAATCCATCCCCGACGCATCCATCAAGATTGATCTTGGTAGATCCGACCAATGGGGCACGCCAATAAACCAAGGTAGGGAAATTTGGGGTAGGAGAAGTAAGAGTAAAACCAAAATGTGGGCAAGATCAAGGTCCCCACGCCAATGCACAAATCGAAAGAGTCTTCCCATATGTAGTAAAGAAATAGTATGATAGACCCGCCAGATGATACGATTGGGCTCCATGTTAATCCTACGATGCTTCGCATCATTCCTAGTCTGTCCAAATGTACCAAAAGACCAAAGCAAAGGGATGATAGTGCGAATATGGCCACTCGACAAAGCGGCACGAGAATCTCCAAGTCGAAATCTTTCTTTGTAGCAGCATCTCCAACCACGAGAGGAATGCCAAAAATAGCCGAGAAGTGCTTTGCCATACCGGTGAGCCACGGGGCTATCAATAAAGACATCTTTGGATGGTCTCAATCTCGAACAAGATCGACACCTTGATGCCATGTGGGCCCGAATCCTCCCTCGAATAATCACATCCACTAGCACCAAACCCCGCCACAATCTCCAACAAAAAAAGAGATAGTCTGCGGGATGATCGGGCTCCAAATCATGCGACAAAAGGCTCGAAGAGTACTCCCGGTGCGAACAAGGCGCCATGCCGACTTGGTAGAAAACCTACCATCCGGGGTGTCTTTCCACATAGGTCTATCAAGAACATCGGACAAAGCGGTAGACTTCCAACTGGATTGCTATATCATGTGGAAGGACCAACAAGAGTCTATCGATATCCCATCCAAGATCATCAAAAACTCAACTACGGACGGAGGTATGCTCCCTATGAGAAAACATTTGAGCTAAAGTCATGTCACCCATCCAATAGTCGTGCCAAAAGAATATACTCTCTCGACCCAATCGCCACGCGATGTGGGGCTCATTGTGAGTCCCACCCCTTTAGCCTCCTCCAAACCGTTGAAGCGAGAATGTGGTATGGGTGCGAGAAGGGGTGGGTGCCCTCGCAATACTTGCCCGAGAAAAATCGAGCCCAAAGCGATCTGCTGTGATCTCGAATAACCACCCGAGCTTCAAAGAGAAAGCATGGACCACGTCCTCTAATCTTTCGAAGCCCAAACCACCCTCATTAGTAGGAAGGCAAATATCCTTCCATCTCTTCCAATGCATACGGTGAGCACGATCTTTAGAATCCCACAAGAATCTAGCAAATGTACTCTCTAACTTCTTCAACACTGTCTTGGGAGGCTGCATAATCTGAAGAAGATAGAGAGGTAAGGAAGAAAGGACAGACCTCAGTAAAGTAATCCTGCCACCAGGAGATAGCAGCCTAAAGGCCCATCCAGAGATCTTGCTCTTGACCTTCTGAAATAGACCATCATATAAGAAGGTCTTTCGGGCCCCCTTAAACAAGGGTATGCCCAAGTATGTGATAGGCTGCTGCTGACGTCGAAAGCCAGTAATGTGCTCAAGTATCTGAATCCTAGAAGGAGGTGCCCTCTTAGGCACAATAAGACCACTCTTGTCTCTATTCACCAACTGGCCAGAGACCCTCTCATAGTGCTCCAAACAATGCAGTACTCTCTTTACTGACTGTCTTTGGCCATTGGCAAATATGATCATATCATCAAGAAACAAAGATGTGAGACAAGAGTGTCACTTCTATGAATATATGCCATCGATGGATCTTGGCTGGAAAACTTGAGTGAGACCCCCAGAGAAGTAATCTGCTGCAATGATAAACAACGAAGGAGATATGGGATCCCCTGTCTCGAGCCCACGAGAGGAAGGAAAGAAACCACATGGCCCGCCATTCACCAGAGCAGGAAAAATGGCACTCGTAAATACAACGCCCGATCCTATCCCTCCACATCCAATCGAATCCAAATCTCTCCATCACGGTCATCAAGAAGTCCCGCCTAACTCGTCATATGCCTTAGCCATATCTAGCTTAAGGATGACATTGCCCCCACGGGCTGGGTATCCAATGTATGGAGCATCTCACCGTGCCAACAAGACATTATCACCAATCGCCTCCCACGAATAAAGCCACTCTGCTTTGTGGAGAGATGATACGAGGCAAAACAACACTTAAGCGAGAGTTCGGGAGCTTGGTGACAATCTTGTTGAACACCGTGCAAAGACTAATCGGTCTATACTACGTCCATCGACAAGCGTTGTCTCGCTTGGGAAGCAAGATTATAAGTAGCGAGAGAATCCCTAAGCGGATGCCCACCATCAAAGAAGTCCAAAACCGCACGAAAAACATCATCCTTGACAATTTCCCAACTTTGAAAAAAAATGAGAGGTGAACCCATCTGGACCCGCCACACTATCTGCATCAATACTGAACACTACATCTCTAACCTCAGCCAATGATGGAAGTCGGTTCAGCTCCTGATTATCCTCCTGAGTAACCAAAGAGGGGATAATATCTGGTAAAATTTGGTCAGTTGCCTGGGCGGGAGCAGAAAGGAGGTCCTGGAAAAAGGAAACAGCTGAACCCTGAATCTCCTCGTGTGCAGACAAAGTCTCTCCCGTTTGAGATCTAATAGAATGTATACGGGCCCGCATGCGGCGCCCCTGCACCACTGAATGAAAATACCTCGTGTTGTGCTCTCCCTCGCACATCCAACGAGTCCCAGCCTTCTGTTTCCAGAAGCCTTCCTCAATAGACAAAGCACGGTTCAGTAGGGCCTGAGCCTGATGTAAGTGTTCTCTATGTGCAGGTGATGGATCCAAATCATATTTCATCTCAGCCTCATCCACCCCCGCTCTCAAAGATCTAAATTCTCAAATATATCCCCAAACACATTTCTACTCCACCAACGAAGTCCCTGCTTCATCCTAAAGCACTTCTCCCAAAGAGCAGCCATCCCTGTAAACTGAGTCGGGTATGACCACTTTTGAGAGACAAAGGATAAAAAGTCATGATGACGGGACCAAACATTGAGAAACCGAAAAGGCCTAGGCCCACCCCCATCCTCAGCCTCAACCCAACTCATTAACAAAGGCGAATGATCAGGACGTAGACCGATTGAGATGCCTCATCTGAACTGTCGAAAGAAGGATGCAGCCTCATGACTCATCAAAACCCTGTCAAGTCTCTTCCACACCCTCCTATTATGCCAAGTATAAGGACTACCAGAAAATCCAAAGATCGGTCAATCCACACTCCATCATCATATCACAAAATCGGTCTTCCCTCTATCACGAGTATCGACTCCGTCCGCTCACCATCATGAGCAATGACATTGAAGTCACCACCAACAAGCGAGGGCCATCCGGTCTGGGAAACACGGTGAAGTCCTCAAATAAATCCCTGCGTCCTACAATAGAACATGAAGCATACACGGCGATAAAAGATAGGTCTAGCCAATCTCGGATCCTCGATCATTAGATGAAGGCGGGGATGATCAACAATCGGGGATGATCCACATTCCAAAACACCAAATCTTACTCGATGGTTTTGGACACCGATATCAAACCCAACATAAGCGGCGAACAAAGTCAAAGCTATCCTCAAATGTAAAAGGCTCCAAAAGAGCGAGGAAAAAAATACGATGTAACTGAACAAGCTTCCTAAGTCTCTTGCGAGTCTTAGAAGCACGCACCCCCCTAACATTCCATATGAGGACTGACATCACAAAGACTGAGAGAGGGAACCATGAGTACCTGACATACTCCGAGTGATCGGTCTAGAAGGCAGAGGAGCAATAACTCTATGTGGGACCCCACTCAAGACTGAAAAGAAACCATCGGCCCCCTGTCGCTCATCCAAACCAGTCAAATCACCATGTGAACTCCTACGAAAGTGACCCTGTTGGTGTGTACCCATCCGAATGTAACAAGATGTATCCGAGGCTGGCGATGAAATAGATAGAAAAGAAGCCTCGACATTATCTCGGCAATCCGGAGAGGGCTAGTATCGTGATTAGAATCAATTGTGTCATCCAAACATACCCCAAACACGTGCAAAAAGCAAGCATATGGTCAAGCAAAGGGTCAAAGAATTGCGAATGAGCCAAATAATCGGTGGGGCCCACAGAGATAGCTTTGTCTCATCATGCAATGAGGAACCATAGACGGGATCAATAAGCGAGCGTGACTCAAAGATAGTGGTCCACCGCGCGAGAGGGAGGGCGTCGGTAGGGCCCGCAATAGTCAATAGCCTATCATGCAATGAGTAATCATAGGCAAAAGGCGATGTCTCGTAAAAGATCGGTGGTGGGGCCCACATGTGATATGGCGGGGTCCACTGGCCGAGAAACATCCAGACTCGACTAGCGAGAGAATCGGAGTAGGAAGTAGTGATGAAATGTATGATGGGGCCGTCGAGATGGTTTGGGTCCAAGTGAGCAAAAAGCCTCCAAAGAGGGGCCCATATGAATACTATGCGAGAAATCAATAGTGGGACCCACATGTCATGAGTCCGGGCCCACGTTTCTTCGTGTCTAAGAAATGGTGGAAATAAGAGTAGTAGAACTAACAAGCTGAGAACACCGCACTATATCAAGTGTGGGGTGCAAGAACACCAAAGCGAGAACCTCGCTATGGCTCGCAAGAGAAGTGGCGGGGCCCGCAGAGGTGGAGATATCAACACCGCGTCTATCTTTGTGCTCTCGATCATCTTGGGGCCCACTGTTGAGGCCGATCAACAACTACTTCCTTACCCTTAGCTTTTCCGGACTGTCGGTAATCTCGAGAAGCGGTGCTAGTAACAGAGGAGGCGAGCAAATTGGCTGAGTAGGTGGAGGAGGCAAACTAGTACTAGGGGGTGGCCCGATGGAGCAAGCTGGGGATAAGGAGCAAAAGGTGTGCCACCCGACCGATCGACCAAGAGAGTGACCCATATGTCGACACTTAGAACAAAATAACGGTGGTTTCTCATAAACCACAGACTGCCAAAAACTCCGACCATCACCCCTATCAATCCAGATCCGCTCAGGTAACTTATGTTCTAAGTTAACCTCCACACTGACCCTAGCCTCACTAGGTCTCAACAAATCATGATAGCCTCATCAATACGCAAAGGTATACCCACAATCTTAGCCAAAGCAAAAATCACACCCTTGGATCGCATATGCACAGGGTAATAAAGGGAAGGACAACCAAACAGAGCAATTGGGGTTTCACAATCAGGTCCAAAGTCACATGTCCATTTAAGGACTCGCATAGGACACCCATCAATATAATATAAAGAACGCAAAAACAATCTACTATAATCATTTTCATGCGTCAAGTGAATCAATACATGCTTGCTATCCCTAACGATTTTGAAAAGTTGGGGACCAAATATGTAATTATCCCTTAAATAAACAAAAATAGAAAAAAGCTATAAACAAAAAAAAAAACAAATAAAATCCCATAACTTTTAAAAAGCACAAAATAACTCCATCTTTTCCAAAAACCTACCCCACCCAATAGCTAAATCACCACCCCACAATGATTTTCAAAACTGTGACTCTCAATACATTGTATTTGTATATACCTTCAAAGTTTTTCCATCCAAAATGGTGATTTTAGCTAAGCCCTCGTGCACTTTCCTCTTCATATTGACGCTCTCCGTTATAGTCATCTACACCACCATCTGTAGCCACTCGAACCACCCCATCGTCGCCATGAAAAATATGTACTACAGAAACACATTCATCTCTTCCGCCAATAAACTGTCGCCGCCTACCTACACCACCTCACCCTGCATCCTCACCTTGCAGGCACACCTGCTGCCATCTACACCACCCTGTACGTCAATGTCCAGTTCAAAGCCCATGGCCTGGATACTCGTTTCGCCAACTACTCTACACTTCTTTCTTATCCTTAGCATTCCTTCCTTTCTGCGCATTTAGTAATGGCACCACTATTTACCTCACTTTGTCCGAGCCTAACGTCCCTCAAAACGATGTCGTAATGCCGTACCACGCCTACTCCCCCTCTGGCACAACATACGCTAAGGCGATATTCTTGAACTACAGGCCATAACCATGCTTTGAATGATTTCTCATTTACTGTTTCTTCCATCAAGACTTGAGTTCTCACACAAGAAAGGACTAGATGGCGATTTGGCCATGTGGTGGGGTAGGTTTTTTGGGAAGACGAAGTTATTTTGTACTTTTTAAAAGTTATGTGACTTTATTTGCAATTTTTTTTATTTTTTATTTTTTGTTATTTTTATCTTTTTTCTATTTTTGTTTATTTAAAAAGGAGGGCAAATCTGTCAAAATATGTCAATTAGGGACGTGATTTGCAATTACTTGAAAGGTTGAGGATGTCTGCTTCTAAAAAAATTAATTGAGGGTATATTAGTAACAGATTTGAAAGGTTGGGGACCAAAATTACAAATTACCCTATTTTTAATTAGAAAATTTTTTAATTGGATTCCCAACCTTTGCAAAAAGTACAAATAGGTCCGATATTTTTATTTTCTATGAAAAATTTAAAAAAACTAACAAATTGATAATATACTAACTTATTTTGTATATTTTACGAACTAACTAAAATTTAAGCTCATAATTATTAATAAACGCGATAATTAAAAGTATTCTATTATTATTAAGTAATCATATTATTTAAAATTTAAACTTTAATTTTATCGTTGCAATATAAAAAGAAAAATAAATTTATGACAAACTTGATACTTATTTTATTTAGAAGTGTAAAAATTTATCGAACTGTCAAGGCCTCAAGTGACTTGTCCCAATTTAACCTCACAAAGTAACGTTTGGAGAGTTTTGTAGCATGTTTGCTGTGGCTCGGCACATTATGAGAGGCTAATGGTGTGTCAAAAATATTGGACATGACATCAAACTAATGTGTACTTGTATGTAATCTTTAATCATGTCGAGTGCAATGTATTAAATAAAAGCAATTACAACTCAAATTTTGTATAATTTAACATAATAGCATCAAGATGAATTAAATTATGACTAGCAAGCTCCAATGTTTAGTTTAATTATCAATAAGCTTAATAATTTTACGAATGACAACCTTTAAGCTTATGATGGCATTTTTAGAAATTAATAGCTATTCCTACGGTATTTAGTTAGGGAGTTTCTTATTGTTTTAGTTCTTTTATTATATATTTTAGATAAACGTGTTGATAATTTTTCACTAATTATTAATTATATATTTCTCTTACAGTCATATTATTTGGGTAATTATATTACCACCACATATTTTATTTATTACACCACATTATAAGTTATAACTACACGCCAACTAAAATATATTTTTAATACATACACCACAACTACTTTACAATTATAGTCCTAGCTCAATAAAAAGTTAAAAATAGAAAGAAAAAAAAAAGATTAAATGTGGTGTACGCCTCCATCCCAAAATCATACTTTTCATTTCCTTCTCTCTCCAACTCACTATTCTCTACAAACTTCCACTCATTCATTCTGTAAAACAAATCCAATATTTTCCTTTTCCCACCTCACGCATTATTCCTTACAAACAAATCCAAGAAATCGTCTGAACATTGATATGAATCTGCTTTCTTCACATACTAAATCCATTGATACATAACGTCATGCAAATTGGGGCATCAAATGATCCTGATTACGAACAAGCACATGCATTCTCCATTTATCTTGTTCAACCCTTACTCACCACTTCTTCAGCTTTACTTTCTTACAATTGGTAATCATATTGTAGTTCTTTCTAACCGGTACTATAAAAACTCTCATTGCATGCTAACACGTATGTCTCTATTCGTGTTTGTTATAGGTATCCATCTTCTGTATTTGTTGGCGACACTTACACATCCTTTGCGGTAATGACTATGGCAGTAGTTGGTGTTTTAGGCCATTATAGGCGTGTTTGATTTCACAGTCCATTGTTGCTTGACATCACAAGACAATTTGAATTTCATCTTAGTATGAATATGTTTAACAAATGGGAGACATATAACAACTGCCATAATTTGATGATAAAATGTACTCTACTAGGGAATGATTGAAACATTACCTTTATTAAATATGTCTGAAAGTGTGCTCGAATGATTTCAGGCTTATTAGTTGTCTAAATCATATTCCAAATAGAATTGAGCTTATTGTATTTTGAACTAAGCATGAATCATTTCCTCCTTAGTTTGACTTATTCTGATTGTCATTGGCAATCAACATCATAGCATCTTGACATAAGAACAAATGAAAAAATATATTTAATAATGGTTTGTTCAACATAAGAACAAATGAAAAAGTATATTTAATACTGGTTGGTTCGTTTCTTTAGGTCGCTGGCCATTTGCTAGAATTTACGGATTTTGATTTAATACCGATATTTTAGCAACAAAATCAAATATATGGAGAAAAAAAAAATACTTGAACTAAAGAATACTCACTTTTTATATGTAGAAATGCAAAGATCACTAACAGATGAATAATAACTTGTCAATTTATAATACAACCTCTCCAAAATCAGAAAGCTATATTCAAAATTTTGGAGAAATCTGGGAACAGAAACTTCACATATACACCAGACTTTGCTGAGTTCAGTACTAGATACCCCACTTAAAGATGCACACACAAGACCGTAGAAACAAATTACTAGTTTTGCTCTGCATCCAGTAAACAGATATCTCCCTAATTCCACATTCATCCAACTGCTATTGCAGCCTGTTGAGTAACAGATCCATATGAATTCATTGAGTTCCACCCTCCTAAAGTCGGCATTTTATCAGCATTCGAGGTTTCTCCCACATTTTGTTGTCCCTCGTTGTTCCACCAGATGTAAATACCAACATTGACCTGCACAGCAGTGTTCACACCCTATATTTCTTGCACTCCATTAGCTCTCTTGTCATTGACATTTGCAGCTTCAACTCCATAATTTTGAGGGTTATGCAGTTAGATAATGAATCTCGACTACAAAATATCTACATAGTCAATGTTAAAAAAATTATAATTAAACAAAATAGTACCAACTCTATAAATGATAAATTTAACATTTACTTCATTCTTACTTGGTCAGTAGTAAAGTTTTGTGTATAATCGAACATATTGAGTTGCTCCTCAATGTCCTATCATTTAAAACAAACAAAAGACATACCATGATACTAAAACATCGACACAAGAAATACATGCTTGGTACATGACAAATATGTGCGGTATATATATACCGAACTATACTTATTCATTCGGTATATATACATCACTAGATTCTATCCAAAAAAAATTAACTTTATTATGGTAATATGCAAAATAATACAAAATAAGTAAGTAACAATAAAAACTTACTTGTTGACTAGGAACAATTTCCCATGGCACAAATGAAGTCATGGCGTTAGTAGGTGCATCCATTCTCGCTAACTGATATTAAATATCAAAATAAAAAATCAATAACAATATTATCTTTGCTCAAAGCGTGGAAAATATAAAATAATATCTCTCTTCCGGATTGTGATAGGATTTCATAAAGGCAAATAACACCAAATTATAAAGGCTTTTTAAGAAAACTTAAAAGAAAGCTTATCACAAAAATAAATAATTAATTAATTAAGAAAAAATTGTGTTATTAGAAGTTCAATATCAACATAAAAAAAGATTGATGATTTTTACATGTCCCAGCCATCCACTTCTTGTCCATTCCCTTCCCTAAAACCATCGTCCATCTTGTAAATTGTTTTAGTCTTCCAACAGTTGAGATTATTGGGAACAATTTCTAATCTGCAATGTCTTGATTCAGAATTCTGTATCCTGACATTGGTTTTGAATCCCTTTACATCATCGTGCTGTTGTGTGGCCGCTTCGACTAGTTGCAGTCTAGCAGTGAAGCACTTCCATTAGTGTAAATAAATTTTTTATTCTACCCTAAAAGGTCTAATGTAAACAATCCTATATACATCAAATATTGGAGAATCATTATTACCTCTCCAGTTCAATGCTTCAATTTTGTGTTGAGAAGGAGACTACGTGAATTTGGATTTGTGTGGAAGAAAGAGACGGCGTGAATTAGAGAAATTGATGTGTGCGTATGAAATTATACTTATATATTAAAAAATTTGAGACTTGTGGTGTAGGTAGAAATAAAAATAAAAAATAAAAAAAATAAATCTAATGGTTATTTATGTCATTTTATTTAGGATTATTTTAGTAAATAAGAAAAGTATGGTGGGATAAACAAAAATGGTTGTGGCAATATAATTACCCATATTATTTCTCTAATTTTCTAATGGAATAATTATCACTAATATAATAAATAGTAAACTCTAAGGCCTTAGATTCTTCCAATAAGTACTAAAGGGAATATCATCTGAAAATTATAGATTCTGTCCTATGAATGTATATTTCAAGTATTCACAAGCTGAAATTCTTAAGGTACTACACTAATATAATTAATCTGACTAACTAATGCCACAAATAGCCTACATATTAGGTTCATTACCCACTTATGAATTGTTGTCTCAAATAGTAAAATTTCATTAATTTAAGGGTTTTACATTGAAATGAATTTAATTGTGTCGATAATATATTTCAAATACACTATTGTCTCTACTATAGAAGTCACCACTACCCCGTTGTAAAGTAGACGATATAACTATATAAATAATGTTTACGTTACATTTTGATTTTACCTGATATTTATATTGGCAAAATTTGAAATTTTATATATATATATATATAGTAATGATATAGCACCCATGGTGGGTAATAATTATAATCTTCACACTTGACGCGTGGCATCACCACATTGGTCACTTTTAAAAAATTTAAAACTTTTAAACTTTTTAAAAAGTGACCAATATGACGACACACGTGTCGAAAGATTATAATTATTACCCACCACGAAATCAGCTTATATCATCTTTCTACATATATATATTAATGTATACCAAAATGAACAGAAAGTAAAAGCTTACATGGAAATATTGAACATAAAGTAAAAATCACCTCAATAATAGTTCAACTCTTTGTCTTTAAGATGAATTTTCTCAAAATAGGTGCTCTCGTCTCTCAAGCTACAACAATCTCTTCTCGTCGGTGAATTTCACACACAATGATACTGCATTTTCACAACTCTTGTCCAAGGAATCCAAGCTACTTCCCATGACTTAATTTTTCTATATTTGATGCATGGACGTAAGGTGATCAGTCCAACAGGCCTTCGCCTGCATCCTACCTACACTCAGAAACACTCCACGTCCACTTGCCAACCACACTCACTGCTGCAATCAAGTGCCTCATCCACATGATTCATCAAATGCAACAACGAACCCTCTATACATAACTATTTGTGTGCATCCACAAGCTACAATGGATTCACCCGAGTCACAATTAATGTGCTTAACACCATCTTCCCACTGGTCATCAAGGATCATTGCAATCACTATTTCCCTCCTTGGGCACTCCTTTCCCGATGAGGCCCGATGCAAATGAAACAGCCATTTGTAATTTTTCACTTGCCGAAAGTTCCACCATCTTTTGATTTTAAATGGTGTTCATCACGTTTTTCATCAACCTTCGTCCCATACTTTGTAAAGTTTTCCTTTTTGTTATTGCCATCATTTTGTTTCCTCATAGAAGCCTCACAACCCAACCTCAACTAAATCAATGCATCAGTAGCTGCAGTGGCTAATGGAAAGTCTTTCATTCGCTACCGATACAACTCTTCTTGCGCCCACGTCTACAGTCCCTAAATGAAGTTATATATATAGCTCGTCCTCCTCGGACATGTTCTTGACATCCAGCATCATCAATGAATAGAAAGACTTCATATATGTATGCATTGTGTCTGGCTGTCATAAGTTTCTCAATACCTCTCATGCAATCCACGCAACATTGCACGAAAAAAACTGATCTTTCAACTCTTTCTGCAGCCTCTCGCAAGTCAAAATCCTCGGTCTACCAACAGATTCATCTTTCTGCAATCGTGTCCTCCACCATAATTTCACGTCACGCAACATATACATGCTAGCAATGTCAACTCGATCTTCTTTAGGTACATGTGTAGCCTTGAAATACTATACCATGTCCCAAAGAAAATTCTCTAGTTCTTTCGCACTCTCAGGTGCAAGTAACGTTTTTAGTCATGGCCATTATGTCTCCTAACATGGACGTAAACTTTTTGTTCAGCAATGAATGTTTCAAAAATCTACTTCATTTTGACCAGCAATTCTCTCCATTCTTGGGCCTGAGCCGCCAAACTAACAACATCGTTGGTCATTGGGGCACCAACGAAATTTTCCAACATACAACCTAATCCTTAAGACTCTGACCATCAGCCATCTTTCTGTTTTCAACAGCAACCGTAGTAAACATACATACATGAACATGTCTCTGATACCAAATTGTCACATGTGCTATCTAGAATTTTAGCCACAATCCATAATAGTACTGAGATTTTGCATCTCAATTCACACAACAAGTCACGTAAGAGCACTTTTGTTAATGAAAACAACCAAAATTTGACTATATGTAGCAGAATTTTAGATGGAGTAAGGCACGAACACAGATTTACAGAAACTGCCCCAACTTTAGTTCTAAAAAAAAGTAAATTCGTACAAGAACAAAGCCAACACACTTTATTTTTGTTGCCTCAACACTTAAATTTTATACAAAATTCGTATGTACAATTGATACCCCCATTTCTAGGGTAGTTTTATCTACAATTCAGCCACACTTGAGCCAAACTGCCCACTTTCCAACACTCAGCATAATTGCCTTCAACTGTCGGTAATGTGCCCCTGTGCTTTCTTCTGCCATTAAAATGAGGACTGAAGTCAGCTGGATAGCTAGCTGAGTTGCTGTCGAACTTTGCCTACACCAACACCAGAAGTTGATGCCAACTGATCACTTTGCTCTCGTGAATTTCGGCCATGTAATGCTGCCATCAAGTAAATCAATCATCAAATGCCTCTATTACTCGTGCATCACAATGCCAACGGGCTTCTTTGCTTCCATCTCACCGAATGTGCACATTACACTGTGCATCACGTGCACTTTCGGTCATGGCATTGGCTTCGAACAAGACATCCCCATTGCCATGTCCATTGTCCTCGAAAAGGGTCACACAACAATATTGGTGGAAGAGACCAATTCGTTATGCGTGTGTGTGTGTATATATATATATATATATATATATATATATATATATATATATATATATATAGTACATATGTGTGCATAAAGTAAATGGAAAAATTTTATGTCCATGATTTGATCATACCCTTAATTTTTGTTTTTTTTCTTTAAAGGGAAGTTTTCTTGAACTTATTTCTTTATTTTATTTGTTACACAATTTTTTTTTCATTTTAAACCACAATTTTTATATACATAGATACAATACTTGTATATATGTGTATGGCAATGTGTGTGTGTTGTCACAGTGTTCGTAATATTTTTGTAAGTACGTTAGTGTGTGTAGGTGAGTTGTATTTTGATGTGTGTGCGTGTCTCAAACATTTGTGTAGAGAACTGAGTTCTCGAACTTTTAAAGTTCAAAGTATTTTATGTTGAGAACTAATATCCGAAACTTTCAAAGTCCAAGACATTTGTGTAGAGGACCAAGGTCTACAACTTTTAAAGTTCAAAGCATTTTATGATAATGACTAAGGTCTAAAACTTTCATAACTTTCATATATATATATATATATATATATATATATATATATATATATATATATATATAAGTTGTCATTTCAGATACTAAATATTGAAAGACTAGAAAGATTTAGTGCAAGCAACTATTTAAATTAGAAACCTCTTTTTTATATTTAAAAAAACACTTCATATCTTGTTTAGTAATTTTCTCTTTTCTTTTATTTTATTTTTTTAAGAATGGCTAGATCAAACTTGAATAATAAGGTGAATTCAGATTTATACAATTTAGTGAGCTCAAAAACCAATGCAAAAATACCTTTACTTTTGGGATACTGATGTGAAGTACCACGCTCAGTCCAATGCATTAGGTGAACTTAAACTTTGCATCCATAAGACAATGAAACATCCTTCTGATTCTATCATTCTAGAATATTTGCCACAATATTATGTGCATATCCTTAGTGAATGTTGTGAGAATTCAAGTGTTGTTGAGTCTAGTCATTCGAGCAATCTACGTCATCTTTAGTGTCTTCCGCCCCCATCACTCCCAAAACATAGAACTTATTCCAAGGGCAATAATTTCTGAAAGAATTGAGAAGAAGAAAAAAGATGGTGGGGGGGCGCACTTGTTAGTCGTGGAGAAATTTCACATCTTCTGAAATTTTGAGAGTGGTCTACTTGGATTAAAAAACTCATTAACAAGAGGAATATTCATGAATTATCTTCTTTTGTCGGTTGTCGTGCAAAAGATTACCATCGTCCAAACTTAGTGTATGGAGCTCTTTGCGAGGTTTGGTGTCCAGGACCATTACTTTCGTGACGACATGCAATGAAATTGATATTTCTCTTTGGGATCTCTGAGATATTACTGGACTTTTAAACTTGGGTTAATAATATGAAGTAGTCCCAAGTCTTGCCGATATTTGTTTAATATTTTCTCACTGAGAAGACATCTGACTTCATTTAATTGATTTATGGTTGCCAAAAAAATGTGGTGTTCAATATTCTCGGTAGACCAAATTCTATAAGGATGACATGAATTTAAATCCATACAAAAGACATTAGCAAAAGCCACCGAAAAAGATACAAAGACTCATTGTTGTAGACTAGCGATGGCAATGGGGGCGGGTCCAGGGTGGGTCGGCCCCATCTCGTAAAAATTGGGGTGCCCCATCTGGTCCCGCCCTGCGACTTGCCAATTTCTTGGGGCGGGGCGGGGGCGTCCCCTTGACCCACCAATTGCTCCGGTTAATTTTTTTTGTAAAAAGAAAACAAACAATAAAACATATTCGGGTGGAATAATTGGAATAGGAATAGAAAGGATTATGAATGTAGAATGTTAGGGTTAAAGAAATAGAAATTTGTTGTTATATTTGTAGCAAACAAAACAATAAATATGCAAGATTGGAGTTATGGTGTAGTGGTTAAGCTTTATAATTTAACACTTTCAAACAGAGTTCGAATCCTATTTAGTCCATTATTAGCAAAAATTGTGATTTGTAGTTGTATTTTATGAATTTTAAAAACAAATTGAAGGGACAGTGCGAGGCGCGACAAACCCGTCCCGAACACTTCAGGGATGTAGATTTCTATCGAGACATGTCCCTATTATCAAAATAACCGAGATGGACCAGGTCCAAGGCGGTGGGTCAAATTGCCATCCATACTGTAGACAAACAAAATTATATTTTTTGGCAGACCCATCCCATACCTTCGCGGGGCAGAAATATATGTCTCGAACCTGCCTCTATTACCAGAATAACCAGAATGGGACAGGGCACGGGGCGGGTCCAGGGCAACGAGTCAAATTGACATTCCTACTGTAAAACCAAATGATATTTTTCATAAAGATCGAAGTCATTGGGACAAGTTATCCTTTTGTTATCTGTTAAGAAAGAAGAAGAGTTAGAAATAGCATCTTAGTTTTTCCTTTGTCTCTGTCGCTTCATACTTCCTTCTGGAGATGAATATATCAGAGTTTGAACTTTTAAAGCAACTTCCAAGATAGATGTCGATTTACTTACAGTCTAGTTCATCATATATTGGCCAACCTTTATAGAGGACTTACAAAAACATCTAACAGCCTTGAAGGCTCAGAGCATAGTTCGATTCCACATTCATTTCCACAACACTTCTTTTATATTTGGACTGTAACTTATTTTGTCTGAGATATTTATAGTTGTATCGACAAGAGCACTGGTTCTCCAACTATTCAAAAATATGTTGGAACTTTAAATGCTTTTCAATCTTGGGAGATTGACGCAGTTGACTATCAAAATCTTATCCATAGACAAATGGACAATAAGGATTTTTCCTGGAGTCTCATCACTATATCTCCTTTTCACAGTGTCTGTACATATGATACATATGATGACTTGAAATCCAAGGACACTGCAGAATTTATGATAAGTATCCGACATGGATTTGTTTATTATCGTCGATGATCTTCTCCTTACTTTCTTGAGGCGTATAATCATCATAGGTTTGCAAGGTAACAAGGCTTCTAGAAAAGACTTCTAGGATCACCAAACAAGATGAACTATTTAAGTATTCCAACCAATATGTATCGTGTTTGGTTATATCTAACTCGGAGAGGGAGTGAATCTACTATCCATATTCCAGAGTATACTAAGGACATAATTTTGCTCTTGAACTAGTTGTTTCAAATCAAATGAGCGAGGATAAAGACAAATAGCTGAACCTTCTAAATTATTTTATAAAAAGACTTCTCAAATGAGGTAAACAAACCTTCTAAATGAAAGAGGTATCAAGAAAATTAAAATCACAATCCCTTCAACGAAATTTACTTCTATTCCAGAGCATGTAGTTAAGATACTTGATGCAATTTTAGTCTCTGACAATTACAATAGCATTCTTGGAGATCAAATATCTCAAGCACTTGCATCAACTCTAACTCCAGAAGATAGAAGTTCCGGAGAACAGGTATGAAACTATTTTTTTCTCCTTCTTTTTTATTTTTTATTATTGAAATTTCTCTTTTTAGCATACTACTTGTGTCTTATTTGATGTTCAAGTTCTCCTTTCTCACGTATTGCATCAAAAGCGATTAATATGACCAAGAAAGCCTCAAGTTGTTCAAAATCCCAAAGAAGCATGTCTTGAAACTTCTAGACCTGACTTGAGCATCTCGGATGTACCTTTAGATGACGAACATTAAAATATATCACCTCAGACACAGAATGCAGGTATACATATTGTGTTACCATTTTATTTATTTGTTTGACACATTTGTGCAAGCCTTCCTTCATCTTTTTTTTTTTGTAGGATTTCCAAAAGTTCTCTCAGGAAAGAATTTTTCTAGAAGACCAATCCCTTTAGAAAATTAGACTGCCGAGAATGATGTCATGGTTGATGCATTTGATAGACTCGATGGCACTAATGGTTCGAAAAAACTTCTATGCGAATATCCAAGCAATATTAATGGAGGTATTTTTCCCTTTAACCTAGAATATATCATTGGTGAAGATGAAGTACATTCTGGAGACTAGACAATAAGCTTTTGTTATCCCATCTTTATTGTGTTCGGTCGTTGTTCCAACTTTAGATATAAACAATTGTAGGGATTGCACCAATTTACTCTTTTGTGTCTGGGCCTTTACTTGGATTTGAAAAGCCGTGATTGATTATATTTAGAAATCATTCGAGAAAGTTTTGAAGCATGGTTTTTCTAACTTCAAAACTTGGTGGAACAACAATAGACTCTTCGACACTTGATTACTAACTCATTACATGTAGATCCGACACCCTTGATGAGACGTATGGAAATGTTCTTAAAAAAGTTGATGCTTATCTTTTCAAAAGAAAGCAAAACTTAGAATGTCTAACTGAAGAGAAAAGGTCAAGCAATTGAAGTCTTTGAAGTCCCAAAAGCTTGCAAAGACAACCATATATTCTCATTTAGAAGAGCACCTTAGTCAATTGACTTTGTAGTTGGATAGGCTCTGAGACCAACTTCAAACTACTACAAAAAACCTAGAGTATGTTGAAGATACAGAAGCCACTATGAACAAGCACAAATTAGTGATGCAACTGAAGTAGAGTCCACCGACCAGGAAATGAAGGCTCTTGAGAATGACCTCTTGCAAGTGATGGATAGTGACTGTCTCTATCTTTCTTTTCTTTTCTTTTTTTAATTGTACTCTACTTCATAAAGAGTTTATTACCGCTTAATAAATTTTTTGTTAATGGGTCTAATCTGTAGTCCATCTTTGGTCACGATCTTGTATACTCCATTAGTAAACACATGAGTAACAACAGATTAACCATCCCATCTAGGCTTAAACTTGTCCCCTGATTTTCTTGTAATTATGATAGGCTTGCGTATTGAATGTACCAAATTTCTAACTTAAAATGATTTCGATCGTACCTTTTTATTGAAGAACTTTGCCATACGAGCTTGATAACATTTTATGTGCATTTGTACTTCCAATCTCTTCTCATCCACAACTTCTAATCCTCAAGGCGAAGACGAGTATTCTCCTCCATTGAATTCTTCCTGGATGACAATTCACAATGATAGAATCTGACATTCCAAATGACAACTTTTACTCCATATACTAGAGCATATCAAGTAGCTTGTATTGGTGTCTGATAACTAGTGCAATAAGCCCACAAAGCTTCTACAATTATTTCATTGAAGTCTTTTTTGGATTTCAAAACAACATTTTTAGCAAATTGCACACGGTCTTGTTAAATGCCTCTGCCAATCCATTAGTTGTTGCATTATACATGGAAGAGTATTACATAGATTATTTATGTGGATATTGTAGAATAAGTTTTTCGTTATTAGTGATAATGTATCAAGGAACCCCATACCTATATATGATTTGAATGAGAATAAAATCAACAACATTTTCTTACTTTATTCAATGCTATAGCTTCTGTGCACTTACAGAAATAATCAGTTCTGACAAGGATGCATGAATGTCCTATTGAAGACTTTGGAGTTATGGGTCTAATCACATCAAGACCTCATGTATCAAATGGCCAAGGAGATACTATTGGATGCAATAGTTTCGAAGGCTAATGGATGTAATTTGCATGGAATTGAAAAGCTTTGCATTTCTTTGATGAGCACCACTTATTTCAGAATGAACTTTTACTTAAGTATCTAAGGAAAACTCCATGGAACGAACGTTGATAGAGTGTCTTCATATAGAAGACAAAGCAAAACATGTGTCTTTGGACTACAGTCTTGCAGTGAGGATTATTTGGTAACTTTTAATGTTGAAGATAATCAATTATTGATGGCCTTCAATCATCATTTCCTTCACCGATGACCTTATTATTATTTTTCTCCTCAAGGTTTTCGAGCAACAACACGGAATCACCCATCTTTGGAAAATTGACATTAGGTGAGTAGAGTCTTCATTCGACCTAGCTAGAACAATAGCCAAATTAGCCAAGGCATCAACATCCATATTTTCATCTCTAGGACAATACTTGATTTTTATTCAATAAATCGTTTTAAAATGTCGATGCACATTCGTGATATGGCTTTAAATCCAAATTTTGGACTTCATATTCGAACAAAAGTTGATTGGTTATCAACTTAGAGTTTCCAAAAACTTCCAGTTGATTGACTTTTGTATTCAATGTTGTTTTTAAGCCAATGATAAGAGCTTGATATTCTGTCATGTTATTTGAACACATTTCTATCAAGGTAAATGAATAAGGCATGACTTGATCATGGGGAGTAACAAATATAACCCATGTCCTTGTACCATAACTTCGAGTTGCACCATCAAATAATAGATAAAGGTACTATTTCAATGTAAATGACTTCTTCATCTGGAAGTTCTTCAGAAAGTTCCCATTCTTTCTAGATTGGAATGAGCAACGGAGAAATCTGTCAAGGCTTGTCTCTTAATGGCCTTTTGTAGAATGAATTTGATGTCGAACTCATACAATATAAGTGCACATTTTCCTATCCTTCCGAAAAGAATTGGTCTAGACAGTATGTATTTTAATGGATCAATCATTGAGACAAAATTGATTATGGGTGCTAACATATAATGCATCAACTTCTTATCTGCAAAAATCAATGCAAGGCATATTTTCTCAAAGCGTGAATACTTGATTTCAGCTCATACCAATGTCTGAATAAGGTAATAGAGTGCATTTTCCTTTCTTTCGTTATTGACTTGGACAAAGAGTGCAGCTAGAGAATATTCTTGTACTGCAACATAGAGAGTAAATGGCTTCCAAAGAGTTGGAGTTGTGAGGACCGGTAGATGAGATAAATATTATTTAACGCTTTAGAAAGCATTTCGACAAGTATCATCTCACTCAAATGACACATCATTATTCACGAGACTGTTGAATGAATGACAACATCATTCAAGATTGGAGATAAATCTTCGAATGTATACTAGCTTTCCTTGAAGTCTTTTTAACATATACAAGTTACTTAGCTTTGACATGTTGATTGTGGCATAAATTTTTGATTGAACTATTTCAATAACTCGATGTCGAACAATGACTCCAAGAAATTTTTTGAAAGTGACAACGAATGCACACTTTAGTAGATTCATCTTCAACTGGTATTATCAAAGTTTTTGATTTCGTAAGTTCAGTAGTTGATCGCCTCGTTTCTTTATTTTGACAACAAGGTCATTCACATAGCATTCCATTTGTGCATCATATAATCGAAGATTTTTGCATTACCTACTCTTAAGTTGCTCCAGCATTTTTCATTCCAAAAGGCATTTCGGGAGTATAGAATGTCGTAAGCTCTTCGTCTTTTGGATTCATTTGGATTTGATGTTACCCGGAGGACCCATCGATGAAAGATAGAACTTTGTATCGAATACTTGTGTCGACCATCAACTAAATCATCTTTCAGATAGGCGTTTGGTTCAGATCTTTTAAGTCAACATAAACTCTTAATTGTCCATTCTTTTTCCTGATTAGAACAATATTAGAAATCCAAATTGGGTACTTGACTTCACGTATGAACCCTACTTCAATAAGTTTGTTGACATCTACTTCAATTTGAAGAATCAATTTTGGTCAGGATCTTCTTTGGAGTTGTTTGATCAGACGAATTTCATGCCTTACTACAAGATGATACATTGCAACTTTAGGATCCAACCCTAGCATTTCCTTGTAAGACAATATAAACACATCTTTGTATTCCTAGGGCATGTTAAGTACTCGAATTCCTCCTTTTGACTGAGAATAATACAAACACTTGCCTCAGGGCTTCTTCTGTTCTCAAGTTCAACTGTTTCAAATAATCTACAGTAGCTTGCCCTCTCTCTTCGAATGTTGGCAAAGCTGGTTTAGGTTCATTTGTCGTGGACTAATTTTTAAATTCAGACTCCAAGTCAAGCTTCTTCGAAAGCAATGTGATTAACTAATAACTCTTCTTTATCCCTGTCACTCTTTCGCAATAAAACGGCTCTCCGATTTCTCCGTCTTCTTCTTGACCGTTGAGGCTTTAAATTTGAATTATTAACTCCAAGTCAAGAAAAAGCAGATTGTCTTTAATATGATTCTGGAGGAGCCCATACATTTTCATCAACTTGGGCAGACGTGGAAGAATCACCATTTAACTTTTAAAAGACGGATGTTTTACCTCTTGGATCAACTACGGTAGAATACTCTCCCTTTAGCTTTTCGAATAATGAAACTCTCACATTCTCTCTCTAAATTTGATTGAACACTAAAGGTCTTAACTCTTCTGGTTCTTCCTCAACAACTTCGTAGATCTGAATCATAATCGGATTTGAAGAATCATTCTTGACTTTAACCTGCCTTGGTTGATCTGGGTTATATCTCAAACCATACCTTGGTTGTGATATAAATGATCTACTAGAATACGAAGGGACACGACACGATCACCCAATTTTTGAGGTTTTCTTTTTCCAAATCCAGCATTAATTCTCGAACAACTTTTTAACTTGCAGATTGTAACATCTCTTGAAAGTTTGTTTCAGATCTTTGAACCCTTTAGCATGTGGCATGTTTTGTTCAGATAGGTTAGAGATGTAGAAGATTTGTTGGCCTCTTGAACTATAATAAGTTGATGGGACAGAGCTAATTTTGAAGTGTTAGGTATTGAAAAAATCATATCTTTACTCAATGTTTTAACATTTGTTGATGTTGTTTGAGGTTGTTTTCCTTGGAGAACTCCTTACAAATAAGTTTTGATCTACTTGTCATGAGTTGATGATGCGGAACTACAATAAGTTGGTGATCATTATTTGCATAATCTCTAATTTCAAATTTGGCTGCAAACGAATGAAAATGTTCACCTTCCAAGTAGAAATTGGCATTGCCAAAATAATATTCTTCTTTAAGGAATAATTTGGACTCAGCTACAACATATTTGACTTCTCCATCTCGGCTATACTTGAAATGTTGATGCCAAGTTGAAGGCACTACTCTAGTTCCATGTAGCCAAACACCTCCAAAGAGTAACTCATATGATATTTTGGCATCAATGACAAGAAAGAGAGCTCGTGAAATTAACTATATTGTTTGTAGCTTCAGGAAAATCATGTCAGTGGCTCGCTAACCCTTCTGGTTGAATCTTTAAATCATGATTTTTGCTCTTCGATATATCACCAACATATTTTCCAATCTTCTTCATTGTTTTAATCGGCATAATGTTCACAGCACATCCACAATCAATCATTATTCGGTGTATTTTACATTCCGGATGTAACCACTAACCTATAGGTGTCTATTATGTAGATGAGATACAAGTTATATATCATCGTAATTGAACGTGTTGGTGAGTTGCAGATTTAATTGATTCCAATATTTTTCCTTGATGCTTTCAGATCAATCAATGCTACGATTAGAACCATACGATCATCAAGACTAAGACCTTCTACCAGCTCGTGTTGGAAAGAATGTTATTGAGTAGTGAAATAACCTTATTCTTCTTCAAAATCTCCCTCATTATAGTCTTTGATTTACTTCCTCCATCTAAGAGGTAAAACATTCATTTGTCAAAGAAGCACATGGTGTACCTTCCACTTATGTTGATTTTATAGTTTCTTTGTCCTAACTTTTGATTTTCTCTTTTGAATGTTTTTTTGAAAATTTTTCGATCTTGGTTTTTTATCATAGGTGTCAGGACCTGCAAGTTTTGGAGCTTTTCAGCAATCTTTAATGGGTCGAAGTTCCACACTTTGTGCCCCCAGTGTTGGTACTGCAAGAGGTATAAAAAATGATGTTTCATTTGACTTCTGGTATTTCTCCTTCTTACTTATAAAGGTAGACCATCCTTCACTAATTTCATCTTCAAACTCAGAATCAGAATCCCGAATGTCTAGATCATCAATCATGATTTCATAAAAGGTTGGGTAATTACCGCTATTTGGTTTGACCATCTCTAGATAGACATGCGTGATGGTGAATTCTGTGTACTTTGAGTTCTACCAGAATAGCTCTTTATGAAATCTGAAGTCCAAACTGAATTGTTTTGGCAACATGGACTTTCAAGCATTATATGTAAGAGGAAAGATCTATCCTTCACTTGAAATGAGAATTGATCAAATGATCTAAATGAAACCATTAGACAATTGGCAGTTGGATTTTCACCAGTTTCAAGTTTGATCTTATTTTCTTTGTCCAAGCGGACAATAGGATCCTTCATCACAAAACACATCTCCATTGAATGACTTTTTTTTCAACGAAATTTGCAATATTTAGGATGATCAACTTAACCAGCCTCTTCCGACATTTTTGGTGCTGGAAGTTCGATTATCTTTGTTCAATGAGTTGATCTAAAATTTTGGGTACTTCAGAGTCTAAGAGTCTAAGAATGGATTCTCCCTTTATTTAAATTCCTTCAAAGTCAAAAGACCACTTTTTTTGGACTTGTGCCTTGCTATGCCTGAACTTTAGTTTGGCTTTGAACTCATATTTTAACTTGATTTTTGGGAAACGATCTTTGTAGGTGTAGTGGAATTTTCCATGACATTTTTAGGCTTACTTGACTTACGACCCTTCTTAATTTTCTTATTGGGATATTTCTTACAACATAGATCACTCTGCAACTAATGTCTATATCTTGCAATCTATATTTCTAGATCGTGGGCACATGTGGCCAACTCTTCAAAACAAGGAGACATATTTGCTTGGAGATTATAAGTAGTCCCCAATGCATGATTTGGACACACATGTCAATAGAGAATGTTTCACTGATGAGTTCATTGCAGTTAAGAACAAGGTTTCCTGAACGTTCGATAGTTGATCTCCAATTTGTTTCTGGCAAGTTCAGAAGCGCTTATTGGCTAGGTACTATAGTAGTGTGTTAGGAATTCTTACTTAAGTTGATCCCAACTATCAATTGAACCAATAGGTAAGTCTGTATACCATTCAAATGTTGTACTTTTGAGAGAGTGCACAAACTGCTTCACCAAGTGCCAGCATTGTTATATGTTTCAATGAAACAAGCCACATATTGCTTTGGGTTTTTCTTTCCATCAAAGCATTGAAACTTTGGGTGTTGGTAGCCAAGGGACATCCTCATTTTGTTAATTCGACGACTAAAGGGTTTGGCATAAAATAGTGAAGACTGTATTGAGCCACCATATTAGGCAAGAATGGTGTCAGCAATCATGTGTTGGAGTTGTTGGACAGAAAGAGAGCCCACAGACAATTGAGTAGGGTCACACAACACATTCTGCACCACATCTCGATCATGCAAATATTTCAGATATAATTACCCACTTTTGTAGAGAAGTGACATGTATGGATCTGGATTCTTTTTAAAGTTAAAAATCTTAACATTATCCTTGTTAGAGAATTTTCTCAATGGTTAAACTAATTGAGTTTCTCGGTCTTCGTCGAGGCTCGGGTTGCATGGTAGAGTTTAGATAGCGTCTCCTCAAAAGGATTCACGATTTCCTTTACTTTTTCTCCTTCCATAGTTGATGTAGTAGTTTTTACTTGAAGACTTCAAAGAATCAGAAGATGAGAGGACAATAAGGTCCCACCTGGCATGCCAAGAAATTTGTATAACAAATTTCGTGTATAAAAAATGCAAACAATGTTACAAATTCGAATTTTGTAAGTTACAAAATGTATTGATCTTCTTGTAGCTATGTAGTTGAAGAATTCCCTGATTAATGATCCAAGTGTTGAAGAGGAAATGCCACGTGGCTTGAATCCTAGACTTCGAGACTTATTGGAAACTTGATTTCTTTGATCCTCAAGGCTTGGATTTGGTTTGAAGAAGATTTTCATCTTCTTTGCTTTTTTAGGACTTGATTTGTATTTGCTTGGATTTGAAGAAGACTTTGAACATCTTTGGATTTCCGAACTTGGATTTGAGAGTTTTTCTTCCCTTCTTCCCCTGGACTTTAAATTTCCTTTGGAATGTTTCTCATGGACTTCTATGTTTTTTTCTGCACTTATCACTTTTGATTTATCTTGGACTTAATGTTCTATTTTATAGAGAATCTTGTAACCACCATTATATTTAAACTAATATTAAATATAATTATGGATTTTGAAAAGCATGATAAGCTTCCAACATGGGCTTCTTTTGACACAAATGAGCATTAACAGACTTAGGCTTAAATGAACTATTGGTTTTTAATAGGCCAAGTATATTTATTTATTTCTAATGTCTACAACATAATTTGAGATTAATTGCTTAATGATATTATGCCTGCGACGTGTATGTCGAGAGTTACTATTATACATACTACTTTGAGCCATTTCAATAGTCGATTGACTATCACAATGTATACTAATTGCAGGAATTGACTTAGTCCAACAAGAAATGTATTTTAAGAAGTTACGAAGCCATTTTTATTCTTTTCTAGCTTTATCTAAAGTTATAAACTCATATTCTAATGTAACACAAGTTTACTTTGAGGATTTCCAGGATATGGTTGCACCTCCAATGATAAAAACTTAACTACTGGTCGACTTAGAATAATTTGTATCAAATATCCAATTTCATTGTTATATCCTTCTAACACAAAATGGATATTTAGAATAATGTAATCCCAAATTAAGAATGTCTTAAATACTTAAGAACCCTTGTCAATGCTTTCCAATGGTCATTTTCTAGATTACTTGTAAATCTGTTTAATTTGTTGGGGGCATCTCTTGAAATCAACGCCACTAAATTTTTCAAGCTTTTCACTATGGGGAATAGAAGTTGGAGATACTGGGAAAATAAAGGTTGTACCATTGACAGACGTCATTTTTGTTACACAAACAGGAGATATACTAAGTTTTCCTAAAAAAAGAAAAACTAGGAGTGGAAGAAGAGATAAAAAAAATTCAACTCTAAAAAATAATTGATTATTTAAATTAGTTTAACAAAAATTTAATTTAAACAGCAATACGTAGAAAAAGAAATAAGAAAAATTCATTTCAAGATTGTTGGCAAAAATTGAAATTCTTTTATAAATTATTGCAAACCAAAATGAACATAATATAAAAGCTTACTTGAAAAATTGAACCAAAAGTAAAAAATCAAATTGACGCAAATTCGTCTTAGTTTTGTCTCGATCTAATTTTTACTTTTGATTCAATTTTTTCAAGTAAGCTTTTATTTTTCTCTTCATTTTGATATATAATAATATATAAAAGAATCTCAAATGCCAGCAACTTATAGGGGTATGGAGTTTGTTTATAAAGTTACTCAAGAGTAAGTCTATCAATCTTTCTTGTCTCCTATAATACATCCCCAGCTCCGATTGTTACAACATTTAGATAATATAATTATCCACTTACTACATCTTCATGGGCTGAATTATGCAAGATTTGAGCTTTATTTTATATTGGGGGCCTCACTTTTATGATTCTCACTTTTGGGCATTTTACCCAACTATTTGGGGCCATCTCAATCCCAACACGAACCAGTAATTTTATCCACAACAATGATTATTAGCAATTACAATACACAATATTAGATGCATCGGATCAAAGAAATTACCTCTCTATAATAGGGGTAGGCAAATAAAAAATACTTAAAAATTGGATTAATTAGACCAATCTTGAATTGAAGTGTTTTATAGCATGTTTGGCCGTGCTGAAATTATTTTTTAAGTATATATAAGTTGTGGGTTATATGTAATATTTGGATACTAAATGAGTAGTAAGTTGTAGATATTTCATAATGTATGAATAAAAAGAATATTTGATTAATTTGATCAGCTTAAAATATAACTTAAGCTTTGACAAACAAGCACTTAGTTTGGTCGTGTTCGAGCACAAAAAACTCGAATATGGTGATTTCTAATCAAGATAGCCATCATAAATCAATTGTCTTATATTTTTTATTTATCTACATTCAACTTGTTTTTAAAGATGAGACTGAGAAAACGAATTAAATTCATGTTGAGACGCAATCTATAGTGGATAATATGTATGCATAATGATGTACGAAATACCCTAAGTGAATTATTTGTAAAAAAAAATAAAAAAAATTGTGATTGTTACAATACATGTCGGTGCTTACCAATTAAATCACTGTTGGATCATACATTACATTGAAAGTCAATTGCAAAGGTTAAAAGTTGTAATTTACGTAGATTTGTGCAAGCGAAAGAGAGGAGATTATTTTGTGAATTAGAGGAATTGAACATAATTCGATGGAGAGAATACATTCCATATATTTTGGATGGCTATTACAAGGAATTAAAAACGATAAGTCTCTCGACGAACTAAGCCAATGATCTTGACACGAGCTTTCAAGACCGAGAATATACTGGACCACAAAGAAGATTCAGGTGCTCGATTTGGAGCTTGACAAATCAGTGTTTTTAAATTCGGATAAGCCAACTGATTCAATGGAAAACTCCGTGACCCGTTTTTCAGGCCGGTCCGTTTCATTCAATTGGACCAATCTGCAATCGAATAGTCCAAACCTGGAGGGTTATCTTAAAACATGTTGACCTAAACCCAGAAAATTCGGCGGGTCATTGCTGATTAGAAAACTTAAGTAAATAATTAACTTTGCTAAATGCGTATTTTATTATTGAAGTTATTAGTTGTTGTCTTGTTGATATTATTTTTTAGAGTTGAGGTTATTAAGTGTTACCACCCGATTTTGGTATGGCTTCAAAGGCCCAGCAAAGGCCCCCTAGACTCGATGAAGGCCTCGGGGGCCCAGCGAGGGCCTCGTAAATTCTCAGAAGGCCTCGGAGGCCTATCGAACATCTTAGCACTCTTGAATCCCTTACAGCGAAACCCATAAAGGGCCTCAAAACCCTTGGCCAATCTAGAGTGATTCACTGGTCTTAACATTCTCGTAGTCTGAAGTTTTGGGACAACCAGGGAAGTAATTAAGGAAAGATTGTATTTGATTATCATAAGGATTCTCACAAGGAAATTCAATCAGATAAGGACCGAAATCTGGGAGATTGTGTCAATATCCAATTACTATTTATCATATAAGGAAGGAGAATCCAATCAAAGTTCTAATTGATTGCTTACACAGAATAATTAGGACTCTGTAGCTATAAATACAAGAACTCTGGTTATTCTAAGGGACGCATTCTTTTTAAGAGACGCTCTTTTTTATGCAATAATTTCACTCCTAAACTCTGTTCAAATCTCTGTTTGATTGTCCCTCCCACACCTCACTATTTTCATCCCCCGTATATTATTCTATATACCGGCAGTTGACTTGATCGTCGAAGTACCAACAATCGTCGGACCCTTTTTTCCCAGAGATCTTGGTGCCTAACGAATGTCCGAGTGTACAGGTAATATACAAGTTGAGAGAGGAGTGACTGGAGATTTGTTGACACGTGGACGGTGCAAGTTCCAACGTCAACAGATTGGCGCCGTCTGTAGGAATTGAAAAAATGTTACACAACCTAAAACTTGTGGTAAAAACGTGTTTTTCTACCAGGAAGAGCATGGCAACCGATCATTCCATGGAAGAAGAAGTTGAATCCCACCACACTGACTTGCGGCAGAAAAGCGTTCAAGATCTCCAGAATGTGACCCGTCGTAAGAGGATAAGACAACGACAGAAGCAGACGGTTGAACAAGAGAACCAGAACCTGAAGCTGGACAATGCCCAGATGAAGGCAGCGCTTGAACTATTGGAGAATCAATCCCTCCAACATGGACCCAAGCATAGTCGTGCCAGGAGAAGCCCTTCAAGGTCTGGCTCAATGGAAAGTCGTCGATCTCAGGATGACCCACCCGTTTCAAATGGCCAGAACCTTCAGAACATCGTTCTGAAGCCCTCGCAAGACGATCAGAAGGTTAGACCTCTACCGGTGCGGGAAAACCTACCAGCTCTTGCTGCTAGCGTGTTTGATAGGTTGTGGGTGGGATCCTCCATAGCGCCATCCCTACCGGCGTACAGCAGGCGTAGTGAGCACAGTGAGGCCCACACGGAAAGGAGAAAGGACCCAAAACCCAGTTATGCGAGGCCTGAGGAGGAGAATGAGAGGTTAGAATGCTATGAGGATGATGACAACGAAAACCTCCCATTCACCAATTACATGAAGGCTATGGAGATACCCGCGAACTTCCTATTACCTCTTATGGACAAATACAACGGGAGAGGCGACCCCACAGATCATAACAACATATACAAGACGAAGCTCCAAGGCCACTTCCCCACAGCGAAGTGTCAAAATTTCCATACCACACTCACATTCGACACGAAAAGGTGGTACAACAAGCTGAAACCAGAAAGCATCAGGAGGAGTTGGCCTCAGCTCAAAAGAGAGTTCGTCAATGATTTCATTGGCAACCAAACAATGGTAGCTGATATCGTCCAACTCTACGATATTCAGCAGAAGGAAGGAGAAGCAGTCAAGAGCTATTTCAAGAAGTTCAGCAACATCATCAACAAGATTAAGACTGTAATCGATGACAAAGCCCTGGATATACTGGTGACCAGAATCCACATGTGCACCCCATTCTGGAGAGACGTCCAGAACAATCAACCAAAGACTTACAGTCAGTTAGTAGACTTGATCCAGCGTGAAATCTGGTCAGAAGAGATGATCGAAAACAAGGAAAAAGCTGAAAGGGACATGGGAGACCAATATAGAAGTGAGAGGCGACGCTCTCCTGAACCTCGTTTCAACCACTTTCAGAGAAAGTGCTCTCTCGGACCACAGAATAACCACTACAGAAGATTTAACTAGACGGAGGTAGTCCCTGCCCCCCATCCCAGGACACCTGCGATGGCCCCTATGCCGTTGGCCACAACACCTAAGTTCTATCGCATACACAGGACTAGGGTACATAACACAGATGATTGCCCAGACGTGAAGGAACTGATCAACCATAGAAACCATATACAGGAAGATGAGAATCGACCTGCTCGAGGACGTCAAAGGCCATCCAATCAGGGGCGAAGACCTCCTCCTCGGTGCTAGGACGATAGACCCTACCACAATGATGGGAGAAATGACAAAAACAGGGATCTGCCTAGGACGGAAGGACCCGTGGGAGCTCTCCCAGTCTGAGAAATCAATACGATCATAGGAGGGCCCTATGTCGGAGGGCACACTATGAATTCGCTGCGAAACTATGCGAAGGCAGCGAGAGAAGAACTCGTGGAAAGTTGGTAGGTCCATGGACACCGACCAAGAGTCCCACAAATCTCGTTTACTGAGAAAGACAAAGCCGGCATACACTACCTCCACTGTGATGCCTTGGTGGTCCGTGCCGTCGTCACCAGAAACAGACTGGGACGGATGTAAATCGATGATGGTAGCGCCGTGAACATCTTGTTCGACAGTACATTTGATCAGATAGACGTGGATCATGAACTGACAGCTATCTCAGAGCCACTATTTGGTTTCACATGGGATAGTCTCGTTCCACGAGAAAGGATTATCCTCGCAGTGGACTTCGGAGAGCCCCCGTGTCATCTTAGAAAATTCATAGAATTCTTGTTAGTTGATACTCGCTCTGCCTACTATGGAGTCCTCGATAGGCCTGCGCTCAAGGATTTAAAAGCGGTCACATCTATCCATCACTTGGCAATGAAGTTCCCGACGCCAGGAGGGGTCGCCAAGATTCGTGGCAATCAGACAGAAGCAAGGGCCTGCAACATGAACGTGTTACGAAAAAAGCAAAGCGCGAAGACGTTACCCCGGTGGTAATGACTAAACATTCGGAGCCGATAGACGTCGACCCTAAAAAGATGGATGAAGAAATCCATCCTGGAACATACAGTATAGAAGATTCAGAAGGAAGAAAAAAGAGCCATCCCTGGAACATCACTCATTGGCGACCATATTACCAGTAGTTTTTATTTTCCATTTCTCAATTTCCCAACATTGTTTCCGGTATCACTAGATGCTGCGCTCTTTTAATAAAGTTCATTATTTTTTGAACCAAAGTATTCTCTACCCTACTGTACCGAGTAAAGAGAAATTGACAGCGAGGGAGTGTGGTTTGCGGCCAACTCTGTCAACTCGCTGGATAAACATTCAACGCGTATTCATATAAGTAAAGAGAATTCAGCAGTGAAAAAGTGTGGTTCGCGGCCAACTCTGTCGCTGGATAAACATTCAATGCGCATTCATATAAGTAAAGAGAATTCGACAGCATGGGAGTGTGGTTCGTGGCCAACTCTGTCAACTCACTAGATAAATATTCAATGCGTATTCATACAAGTAAAGAGAATTTGACAGCGAGGGAGTGTGGTTTGCGGCCAACTTTGTCAACTCGCTGGATAAACATTCAACGCGTATTCATATAAGTAAAGAGAATTTGGCAGCGAAAGAGTGTGGTTCGCGGCCAACTCTATCAACTCGCTGGATAAACATTTAACGCGTATTTATATAAGTAAAGAGAATTCGACAGTGAGGGAGTGTGGTTCGTGGCCAACTCTGTCAACTCACTAGATAAACATTCAATGCACATTCATATAAGTAAAGAGAATTTGGCAGCGAAGGGGTGTAGTTCCCGAACAACTATGTCGACTCACTAGATAAATATTCAACGCGCATTCATATAAGTAAAGAGAATTTGGCAGCGAGGGAGTGTGGTTCGCGGCCAACTCTGTCGACTCACTAGATAAACATTCAACGCGCATTCATATAAGTAAAGAGAATTTGGCAGCGAAGAAGTGTGGTTCGCGGCCAACTCTGTCAACTCACTGGATAAACATTCAACGTGTATTCATATACGTAAAGAGAATTTGGCAGGGAGGGAGTGTAGTTCTTGGCCAACTCTATCAACTCGCTGGATAAACATTCAACGCACATTCATATAAGTAAAGAGAATTCGGCAGCGAGAGAGTGTAGTTCGTGGTCAACTCTGTCAACTCGCTGGATAAACATTCAACGCGTATTCATATAAGTAAAGAGAATTCAACAGCGAGTAAGTATGGTTCACGGCCAACTCTATCAACTCGCAAGATAAACACTCAACGCACTGGATAGACAGCTAATGCATTTTCATTAGCCTATGCCACAGAATAAGGCGATCTTAATAAAAATATATTTTGCAAAAAGTTTTACATTTACGAATCAAGAAAACAACGTCGATAAGAACAGACATGACCCTTAAGTCCCAGTCGGACCCTTGGGATCAGCATAACCAGGGACTCCGAGGTTAGCCAACAGACCCTTGGCCTTCGACAACTCCATCAAAGCCTCAGTCAGTTCTTTATCTTTGGCATGGATCATGTTTTGACAAGACATCATCTGCGATTCAGCCGTCTTCTGAGCTTGAACACGGGCCTTTTGGATCGTCTTAGCTTTGGTGATGTCATATATAGCACGTGCCCTCGCATCTTCAGAAAAGGCAAGTTGTTCTCTAAGGTCTTTGTTTTCTAAACGCAGCGCGTCGACATCATCGTCTTCCTCGATTGTTGAACGCAGTTCGTCAACCTTCATCGCTAGCACCTTGTACAACTCGTAATTAAGCACGTGACTCTGAGAAGTATACATTTCGATCAATTTTAACAACTACATCAATTATGTATTATCTGCGGCCTTTCCAAAAATAGAAGTCCAATACTTATGAACTAAAGCCGTTGTTATGGCGGCCGGAGCCGGTAATTTTTCCAAAATGGTTGGCTCTAATTCATCCTATGGAGACCCAATGTTGATATATTCAGACTTACCAGGAGGAGGAAGAATAGAGGTTCGGGATGCTCCTCGATCATGGAGAACGTGATCCCTGACCCCTGAGGAAGGATCCTCTCGACCTTGCCTAGCCCTCCGAGGATCTCTCGTATCCTTCATACCCCTCCCTGGCATGGCCGTTTCTCCCTTGCTATCAACGACTGCCTTTCTCTTGCCTGATCGTCTAAAACTCTCCAATGGAGATACAGGTCCCGTAGGGCACCCCCGATGTTATTTTTGGCCCCAACAGAACAAAAGAGGAGTTGGTCACCATTCGCTTCGGTGTGTGCAGGACGAGAATCTCCAGAACAAACGCCGTACACGATACCGTAGGCGTAGGGAAAATATCATCCACAACCCCACCATGCCTTATTTTGATCTTTGGCACATCGGAAAAATAAAAGCCTGTCATGGCTAATAATGGCTGAAGTCCAAATATTGCGGTAGGGAAATAAAGGTAAGAGAAATGAGAGGAAGGTCTGCAAGCATATATATAAGCATAGGATAATACGGACGGTTAGAAGAACAGACACGTATGGAAGGGAGGATGCACCTAAATAAATCCTAGGAAGATATACAGGATGCGTGGATATACACGCCTCGTAAGTTGCACCGTCACTGCAACATGATGGCACCATCAATGCATATTCCACATGGAAACGTTAAGCAAAGTACAAGAGCCTCGCCCGGGTTCCAAGGGCATGTTAACCCATGAGCCCCGCAATTGCGTGAAGGCGAGGGCAGAGGTGAACGCCTTGACTACAGAATAACGCGTTTGCTGCGGCTATTCCTTAATAGCCGACAAATGTTATCTAGTCAAGAAATTACATGCCATCCATTCAGACATCTCTTCACCAAATAACTTATCTCAACTTCAATTATGCAACAAACATGAAAAATCTGGTACATTCTTATTTTATTCATCACAATCCGATGTACAAGGTAAAAATAAACGAGCATGGTTATTATCCTACTACCCCGCTGCCTCTTTGGGTCAGCACATATCGGGATCTATGACCTACTAAATCAATACTCTGGTCTTCGTCACCCCAAGCCTCGTCATTGGCAGAAATCTGATTTCACTATGATCGAGAGTATACCAAAATCAATACGAGTTGATTTGGTGACTAATTAGGCTATACTACTCAAAAAATATCGTTGACACCTTTGGCAGACGGCTTCCAACCCTGTCATCCAAATCAGGATCACCGATGGGTTGGCCATCGATGTCTAGTAGGAAAGCACCGCTCGGACCTTCTGGTTAAGGCTACTAGGCCCAATCTTCTTACACGTTTGGTCCTCTGAACATTGATTCATTGGACATTTAGTCCTCTGAATGTTGACTATCCAATTGTTAGGTCCTTTAGACGATGGATCTTTATTCGCGCTTTCGTAGCACATCTGATACGAACAAGCACTAATAGCCATGGGGATTAACTCACAAGATCTGCCAGAGTTATACACGCGTGAGAAACGCAATTAAGGACCCTTGATATTTTTATAGGAACTACATGGAGAACTTAACATAGGACAATAAATGAGACAATTAATGTACGGCCATCAAATGGGTATTTGGAATGCCACACGCCTGTGGTGGCTTCTCATTTATTAGGACATGAAAGACACTAACTCTTTGAATTTAACAAAGAAGTCTGTGCCATTAATAACCAAGAGAATGATCCCTAAATTTCAGGAGCAACTTCTCATGCCCAGTAGACATAATCGTTCATGAAGTTACCACCTTTGAGGCATGCAATGAGTTTTCATACGACGATGTTAATGTAGAAAATAAATTCAATTGATGATGCTGGAACATATACAAAAAAAGAGGAACAAAATTCAAAGTCTAGATGCTCCGCCGCCTCTCTATGGGTTGGTAAAATGCAGGCCTTTCTCCATAACAGGAGGGGTGATTTGATCATCGACTGCATCGCGGCCTTCGTCTGGAATAGCGTCGGGCGCGGGGACCTCGGTAGGAGCATGCCAAAGAAAGTAGATATCCCACTCTAGATGAGTTTCTACGATCTGCTCTACCAACTGCTCCTCACCTATGGTCATCAAACGGTGGGCGGGGTCCTGGTACTCGGGTGTGTCCACAAACGCGTCCTGATACGCCTCCACTGCCTTGGCTTCGGCATCAGCACGCTCAGCCCTAACCCTCTCCATCTCCTCCCTAGCCGCGGCCAGCAGCTTATCTTTTTCTTCTGTGACGGCCTCTAGATTGCTGTTCGGGTTGCTACAGCGGTCTCAGCTGCGAGGGTCCGATCCTCGGCCAACTTCTAATCATCCTCGGTACGATTCTGAGAGGCCTCGACAAACCTCTTTTGATCTCAAGCTTATTTCAAACTCTCTTTTACAGCCTTCAGCTCGATTTCATACTTGCCCTTCATGTCAACCTCCTTTGTCACAACCAAATCCAGCTTGAACTAGAGAGCCCTCTTGTCCGACTCCAATTATGCCTTCTCAAGACTCATGGCCTTCAGGTCCTCGGACAACTTCTTGGATTTGGCATCTTCTTCGCTGCATTGGCCATCAAAAATCTCAAAAGTACTGAATAACTCTTTGGTCAGGACCAACCCTCGTATTAAGTTCATCTCAGCCAATTGCAGCCGCTCGAGCATTGTCGATTCCTCAGTCGCTTTCTCCCATTTTTGGGTCCAGTACCTATAGACGCTGGCTGCCATTATCGCACGATGGGCGTTAGCAACTCCATCATAGAGGTTTCCAATTTACCATGGCACTGAAAAATACGGTTACGGCTTTCTTGACCGGTCGAAGAGGCAGAATTTCCTGTACCCTCAGTCCCTCCGTCAAGGTGCGGTGAGGATTGGCAATTCTTCTCAGTCTGCATCGTCTTACGGGCATCCCTCATAAATCTCTCTGCAGCTGCGGGAGCCTTCCTCTTCCATGTGGCCACATCACCCTTGTTGTCAGACGATTCCTTTCTCCCTGTCCTTTGGGAGAATGGAGTCAGGAAGAGGGTGAGAGGACGAAGGCAGGGGTGGAAGAGCAATAGCCTGGCCTGGAACCTGGACATCGGAGGCCAGATGATGGATTGTCCTTAATGGCGTGGCATCCTATACCTCCTACGACGGACAAGACGCCTCGCACGGAAGAGCCTGGGCCAAGGAGCCCTCCCCACTGGCAGGACGAGCAAGACGGAGCGAGGAAATACCCTTAAACCTGAAAGGTGCTAACATAAGCACCAAGATACAACTCATTAAGGCAGCTTTTCATAACGAAGCCAATACATTGCAGCTTACGAGACTCATCCATCAATCTGTAGCAAATTAGTAAGTCGTCGTCTTTCAACAAATTGCTGAGACTCCTGAAGTCGCTATCAAGCGCTCGCACCTTATTCCACTTCGACCTTAACTCCCCTTGATCCCTCTTTGGAATGGGTGGCTTCTCGCAGTCTACAAAAGTAACGAAACATTAAGTTAGGAACTATGATAAAAAATCCGCACAAAGACAGCAATATGTACCAAGATCTCCAAATTGACGGAGAATAGACACGTGGAGAAGAGAATCTTCCGGCATAAACTCCCAGTCCCTTCCGAAGAAGATGAATCTCTACTTTTAGTTATGTACTTTGTTGAGACTGTTGGTGGCCGTTTTCTATTTCTAGCCCGGCGGGAAGAAATATTAAACCAACCTGCGGACCGACAAGGTAGGTAGATAGTGTAACGCCCCGAAAAATTCGTATTTTCAATTTAAATAAGAAAACGAGAATGAAGCAAGAAATTTGGTTGAGTTGTCCCAAAAAGTATTTCGAAAGTCGTAGCACTTAGAATTTAATTTAAATCCGAATAATAAAAAGGGAGAAAAATCGGATTTAATGTTTTATAAGGGCTAAGTTGAACTTATCTAAGAGTTATTGGCTTTTATTAAGGCTTGTTTGGATACAAGGGAAAAAGTTGGGTAAATACCCAAAAAGTGAGAAAACCAAGTTTTGAGCCTTTTGATTTAAGTAAGTAGCCAACTTTGGAGCCATCGTATGAATTGTGTATTGGTCGGAATTTTACGAAACTTATGGTGTTGCGAAGTATGCAATGAGACCTTCGGAATGGTACCAAATATGCATAGTTTCAACTATAAAAACAGCCTCGAAAAATTATGTCAAAAGCGTTCCAAGATGTTAGATATCTGGGAATCAGCCAAAAATTCCAACAAAATTGTGTTCGGGCAGCCATCTTTAGAGTGATGTTTTAACCTCTGTGTTAGTCCATTTCCTACGATTCAAAGTGCGTTACGAAGTACACAACGAGACCTTCAAAATGGTACCAAATACACCTATGTTCGACTCAGGAATCAGCCCCGGATTTTTATGTCAAAACCTTCCGGAAGTTGGAAATCTGAATTTCCAGAAATTTGGTTACGAGCAGCCATTTTGAAGCGATCTTGTGATCGCTGTGATGATCCGTTTTCTGCGATTCAAAGTTCTGGGAAGATCCTGTGAGATCTTCGAGATGGTATAAGGAATGTCGAAAGATGAGTACGTTTCGACCTTCAAAACTCGACTCAAAAGTGGGTCCAGAAATCTGCCTAAATTAGGAATTTAGCATTTATTTACCCTATAGGCTACCCCTAGTATCTTCTTAAATGTGGGTAGTTGGGAAAACGCATTTATGAGGTCCCTGCTGGTGTATCTTCAGAAAATCTCCCCAACTTTACATGTGTCACCATGAGGATGAATGCAATCATGAGGAAGGAGTTGAATTTCCCTATAAATACCCCCTTCATTTTAAGTTATACTTGCCCCTTTCTTCTCTCTAACCTCCCTAACACTCCCACACCACTCCCTCACGTTTTTCTAGCTTTAGGCAAGGAGGAAGTAACCTTCAAATAAGAGAAAGACACCAGAAATAGGAGGTGAGTGTTGGTATATTAAGAAAGCTTGGGAAGGAGGTTCTCTAATTCAATAGAAGAATCTCCAACCCAAAGCACCAAAGCCCCATTTCGGGCAGCAGCTTAGAGGGACCAAGGAACTCAGGTTTTTGGTGTAGAAAGTTAGATTTTATAGGCCAAAAACGTAGCTTTCAAAATAAAATGTTTTAACACCTTTCTGCCCGGAAGGGTATCGATACCCTGTATTTCAGTTTAATGACAGGGTACCAATACCCTAAAAACTGCTACACCGAAATAATTTAAGGCTATTCTTTCATGGTTCCAGCACCCTCAACTTCAGATTTAAGTATCATTCACCCTCATACAAGATTATGATATTTAAAAACCTTTTATTTTCAGGTGGATCAAGGATAACGCCAAGTTGTGAGTAAAATTATGTATATGACTTATATGCAAAATGATAATTATATACATCTATGTGTGTATATTCTATGTGCTCTTGATGAACTATTTTGATGAGTTACATGATATGATTGTGAGCATCTTGAGCTTATTGACTATTTTATGCAACAAGAATGAAGAACAAGAATGAGAAAATTATCTTGTGCCATTTATGCTCAACTTGAGAAGGCAAAAATTATATGTAAACAAAGATGAAGTATGTTTGAACACATAAAGATTTCTCCAAACTTATTTGTACACCACGGGCAAAAGTGGCCCATAAGGGACGATGAAGGTCCCAAGAAAAGAGTGGATTCAACTTTTGGCCAAGGGTTAGAACGACCCACGTGAGGACTTGAGGTCCGATTGAACTAAGGCCAAGGGTTAGAACGACCCACATGAGGACTTAAGGTCCGATTGATCTAAGGCCAAGGGCAAGAATAGCCCATGAAAGGACATTGAGTGTCCTAAGAATGTTTTGGCCGTGTGCTTATGCACAAAGAATATTTATTTGAGCGCTCGGTGTACAAATATTGTTTGTGGGAAGGGCCCTAAGAAAGATAAAAGATATATTATGTGCAATATCACACAAGCACCATATTTTTACTCATTGAATGTCACCATTCATAGTCGTTTTATGACTCTTGTAGGAAATGGATCGAGACATGTATGAAGTCAAGGGACAACGGGTGGAAGTGGCCTTCAATGAACATGGATACCATTTGATCACAAAGATTGAGATAAGGTCCTCCAATCCTCTTCAACCCGGATTGCAAAAGCATGAAACCACTTACCTTTGCGTGGACGTACATGATTTTTGGACCATGGAGTATCTTACTACTCGTTATTATGAAGTGTAATATTTTGATTAACCTTGTCTTTATCATATCACCTCTTTTTTAAAGTATTTAGTAGTACTTGCTAACGGGCTCAAGCTTTCGGTGTGTTCATGAGACATAATGATTTGTCATGAGCCATTTTTGAAACCAAAATGTAAGTGAGGTACTTCTTTTACTTACTTGGGCCCATATTTTGTGGTAACTCATACCATTAAAGGTGAAATGAACTAAAAGACCAGATTTATATGAACTTCCGCTATATTTAAGTTATCATACTCTTACCTTATGGTTCTTTATTTCATCAAGTATACATGTTTTTACTCAACAAAGAATAAAGCAAATCCGAAGCAAAATAAGAAAGGGTGATCTCCAAATACTGTCTAAGATTAGTTTCTAACTACTTTCCTCAAAAGAAAAGAAAGAAAACATGTTTTAAATCGGTTTTCATCAAACCAAGAAGTAGAAGCGCTTCACTGCGTAAAAGGGTATCAATACCCTCAAATAGGGTACCTAGTACCCTCTTGGCGTATAATAAAAAAAAAAAAGTTTAGGCGGAATTTTGAGGTCGCCACAAGACTTGGTATCAGAGCTTCGGTTTAATGGTTCTGCAGACTTTGATCAATGGTATTCAGCCATTGAATATGACTTCCACCTACGGTATGCCATGACCTCTTTCCATTTCTAGTGTTTAATGTTTTATGGTGATTTGTTTCAATGTGCATAAATTGTCTACTTGCTTGGTAGATTAGATCTGGCAATTCAACATAGGATTTAGAGCCTATGATAATGAAATCTGATATATGATTGCATTAGACCATGAATGATAAGTAAGGACAATATTAAATATTCATGAAAAGATAAGCATAAGGCACAATATAAAAGTTCTTTAGCTTGCAACCGATTAAAGTCAAAGTATCATTTCAAGAACCTAATGAGCAGAAATTATAAGGCATAGATGATGGATAAAAAAAAAAAAGAGTTAGATGCCTAAGGGATACATTGAAATTAATTTTTTTTTATTTCCCCCTAAGATCTACCCCCAATTTGATCATTGTATCCGTGATCAAACAACCATAAAGCAGCCTTATTTTGGAACCAAATGGAAGAAAAGTCCTCTTCATTAGTCGAAACTCCAGTCCAAGAAGAACCCACAGTAGCTCTGCTCTTTTCCATCATTTTCTCGACTGAAAATTTGGTAGCTTTTGCCTTAGAAACAGCAGATTGATCACTCATACCCTTTTGTAAAAGCTTTCATCGAAGGACCCATGAAAAGATTTGGGAGAAATTATGAGAACTTTGTGATTTTGGGGAAGAAGAAGAAAGAATGAAAATGGATTGTGAGATTTTGGAGTGAAATTTAAGGTTAAGGTAAAAGTCCCATTTTACCCTTGTGAAAAATAAAATGAAATTTGGGAAGATATTTCAAAAATTTCCTTTATGAAATCCGCGATGGGTATTGATACCCATAAGACATAGGTATCGATACCATACCTGAACAGAAACTATTTGGTCTATTTTTGCAAAGGTAAAATTTGTAAAGGATTAAATCTTTTTCCTCGAGTTGTTACGAATCTTATCTTATTTAGAAAATTAAGGGTGTCAGAACTCATAGGCTCCAATCTCTTATCTAAAACTCAATTGCTTTTTTGAGAAAAGGAAATAGGACATGAAACCCGAGATGATAGAAGAAATTGTTTTGTAGAACAACTAGTACATGACAAAAATGTAGAGATTGATGTGTTGGAAAAAAATAGGGAGCAAGAGTTTTGAGGCATTAGAAATTGCTTATCTATAGACATAAAGGAAAGAATAAGTATCAAGTTGTTTATGAAAATTTTGGGTTTCTTTTACAAGCATTATGAGGAAATTTTTGGTGCCTTGTATGATAAGTGCTGACAAAGGTTTTGATACACATGGAGTTGGAAAGTTTTCATGATATATTTATGATTGTCTTGGGGAATTAAATGGTGGTTGTGTTATGAGAAACTTTGAAGAAATTTATGAATTTTATATAGTATAAGAGCATGATGCTTAGGTTTGAAAAGCATGATGATGTATTATTAGATAAAAATCTTGCTGACAAAATAAAATGAAGAGTATGTAGAGTGTTGATATATGGAAAACCATGGTGTTAATGTGTATGTTGGGCCTTGAGGATTTGAGAAAATAGTTGTAACACCAGGTAAGATTGAAAGAAGGTAAATTAAGTTATGTAGAAGTAACAGAATTGTGCAGATGGGATTCGAAAGGGATTACTCAATTGAGAGATTAAATTGAAAGTCCATAAAGGAATGATAATTAGAGAGATGAAATGAATAATGGATTGAAATATAGTGTTGACTTCAGTGATTGAGAAATTGTATTCTAGTATAAAACCTTCACTATCACTTTCGTTTTCTAGCAACAAGAAGGTAAGAAATGGTTGTATAAGGTTGAAGGTAGGAGAAAAGGAATGTCGTTGGATTATGCGTATGTATTGTATGTTCAGATTGAGTAGAATTGACCAAAGGTTTTAGAAGAATAGAGCAGTGCTAATATGAGAATGCTCTTTAAGGTGATAAGTGCAAAATTTCCATGGGTTAGAAGATAACTATTATCTCTTCTTGAAAGTATCTCCACAGTAGCCTATCGTTCGGCTATCTTGTTAGAAAGAGCATTAATTTTGTTAATACTATTTGATGTCAAATAAGTTTCCAAGAGCTAGAAAAATTATTAGTTTCGTACAATAATAGTTAGTTTGCGATGATTTTTTTGGGGTCAAGTATGCAGAACACTAAATTTTTGGGTCAGAATTAGTGAAGAAAGTTATTTGGTCGAACAAATAACTTCAATTCTTGAAAATCATCATAGATAGCTTCTTGAGTTTTAAATTGAGAATGAAGTTTTGTGACTATATCGTGGTCAAGTATTTTAGATTTAGTAAATGGAGAAGTAAAGCTATCGAAGAAGAGACTTGGGAGCAAGAAGATGAAATGAGAGAAAAATTTCTCGAGCTATTCTAGGTAAATTTCGAGGACGAAATTTATTTAAGGAAGGAAGTTTGTAACGCTCCGAAAAATTCGTATTTTCAATTTAAATAAGAAAACGAGAATGAAGTAAGAAATTTGGTTGAGTTGTCCCAAAAAGTATTTCGAAAGTCGTAGCACTTAGAATTTAATTTAAATCCGAATAATAAAAAGGGAGAAAAATCGGATTTAATGTTTTATAAGGGCTAAGTTGAACTTATCTAAGAGTTATTGGCTTTTATTAAGGCTTGTTTGGATACAAGGGAAAAAGTTGGGTAAATACCCAAAAAGTGAGAAAACCAAGTTTTGAGCCTTTTGATTTAAGTAAGTAGCCAACTTTGGAGCCATCGTATGAATTGTGTATTGGTCGGAATTTTACGAAACTTATGGTGTTGCGAAGTATGCAATGAGACCTTCGGAATGGTACCAAATATGCATAGTTTCAACTATGAAAACAGCCTCGAAAAATTATGTCAAAAGCGTTCCAAGATGTTAGATATCTGGGAATCAGCCAAAAATTCCAGCAAAACTGTGTTCGAGCAGCCATCTTTAGAGTGATGTTTTAACCTCTGTGTTAGTCCATTTCCTACGATTCAAAGTGCGTTGCGAAGTACACAACGAGACCTTCGAAATGGTACCAAATACACCTATGTTCGACTCAGGAATCAGCCCCGGATTTTTATGTCAAAAACCTTCCAGGAAGTTGGAAATCTGGAATTCCCAGAAATTTGGTTACGAGCAGCCATTTTTGAAACAATACTGTGATCGCTGTGATGATCCGTTTTCTGCGATTCAAAGTTCTCTGGGAAGATCCCTGTGAGATCTTCGAGATGGTATAAAGAATGTCGAAAGATGAGTACGTTTCGACCTTCAAAACTCGACTCAAAAATGGGTCCAGAAATCTGCCTAAATTAGGAATTTAGCATTTATTTACCCTATAGGCTACCCCTAGTATCTTCTTAAATGTGGGTAGTTGGGGAAACGCATTTATGAGGTCCCTGCTGGTGTATCTTCAGAAAATCTCCCCAACTTTACATGTGTCACCATGAGGATGAATGCAATCATGAGGAAGGAGTTGAATTTCCCTATAAATACCCCCTTCATTTCAAGTTATACTTGCCCCTTTCTTCTCTCTAACCTCCCTAACACTCCCACACCACTCCCTCACGTTTTTCTAGCTTTAGGCAAGGAGGAAGTAACCTTCAAATAAGAGAAAGACACCAGAAATAGGAGGTGAGTGTTGGTATATTAAGAAAGCTTGGGAAGGAGGTTCTCTAATTCAATAGAAGAATCTCCAACCCAAAGCACCAAAGCCCCATTTCGGGAGGCTGACTTAGAGGACCAAGGAACTCGGGTTTTGGTGTAGAAAGTTAGATTTTATAGGCCAAAAACGTAGCTTTCAAAATAAAATGTTTTAACACCTTTACTTAGGAAATGTATCGATACCACAATATTTCGGTTTAATGACGAGGTACCAATACCTTAAAAGCTTCTTTGCACTAGAAATAATTTAAAATTTGTTCTTTCATGGTTCCAGCACCCTCAACTTGATTTAAGTATCATTCACCCTCATACAAGATTATGATATTTAAAACCTTTTATTTTCAGGTGGATCAAGGATAACGCCAAGTTGTGAGTAAAATTATGTATATGACTTATATGCAAAATGATAATTATATACATCTATGTGTGTATATTCCATGTGCTCTTGATGAACTATTTTGATGAGTTACATGATATGATTGTGAGCATCTTGAGCTTATTGACTATTTTATGCAACAAGAATGAAGAACAAGAATGAGAAAATTATCTTGTGCCATTTATGCTCAACTTGAGAAGGCAAAAATTACATGTAAACAAAGATGAAGTATGTTTGAACACATAAAGATTTCCCCAAACTTATTTGTACACCACGGGCAAAAGTGGCCCATAAGGGACGATGAAGGTCCCAAGAAAAGAGTGGATTCAACTTTTGGCCAAGGGTTAGAACGACCCACATGAGGACTTGAGGTCCGATTGAACTAAGGCCAAGGGTTAGAACGACCCACATGAGGACTTGAGGTCCGATTGATCTAAGGCCAAGGGCAAGAATAGCCCATGAAAGGACATTGAGTGTCCTAAGAATGTTTTGGCCGTGTGCTTATGTACAAAGAATATTTATTTGAGCGATCGGTGTACAAATATTGTTTGTGGGAAGGGCCCTAAGAAAGATAAAAGATATATTATGTGCAATATCACACAAGCACCATATTTTTACTCATTGAATGTCACCATTCATAGTCGTTTTATGACTCTTGTAGGAAATGGATCGAGACATGTATGAAGTCAAGGGGCAACGGGTGGAAGTGGCCTTCGATGAACATGGATACCATTTGATCACAAAGATTGAGATATGGTCCTCCAATCCTCTTCAACCCGGATTGCAAAAGCATGAAACCACTTACCTTTGCGTGGACGTATATGATTTTTGGACCATGGAGTATCTTACTACTCGTTATTATGAAGTGTAATATTTTGATTAACCTTGTCTTTATCATATCACCTCTTTCTTAAAGTATTTAGTAGTACTTGCTAACGGGCTCAAGCTTTTGGTGTGTTCATGAGACATAATGATTTGTCATGAGCCATTTTTGAAACCAAAATGTAAGTGAGGTACTTCTTTTACTTACTTGGGCCCATATTTTGTGGTAACTCATACCATTAAAGGTGAAATGAACTAAAAGACCAGATTTATATGAACTTCCGCTATATTTAAGTTATCATACTCTTACCTTATGGTTCTTTATTTCATCAAGTATACATGTTTTTACTCAACAAAGAATAAAGCAAATCCGAAGCAAAATAAGAAAGGGTGATCTCCAAATACTGTCTAAGATTAGTTTCTAACTACTTTCCTCAAAAGAAAAGAAAGAAAACATGTTTTAAATCAGTTTTTCATCAAACCAGGAAGTAGAACTGCTTTCTGCGTAAAAGGGTATCAATACCCTCAAATATGGGTACCAGTACCCTACTGGGCAGAATACAAAAAAAAAAAAGTTTAGGCAGAATTTTGAGGTCGCCACAGATAGATTCAAACTCCATTGGGGTTAAGTCTCCACCAGCCTCGACGATACCCCACAATAGGAACGAGGCCACCATTTGGCCCCAGCCATTCGGCATTATCTGGCAGGAGGCCAGATTCCAATCTCTTAGAACCTCGCAGAAGAAATGATGCATGGGCAGGCGAAGACCTTGCTGCATCGTAGGTTCATAAATTGCGACGAATCCCTCACGTGGATCATCAGCGCGCTCTTCGTGACCAGGAGCCCTGAGTGTCACAGACACGAAAATATCATAGGATAACCGCATGTCTTCTAACTCCGCTTCAGTGATCCTCGAGCGAGCCATGGACGCTTCAGTGGCTGAATGCTTGAGCTCCTCGTCGAGCCCTTGGCCGCCGAGGCATCTCTTTTATCAAGCGATCCTCTCAGCTCGTCTTGAAGATGAAGATGGAGAGATGATGGGAATGAGGTGCAACTAGCGATCAGGAGGGCGTTAAGCCTTGCCTAACTTCCTGCCAGTATCTCGGGTACCTCGAAGTCACGTCGCTCCTTCCCTAAGGTTGCTTTCGGTGATCCGGTTGTACATGCCCCTCTCCCGCTTGTGGACACGGTGACAGGCAAGCAACTGTAGTGCTTGGTTTACTTCCTCCACACCCTCGGTCGATGGAGAAGATGAAGAGGAGGATGATGACTCACCCCGGATACTAGAGTTTGTCCGAGCATCCGACTAGTTCTGCGAATCATCATGTCCAGACGACATTGCTACTCTTCTCAATTCTAGAAAAATACCCCTACTATCGCCGAAAGGTATGGCAGAGAATGGCGTCCAAACTAAGAAATCAAGAAATAAAAACGAAGGCAGACTACGAAATAACTCACAGTAACTCTCGCAGCGCTTACCTCAGAATTGCAGTCAACACAATGCACACGCCTTGAATTTTCTTGATTATCGACGGAGTATTCCACAAAACTTACAATATGCGCAGAAGCAAGAAGAAACCAAATATGAAGGGGGCACTGAGTTATATAGATTGAGGCACATCAATCTCCACCGTCCAAACTCGAAACGTGAAATCTAGACCGTCGCTCAGAGGACGAGTGTTTATAATAGGGCAACAGGTGGGAAACATAACCCTAAGCGTTTATTGAAACACGGAGACGCGCCTCACGCACACCCCCATTTGTCTATCACGCGCCTTTAGCATTAAATGAACACACCCTCTCACTCATGATTGCCTGACCAACAGATTGACAACTTTGATTTACAGCTTGGACAAAATCACACCAAATAGGGACACGTCACCAGAGGTCTAACCAATTGAAACCCTCACCCATCATAAATGTTCGGCTTCAGACTTAGGAGACTATACTGAGTGAGTAATTCAGCAGTGCGTCCGCAAAGACCACACTCGCGGGATTCGCTTTCTTTCGAAAAAATTTCTCTCTTCTCTTACTTCAAAGTCCCACGTCTACCATAAATAATAGGCTTGGACTTGGAGGACTATTGTTACCACCACATTTTGATAAGGCCTCCACGTCAGCGAAAGTCCAATAACGGCCCAAGTTGGCCCTCGTTAAGGCCTCATAGGCCCAGCGAAGGCCCTCTAGGGATAATTGCATATGTGGTCCTCAATTTTTCAAAAATATTAGAAATATACTCTTAACTTTTAAAAATAGCACCAGACATCCCAACGTTTAAAAATTTTGGCATGATAGGTCCTTTATGACGAAATTGTCATTCCCTTAAAATAAACAAAAACAAAAACAAAAACAAGAAAAAAAAAATGATTGAAAAATAACAAAATATCCCCCCCAAAAAAAGTAACAACAATGACATCTTTTTTATCAAACCCAAAATCAAAAATCCACTACCGCTCCCAAACACCCAAAAATCTCAAGGTGGTCATCTTCCGCCATTACCATTTTTTGATGCATTATGAATGGAGTCGTCACAAAATTAGCCTTTTGAAGAAGTTTTGTTCATGTTCTGATAAAAACAAAAGCAAGAAGAGCTGTTGAAACATCGAGATTTGGGACAAACCCAGTAGTAAGAATCAACTTCATTACAATAATACTGTAAATGATTTCAATAAACAAACTGGCAATAATTCCCAGAATTGTTGTCTGTTTTATCCATTGAGGAATTCTCTTCGAACCCCCTGTTCATCAATGACTTCTTCCGTATCCTCCCTCTCAATTTCCATCATTTCTCCTCTCTATTCCCCATTTCAAGAAACTCTCCCTACTTAAAATTAGATTATAATAAACAAATGCAAGCAAAATAATTGATTAATTTCAGGAATAAGAAATCAAGAAAATGTGAAGGGTGATCTCACCTGTGCACCCAGAAAAAATCTGAGAAATCTCCAATTTCCAAATATCAAACAGTTAGTACCCAACATTGAATTCAACCTCGACTTCTTAGAAGGTTCGGCTATGCATTTGGAAAGATTAGTGGGGTGGAGTTTTTTGGGTTGTGGTGGTGGATTTTGGATTTCAAGGTTTAATAAAGAAGATAACATTTTTGTTACTTTTTTTTTTTTGATACATTTGGTTATTTTTCAATTATTTTTTCTTTTTGTTTTTGTTTATTTTAAAGGTAAGGCATAAAATACTATGTTAAATTTTTCAAACGTTGGGATATTTGGTATTATTTTTAAAGGTTATGAGTATATCCTCAACTTTTTTTTTTTTTTTAAATAATACTCTCACCATACCAAATATATATACTTGTTTCTATTACACAGGTTAAGAAAATGTAGTTATTATAATTGTAATAATAAATTTTACTAACGTTTTTTCTAATATATTCTTATATAGTTATATTAATATAATTACTCTATTAAAACTAGATGGTCATGAAGTATTAAATTATTCTTGGAACTAATCATTCTTTAAAACAATGATAACAACACATAATAGTGTGACCTTTTTGTACTCAAAATATATATGATTAAATACACTCGGGAGATGGAACGTGCAAGTATTAGTTTTTTATTTATTATTCCAACTACAATTGAATAATGTTAATTTATACTTTGTTGATAACAAAACACATTAAATAAGTGTATATTAAAGAACTAAGAGCATCTCCAATGCAACAATGTGGATTGTTGTATAAGTGGAAAATAAATTAGAGACGGTGAGAATAGCATCTCCAATTGAGATGTGGATTGAAAAATTGTGATCCACATATATAAGAGATATTGGTAGATAAATTAAAAAAATAATTAAAGAATTATTAATACACATTTTGATGGAGATAAATTATAAAAAATAAAAATTAAAAAGGTTTAATACACATTTCAATAGATATTAAATAAGTGGAGGATGTCTAGCATACCGTCCAAATGTAGATGGTGTGTTAGATATCTTCCACATTTTTCTTTGTCAAGTAAGCAATTTAGGGTGACATGGCACACTTTTTAGTGCAATCCACGGTTGCATTAGAGATGATCTAAGAAATTAACTAAATTCTCAATAAGAAAAGTGACATATAATTGAGACAGATGAAAAAAGAAAGCAATCATATCATTTTGGGACGGATGAAGTAATTGTCAAGTTTATCGTCATTATTTCGAGAAAAAATAAGGAAATTTGGCACAAATAGTCTTGGTGCAGAAATTGTCTCTAACATTTGTTTTTTAGTATGAATGTCATCAATCTATTTGTTTTGGTGCATAATTAGTCTTTGTTTGATTAAAAATACCATCATTCCCTTATTTTTAATTAGAAAAATTTACAATTTGATTCATAACCTTTGCAAAAAGGTGCAAATGGATACGATACATTTATTTATTAATATTAATATTATATATATATATATATATATATATATATATATATATATATATATATATATATATATATTTCTCATTATAAAGTTGTCAATCACACTTTTTATATGAGAAAAATATTAAATTATTGTGCATTAAGTATATGTAATTGATATGTGATATGAAAATTGAATAAAAATTAAGATAAATAAATAACAAAAATGGCGTATATAATTTTATAACATTGAACTAATATTTTTATGTTTTTAATTAACTTAAAAATAAAAATAAAAATTAATTACATATTCTTTATTTTCAAATGATAATAAAATGATAAAATAAAATATGAAGAATATTGTTGAAGATCTAATATTTGTAGTTAATAAACGTATAACTCAATTAAATAAAATTATTTAAGGATCAAGTTGTGACAATTTTTTTTAATATTATATCAATAAAATAAAATTTAAAATTTAAAATAATGTAATTACTTAATAATAAAATTAATAATTTTATTTCGTAATTTTGTTAATAATTATGAACTTAAATTTTAGCTATTTCATAATAGTTCATAAAAAATATACAAAACTATTTACATACATTATCAATTTCGTCAATAAAGTCTTAATTCAAAACAAGAAAAAGAGTTCATTAGTTTTCTTTAATTTTTTTTATAAAAAATAAAGGTACCAGACCTATTTGCAACTTTCGTAAAGGTTAAAATCCAATACAATTTTTCTTATTAAAATTGAAGGCAAATTGATCTTTTTGTCAAATAATAATCAACTGCGTACCAAAACATATATGCTAAGATGTCTGTGCAAAAAAAAAAAAAAAATATTATGGACCATTTTCCGTACTGAGGACAAAGATTAGAAATCAATTGCACCAAATTCCCTAAAAATAATTGTGAAACATATTGCAATTTGTTGTATTGTTTCAAAACTCGTCCCGGATATTGATTCGGACGAAGTGGTAGGTCACTAGTCAGTGGTTCAAACGCTTATCCGATAGTTGAACTGGCGTGTCTAGTGAAACATAATAATAATTATTTTATATGCATTACAACATTTACACTTATCATAATCAATACATACAGTAAATTATTATCATATTTTATATGCATTACAAAATTAACATTAATTTATCACTTATGAGCAAAAAGTTACTTCACTTTTAGTAAACAATGTATTTGAAATTTGTAGAAATAATTTCAATAAGACAACAACTAATAATTTCATCAACAAAATACGCATCTAGTATTTACTTAATGTTGACGTCATGACCTGCACCGTCCATGTGTCAACAGATCTCCAGTCACTCATTTGCCAACCTATATGTTACCTGCATATTTGGACAATCGTTAGGCACCAAGATCTCTGGAGTAAAAGGGTTCGGTGATCGTTGGTATTTCGACGATTAAGTCAATTCATGGGTATATAGAGTAATATATGGGGAATAAAAATAATGGGGTGTGAGAGGGACAAGCAGACAGAAATTTGAACAGAGTTTAGGGGTGAAATTATTGCATAAAAAAGAGCGTCCCTTAGAATAAACAGAGTTCTTGTATTTATAGCTGTAGAGTCATAATTATTCTGTGTAAGCAATCAAGATTGGATTCTCCTTCCTTATAGGATAAATGGTAATTGGATATGGACACAATCTCCCAAATTTCGGTCCTTATCGATTGAATTTTCTTGTGAGAATATTTATGATAATCAAATACAATATTTCTTTAATTACTTCTCTGGTTGTCCCAAAACATTAGACTACAAAAATACGAAGACCAGCAAAACACTTCCAGATTGGCCAAGGGTGTCTAAGCCTTTCATGGGCTTCGCTGTGAGGGATTCAAGAGTGCTAAGATGTTCGATAGACCTCCGAGGCCTTCTGAGAATTTACGAGGCCCTCGCTGGACCCCCGAGGCCTTCACAGGACTTTAAGAAGTGTTAAATGAGGACGAAGGTCTTTAGAAATCGAACCTCCAATGGAATCCGTGGGATCACCTCTCCCATTATATTTCTCCATAGGAGGCATTTTGAACTCTGCGAAGAGTTCTCTAGCCTTCAACTCTTTGGAGAATGGGAGGTCGTCGTCGTTAAGGTCGTATGACTGTTCTGGTCTTTCATCTTCGAGCTTCACATCCGCAACCCTGGAGTCCATTCTCTTCTCGTGGTAGTCGTCGTTGGGCTTGCTACATCGGCTATTCAACGATTGAGGTTGAGCCACAAACGACCCGGTCCCCAACCTGTCGAATACGCTAGCAGAGGGGACCGGCTTTTTCACTTGCGAGGCACGAGGTCTCTCCTGGGTGTTCACCCGTTGAGGATTGGCGAATCATCTTAAAACTGACGACTTTCAATCGAGCTGGACCTCGAAGGGCTTCACCAGGCACGGCTACACTTAGCTCCATGTTGAAGAGATTGGTTCTCCAACAGTTCAAGCACTGCCTTTATCCAGGCATTGTCCAGCTTCAGGTCCTGGTTCTCCTGCTCAACCATCCGCTTTTGTCGTTGTCTTCTCCTCTTACGACGGGTTACGATATGGAGATCTTGAACGCTTTCTTGCCACAAGTCAGTGTGGTGGGACTCAACTTCTTCTTCCATGGAGTGTTCAGTTGCCATGCTCTTCTTGGTAGAAAACACATTTTTACCACAAGTTTTAGGTTGTGTAACATTTTTCGATTCCCACAGATGGTGCCAATCTGTTGACGTCGGAATCTACACCGTCCATGTGTCAACAGATCTCCAGTCACTCCTCTGCCAACCTGTTTATTACCTGGACATTTGGACAATCGTTAGGAACCAAGATCTCTGAGGAAAAAGAGTCCGGTGATCGTTGGTATTCCGACGATCAAGTCAACTGTCGGTATATTAAGTAATATACGAGGGATGAAAACAATGGGGTGTGGGAGGGACAAGCAGACAAAGTTTGAACAGAGTTTAGGGGTGAAATTATTGCATAAAAAAGAGCGTACCTTAGAATAATCGGAGATGTTGTATTTATAGCACAAGAGTTCTAATTGATTTAGGAAATAATCAATTAGATATCTGATTGGATCATTCTTCCTTATGGGATAGGGATGATTGACTGTCAAGACAATCTCCTTGATTATTGTCCTTATTTGGGTTCATCACGTTGCTTAATCTTTAGGAGATTGGAATTTGGTTTTCTTGTGAGAATCTGTGTGCTAATCAAACACAATCTATTTTTACTTATTTCTCTGGTCATCCAAAATATCGTGCTGCCTGCTAGTTATAACAAATACGAAGCTCGGTGAGGCTCTCTAGGTCGGCCACGAGTGTCGAGGCTTCTCATGGGCTTCACAATACGCTGATTCAGGAATGCTAAGATGTTTGAGAATTTAGTTAATTTCTTAGATCATCTCTAATGCAACCGTGGATTACACTAAAAAGTGTGCCATGTCACCCTAAATTGCTTACATGACAAAGAAAAATGTGGAAGATATCTAACACACCATCTACATTTGGACGGTATGATAGACATCCTCCACTTATTTAATATCTATTGAAATGTGTATTAAACCTTTTTTATTTTTTATAATTTATCTCCATCAAAATGTGTATTAATAATTCTTTAATTATTTTTTTAATTTATCTACCAATATCTCTTATATATGTGGACCACAATTTTTTCAATCCACATCTCAATTGGAGATGCTATTCTCACCGTCTCCATTTTATTTTCCACTTATACAACAATCCACATTGTTGCATTGGAGATGCTCTTAGTTCTTTAATATACACTTATTTAATGTGTTTTGTTATCAACAAAGTATAAATTAAAATTATTCAATTGTAGTTGGAATAATAAATAAAAAACTAATACTTGCACGTTCCATCTCCTGAGTGTATTTAATCATATATATTTTGAGTATAAAAAGGTCACACTATTATCTGTTGTTATCATTGTTTTAAAGAATGATTAGTTCCAAGAATAATTTAATACTTCATGACCATCTAGTTTTAATAGAGTAATTATATTAATATAACTATATAAGAATATATTAGAAAAAACGTTAGTAAAATTTATTATTACAATTATAATAACTACATTTTCTTAACCTGTGTAATAGAAACAAGTATATATATATTTGGTATGGTGAGAGTATTATTTAAAAAAAAAAAAAGTTGAGGATATACTCATAACCTTTAAAAATAACACCAAATATCCCAACGTTTGAAAAATTTAACATAGTAGGTCATTTATGATGAAATTGCCCTTACCTTTAAATAAACAAAAAACAAAAACAAAAAAATAAGATAAAAGAAAAAAATAATTGAAAAATAACCAAATGTATCAAAAAAAAAAAAGTAACAAAAATGTCATCTTCTTTATTAAACCTTGAAATCCAAAATCCACCACCACAACCCAAAAAACTCCACCCCACTAATCTTCCCAAATGCATAGCCGAACCTTCTAAGAAGTCGAGGTTGAATTCAATGTTGGGTACTAACTGTTTGATATTTGGAAATTGGAGATTTCTCAGATTTTTTCTGGGTGCACAGGTGAGATCACCCTTTACATTTTCTTGATTTCTTATTCTTGAAATTAATCAATTATTTTGCTTGCATTTGTTTATTATAATCTAATTTTAAGTAGGGAGAGTTTCTTGAAATGGGGAATAGAGAGGGGAAATGATGGAAATTGAGAGGGAGGATATGGAAGAAGTCATTGATGAACAGAGGGTTGGAAGAGAATTCCTCAATGGATAAAACAGATAACAATTCTCGAAATTATTGCCAGTTTGTTTATTGAAATCATTTACAGTATTATAGTAATGAAGTTGAATCTTACTACTGGGCTTGTCCCTAATCTCGATGTTTCAACAGCTCTTCTTGCTTTTGTTTTTATCAGAACATGGACAAAACTTCTTCAAAAGGCTAATTTTGTGACGATTCCATTCATAATGCATCAAAAAATGGTAATGGCGGAAGATGAACACCTTGAGATTTTTGGGTGTTTGGGAGCGGTGGTGGATTTTTGATTTTGGGTTTGATAAAAAAAGATGACATTGTTGTTAATTTTTTTTGGGGGGATATTTTGTTATTTTTCAATCATTTTTTTTTTCTTTTTCTTGTTTTTTCTTTTTTGTTTATTTAAAGAGAATGTCAATTTCGTCATAAAGGACCTATCATGCCAAAATATTTAAACGTTGGGATGTCTGGTGCTATTTTTAAAAGTTAAGAGTATATTTCTAATATTTTTGAAAAATTGAGGACCACATATGCAATTATCCCTAGAAACAAGAATATATATTTGGTACGGTGAGAGTATTATGTAAAAAAAAAAAAAAAAAGAAGCCATTTTAAGGAAAAAGATATAACCATAGCGGGTCATTACAAACGTTGCGAACCCGACCCTGAAACCTGGTTCAGTAAAGCCACATCTCCCAAAACCCTTTAAAACCACCCCACCCCCCCCCCCCCCACCCACACACACACACACACACAAAATGCCAACCTGAACAAACTACACGTCCCGTAATCGCTAAACAAATCCGCAGTGTAATTTGGCGGCACAAACCAGTATGAAAGAAGGCAAATCATCCCTTCTTACACTAGCTAAGAAATGCAAGGTTGACACAATCACCCGCCAATGTTTGGTGTTTCATATTTACTGTATATTAATTATATGTTTTTGCAGGATATATTGTCTTCAAATTGGCAAGGAAGCCTCAACACCATAAAGGCTGATGCTAAAGGAAGGTCAGCAAAACAAAAGCATTAATTTGTTGGTTTTTATTGGAAGCTGGGTTGTTTTTTCTTTCTTTCTTTCTTTTTTTTTTTTTTTGGTGATTTATGACTATCTTTGAATAACTGTTTGATGTTTGCTTTCAGCAAGGGGGAAATATATACTTCAAAAGTGAAATATTTTATGAGGAAAGGAAACCCATATATTTGGGTACCTGAAAAGGACTTGCATAATGTGGTATGCTTGTTCTTATGAATTTTTTCATTCCCAATTTGTGAAAATCCTAGTGTCAGGGTTTGCTCACGCATTATATATATATTTTTTCGTTGGATTGCTGATTAAATTAAATTTTACATGAAAGATATTAAATGTGCTTTATTTCTGTCATAGTTGATCCTGAATCGACTTTAGAACTTAGAAGTACATTGATTTTTATCCAATTGCCGAATGCTTTGTCAGTAAATATTGCATATTTGATTCCATCCATAAATTTATTTTCTTGCATATTGGGATTTATGAGTGATATTATGCCTATCCTTGCAAACTTAGGAAACAATCTTTATTTCTTTTGTCTATAAGGCATGTTGATGTCTTGGACAACAAGGACAGTTTTGTCATCTTGAACTTAGTGGAACCCTATAGTGCAGATAGCGCTCAAGCGAGGTTGTTTTCTTATTGTATAGGGCTATGTATACTGTAACTTGATTTTAAATTTTAAATTCTTGAAGATGGAACTTTTATATATTACAAACTTAACTGCTAAATGTCTTCATAATTACTTTGGATTACTTAAAAAGACACTATGTAATTTTGTCAATGTGTGGCCGTATCTTTTTTCCTTAATTGATTCCTTCTATAAAATACCGAGATTTAGATTGTAGAAGATAAAAAAATCTAGTAGTTGGAATCATTGTGAAATGTTGTTTGCCTTGATGGTTCGTTTCAATTTTTTGTTTTTCAGGAGCTAAAAGATAAGGCAACATATTTTCCTTTGAGATTGATTGATTTAGTTGAATACGATGCACTTGAACAGTTAATTTATCACAATTAGTAGATCAGTTTGTCTACAACTTAAATGTAACCAACCAATATGTGATCCATTTAATAGCATGTTTGGCTAAGCTTAATTTATGTAGGGTTCAAAAGTCTTACTAGTGCCACATACAATAGAAATTATTTGTGCTACATACAATAGAAAATATTTTGAGGCACACTTGAATGAGTGAGTTTGAGTGTTATTATTAGTACTTCCAGAGCCACCAAATGCACTGAGCACCTGTGTCAGGCTTCAAAGTAGTTTGTAGGCTCTGAAAATAACCCTTCAATAGTGCTAGTTGGGCACATGTTCTTGTACTTCCTTTCATAGATGTATCTCATAACACGGTAGAGGGAGTGTAATTTGGTACCAACTCTCTCTCTCTCTCTCTCTCTCATTTTTATTGGAAAAGGGTAAGTACGAGATTGTGATAAAGGTGTGCCAGGTTCCAATAGCATAGATGGTATCTCTGGATTTTCCCTTCATTTTTCATTTACCCTGATCATTTCTTTAATCTTCTTTACTGTTTCATATAAGAGCTATATTATTTTCCAGTTCAATGTCTCCAAACTGATGTAATTCTTATCTTTTGAGTACAAAGTGTAATGCCTGACATAATTCATTATTAATGATATTACCTACAAAAATGCTTGTCGTCTATATGAAATTGCTTATTGCTATTGGTGGTTTGTCGTAGCTCACAAAATATCTTTCCTTTTCATTTGTAGAACACTATTATTGATGAACGGGGTTCTTTTGCTGTGACCAGTCCTTTACCAGGTCCACTTGCGAATTTACTTAGATCTATAAAAAAGGTGTGTACCAAACATGATTGATTTCCATTGCTTTGTTATTTTAACTGTTCAAATAGGTTCTTCTGGATATTCCTCCTCTTCATGATTTGTGCTTTTGGCGTGGTTGCCATCCATCCCAGACTCACCTGATGAGAAAACAAAGAAAAGAAGAAAAAGTGACATACTTTCACCAGTTGCTTGTCCATTGAGATTACTCTGTTGAAATATGAGTTACTGGTGTGCATGCTTCATCATTCCACAGCTGTATAGTGAACTTAATTGAACTGTTTGGCATCACGATAGTCCAATTAAAGTTGATTGCTTCAAAACACTCTTAAATGGATACATTTTGACTCTGCAGAAATTAATGACTTGCAAACATTTATGTCAATTTGTTTTTACTGTAGTCATTTCATTGCATTAAATAAAATCATTTGAGCTTCAATTCCAAAATTACATTTATTTCACAAATTTGAAGTTTCTCTTCACCACATTCTTTTTGAATTTTTCTTCATATGATGCAGCTACCAGCTCGAGTTGCTCTGACCGGCGATGTTGTGCTCCTTAAAGATGCTAAGGTATATGAAAAGAAAAAAAAGCTACAAAGCTATATTGTGGCTATTTCCATTTACAGAACCATTTTTGTTTTGACTTTGAGATATAACATTATTTGGTTGATCTCTTTGTTTTAATTTTGGTGCCATCAGTTAATGTTGAATTCTTTTATATATTTTAGTTGCAATGGCATATCGAACATAAATTACAATTTAACATAATGTTAAATAAATTCAGCTTTTGTAACTCGATTTTTAAGCTAAGAGGCATAGACACACCATGAAGGCAAGTGTGTGTTGGACACCAATATGCATCCAACATGGTTGAACACTTGTCATTGTCCATTCATTTTATCTTTTAACAGCCGACAGGGTTGTCTGGACATGGGAAGTTAAAATTAAAAAATGGAACAAATAAAATTAGGGGATAAATCTGGAGCAACTTGTGAAGGAGCCTCATATGATTTTCTTTCTTCATCCGTGATTTGAAGTTAAAATTAAAAATAGGAACAAATAAAATTAGGGGATAAAACTGGAGCAACTTGTGAAAGGAGTCTGATATGATTTTCTTTCTTCATCTGTGATTTTGGGTGGGTGGCTTCCAACCTCCCATCTAAATTTCGTAATTCATGCATTAATAATTTATAAAGAGAAAGAGCAGAAGACATAGTTTCTACCGTGAAATGTGAGAGATAGGGAAAGATGGAAAGCAGGAAAGGTTACTGATCAGTGGGTTTTTACGGGGAGATGTGAGAGGAGATTGAGAAATAAAGAAATGGGGATATGAAAAGCTGGGTTTGGTCTGGAAGAGGTCAGAGGGAGTGGCAGAAATCAAACAAGGCAGATAGAATACAACCCATACAAGATTTACATGTTTAGTCAAGATTAAATTATAATTTAAGCTAATCAAAATGGTCAAACATATTTAAGCTAGTCAAACTGGTGAAACATATTTAAGTTAGTCAAATTGGTCAAACATATTTTTTATTCACACATTTCGTAAGACCCATAACTTGCTACCCACTTATTATCCACACATTACGTAGGACCAACATTTTATAAGTACTTAAAAATTAATTTCAGCAATACTGAACATGCACTTAGTTGTCAAATTATTTGTTGGACTATTGTTTGGCCTTCGTGACCAGTTGAAAAGAGAGGGAGAGAAGTTCTCTCTAACATTATATGGTCAGTTTTTTGTTCTAGACGTATACTCTTGAATTTGATGCCCTTTAATGATCTGTACCTTTGCCCTTAAGAGTGGTCTTGAATCAACAACCTGACTGATTAATGTGAGAAACTATTTTACTTGTCCCTGTCACAGGCTAAGTTAGCTGCAGAATGCCTTCGGGATACCATACTAGCTGATCAGAGAGCTGTTGAGGAATCAAGCCATTCAGTTTCTGGTATATTAAGTTCTTCTTGTCTTCGTTTTACATTGAGAAGCAAAAACCTCCTGGAGTTGCTGGCAGGCAATGAACAGTACACTGTGTATAAGTTCAATCCAAGGTCAGATTCTCCCATGACATACTTTTATAATGTATTATCTAGTGATCATCGTTTGAGCACGTGCATCCAACAAGCAAAATCTTGGGTCGTATTTAACTCTGTATGCTCGTAGGTGTTAAATCTGGAGGCACATTATGAACGTTAAGTTCAGGAAGATGTCAGGGATAAGTATTGTTTTGCAGGTTGATAACTTCTAGCAAGACTCTTTGAATAATGTTAAACACACGAGCTGATTAATAAGTTGTGTACTGTAAAATGTTTGATCTTTATCGTTTACCTCATAGAATGACCTGAACACAAGGCTGTTAGTACAATATCCTATTGCCGTATTTTCTAATAAAACTGAAGCTTCCAAAATGTAAACTCACATTTGAAGCTCTATATCTACTATGCAGCTCATGCATATATATCTGTGGCGATGGAGGCAGTCATGAAGTAGACCTGGAGCATTTTGATGCATCTAAAGCGGATCCTTTATGTAAAGACCTGTTTCTTTGAGTACATTTTGTGTGATCATCACTTATAGTCCTCCTTATGAAGCAATACCTTTTCCTAACACACTGTTACCTGCTTACCCATCTTATATTTATCTTGCTCAGCACCTTTTTCTATTAGTCTGATTGATGGGATTAATCAAAACACTGTTACCTGCTTACCCATCTTATATTTATCTTGCTCAGCACCTTTTTCTATTAGTCTGATTGATGGGATTAATCAAAATGAAACCAGGCGCCGAGCTCTAATTCTTTTCTGCATCACATTCCTCAACGAAAATGCAAAGGTACACCAGTCCAAAGGGCATTCAGTTCAGTAGCAGTTTTGTCTAGGGCATGCATCATCTGTTAACAAGAATAAAGTCGTAGGAACAATCCCTTCATTCTCATGCATCATATTTTATCTTTTGCTTCTCTCCTTGTAGGATGCTTTCCTTCTTTCGATAGATAGGAAGGGATTTGATGTTCTGGGAAAAGTTTTTGGTCCAGTGATGAATAATGGCCCTCAGATGTACCAGTGGAGGGAGTTAAGATTCATGTTCAAAGAAGAGGCACGTGACGTGGAAACATTCTGTCAACGGCTTGTTGAGATGGAAGAGGAAGCGCTAAAAAATGTCTCAAGTTTTAGTGGTATTTGAAGACTGAAATTTAGATTCCTAGTGTTTGAGATGAGCAATTAGAACCAGCCTTTTGATTTATGCACATGGTTTATACTAATTCAGAACGTAGTGATTGAATAGACGTACGCATATGGTTTAAGGAGAAACTCTCAGTTCCCTGAATCGGCAATTCCAACTTTCCCCGAATGTCAGAACCCCCTATCCCAATTGTTTAAAGGTATCCCATCAATCCCTCTCCCCCACCCCCATTATTTAAGGAGAAACTCTCAGTTCCCGAATTGGCAATTCCAACTTTCCTCGAATGTTAGAACCCCCACCCCAATCCAATCCAACTCAACCCAATCATTTAATTGTATCCCAGCAATCCCTCTTCCCCACCCCATTATTAATCAATCCCAGCTAACCAACCCCCCCACCCCTACTCATGGCAGCCGGCTCGGCCCATAAATGACGAGCTCGGTTTGGCCCACAAGCTCGTGGGCCGAATGACTCGAGCCGAGCTCGTGGCGAGCTCAGCTCGGCCCTTTTTTTTTTTTTTTTTTTTTTTTATTTAAATTTGAAAAATAAAAAAAAAATACAATATCGAGAATTCTTTATGTTAAAAATAAAAGATTTAATTCTCTCATCTCTTTTTCTTCTTGTTTTTGTTTTTTTAAAATTTGAAAATAAAAAAAAACTACCATATCGAGAATCCTTTATGTTAAAAATTAAATATTTAAAACTTTTCTCTTTTTTTCAGGCTTGGGGTCGGCTACTTTAAAAGTAGGCGGAGTTAAAATTGTACACGAACAAGATGTTATGTGTATAATTTTTTATTAAAATAAAAAAAAAATATCAAATACATAAATACTAATGAAAAATAATACTTACTACGAATATGATTAATTCATATTTAAATCTTCAAGTTCTTCGGATATTATTCTGTCTATTTTGTCTTAGATTCGAAGTTCGACATCATCTCAATCCTTTAGACACAGTAAGTTTTCTAAAATGTCGACTTTGAGTCTTGACCTCATATCAGATAAAATCCTGTCACTTGTACTAAATGTAGCCTCCGATGCTACAGTTGAGACCGGAGGTGTTAGTAGATCACGTGCTATTTTTGAAAGAATTGGATAACTACGTTGATGTTGTCTCCACCATTGTAGTATATCAACGCGTTTTTTCTCTCTTCGTCATCTAACATACTAAGCATATCATGTGCAAAATATCTAATTAACTCTACAGGTGTATCATTAGAACATGAAATGGAAAAATTAGAAGAAGAACCAACTAATTGTTGACCTTGAAGTCCTGGACCACTCCTATGTGTATTGACGTAACTCTATAAGTCAATGTCATCAGTTGATGACGAAGTATATGTTGGATTAGGGGGTCGTACAATGTTCGTACTAGACTTTTCAGTATAGACCCTATACATGAATATAAAGTTTGTTCTAAATTAGCAAAAGTGACTGAATTTTCGTAAGTTAATTTATCTGAAATTGTCATTATTGTTACTTTCGTACCCTCTAAGTTAAGTCGAGGATCCATGATACATGCTAATGGAAATAATATAGGCAATTGTTTTCAATATTTTTTAAATTTAACTTCCATAACATGTATAATACTAGTAAAAAGAGCAAAATTCTTATACCTATTAAAATTGTTAGCAATATAATAGAAATGATATAAAACAAGTGGAGTAGTTAGGTAATACACATCAGAACATGCAGTTGTTGCGTCGTAAAAAACTTTTAAAAATTTTCTAACATGACCACATATTTTCCAATCATGTATTTCTAAATCATATTCTGAGCCGTGTGAGTGTCAGCCATTATAATAGACAGTAATGCAATCTTCATAACCTTCATATGATTCAAGCATAAAATATGTTGAATTCCATCTATTAGCAACATCAGTTGCAAAATTTTTTGATTGCAGCCCATTTTCTGTACATAGAGCAGCAAAAACTTGTTTTCTTGATGGTGATACCGAAATATAATTAATAGCATATCTAACTTTTTTCTAATTGAAGTTGTATAAATTTTAATCCATCTTGTACAATTAAATTAAATACATGACATACACAACGAATATAAAATAAAATACATCAAATTCTGGACAATAACGTTGCATTAATTTTTCAATTACTATATTATTTGGGTCTGCATTATCAAATGTAAAACTACGAACCTTAGAATCACATTTAAATTTATTTAACACGTCTAATAAAACTTGATAAATATTATTTCCATTATGAGAATATTCTATTTGTTTAAATGCTATTACTTTTTTATGCATTATCCAATTATTATTAATATAGTGTGCAGTTGCAACCATGTATCTTTTTTTGTTACAACATGTCTATAAGTCTGATGTAAAAGATACAACACCATTATAATTATTAATATAATTAATTATAGCTTCTTTCTTTGTATTATATCTAACAATAGTGTCTTTACAAAGTGTATTTCTAGAAATACTAATGTACCTTGGTTGTAGATATTTTTGAACGAATGACATCCAATGAGGATTGTCCACCAAGCATAGTGGAAACTCAACATTTGCTACCAATTCCGGCAGTACTTCGTTGCGCATGAGTTCTTGTGAGTATATCCAGTTGTTGAGAGCGAGACTACTGGACTCGGCTCCAGGAGATCCAAACTGGAGTTGTGCCTGATTTGTATTCAAACATCCATGTTTGTATTGACATTTTTTGAAGTGTCTGTTTAGATGAGTTGTGCCTATTCCCTTGTGCCATGTAAACTTCTCCTGACAGTGTTTACACTGTGCTTTGAATTCATGGACTCCGTTAACTAGTTTACCAGTCGGCACCAACTCAAAATGCTTCCAGCACTTAGCCTTTTGTTTGGTGGCTTTTCATTTAGTGCTAGAGCCGATTGTAGTTTGTGTATCGGTATCTTCTTGAAAGTCTTCCAAATCAATTGGATCAGTACTACCACCAAACTGATTAAGAATATCTTCTGAAATTTGAATATCATTAAGACCACTGAAATTATCATCACTTCGATTGTATGCCATTTGGAATAATATAATAAAGAGAACAAGAGAAAATGAAGATGTAGTAGAAACTAGAAATGTAAAGAATTAATAGAAGTAGAAAATTACAACTTAAAATTATAGAGTAATATTTAGATAATGAGATACTAGATACTAATTAAAACACTAATATTGAGAGAATGTAATTTGAGAATTATTAATGGATTGAGACTTTGAGTATATAATTGAATGAGAGATAAGAGATTGAAGTGTAAAAAAATGAGTTTAGAATATGACTATTCATAGGAAAATAATGAAAGTAAAAAAAAAAAAAAAAAAAATTAAAAGTACATTGCTGTGATCGTTGGCGAGCCACGAGCCGGCTAATGAAAGTAAAAAACAAAAAAAAAAAATTAAAAGTGCACTGCTATGATCGTTGGCGAGCTTCATGGCTCGTCAATTTGGCTCGTGCCCACGAGCCGGCTCATTTTTTGGCCGAGTCGAGCAAGCTCGGCCCTAGCTCGTGCTCGTCTCTTGACAAATCCGAGCCCGAGCTGGACCGAGCTTTTACAAGGCGAGCCGACGAACTTTTTTGCCACCCCTACCTCCCACCTCCCTTCCTCCCATTATTTATTCCATCAATTATTTAATTCATCCTACCAAATTTACTCCACTCCCACCAAATTTACCTTCAAATTATTAATATAATTAAATTTATTAAATTAAAAACAAATAATTTCTTATTATTATATTCATTGTACATTGTTTTAAAAATATAATATATAATAATATTTATTGAGTTAAATATTATTTATATCATATAATAAATAATACAGTTAACGTTAAATTTTTTTTTGTTAATGTTGCAATGATGGTAATTAGTTAGTTTATATTTGGGTAACAAATTAAGTTTTGATGTTTGGCCTAATGATTTGGTTGAGTTTATTATAAAAAAAGTAATTTTGTAAAATAATTCAAAAAAAAAAAATGATTTGCTCGAAAAGTAAAAATAAATAAATAATTGATGGTTAAAGTGTTCATCATAAATTTGTTATGAGGGTTAAAGCGTACTTTTTTTTTTATTACTCAGGTATCCAAGCTTTGCCTGACTAATCCTAAGGAGTGGCTGCCTTCACCCCTGGTTCGCCACTCAAGTAAATCCGGATGCTATCATAGGTTATACACACTTGGGCTGGACATTTGATGGTTCTCAACCCTGTGGACCTCTGCCTTCCAACATTATTTATTTTTTATTTTTTTATGTTGCATTCCAGTTACCGTGGGTTAATTTTTAGTAACGATGGTTAATTTGTAATAGTACGCTTTAACCCTCGTAACAAATTTATGATGCACACTTTAACCATCATTTATTTATTTATTTTTACTTTTCGAGCAAATCTTTTTTTTTTTTTGAATTACTATACAAAATTTTTTTTTTATAATAAACTCAACAAAATCATTAGGCCAAACATCAAAACTTAATTTGTTACTCAAATATAAACTAACTAATTACTATCACTGTAACTTTAATAAAAAAAAGTAACATTAATTGTATTATTTATTATATGATATAAATAATATTTAACTCAATAAATATTACTATATATTATATATTTTTTTAAAATATACAATGAATGTAATAATAAGAAATTATTTATTTTAAATTTAATTATATTAATAATTTGGAGGTAAATTTGGTGCGAATGGAGTAAATTTAGTGGGATGAATTAAATAATTGATGGAATAAAAAAAAAAATGGGAGAGGGGAGAGGGTTTGGTTAGCTGGGGTTGATTAAATAATAGGGGTGCGGGAGAGGGATTGTTGGGATACCATTAAACAATTGGGGGGGGATTTGACATTCGGGGAAAGTTAAAATTTTCGATTCGGAGAACAAAGAGTTCCTCATGATTTAAGTATTGTTTCATTGAAAAGGAAAGATTAAGTGACAAAAGCATAAAGCTAAATTGGACGGAATCCACATATAGGGCCTTGGTTGAGGAGGGTGTTGCCAAGAAAAAAGAATAGGGACTGTTTCTCATAAACCCTAAAGTTGGAAACTATTTGTGCAAGTTTTCCATTTTTCGTAAATTATATTGTTTGATTTGGCTTGTTGAGTGTTATGGTTGAAGCTTAAACAATGGAAAGGAAGCACAAACCAAAACTTAAAACATTAGTTTTGAGTTGGAATTCAACATAATAACTCAAATTCAACACCAATTTGATTAATTTCAAACGAAAATTGAAATGGGATAAGAAATGATATATGGAACGTGAAGCAATAAAAGAAAAGATAAACTCGAGGCAGAGAAACAAAATTTTGCAGACAATCATAAAAAATCTCCTTTCTCTCTCATTCCTATTCTGTTTATATCTTGTTTAAAAAGCGTAAAATTCTAACTACAACTTATAAGCAAAAAACAATTTATAAAAGCGTAAGTGCATTTTGGCAAATGACTGAAAAGACACCGTCTTCATTAAGAGATACGATGCCGTTTTGTTCCATTGAAACTGTGTCGTTTCCATTGTCTTAAATTTCAAATGTTGGTTAATTCCGTTGGCCACTGTTCTTCTTCTCCATTTCTCTCCAATCTGCTGCTGCTATTGTTATTGCCTTGATCATAACAACCCCCACCCTTAAACGAACCTTGTCCCCAAGATTTAAAATCTGGATATTTTTCAGAATTTCTTCAGAATCCTCCCAAGTTGCATCTTTAGCCAATTGCCCTTTCCATTTAACCAGCGAATGTGTACTAGCAATGTGCCCCTTTTTAAAAAATTTGGTCTGTAAGATTTCCTTTGGTTGTTTCACTTCTTCTTCAGATATTTCAGATGGTAGTTTTGCAACAATCACTGCTCTGTCCCCTATCTTCATTTTAGTAAAGATACATGGAAGGTTGGATGAATTTTTGTTCCTACTAGAAGAAGTAATATGTAAGCTACTACCCCAATTCTCTTCTCTATTTGATAGGGCCCATAATATCTTGGGCTCAATTTTTGGTTATTCATTCTTGCCACTGATTGCTGTTGGTAAGGGTGCAGCCTCAAGTATACCCAATCTCCTTCCTGAAATTCTCTTTCAGTTCTTTTTTTATCAGCATAAGCTTTCATCTTAGCTCTAGCTTGAGCTAGGTTCTCCTTCAATTGCTTATTCATTTTGTATCTGTCCCTTAACAAGTCTTCTACTGTAGCAACATTGGTTTGCTCATAAGGTCCCAATGCCAGCTGAGGAGGAGTAATTCCATATAGTGCCTCAAATGGTGTACTTTTAATGGCTGTATGATGAGTAGAATTGTTCCACCATTCAGCTAGTGACATCCACTTGGCCCAAACCTGAGGTCTGGAGTGAGTCATGCATCTTAAATACATCTCCGGACAACGATTCAACCTTTCGTTTGTCCATCGATCATGGATGATAAGTAGTCTTTGAAATGGAGTTGATTTCGGGAGTTCAAATAGTTCTTGCCAAAAAACACTTGTGAATATCTTATCTCTGTCTGTTACCATACTCTAAGGCATTCCATTCAACTTGTAGATGTTATCCAAGAACAATTGAGCTACCTTCTTGGTTGTGAATGGGTGAGTTATTGGCAAAAAATGCCCAAATTTGGTGAATCTGTCCACAACCACTAAAATCACATTATTCCCTTCAGATTTTGGTAAACCTTTAATAAAATCCATGGATATATGACTCCTAGCATGTTGAGGTCCAGGTAAAGGTTGTAGCAATCTTGGATACTGTACATGTTCATCTTTACATTTCTGACATTATCTTTATCTCTTAATTCATTCCTGGCCAATAAATATGCTGCTTAGCCCTAAATATGCTTGCTTGTACTCTGAGTGCCCACCATTACGTGAAGCATGTATGTTGTTAATCAATTTCTGTCTGATGTCACCTCCATTTCCTACACATAATCTATCCTTATACCTCAGCAGCTCATTCTTATATTGATACTCCACCCTTGCAGCTGGATCGAACAAGGCTGCTTGTATTTCTTCTTTAGGCCATTCATAATTGTCATAATTGGTTATAACTTCTTGTAACCAAGCTGGTGTGACTTGTGTTATGGCATATACCTCTTCCACAGTTTCTGTTCTCCTAGATAAAGCATCTGCCACCAGGTTGTTAGCTCCCTTTTTATATTGAATCTCATAATCCAGTCCTAATAGCTTGGTTAACCACTTCTGTTGCAATGGTGTGGTAATTTTTTGTTCGAGTAAAAAATTGAGAGATTGGTGGTCAGTCTTCACAATAAAGTGATGTCTTTCCAAATAATGCATCCACTTAGTTATAGAAGTAACCAATGCCAGTAGTTCTTTCTCATAGATGGACATTCCCAACTGGGTAGTCCCAATGGCCTTGCTAACATAGGCTATTGGCCTTCTGTCCTGCATCAAAACTGCTCCTATCCCACCATAGCAAACATATGTTTCAACTACAAATGGTTTATCAAAGTTAGGTAAGGCTAACAATGGAGTTGAACTCATAGCTACCTTCAAGTTATTAAAGGCATATTCTGCTGCTTCATTCCAAATGAATCTGTCTTTTTTCAGTAAATTAATAAGGGGTCTTGCTAATGTGCCATAACCTTTAACAAATTTCCTATAGTACCCTGTCAAACCCAAAAAACCCCTCAGTTGCTTGAAGTTAATTGGTGAAGCCCAATCCTGCATAGCCTCAATTTTCCTAGGATCTGCTGATACCCCTGTTCAGGATATAATGTGGCCCAAGTATTCAATTTGTGTTTGTCCAAATAAACATTTACTATGCTTAGCATACAGTTGGTGTCTCCTTAGCAATTCCAGTACCACTTTCAGATGTTCACAATGGCTTTCCAGACTCTTGCTATAAACCAAGATGTCATCAAATAACACCAAAACAAATCCCTCAGATCCTCCTGGAAAACATCATTCATCAGACTTTGGAATGTAGCAGGTAAATTAGTCAATCCAAAGGGCATCACCTTAAACTCATACAACCTTTGATAAGTCTTAAAAGCAGTTTTGTAAATGTCTTCAGTAATTGCCCAAAATTGTCCCATCAACCCATATTCTTGCTGAATCAACCACTTACTTATTTGTTTTCTTTCAATCAATTCTAGTCTGTCCCCTAGTTCTCTACTAGTCAATTCTACTGCCTTATCACCATTCTTGAAGCTGATAGAACCCTGGTCAAAATCGAAAGTAACTGGACCATATTGGCTGAGCAATCTACTCCCAACACCATATCACTGCCTCCTAGTTTAAGTGATCTCAACTTGAATTAGAACTCCAAATCTTGCATCTGCCATACTAAGGGCTTGCATAGGGTCTTACTTTCAAGTTCCGTTAGCCACGGACACCATCATGATCTTAGAAGAATCAACCTCACACTTCAAGGATTGTACCAGCTTCTCATCCACAAAACTGTGGGTACTTCCACTGTCAATGATTATGGACACCCTTTTCTCTTTGAGTTTACCAGGTATTCTAATAGTTATGTGTTTCATGTTGCCCACTAAGGCATTCATAGAAATCTGCATTACCTCTTCTTCCTCTTCATTCTCCCTGTTCTCCTCTACCCTCACTTCTTCTTCTACAAGATCTTCTATCATTTTATCTTCCACAACCATGAAATTTATCATCCTATTTTTACATACATGGCCAAAGGTGTACTTCTCATCACACCTGAAGCATAGTCCCAAATTTCTTTTGATTTGGATATCAGTGGGTGTGATAGTTTTATAAGTGGATGATGGAATTTTTTTTTTTTTTTTTTTTTTGGTTAGAGAGGGTGAGTTATATGGTTGAGTAGGATTTTCACTAGGCTTGGTGTAAGGGTTTTTAGTGGGAATGAAGGGTTTTTGATTCTTTATGGTTTTGTTCAAAGCAGAAATGGTTGATTCTTGTAAGAGAGCAATTTCAAAAGCTTGGGTTAAGGAAGTTGGCTTGATTATTTTCACCATGGACTTGATCTCTCCTTTCAGCCCACTGGTAAAAATGCTGATGTAATATGACTTTGGTAAATTAGGTAGGGCTATCATAGTTTGGGACTTCAGTTCCTCAAATCTTTCCATATACGCCTCTATATTCCCATACTGTCTAATTTTATGAAAGTCTACCAATTCCTCCTTTGTATTTTTTGCAAATCTCCTGTAGATTTCTGTGGCCATCATATCCTAATCAGCTCCAGGGTGACTTGCCAAAAACCCATGGAACCAAATATTTGCCCTTCCTTTAAGATACATTTCAGCAATCTCCATCTTCATCTCTCCAGGTATTTGGTGGATTTGGAAGTATTTGTTGGCTTTTCTCACCCACTTTCTTGGGGTTTCTCCTCCAAATAGTGGAAAATCTATTTTAGGTAATTTGGTATTCATCCTTATACCATACCCTCCCCTGTTCATTCTTCTTTCACCACCACCATTCCTCCCTGCTATACTTCCTCCTTCATAGCTGGTTCCAATATTGTTTTCTTCCACTTGTTTATCTCTAGAGACACTTAATTTAGCTAGCATAGCTACAATTGAATCATATTTCTCATTCATTTCATGCATACAACACTCAACCTTCTCTTGCTTACCACATAAAGTTTTGAGTAGTTTCTCTAGTGAATCAACCTTGCCAAACAAAAGTGTGTAAGCAGCTCCCAAATTGCCCATATCTTTATCTAATCTCTTCTAGTGGTCATCGCTTTTTTTGTCTGGTTTCTATCTTCTCAGTCGCAGAATCGTCGCTCCGATACCAATTGTTATGGTTGAAGCTTAAACAATGGAAATGAAGCTCAAACCAGAATTTAAAACATCAGGTTTGAGCTAGAATTCAACATAATAACCCAAATTCAACACCAATTTGATTAATTTCAAACGAAAATAGAAATGGGATAAGAAATGATATATGGAACGTGAAGAAATAAAAGAAAAGATGAACTGAGGCAGAGAAACAGAATTTTGCAGAAAATCATCAAAAATCTCCTTTCTCTCTCATTCCTATTTTATTTATATCTTGTTTAAAAAGCGTAAAATTCTAATTACAACTTATAAGCAAAAAACAATTTATAAAAGCGTAAGTGCATTATGGCAAATGACTGAAACGATGCCGTCTTCATTAAGAGATACGATGTCGTTTTGTTCTATTAAAACTGTGTAGTTTCCATTGTCTTCAATTTCAAATGTTGGTTAATTCCGTTGGCCACTGTTCTTCTTCTCCATTTCCCTACAATCTGCTGCTGCTGTTATTGCCTTGATCATAACATTGAGTTAAATTTAAAATTCCTATTTTAATCGCTCATCTTGGTGTGGGTGTGGGTGTGGGTGTGGGTGTGGGTGTGGGGGTATTGGTGTATTTTTGCCCTACACAAGAATCTAAATCCATAACTAGATAAAGTCTTGAAGGAATATAAATGAAATCCACAAACGAATAATGGATAATGTTTTAAAACGGAAAAATGTGAACAAAATTAGGTATTCAAATGTTCGTAATTAAATGTAAAACAAAATTAGGTATTGGGGAATTGGCTAAAGACTGGATGAATGCTAACAAGTTTAGGTAAACCATCAAAAGTGATTATGGGCTTAGCTTATTGAGTAAGTTTTTGGGTAATCATAACTACACTAAACATTTATTGTACCACATTTTAATTGTACGCAAGGTTTTCAATCTTTTCTCATTGTAGTATTTATGTCCTCGATTTTTCTTTGTCACACTCTTATCCTCAACTTTCTATTAATTAGCATACTTTGTCTCTAATAACTATTTCCGTTCAAAAAGTCTGTTGGGAGGGTGTAAATTGACTTATTTGATCCATTTACGTTCTGATTCAATGTCGATGATGGAGTATATTGTGAGATGCAAAGAAAATATAATAATGTTCATTACGAATTGCGAACAAATGATGACAATAAAGTGGACTAAATGTGAATGATTACTAAAATGTATTGGAGATAATTCTAGATAACAAGATAGATATTCACACTGAAAATTGTAATAATGTTTCTTTCTCTACACATGGACCTGAGATGATTCGGGACAACGAAAAATAAAATCACTTTACAAATGAACACGTTGTCGATTCTACTCATGTGATTCCTAATGATGAAGATTTACAAGACGACCAAGTTTTTAGCACAAAAAAGATCTTATGATGGTCGTGCACATGCTTGAGTTGAAGTACAACTTTGAATCAAAGTGAAGAAACAAAAAAAAAACACTACGTAGACAATTGTTTGGATAAATGATAATTGTAAACGATGCTTTCGAGCAACGAAGTTCAAACATTTTAATTCTTTTCAAGTTTGCAAATATACACGTGAACATACTTGCTATTTGAGTATTTGCAGCAATGATCATAGATAGACAATATCGTACGTTATTGGAAAACATCATGCCAAAGTTTTGAAACTCTGCAGATGTCATTAATGACATCCATTGGGACTTCTAAGTGGATATGAGTTATCAGAATGCATGTAATTCTAGAGAATATATTTTAACAGATAGGAGTTCACTTGATGATAGTAATGCTAAATTGGCCTCATGTGGACATAACTTCGTCAGAACTAATTGTGGCACGAGATTATCTATAGAGATTGATAGTGACAATCGCTTCAACTACTTTTTTATGGCTCTCGGACTTTGGATTCACAGATTTCAATATTCAATGCAACAGTAATTATTGTGTATGGAACATTTCTGAAAGAAAAATATTAAAGGTACGTTGATTGTTGCTACTTGTCAATATGCAAATATTTAAATCTATCATCTTGCCTAGGTATAGTTGATTCCGAGAATGATGCGTCACATAATTGGTTTTTTACAAAGTTGAAAGAAGTAATAGGTAAGACTAAAAATCTTGTTTTGATATATAACTGGCATCAAAGTGTTATCAATGGCGTTTAAACTGTTTATATAATGCGCATCATAACCATTGCATATATCAAACAAAAGGCAATATAAGGATCCAGACGCAAAATACTGAGATTTTGTCATTGTTTAGGAAAGTGACAGATGCATAATAAGTTAAAAGATGTATATTTAACATATAAATATACTTAATACAAAAATAAAGTATTTACATAATCTCGAAGCCACTTTCTCAAACCACACCTGGGCGTCATTTATAATTGTCACCTTATCCTCAAATCTATTATCAACATCAATAACATATTCCATCCAACAATAACATAAAACTGTTAGAAATTAATTGAAATAAGTGATCGTGTATTAATCGAATCTTTTTAAGACAAACTAAAACTAAATTATAAGGTATAGAACACAAAGAACACTCTTCCATTATTATGGTATTGTGCTACTGTTAGAAGGGAGAAAAATAACATATCATCATCACAAAAGCAGGAAAAAACAATTAAAATAGTAAGCAATTTATCAAGAGTGTAACCAAAATAAGACATCCCAACTGGGGTCTATTAAACAGACCAAGTTTGAATAGATCCCATATGTGGAGTTTGTTTAATAGACTAACAAACTTCTCAACTGAGGTATGTTAAATAGACTCCACAGCTGGTCTGTTTAACAGACTCCACATATGGGTATGTTAAGGTATATTTAGCATATCCATCTGGGATGTCTATTTAACAGACTCCACATATGGGATGTCTATTTAACATACCTCAGCTGTGTTGGTTTGTTAAATAGACCCAGTTGGAATGTCTGGTAGTATTTCTAACACACATATTTACAGTATAAATATTCAATTTTTACAGTCCAAAACCCAATGGTCCATAACTCAGAAGTCGAGGGACTTGTGAAGCTCTTACACTCATCAAAGATTTTGAAACTCGTCTCAAAACCTGTGTGAGCATTCCCAGTGCAAGGCTTTTTATCCTATTTGGTTGCGGGCTTTAGCAAAAACTTAAATATAGGGCTTTAAAGAGGAAGAAGCAAAAGAAGAGTACATTCACCTCAAGCAAAGAATTAGAGGTAAATATTTCCTTTTGTTTTCTTAAACGATGGAGACATTGGGTGGTATAGGAGATTTTAGCCGTGTTTCTAAAATTATGGTCAAGACTAAAAGAAAAAAAATGGCTGGGTGATCTAGCTGTTTGTGTGTATTTCCACACTAGGTATCACTAACGGAAATGACATAGCACAATCCCAATATTAGGTCCTAATTGGCCTGCAATGAGGGCAATAGGCTGGGCCAAGCTGCATCAGTACGAATTGCCCCTGTAGGCAAGATATGGGGTACACAACTGAAAACTAAAGTAGATACATGCACAACCAAAGGCCTAACAACTGTCGAACATATAGCGTACACCCAACACAACAAAGGTTTACGGAATTCTCTAGTGATATGTAGAACGTTCTAGAGGTATCCAAGCCTAGAACATTCATAAAAGAGCCTTGCTAGATTTTCCTAGAATGTAAGAGAGTGGTGTGGGAACATCATGTTCTACAAGTTTCAAGGGATGTAGTTGAAAGAGCATCACAAAATATTAGGAAAGACTCATTTTAGGTGTGTGGTAAACTTAAGAAAATTTGATTATTAGAAGAATTTATACTATCTGGTAGAAGATTTTGAGAAGTTTCAAAATGGTAGTTTCTCAGATTCTACTTTTAACTTATCCAATTACTTATAATTAAAATATCAATTTTAACCCTAATAAAATTAATTATTTATTTTTCTACTATATGGACTACTTTTATTGTAATTTTAGAAATTTTGAGATCTAAAAGATACTAACCTTTTTCACTTTAAAATAACTATGTTGGATACACTGTCTAAAAAATGATAATATTGCATATTATTATAAAAGTAAACATAAATTTTACAATACTATCTATGATAATAATAATACAAAAGGAAATCGTTGATAAGTGTGGTTTTACACTTATTTGGACCATCAAAAGTGAACGATTGTAAGTACTCCTAAGTGAATTTCTACTTAATTGTGTGTTGATTTGATTGCTTTAAGTCAAAACTCAAGTTCGGATGAAATTGGAGAAAAACAACGTAAAATAGGCGAAAAAGAATTGAAAGTTCACGAAGACTTGGAAATGGGGACCAACTTGTAAACATCCAAAAGTTGAAGGACTTATCATGCAAAAAATCAGGGACTTAAGCATAATTCGTGACCAAAATTCTAGTTTTCTTATTTTAGTCAAACTCTAATTTGGTAATTCTTTTGGGACAAGTCTTCTACACTAAATTAGAGTTTTGGAGTTATAGAAAGGGAGATTATTATGTAAAACGGGGGATATACCATATACAAGAATCAAAGGAAAAAAGAGAGAGCAAAAAGGAGAAAAAGAGGAAGATCGACCAAGATCTTAAAGATTGGGACATGAAGACGACGAATTTTTGGTGCATGATATTCAACTTTTTCTCATCCCTTATTTAAATCCGGTTATGTATTTCAAACTCTTCATCTTTTCTTTCTCTCGAATTATGAGTAGCTAAATCTTTATTTTGAATGAACGATGTAACCTAGTTTATATTCTTTAATTTCAACTATCAAGTTTTACTTATAAATTAATTACGTATTGATTTTACTTCTTCTCTTAATACTTGAAATAATTTGCCATTATTTTTTATTGAATTGTGGATTGTAACAAACCGAGAGGTAAGTTATTAATTTAGACCACGTTATAAAATTCACCAATTGAATAAAAAGTAGAAATACGCTTTTGTTATTGTTGTAGTCTTGAATTGAATTCTTAGGCGATTTAATGTATCTTGTTAAGGATTATTCTGACTTCACATAGAGATATAGTGAGTTGACTTAATTAGATAGAACTAATTTGATCTCGAGATAAGTAAATTAGGTTAAATTCATGAAATTCAACCGAATACAACATTAGGAATAAATCTTGAAATGAGAAATTAGATATGACAACTATGATGAACTCGTGAATCCAAATCCTTTAATAATTATACTTGATAAATTCTTGACTTTTGCATTCATACTATTTTTTTAGAATTAATAATTATAGTTTAAATCTTCAAATCAAGTTAATTCAAAGAGTTTTAAATAAATTAGGATTAAGATTAATTGAACTAGTATTTAAATAGGATAATCTTCGTAGGAACGATAATCCAGACTCAATAGGTCTATTTTATTACTTGTTTGCGATATTGTGCACTTGCACTATATAATTTCTATAATAAGTTTTTGGTGCAGTTGTCGGGGACTATTCTTATTTAATTTTTGTTTAGATTAATCGTTAGTATTAGTTTTATTTTTCTTTTTTGTTTTCTTACTACAGAAAATATGTTTGTTGCATGCTCCGTTCACAAGGCGACAATCTTGAGACTTTCGATCTTGAGATTGAACGCACTTTCAGACGAAGTCACAAAGAACACAGCCAAAAACAGAAAAATATGCAACAAATTTTAATGGCAAAGGCACAAGTTAGATTAGCAGCCGAACAAGAAGTCGTTAGGGTTTGCTTGATGAGAAGCGACCCAACCGACATTTCAAACAAATTTATCAACATGATAATGAGGAAGAAGAAGAAGAAGACAATGGAAATATGCCAATGGCTTAATTCTTAACTTCGGCAGCAGCTCCTGATTGTTCAAGCATAGTTTATCCTGCTTTTGGTCGGCATGACTTTCAATTAAGGGTCGATCTGATTAATCTTTTCAGCAAAAACCTGCAATTCTGTAAAAAGGTGCATGAAAATCCGAATACTCATCTTTTCAGATTGATACGGATGTGCCGCAAATTCATTTTCAAGGGGTGAATGATGATGCCATCAAACTTAGGTTATTTTCCTACACATTGAGGAATAGAGCATTAGAATGGTTTGACTTAGAACCACATGCTAGTATCACCACCTGGGATGACTTCACTAGAAAATTCTGTAACAAGTATTTTTCACTACCTAAAGTAGCCAAGATGAAGATGAAAATATCTATTTTTCAGCAATTAGATGGGAAAATGTATCATAAAGCTTGGGACAAATTCAAGGAGCTACTTAGAAATGTCCAAATCATGGCATTACAAAAGGATTACAGACTCAATACTTTTACTCTGGGCTATCTCTTCAATTCAAATCCATAGTGGACTCTTCAGCAAATGGGTCCATTACAAATAAAAATGTCAACGAAGCACGAGAGCTATTTGAATTGATTGCGAATACATATACCATGTTATTATCTGATCGTGTCACTCTAAGAAAAGTAGTAGGTATACATGAGATTGATAATCTTTCAGCTACTAATGCACAAATTGCTGCATTGACAAAATAGGAAGAACTCTTGGTCAAAGCACAAACACAATGAGTGAATACAATCCAAGCAACCAGGATGTGTGAAAACTGTGGGGCTAATCACTTGACTACAGATTGTACGTTGTTGGACAGTCCAAATGAACAAGTAAATTTTATGCAAATTTATTCAAGCTAGCAGTACAATCCATTCTTGGAAACATACAATCCAGGATAGAAACAACACCCAAATTTCAAGTGGTCTGAGAATCAACAAAGTGGCAATACCAATAATGCTCAGTAAGAAACAAGACCAAGTTTGGAGAGATGTTTCAACAGTATATGTAGAAAAATGATAAAATATTAGAGCGACTGGACACAAACTATCAGAATCAATAGAAGTTTATCAGAAAATTAAAGACTCAGATTGGCTAGTTAGCCCTGCAACTGTCAGATAGGAAACCAAGCACTTTGCCTAGCAATACAGTGACAAATAAAAAAAGAGCAAGTAAATACAATCACTACTAGAGCAGGTAAATGCAATCACTACTAGGAGTGGGGTACAACTGCTAGAGATTCATGTGAAAAGACCAAAGAAAAAGGACAAACTGTTGGTAATTGATGATGAAGAAGAGGCTGGGAAACAATATATGAAATCGAAAGAAGAAAATTTAAAAGAATCTGATGAATCATCAAAGAGGGCGCCAATTCCTGTGAAAGTTTATGTACCACCAATTCCTTTTTTTTAGAGGTTGCAGAAGTACAAATTTGACAAATAGTTTGGACAATTTCTCGAAGTCTTCAAAAAACTACACATCAACATTCTCTTCGTCAAAGCGTTAGCCCAGATGCTATTGTACTTAAAATTTATGAAGAAAATATTGTTCAAGAAGAGAAAACCAGAGAGGAATATGAGACAATAGCTTTAACTGAAGAGTGTAGCATTATTCTGCTAAATAAGTTGCCTCCGAAGTTCAAACATCCAGGGAGTTTTAAATTACATTGAACAATGAGAAAATTCTATAATTTTAATGCTTTATGTGATTTAGGTGCAAGTGTTGATGCCCATTTCTGTCTACAAGAGATTAAGTTTGAGAGAGATAAAAGTAACAATTGTATCTCTGCAACTTGCTGATAGATCAATCAAGTACCCATGAGGTATGGTTGAGGAAGTGCTCATCAAAATAGATGAATTTATCTTCCTGGTTGACTTCATTGTCATTAATATCGAAGAGGATTGGGATATGCTAGTAATATTGGGCAGACCATTCTAAGCGACAAGTTGAGCCCTTATTGATGTTGAAAAAGGTGAGCTCATCTTGAGGGTACAGGATGATGAATGAGCAGTATTCAGTATGTACACCGTACCCAAGTACCAATCGACCTCGAAGAGTGCTTTATAATTGATGAAGTGATGAGAATTGGCCAGAAAAACTACAAACCGGATGTGAATATGGGTGGACTAGTTGCAACAATTAAAGGTGAAATTGGAAAATTTAAAATATGGAGAGCAAAGAAGAAGTCTTGCAAAGCTGGTAATTGCAAGAAATGCAACACTTTCAAAGTCCAATTTGAGCCTCCATAAGTGATACTTACAAAAAGTCAAGCTCTAGTCTATAAATCGACCGCTTAATGGGAGGCAACCCATATTTCTATCATTTATTTGTTTATTGTATTGCACGTGAATTTTAGAAGTGCATTAGGAATTAGAGCACGTTTCCCTATTTTTAGTAATTAAGTAAATTTAAATTTTCTAAATTTATACTAAGCATCGTCATTCAGGTTTGTAAAAAAAAATTAAATTACGGTTCACCGAGGTTGACCCGCGACAAACAGAATTTTTTTTATGGTTTGACCGCAGTCGAACAGCGGCAAACCGTAAAGTCATGCAAAAAAAAATATAAAAAAATAATTTTTTAAAGGTTTGACCACGGTCGAACTGCGGCAAACAGTATGTCGTTAAAAAAAATTACTTGTTGGTTATTGTGCATTCTTGATTTACAAATTGATTTTTCAAAGCTTTATCTATGTTTATGCTTATAGGTTCTTCTGTTCATTGCCCCAACATATTTGTTAAAATGTCGCAACTGACTTTCGTGACCATGAAGAATTACTTAAAATGTTTGGACACCTAAATCAACAGCACTTTCCACCTCCACTTTCCGATGCTTACTAATCAGTTGACAATCTGATGTTGTCTCTACGCATTCTGAATCGGGTCAACTCTTTCTTTATTTATTTATTTTGCTTTCTTTTGCTCATATTGAGGACAATACATATTTTAAACTTGTGGGTGCAGTTGATGACTTTATTATTTTCGTTATGTTTGTGTGTGTTGTTGATAATATTATGTTAAAAAAAATCTATTTATTTGTGTTTTTGTATGTTGGATAGCCTTGCTGGCTAATGATGATATATATTTGAAACTGTTATCGATTCATGAATTATGACTAAGTGATGCTACTTATACCTTTTTATATACTATACTTATCTATGTGAGATATGATTAAGTGTGAGCACAGTAGTCATGAATATCACTACCTTTGGTTGGTGTATCGAATAGAATACAATGAAAGAATATTTATAAAACCAAGACCATCAATTGACAACTCAATTACTTAACCAGTTGAAAGGATTGTTTGGGGTGGTTAAACCCAATGCGGAAAGTATTTAGACAGGTGTTGATTATGTGTATGAGTAATATTTGTGTGGAGTGTATTTGACTACTAGGTGGAATCTAGGTATTGACCGAATGCTATGAATCTAATCTCTGCTTATTTATCTTGCCAAAAAAAAAGCATTGCACTTGCATTATCTTATGTCTCTCTTCGTAGCCTATTTGACTCGAGTGATGAAGCCTATAAGGGTTTTCAAAACTTGGTACCCTAAGGTCTATCAGACCTGGGAGCTATCGGCTTAAAGCTCGCTATTAGGGTCATCTAGAAAGCTTAAGAGATTGAGGTCTTACACATAAGGTATATATAAAATAATATTCAATTTTTTCTCATCTTTTATTTAAATCCGATTATGTATTCTAAACTCTTCATCTTTTCTTTATCTCGAATTTTGAGTAGCTAAATCTTTATTTTGGATGAATGATATAACGTAGTTTAGATTTTTTTTAATTTCAACTATCAAGTTTTGCTTATAAATTAATTGTGTATTGATTTTACTTTTTATCTTAATGCTTGAAATAATTGACAATTATTTTTCATTGAATTGTGGATTGTAACAAACCGAGAGGTAAGTTATTAATCTAGACCATGTAGTAAAATCCAGCAATTGAATAAAAAGTAGAGATACGCTTTTGTTATTATTGCGGTCTTGAATTAAATTCTTAGGTGATTTAATGCATCTAGTTAATGATTATTCTGACTTCACATAATGATATAATGAGTTGACTTAATTAGATATGACTAATTTGAACCCGAGAGAGGTAAATTATGTTAAATTCGTGAATTCGACCGAATACAACATTATGAATAAATCTTGAAATGAGAAATTAGAGATGATAACTATGGTGAACTCGTGAATTCAAATTTTTTAATAATTATACTTGATAAATTCTTGACTTTTGCATTCATACTATTTTTCTAGAATTAATAATTATAGTTTAAATCTTCAAATCAAGTTAATTCAAAGAGTTTTAAATAAATTAGGATTAAGATTAATTAAACTAGTATTTAAATATGATAGTCTTCGTGGAAACGATAATCCAGACTCAATAGGTACACTTTATTACTTGTTTGCGATATTGTGCACCAGCAATATATAATTTCTACAAAAACCGTCATAATTAATGTTCATTTTAGTAATTATAAACCGTCAAATTAATGTTCATTTTAGTAATTATAAACATGAATAACAATAAATCACTTTTATTTAATAGATGTCAAAATGTTGTTTTTGAAACATATAACAATTTTGAAATAAAAACTTATCACTTAACTGATTATTCCCACATCTAATTATTTCTTCAGCACCGCAAAATCCAATTTTATAAAAATTACCACAATAGCAAAACAAGCTGAAGACATCTAGGATAATCTTGCATTCTAGAATGTTCATTGAATGGGAGATGTGGAAAACTTGTAGAACATATCTAGAAAGTAGTAGAGGCAATCTTGATGGAATGTTGATATGTAAATTTTTTGCAAGAAATCCTAGTAGATGAATTCTAACCATTGGATCAGATTAATCTTGAGCGTCCATTCAAATGAGGTGGGAGTATAAATAGGCCAATGACGTTTCATTTGTAGCCATCAAATCTTGAAAGCAAGTTAAGAACATTGAAGAGAGCTGGAGTCAAGGGCATATATAGCCCAGACTTGGGCAGCCAAAAAAGAATGAGAAAAATGGCAGCCCATTGGCATAGGGAAAAAAATAGCCTAGAGTGAACTCAACTAACATATACACGATCCAAATACCAAACCAACAAAACCAACTGATTCAGCATCTCTTCTCTGTTTCTCACACTAATTGACTGATTCCCTCGCCCCAAAATGGCAACCCCAACATGGACAGGGCACTGTGACATTTCCACCACCACCACGAGTGGCAAATTCGTAGAATCTTTTAGAATATTAAGTTTAATGTAAGAAACAATGCTAAAAAGTTGGTATATTGAAAACTCATTGAGTATGCACTTTCGATGAATAACTTTGAATAAACCCTTTGGTCGTTTTCCATTTTTGAACATTTGTTTCAAAGCTTGTCGTACCTACTTTAAACTGATATCTTGAGCTTGTGTTCTTCATTGAAAACGATAGCCTGAAAATAAGCTGCAATTGTATGTTTATGTCCATACTTTACATAACTTTTCACTACAAGAAGATGTGTCTATAGCGGCGACACAAATTGCGATGCCGAAATGTCGTCCCTGTTGGTACTGCACAATAGGGACGACAAAGAAATGTCGTCACTACAATGTCAAAAAATATATGTCGTCTCTATTACTTGTAATTTATAGCGATGTCTTTTTATGTCGTCGCTAATTACTTTTCCAAATAGCGGGAACAAATTGTGCCATTTTGTTGTGCCTTTAGCGAAGACATATGTCGTCGCAATAGATATGTAGATGATTTTGTCAGTTACGTGAATCATGATTTTCTTCGTAAAATGTAATGTGTTCTATTACGACGACACATGTCGTCGCTAGAGACCTATATCAATATTGGCAGAAAATTTGGCGTCCAATTCTTGTCTATAGGGACAACATGTGTCGTTGCAATATATGTATTGATGATGTTGTCAAGCACGTGAGTTATTAATTTTCTCGTAATATGTGATGTGGTTGGTAGCGACGACATAATGTTCTATAGGGACAACATATATCACCGCTATAGATTCTTCTTTTCATCTCACCATCCCCGCATTTCTGTATTGTATGTCTGCAATAATTCTATTTCCATCAGCATAAATATTTTCAAGTCCATCTTTTTTCTCCATAATCATATTCTTTACATTTCATTTCTTCATCTCCATCTATTATTCTTATTGTATTTGTGAAAATATTGTATTTTTCAAGTATGGATATTGATAAAAGTTGAACAACAATTAGAAATAGCACAAAATCTACAGTTTTTTGGAACAGTTTGAAAGCATTTATAAACATGGCGAGGCCGTATATAAATGACAGGGGAAGGATTAAATGTCAGTGCAAAAAATATTTAAATAGTCTCACACATCCATTGGAAATTGTCGAGGCTTACATATTTCATAATGGTTTTGCAGAGAGTTATGTAACTTGGATGTATCATGGCGAGACCGAGGTTCAGACTGTAAATGTGTATAGACAGGATGAGCGAGCTGGTGTAAAGGATGTGATGATGGATGTCATAGACGACGTAGTTGGTGATGAGCATGCTGGTACAAGCACCGATGGTTACTATGACGAATTGTTTGAGGCTCTACATTTAGAGCTATACCTGGGAGTTTCATCATTTTCATCCCTAAATTTTTTAGTCAAGTTGATGTATATTAAAGTTGTGAACAAATGGATAAACAAGTCTGTCGATGATCTTTTGAAATTGCTGAAGTTAGCTTTCCCAAACATGAACCTGGTAGACTCCTACTACAAAGCTAAAAAGATGATAACGAAGCATGGTTTGGGTTACAAATCCATTCACGCCTGCAAGAATGAATGTGTACTATTTTGGAGGGAGTATGCTGATAGACAAACTTGTCCGATTTACCAGGAAAGTCGTTGGGTATATACTTCTTGGAGAGTGAACAAGAAGAATGTTTAGCATAAGGTGTTACGCTATTTTTCCTTGGCTCCCAGACTAAAATGTATGTTCGCGACGAAGGATACTGCAAAACTCATGCAGTGGCACAATATAGGAAGGTCTAGGGATGATGATGAAATGCGGCATCCCATTGATGGAAAGGCATGTTGGGATTTTGACATGAAACATCCATTGTTTGCAAGTGAGATGAATGTCAGGTTAGGTTTGGCCACAGACGGATTCAATCCATTCGGTGACATGAGTCTGGCGTACAGCATGTGGCCAGTAGTTGTAACAGTTTACAACTTGCCACCTTAGTTATGCATGAAGCCCGAATACCTCATGCTTACGCTGTTGATACCTGGTCCTAAAGCACCAAGTAAGGACATTGATGTATTCTTACGACCATTAGTGGATGAGTTGAAGGAGTTGTGGGCCGATGGGATTGACACGCGTGACGTTGGAACCAATAACATGTCAGTATTCAGAATACGTGCAACATTGTTGTGGACTATTAACGATTTTCCAGCGAGAAGTAGTTTGTCGGGTTGGAGTGGTCAGGGTACATGGCATGTCCTACGTGCAACGAGGAGACTCTTTCAGTCTGTGTGATAGGTAAGACAACTTATGTGGGTCACCGTCGGTTCTTGCCATTCAGGCATCATTTTCAGAGTAATTTAGACTTCGACGGGAGGACGGAGAGGAGACCACCTCCGCGTCGGTTTACGAACAATAATCGAATACATTTCAAATATGTCCACATTCTTTATTTCAATAACATTGAATAATCCTCGTCATGCAAGTATATGCAATGCGCTTGCCACCATGACACCACGTACCACGACCACGCCACCGTGACCACGACCATCAAGTATCTCATGAGTTGTTTTTGTTGGCCAGTAGATGTTATCTGCAGGTTATCTCCTACACGGCTTGTGTTGTCAAAGGAGCTCGCTTCTTGACATATGATCGTGATATTCAAAGAAAAACTCAGAACAGTGGTGTATCCATCCCAGGGACTGGGGGTGAGGTATACTATGGACAACTGTAAGAGATACTGGAGCAACAATATGGACCAAAACTTTCACTTTTTCTATTCCGATGCAACTGAGAATAATGTTACCAGTATTGACATTAGTGCAGAGGCATTCAAGGATGATCAGTTCATACTTGCTAGTCAAGCACAACAAGTGTTCTACATTGAAGATCCTTCATGTGGTCCGAACTGGAGAGTAGTACAAGTAGTCCATCACAGGAGGCCATGGGATATGATGAGATCTAACATCATAGAGATAGACCTACTCCACAATTTCAACTCTTCTGGTTTATCTTTGATCGTTGATCTTGACAACATAGAGAATATATCCTTGCACCGAGATGATGGTGAAGCTGATGAGATAGGAGCATCGGTTATTAGGAGATCCTCATCTGATACTACAGAAAATACTTCGTTTATTAACGACGATGATGTGGAAGATGACACACATGAAGAATACGAGGATGACGAAACATTGAGTGAAATCAATGAGAACGACAGTGACGATGATGAGGATCAATCGTATCATGATAGTAAATCAGATTGAATGTTGTTGTGCGTCTATAAAATGTATGAAATAAATTTATAAACATTTCGTTCTTGTTGTTGTTACTATTTTTCGGCTTGAATGTTTTTCGTTCATACTATCATTACTTTCGGTAAACAAACGTTTGGATGGAGTTCCAACATTTGCGGACATAATATAGGATAAAAAGGACTGCAATTGTAAAGAAACATGCTATTGGAGACCTATATATCTAACCTCGTAAAACTTGAATGACTTACGTTGCAAATAAAAGAGGATAAAATTGAAATAAACGAGAAAATATAAGGACCAAAATGGAAAAAATTTAAAGTTGAAAGACTTAACTACAAATAACCAACAGGGATGACGTTTATAACGATGACATGTCATCGCTATATGATTGAAAAATTTGGCGCCACATTTTCAGCGCGTGCTAGAAAAAATTTAAAAAAATGTCGCCACTATTATATGTATATCGACGACAAATGTCGTCTCTATAGACAAAACCCTTATTGTACGTGTCTAATCTTCTTATTCTTCCTCATTTCTCTCATTTCTCTCCCTCTTCTCTCCGTTCTCTCTGTTTTCTCCATTGTCGCCTAAGGAGCTTCTTCTTCACCCGCCTCACCTGTGGTCTCCTTGTTCACGTCAACAATAAGGAATCATTCAAAGTAATCTTCTTCAAGATTAGATTTGATTTTAGTTAATAATGATTGAACACGTTTGTTAGTTGATTTTCATATTGATTTTTGTTGAGTTGGGGAACTGACTTGCATGATTAGAATATGAGACCTTCAACGAATTGCATGAATTTTGGCAGTTTGTTTTCTATTGAGCTAAAAAGATTTGTTTTGTGCCTGTTATTTGATGAAATTTGGTTGACTAGAGGACTATTTTGGGCTTCAATTTTGTTAATTATTTTGATTAAAAAATGTTGATAATTACATGTTTAATTTTCACTTTCGGATGAACTGATTTTGGAACTGTTTTCAGCATCATTATTGTTTAGTTTTTTGGTTTTAATTTGTTGGCAGTCTATTATTAAGGTTGTATTTGGTTGATAATTAAATGATTAATTCATTTTAGTTTGAATGAAGGTTGAATGAGGTTGAATTTGAGGGATCATTTTTGGTTTACTTTGGATGAAGGTTGAATGAGGTTGAATTTTAGGGATTGTTTTTTGTTGTTACTCAAAATGTAGGGATTTATTTGAAATAAAATAAGTTTAGGGATCAATTCATCAATAAAATAAAACTTATTAAGAATTTAACATAAATTCAAAGTTTAGGAACTTATTTGAAATAAAACAAGTTTAGGGACCAATTCATCAATACAATAAAACTTATTACAAATTTAACAAAAATCAAAATTTAGGGACTTATTTGAAATGAAATAAGTTTAGGGACCAATTCATCAATAAAATAAAACTTATTTCAAATTCAAAGTGTATGGACCTTTTTCGTACTAATTGATGTTCGTTGTTGTCATGTGTTAGTATGGCTGACGTGATGTCTCACGGAAGTGATTGTGCAGGCGATCCTCCACATCAGCCACCTCGCCAGCTTGATTCGGCCTGCGAGTCTGGTAATAATTTTCGTTAAAACCATTTTTTTTGTATTTTACGAACATCGTTGAATTTCGTATGATACGGTTCGTATTTGTTCTTTTTCAGCACCTCCGTCTAAGCGATGCGGTATCGATCGAGGCATTAATCTTGAGAAGGTTTGGCAGGCCAACGGGAAGAGGCAACTTCCCATCGCGTTCGACAATGTCAAACATACAATGCAACCGATCGAAAATAACACGAAGTATTTCACGCGCTTGGTTGGGAACTAAGTGAGGATCACTTATTTTTTGCTAATCAATTATTTTTTATACCTTCAGAAACAGTACACGAAAAGTAAGGCTAATCATGGAAAGGCTAAATACCCCAGCGTGTAGGGGTCATAAAGCTCTCTACCACGCGTTACGATGAGGTACAAGTAAATTTTTCAATATCATTATAGAAATCTTTAATTCATTACATAACCATGATGTTTAACTAAATTTCACGTTTAAATTGTTGTAGCTGGACCTTGAGACCCTAAACCCTAAACCCTAAACCCTAAATTGTTTAACCATGATATTATTATTTATTATTATTTTTTCACTAAATAGGATAAACTTGTTGAGTTGAGGGAGACTCAACAGACACAGGTCGCCTCCAATAGCGCGCCGTTAGACGAGTGTGCTATTGCAAAGGAGGTTCTTGGAGAACGACGAGGACACGTCCGTGAGGTTGGACGGGTTCCGAAGAACACCACCTCTCATTCCCTATATTCGATTGCTGCATTGAAGGCCCCACAAGGAACTTCCCATCAGTTCTCTGGAGACCCCCAGAATGACGATAATCGGTTTATTGTGTATGAAGCTCAAGCTGTGACAAATGCAGAGAAAATTCAACTTCGAAGAATAGCATATTGGAGGTTGTGCGGAGGAGGCCGAGAATGAGGGTTTGGAGGATCTGTAGATATTTAGAATTTTTTATATATTATTTAAAATATTTAAAAAAATTATAATATTTGTCGCCGCTAAAATAAAAGAAATTAATTCCCATTTGTGACAACAAAGTCGTCTCTATATATCTTACGCAACTAGCGACGACAATGTTGTCGCTAATAATTGTTGTATATAAAAGATAATAGCGACGACATTCACGTCGCTACTATTTCAGATAACAACGACGACTTTGGCGACGACATTGTCGTCTTGTTTTCTCTAATTTCGAGATATAGACCACGATAATGTTGCGACGATCTAGTCGTCGCTTTAGATTCAAATATATATATCTTGACGACATAATATCGTCGCTATTACTCTAGAAGCACTAAACTATTGCAGCGACGTTCAGCGACAACTTTGTCGTCTCTATACATGTAAAGGGACGACATTTGATCTAGTCGCCGCTATTGACGTCCTTTCTTGTAGTGTTTGTTTTCAGACCTCAAAGATGATTTTTGCAGAATAATTGTTATCAGTAGGGGGACAGTGAACGCGTATATGTGATTTTCCAACGCATCACAATTTCCCTTTATTGGCATGTCATCAACATAGCTCATACTGAAGATGATTGTTGATTCTTGTTTCAATTTGTGAACTGTTTGTCATACCCAACCCCTTCAGAAACTGATGGACCCAAAACAAATTCTCTTCGTTGCTCAACTTCTCAGGAACATTCTCTTCGGCTAACATTCTCGCTACACTGGAAAAAATAGTGGTGGAGGTGGAGCCGAATGTTAATGAATGGAGATGAAGCTAAATCGGGGAAAAAAAAAAGAATTGAATTAATGTTCTGGCTGTACGCCTCATGCTTAAATGGCCTAAGCTATCTCAAGCGAGAAAGCCACTCCTTCTTAAAATAAGCTTAATCACCATGCCTACTGTGAGGTGTAATAATCTAGCTAAAGTTCGACCTCCTGCTTGGAGGATTGTAATGTATTGATACAAGGATCAATAAATGAGAATTCAAGGCTGACAATATTATTTTCTGTATATTTCCCACCTTATATAGACATAGAGGATTGTGAATTAAGATACAAACATTTGAAATATGCATGGGCATACTAAAACTCTACTGGGGATGGAAAGGAATCAGTAAAAGAAGGGTAAGAGTGAATAATCTCTAATTGAGCTTAAAGAAGGTGGTGTGATGGTGGTGGCAGAAGGCGGCGGTGATGGTAGAGAGTGGTATTAGAGTTTGGGATATAAGTAACATAATAACACATGTTACCTTGCATCTAATTCAATAACACATATGTTTCTCTACGAATAAAAATAAAATAAAATAACACAAGTAACACAATTTGTTATGCATGTAAAACTTTATTTTTTTAATAAAAAAGTAACATATGTTAACAACTTTTTACTCGAAAATGTTCACGTTTTAATAAAAAGTGACATGGTATGACAACATGTTATCTATGTAAAGCGTTTATTTATTTTTAATAAAAACTAACATATTTTAACACAACATGTTACTTGTTTAAAACACATAAAAATTTAAAGCTGAAATTTAAGGTAGCATAAAAGAATTAGCATTCATAAGTAACATGGTATTTTTCTAAAAAAATGAGTGAAAGAGGCATTTTTAAGTTTTTTGTTTAGTAGTATGGTAGTTGTCAAAATTTCCCTTAATTTAATAGAGGTCCTCACTGGCTGGTCATAAGGGAAACAAGCTTGGGCAAGGCCTCAAGCGTTCGAATTGAGGTGAATTTGAATTACTAATGTTCATTGTATTACCTATTGTGATTTTCGTTGGGAATAGTGTCAATTTGAAGGCATTTGGTTCACAACATCAAGACTTGCCCCTGTATTGGGGACACAACTGAAAACTATAGCCCAATCGAAGGCTGGATGCAAGAGACGAAGCAGATGCAACAATTGCGAAAATTTAGCAAACAACCTACATAGCAGAGGTTGGCAGAGTCATCTATTAATATGGAAAATTTTAAGAGGAGATGATCTTGTATTGTAGAATGTTCCTTGAATGAAAGATGCAGGAAACTTGTAGGACATATCTAGAAGAATGTAGAGATAACCTCTCTAGAATGTTAAAATGTGAATACGATTTAAGAAATTCTAGTAGGTGAATACTAACAATTGGATCAAATTAATTGTGACTGTCCATTCGAAGGAGATGAGAGTATAAATATGTCAATAGCGTCTCATTTGTGACCATCCTAGCAAGAGAGCAAGTTGAGAGCATTCAAGAGAGCCAGAGTGTATTTGTACTACCTTACAGAGTTTTAATACAAAGAATGTAAATTTTCTCTCTAAGTGTTCTCTTGCATTACAAGAGAGCACGTAGCTTTATGCGTATCTAAGTGTTCTGTACGTGTTCTCTAAATGTGCCTATCTAATTGTTTAATTCTCTTCATATAACTCCTAGTTTAAAATTCACTGAAGATGTTTTTGTTTATGATTTCAATTCAATTTTTAGGAAATCGTATTCTAAAGCTTGAACACTACAACAAAAATTTGATATTGTGACAAGATATTTTGCGACATACAAAATATTGTCGAAATAAGTGATTTAGCGCGACATGTTTTTAAAGTTTGTCGCAAAGATTGTGGTAAAAAAAAATAAGTACAAAAAAATTATAAGACGACATTAAAAGTTATCGTGAAATGTCAAAATGTGCGACAAATAATAAAGATTGTCGCCAAAAAAATGATTGGAAGCTTGGTGCCAAAACATTTTTTGGTGATAAACTTATGGCGACAAACTTTTATTTCTGGCAACAAAATTTTTGTGATGCAATGGGGTCTCCTTTTTGTGACAATGAATATTAGTTGCTATAAATTCTAAGGATGTAGGAAAAAATTTGGGACATCTAGGACCCCGCTTTCTTTTTTAAGATTATTAATTTCTACTCAAAAAACAGAGTCCAAATTGCTTATAAATCAATCTTCTTTTTTGTATTTTTTTTACTTAGAATTCGAATTCGGTAACAGAAAGTAATAAATTTTGTGTTCCTCTAGCTCTTAATTGTCATGCATACAACATGCGCATGATCATACCTATGAAGCTACTTTAGTTCTTCAACTTCTGATTTCTGGCTATATTCTTTTGAGATAGATGAGCAAATGAAATAAATCGAATAGACAAACCAAACTAATACAACATTAAAGAAGCATTTGGATTAATAGTACCAGGTTGAGAATTGAGGGGGACAATAGAACGTTAATATCAAGTTGAGAATTTGAGGGGGCAATAGAAAATATAATATTATTAGTTACAAAATATAATAGTTAAAATAATATTATTTGAAGGATAGAATTGTGAGTCCCCTCAAATTGTATAGTAATTAAAGTAAGGGTAATTATATTACCACAATATTATTTGTTAGGTACACTACATTTTAATTGCAATGAAATTCTCTAACTATTGGTCACTTTTGCATTAATGACTTTAACTTTTTTTTACCAAATTTTTATCATTAACCTATTAATTTGCATGTCTTATATTTGTCTTTGATAATGATTTTTGTCCAAAAGTTAATTAGGAGGGAGTAATTTTTTTTTTTTTTTTTTTGCCTCTAATATTTTTACATAATTAAAATAAATAACAAATACGTAAGTTTGACAAAATATTTTTCCCACATTTCAATGTACATTAGCAAAATATTTAGACAAAAATCTTCATCAAATACAAGATGTGAAAACTAAACGAAGTTAATGATAAAAATTCGATGAAAAAAATTAGAAACATAACTGTCTAAATATCAAATGTTGGGGGATTTTTATTACAATTAAAACGTAGTGTAAATAATAAAAAATGTAATGTGAATATAATTACCCTTAAAGTAATTAAGATTTGATGAACGAAAAAGTGGATGTTCAAATGAATTAAAAGGAAATTGAGATTTAGGGAGAAATGAATGAATGTATTAAAGAATTATAATCATATCAATTATTAGCTAGAAAAATAAAGATATTATTGAAATAATTTCAATACAGTAGGAATACGATCGTCCATAAAATAATACTCACTTCATGTAATATTTAGTATAGGGATTTTGGCTCAAATCGTCTATAACGTATGATTTTAGTGTGTTTTTGAGACCTAACTTTTCATTTTTTTGGCTTGAAGGTCCCTAACTTATTCTATTATGAGCGAAAGTAGTCCATATGGACGGAGTCCATCCAATTTTTCCGTTACTTAGGCGTGTGGATTAAACTTCCTTTTAATTTATTTTTATTGCAGGGGCAAATTGATCAAGACAATTCTAATAATATTGGCAAAATTTTCAATTCTTATATAAATAATAATATAAAAAATATATCACTTTCCTCACCCTACTCTACTCTACCGTCAACCCCCTCCCCCTTACAACTGCCATTAATGGCAGAAAACTCTTCTCCCCCATTTCTGCCATTAACCCATTTTGTTGCCATGTGTACAGTTGTTTTTGGCTTCCCAGCTGTTAGTTTATGGGTACCAATTTCATTTAAAGTTTCAAGTACTAATTTCAACCAAAAAACAATTTTTTTCCCCTCAAGGCAGTGTTTCATTCATTTGACAATTTTATTGTCGAAATGTTTTAGCGACTCATTTCCGTCACTGTTGAAATTATTGAATGGGAATTTTAGTGTGGCTAATTGGTTTTGATTCTTAATGGTGCTTGTGCCATATCCTTTAATATATTATAGATTATAGATATATATACTTTCAAATTTTTTAGTAAAACATTAGATTTTCAAGTATAATGGTTATCCTTTAATTTGTTAATTGATAATGTTATGCGTGCATGAAGTGTATTGAGAAAATAATTAATGTACAATATATATGCTATTTAAAATTCTTTAAACGCTTTTACATTTCAAACTAGATAACAAAGATATGTCATTCTCCCACTTGTAAACATGAAGGACGTTAAAACCCCGTGAATATGGCGCATATGGTTCTTAACCTTTGTACTCATTGTGGACATATTCTCTAATTTTTATTTTTTGGCACGGACATCCTTTACCTATGTATTTTGGTCCGCAATTGGTCCTTATTTGATAAAAAAAATACTAACATGCCCTTAATTATAATTAGAATAGTTTGCAGTTGAGTTCATAACTTTTGTAAACGGTGCAAATGAGTTTGATATCTTTATTTAAAAATATTTAATTAGCGTACTAAAAATATCATTATTGTCGAGTCAATTAAAATTTTCTATAAGAGATCAAATGTAAATTTATTGTGCTTTAAGTATATGTAACTGCTATGTGATGTAAAAAACTTGAATAAAAATTAAGACACAAATAAATAAAAATAACATAAATAATTTATGACATTCAACCAATCTTATTATGTTTTTGTTTAACATAAAAATACTAGATTAATTTGACTCATAAAAGAACAAAAATTCAATAAGTCTTGTGTTAGATTAGTTTATGTAGTTTTCTGAAAATATTATGTTGAATATAATTATTCAAAAATTATTAGAAGAAATTGGGTTCATGAATTAATGTCTAGTTGAATTAGAAGAATATAGAAACAAAAAAAGCAAACAAAAATGGTGGTTGAGCTGCTGTCGAACGGCGGCTTAAAGATGCCGTTTGATGCTCTGGCCATCGAACAACAGCGTTGGTTGTCAAAATTCTGGAAGAAAAAAAAACGACAATCTGTAAAAAAAGAAAAAATATTACTGTTGACCGATAGTCAACCATCGATCAGAGAGGTTTGATTGTAGATTTTTTTTTTTACTTGTTCAACTATCGTTTTTCTTCAGAATTTCTACAGTTCAACTGTCGATTTTGTATTTTTATTACATACAGTTTTATTGTCGAAATGGGGAAAAAAAAAAACAAGCGACAATTCAAATGTTCATTTTGTCTAAAAAAGGTGAATAGATAACTTCTCTTGGAACGCAGAAAGAAAAACTTGTCGTATTTATAAAATGGTATATATGATTTTCTCAGCTAAAAGTTGCTATTTTTGTAGCTAAAAATTGTATTCTCCAAAATTATCCTTTGCATTTGACTACATTTATAAATTTTCCTAAAATAAAATTATTTGAATCTATTTTTTTTTTGTTTTGTTATAACCATAAAATAAAATTTTAAAATTTAAGTAATGTAATTACTTAATAATAAAATTAATAGTTTTATTTGACATGTTTGTGAATGATTATGAGCTTAAAATTTGGTTATTTTATAAGTTTGTAAAATATTGAAAATAATTTACGTATATTATCAATTTGATGAATAAAGTCTTAACTCAAAAATGAAAAAAAAAAAACTCATTAGTTTCCTTTAACTTTTTATAAAAATAAAGGCACCAGACTCATATGCATATTTTGTTAAGATTAGGAATTTAACTGGAATTTTTTTTATTAAAACTAAGAGAATATTGGTCTTTTTTATATAATAAGGACTAATTACATACCAAAATACATAAGTTAAAAATGTTCATGCTAAAAAAAAAAGTTATGTATAATTTCTACACTGAAAGTAAAGGTTAAGGACCACATACGCTATATTCCATCAAAAGCTTACTATTCATGCCACCACTAGTAGACCCTATTGATCGGCATTGTTGACATCGAAAATCTTCACTAGTCTTCGTACAAGAATATCAAAAATTTAATCGAGCTCATCTCACTACCTAACTATGTATAACAATTGAAACCAAACTAAGCAAACTCATCTAAACCCCGCTTTTCACCACCACTGGTAGACTCTGTTGGTCGGCATTATTGACATTGAAAATCTTCACGAGTCTTCGTTCTAGAATACCAAACATTTAATCAAGCTCAACTTATAACACAACCTAATCATGTATAACAATGGAAACCAAACTAAGCAAACTCGTCTAGAAAATCGAAAAATGGTGAAAATAATAGATTACACATTACAAAGGATAGAGATGTGTTCGTGACTTATCCTCACGAGTCCTGATGTGAAAAGATAGAAAATAAATTATGATTAAATAGCTAAATGAAAATATATTAATTGTAGTAAACATATAACAATCAAAAACTGAGAACTTTTGAGTAACTACATAAAAGAAATTGTTGACTAGAAAGCAAGGTATGTCCCTTTCAGTTGTCAATCATAACTGATCACATCCAACAATAAAATGTCTCGAAATTTACAGATGGTAAGTAATTAATACAATGAACAATTTTAAGAAATTCAAACTAACACTATCCCCAATAAAACTCAATGATGTTGAAATGAGTTCATGTTTGTGTTGGGGAATTGAGATAAATTTCTTTATTGTCTACAAAATTTTTGTTCAAAAAAAATAATGAAACAAAAAATATAAAAGATACAGAAAAATTTATGTACTGTCAAAAATTTTCACTATATGAAAAATTGGTAAAATCATATAAAATTTCACTCACCCAAATTCTACAAGTATCGGAAGAAAAATAATATACTAAATTTTACAACACACACCAATTTTTATTCTTTGTACTGTTGAAAATTGAAACCAATTTCTTTATTACCCACAAGATCCTTGTTCAGAAAAAATTAACGAAACACAAAAATATAAAAGATAGAGAAAGATTTACAGACTTTCAAAGCTTTCACTATATGAAAAATCGTTACAATCATATAGATTTCACTCACCCAAATCTCCAAGTATCAAAAAAAAATAATATCCTAAGCTTTACCACACCCACTAATTTCTACTCTTTGTACAACCCACAAAGAAAACAAGAAAAACAATTAAGATGCTAAACTTATAAATTTTCTCTCAAAAACCTTCAAGCCACACCTACAAAAGAGAATTTACCACGTTAATTTATAGTTAACGAATGACCTAATTTTCTTACAAGTTTAAACTGACATGGAGTCCAAGAATTGAAAACTTGTTCAATTTTAGTCGACCTAAATGTCTTTCAAGTTTCAACTACCAAAATGTCCAAGATTATGAAACTTGTAATTTTAATCGACTTAGATGTCTTCCAAATTTTGACTATTAAGTTTTGAGAAGATATCCCAACATGTACAACTCACAAAAAGAACAAGAAAAAAACTATGATGCTAGATTTGTAAATTTTCTCTTAAAAACTCTTAAGTCGCATAAACAAAAGAAATAACATAACGCTAATTTATGGCCCAACTTATGCTGAATTTTAACCTAAATTTGCTCCAATTTTCGTAGGGCAAAATATGATAATTTTGCCTTCTATTCCAAAATCCCACAAATATATTTGCCATATATTTCTTCCACCCAAAGGACGCAAACAATTGCAAGAAAGGAAATACTCTTTGGCCTACAATACCAACTTATTTATTTCATTATTTTAATTGGAGTCCGTTTATTTTGGCACTTTTGAGGAAAAAACTTAACAATCTCCATCTTAACAAAAAAATGAGCGTTTATTTTGGCACTTTTGAGGAAAAAACTTAACAGTCTCCATCTTAACAAAAAAATGAGTCAAAACTTTGTCAATCTTTTGTGCAGGTCTTGACCATGATACTTGAGGAAAAAATCGATAAACTTTGATTGTCCCAATTCTCAAAATAGGGAAATAGCATACTCCACTATATAAGTATAATCACTTACAAATAACGAATTCTAAGAATTTTATCGACTTATGTCGAATAAATTTGCTGAAAAGAAATTATGGTGCAACTCCCTTGACTTACTTGGAAGTTCATAGCTATCGACATCAAATCCACCACACACCTTGCATTATTGTCAAGCCAATGTCCATGTGCAAATATGTGGACCCGCTAATAGTAACACATCCTTAATCATGACAACTAGTGCATGTCACGAGGATATAAATATTTACTAAATAGACATCATCGTCTCTCCCATAAAGAGAAACATACACTCTGTAACTGATTTTGAGTAGTTAGCCGAGCTTACTCTACCATTTGAACAATTTTTCCTCACGTGACCAGGTTGTCCACAATTCCAACAAGATACTTTATTTTTTATGGAGTTATTCTTCTTCTATTTTTTAGCAACAAGTAACAAATTTTCAGATGAAATATTACTTCCACCACTCAACATTGTTTCTTCTTAAATTAATTTACTTATAACTTCTTCAAAACTCATACTGGATTTTTTAGTATCTTTGTCGGAAATAGGGTTAGTTTCTCTTTCAAAACCTTGTACAGATTGAATCAAAACAACATTGACTTGTACTTACCACAAGCTAAAATTGATTGTCCCGTCAAAAATTTTCCATGTCATAATTGACAGACATGTCTTCTCCGTGCTTCAACACTTTGAACGACCTGGCACTTTGATATTCACTGTTTGGAATTAAGAAAAATAACGAGACAAAAAATATAAATGATAGAGAAAAATTTATGGAGTGATAAAATTTTACACTATATGAAAAATCGTTACAATCATGTAAAATTTCACACATCCAAATTCCCCAAGTATCGTAAGAAAAATAATATCCTAAGTTTTACCACACCCACCAATTTTATTTGTACAACTTATAAAAAGAACAAGAAAAAACTAGGATACTAAGATTATAAGTTTTTCTCAAAATCAAAACCCACGTTACAAAAAAAAAAAAAATGGGTTTTAATTAATTCAAACAAGATCTTTAGCTGAAATTTGACCTAAATTTGCTCCAATTTTTGTAGGGCAAACTATGATAATTTTGCCTTCTATTCCAAATTCTAACTTATTTATTTCTTTATTTTAATTGGAGCCCTATCATTTTGGCACTTTTGATGAAAAAACTTAATAGTTTGGTGGTGCTGAAATTATTTTTAAAGTAATTATAAGTTGGTATGTCATATAAAATATGTAGATAATAAGTAGATTCTATGAAATGTATGGATAAAAAATATATTTAACCAGCTTAAATTATAATTCAAGCATAGCTAAACAAGGGCTGAAACCCATGACTAGTTCTAGTTTAGTTCTATCCAATTCTTTTTATGCTTCAAAAAATATTTTAATGTGTAAATCATTGTTTAAATTTTCTTGTTTTACTTATATAATCATTGTCTTACGCGACAAAAATGTTGATTATTATGAATACATATCAATTATTATAAATTTCATATAAAGTAATTTAATGATTGATTTAACATTCAGATTATTAATAGTATAATTCTAATCAAATTAAAATTCAGTTCTGGAGCTAAAACCAAGAATGTGACCATGATTGAATCGACTAGTTTGGTCCATGTTAACTGCGTTTGAATGGTTCTGAATAAAAATAACCACGCCTAAAGATAGTATTCTTATGCAAGTGGTTCGCGTGTTTGGTGCAGTGAGGAGGAATCTAGTATGCATGCTTTATTTGGGTGTGGTTTGGTGAAAGAGATTGGCGGAGAGCTCGGTGGTGAAGCTTAATAAAACCACACTTTCGTCCAAGCATTTGGGAGACGGTGGTGGCACTTTTTTGGGGCTGCTCGGTAAAACAGTTTGTCCAAATTGGGTGCTTGTTTTGGGTGGTGTCAACAATTTTGTGTATTTAATAATTCTGCAAGTGTACGGATCGCTCAAGTAATAAAGTGGATTATAAGTCCAAGTATCCTACCCATAGAGAATTTAGATAGTTCAATACAATTATAATAACCTTAACTGAATCAAATTAATTTTGGAAAATTTGTTTCTTAAACTAATTAAAATCTTAATTAAAAATAATAGATAATTATAATTTAAACAAACAAGAAATTAAAATAGATAAGAATTATTTTAAAATTGGGAAAGAAAGGAAAATAAAAGCGTACAAGGATCCCGAATCTACTTATACAAATTTCCTTTAACCTGAACCGTTGAATTTGATAACATGATTTAATTATGAAGATCAATATTCCTAATTTGTTTAACAATCTCTCTCGAGTAGAATTAATATCCCTATATGTGACCCGACTATATCTCTATGACGGATGCGAACATACAAAATGCATTAGAATTTTTGAACACTTAAAAATCACGTAAAGTATAGCAGTATATTTCTATCCTCTATCTAACTCTACGATAATTGATACTATGTATAATTTATTTTCCATCTCTCGAAGGTAAAACAAGTCACAAGAATCATATAACTATTGCGCACATAATTGTAGATGAAGAGAAATCAATATCAATTATTTAGAATTAAGAACGTGCTTAAATATCAAAAACTAGGTTCAAATAATTAAAGAATCATGATACAAGTTTCATCATGATCCTAAGACTAAAAGAATTTAACCTAACATGCTAAGAAGAAGAAAAGAAAAAGAAAAATAAAATATGAAAGCCATCACCAGATATGAAGAAAACTTGAAATTGAATAAATCTTGAACTTGATCTTCGTTTTAATCTTGAAATGATGAATCTTGATCTTCGTTTCTTGATTCGTCTCTTGTTTTTATCTCTAAATTGGCTCCTAAATCAACTCTAAAATCTCCTGTTAACTCATATTTATAGTTACCTCATTATGTCCCAAAAGAGCCCAAAAATTCATTAAAATCGTGTCCCAAAAAGTTTTCTAATTGAAGTTGAACTCAAAAAGAAAACAAAAATCTACGTATGGCAAAATTACACTGGGAGATCGCCCAGTGCAAACCCAGGCGCTCGCCTAGGCCAACCGAAAAGCTCTCTGCTATCAAAAATACGTGATGGGCGATCGCCTTGATCAACGTTTTCCTCTACGGCAGCTATTTTTCAAATGGCCTTAACTTCTTGTAGGAAACTCCAAATTGAGATCCATAAAAAGCGTTGGACTCGTAATTTAATTATCTTTCCAACAATATATAATTTTCCTTGTGGAGATTTTAATACCAAAAGTTGTGTTCAAATTTCTCCACATGCTTTAGTAGGTAGTTTCTCAATTCGGTTCCTTGGCTTTTCCGGTGTTTGATCCTTTGCTTTAACTATTCTTTATCACTCCAATACACTTTAAACTTATTGATTTTATCTTCTTCCTCATCCTCCAATGTTTAGCTCTTGATATTTACTTCAAAAACTCAATTTAGTCGTCGATTTCACCAAGTTGTTGTTCTTTCCGTCCATTCTTCTCCATTTGCTTATAAACGGGTCCAAAACTGAAATAAGAAGAATAATACACTAAACTAAGTATAAAATCAATAATATGACTGGATAAAAACTTAATTTAATGTCCCGAATAAGTGTACAAAATGCATTTATTAAACACTCCCAAACTAAACTTTTGTTCGTCCTCGAACAAAAAAAAAAAATTAAACTACAAATTTAAACTAAGCTAAAAGAATAATCAGAAACATAGTTAATGTTAAATTTCTTACCATATGCCTCATGTTTGAATATAAAGCAACATTTTTAGAAATATATTAAATAACACAACAAATAATTTTTACTTATCCGATGCTCGACCTTTTGTGAGTGTGTGAATAGCCAAAATTGAACTTACACCTATATTAGACCACGACCAATATTGTGTTGTTGATATTTTTACAATTCGAACCCTTTGTAGTTATTTATTCCTTACACCTCTCGTAAATTATTACATTTCTAAAGCTTTTTTCTCCAATTCCGAGGTGTTTTACCGAATTTGGTTTTTATTGATTAACACAATACTTTTTCAAATAAAGTGGTAAAAATTAGAAACTTGTATTCTTATAACTAAGATGGTGAGTGATTTCTAAATTCTCATCTTCAATCTCTAAGGTTGTAATCTAGCAATTCTTACCGAGCACTTCTAACTCTTTTTATTTTATTTATTTAAAATAAACAATCTTATATTCTGTGCAATACTTTTTTCACAAATTTTCTATGTAACCCTTATAGCGAGCTTTAGGCCGATGACTCCCAAGTCAGATGACTATAGGGTACCAAGTTTTGAAATACCCTAACAGACTTAATTGCTCGAGTCCCACAGGCTATAAGAGAAGTAAATATGTAATTTTTTTTATAATGACCCATGTAGCAAGCTTTGGACCGATGACTCCCAAGTTAGATGACCATAGGGCACCAGGTTTCAAAATACCCTAACATGCTTAATTGCTCAAGTCAGATATTTTATTTATTTATTTTATGAGCATTGTACTAGTGCTCGATTTAGATTTCTTAACTACAACTTATTCAACCAAAGATGAGACCCAGAAAACCATAACCATCAAAATTATACAAAAATATGTACTAACTTTAACACCTCCAAACTGTTCTCAAACAGTTTGGTTACTAGTCTAAGAATTTAGGAACGAAATTTTTCACAATAATCCTAGGTCAATAATATCAACGTAAACACTCAAGTCATGTTTCTATATCAGTGATAAGTCAATATTGGCTACGTGCTTCAAATATAGTCTAACATGGATAAATATTCGAGTAAAGACACGAATTAAAGTGTTGTCTAATATTCTAACTAAAAACGTACTTAAATTCAAACAAATATCATCATTGGCGGCAAGATATTCAACAATAGCTAGATTTTTTTTTTAAATTTTGAAAAAATGAAACATTAAATATATATATATATATAAAAAATATATATATTTTTTTAAAATCAAAATTTAGATTATATAAAATTATATATATATTAAAAAAATGAAATTATATTTTTTTAAAATTCAAAATTTGCGATTATATAGACCGAAAAATAAGCAAGTTCAAAATTCATCAATTAACCCATCCCAAACTAAAACATTACATTGTTTCCAATGTAAAGCAAATAAAAGAGGCAAAAGATTAGTTACTTCCCGGAGATAGATGTGGAGAAGATGAATCTGATTGGTTGAATGTCCGATTGAAGTGGAATCAGATGTGGTGCTGAGACTCTTGGTCAAAAGATGATGTCATAGATATTATCCAAGCAGCTTGCAAAGTGAGACATCCAGCAATTGACATAGTGAGGCTTTATAAGGGCATTAAATAATAAATGAAATAAAAACTAATAAATTATTTAAACTAATTAAAACTATATAAAGTAAATAAATAAAAAGGTTAGAAAATGGGTTGCCTCCTATTAATCGCTTATTTATAGTCATTAGCATAACTTATTGTCTGGTTGCTTTACGGCAATCTAAATAGTTCTTTGGAGGACATACTTTGCTTGTATCTATTGACTTTGCACCATTTTTCATTTATTCTCAAACATTTGGATTTGTGCTCCTCATAAAAATAGGATTTTAGTGTAGCACATTGAATGAACACAACCACAAAAACTTCAACTTCTTCGTTGACCTTGATCACAAATTCAATTTTAGAAGAAAGAGGAGAGTTGGAGAATTGCTTGTCTAACTTGTGATTTTGTAATCTCTGAGGAAGTGGGATTGGAGGCTCATATAGTTTGATAGGAATGGTTGCCTTAACCTGTGGTGTACATGATCTCTCTTTAATATCTATTGTTTGCTCAATCTATTCCACGTGTTCCTCATTAGTGGACGTACCTTTTCTTTATTTGCAACTGGCATCTTTTCATGAATTTCTAGTAATTGAACTCCACTTCTAGTAGTAAGAGCTATAACATTTTCTTTGGGATTCACCTCTGTATTACTTGACAATGTACTTGCACTCTGCCTGATATAGCAACTGCCATCTGACCCATCTGTATTTTCAAATTTTTTATTGAAGCTTTGATTTTGAAAATTGATCTCTGTCTGTCTCATGAACTGATCAATTTTTAGATGAATTTACCGAGAATGTCTTCTAGTGAAGTTCTCTTTTCTGGCTACTGAAATTGAGGACCTTGTGGTCTGATATTATTGTAATTATCCTTCAAGAGAAATTTGGATGATCTGCGATGAATTCTCCAACAAGCATGTTGTCCTCATCAATCTCAGAAGTAGCCTCATATCTCGCTATATTGGCATGTTGCATTGCAAGGAAATCTCCAAAAGCATGACATCCTCATCAATTTTAGAAGTAGCCTCATATCTCGCTATATTGGCATGCTACATTGTAAGAAAATCTCCAAAAAGCATGTTGTCCTCATCAATTTCAGAAGTAGCTTCATATCTTGCTATATTAGCATGGTGCATTGCAAAGAAATCTCCAACAAGCATGTTGTCCTCATCAATACAAGATTGGCTCTGGATGATCTGCGTAGTCATAAAGTCTCCAACTAGTATATTGTCTTCATTAATCTCTTGGTCTTCCATCTTGTGTTGTGGTTTGAAAAGAGAAATTGAAATTGAAATAAACTAAAATAATAATAATAATAAAAATTAAATAAATAAAGTTTGAATTAGTGCTAATATAACTTAAAAGAGCTAAAACTAAATCTCAAAAGGCAATGAATAAAAAACCTTGTCAAGGATTTTGTGTATTTAATAATTCTGTAAGTGTACGGATCGCTCAAGTAATAAAGTAGATTATGAGTCCAAATATCGTACCTATAGAGATTTAGATAATTTAATTCAATTATAATAACCTTAACCGAATCAAATTAACTTTGGATAATCTGTTTCTTAAACTAATTAAAATCTTAACTAAAAATAATAAATAATTATAATTTAAACAAACAAGAAATTAAAATAGATAAGAATTATTTTAAAATTGGGAAAAGAAAGGAAAGAAAAAAAAAAGCGTACTAGGATCATGAATCCACTTATACCAATTTCCTTCAACCTGGACCGTTGAATTTGATAACATGATTTAATTATAAAGATCAATATTCCTAATTTGTTTAACAATTCCTCTCGATTAGAATTAAACATATCCCTATATGTGACTCGACTATATCTCTATAACGGATGTGAACATACAAGAATGCATTAGAATTTTTGAATACTTAAAGATCACGTAAAGCATATCGGTATATTTCTATTCCTATCGGACTCTACGATAATTGAGACTATGTATAATCTATTTTCCATCTCTTGAAGGTAAAACAAGCCACAAGAATCCTACACTTATTGCGCACATAATTGTAGATGAAAAGAAATCAATATCAATTATTCAGAATTAAGAACGTGCTTAAATATCAAAAACTAAGTTCAAATAATAAATGATTATCATACAAGTTTTGTCATGATCCTAGCACTAAAAGAATTTAACTTAACATGCTAAGAAGAAGAAAAGAAAAATAAAAAAAAAAATATGGAAGCCATCACCTGGATATGAAGAAAACTTGAAAGAGAAGAAATCTTGAATTTGATCTTCATTTTAATCTTGAAAGGATGAATCTTGATCTTCATTTCTTGATTCATCTCTTGTTTTTCTCTCTAAATTGGCTCCCAAATCGGCTCTAACCTGGCTCTAAAATCTCCTGTTATGAGTTAATAACTCATATTTATAGTTACCTCATTGTATCCTAAAAGAGCCCAAAAATTCATTAAAATCGTGTCCCAAAAGATTTTCTAATTGAAGTTGAACTCAAAAAGGAAACAAAAATCCGCGTCTGCCAAAATTACACTGGGCGATCGTCTAGTGCAAACCCGGGCGATCTCCTAGGCCAATCGAAAAGATCTCTATTACCAAAAGTACGTGCCGGGCGATCGCCCTCCTCAATGTTTTCCTCTGCGGCGACTGTTTTTCAAATGGCCATAACTTATTGCAAGAAACTCTATATTGAGATCTGTAAAAAGCGTTGGACTTCTAATTCAATTATATTTCAAATGATATATCATTTGCCTTATGGATTTTAATACCAAAATTTGTGTTTGAATTTCTCTACATGCTTCAGTAGGTAGTTTCTCAATTCGGTTCTTTGGCTTTCCGGTGTTTGATCTTTTGCTTAAACTATTCTTTATCACTCCAATACACCTTAAACTTATTGATTTTATATTTTTCCTCATCTTCCAATGTTTAACTCTTGATATTCACTTCAAAAACTCAACTCAGCCGTCAATTTCACCAAGTTGTTGCTCTTTCCTTCATTCTTCTCCATTTACTTATAAACGGGTTCAAAACTGAAATAAGAAGAATAATACACTAAACTAAGTATAAAATCAATAATATGATGGGATAAAAGCTTAGTTTAAAAGGTCGAATAAGTGCACAAAATGCACTTATCAGGTGGTATGGAGAATACGGAACTAGGTAGTGCATGGAGACCGACGACGTGAGGTGGAATTGTTGGTGGAGGCTGCAAGTTCTATGTAGCAGGGGCTAGTTGCAGGGAACAGTGGGGGCATAGGTGGTTTGAGTCCTAGGGATGGAAGACGTTGGATAGCACCAGGAACTAGGAAGTTGAAGCTGAATTGTGACGCGGCAGTTAGAGGTGGTAACGGGTTTGTGGGTTGCGTCATAGTTATTCGTGATCATGTGGGCTCCATGATAGCTGCCCGTTCTTAGTGTATAGAAGGAAAATTTTCTCCCAAAGATGCAGACCCTGGTGCCAAGGGACGGGCTACTCCTTGCTAGAGAGACAGGACCACGGCTTGCCAAAGCCAAGTGTGACTCTCTTAGGTTCTGTTACAACTTATTTTAAATTAGTGAAAGTCAAAATTTATTTAGTCAAAATAAATAAATTATTTTGGTCAAGTTCAAGTCAAATAAGACAAATTAGGACTTAAATTAAGTAAAGAAATTTTTATGGACCTATTTTGTAAAATATAGTTACCTAGGAATTTAAATTATACTATATGGAAGTTGGGGACTTAAGTTGCAAATTGGTATATATGTATTTGAAATTGAAACCATTTTTTTAGAGACAACCACGGCAGGCAGAGAGTGAAAGAAAGTGGAGAAAAGGAAAAATTAGGAAGAAAGAAGGGAAAAAGAAGAAGAAGAAGAAGGAGGTCGGCCGGCTCGTAAGTCGGTCGGGAAATCAACTATTAAGACTTGGGCTCTTCTTTTATTTTGCAAGAAATCAATACTTTACAATCAAATCCTTGACGAAAATCTTCTAGTGACATTCAAAGACACATTGAACACATCCTTCACTTTTGAACCATATACACGGCCAACCTTATTGCCACAAGATAAAATGTTCGCGTTTATTATGTAGGATGTTACTGAGGAATACAACCCTCAGAAGTAAGAGAGGTAATTGTGTTCTTGCATTCACAAATTTGATAAGGAACTAGAACTTGAACACATATTACAAGATTGGTCGCTATCGGGATGCAATAGTTTTCTCATTTGATGTTCAAATTCTTAAGGAACAATCCTCTATAATTTATTATCACATTGGACGGTCATAATGGCAACAAGCTTAGGCAAGGCCTCAAGCATGAGAATTGATGTGAATTTGAATTAAAATTGTTCATTGTATTAATTCACTTACTATTTTGAGTTTCATTGGGAATAGTGTCAATTTGAACGCATCCAATTTGCAACATCACGACTTGCCCATGTAGGCAGGTTATTGGGGACACAACTGAAAACTATAGTAGATGCAGGCTCAATCGAATGCAGGGGACGAAACAGATGCAATAATTGCCGAAAATTTAGTGGGCAGCCTATCCAGCAGAGGTTGGCGGAGTTCTCTATTAATATGAAAAATGTTTAGGAAGAGATGTATGATGATCTTGTGTTGTAGAATGTTCCTTGAATGGAATATGTAGGAAACTTGTAGGAAATATCTAGAAGGTTGTGGAGACAACCTTTCTAGAATGTTAAAATGTGAATATGAATACTAACAATTGGATTAGATTAATCTTGACCATCCATTCAAAGGAGGTGGGAGTATAAATATACCAATAGGGTCTCGTTTTTAACCATCCAAACAAGAGAGCAAGTTGAGAGCATTCAAGAGAGCTTGAGTGTATTTGTACTACCTTACAGAGCTATAATACAAAGAATTTATATTTTATCTCTAAGTGTTCTCTTGCATTAAAAGAGAACATGTAGCTTTATGCGTATCTAGTCCGTTCTGTACGCGTTCTCTAATGCAATTCAATTCTCTTCCAAAAACTCCTAGTTTAAAATTCAGTGAAGATGTTTTTGTTTGTGAGATCAATTCAATTTTTAGGAAATCGTCTTCCAATGCTTGAATGGTTATATATTCTCATGTTTTTCTACTTTCTATGAACTTACACTTCCAGAACTCACTAGTTACTCTGAAATATCGTATTTGATATTTATATAACATTTGGTTTTCTCATGGTACTCTCCTTACTAGACAATAAATATTTTTCATAACAATCCACTAAATTATTAGAGATGCTTTAAGTGATCAGACTTATGAGAATAGGAAAAGATTGATACTTCTTATTATGCAAATGAGTAGATGTCTAATTACAACTCAACACAACCACTTTTAAGTGTTGCATCAACTTTGTTATCCGCTCCAAAATTACAAACTCCTAAATTAATGTGTATGCTTACGAGACTCCATTGTCAATCCGTATTTGGCCTAAATGAATGAGAACAGACAAATTATGATGAATAATTTGATTATATACATAATTTATTACCTTTATTTGAAAATGTTAAACTGTCGTAAACTGAATTGCAAAGTAACACATTTAATCGATCTCAAACTTATTATAAATAAAAATTCTTTCATTTAAAAATAATACATTATAGAGCATTGCTTCATAAGAATTTGAACATAAAATGAGAAACCCTTGCATCTCGATGCAACCAATCTTGTCATATGTGTTGGAATTAATTGAATTTTATCAGTTGAATTATTAAATATATTTTAATGATGTGTGCAATTACAATTAATTTTGGTTGAATTGAAAAAGTCTTCAATAAAAAGTACGTAATTGGTGAATGGGTATGATGAATGGACACATTCATTCAAGATTTATTCTGAACCATAAAATCATATAAAAATATGAAATGGTGCGATATAAGGGCTCAGATTAATAAGATCAAATGGTGCACCTATTCATGAAGAGACACACACCCATTTAAAAAGACATTTCAAAATATATAAATAGGGACCCCTACATTTATTTTTTTTTTTACACCAAATCAATTCTGAATTAATTGATTTTAAATTCTCTTTCTCTCTCCAAAATTTTGCTTAAATAATTCTTGAATTTTTTCAAAAGATTGTAGTTCATTCTTATCGAGAAGAGTACGGTCATTCTTTAGTTCGATCGGCAATGTTGATATAAGTACAATACCGACTTTGGAAGAAGCGTTGTATTTTAGGATACAGACGTCATTTGATCATATTGCACCTTTCCAGTGGATGAAATCTATCTTAAGGAGATTTTCTTTGGCATAGCTCGCTTCATCTCATTTCTACATTTATGTGTTTCTGTTTTTCTCGATTGTTCCCGTCAATATGTTTTCTACAATGTAAAACGTATATAGTTTTTCAAAACGTATTTTTACAATTCCAAACTAGTACATATGATTTCGTAGGTGTGTTATGATGTCAAAAAATTTTGGAAATCGAATTAAAAATACGTTTCAAACATTCAACGGTGAGATTTTACACTTGAATGTTGTTAAATTTTGACAAAAAATAGTTGTCTTTCGACATTGAACACTCTATATGGCTGTTTCAAATGTATTTTCGCTATCCCAAACAAGTTCATATTTATTTATAAAAATGTTATGGTGATGGTGATGAATACGTAATGAAATTCTATTAGAAAAATGTTTAGGACATCCAAGAGTAGATTTTAATCTTGAATGGTGTCAAATTTCAACCAAAATATTTGTACATTGAACAACATATATAGTTGTTTGAAACGTATTTTTTCAACTCCAAACTAGTACATATGACTTCATTGGTGTGTTACAATGTCAAAAAAATTTGAAAATCAAGTTAAAAATATATTTCAAACATTCAATTGTGGATTTTATAGTTCAATGTTGTTAAATTTTGATAAAAATGATGACGATTCGACATTGAACGGTCTATATAGTTGTTACAAATATATTTTAGTTACCCCAAACAAGCTCATATTGCTTTATAGAAGTGGGGGTAGTAATGATAAGAGAATATGATTGTTTCAAATGGGAAGACCAAACCACCTAGGAGAAAAGATGAGGTAGCTAGCAAAAGTAAACTAAAGTCAGATTTCCAACCTTATAGGAATAGAGATATCAAATGTTTTAAATATTTGGGTTCTGAATACATTACATCACAATGCCCAAACAAAAGGATGATAATTTTGCTTGATAATAATGGATGAGAGTGATAGTGATAAAATGCCTGAGTTGGAAGATGTTGTGATGAGGATGGTGTAGAGTACCCTGTAGAAGGTAAAGCTCTAGTTGTGAGGCATGTTCTTAATACACAAATTAAGGTAGATGATACAGAGAAAGAATATCTTCTATACTAGATGCTATGTTAATAACAAAGTATGTAGTATGATCACAGATGGAGAAGAGTTACACCAATGTAACTAGTACCACCCTTGTTGAGAAGTTGGGCTTGTCTTTACTAAAACACCCTAGACCTCATAAGTTGTAGTGGTTGAATGAATGTGGGGAGGTCAAGGTATTGGGAGGTATAGTGATGAGGTGATGTGTGATGTGGTTCCTATGCATGCTGGCCATATTTTGTTAGGGAGGCCATGTTAGTATGATAGGAAGGTGATGCATGATGGGTTTAGGAACATGTATAGCTTTGTCAAAGATAAAAAATCGGTTACTCTTGTTCCATTAACACCAAAAAAAGTCTATGAAGATTAGATAAAATTGAAAGGTAAGGTAGAGCAGAAAGGAAAAAGTGAGGCAGAAGTAAAAGAAAGAAAATGAGGGATGAGAAAAATGAGAGTGGAGCTGAAAATAATGAAAAGAGAGTAGAATCACGAGAGAGAAAAGATAGAGAGCTTACAAAGAGAAAATGAAAGACAAAAGCGAGTTTCTTTGCAAAAGAAAGCGAGGTTAAGATGGCTCTCTTGGGAAATCAGTAAATGATTTTGCTAGTATACATAGAATCATACCTTGTATTTGGCAAAACTAACCAAACTTTCCCCAATTTGGGTATTTCTTTGTTGCAGGAATTTGAGGAAGTGTTCCCTGGAGAGATTTCTAGTTGATTACCACCCATTAGTGACATTGAACATCAAATTGACTTTTGTACTAGGAGCTATTTTCCAAACCATCCAACTTATAGATGTAATCCAAATGAGACAAAAGAGCTTCAAAGGCAAGTTGAGGAGTTGATGGACAAATGGTACATGAGGAAAAGAACGAGTCCATGTACGATGCCAGTGATACTTGTACCTAAGAAGGATGAGACATGGAGAATGTACATTGATTGCAAGGCAGTCAACAATGTAACGGTAAAGTATCGCCATCCCATACCTAGATTAGATGATATTCTTGATGAATTTCATGGGTCATGTATCTTTAGTAAAATAGATCTTAAAAATGGATATCACCAAATAAGAATGAAAGAATGAGATGAATGGAAAACTACCTTTAAGACTAAATATGGATTATATCAATGGTTAGTTATGACGTTTGGTCTTACTAATGCACGTACTATTTTCATGAGATTAATGAACCAAGTCTTACGTGCATTCATAAGCAAATTTGTAGTAGTTTATTTTAATGACATCCTAGTTTATAACAAAAATTTAGATGATCATGATTAGCATTTAAGATGTTTGCTTGATGTTTTGTGACATGAAAAATTATATGCTAACATTAATAAATGTTCCCTTTGCATGGAAAAAGTTGTTTTTCTTGGTTATGTTGTTAGTGCAAATGGTATTGAGATAGATGAAAAAAAAGATTAAAGCCATCAAGGAGTGACCAACGCCTAAAAACGTCATTGAGGTAAGAATCTTTCATTGTTTATCTAGTTTTTATAGGCGCTTTGTTAAGGATTTTAGCACACTTGCTACAACACTCAATGAAATTGTGAAAAAAGTGTTAGGTTTCATTGGGGGCATTGAACAAGAAAATGTATTTAATATTATTGATGATAGGTTGTGTTCAGCACCTGTTTTAGCACTGCCTAACTTTAAACAGAACTTTTGAGATTGAATGTGATGTCTCATGAATAGGAATTGGAGCCATTTTGATACAGGATAGGCGGCCCATAGCATATTTTGGTGAGAAGCTAAGCGAGGCATCTTTGAATTACCCCACATATGACAAAGAGTTAGATGCTCTTGTTCGGGCTTTTGAGACATGGCAACACTATCTATGGCCAAAAGAGTTTGTATTCCACATCGACCATGAATCATTGAAACATCTCAAGGGTCAAGGTAAGTTGAACAAGAGGCAGGCTAGATGGATGGAGTACGTATAGACTTTTTCCTATGTCATCAATTATAAAAAAGGTAAGGAGAACATAGTTGCTGATGCATGATCTCGAAGGTATGTACTTCTTACTTCCTTATATATATATAAAATACTTTTATTTGAATATATTAAGGAAATGTATGCCAATGATGCAATTTCTCTAATATATATATATGTCATGTGATAAGGTCGCAATCGATAAATTCTACAAGCATGATGGATAAGAATTTTATTAAACTTCCATTTCTACTTAATAAGAATTTTATTCCTATAACAAATTCATCTTTAATTAATTGACTTACTAAAGTAGTTGTTAAGCTATCTTGTCTTTCTTGAAATCTAATTTTACAATCGTCAAAAGTCTTTCTTCAAACTCCATTTTATCGCCATCCATTTGACTTCCTCTTATTTCATATTCTAATTTTTGTCTACAATCTACGGGACTAAATATTTTCTAATTATGTTAAATGTACATCTGTATCGACTAAAGCTATTAAATTTAATTTAATCATCTTATTAATTTGTACTTCTATAGGTATTCTAATACTTTTGGTTGGCTTTATTCTAGATATTTGACATATTATTTCTTCTTGATTTTTCTGTTTCTAAATAATTATTCTCGTTATAGCTTTCTATGGATTGCTTTCCTTTTCTAGATTTATAAGTCTATAATGTATTTCTCCTAAAGCTTCATGTATTTTATCAATTCTATTATTAGTGTTGGTTACTCTATCTTCTAATTTTTCTATGGTTTCACTATAGTCTTTGGGTTTATTATGAGGCTCATCTTGGATTCCTAAGCAATTATTACATTGAATTTCTAAACAATTTTTACACTGATTTCTATTTCTATGTCCTGGATATACTCTACATATTGTGCATTTATCTATCATAGATCCTTGTCCTCTAATCCATTCGTGAATGCATTCTTGCTCTATGTTCATCATTTTATATCAAGAATTGAGAAATCTAAATCTTACGTACTACTATTGCTTTCATCGAACTTTCTACAATTTCTAAATTGTCTAACTCGTAAATGCGTGTGTATATACTATATAATTGAACTACAAGATTTATTATTCGATAACTACGTGATATGACAATCGTATTTCTTCTATTATTATAGATTTATTTAACGTTTCTCTATTTTTATTTTTATTTGGGCATTTATTAGCAAAATGTCTAGGATCTCCACAAATATAGCATTTACAATCTTTTCTATTTTTGGTCTTTTAACGTATGTCTATTATAATTAGGCTTCCTATTTTTATAGTATGTTCTACTTGGTCTAATATTGTATCTTTTCTATTTTGATATTGTCTTTTATATTTATATCTTTTATCTTTTCTATACACTTTTATCTTTTTCTTTCTATAATCATAACTTTGAGGTGTATATAAATCTGAACAAAAAGAGTAATTTAATTTCTTTAATTGCTTTCTAGCTACTTCTTCTATTCAATATTCTTTTAATTTATCCGTTATAAATTTTATGGTAGCGCTAATAGTTGTTCCTCTTCCATTCCAGTTTTCTATCTCATTTTTAATTTTATCATTCCATGGTGGTGGAATCTTTCTATATAGTCTATCTAATACATTTACATCCAAAGCTAATCCTGCTGTACTAACTAGTCTTTCAAAGTCTAATAGAAACGGTTGTATATACTTCATATTACTTAAACTTAGTTTTCTAGTTCTTCTAAGGCTTTATTTTGTTCATAAACATTGTCTCTACTTGGGTCAGTTCCTATAATTATTTCTCGAATAAAACTAGTGAAGTTTCTAGGATTTTCTCCTCCTGCCATTCTTAATCTTATTTCATCTCGTTTTAGTCTTTTGGCTGTAACATAAATATCTAAAGCTGTTTTTCCTAAATATGTCTCTAAATAAGCCCACATTTCTTCTACTGTCATAACTATAGGTAAACTATTACATGCTCTAATTACAGAATTTTCCCATTTAGTTAAAGTGCTAGGTCTATCTTGGGGTTTGTAATTATTTAATTCTAATATTAATCCTCTATCACTTGCTACTGGTAGACTACATCCTTCTTCCGTTTGTCTTTTTCCTATGCTTCTATATTTTTTGTCTTCCCAATCATACAAACGAGCAGGGGGAAAAGGGTATTTTCCTCCAATATCGTATTCTTTGTTCATGGGGTCTTTTCTTTTTCCAAATTCTTGGTATGTTTCTGCTTTAGGCTTTTTACTACTACTTTCTTCCATTTTAATTTCTATGTTTGGTTGATCTTTTTCTTCTAATAGAGTCTTAATTTCTGCTTCTCTGGTTTTCCTAAGATTTTTGTAATATTCCATGTCTATATACCCAAATTCTTTATCATCGTCTTCACTTTCATCTTCACTTTCTTCATCTAAAGCATTAATTTCTTCTTCACTTTCATAGTCTTCTATTTCGATATATCTACAACTTTCTTCTTCATTTTCGTCGTCTTGCTTTGTTTCTTCTGCTTGATAATTGTAATTTCCAAATCTAATACTTAAAGTTCCATTGCTATTTTTATACATAATATTATCTTCTGGTATTAAAATTGGCTTTTCTAAAAAGTTTGCTAAATTCGGTCTAATCTCGCATTTGTTTAAGAAGAAAATTTCTTTGATGGGATTGCTTTTATACCTTTTGTCCTAATAAAGTGATGATTTGATCATTTTCTAATTTATATTTAGTGGTGCTATTTTCGCTAAGTCTTTCTACAAATCTGTGCATATTAATAGATTTTCTTCATTTCTTTTCATTTGGTATCCCCTAGTCTTTATTTCTATTTTAATATCATTATAAAAATTCTTTGTTCTGACTAAATAATCGGGTGTGAAATAAACTATACCTCCTTTGTTATTCATGTCTAATTCTATGCTTCCTAATAATCCCTGTTCTATGTCTCAGTAAATCTATTATCATATAAACATATTAATGTCTTGGCTCCTAAATTTTCTCTGTGTAATCCTTTTACTCCTACCATTATTAGTCCTAGATGTATCATTGAAGGTTTTTATTTGTTATTTCTTTATAAGAATCTTTTCTAATAAATCTAAAGATATGAACCGATCTTCGTGTGTACAAGAAATATATCTTTCTCCATAATGTTGGTATATCAAAGATTTACTAAAAGATTTCCTTTTTATGTATGTCTAAAGCTTTTATTAATTTTAATTTATTCTGTCTAAACATTTCTATTTGTTCTTCTATATCTATTAAGGATTCTAATCGGTTTCGATTCCATTCTTCTAGTTGAAGATCTCATTAAAGGATTTCCTAAAATTCTACTCACGCTAGCTACGACTTGTTTATCTTTATTCATTATGTATATACCCACTTAGTCTTTCTAAATTAACTTGTTTCTTTAGTTTTTCCTAGATCTAGCTTTTCTAATTTACCAATTAATTTATTCAAATCTTCTTTAGGATTTTCTCTTGATTTAACTTTTTCTAAAGTTTGTTATTCTACTTTCTAAGTTAATATTTTCTATGTCTTTATTATAACAAAACTTCTTTAATATTTCACTATTTTGATTTTTAATATATTCTATATTATTTTCTAAAATTTTTATGCTTTTATTAAAATTTTCTAAAACTACTTCTATTTTTCTATTATTTGCGTAAACATTTCTTTCTAGATTTTCGCTTAAATTGACTATTAAATCTACTATACTATTTAATTGCTTATCTTACGAATGTAAAAGATGTTTAAAGCTTTTATCAAAATTACAAACTAAAGTTGCTTTGTCTAAATTATCTTTTCTCTTTAAATTTCCTAAAAGCTCTAAATTTAAATAATCTATTTTATTCATACACTAATTAAAATTGACTTAAAACAAGCTCGATACCAATTTAGGACGAGATCTTACGAGCGATTAAAATTTCTTGAACAATTAAGAACAAATAATAAATTGGTAAAATACTAATGTAATCTCGAAATAAATAGTATAAATGTAAATTACTTGTAAATAATACAAATTTCTTTCTATGTAATCTAAAACAAAACTCTAAACTTGATCTTAGTCTAAGTAACTTTATAGATTTAGAATACTTATAAGAAATTGGACATCTCATAACATATAAGTTAGAATGAATTGGAAAACTAAGAATACGTAAAGTTAAAATAGATAGGCTACAAGTTTGTAATAAATGTATGAATAGTCTTTGCCTATTTATTATGTTATGATAAGTCTTTGTCTAATAACTAAACTAAAGAAAGAAAAGCCTATGTCTTTCTTAGATACTATTATTTTATTTACCAATTTATTACAAGTCTTTGTCCTTATATAAAGATTATGAATTAAGTAATAAATGTTGATCTTTTATGAATCGTGATATGTATTCTAAATTAGTCTTATTCTATTTTTCTACGGGATCTTTAATCAAGAAGCTCCAACGTTGAGAGATAGAGTTCTCAACAATTTGCAACTTGATCTCATTAAGAGGAGTCACCTCTATTTCTATCTAATAATAAATGGATAATGAAAAACTTTCGATTAAACAATTAAGCATATATATGAAGTCCAATTGCATAAATAAGAAAGCTTAGAACAATATTGATGTAATGGCCTTAATTGAAAGTACTTTACCGTTCAAAGAAAATTAATTTCCTTCAATTTTCGCTTTTTTTTTTTTTTAATCTTTTCTTGACCTTCCTAAAAGGCTTAAGATCGTAGCTAAAATGAAATTTCATCATGTTTAAATAGGTTTTGAACAAATTCCCATTCTCGGGATAAAAAACAACATTTCTTAACTCAGAGGATTACTTTTTCATTTTAGCCATGGAATCCAGAAAAAGAAGTTAAGTTGGAAAATAAAATTCTTGAAATATAAAGACAATATTTTTGAAGGAATTAATTGCTTACTAAGTTTTTCCTCTTTTAGGCCTTTCCCGAAAATATAATAAAGTAACAAATAATTAAATAAGAAGAGATGAAGAACTTACTTTTATTGAAGACGTCTAAGAAAATCTTTACAATTGAGAGCAATACAAGAGTACGTAAATCTGTGTGTGTTCTATTTTCTGAGTGTTTTTGCGTGTGTCCTCTGTATGCTATGAACAAAGGTATTTATGGACAAGGGAAATAATAAAATAATCTTACAATCTTTACAAGTGTAAGCATGGGAAAAGAAAGAAGAAAAATCCAAAACTTTCTCTGCAAACTTTACTGTTTACTATGAATGCTTGTAGTGTACACTTTTGACGTAAAAACATGCATTTCCTTCTATTATTGGTATTTCTGTAACCTTTTGACATTTCTCTTAGAATTATCGTCAATGTGCTTAATTATTGTCCTTGTGCTGAATTATTGTCCATGTGCTTTCACATCTACGTATTATCATCCATCATTTCAATATAGGCTTCTTCTAGATCAAGTATCCATTTCATTTCTCCGCTCCGTCTCGAGATATTTTCTCAGATCCGAATGTCTCCGATGCTTCACAATAGCTTTCAATACAATAATTTTCTTAAAAAGTCATCAGATATAAATCTTTTTGATGAGTATTTGGAACATATAATCTTTCTACCTTGATATTTCTTGCTAGAAATTCTTCACAAAATATTATTCCATTATTCCATTGCGCCACAAGTCTGTAGTGGGTTCTTTGCATTTCCATGAGAGCAGCTGTTTCTGAAATTCGTCTTTCATAATCAACTGCATCTAACTTTAACCTTGATATCGGTCTTTGAAGAAGGCTGAATTTTACGGAACCTTCAAAAATTTTAATAAATGGTATCTTTGGGATAATAATACCATTATTTACAATTGGTGGTCCGAAATAAATTGAATCATTAAAGGGTGTTGTTTAAGCCGATTAAGAATCTTTTAAGAGAAGGTGGAAAAAAGTTAAAAGGTCATTTAAGATATATATACGTGTGTCAATCATGCCGTATTGTAAAATTTGAATAAAATATATCGTCTTCTTCTTGAGAAATTGTATAGTCAAATGAAATTGTAGGGTAATTGTGTCTAAGAAAGGCAAGAGTCGTGGATAGTTGCTTTTTATAGAGAGGGCCATATTGAAGGAAATATTGATTCTCATTATGATAATATTGTAGAGTTTGGGAGAAATCAATTTCTTGGATAAGTGAATTTTTATAGAATTTGAACAATGTTGGCACAATCTCCAATACTTTGTTGTAGATCAAAAGAGTTTTTTCTTGCCCCCGCTTGTTGTAGAATCTGTTAGTTCAATAAGTCTTTCTATTTTAGGTGGATATTTTCTACTAGAAAAGTAATGATGTTTTTGAATAATTCTCTTCATCAGTATTAAATCTTTCTAGGGTCTCATGTAATTTAAATATTTCATCTTGGTATTTAGTTATTTCTTGTTGATGAGAAGATACTTGGTCTTCTAAAATTTCTAGTTTTACTTCTAAAGTATGCTTTTTATAGTTAAGATCTCTAACTACTCTAGTCATAGTTTCACAGCTATTACACAGTTGCAAAGATGAAGATGATGTTTGAGAAGAAGAAGGTGATGGTTGAAAAGTAGATGCATGAATTGTCTGTCTAACTTTTTCAGATATGTAAAAATTAAATCTGGTGATGCATCTACAATGATTTAAAGCTTCTTCAAGAGAGTAAAATCCTTTAAAAAGAGGTTTCGGAAATCATCTATCATTCAATTACTTACGCCAAGAGTTATAAACTCCTAGTTGTCTTCATTTGATTACTACGAAGAAACTAAAATTTTTACTTTGTGTTTGATTATGGGTCTGTCTAAAATAATTAGCTAAGGCATTAATCTTTGTCTAATTCCTGTCTAGAGTCTCTTGCCATCCAGAGATTATCTAGTAGGCACCTTTCTTTTTCTCGGAAGTCTTTCTAAATTATTTTCTCTCGAATCGAAGATTAGATCCTTCGAGGACCACTCTTAAAGTGATGTTCCCAAAGTTCATCATCCTTTGATCCATCCGCAATATGAACAAAATTGGTCGAAAGTCAATAACTTGTCTACTTAAATTATTGGCTAAAACATTATTTTTTTCCATCTATGTGTTCAATACTTACCTTATAACTATTTAAAATTTCATACAATTTTAACCACCTTTTATGTCTAATTTTATCAAAATTAGTCTTTTTAATAAATTTAACAATTGCTTCATAATCTGTTCTAATAGTAAATTCAAGTATTTAAAATAATTTAAAACTTTCTATACTATGAATTATAGCCATTATTTCATAATCTAAGTGGTTAAGTATTTTCCTTTTATTTTATATTTACCGCTAGCATATCTACAAATTTTTCTTCTTTTTTATCACTATATTTATTTGGTTTAGAATATGAAATTCCTCCCCATCCTAATTCATCAAATCTGTTTCTACTACTTTATATTCACTATCTAAAGGCAATTCTAAAAGTGGTAGTTGTTGGACTTCATTTTTATTTGTCTTACTAATTTTATGTCCATTTGGTTAAAATACTTTTGACCCTTGCTTGATAATTTATTGTATAAAGGTCCAATCTTTTACCTAAATCTTTAATAAAACTTCTAGCATAATTTAATATTCCTAAAAAGGCTTGTAATTTTTAGTTTCTTCTATTTTATCCGGAAATTGTAAAATAGTCTTTACTATATGGGGTTGAAGTTGAATTTTTCCTTCTCCTATGATTATTCCTAGAAATTCTATTTTTGTTTATTTATTTCTATTTTCTTTTTACTAATTATTAAACCATTTTCTATAAATTTATTTAAAACAATTTCTAAATGCTTTATATGCTCTTTATGATTTTTGCTATGTACCAAAATATCATCAATATATACACAAACAAATGGTAAAGAATTAAAAATAGAATCCATTTTTCTTTGAAATATAGATGGAGCATTCTTTAAACCAAATGGCATAACAATCCACTCAAAATGACCTTGCGGTGTTGTAAAAAGCTGTCCATGGAATAGAATCTTTATGCATTTTAATTTGCCAAAATCTCGATTTCTGATACCAAATTTTGAAAAGATCTTGCTATTTTGTATTTTATTTAAAATCATGTCTTTATCTGGTATTTTATATCCATCTTCTATAGTATTATCATTTAGTCTTTTATAATTTATAACCATTCTAGCTTTTCCTCGTTTGATTTCACTATGATTTCTAACCATAAAAGCTGCTGATCTATGCTGACTAGTAGAAGGTCTTATTACTTTTAATTCTAACAATTCTTTAATCTGAATTTTAAAGTCTTCTATATCTTTATTAGTATGTTTTATCTCTGCGGTCCTAATCTTTATATTTTCATTTATGATTTCTATTTTAGCTTCTATTTTATTTCTATCCCAATGTTTTAGAGGGTCTTCTCCTATTATTTGGGTTTGTTCTGCTAATTGTAAAATCTTATCTATACTTTGTACATGGTCTATGTTTTTATTAAGTAGAAATGATGAAGAAGACTTAGAGAATCTAGAATTTTTAGATTATTTATCTTTAGAAACCTTAAAAACAGATTTTGTACCAAGAGCAAAAGACTTAATTGTTTTTAATGAAATTTTAAATAGTTATAAGGTAAGTATTGAACACATAGATGGAAAAAAATAATGTTTTAGCCGATAATTTAAGTAGACAAGTTATTGACTTTCTGACCAATTTTGTTCATATTGCGGATGGATCAAAGGATGATGAACTTTGGGAACATCACTTTAAGAGTGGTCCCTGAAGGATCTAATCTTGATTCGAGAGGAAATAATTTAGAAAGACTTCGGAAAAAGAAAGGTGCCTACTAGATAATCTCGGATGGCAAGAGACTCTAGATGAAATTAGACAAAGATTAATGCCTTAGCTAATTATTTTAGATGGACCCATAATCAAACACAAAGTAAAATTTTAGTTTCTTCGTAGTAATCAAATGAAGACAACCACGAGTTTATAACTACTGGCCAGAAGTAATTGAACACATAGATAGATTTCCAAAACCTCTTTTTAAAGGATTTTACTCTCTTGAAGAAGCTTTAAATCATTGTAGATGGAGACATCTGATTTAATTTTTACATATCCGAAAAAGTTAGACAGACAATTCATGCATCTACTTTTCAACCATCACTTTCTTCTTCTCAAACATCATCTTCATCTTTGCAAGCTGTGTAATATTTGTGAAACTATGACTAGAGTAGTTAGAGATCTTAACTATAAAAAGCATACTTTAGAAGTAAAACTAGAAATTTTAGAAGACCAAGTATCTTCTCATCAACAAGAAATAACTAAATACCAAGATGAAATATTTAAATTACATGAGACCCTAGAAAGATTTAATCTCGATGAAGAGAATTATTCAAAAACATCATTACTTTTCTAGTAGAAAATATCCGCCTAAAATAGAAAGACTTATTGAACTAACAGACTCTACAAACGGTGCAGGGCAAGAAAAACTCTTTTGATCTACAACAAAGTATTGGAGATTATGCCAACATTGTTCGAAATTCTATAAAAATTCACTTATCCAAGAAATTATTGATTTCTCCCAAACTCTACAATATTATCATAATGAGAATCAATATTTCTTTCAATATGGCCCTCTCTATAAAAAGCGACTATCCACGACTACGCCTTTCTTAGACACAATTACCCTACAATTTCATTTGACTATACAATTTCTCAAGAAGAAGACGATATACTTTATTGATTTTACAATACTAAGCATGATTGACACAAAGATATATCTTAAATGAGACATTTTAACTTTTTTCCACCTTCTCTTAAAAAGATTCTTAATCACTTAAACAACACCCTTTAATGATTCAATTTATTTCCGGACCACCAATTGTAAATAATGGTATTATTATCCCAAAGATACCATTTTATTAAAATTTTGAAGGTTCCGAAAATTTGGGCCTTCTTCAAAGACTCGATATCAAGGTTAAAGTTAGATGATTGATTATGAAAGACAATTTCGTAAACAAATTGCTCTCATGGAAATGCAAAGAACCCACTACAGACTTGTGGCGCAATGGAATAATGGAATAATATTTTGTGAAGAATTTCTAGCAAGAAATATCAAGGTAGAAAGATTATATGTTCCAAATACTCATCAAAAAGATTTATATCTGATGACTTTTCAAGAAAATTATTGTATTGAAAGCTATTGTGAAGCATCAGAGAGACATTCAGATACAGAAAATATCTCAGACGGAGCAGACAATGAAATGGATACTGATCTAGAAGAAGCCTATATTGAAATGATGGACAGATAATACAGAGATGTGACAGCACATGGACAATAATTCAGCACAAGGACAATAATTAAGCACATTGACGATAATTCTAAGAGAAATGTCAAAAAGGTTACAGGAAATACCAATAATAGAAGGAAATGCATGCTGCTACGTCAAAAAGTGTACACTGCAAGCATTCATAGTAAACAGTAAAGTTTGCAGAGAAAGTTTTGGATTTTTCTTCTTTCTTTTCCCATGCTTACACTTGTAAAGATTGTAAGATTATTTTATTATTTCCTTGTCCATAAATACCTTTGTTCATAGCATCTGAGGAGGACACGCATAAAAACACTCGAGAAAATAGAACACACATGATTCGTACTCTTGTATTGCTCTCAATTGTAAAGATTTTCTTAGACATCTTCAATAAAAGTAAGTTCTTCATCTCTTCTTATTTAATTATTTGTTACTTTATTATATTTTCGTGAAAGGCCTAAAAGAGGAAAAACTTAGTAAGCAATTAATTCCTTCAAAAATATTGTCTTTATATTTCAAGAATTTTATTTTCCAACTTAACTTCTTTTTCCGGATTCCATGGCTAAAATGAAAAAGTAATCCTCCGAGTTAAGAAAGGTTGTTTTTATCAGGAGAATGGGAATTTGTTCAAAACCTATTTAAACATGATGAAATTTCATTTTTAGCTCTGGTCTTAAGCCTTTTAGGAAGGTCAAGAAAAGATTAAAAAAAAGCGAAAATTGAAGGAAATTAATTTTCTTTGAACGGTAAAGTACTCGAATTAAGGCCATTACATCAATATTGTTCTAAGCTTTCTTATTTATGCAATTGGACTTCATATATATGCTTAATTGTTTAATCCGAAAGTTTTCATTATCCATTTATTATTAGATAGAAATAGAGGTGACTCCTCTTAATGAGATCAAGTTGCAAATTGTTGAGAACTCTATCTCTCAACGTTGGAGCTTCTTGATTAAAGATCCTGTGAGAAAAATAGAATAAGACTAATTTAGAATACATATCACGATTCATAAAAGATCAACATTTATTACTTAATTCATAATCTTTATATAAGGACAAAGACTTGTAATAAATTGGTAAATAAAATAATAGTATCTAAGAAAGACATAGGCTTTTCTTTCTTTAGTTTAGTTATTAGACAAAGACTTATCATAACATAATAAATAGGCAAAGACTATTCATACATTTATTACAAACTTGTAGCCTATCTATTTTAACTTTACGTATTCTTAGTTTTCCAATTCATTCTAACTTATATGTTATGAGATGTCCAATTTCTTATAAGTATTCTAAATCTATAAAGTTATTTAGACTAAGATCAAGTTTAGAGTTTTGTTTTAGATTACATAGAAAGAAATTTGTATTATTTACAAGTAATTTACATTTATACTATTTATTTCGAGATTACATTAGTATTTTACCAGTAATTTATTATTTGTTCTTAATTGTTCAAGAAATTTTAATCGTTCAGAAGATCTCGTCCTAAATTGGTATCAGAGCTTGTTTTAAGTCAATTTTAATTAGTGTATGAATAAAATAGATTATTTAAATTTAGAGCTTTTAGGAAATTTAAAGAGAAAAGATAATTTAGACAAAGCAACTTTAGTTTGTAATTTTGATAAAAGCTTTAAACATCTTTTACATTCGTAAGATAAGCAATTAAATAGTATAGTAGATTTAATAGTCAATTTAGCGAAAATCTAGAAAGAAATGTTTACGCAAATAATAGAAAAATAGAAATAGTTTTAGAAAATTTTAATAAAAGCATAAAAATTTTAGAAAATAATATAGAATATATTAAAAATCAAAATAGTGAAATATTAAAGAAGTTTTGTTATAATAAAGACATAGAAAATATTAACTTAGAAAGTAGAATAATGACTTTAGAAAAAGTTAAATCAAGAGAAAATCCTAAAGAAGATTTGAATAAATTAATTGGTAAATTAGAAAAGCTAGATCTAGGAAAAACTAAAGAAACAAGTTAATTTAAAAAGACTAAGTGGGTATATACATAATGAATAAAGATAAACAAGTCGTAGCTAGCAAAGAGTAGAATTTTAGGAAATCCTTTAATGAGATCTTCAACTAGAAGAATGGAATCAGAAACCAGATTAGAATCCTTAATAGATATAGAAGAACAAATAGAAATGTTTAGACAGAATAAATTAAAATTAATAAAAGCTTTAGACATATATAAAAAAGGAAATCTTTTTAGTAAATCTTTGATATACCAACATTATGGAGAAAGATATATTTCTTGTACACACGAAGATCAGTTCATATCTTTAGATTTATTAGAAAAAGATTCTTATAAAGAAATAACAAATAAAAACCTTCAACAGACACATCTAGGACTAATAATGGTAGGAGTAAAAGGATTACACAGAGAAAATTTAGGAGCCAAGACATTAATATGTTTATATGATAATAGATTTCTGAGACATAGAACAGGATTATTAGGAAGCATAGAATTAGACATGAATAACAAAGGAGGTATAGTTTATTTCACACCGATTATTTAGTCGTAACAAAGAATTTTTATAATGATATTAAAATAGAAATAAAGACTAGGGATACCAAATGAAAAGAAATGAAGAAAATCTATTAATATGCACAGATTTGTAGGAAGACTTAATAAAATAGCACCACTAAATATAAATTAGAAAATGATCAAATCATCACTTTATTAGGATAAAAAGGTATAAAAGCAATCCCAAAGCAAAGAAATTTTCTTCAGAAACAAATGCAGGATTAGACTGGAATTTAGCAAACTTTTTAGAAAAGCCAATTTTAATACCAGAAGATAATATTATGTATAAAAATAGCAATGGAACTTTAAGTATTAGATTTGGAAATTACAATTATCAAGCAGAAGAAACAAAGCAAGACGACGAAAATGAAGAAGAAAGTTGTAGATATATCGAAATAGAAGACTATGAAAGTGAAGAAGAAATTAATGCTTTAGATGAAGAAAGTGAAGATGAAAGTGAAGACGATGATAAAGAATTTGGGTATATAGACATGGAATATTACAAAATCTTAGGAAAACCAGAGAAGCGTAAATTAAGACTCTATTAGAAGAAAAGATCAACCAAACATAGAAATTAAAATGGAAGAAAGTAGTAGTAAAAAGCCTAAAAGCGAAACATACCAAGAATTTGGAAAAGAAAAGACCCCATGAACAAAGAATACGATATTGGAGGAAAATACCTTTTCCCCACGCTCGTTTGTATGATTGGGAAGACAAAAAATATAGAAGCATAGGAAAAAAGACAAGCGGAAGAAGGATGTAGTCTACCGGTAGCAAGTGATAGAGGATTAATATTAGAATTAAATAATTACAAACCCCAAGATAGACCTAGCACTTTAACTAAATGGGAAAATTTCGTAATTAGAGCATGTAATAGTTTACCTATAGTTATGACAAGAGAAGAAATGTGGGCTTATTTAGAGACATATTTAGGAAAACAGACTTTAGATATTTATGTTACTGACCCAAAAGACTAAAACCGGATGAAATAAGATTAAGAATGGCGGGAGGAGAAAATCCTAGAAACTTCACTAGTTTTATTCGAGAAATAATTATAGGAACCCGACCCAAGTAGAGACAATGTTTATGAACAAAATAAAGCCTTAGAAGAACTAGAAAACTAAGTTTAAGTAATATGAAGTATATACAACTGTTTCTATTAGACTTTGAAAGACTAGTTAGTACAAGAGGATTAGCTTTGGATGTAAATGTATTAGATAGACTATATAGAAAGATTCCACCACCATGGAATGATAAAATTAAAATGAGATAGAAAACTGGAATGGAAGAGGAACAACTATTAGCGCTACCATAAAATTTATAACGGATAAATTAAAAGAATATTGAATAGAAGAAGTAGCTAGAAAGCAATTAAAGAAATTAAATTACTCTTTTTGTTCAGATTTATATACACCTCAAAGTTATGATTATAGAAAGAAAAAGATAAAAGTGTATAGAAAAGATAAAAGATATAAATATAAAAGACAATATCAAAATAGAAAAAGATACAATATTAGACCAAGTAGAACATACTATAAAAATAGGAAGCCTAATTATAATAGATACGTTAAAAGACCAAAAATAGAAAAGATTGTAAATGCTATATTTGTGGAGATCCTAGACATTTTGCTAATAAATGCCCAAATAAAAATAAAAATAGAGAAACGTTAAATAAATCTATAATAATAGAAGAAATACAAATGTCATATCACGAGTTATCGACAATGAATCTTGTAGTTCAAAGATATAGTATATACACAGATGATTTGAGTTAGACAATTTAGAAATTGTAGAAAGTTCGATGAAAGCAATAGTAGTACAGAAGATTTAGATTTCTCAATTCTTGATATAAAAATGATGAACATAGAACAAGAATGCATTCACGAATGGATTAGAGGACAAGGATCTATGATAGATAAATGCACAATATGTAGAGTATATCCAGGACATAGAAATAGAAATCAGTGTAAAAATTGTTTAGAAATTCAATGTAATAATTGCTTAGGAATCCAAGATGAGCTTCATAATAAACCCAAAGACTATAGTGAAACCATAGAAAAATTAGAAGATAGAGTAACCAACACTAATAATAGAATTGATAAAATACATGAAGCTTTAGGAGAAATACATTATAGACTTATAAATCTAGAAAAAGGAAAGCAATCCATAGAAAGCTATACTGAGAATAATTATTTAGAAACAGAAAATCAAGAAGAAATAATATGTCAAATATCTAGAATAAAGCCAACCAAAAGTATTAGAATACCTATAGAAGTACAAATTAATAAGATGATTAAATTAAATTTAATAGCTTTAGTCGATATCTGGATGTACATTAACATAATTAGAAAATATTTAGTCCCGTAAGATTGTAGACAAAAATTAGAATATGAAATAAGAGGAAGTCAAATGGATGGCAAGAAATGGAGTTTGAAGAAAGACTTTTGACGATTGTAAAATTAGATTTCAAGAAAGACAAGATAGCTTAACAACTACTTTAGTAAGTCAATTAATTAAAGATGCATTTGTTATAGAAATAAAATTCTTATTAAGTAGAAATGGAAGTAAACCATTTTCTATAAATTTATTTAAAACAATTTCTAAATGCTTTATATGCTCTTTATGATTTTTGCTATGTACCAAAATATCATCAATATATACACAAACAAATGGTAAAGAATTAAAAATAGAATCCATTTTTCTTTGAAATATAGATGGAGCATTCTTTAAACCAAATGGCATAACAATCCACTCAAAATGACCTTGCGGTGTTGTAAAAGCTGTCCATGGAATAGAATCTTTATGCATTTTAATTTGCCAAAATCCTAATTTACAGTCAAATTTTGAAAAGATCTTGCTATTTTGTATTTTATTTAAAATCATGTCTTTATCTGGTATTTTATATCCATCTTCTATAGTATTATCATTTAGTCTTTTATAATTTATAACCATTCTAGTGATAAGGCTGCAATCGATAAATTCTACAAGCATGATGGATATTTGTTTAGGAAAAATAAATTATGTGTGCCTAATTTCTTCTATGCTTGAATTAGTAGTATGTTAAGCACATTGTGGGGGATTGATGGGGGCATTTCAGTGTTTTGAAAACCTTAGAAATATTGCATGAACATTTTTATTGGCCTAGGAAGAGAAAAGATGTTAACCGTATTTATAGTCGTTACATAACTTGTAAGAAGGTCAAATCTAAGGTTTTGCCAAACTGGTTGTATACACTCTTACCCGTTACTAGTGAGCCATTGTTTGATGTTTCTATGGACTTTGTATTGGGGCTGCCTAGGACTAAATCCGTAGAGATTCCATATTTGTGGTAGTTGATAAGTTTAGTAAGATAGCACATTTTCTTACATGCCATAAAACAAATAATGCTACGAATATAGCTAATTTATTCTTTAGGGAAATAGTGCGATTCCATGGTCTACCTAGGAGTATTGTATTGTTAAGTTTCTTAGCTACTTTTGAAAAGTTTTATGGGAAAAGTTGGGAACTAAATTTTTATTTTCTACTACATGTCACCTTCAGACAGATGGACAGCCTGAAGTAGTTAATAGGATACTAACTCAACTTTTGCGCACTATAATTAAAAATAATTTGAAAAGTTGGGATGATTGTTTGCCATTCATAGAGTTTGCATACAATATGGCCATGCATTCTACTACTTCTTATTCTCCTTTTAAAATTGTGTATGGTTTTAATCCGATAACTCTTAGATTTAATTCTTTTACCTGTTGATGAAAAGAGTAACTTTGATGGGAAGAAGAAAGCTGAAATGGTGAAATCACTCCATGAGATGGTTCGACTTCAGATTGAGGAGAATAATGAACAATATGCTTCCCAAGCCAATAAAAAAAGGAGATGTGTGACCTTTTAACCAGCGGATTGGGTTTGGGTTCACAAGCGAAAAGAATGATTTCTAGTTCAAATGAGGTCCAAGTTGCCTCCTAGAGGAGATGGAACATTTCAAATGCTTGAGAAGATTAATGACAATGCCTACAAACTAGACCTTCCAAGTGCGTATAATGTGTATACTACTTTTAGTTTTGTTGATATTTCTCCCTTTGATGCAGGTGATGATTCGAGGTCTAATCTTTTTGAAGAGGAAAGAAATGATGAGTATCACGAAGGGCCAACTAGAAAGGATCTTTTACATGTTCCGGAAAGTCTAATAACAAGGTCAAGAGCAAATGGCTTCTTAAGTGTGTTATGAGGCCAAAAAAAATTTGAAAATCGAATATAAAATACATTTCATACATTCAATGGTGGGTTTTACACCTAAATGTTGTTAAATATTGACTAAAACTGTGACGATTTGACAATGAACAGACTATATGGTGATGAATAAGTAATAAACTCCCATTAAAAATACGTTTAGGATATCCAACGGTTGGTAATTCTCATGAATGGTGTCAAATTTTGACAAAAAAAGGTTTGTGATTGAACAACGTATATGGTTGTTCAAAATGTATTTTTGCAACTTCAGACTAGTACAAATCACTTCGCATGTGTGTTATGATGTCGAAAAATTTTTGAAATCGAATTAAAAATACGTTTGGGACATTCAATAGTGGGTTTTACACTTGAATGTAGTTAAATTTTTTACTAAAAGGGTGATGATTTGACATTATACGACCTATATGGTTGTTCCAAATTTATTTTTGTTACCCCAAACAATATTATATTGCTTCATAAGTGATGAGTATGTAATAAAAAATGAAAATATGTTTAGGACATTCAACGGTTGGTTATACTCTTGAATGGTGTTAAATTTTGACCAAAATTATTCTTCATTGAACAACGTATGTGAAAGTTTAAAACATATTTCTTAACTCCAAACTATTACTTATAGCTTCTTAAGTATGTTATGTTGTTGAAAATGTTTAGAAAGTAAATTAAAAATATGTTTCATACATTCCATGGTGGGTTTTATACTTAAATTTTGTTAATTATGACAAAAATAGTGACGATTTGACAATGAACGAACTATATGGTTGTTGGAAATGTGTTTTCGTTACCCTAAGTAATTTTTTATTGTTTCATAAAAGTTTTATGGTAATGAACACCTAATGAAATTCCTTTAAAAAACATTAAGACATCCAACGATGGGTTGTACTCTTTGATGGTATCAAATTTCGAACAATAGGGTTCGACATTGAACAACGTATATGATCGTTCAAAATATTTTTGGCGCCCAAAGTAGTACATATGGATTAGGGTAATTGGCACATTTCGTTCATATCCTTTGAGTCTGTTGTGCAAATTGTCCCTATCATTTATATTTTGGCATTTGTGTCCTTAAATCAACTATTTTTTGTGCAAAAGGTCCTTACTGTCTATTTCTATGAAGTGTTACTATTAAATCAACACATCCTATGCAATTCCTCATATTATGAAGGGTATTTTCGTCAAGTTACCAAATATTGAAATTGTGGGAAAAAGGTTAAAAGGTGAAAAAGTGAAGGCTATGGGGGGGGAGGGGAATATTGTTCATCTTCTTTTCACCTATAAATCATCAAAACAACTACAATTCCAGTGGCGCAGGAATTGTTCTTGGAGAGTGAAGTAGATGGCGTAAATTGATATGGGAGCTTTGATTCTGAAGCTTAGGAGTTTGAAAATGGAAGGGAATTTAAGAAGAATGGGTTTGAAGGATACAAAATGGGATGGTGAATAGATACGAAGAATAGCAGAGTCCTCCACCGAAGATCAACTTCAATAAATGGAATTCTGAGATTTTGGTATTGAGTTTTTCACAATTTTGAACTTTTACACCTCAATGGCCACCCATTCAGAAACTATGTAAATTAAATCAAGGTTTCTGTAAATACGTTTTGGGGCTTTGTTTGTGATGCTATGGGTGGTATTGTTAAAGGAGGAAAAATTGGATGTGGAAGTGGAGGACTTGAGCTCCTTGTATCCAGCACAGATATGGGTTCCTAGTTTGTAAAGCTTCCATCTTTCTTGCACTTCGCCGCTGGGAAAAAAAAAAAAAAGCTACCGCCGGTAACTTCAACAATACCTTTGGCTTTCAATATTTCTTCCCATAGCCTTTACCTTTTCACCTTTTTAATTTTTCTCCACAATTTCAATATGTGGTGACTTGACGAAAATGCCCTTCATAAAATGAGGGATTGCACAGGACGCGCTGATTTAACATCAACATTTCACATAAATAGACGGTAAAGACATTTTGCGCAAAGAATGGTTGATTTAAGAACCCCAAATGCCATCCAAATGATATGGACGATTTGCACAACAAACTCAAAGGATAGGGACGAAATGTACTAATTACCCTATGGATTATGGATGTGTTGGATGTTGAAAAAGTTAAAAAATTGAATTAAAAATACATTTCGTACATTCAAATGTGGATTTTATACTTGAATATTATTAAATTTTGACAAAAAAGGTAGAGAATCGACATTGAACGGTTGTTCCAAATGTATTTTCATAACCCCAAACAAATATTTATTGCTATATCAAAGTATTATGTTGATGAATATGTAATCAAATCCTATTAAAAATATGTTTAGGACATCCAACGGTTGGTTACACTCATGAATTGTGTCAAATTTTGACAAAATATTTGACATTGAACAACATATATAGTTGTTAAAAATGTATTTTTGCAACTCTAAACTAGGTCATATGGATTCGTGGGTGTGTTATGATGTCGAATAAGTTTGGAAATTAATTTAAAAATAAGTTTCTGACATTCAATGGTTGATTTTAAACTTGAATGTTGTTGAATTTTCAAAAAAATAGTGACGATTCGACATTCAACGGATTATATAGTTGCTGGAAATGTATTTTAATTACGACAAACAAGTTTATATTGCCTCATAAAAGTATTATGTTGTTTAATACGTAACAAAATCTCATTAAAATGACATTTAGGACATCCAATGGTGGGTTATATTCTTGAATGGTGCCAAATTTTGGTCGAAATTGCTTGACAATATACAACATATATAGTTGTTCAAAATGTATTTTTGTGATTTCAAACTAGTACATATAGCTTCTTGGGTGTGTTATGATGTCGAAAAAGTTTAGAAATCGAATTAAAAATACATTTCGAACATTCAATGGTAGATTTTACAATTGAATATTGTTGAATTTTGACAAAAACAATGGCGATTCGACATTAGACGGCCTTTATGGTTGTTCTGAATGTATTTTCGCGACCCCAAACAAATTTACATTCCTTCATAAAACTATTATGGTGATTAATACGTAAAACAATCCCATTAAAATTACATTTAGGACATCCAACGGTGGGTTATTCTCTTGATTTGGTGTCAAATTTTGACTGAATTGGTTAGACATTAAACAAAGTATATGGTTGTACAAAGCATATTTTAACGACTCCAAACTAATATATATGGTATCGTGGGTGTGTTATGATATCAACAAAGTTTGGAAATCAAGTTAAAAATACACTTTGGACATTCAATGATGGGTTTTACATTAAAATGTTGTTAAATATTGACAAAAAAGAGTGGCGATTGGACATTGAACAACCTATATAGTTCTAAATATATTGTCGTTGCCCAAAATAAGTAAATATAGCTTCATAAAACTGTTATGACGGTGAATAGATTGTAAAATCCTATTAAAATTAAGTTTAAGACATTTGACCGTGGGTTATACTCTTGAATGCTGTTAAATTTTGACCAAAATGGTTCATCATTGAACAACATATATTGATGTTCAAAACGTATTTTTTGCTACTCAAAATAAGTATATATGGCTTTGTATGTGTGTTATGATGTCAAAAAAATTTAGAAATCGAATTAAAAATATGTTTCAGACATTCAATAGATGGTTTTACACTTCAACATTGTTAAATTTCGACAAAAAAGATGGCAATTTGACTTTGAACCGACTATATGGTTATTGGAAATGCAATTTCGTGACCCAAATGAATGTACTTTTGAATGTATTTTTGTGATCCAATCGTTGGTTGTACTCTTGAATGGTGTTAAATTTTGACAAAATAGTTTGTCATTGAACAACATATATGGTTGTTGAAAATGTATTTTTTTTACCCTAAACAAATTTATATTGCTTCATAAAAGTATTATGGTAATAAATACTTAATGAAATATCGTTAAAAAATGTTTAGAACATCTAACGGTGGATTATACTCTTGAACGATGTCAAATTTTGGCCGAAATAGTTCGACGTTGTACAACATATATGGTTGTTTAAAACGAATTTTTGTGACTTCAAAATAGGAAATAAGGCGTCGTGGATGTATTATGATGTTGACAAATTTTAGAAATAGAATTAAAAATACATTTCGGACATTCAATGATGGATTTTACACTTGAATGTTGTTAAATTTTGACAAAAATGGTGGCGATTCTACATTAGATGACCTTTATGGTTGTTCCAAATATATTTTCGTGACCCAAAACAAGTAAAAGCATCATAAAACTATTATGGTGGTGAATATGTAATAAAATCCCTTTAAATTTATGTTTAGGACATCCAACGGTGGGTTATATTATTTGAATGGTGTCAAAATTTCCACTAAAATGTTCGACATTGAAAAACATATATGGTTGTTCAAAACTTAATTTTGCGATTCCAAACTAGTACATATGGCTTCAAGAGTGTGTTATGATGTTGAAAAGTTTGAAAATCAAATTAAAAATACGTTTCAGACATTCAATTGGTAGATTTTACACTTGAATATGGTTATATTTTGACAAAACCGATGACTATTAGATAAAGAACGGACTATAAGGTTGTTGGAAATGAATTTTCATTACCTTAAACAAGTTTATATTACTTTATAAAATTTTTATGGTGATGAAAACATAATGAAATTCCATTAAAAAATTCTTAGGACATCCAATGGAAGGTTATACTATTGAATGGTGTCAAATTTCGACCGAAATGATTCAATTGAACAACGTATGTGATTTTTCAAAACGTATTTTTGCAACTCCAAACTAGTACATATGACTTTTTGAGTGTGTTATGATGTCTAAGTGTGGAAATCAAATTAAATATACGTTTGGACATTTAGTGGTGGATTTTTCACTTAAATATTGTTAAATTTTGACAAAAATAGTGACAATTCGACATTGAACGGACTATATGGTTTTTGGAAATGCATTGTCGTTATCTAAAATAAGTTTATATTACTTTATAAAAGTATTATAGTGATGAATATGTAATGAAATCTCATTAAAAATATGTTTGGGATATCCAGCAGTAGGTTATACTATTGAATTGTGTCAAATTTCGACCAACATTGTTCGACATTGAACAATGTATATGGTTGCTCAAAACATATTTTCGTGACTTCAAACTAATACATATGGCATCGTGGGTGTGTTATAATGTCGAAAATGGTTGGAAATCAGATTAAAATTATATTTTGGACATTAAATGGTGGATTTTACATGTAAATGCTGTTATATTTTGACTAAAAAGGTGGCGATTTAACATTACACGACCTATATGGTTGTTCCAAATATATTTTTGTGACCCCAAAAAGTTTATATTGATTTATAAAAGTGTTATGATGATGAACACGCAATGAAATCCAATTGAAAGTATGTTTAGGTCATCTAACGGTTGGTTGTACTCTTGAATGGTGTTAAATTTGACCAAAATAGTTTGTCGTTGAACAACGTCGATGGATGTTCAAAATGTACGTGATTCTAAACTAGTACATATAGCTTTGTAGGTGAGTTTTGATGTCACAAAATTTCGAAAATTGAATTAAAAATACATTTCGAACATTCAATGAATGGTTTTACAATTAAATGTAGTTAAATATTGACAAAAACGGTGGCGATTCAACATTGAATGACTTGTATAGTTACTCTGAATATATTTTCGTGACCCAAAAAAGTTTATATTGTTTTATAAAAGTGTTATGGTGATAAATACGAAATGAAATCTCATTGAAAATACGTTTAGGACATCCAACAGTGGGTTATACTCTTGAATGGTGTTAAATTTTGACCAAAATATATCGACATTTAACAACGTACATAGTTGTTCAAAATATTATTTTGTGACTCCAAACTAGTACATATAGCTTCGAGGGTGTGTTATGATGTTTGAAAATTTTGGAAATCGAAAAAAAATTACGTTTCGGACATTCAATGATAGATTTTACGCTAGCATGTTGTTAAATATTGACAAAAATGGTGACGATTCGACAATGAATATACTATATGGTTGTTGGAAATAATTTCCGTTATCCCAAATAAGTTTATATTTCTAAATTAAAGTGTTATGGTAATGAAAACGTAATGAAATCCCATTACAAATACATTTATGACCTCAAACGATAGGTTATACTCATGAATGATGTCAAATTTTAAAAAAAAAATGGTTCTTCATTGAACAACGTATATGGTTATTCAAAAAGTATTTTTGTAACTTCAAACTATTACATAAAGCTTCTTAGTTGTGCTATGATGTCGAAAAAATTTGGAAATCGAATTAAAAATATGTTTCAGATATTCAATGACGGGTTTTAAACTTTGTTGTTAAATTTAATAAAAATGGTGGCAATTAAATATTAATTGCCTATATGGTTTTTTCAAATATATTTTCCTTTCTCGAAACAAGTTTATATTACTTCATAAAAGTGTTTTGGTGATAAATACATAATAAAATCCCATTAAAAATACGGTTAGGACATCCGATAGTTGGGTATACTCTTGAATGATGTTAAATTTTGACAAAATGATTTGTCCTTGAACAACATATATAGATTTTCAATACGTATTTTTGTGACTCCAAACTAATACATATGGCTTCTTAGATGTGTTATGATGCTTAAAAACATTGGAAATAAAATTAAAAATACGTTTCGAACATTCAATTGTGTGTTTTACGCTTAAATGTTGTTAAATATTTGACAAAAATGGTAGTCATTCACATTTGTGATGCAAACAAGTTTATATTGCCTCATAAAAGTGTTATGGTAATGAATACTTAATTAAATCCCATTAAAATATGTTTAAAACATCCAACTGTTGGTTGTACTCTTAAATAGTATCAAATTTTGACCAAAATGGTTCGTCATTGAACAATGTATATTGATGTTCAAAACGTATTTGTGTAACTTCAAACTAATACATATGTTTCGTGGGTATGTTATGTTGTCAATAAAGTTTGAAAATCGAATTAAATATGTGTTTCAGACATCAATGGTGGATTTTACACTTGACTATTGTTAAATTTTGACAAAAACAGTTGTAATTAGACATTAAACGGCCTATATTATTGTTTCAAATTTATTTTTGTGACCAAAAAAGTTTATACTGCCTCAAAAAGTGTTATGGTGATGAAGATGTAATGAAATCCCATTGAAAATATGTTTAGGACATTCAACGGTTGGTTATAATCTTGAATAATGTCAAATTTCAACCAAAATGGTTTGTTATTGAACAACGTATGTGGATGTTCAAAATTTATTTTTGTGACTCCAAACTAATACCTATGGTGTCGTAGGTATGTTATGATGTCCAAAAAAATTCGAAATCGAATCAAAAATATATTTTCAACGATGGATTTTACACTTAAATGTTGTTAAATTTTGACAAAAATGGTAACAATTCAACAAAGAACGGACTATATGGTTGTTGGAAATGTATTTTCGTTATCCCAAATAAGTTTATATTTCTTCATAACAGTGTTATGGTGACGAATACGTAATGAATTTTCATTAAAAATAAGTTCAAGACATCCAATAGTTGGTTACACTCTTGAATGGTCTTAAATTTTGACCAAAATAGTTTGTCATTGAACAACGTATATGTATGTTCAAAACGTATTTTTGTGACTCCAAACTTGTACATATTTCTTTGTCGGTTTGCTATGTCGAAAAAGTTTAGAAATCGAATTAAAAATACATTTTGGACATTCAATGGTGGCTTTATACTTAAATGTTGTTAAATATTGAGAAAAACGGTGGCACCCAAACAAGTTTATATTTCTTCATTAAAGTGTCATGGTGATGAATACGTACTGAAATCAAATTGAAAATACATTTTGGACATCATACGGTTGGTTGTACTATTGAATGGTGTTAAATTTTGATCAAAATATTTCGTCATTCATATTTGGAAGTCCAAAACGTATTTTTTGACACCAAACTAGTACATATGTATTTGTAGGAGTGTTACGATGTCGAAAAAATTTAAAAATTGAATAAAAAATACGTTTTCAATGCTAGGTTTTACACTTATATATTGTTAAATTTTGACAAAAATGATAACAATTTGACATTGAATGGACTATATGGTTGTTGAAAATGTATATATGTTGCCCCAAACAAGTTTATATTTCTTCATAAAAGTTTTATGGTGATGAACTGTTGTCAAATTTTAAATAACTCGCAAGTGCACGAATCTATTAAAATATAGAAAAGTAACAACGAGATCGATCCCACGGGGATTGCAATGAAGAAAGTCTAATTTAATCCGAATTAACCATTATTCTAGGGTAGTTGGGTCGAAAGTAGTTTGGTTAAAAGAATTTAACTTAAAGACTAATTAACAATTTCTAGAAAGTTAAGTTTAAGGCTCAAGTTGTTTAAAGTACCAAGGTTTCGGAATCCATTGTTGTTTAACTTGAAAATTATCCAATTATCGATTAATTCCCAAAAAAATAAACGACAATTTGAAATCAATCTATTGTCGCCTTAAAATATTTATCAATTAAATCCAAAAGAATAAAATCCAACATCGGGTCGCATTTGCTTTAAGATTAAATTAATTAAGCGTTTTCCGTATCAAACTCAATTAAAAGAAAACAAAGAATCAAAAGTTTAGCATCTTAAGCATTCTATGTATCCCGAATCGATAACAAGATAGCGGAAAATCAAAATAAATTAATAGAACAAGTTCAAGCACCAAGCACGAATTAATTAAATTAATTTCTAACTATAAAAAATAAGTGATATTTAAGATGAAAGAGATTTTATTTAATTAATCCAACAAGAACGAATCATGAAAATTAAAGCCCGAAAACAGAATTGAAAAGATAATAAGACAATCACTTCGTTTAAACAAGGTTTCATCGTCTACATTGGCTCAATAAAATTCGAAGGATGCAATTAAATTAAAAACAAAATATTTGATAGAACCCGGCATGAATTGAATGAGAAGAAATCTTCCAAAACTCTTCTTCGCCACGTGATTTTTCTCTTGTTTCTAGTCATCGTCCTCCTCCAATTCGACCTAGATTCGGTCTTTATATAGTATTTTATCAATTTTGAAACTCGTGTACATGAAAAGATAGAAAAGGCCTCAACTTAGAGTTGAAAATAAATAAATAAAAGTTCAGATAAGCCGCAGACAGGCTGCGGTTTTCTTGGCCGCAGCAAACAGTGAAGTTTGTAATTGCCGCGGTCAAACCGCAGTTTGCTTGCCACATTCAATCAGAAAGATTTTGCATAAAAATTCTTCAAATCCAAATTTTGTGTGGTTGGTCCTCAAAGTTCCAATAGTTTTACGATTTGGTCCCACTTCAAGTTTTACTTGCAGATTTTGTTTTTTTTTTGCTCCAAAACTTTGAAATTAGTCCCATACTTTCAAAAACTTCTATCTTGGTCCCCGAATCTTCATAGTCGTTCACAATTGGTCATTATCCAAATAAGACATTAATTAGTACTTTTGATCAACGAATAATTACTAACAAAATAAAATAAGCGGGTAACATGTATACTAAAATTGCGCTCATCACGAACACATAATGAAATCCAATTAAAAATACGCTTACAACATCCAATAGTTGGTTCTCTTCAATGGTGTTAAATTTTAACCAAAATAGTTTGTCATTGAACAACATAGGTAAATTATCAAAATGTATTTTTGTGATTCTAAACTAGTACATATGACTTTGTCGATGTGTTATGATGTCAAAAAATTTTGGCAATCAAATTAAAAATGCGTTCGACATTCAATGGTGAGTTTTATACTTAATTGTTGTTAAATATTGACAAAAACGGTGGCGATTAAACATTAAATGGCTTGTATGATTGTTCCAAATTTATTTTGTGACCCAAACAAGTTTATATTGCTTCAGAAAAGTGTCGTGGTGATGAATAGGTAATTAAATTCCTTTGAAAATACATGTAGGATATCTAACGGCTAGACTCTTGAACGGTGTTCAATTTTGACTAAAATAGTTTGTCATTGACCAACGTATATGAGTGTTCAAAATGTAGCTCGAGCCTATGAATTGCTTGAAGATTTGGTAGCAAATAATTGTAGATGGCCTAGTGAGAGGGATGTGTCAAAGAAAACATCTGGACTACATGAGGTTACACTATTGACATCACATAGCTAGCTGCCTTGACAATAAAGATGATACTCTAATGTCACCTCAAGTTGTTAAATGATCCAAGCCCCCAACACATTCATGTGAATATTGTGGTAGTAATCATCCAAGCAGAATGTCAAGTGGAAAATCCTTGTACTCTGCCTACTGAGCAAGCTAGCTATGTGCAAAATTTTAGCTTCAGTGTAACAAATAGTATTATTCCACTTACAATCCCGATTAGGGAAACCATCATAATTTCACATGGGATGGTAATCAGAACTCTAGAAAAAAAAAACCTCCACTTGGTTTCTAGCAACAAGAAACAAAAACTAACTCTAGAAGATATTGCGAACAAACTTGTTCATAGTACTAATCAATTCATGCAAAAGATTGGCTAATATTTTCAACATCAGACTACCTTAATCCAAAATCTTGAGAACTAAGTGGGAGAGTTGGCATGTATGATATAAAAAAGACCACATGGTACACAACCAAGCAACATTGAGATCAATTAAAGAGAGGGTGACCGCTATTACAACTTGTAGCGGAGTTTAGTTGCCTGAAACTAGAGTCAAGAGACCAATTGCTAATGAAAATAATGTGCCTACCACAATGCTTATGTATCTAAAGGTAGAGAGAGCCCTAATACCTTCATGTAACCTCTATTTGTAATTGACTCCACTAAAAGACAAAGTTGTTAGTGGGTAGACACATAGCAGTATATTATCCTGATATTTTTGACCAAATCACACTGTAATAATCATATTTATGTTATTTTTACAAACAGATCAACGTCGATATGCCAGATTTAATCCACAAGTATCACACCGTGATAGTCGGGTGGTTACTTTGCATCGTTTTACCCTCTTAGTCGATGATTTTATTTTTCTTCGTCTAGTTATAGAAGCAATTAGTATCATAAGCCCCCTACTCTTTAGCGATGTTATCATTGAGGGGTAACGATGTCGTTCTTTAATATGTAGAAATACTTCTCTAATTTTGCTAATTCGTGAAAGTAAAGTCATTTTACATTTGTATTTTACTTTTCACGTGTGATCTTTTGTCGAGCCCCCCTGGCTATTTGTTCAATTTACGGTTTTAATAAGACATTTCACACATTCGACCATGGTCAAGTTTTGGGTATTTGGTCTTAACCCCATTGTTTGGAGTTAAGCTATGTCTTTTTCGTGTTTGTGTTTGCACAAATGCCAACATCATACCTGAGCAAAATTACACTGACATTAATAACGGGTAATCGAGGGAAGAGTTTAGCCAATTACTGGTTAGGCTAATATTCTAAGTTCCAAATCGATGGAGTTGAAACTCTTTCAGCTATCTCTCTTTCAACGAACATCTTAAGTGCTCCATTATAACTACAGAGTGTACTACCATTTCCCAATTGTTCCTACAATAGTTCATTGTCCATAGCACAAGAATGCATACATGACTCTAATAAATTTGTATAGGCCATTTTCACAAACACGTAGTGAGCAGGTGTACAACTTTTTAAGCCCCTTAGCTTAAACTATCAGCAAACCACCATTCTAAAACAATCTCAATTATCCTAAGGAATCACAGCGCACTTAAACCTTGAGTGCATATCTATGATTTAGAAATTTTCCCAAAATTAACCTGCTTCCAGCCAAAGATTAAATTCCACACCTCTTTAACTTTCGTCAGAAAATCCAATAGACTTTTTTATTAAAGAAAATATCACCGAAATCAAGGATATTCATTTTCATGATTTTAGCAACTCATGTGCTTATTCACATTCATCAATCAACAAAAAAACAAGAAAAGTCAATGACAAATTGCACAATTCAATCTAGCCATCAAGGGCATTCATCAGCAGATTTAGAAACCAACAAACATCAAGGAAATCCTAATTTTATTTTAGACAAATTGCATAAGATTAGCCATTGATATATTTTCTATTTTTAAGTTGTATTCAATTTTTAAATGATTTGTAACAATTTGTATATAAGGAAAGATACGCTTCCTTCAACATATTTTATAGACTTTTCACTTTAGATTAAGGAATATCTTGGGTCGGTAATTTTGTCCAACGTATTGCTGGTGACATTAGAACTACGAATTTCTTTGTGGACAATATCTGATTTCAAGAAATTTCACAGCGCTTGAACTGGATGTTTGCTGCCTTTGTTGTTGGAGATAAAAATGTTGTTGCCTCGATGACTGCTACTGAAGGTTGTGGCGGTTTGCAGTTCACCCAACAATTGTTTTCGGAAGCTATGGTGGTCACGAGTGCATCAACTGGAGATTGGAAACGCAGTCCTTCCTCCTCTTTTTGGTAGTAGAGTTTTTCTATGATGTGGAGTTTTTGCTAAGTCTTTGGTTAAGGCCCTGATTTAGTGGTTTGAATGACAAAAAATGAAGATGAAGACAGGATGGTATGCTTGGGTCGACCCATCAAACCATCTGTGTTTTTCCCATCCTTCTCTATAGCTCCATTCACGAACTGATGTCCAAATGCCACCGAAAAAATGCTTCCGGTAGAAAACTATTTTTCCCATCCAATTGTTATTTTTCTTTTTGTAGCACCCTTTCTGGACTGATTTCTGAAAGCTTTTGTCGATTTTAATCCCGCAAGTGGACGGATCATTAACAAGTAACATAATGATAAGTAGAGTGTCGAACCTACGAGGACTAGATTTTCCACATCTTGTATAATTAATACTAACTCTAATTCAAGAAAAACACAATCAGTTATTTAAATTCAATTTTAACTATATATAAAAATCTACTAAAACGAGTAATTAGAATTATACAAAACTTGGAATTAATCAAATCATGAAAGGTACTAGAATCCCGAATCCACCATTGTTAACCTACTTTAACTCTCAATTGCTTGTTTATACTCAATTCTTGATTTATGTTAGACAATTGGTCTTCCTTACATGTTAATTTGTTCTCTAGATACAAATTAAATCAATTCTCATCTATGACCCAACTATATCTCTATGAAAGACTTGAATAGATAAAGAACGCAACACAAAATTAGAAAACCACCAAAGATTGCACCAAGTATAGAAGTATATCTCTATTCCTATTGGACTTAACGTCGTTTGTTATTTGAGCTAGACACATGTAGCACCTCTCGACATCAACACAAATCGCTATCCTAAAATTGGCCAAATTTTAGGATAACATTAATTCAGTAACAAATAATCAATAAAATTAAGAACTTAGATGCTTGGGTTAAAAATCAATGATCCAATTTTAATCAATAGCCTCTCTCGATGGTCAATCGATTCTATAGTTATATGTGAACCTAATTATCTCTAGTTAAATTTCGAACACGTAAGCATGCATTAAATCACAAAGATCATCACATAACGATTTCATAGAGCATAATGACATAGACCATCAATTATAGGACTCTATGTTGTATATTACCATGTGCTAATTTATATTGAATCTCTCAAAAGCAATATAAATCACAAGCATGTTTTAATAGTGATCAAGTATCAAAACAGAATTAATGAATAATAAACAATTAACCCAAAAGCAAGAATAAAAATGATCAATATATTAGATTTAAGAGTTAACAAGGTTTCATCAAAATCCTAGACATAAAGGTTTAGCCTATCATATTTTGATTAAGACAATACAAAATAAAAATTGAATACATAACTCGAATAATTTATAATAAAAGTTGATACAACCCTTAATCTTGAATCTCTTCAACGATCTTGGACGGCACCGTCTTCTTCTTCAAAATCATCAAAGTTCCAATGATTTCTTGTAATTTTTCTTCCAAGAATTTGATGTCTTTGATGTGGAGTTCCTCCAAAGATTTGTGTTATGTTATGACATGGAACTCCATTTTTCTTCCCTAATAATGTGTATTTATATGGCCAACAATTACCCTAAATACGTGCCTCAATTTGTGTCCAAAAGGAGTCCAAAGGAAGCCCAAACACATAAGAAAAGAAAAACAATATGCTAGGCCGAAAAGCTTGAAAAGCTCATGCGATCGCATGGAAAGAGAAATTGGGCCTCTACTTATAATTTCAATGACCCGCGATCGCAATAGACTTGCATGGGCCAAATTCATCCTCATTTTGCATATTAGTCTTATTTATTTGCACGGTAAGCCCCTAAACTTTACATCATCGCCAATTTATCCCTCCAAAACAAACTTTTATTCCAATTATGCTCTCATATATTTGCATTCCAGGCCTTAAACTTTTAAATATTTGCAAGTTGATCCACATACTTATACTTTTCTTTCAATTTAGTTATTTTCACCAACTTTGCTCCAAACACTGCCAAACTCGGGTTTTGACCTACAATAAAAAAATAAACACATAATTAAATAAAATTACACTCAAATACACTCACAATGGTCCACTTCAACAGTCTAAGTATAAAATCACACTTATCACACCCCCAAACTTGAACTCTTGTTTGTCATCGAACAAGACTAATTAATCATAAACACACAAACGCACAAACAAAATAAAACAAAACATAACTAAAGTAACAAACACTCCATAAGTTAGATAGTTTGCCATTTGCCTCTGTTTATTTTTTTTTTAATTGCTCATAAATCATGAAAAGTTTTCAAATAATGCTACTTAAAAAAAAAAAAACTTATTCCATCCTCCATGTGTGTGTATGAATAATCAATCTGAAACATTATAATGCGTTCACTTGGTAATAACCCGACCCTTAATGGTCACATTTTCATTACTCATTCGTAAAATACACTCCTCCAAACTTGATATTTTCTCTCTAACTCGGGGTATTAATTCTAAGGTTACGCTCAATTCACTTAATTTTTTTCTCAAGCTTGGTGGGCTTTAGCCAATAATAGCAACTACCTAGGTTTGTGATGATTCTCCTTTTATTGAGTGTTTCGACCAACAAACTTCTACTAGACAAGTCAAACCCTCTAATTATCTAAATCTCCAAATTGTAAACAAAAAGGCTCAAACCTTGCTAGTTTTGCATATTTGTTCCATAAACTTTTTTTTTCATCATCTTATATGTAAAACTTCACTCCCTTAAGCTTTCTAGATGACCTTTGTAGTGAGCCTTAGGCCGATGACTCCTAGATTTTGCATACCTTAGGACACCGATTTTTGAGAACTCCTACGGACTTTATCACTCGAGCCAAAAAGGCTACGAAGAGAGGTATAAGATAATACAAATACAATGTATTTTTTTTAGAGAAAGATATAATATGCGGGTATTAGATTCCTAGCATCCGGTCATTACATAGCTTTCACTTGTTAACCAAAAACACTCCATGCCAATATTCAACATGCACTTAATCAACACAATCCTACCTAGCTATTTCCATGACTCAACCACATCCAAACTATTTGTTTACTTGGTTTGGTGATTGAATTGTATTTATGGCATTGGTTTAATCTTCCTAGTTCCAATTGGCAACATATTGCCTTCAACAAGTACAACTATCTCGCTAATGACTATCATGACTATTGTGCTCAATAAGGATCTAATATGGATAAAATAATTTAACATAAAACACAAGTAGCATTCTTGCTCACATGTTATGAATTAAAACAGTTCCAAATAAATCACGTCATTAGTCGACAAGACTATCCAACAAACACACAAGCTTTCAATATATATATATAAAGCAATAAAACAAAAACATAGTTGACTCTGTGATTCAACTACACCCCAAATTTAAAGTTATATTGTCCCAATGTAAGCATAAAAATAATCTAAGGAAGGATAAAAATACTCTCCTGACATATGATGATATACATCTCCCTTCATTAGCACTCGGCTCCTTTGTCCTCTTTTAGACTCTTTTATTTGACCCTCAAATTATCTCCATTAAATCCTAAACGAGACATGATAAATATAATTAGTTATGCTAACTTATTTTGATGACTTTGACCTTTAGTTGCTTATAATCTAAAAATCCTAATAAGTAGAAAAATGCGCCCTAAGCTAGAATGTGAAAATTAAAAGAGAAAAGAAAGGGTAGAAAATTGAGTTGCCTCCCAATAAGCACTTGTTTAAAGATATTAGCTTGACTTTTTTCAACACTCTTTTCATGGAACTTTGAATAGGGCCTTGGAAGACTTGCTTTGCTTGCATCGATTGACTTTGCACAATTTTTGTTTATCTTCCAAATTTTGACTTTGCCATTCTCATAAAAATATGATTTAATTTTATCATCATGCTCGAACTCAACTATGAAAACTTCAACTTCCACAATGGCCTTGATCACAAAATCAGTTTTAGAGCAAAGATGAAAGTTAGAGAATTGCTTGATAGGTGCAACATTATTAAATGTCACTTTTTTATTCTGCTTATTTATGATCAACTTCTCATTCTCCACATGTTTTTCTTCATTAGTTGGTGGTTCCTCGATTTGGACAACTGGTCTATTTTCCCAAAATCTTGAGTAGTTTCTCATCACTCAATGTTGTAATGCTTGACATGTGTTCTATTGGGATGGCTTTAGTGTCACTTGAAAAGGTGCCTTGTGGACTCTCGATCCAACTGCCCATCTGATTTTTTACATTCTTTATCAAGACAACTTGTCTTTTCTGCATTTCCTTGAATCCAATCTCCATCCGTTCTAACAATTTAGCGAATGCCTCTTCCCATCATCCTTCCCTTTCCTTTCCGAGGTCTTTCCTGATTTGGAAAATTTTGAATGTTTTGATTATTTTCATAAAATAAGTTTGGATGATTTCTCCACCTCGGATTGTAGGTCTGTTAGTATGGATTATTTTATTGTCGCTGAAAGTTCGAGCGTATGTCACTTGCTCAGGTGATGACATATCAGCGGTGGTTAAAGGGCACTTTGATGATTGATAATTTGTCCTGCAAGTTGCACACATTGGTAGGGACATCTGAACCATATTGGCTGACTAAGAGTGTTTCAGTGTTTCCATCTTCTTTGTCAATGAATCAATTTTTGCCAGTATGAGCGAATTGATTTCCACCCCGTGCATTTTCGTTTGACCTTGGTTGTTGTACCAAGAGTAATCTAAGTGATTTTGTTAATCCTGATAGTAGGTGTAGGAGTATGGACAAAAAATTTGTGTGACCGACAGTTTTCATAAATCTTCCAAGAGCAAATCATCCTCATCAATTTCGGTAGGTATATCATATCTCGCTATATTAGTCTGGTGAATTGCCATAAAATCTCTATAAAGCATGCACGTGTGTTGTCCTCATCAATCTCAATGTCTAACATCTTGTGTTGTGCTAGCTTCTCTTTGTTTCCTAACAGCAATAAAACCAAGAAAAACAAGTATATCAACTAAAAAAATAATTAAAGATAAAATTAACGAAAGCAAAAATTTAGAAAAAAATCAATCCTTGGCAACGACGCCAAAAATTTTTGTCGATTTCAATCCCGCAAATGGATGGGTCGTTAACAAATAATATAATGATAAGTACAGTGTCGAACCCACGATAACTGAATTTTCCACGTTTTGTACTTTAATTAATACTAACTCTAATTCAAGAAAACACAATTAGTTATTTAAATTCAATTCTAACTAAAGATAATAATCTACTAAAACAAGTAATTAGAATTATACAAAACTTGGAATTAATCAAATCATAAAAGGTATTAGAATTCCGAATCCACCATTTTTAACATACTTTAACCCTCAATTGCTTGTTTATACTTAATTATTGATTTATGTTGACAATCAGTATTCCTTATATGTTAATTTGCTCTCTCGATACAAATTAAAAAAATTCTCATCTATGACCCAACTATATCTCTATGAAGGATTCGAATAGATAAAGAATGCAACACAAAATTAGAAAACCACCAAAGATTGCACCAAGCATAGAAGTGTATTTCTATCTACTATTGGACTTAATGTCAATTGTTATTTGAGCTAGACACATGTAGCACCTCTCGTCATCAACACAAATCCCAAGAACTATCCTAAAATTGGCCAAATTTTAGGATAACATTAATTCAATTACAAACAATCAATAAAATTAAGAACTTAGATTTCTAGGTTAAAAATCAATTACCCAATTTTAATCAACAGCATCTCTCGATGGCCAATCGATTATATACTTATATTTAAACCTAATTATCTCTAATTAAATTTCGAACACGTAAGCATGCATTAATTCACAAAGATCATCACATAACGATTTCATAGAGCATAATGACATAGATCATCAATTATAGGACTCTATATTATTTATTACCATGTGCTAATTTATATCGAATCTCTCAAAAGCAATATAAATCACAAGCACGTTTTAATAGTGATCAAGTATCAAAATAGAATTAATGAATAATAAACAATTAACCCAAAAGTAAGAATAAAAATAGGCAATTTATTAGATTTAAGAGTTAACAAGGTTTCATCAAAATCCTAGCCATAAAAGTTTAGCCTATCATATTTTGATTAAGAAGATACAAGATAAAAAGTGAATACATAACCCGGATAATTTATAATTAAAGTTGATACAATCCTTAATTTTGAATCTCTTCAACGATCTTGGATGGCACCGTCTTCTTCTTCAAAATCATCCAAAGTGCTAATGATTTCTTGTAATTTTCTTCCAAGAATTTGTGTTATGTTATGATATGGAACTCCCTTTTTCTTTCCTATTAATGTGTATTTATAGCCCCAACAATTACCCTAAATCTGTAGGGTTTCTATTTTTATTTTTATAAATAAGCCACTTTTTGAAAATAATTCTAATAAGCCATTCTTATTTTATTTATTTTAAAAATACTATTTTTTAAAAACTATTATTTTAATTTATTATATTAAATAATATATGGTAACTGAATATGTAAATTTGCTGCTTGAGTCCTTGATTATTTTCAGGGTAAGTCTTTCATCTTTATAATATCTCTACTTTAGTCCATGTACTTCCTCTTTTATTTCAATTTAGTCCTCTTTTATTTGCAATCCAAGTCCTTCAACTTTTGGATTTTTGAAAGTTGATCTACATATTTATACTTTTATGTCAATTTAGTCTTTTATAGTATCACTATTTGATACAGATGTTATAAATGATATTGTTAATCAATATTTGATACAAATGTTATAAATGATATTTTGTTACAATATGTGTTACAAATTGTGATGTAAAACATCAATAATACAGAATATCAATTCATGTAACATGCGCTGTGTAAAATAACATAATATAATCTGTAACATATTCAGTTATACAAAATATCATTTGTAACATCTGTATGAGACAGTGATACACAATATCATTTGTAACATCTATATCAGATCGCAATACTAAACAGAAACTGTTACAACTACAAAACCAACTATAAACTTCAACAAGATCGTATTAATATACACATTAGACTCTAAAAACCTATTGATACTGTGTAAAATCAGTATGATATAGATATATATCACAATGCTAAATTTAACAAATAAAACTCATGATTTCATTATTTTTGACATAGGTAACATCAGTGATACAAAATACCAATTCATGTAACATGTGCTATATAAAATAACATAATATATTCTTTAACATATTCGATAACATATTCAATGATACAAAATATTATTTGTAACATCTCTATCAAATATCGATACATAATATCATTTGTAATATTTGTATCAAATTATAATACTATAAAAGACTAAATTGACATAAAAGTATAAATATGGAGATCAACTTGCAAAAATTCAAAAGTTGAAAGATTTGGATTGCAAATAAAAGAGAACGAAATTGAAATGAAAGATGAAGTACAGGGACTAAAGTGGATATATTATAAAGATGAAGGACTTATTGTGAAAATAATTATTTTATTAATTAATATAATATTAATTATGTAGTATTTCTAAAATAAATTTGTTAAGTTGTTAGATTTAAGATTATTTTAAGATTGGTAAGTAGTGAGTGTAATATTCCCTAAATCGGTGCCTTAATTTGTGTCGAAAAAGGAGTCCAAAAGAAGCTCAAACACATAATGAAAGGAAAAAAATCTACTGGGCCGAAAAGCTTGAAAAACCCATGCGATCGCATGAAAGGAGAAATTGGGCCTCTATTTATAATTTTAATGGCCCGCGATCGCAATAGACTTGGATGGGCCAAATTCATCCTCATTTTGCATCTTAGTCCTCATTTATTTGCACGATAAGCCCCTAAACTTTACATCATTGTCAATTGAGCCCTCTAATATAAAATTTTATTCCAATTATGCCCTCATATATTTGCATTCCAAGTCCTTAAACTTTTAAACATTTGCAAGTTGTCTCCATACTTATACTTTTCTTTCAATTTAGTCCTTTTAGCCAACTTTGCTCCAAACACCACCAAACTCGGGTTTTGACCTACAATAAAAAATAAACACGTAATTAAATAAAATTACACTCAAATGCACTTACAATGGTCCAATTTAACAGTCTAAATAAGTGTAAAATCACACTTATCAACAGCCACAAGAAAAATGCTTCTAGTTTTTCCTATCCGGTTGTTATTTTCCGTTTTGTGCTTTCTTGAATACAGTGGAAACATGGTTAACGAATCGTTCCACATACAACACCAATGATGATACCGAAAAAATGGGGTTGTTGGAATGAGTTCCTCTACTTCGCTCCGATGACCTATAAAAAGAGAATGGAGAACTCTCCCCGTCTGCCATCCAGGCGTGAGGATTAATTTTTTGGAGACCATGAAATAAAGCAATATAATGCTTATGTATCTAAAGGCAGAGAGAACCCTAATACTTTCATGTACTTTCTATTTGTAAGTGACTCTACTAAAGGACAAAGCTATTAGTGAGTACACACGTAGCAATATATTATCCTGATATTGTGGACCAACAATTCATGCTGCAATTGTCATATTTACGTTGATTTTTATAAACGGATCAACGTCGATAGGCCCGATTTAATTCACGAGTATCACACCAATGACAATCGGGTCGTTACCTTGTGTCGTTTTAACCTTGTGTCGTTTTACCCACTTAGTCGATGATTTTATTTTTCTTCGTCTAGTTATAGAAGCTATCAGTATCATGCTCATGTATCTAAAGATAGATAGAGAACCATAATACCTTGATGTACTCTCTATTTGTAAGTGACTCCACTAAATGACAATGTTTTTATTGAGTAGACACGTAGAGGTATATTTTCTTGATATTATGGACAAAATCACGCAATTCTCATATTTACGTTGATTTTTATAGACATGTCAACATCGATATGCCCAATTTAATCTACGAGTATCACACCGGTTATAGTCGGTTTGTTTTACCGTCTTAGTTGATGATTTTATTTTTCTTTGTCTAGTTGTATCTAAAGGTAGAGAGTGCCCTAATACCTTTGTGTACCCTCTATTTGTAAGTGACTCCACTAAATGACAAAGTTTGTAGTAAGTAGACACGTAGCAGTTATCATGATATTATGGACAAGATCACGCTACAATTGTCATATTTATGTTGATTTTTACAGGTAGATCAACGTCGATAAACCCAATTTAATCCACGAGTATCACACCAATGATAGTCGGGTCATTATTTTGTATCATTTTACCTTCTTAGTCAATGATTTCATTTTTCTTTGGCTAATTATAGAAGCTATCACTATCAATAAATGTTTAATGTATCATCTCAACATTCATGTTTAAGTCTAGATTTGATTAATGAGTATTGATTTACAATGATAAATGTCAATTTACAAAAATGAGTGGGACCTAGCATGTTAATTCAAAGGTGAATTGGGAAGTTTTTAATAATAACAAGGACGTTACCGATAAAAACCAATTTTTACATTTTTACACACATTGTAGATTATATAAATACATTTTTCATATTTTTGCAATTGTGCCTTTCTATCTTTTACTATTAATGAAAGTGGATTAATTTCATGCAAATTTTGATATTACTAACGAAAATTGTTTGATCTTTATATATATTTTATAAAAAAATCTTTAGTTGTATCACATGGTAATATTAGAAACATTTCAATGTATTATACTCAATATTTTAAAATAATCAAGAATTAACGCCTGGCTCTTCGCAAGAATGGCTCAACTTCATAGCGATTGTTCGGGGATGTAAAAATTGCTTGATTTCGAACTTGAGTAGGAAAGCGTCGTTCGTCTAAGTGCTTTCCAAGTGGATCGAAAAATGAAAAGGCGTCATGAACGTGGAGCGATGGCATCCTCGCTTGATGTCAGTCGATCGAACCTTGTCCCTATGTCCGAAGTACCTCGAACAAAAGGTCAATGCCTCGTCCACAACATACCCTTCACTATTGATCGATCCTCGGGCTCGAGCTTTACGGCGTAGCCCTTCAATTTCTTCGTATCGCTCGAATGGATACATCCATCTCATATGCCTTTGGACCTCCGCGAGTTGCCTTTTACGGTAAATGCATTACGACGAGGTGAATCATGATGTCGAAGAAGGTCATGGAAATATCCTTTCCAACTACAGAGAATGAGTACAAGGTGATCGGTGGGATGCTATCATGTCGCTAACCTTTAGTGTTCTTGCACAAAGCTTTCTCGAAGAACTGCGTATTCAATAATGACCATGAAATTGTTTTATTCAAGAACGCCGACATCCTGATGGTAATAACATTGCATGATAATATGGCAATCATGTGACTTCAACCCGATAATACTTGTTGCTCATTTGACAATATTCTTCAAGATTAGAAGCGAAGCCATCCGAAACTCAACCGATCGGATAAATTGACAAAATTTCTTACGATTTGAAGACGACATGGTGTAACATGTTGCGTGCTTCATCCACTTATTCCCGGATTCGATACAAGTGCAACTCCTTTGATCCCTAATTGCATTAGATCGCCTCGCATTGATCGTGTCTTTTGATTTGAATGGATCGTCCATAATTGTGCGAAGCAAGCTATCACAAACATTCTTCTCTACGTGCATGACATCGATGTTATGTTTGAGCTCGTAGAAGTCCAATGGCAACTCATAGAAAATACTCTTTTTCTCCAATTGAGCTCGTCATCACTTCTCCGAATTGTAGCGCCACCGTAATTTGGGTGCTTTCACGGACTTCTATATCCCGATACGACTTAAGCGTGCTAAAATGTCTCAGAGGCGCAACCGAGCGGAGGTGGTCGCCATCCGTCTCCTATCAAGTCTAAATTACTCAAAATGATGCCCGGATGGTGAACCGACGATGACCCACATAAGTCGCCTTACCTATCACACGGATGAAGGAGTATCCTCGTTGCAAGTCGGACATGCCTTGTACCGACTACTCCAACCGGACAAACTACTTCTCATTTGGGAAATCGTTAATAGTCACAACAAAGTCGCACGCAAATTGAATACCGACTGGCTGTCTTTGGTTCCACCGCCTTCCGTGTCAATCCCATCGCCGCCTACAATTCCTTCAACTCATCCACTAATGGTCGTAAAAATACATCAATGTCCTTACCCGGTGCTTTAGGACCGTGTATCAACGAGTAAGCATGAGGTATCGGGCTTCATGCATAACCCGGTGGCAAGTTGTAAACTGTTATAACTATCGCCACATGTTTATTTACTGCACTCATGTCACCGAATGGATTGAATTTGGCCAAACCTAACTAACGACATTCCTCGATCTCACTTGCAAACATTGGATGTTTCATGTCAAAATCCCGCCATGCCTTTCCATGCAGATTTCGCCATCGTCCCTAGACCTTCCCTATCTTTGTGCCACCTCATAAAGTTTTGCATAGATCCTTCGTCGAACATACGTTTTAGTCTCATGGGGCTAAGGAAAATATCGCAACACTTATGCGGAACATTCTTCCCGTTCACTTTCCCGAGTGTGCACCCAACGACTTTCCCCGCAATCGGGCAAGTTTGTCTATCGACATGTTCACCCAAAATAAAGCAGCTGATCGTTCTTGCAGCATGAATAGATTTGTAACCCAAACCAAGCTTTCGCTATTAGCTTCTTATCTTCAGAGTGAGAGTCAACCAGTTCATATTTGGGAATGCTAACTTCAAAGAATTTCAAATAAAGTGTAATTAGGCGTAGAGACCGAACTTCAAGTTTGTTGGGCTTTAGCGAGGGCAAGACAAAAGCGGAGTGTGAGGTGTGAGGTGTGAGGTGTGAGGTGTGAGGTGTGAGGCGTGACTAGGCATAGGATAATAGAATTAGTCGAGATTATTTTAATAAACTATGGATATTTTTTAGAACAGTGATTATAACAGTGATTATACTCAGTTTAATAGAATTAGTCGAGATTATTTTAATAAATTATGGCTATTTTTGTCATGCTTTATGTTATACTCGTGCTTCAATTGAATGAAGCTTCACTTTAGAAAATTATAGTATAACCTTTGCTAAAAATAGGCGAAGGATAAAAATAGGCAAAGGCAAAGATTAGACGAAGGAACAAACCCAAACCCTTGAGCTACTTATCAATTACAAATAAATGGAATATTCTTGGGACCACTGAATGAATCTCCACATAGCAAAATCGGTTACAACTAAATCTAGAGAAAATGATAGACGAGCCAATGACCTTCTGCCACGTATTGTAGAATCCTCTAGAATTAAGCGCCTCTCAATTAGAGGGCTACACATGGCAGAAAAAGGAGAAAAAAACAAAAGAACCCTAAGCTTTGCAACATCTATAAATAGCTTGAATTAAATGGAAGAAAGAGAAAATAATTGAAATTCTTAGCCAAATTCTTGCTCTTTTAACTCTTAATCTTCGAATGACTTTCCATGGGAGAATTAAGTTGAATATTTCAGCAAGGAGGTGGCCGAGGATTTGTGGCTTTTAATTTTAGAGGTCAAAAAATTGGCGTCGTGTGTGGATAACTGCACAATTTTCCACAAAATCAAACCATTGGTAAAAGTTTTTGAGTATTTGAAGAAAGTCCCAAAATCTTACTGAAGAAACAATGGCTGAAGAAAATATGCGAGTTAGAAGGAAAACTGGATAAGAATGAAGTAAGTTTCCAGAGGACAGTAACTTCAATCCCAAAAGGCAGAGAGCTGAAATCCCAGAAATAGTGGTATTCGAAGGAAGAGAGATACCCAAAAAGAAAATGAATAGGCACCATAAGAAGATGTCTATAGCACAAACAGTGTCCACTTTGGCCGAGCAAGTCCAAATGCTGGTGCATGAAAATAGAACAAGGGTAACTCTATCCAGCGGTCAAATTGTTGATGAAGAAAAAATTGGAGTTGAAACTAGAGCACCGCAGTGAGCCATTCCCACCATTACAGCGATCCCAGAGACTCCAGGCGTTACCAGCCCGTTGACCCACTGAAGAAGCAAGAGCGTAGACCTGCAACGTCCGCTAGTGTCTTCGATCGGCTAGGCGACGAGGCTGACTCCCACCAAATGAAAACCCAATTCGATGATGGGCGAAGGGTAGGATTGCTCCCAAAGGATCCTATATATGAACCAGACTATTCCTATGATGATGAGGGCGATGGACCCACTAGGTCATTTGAAGAAGATGATGATGATGAAGATCTCCTATTCTCCCACGAATTACAAAGCACTATAGTCCCTAAGAGTTTCATAAGGCCGAAATTAGATAAGTATACAGGGCGATGTGACACCATGTATCACTTGGCATATTAAAAAATGGAAATGAAACTAAAAATGCTTCGCCATCTCTGAAGTGCATCACCTTCCATATGACACTTACTGGGATAGCCAAGAGATGGTACTTCAAGTTGAAACCCAGTTCCATTCAGAGTTGGCCACAACTGAAGAAAGCCTTTATGAGCACTTTCATGGGCCATACCTTAGGCGAGGCCCCTGCCACAAGGGTGAATGACATTAGATAGGGTGAACGAGTCTGTGAAGAATTACTTTAACAGGTTTCAGAATGAATTGATCGCAGTGGAATCTATCTCAGACGAAAAGGCTTTAGATACCCTATAGAATGAGCTGAGAATGGAAACCATTTTCTAGCAAGATGTCTGAAACAAGAATCCTTAGACATAGAACCATCTAGTGGATCTTATCAAAGGAGAAATTCAGACGGAAGAAACAATCGAAAATAGGAAGAAGCACAAAGGAGAAATAAGTATGGAGGTACAGGAGAGAGGTGGTACGAAAGGTAGCTTTTCTAGGTACAACAACCAAAGTTGACAGATGGGCCCACGAAATCAGAATAATAAGGCAAAGGTAAACAAAGTCACTCACACAAGGAGTAAGACTACGAGCGATGTGTCAGCACTACACCCCTGGTCTAAAGTCTGTAGAATTCATCGATCCGATAATTACGACACGAAAAAATGTCCTGAGGTGATGGCCATGGTTGACAAGATGGTAGAAAATAGATATAGGCCTTCTGGTGGAAATTAGATGGGACAACCTTCGCAGCCGAGGCCAACAAATTATACTTACCATAGGAGATGAGGCCGAGGAACAAGAGGTGGATGTTATCGTCCGGTGCCGTGTGTACCTCAGTAGACAAACTAAAGAAGCCCCAATGAACAAGCACCAACAACCCAACCCATCGTCAGAGAAATCAATACAATCATAGGCTGACCTTATATTGGCGGGGGGAGTAATAATGCACAGAGATGTTATATAAGGGCTACGAAGAAACCTACTCAGGAAAATTTTTTTGTTCGTAGAGAGACGAAGCCCCTATCCCCAACAATCACGTTTGGAGATGAAGACGAGGCCATTATTCAATACCCTCATTGTGAAAACCTAGTAATCTAGGTAGTAATCGCCAGAAATATTATCAGACGCATGCTAGTTGATAATGGAAGCTTGGTCAATATCTTGTTTGGAAGTGCATTCAACCAGATGGATGTTGATCATCCGTGGACACCGATGTCCGAATCACTGTATGGGTTTACAGGGACATCATCATCCCAGAGGAAAAATTACCATCGCTGTGAAACTTGGGAAGGAGCCCTTAGTAGCAAAGAACTACATGGAATTCTTGATCATTGACAGAAGGTCCGCTTGTAATGGAATACTGGGTTGCCCCGCATTAAAATAAATGATGGCTGTCATGTCAATCCATCACCTCACCATGAAATTTCCAACTTTAGCAGGGATCGCCACTATAAAGGAAAACTAAAAGTCGGCTCACGAATGTTATCTAAATGTCCTAAGGAATGAGGCTCTGCGGGCTCCTATTACTGATACAATTATGATGGTCGATACATCAATGTTTAAGGCAGAGGTAGAGGGTTAAATTTGTATGGATGATACCCTTGATCCTCGTATCCTTGAGTTGAATTCTGAAGCAGCCTCTGTAGAAGAACTTGAAGAATTTCCTCTTGGCAACGAAGATGAAAAGAAGCTTTTACGTATAGGATGTGGACTGAGGCCAGATATGAAGGATAGTTTAAAAAAGTTTTTAAAGGCAAATATTGATATTTTTGCATGGAAACACTCTGATATGGTTAGGATAGATCTCCAAGTGGCGTGCCACTCTTTGAAGATCGATCCACAGGCTAAGCCGAAGGTACAGAAGCGAAGGCAAATGAGCAAGGAAAAGTATGAGGCAATGAGAGGCGAGGTTGATAAGCTGTTAGCCAACGGGTTCATCTGTGATTCCCACTATCCAATTTAGGTATACAATTCTGTCCTCGTAACAAAACTGTGGTGGACATGTCAAGATTTTATAGATCTGAACAAAGCTTACCCAAAGGATAGTTTTTCTTTGCCTCAGATCGATCAGCTTGTAGACTCGACGGCATGGCATAAACTGCTGAGTTTTATGGACGCATACTCAGGATACAACCAGATACTGATGTTTAGTCCTGACGAGGAGCATACTTCGTTCATCACCGATCGAGGCCTCTACTGTTATAAGATAATACCTTTTAGCTTAAAAAATACTGGTGCTACTTATCAAAGACTTGTTAATAAATGTTTGCTGACCAAATTGGGAAAACCATGGAAGTATATGTCGATGATATGTTAGTCAAAAGCCTAAAAGCTATTGATCACCTTAAGCACCTAGATGAAATGTTTTCGATCCTCTAAAAGTACATAATGAAGTTGAACCCTTTGCAATGTGCTTTTGGGGTAGTATCGGGCAAATTCTTGGATTATATGGTGAAATAGCGAGGCATAGAGGCTAACTCGAAAAAAATTCAAGCCCTTCTGGATATGCGATCCCCTAGTAAACCGAAGGAAGTCCAAAGTCTTACCGGAAGAGTTATCATTTTAAGTCGCTTTGTTTTGAGAGCTACCGATAAATGCTTTCTCTTTTTTCAAATCATAAAAGCTGGTAAGAGGTTCGAATGGACGAAGAAGTGTGACGCTGCCTTTGATGAGTTAAAAAATCATCTAGGGAAAACTCCATTACTCTCTAAACTGAACCCAAGTGAAAACTTGATTTTATATCTAGCGATTTCAGAAATAGTAGATAGTTCAGTACTTGTGAGGAAAGAGGGTCACCTGCAATTACCCATATATTATATAAGTAAGGCGTTTCAAGATGCAGAGACTAGGTACCCAGAAATGGAGAAGCTAGTTATAGCCCTGATCATCCCTTCTCGTAAGCTATGTCCTTATTTTCAATCACATAAAATCACTGTATAGATGAACCATCCACTAAAACAGGTGCTGCAAATACCTGAGACTTCGGGTCATCTGACAAAATGGACAATTGAGCTAGGTCAATTTGATATAACATTTAAACATAGGACAACCATCAAAGGCAAGCACTGACAAATTTTGTTGCCGAAACCACAAGAGAGGACACCCCTAAATTGAGCTTAAGTACACCAAAAATACCATCATGGAAATTATATGTAGACGACTCTTCCGGTAAAGCTAGCTTCGGGTAAGAATCGTACTAATAAGTCCAGAAGGGCACAAGCTCAATTGTGCTATTCGTTTCGGCTTTAAAGCAACAAATAACGTGGCTGAGTACGAAGCCCTGATGGTCAGACTTCGCCTGGCCAAAGAAGTGAATGGCAAAGAAATCAAGATCTATAGTGACTCCCAGCTAGTAGTAAGTCAGGTAACTGGAAAATTTATAACCAGAGATAAAAATATGGTTGTTTATCTCATGAAAGCCAAAGATAAATTACTGAACTTTGAAAAATATAAAATCTCGCAGATACCTAAGGCTGAAAATTCCTTTCCTGATGCCTTGTCGAAGCTTGCTAGTTCACAAGATGTAGAGCTTTACAAAATAGTCCTGGTTGAGTTACTTCTTAGCCCCTCCACTTCTGAGAAAGCCAGCGAGACCCTTTGGGTTGAAGGAAAACTCCATGGATACGAGAAATAGTTGATTACTTGAACAACCAGAAGCTCCCTAATGATAAGGAAGAAGCCAAAAAAATCCGCCTGAAATCTACTAGGTATGTTCTCATTGACAAGATTTTATACAAGCGAGGATATACTTCACCACTATTAAGATGTGTGGAAAAACATGAAAGTAATTACATAATTCGAGAAATTTACGAAGGCATGTGTGGTAACCATGCTGGTGGTCATTCACTCGCCCAAAAAGCATTAAAACAATGGTACTATTAGCCTACTATGCACAAAGATTGGTTCGAATTTGTTCAAAAATGCGATAAATGCCAAAATTTCGCTAATGTACCGAGGTAACATGCACAAGAAATCACCAGTGTTACTAGCCCTTGGACCTTCACCAAGTGGAGGACTGATTTTATTGGCTTGTTGCCTCAAAGCAGAGCAAACACAAAATATGCCATAATAGCCATTGATTACTTTACTAAATGGATAGAGGCAGAACCATTATCAAAAATCACCTAAGCTAACACCTGCAAGTTTGTATAGAAAAATATCATATGCAGGTTTGGATTACCACAGTCACTTGTGTCAGACAATAGCACACAATTCAAATGAGTAAAGTTGCAAAGAATTTGTGACGAGCTTGGTATCCAGAAACACTTTTCTATTCCCTATTACCCGCAAGCCAATGGCCAAGTAGAAGCTGTGAACAAAAATCTCAAAAACATTCTGAAGAGAAAGCTTGATGATGCGAAGGGTACATGGGCAGATGACTTACGCTAGATCTTATGGGCATATCACACTACTGTCTGAACTCTGATGGGTGAAACACCTTTCTTAATGGCCTATGGAGTCAAAGCTATGATCCCAGTCGAAGTCGGTTTACCCTCTTCTCGAAGGATATACTTCAACGAAAATCACAATGACGAGGCCATGGAAGTAGAAAAAGATTTACTAGAAGAAAAACGGGAATCTTCTCAATTGAAACTTGCATCTTATGAAAAGAAGATGGCTAAGTATTATAACTCAAATGTTCGCCTAAGATCTTTCAGAATTGGAGATCTTGTCTTAAATAAAATTTTCCAATCCAACAAAGAGTCTGGGGTTGGAACATTGAGAGCCAATTGAGAAGGACCGTACATGGTAGATGAAGTCATCGCACCTAGAACTTACTAGCTCGTCAACCATGAAGGTGAACCATAATAAAATCCATGGATGTCCAACACTTGCAAAAGTATTATAAATGAAATATATGAATGTAACTTTCAAATTCTCTTTGTATTGTCAAAGACTGTAATGCCTGAGGCTACTTTTCGTTATTAATGAAAGTCTTTTCCTGCAAATCACTCTTGATGAAAAAATTCAAGTTAATGGAGTTGGGACCCTGAAACGGACCAATTACCTTATATAAGATCATTGATAGTACCAAACAAACTGTACAAGTGAAAATGATGGAATTGGGGACCTAGATCGGACCAATTACCTTATCCAAAAATTGCATATACACAATGATCGGAACAAATAAAAGCAACGAGGCTGGGATCTTGTTGATCGACGTAAAAATGTCCTCATTTGCAAAATGATGTCTTTAGATGAATCAAAGATAGACAGAAAACAACAAAAGATGATTCAAGAGAACCATTATACTTCGTTGATGATAATTGGCTCAAGTGAATCATTATACATCGTTGATGATAATTGATTCAAGCGAACCATTATACTTCGTTGATGATAATTGGTTCAAGCGAACCATTATACTTTGTTGATAATTGGTTCAAACGAACTATTACTACTATACACGTTAAATAGGCCTTACGGTGAAGATGTGACAAAAGAGCATAGTCGTTTGATATTCATAGACAAACTGTCTTACTTGTACTACAATTATCGAAAATCCAACAAACCTAGATTTGTCAAATGATTGAGAGAGATAAAGCAAAAATTCAAAAAAAATTGCTAGCATAAGGCAAATCTTTAATGAAACTCTGCTTATCATTGCTATTAGACGACCCAAATAACAAACGGGAAATCAAAGTACAAATCAAGCTAGAAACGTGCACAAAACTAGAAGCTGTTACAAATAAAAGCAATCACAGATCTTGTAAATTATCAAAAATGGAAGGCTCTAAAGGGTTAGAAGACATTAGAAGACGGGGTCGCTTCAGGAGGAATGATAAAAGCAACTCGCGAGGATTCACCAGCTTGAGAAACATCGGGATTAATAGGAGCAATTTGAGAAGGCTTGCCATTGTTATCTTCGTATAAGAAATCAAAGTTGAAATCAAGATGCTCATCCTGAATCAGAAACAACAACTCCCTACCCCCGCCCTGTTTACCCTCCTCATAAAGCTCTTTCCCCTCGTCTGAATCCTTGAAATTCAGCAATTTCTTCCGAAGATCCTCAACCTTTGAAGTTAAGTTGATGAGAGTCTGACCTTGCGTTTCAACAGTTCCAGTAAGGAGGCCCAACTCTTCATCCTTCAAGGCCAACTCTTTCTCCCAGGACTTCTACTTAACATAGAACATGTTCAGCTCGTTCACCTTCTCTTCAAGTTGCTTCTGAAGCTTCTCCTTATTTGTCTTAGCCGCGCTCCTTGAAGTTTCAAGATCCCTCATCAACTTTTGGATATCAGCACGAAGCTTCTCAGCTTCAGAATTCTTCTTAGCTGACTCCAGATCCTTCTCCAACTTCTCAACTACTTTTGTCATTGAGCAACCTCCTCCTCCAACTTCACCACCAGGCCTCACTAATTTCAAGTTCCATATCTGATCTTGCACAAAGACCAGTGCGCGTGACATTTGGCCCTTGACTATCACTCTCCTCTGGCGAGTGGTCATATTCTCAGACCAACTTTCCCAAGCATGGTTGAAAACTGGAAGATGGAATCAGATGCCCTCGCCACAAAGTCAGGTAAAGGAGTTAACCAAGAATCATGAAGCTTCTCCATTTGGCTGGCAAAGAGTTCGCTTAGAAGAGGGGACTTTGGAGACGAAGATCATGATCTCATTCCAGCAAGATCATCAGCATCCTCCACCATACCCCGTTTGTTACTTGATGAAGGCTTTGAACCACTTGGTTCAGAAGAGGATGGAGAAAAAGACGAAGTCTTTGACTTCAGAGGATGATCATCACATTGGCATTTTCCTTTTCCCTCAACTGCGGGGACATTGGTTCTCCCTGGCTGAAAAGTTGGCTCCTTAATCACAACTTCTTTCGCTGGAGGAGGAGTTATTGTTTTTACTGGAAGTTTTTTGAACTGACTTCGAGAGAGCCTCGACACCCGAAGAATGATTCTTTTTTGACTTGTTGAAATTGATCCTTGGAAGAGTTATTTCAAGGCCGGCGTTATAAAAATTCGTATTTCCTGGCTGCAAAAGAACCTTAGTTTCTCTCAAAATATTGGGATCGTCAAAAAGAAGTCCTCCAATTCTACTAAAAAGCCTAGAAATCTGATCCACAGAAAAGCGAGGCTTCCTATCTCTACCTGAAAAATGAAAACAATCAGAATCAACACACAAAAGTAGAACGAACTTAAAATGACGACAGCAGAATCAATAAGAAACTCACGAAGCTCGCCATAGAAGAGAGGCATAAAACTTTGAGGCTTTGGGTATGCTGGTTGGAACTCCCAATTCTCTATGACAAAGAAAAAGGATTCCTTCCAACCTTTGACCTTATTCGGGGTCTCCACCAATTTTGGGTTGGACTTAGAACTAGGAGTAAGGTAGTAATATCCTGGTTGAGGGTTCTTTTTGTTACCAGCTTGAACGAGATGATAGAACAAGTGAAAAATATCCGAAGTAATCTCCCCATCTAGCCCAGCTTTCTTCCATAAAAGAAAAGAACCTACCATCACTGCCCATGAGTTCGGCCCTAATTGAGTAGGAGCAAGACTATATTCATTTAGAAGCTCGCGGAAGAAAAAATGAAAGGGTAAACGAAGACCAGATTCCATAGAAAGTGAATGAATAGCAACACTCCCAAGGGAAGATCGGTCTGCTGTTTGATACGAACCAGGAAGAATAAGTTCTATGTCATCAGGAACATTGTATAAGTCACAGATGTTAGCAAGATCTTCGTCCATTTTAATGGATGAAAAAATCTTGCAGACTTGATAAAACCCATGGGCAGGCTCATCTACCCCTTCACCTAATCCTACCCCACCTCCATCCTCGGTTGGTTCGTCGACTAACTTGAGCTTAGAAACCTTTAAAGCCCCACTACCCATCCTCATACGGTCGAGGCCCTCCTTAGTAAGGACTTCGCCACAAGGTCTTACCCCTATATTTGGCAAAACATTAAAAGCCAAAACTTCTACAGAAGAAGAAGAAGAAAAGATTCAAGAAAAGCTTCATCTTCAGAAATCCCTACCCCACTATTAGGATTCTAACAATCTATTTGGGACGACATTTTCTTCGTCAAAATCACAAGGAAAAAGTAGAAGATCAAAAGGAAATGTACCTAGAATAAAGGCGATAAGGTGAGGCAAACTCAAGCGAAAACACCACCAAGGAAAAGAAGAAATGTTGGAAGAAAAAGATTTTAAGAAGTAGGGAAATTTTTCCAAAAGAGCATGGCTTCTTATATATAGCGTCTGCACAGAAAGTATGGCCGTCAGATCAACCAGGATCTCATTTGAACCATTGAAATACTTAATCCATCATGACCGTCTAAGTTAAAAGGGCGGCAAAAATTGTTTCAAATGGACACTCAAGATATTTCAAACATGATGCACGCGCGCCCATGCGTAATCAGCAGTAATCGGCTAAAAAGATGACGGCTGCAATCATGATAGCTACTTTTCCCAAGGCACAAGCAAACAATGTGCAATCATGGCACACATTAAATGCTCCCATTCCAACTTCTAATATAGAGCAGACACGCGTCCCACTATTGCTATAACAGAAATATTGACTTAGGCTTCGCCAATAAAACTCGGGTTTCATCCAAAGTAAAGTCCTTAGCCCAATATGAATACGGACTCGGACTTTGGGGACTAGTGATCCCAAGAAAAATACCGAACTTCAAACACAATTCCATGTCCTTAGCCTAATATGAATTATTAGACTCGGACTTTGGGGACTATTGTTATACCTCCTATTCAATTAGACGAAGTAACATCTTGCTTAGATGCTTCAATTGAATGAAGCTTCACTTTAGAAAATTATAATATAACATTCGCTAAAAATATGCGAAGGCAAAGATTAGACGAATGAACGAACTCAGACCCTTAAGCTACTTATCAATTACAAATAAATGGAATTTTCTTGGGACCACTAAATGAATCTCCACATGGAAAAATCGGTTATAACCAAATCTAGAGAAAATGATAACCGAGCCAATGACCTTTTACCACGTGTTGTACAATCCTCTAGAATTAAGCACATCCCAATTAGAGGGCTACACGCGGCAGAAAAAGGAGAAAAGACAAAAAAAAAAAACTCCAAGTTTTGTAACATCTATAAATAGCTTGAATTAAATAGAAGAAAGAGAGAACAATTGAAAACCTTAGCCAAATTCTTGCTCTTTTAACTCTTAATCTTCAGACGCTTTTCATATGAGGATTAAGTTGATTATTTCAGCAAGGAGGTGGCCGATGATTTGTGGCCTTTAATTTTAGAGGTCAACACATTACATTTTGCAAAATTTCATTAAGGGAGGTGTATTTAATCTATATTTTTAAAGACTTTGATTGACATTTTTCAAGTGAATGACTTTGATGGATTTCATTAACTTTTATTGACTTTTATAGATTTTAATGGACTCTTACAAACTTTTAAGGATTTGTATAGATTTTATTTTGAAAGATTTTCTTATACTTTCACATACTTTTATGGACTTTTATAGATGTTTTTTTTAATTAAAAATTTTGAATATAAATTTTTTTAATATCCCATAATTAAAACAAAAGTCGCAGGAGAAAAGTCTAATAATAATTTATTTAATTGTATTAATATTATTAAATTCATAAAAAAAATGTTCTATTTAATTGTTGCAAGTAACTACGTCAAAAGTTAATGAGATAAATTATTAACTCACTTTATTTTTTCTTTTGGGTGTAATTATAAACTTTCAAATGGCTTATGGATAAATTCAAAAAATTATGGTATGCAATACTTTTTAAAAATATTTTCCAACAAAAAAATTTATCCAGTTTATAATCTTCCTTTTTATATTTAATAATCTGTAGGTAATATATCATTATTAGTCACGACAATTGTATAATAAAAAACCAAATACCAATTCACGAAGAAGAAAAAATGCAACCATCATATAGAAAAAACAAGAATGAAAATGAAAAAAAAAATACATTAATAAAAAACTAATTTTTAACCCCAAAAATGGTTAGGAGAATATTGAAAAGAAAAAAAAAATCAAACTGACTAGAGATAAAAATATTAATATTCTTTTTCATAAAATATATTGGTAATTAATCATGGTTATATGATTTGTACAAGGAAAAAGAAAGAAGAGAAAAAAAAAATAGTTAGAAGAATATATTAAAGAGAAAAAAAATCACATTGAAAAAAGAGAAAAATATTTATCTTGATTCTACAATTTGTTAAAGGAAAAAAGAAAAGAGAAATGTTGCATATAGAAAAAAATAAGGGAATGAAAAAATTTTTTTTTTCAAAGTCTTTCAAAATTTTAGGGGTGAATGAGAGAGAAATTGTGATATCGTTTATTTATACATTGTGCTTTAAAGTTAGTACATATAAAATTATCTATAAAGTTATTAAAAGTTATCGACATTTTGAATACTCTTGAATTTCGTATGATTTTAAAATGTATGAATTGAATATCGCATGACTTTATAAGACTTTTTAAAAGTCTTTACAAATCTATATTGAATACCCAATACTTTTATAAAATTTAAAAAGTCTAAATTAAATATACCTAGGCTTTTAAACTCCATAAAAATCTTTAAAAGTTTTGTCAAGTATTAATTGAATACACCCCATTTCATTAAAACTGTCTGACTACTAAATAATCTCTTCTTGCTAGATTTTATGACATTTAAGGGGATAGTAATTATTTCGTGAAAATTTCAGTTAAATATCTAGTCTTATTGATTTTAGGTACTTGAATATCTATTCCGTGTAAGTCAAGATTGCATTTGCAATTTGTCTGTTATTTAATAAAAAAAGTTTCCCAATTAACATTAAATTTTATTTCATACAACTTAAAAGGAATGAGAAACATATCATATTAAAAGCGAGATTATTGAAATATAAGTACCATAGAAATGAAGCATTTTCCTAGCTGGAATCCCAAATGGAGTCTCTTTCTATGGCGAAGCTTTATTACGGGTCGGGAACTTCTCCAGCATGGTTAAAGATGGTGACTAGGCAATGGCGAATCAGTCCATATTTTTCAAGATCCATTGCTGCCTCGCCCGGCTTCCTTTAACCTTTTGGCCGATCTCTATTTCGAGGAGAAAAGTGGCGCGAAAATTATCAGGCTCTTTGTACCAGCTGACTGGGAGTTAATTCTATCGATACCATTGAGTGCCCATGGCAAAGAGGATAAACAAATATGGAACTATGTTCCAAAAGGGCGGTATTCAGTGTGAAGCGGGTACAGGCTCTTTTTTTTTTATGACTCAGGTATCTAAGCTTCGTCTGACTAATCCTGAGGAGTGGCGGCCTTCCTCCTGGCTCGCCACCCAGATAAATCCGGATGCGATCACAGGTTATACACACTTGGGCCGAACATTCGACGGTTCTCATTCCTGTGGACCTCTGCTTTCTAACATCTTTTTTTTTTTTAATTGCCTCGGAGATTCCAGCCTTCGATACTCCGTAGAGAACCCTTTTGCTTTACCACTGCGCCATGCTCGTAGGGGCAGCGGGTACAGACTCTTACTACAACTGAATGTGAATGAGATGGCCAAAAGTTCTAGGACCCTACGTGGCAGGTGAAATTACATTTGGCAAATACTGGAACTCCGAAGATCCACGTGTTTGGAGAGTGTTCCTATTTGAAATTGATTAGAAAAATATTAGTTTTGACTAATTTTGACAAATTATTTAAGTAATACCTGTTAGTCGAGTACGAAAGTTGTAAAGCCAAACGTGTTCTACTCCGCAAATAGATTAGCGTAATATATTTTGTTGTTTAAACCAATTTCGGGAGAATGAGAAATTAAGACCCAAAGTGAATCATTTAAACACACGAAAATTGTTGAAAAATGGACTAGAATTCATTTGATTGAAAAGTCATTTCTTTTTGGACATGTTATTTCTAAACAGCCACATCTTTTCAACTTGGAGACATATCATTTTGGACATGTGCTTTCTAACAAGACCACTGTTCTAAAATACCCGCCTTGTTGGGAATTGAGACCAATTCTTTTATTGTCCACAAGATCTTTGTTCAAAGAAATATAACGAAACAAAAAAATATAAAGATAGAGAAAGATTTACGGACTGTCAACGCTTTCACTATATGAAAATTGTTACAATCATATAGATTTTATCTACCCAAATCCCCAAGTATTTCAAGAAAAATAATATCCTAAACTTTACTGCTCCCAATAATTTCTACTCTTTGTACAACCCACAAAAGAAAAAAAAAAAAAAAACAACTAGGGTGTTAGGCTTACAATTTTTCTCTTAGAAAATCCTCAAGTCACATCTATAAAAGAGAATAAACTACATCAATTTATAATTAACGTATGACCTAGATGTCATCCAAGTTTCAACTATCAAGGTGTCCAAGATTTGGAAACTTGTCCAATTTTAGCCACCAAATATAATATAATATCATATCATATCTTTCATTTTCAATAATTGGTGCATCTTTTGATTTTGGCAAATTTTGAGAAAATATCCTAACACGCCTAAGCTTCGCCTAGGCTCCGCATAAACTTGAAACTCGACCTCCACGCCTAGCCACGCATCACGCATCGCCCTCTCCTTGTATTTATCTCGCTCTCGCCTAGGACTCGCCTAGACCTCAAAAACTTGAAGCTCGGCTTCCATGCCTAGTCACGCTTTACGCTTTTTAGAACATTGAACAAGACATGTCTTTTTAAAGTTCAGATCTGCTGTTCCAAAATGTGTGTCTCATTGGCTATCCCACTAATTGAAAATGTACACATAATCAAATGAATACAAGTTAATTTTAACTTCAAGTGTGAATACATTAAATAATTGTATTTATTTGATATTCTGTTCTATTGGTGGAACATCCAAAGAGACACACATTTGGGACAGTAGATCTGGACTCGTCTTTTTAGACATGCTTTTATATAAAGTTGTGTCATAAGATATTATACATCCCTTCTGATTACAAATAATCACTTCATTTTTTAACCTAATATCCTTGTACTTTTTGCACAAATCATTTTAGTCAATAAATAATATCTACATAAAGTCCAAATCCAATTTCCATTCAAAGAGAGTACCAAACGTTGTCAGTTGTTCTCGTAATTTGGAGTGCTATTATTACAAGAAGTGATCATTGTATCTTGAAAGATGTATGATGAAAAATCATACGCACCTATGCAAGACAATTTCGTCTCAAAGAGAAATAGTCCAAACTCTTGCCTCAATCGAATTTAATTATTCATTTCTCTATATTTTTGTAAGTCGTCATTTTGCATGCACATATTTAAATTGTCAGAATATAAATAATGCACAAATTTTACCAATAGTTGCATGAGGCCTTAACAACGGGGGTACAATCTCTACCGAAGGAAAATTATTGTTAATAAGTGGTGTGCAATTTGTACCAATGAAGAATCGAGTGCTCATATCTTTTCCAAATGTAAGGTTGAAAAGGAGGTATGGAAGTTGACGGGCTGGTGGGACTCACTTCAACGGTACATACTGGCTGAGGATGTGTTAAGGATGTACTAATAGGGTATTCCAGCGTGATATGGCAATTGATTCAACATGCTTATTGGATGTTATATGACCATTGGGAATGAACACAACCGAGGAATACATGGGGATCATCAGTGTTCAACTATTGTTATCGTCGATATAGCTGCTGGTATGGTACCAAAAGAAAATGGACCAAGGGTGGGTGAAATGGAAGGTCCGAGACAGATGGGGATGGGCAGATGGCGACCACCAGTGGTGGGCAGGTTCACCATGAACCCAGATGCTTCGTTGTTGGCAAGGTTGGAAATTAAGTACTGGGGCTCTCATCCGTGACCATCTAGGAAATGTTCTAGCTGCACAATCTCAGGGAATAATGGGCTATCTTTCAGTTAAGGATGTGAAGGTTGTGGTTATTTAGGAGGCATTTCTATTCATAAAGTCAGCTGGTTCCAAATACATGAAGTGCAACACAGCAAGTAGTTCAAAGTATTTAGTCGAATTTTAGTATGGCTCTCAATGCAGCCATTTCATTTGGTATTGTAACATTGTTTAGAGTTGTGGGCTGTAACTCGTGTCATTTTACTTTCCGTATTGGGAATAGGGTGACTTGTATGCTAGAGTCTTTGGCTATGTTGAATATGTTGGGATTTTTTGGTCTCAAACAAACAAATGGGCTATGATGATCAAACGGGTCAGTTTAATTATATCGTAGGCTTGGCCAATGATCAAAGACTTATTAATAATGCCCAATCTCCAACAATTAGGCAGCCCAATTACAAAGACGGGTCAAAGCACTTTATAGTTAACTTTAAGTAATGGGCCACGACCCAGTTGCTCGGTTAACTAATCTAAGATAACCCACTTACCTTTAGGGCTCTTTTGTGAGTCCTTGGTTGCAATATCTATTTATGGTAATTCTTTTGGTGCAATTTATAAATAGTGGCTGCCGTAGTGGCTGCCCTACCTTTTTGCTGTGAACAGAAAAGCTGCTGTGAAAATTAGAATTGAGGTTTTCCTTCCTTGGTGGATTAATATACTTACACACGCACAGAGAGATAAAAACTTTGGCCACCATTTTCTCTCTGCCTCTTCTTCGCGTCCCTGTGTGCGGCGCTGGCTATCTTTATTGTTGTTCCTCTCCTTCTTCTTCTTTGTGGAGAATAACCTTTCCTTTCGTGTGGAATATAGTGGGTTATTTAGGAGTGTGCTTTGGCCAAGATTTGTGGTATTACCATTGTTGGAGATTGGCTAATCTGAGCCTCTTTCACTCACCACTATCGCCCCATTGATTGAAGATTGAAGACTTTTATTTTACTTTCAATATTGTCCATTGTTATTTGCTTCTCATTAATAAATAAATCTCATTATTCTTGGTGATTTGTAAATTTATTATTCCAAAAAATTGGTGTCAGAGCGTGGTTGGTTGTTTTGAGAACTTTTGGACTGGAAGCAGTAATGGTGGACGACGGCAGCAGACTGGTAGCCGCATGGCAGACTATTTTTTAGCCAAATAAATTATTTTTTGAAATTTATTTTTGGGCTGAAATAGCTTATTATGCGATCTGATTTTTTATTTTATTGACTGCAGATTAATTGTTTGGACAGCAGTGTTTTCATTGACAGTTTGGATTCGAGCTTGGTGTCATCTTTCTGCTTCAAATCTGCTGAAAGTTAAATATGCAAAAAAGTGAGAATAAAATAAATAAATTCGCATTTCTCTGATATTACGGACTGTCAGATTGGTCCGCTCTGGTCAATTGGCTGATCCTTTTTAAATTCCTGTAATAACAGGCCATCGTATAGGGTGGCCATTAGTTTTGGAGTTACCGTGTGGGGTAACCATTACCTGTTGCTAGGAATTTACGTGCCAATTATTGTGACTTTTGTTAGCTTTTATTTTGGTGCTAATTGTTTGCGATACTTTGCTTCTGTGCATTATTATTTTGAACTGTCACCTGGACTTTACCCGTTTGATAATTCCTTTGATCTGAGATCACGAATCTCACGAAACCTTGAGAATCTAAAACGGTGTATATTGAGGCCTTTAGATTTTTCTGCATGATTATCTTGAGGTGCCTATTGGTGTGTATTCTTATTTGTTAAGATGTCTGCACATCATTTTAACTTGAGTGTCTTTACTGGTAAATGTGATTTTTCTATTTGGCAACAGTGAATGAAAGGTATTTTAGTTCAGCAAAAGGTTTCAAAAGCTATTAATAATTCTTATGGTCCTAATGTTACTGAGGATCAGAAAAAGAATTTTGATGAACTTGCTTACACTTCTATCATATTGCATTTATCATACCTTGTTTTGCAAAAATTTGAAAATTTTGATTCCACAGAAAAGTTTTGGAAAAATTAGAAGAGCTTTATTTAATCCAATTCACTCCAAATAAAAAAAAATTCTCTGAAAATTTTTTCAGTTTCAAAATTGATCCCTCAAGGGATTTGGATGACAATCTTGATGTTTTTAATAAGCTTGTGCAAGATATTATAAACTGTGGAGAAACGGTCTCTAAAATTAACAAAGCTATAATTTTATTAAATGTCATTCCTGATTCATATAAGGAAGTCAAGAATGCAATTAAGTATGGGAGGGAGACCTTACACCTGACATTGTCATAGACTCTTTAAAAAGTAAGGAGAGAGAGTTGGAGTTCAAGAAAAATAAGAGAAAAAATGGTGAGATTTATTTTGTGAGGGATAGACCTCAGTCAAGGGGTGGGAATGGGGGTGGAGGTGGGCAAAATAGTGGTGGCAATAGAAATGGTAGAAGTCGTTCTAAATCACCGGGGTAAGGCAAAAGGGAAAAAGTGCTATGGTTGTGGCAAATTAGGCCATTTCATTAGTGACTGCTATAAAGAAAAGAATAAACAGAGAGATCAGAGAGAAAATAATGAGACGAATGTGGTAGTACCCAGAGAGAGAGAAGTCTGGTAAGGTTTACATGCTTTTAAATTCTGAGCCTAGTGAGATTAACCTGTCTATGAGCTCCCATATGGATGAGTGGATTATTGACTTCGGTGCATCTTTTCACATCACATCAAATAAACATTGGTTTGATCACATGAAAGTAATCATAGGAATGTCGTTGCATAGGGTGGTGTTGCATATAACATTACTGGCATTGGTGATGTGACTGTTAGATTTGATAGTGGCTTTGTGCATACACTAAAGGGAGTTAGATATATTTAACACATGGGTAGAAATTTAATTTCTGCGGGGGAGTTGGATGATATAGGTTTTGTTGGTGTGCTTGTCAATGACATGTTAAAAATGACTAAGGGTGCACTTAGAGCCTTTAAGGCTGTTAGAAAAAATAGCATTTACATTGGGCGTGCTGAAGTGGTAGGTGGTCTAAATTCTACTATTGCTTCCATTGACATTGATCACACACAGAAGTGGCATAATAGACTTGCTCATGTTAGTGTTAAGGGATTTAAGTTCCTTAAGGATAAGGGTGTGTTTGGTAAGGATCAGGTGTTTGACATGTTATTTTGTGATCATTGTGTGCTTGAAAAATATCGTAGGATATCGTTTTCATCTAGCACACACAAGACATCTAGAGTGTTATAATACATTCATACAGATTTGTGGAGTCTCGGGAGCAATCTCACTTTTGGTGGTAACAAATATTTTTTGTCTATTATTGATGATTTCTTCAGTCGTGTGTGGGTTTATCTGTTGAAAGATAAAAGTGAAACTTTCATTAAATTTAAAATTAGAAAGTTCAAGTGAAAAATCAGAGTGGCAAAAGGATAAAATATTTGCGTAATGATAATGGTCTTGAATTCTGCAATGCTGATTTTGATAACTTGTTTAATGCGTGTGGCATTACTAGACATAAAACTGTGCCTTACACTCTCCAACAGAATGAGGTTGCTGAAAGGATGAATCGTACTTTGCTTGATAAAGTTAGATGTATGATGTTGAGTTCTGGTGTGCCTAAATCGTTTTGGGGTGAAGCTGTTATGACTGCATGCTATCTGACTAATTTGACTCCATCTGCTGCTTTAAATAGAGATACTCCTTATGAAAAATGGCATGGTAAATGTGCTGATTAAACTATGCTTAAAACTTTTGGTTGTACTGTTTTTTCTCATCAGAGTGAGAAAAAACTTGAACCTAGAGCTCGGAAGTGTGTCTTTCTGGGCTATCATGAGGGAGTTAAGGGATATAGGTTGTGGAATAGAAGTCAAAATGGTGTGAAGATTATCATAAGTAGAGATGTCAAATTTAACGAGTCAGAGATGCCTCGTCTAGAGAGTGAAAAACAGCAAGAAACCATTAGTGGTTAATCTCTAGTTGAGGTGGAGAGAGTGAGCACCCCATTACCCGTTTCTTCTAGTGAGGTGGAGAGTGATAACCAACAAGATCAGCAGGTTGTAGAGAATGAAAGGGTCGAGGATGTGATAGAAGATCATCACGTTGACCAAAACCCTCTAGCTGATTATCAATTAGCTAGAGATATGGCGAGAAGACCACATAGGGAACTCCAAAGGATGTCTGACTATACCATAGCTTATGCTAGTTATCAAGAACTATTGGATAAGGAGCCCAATACCTATGAGGAGGTTATGAGGTGTGAAAAGTCTAAAGAGTAGGTAAGTGCTATGAGAGAGGAGATTAGCTCTCTAGCTAAGAAGAATCAAACTTGGGAATTAGTACCTAAACCTAAGGATAAATCCATTGTGGGATGTAAATGGCTGTACAAGGTAAAGGAGGGAACCACTGAGATTGAACCTGTGAGATATAAGGCTAGGTTGTTAGCTAAGGGGTACAACAGAAAGAAGGGGTTGATTACAATTAGATTTTTTTGCCTGTTGTTAAGTATACCACTATTCGTATCATGCTTGCATTGGTTGCTCATTATGATTGGGAACTTGAACAACTTGATGTAAAAACTGCTTTTTTACATAGTGACCTTGATGAAAAGATTTTCATGTATCAACCAAAAGGTTTTGAAGATAAAAACAAACTTGATCATGTGTGTTTTCTTAAAAAATCTCTATAAGGTCTAAAACAGTCTCCTAGACAGTGGTACAAGAAGTTTGATTCATATGTTCTTTCAATTGGTTTCAAGAGGAGTGAGTTTGATCATTGTTTGTATTACCAGCACCACAACACAAGTGATTGTGTGTATTTGTTACTCTATGTGGATGACATGTTATTGATTGGTTCTAACATGAAAGTGGTAAACAATATTAAAATTGAGTTAAGTAAAGAATTTGATATGAAAGACCTTGGGCGTGCTAAAAGAATTCTTGGCATGGAAATAAATAGAGATATGTCTAATTCTTACTTAATTGTTCATCAAAATCCATATGTGCTTAAGGTTTTGAAAAGGTTTGGTATGATTGATTGTAAACCTGTCTATATGCCTCTTGGTAATCATTTTGTTCTGTCTAAAGAACAATCACCTAAAAATGAAGAAGAAGTTGCATATATGAATAAATTTCTATATTCAAAAGCAATTGGTTCTGTGATGTACTTGATGGTTTGTACTAGGTCAGACTTGGCTTTTGTTGTTAGTACTTTGAGCAGGTACATGTCTAATCCAGGACCTACTCATTGGGAAGCTTTGAAATGGTTACTCGGGTATTTGAAAAGTACCTATGATGTGGGGTTAATCTATAAAACTGTTTCTAATGGTGTGAAACTAAAGGGCTTTACTCATGTTGATTATGGTGGATATGGAGATAATGGAAAATCTACTTCTTCCTATGTGTTCACTTTGTGTGATTCGTGTGTTAGTTAGAAATCTCAACTCCAACATATTGTTGCTCTTTTCATTACTGAATCTGAGTATATAGCTGCTACTGAAGCCTTTAAAGAAGCTATGTGATTTAAATGTTTACTTAATGAACTATGTATTTTAAGTGATAATGTGACTATATATTCTAATAGTCAATCAGTTATTCATTTGTGTAAAAACCCGTTTTTTCATGAACACACTAAACATATAGATGTTAGACGGTATTTTATTAGAGATGTAGTATCTCAAAATTTGATTAAACTTGAGAAAGTGTATTTAGATTATAACCCTGCAGATATGGGCACTAAGGTGCTCACTTTAGTAAAGTTTGGAAGTTGTCTTACACTTCTAAACATCGGTACAGGTACGTTGAGTTCTAATTAATTTATAATTTATTTTTTGTTATCTACTTAGTGTGTGTCTTTATTTGGGTTTTGCAGATTTTTTGTTTGGAACCAAGGTGGAGGTTTGTTGGGATTTTTTGGCCCCAATCAAACAAATGGACTATGATGATTAAACGGGTCGGTTTAATTATACTTCGTATGCTTGGCCAATGATCGAAGACTTATTAATAATGTCCAATCTCCAACAATTAGGCAGCCCAATTACAAAGATGGGTCAAAACACTTTATAGTTAACTTTAAGTAATGGCCCACGACCCAGTTGCTCTGTTAACTAATCTTAGATAACCCACTTACCTTTAGGGCTATTTTGTGGGTCCTTGGTTGCAATATCTATTTATAGTAATTCCTTTGGTGCAATTTATAAATAGTGGCTGCCCTACTTTTTTGCTGTGAACAGAAAAGCTGCCTTGAAAATTAGAATTGAGGTTTTCCTTCCTTGGTGGAATAATATACTTACACACGCACAAAGAGATAAAAACTTTGGCTGCCATTTTCTCTCTGCCTCTTCTTCGCGTCCCCATGTGCGGCGCTGGCTGTCTTTATTTCTGTCCCTCTCATTCTTCTTCTTTGTGGAGAATAACATTTCCTTTCGTGTGGAATATAGTGAGTTATTTAGGAGTGTGCTTTGGCCAAGATTTGTGGTGTTACCATTGTTGGAGATTGTCTAATCTGAGCCTCTTTCACTCACCACTATCGTCTCGTTGATTGAAGATTGACGACTTTTATTTTACTTTCAATATTGTCCATTGTTAGTCGCTTCTCATTAATAAATAAATCTCATTATTCTTGGTAATTTGCAGATTTATTAAGTGGACTGATTACATACCTCTATTTCTTGTGTTGGCAGTTTGTGATATTTAATTGAATAAATAGAATATTGCCACCCCAAAAAAAATTAAATAAAAGAGAAATTAAATAACATCGTACATCCTTTCACATGAATCCCTGACAGTTTAAAACTCAACTTCAATGTGATAAGGAAAACTGGTGCAAATGGTCCCTAACGTATAGACATTATGTGCAAATGGTCCTGATTCTTCCACTCTTGGGAATGACCTCCACAACCTATTGGTTTTGTGCACAAATATCTTTATAGACAATTTCCATCCAAAAATGTCGTTAAGTTCAACTACCACCTTACCTTAACAATACCAACATAACAATATTGCCCCCACAAAGCTGCATCCATGCCGTTTCCAATTGTGAAGGAATAATTAGGGTTTGTGCAACAATGATTTTTGATTCTAGATGAAATTATTCTAGAACCTTCATCCAGATGAAATTATTCTAGAACCTTCATCAATTACTCAACATCTTATGTGTTTATGGCCACAACCCATTATAAGGCAGTGGAGGGTAGAGGATGTACAATTTAAATTATCAATTCAATCAATATTTGAACTTAGATTTAAATTTTGACTTTATTTTCTAAGTTTGCTTAGTTTCTCAATCGTTAAAATATTTTCACCCAAACCCTCATTGGTGAGAGGAAATGGTGGATAATTGATAAAAACTTGAAACAATGAATTGTTTTTGCCCATTTGAAAAGTGGGTTATAATGGTGGGGTTTTGGTGAACTTTTGTGTGTACAAAATAGTGTTTGGTAAAGATGGAAGTCGATAGCATTGGACTAGTGGCAGCGGTTGCTGGTGATACCACAGAGAGGTGGTAGGAAAGGACGTTCTAGAATTTTTATGTGATTTTCAAAAAAAAAAATCTATAATTTGTAGGATTTTTTTATGAAACTGGAGGGTAGAAAATGTGGTTAAAGAAACTTCTGAAAAATAAAAATATACAAGAATTACTGTTGACTTAAAAGTATAATTAGGAATAATAATATTTTAGAGCTAAGCCCTTGGATCCTTTTATAAATACAGGGAGAGATGGCTTCGTTTGGGAGGAAATTGGGCTTGAGTAAGCGAGTTGCTCTGCGGCTCATACAGAGCACAAAAATCTAGGCTTCGAGCGAGCCAAGACGCATAGGCATCGACACCCATACCCATAACTATGGAATAATATAATTTTTGGGGCAAGGTATCGACAACCTAAGCTTGCACTAAGGTTGTCAATACTCTTCCCTAGGGTGTCAATACCGAGAAAGTGAATTGTGCCTCCTACATAGTACAAGATAGTACCAGGTTTTGGTGGGACAGTATAATCTATCGAGATTGTGGCTACCATGACATAGACTCGATTTAAAGAAATCTTCTTAAACAAACACTTCACCACTGCTGCTCAGCAACAAAAATTGAATGAATTTATCTAGCTCTGTCACAGAGCAATAAATTTGAACAATTGTCTCGTTTTGCTTCCCATATTGTCAGTACCGAAGATCATAAGATCGAACAATTTTCTGGAAGGACTAAGGCCAGACTTGTATAGAGATGTGAAAATAGTGGGTACACAAGGAAAGACTTGCGGCCATGTAACGAGCTAGCCTTAGAAGTAGAACAAGATGAACTTCGTATCTTTAGGGCAAGAAGACAATAATACCTTGTTGAACCCCATTGGAATGGTGCTGGGGCAAGAGGGGCTATCAGGGCTAAGAGCTTAAAACCAACTGTGGGCCATTCCTGAACCACGTAACGAAGAAACCAAGATTCAATACCCAAGTACCGGCTAAACCACAATGTCCGAAGTATGGTAAAATCCATGAAGGAGATAGAACATGTTATAAATGCATAAAACTTGTTAACATTGTGATAGAATGCACTGAATGCTCCAAGAACACTAAATAAAAATCTAACCCAAATATATGTTATCTCGAAAGGAGATCAAGATGCTGACCCAACAAAATGGTCAAGTTTACATTTTATGCACTATGATGTTACTACAAACTTTTCCTTGTATGAAAATTAATGCATAATAAAATAAGAATGTTGATTTCCTATATAGTTCTCTTTTATACATACTCACATAGAATATGTCAAAATATAATTTCTATGAAATGTTATTAGAGTGCACATCAGAAACATGGTGGGAATGAATTATGCAGATTTATAAGGATATCTAAAAGTGTAAATTTTAAGGATGAATTTATTAAAGAGGAAGTACGTAATATTCCAGGATTTTTCTATAATTTATAATAATTTTTAAATAAAGTTATAGGTCAAAAAATGTGGTTAAAGAAATATCTAGGAAAATAGAAAATTAAAAAAATAGATTTGGTTAAAAATATAATTAGAGATAATAATAATAATAATAATTGTAGCTAAGCCTTTGGTTCCTTCTATAAATAAAAAGAGGGGTGGCTTCATTTGAAAAGAAAACGATAGGCTTTAATAAACATGATGTTCAACTAGAAAATGTAATTTCCCTTCAACTAGTGTTAGTAATGTTTTTATTGTTATAAACTAGAGAGAATAATAGATGAGAATAGAGAAAAAATATGTATTTCATTATAATAATGGACCCATATGTATACGGTTTCAAATACATGTAGATTAGATAAGAAATCTTTAAATATGGTCATCAATATTGTTTTCTATATTTTACAACACTCCCCCTTTGATGACTATTAGTACAGCAACTGTCTCATTAAAAAATTTTTGATAAAAATCCAGTGCGACAAAATATCAAATGAAAAGTAAAAAAAGTACAGTTAATTGTAAAAGTTTTGGAGTATTAAGAAAATGCTGCCTCATTAAAATCTTGCCAGGAAAATCCAGACAAAACATGGACTAAAGAAAAAGAGTACAGCTACTCTCCTAATATTAATCACTGAAGATCTTTGAGTCGACACATCCCAATCTCATGCACCAATTTCTTGAATATGGATGTCGGCAATGCATTTGTGAATTTGTCACTTGAGCGAATTTGTTGAACATCGATGTCACCATTCTTCTAAAGCTTGCGTGTATAGAAGAATTTTGGTGAAATATGATTTGTCCTGTTTCTTTTGATGTAGCCTCCTTTGAGTTGTGCAATACAAGCTGTATTGTCTTCATACAATATTGTTGGACTATCCTTTGTTGAAGCTAATCCGCATGATGCTTGGATATGATATGTCATGTTTCTCAACCATGCACATTCTCGACTTGCTTCGTGCATTGCAATTTTAGAATGATTTGAAGATGTTGATGTCAAAGTTTGTTTCACAAATATCCCTGATATAGCTGTTCTACCTCTTGTAAAGACATATCCTATTTGTGATTTAGCTTTATGTGGATCACAGAGATAACCTGCATCTACATATCCCACTAGAGACGATCCTAATTTTTGTGAATAAAATAATCTCATATCAACAGTACATTTTAGGTAACGAATAATGTGTTTAACACCATTCCAATGTCTTTGAGTGGGTGCAGAGCTATATCTTGCAATGAAATTTGCAAAAAAAGCTATATCTGGTCGAGTGCAATTTGCAAGATATGTTAATGCATCAATTGCACTTAATTATGGTATTTCAGGTCCAAGAGTTATTTTTCCATCTTCAAGTGAGCGAAATGGATCTTTGTTCACTTCAAGTGATCGAACGACCATAGGCTATGTCAATGGATGTGCTTTATCCATATAAAAAAGCTTTAAGATTTTTTCTGTATAAGAAGATTGATAAACAAATAATCATTTTGAAAAATGTTCAATTTGCAATCCAAGATAGAATTTGGTTTTTCCCAAATCTTTCATCTCAAATTCATTTTTTAAATAATCTATAGTTTTGTTGAGCTCTTTAGGAGTTCCTACAAGGTTTAAATCATCAACATAAACTGCCACAATTGCAAATCCAATATATGTTTTCTTTATGAAAACAAAAGAGCATACATCGTCGTTTTTATAATCTTCTTTCAACAAATATTAGCTAAGGAGATTATACCACGTTTGTCAAGATTTTTTAATCCATACAATGATCTTTGCAATTTAATTGAGAACATTTTCTGGGGAATGAATCATTTGCTTTTGACACTTTAAATCCTTCAGAATTTTTTATGTGTATGTCACTATCAAGTGAACCATACAGATATGCAATTATTACATCTATAAGGCCATATCGAGCCTTTGTACCACAGTCAAACTTATTAAAAATATAAATGTGATGGTGTCCATTACAAGAGAATATGTTTCCTCATAATCAATCTCAGGTCTTTGTGAGAAGCCATGGGAGTCGGGTTTTGTATATTGTAATTTCATCGTTTTCATTCATTTTTCTTACAAAGACCCATTTGTATCCTATATGGATTACATTTACAGAGGTTCGAACTACAAGTCCAAATACTTTGCGTTTTTCTAAAGAATTCAACTCCTCCTGTATGGCTTCTTTCCATTTTGGCCAATCATTTCTATTTTGACAATCTTTTATAGATTGTGGTTCAAGATCCTCATTTTGCATGATATCTAGTGCCACATTAAAGGCGAAGCTATTATCCACGACAATATTATTTCGTTTCCATAATTTATGAGTTAACAAATAATTTATTGAAATCTCATTGTTTTCAGACACTTACGGTTCTTCAGAAATCACATTACCAGTGTTCGATTGATCAATCGTTTCTACCATTATTTCATTAAAAGTTTTTAGTTGGATTTTTTCTTGTACCTTTTTCTTTCGAGGTACAGAGTCTTTGGCACCAACTGATCGACCACACTTCTGGCATATTTGAGATTCATTTCCTATAACAGATTGTCCTACAGGGACATCAATTTTTGCAGGAGTATTTTCTGCTGGAACATATGACTTTGTCACTTTTCTTGTATCAACGAATACATCAGGTAATTGGCTTGCAACTATTTGCAAGTGAATGATTTTCTCAACTTCTTGTTCACATTGATTATTGTGGGAATCAAAATGAGATAGAGTTGTTTCATTCTAATAAATTTTACCTTGTTTTTGAGGATGTAGTTTTTTCCCTCCCAAAGTTGGGAAAGTCATTTCATCAAAATGACAATCTGTAAAACGTCTCGTTAAAGGTTCAAGATATCTAATAATGGATGGTGAGTCAAACCCAACATAAATTCCATGTCTTCATTGGGGACCCATCTTTATACGTTGTAGGGGTAAAATTGGAACTTGGACAGCACAACCAAAAACTCGTATATGAGAAATACTAGGTTTGTGACCAAATGCAAGTTGTAAAGGTGAGTATTCATGATAAACAGTTGGTCTTATACGAACTAATAATGCAGCATGTAATATAGCATGATCCCAAACAGATGTTGAGAGTTTTGTTTTCATAAGTAAAGGCCTAGAAATCAATTAAAGACGTTTAATAAACGACTCTGCTAAACTATTTTGTGTATAGACATGAGTAACTGAATGTTCAACTACAATCCTGATTGACATACAATAATCATTGAATGCTTGTTATCTAAATTCACCAGCATTATTAAGATAGATTGTCTTGATTGAGTAATCGAGGAATTGAGCTCGAAGTTTTATAATTTGAGCAAGTAGTCTAACAAAAGCTACATTTCTATTAGAAAGTAAGCATATATGTCACCATCTAGTAGAAGAATCAATTAATTCCATAAAATAACGAAATGTCCCACATGGTGGGTGTATCGGCCCACATATATCTCTATGAATTCTTTATAAGAATGTTGGAGATTCAACACGAACTTTCGTAATAGAAGGTCTAATGACTAATTTTCCTTGTGAACAAGCAGTACATTGATAATCATTAGGTAGAAGAATCTTCTAGTTCTTTAGAGGATGTCCATGTGAGTTATTAAGTATTCGGCGCATCATTATTGCTCTTGGTGTCCAAGTCGATCATGCCAAAGCATAAAGCTTTTTGGTTCAACGAACTTCGAGTTTGTGACATTGTTTGATTCAAATATTTTTATGAATGTATAATACATGCCAGATGGGAATGCCATGAGTTTTTTTATCTGCTTCTAGCCAAATACAAAAGAAATTATACAAATATATTCATGATTATTTTCTTGCATCGTCTCAATATGGTATCCATTGTTGCGGGTATATTTAAAACTAAGCAAATTTCTTCTGAATTTGCTAAAATAAAGTGCATCGTTTATGTGCAATGGTAAGATAATACTATCTCTTCTGGAGCCATCAATGATATTTGATGTACCGGATGTCGTATTAACATTATTTTATACTAATGTTAAGTCCAAAAAATATTTTTTATCTTGAAGAATTGTATGCGTAGTTGCACTATCAGCTAAATAGATATCTTGGCAATTCATCATGAATCTATAAACATGACCAAATAGATACTTTTTAAAAGAAAAAAATAAGTTTAAAACTAAAAAGAAGTTTAAATATAAAGAAACATTTCAATCAGCTAAGAACTAGTTTAATAACGCAAATTAAAGTTTCAAACTTTAAAGGAACATGTTTCAAACTAAAATTTTGAATCAAAGTAAATACTACTATCTCGAAAGTAAATTAGTCCATATTTCCTATCACACCTCCCTCAATCAAATGATTGATATTTTCACTTTGATCAGCAAAAAAATCAGAGACATCTAGATGAGTCACATCAATTGGACCATCAAAGTCAGCAAAATTTGTCTCCATTTTTTCTTTTCCCTTGATTGATTTTTGGTAGAGATCCACAAGTTGTTTTGACGTACGACAGGTACCCGACCAATGTCTTTTCATTCCACATCTAAAGCAATTTTCTTCGTGCTCCTTTTTGGACGAGTTATTTTCATTTATTTTGTGTTTTTTAAAGTTGTTACCTTGTGTTTGATAATGTCCATTATTTCATCCAAATCGGCATCCTCGCCCACGTCCACGTCCACGTCCACGTTCGTGTTCGTGTTTGCGTCTGCATCCATGTCCACGTTCACATCCATGGCTTGATATTGCATTTGCTTCAGGCAATGCAATACCATTTGCTTCAGACAATGCTGTAGAACCAGTTGGACGTAGTCCATGATTTTTCATCATCAGTTCATTATTTTGTTCAGCAACTAGCAGGCAAGATATGAGTTCTAAGTATTTTTTAAAACCATGCTCACGATATTGCTGTTGAAGAATCACATTGGAGGCATGGAAGGTGGAGAAAGTCTTTCCCAACATATCTTCATTAGAGATTTTTTCTCCATACAGAGTTAGTTTTGAAGTTATTCTAAATAGTTCAGAATTGTACTCACTAACTATTTTAAAGTCCTGGAGGGAGTGCATCCATTCATACCAGGCTTTGGAGAGGATTATGATCCTCTGATGGTCAAACCTTTCAGTCAAGTTTTTTAAATGTATTTTTGGATATTTTACGATAAGGTACTCAATTTTCAATCCATCGTAGAGATAGTGACGAATGAAAATGAGTACTTTTGCGCGATCCTGTAAGGATACTACGTTTCTTTCTTTTATTGTCTCTCCCAGACCCTTTAAAATAAGATGAATCTCAGCATCGAGAATCTATAGCAAGTAGTTTTTGCCAGATATATCAAGTGCAACAAACTCAAGTTTTGTGATATTCGCCTTTTGAATAACTACACAATGAACAAGAAAATATAATTAATTTTCTATTAGACATTTTATAATTATATAATTCACATTAATCAATGTCAACATAACGTGAAATATATGATTTTCTTCAGGGATAAGCATTAGTTGATTAATTACTCATTTATATCACTATTTAATTATGTGATATGATATTCTTCGAGACATGTGCTTCTTCTAGACCACAATAAAATATTATTTCGATTATTGCTCAATATTCTTTTGAAATATAAGTATTATAACGTCATATTATCAAGAGCAATTAATATTCTTCTGGAATATTTAAATTATAATGTTATGCTCTTTGGGAGTAGCTAATATTTTGTTATAATATACTTTTTCAGGTGCAACAACAAATAATTATTCTGAAGTAAAGATTTGTTTTTCATGAGCAATATTATAATATTGTTATAGAATATTATATCTTATAAAATTAGGCTCTTCGGGAGCAATTAATATTCTACTGAAATATTAATGTAATATAAATCTTTGCTTATTCTTAAGCAACAACAAAATAATCTTCTAGAATATTTATATGTTAGGTAATAACATATGACAAAACTTTGTTTGTCAAAATATTAACGCTGTGTTTCTTCAGGAACAACAACATATCATTATGAATATATGCTCTTCAGGAGCAATAGTATGATATATATCAATTTATAATTCATACAAGAACATCAAAAAATAATTATTCAATATATAGATAAAAACAAAAGTAACGGTTGCACATGAATTAGTATGTAAAAATATAACTCCTCAAATACAAGATCAGAAGTGAAAATTAGTCACTAATAAGCTTTTATAGTTGAGAAAAAAAATTGAGGTAAGAACACGTTGTGAAGAAACATAATTCAAGACACTTTTAAATTTCATAATAATATAATTTATAATTGGTACGGCCCATGTGGGCATTTACAATATATATAAACTTTTAGTTGTATTTTAACATAATCTGGCAAAAAAGTTAGAAACGAAAAGAAAATTGAGCATGCCATAAATTTTTGGATTTTGACAAAACTGATATTCATATCACAATTGAATTTGGAAAAATTCATTTCGCTACCACACATATAAGCATAAAAAAAAAATTAATACCTTCTTCTGAATAAATTTGAGTTTGGTTCTTAATTGTAATACAAAAGGGATCGTGCTTTTCTTTTCGGACAGAAAAAAAAACTTTTTGCTAAATCAATTGTTAGAACTTCAACTTCAATAAGTTAGAACTTCGTGCTGATAACGTGTTATAAACTAGAGAGAATAATATACGAGAATAGGGAGAAACTATGTATTTCATTATAATAATAGACCCATATATATATGGTTTCAAATACATGTAGATTAGGTAAGAAATCTTTAAATATGGTCATCAATATTGTTTTCCATATTTTACAACATTTATTTCTTTTTTCATTTTTATTTTTATTAATTTTTGGTTGTTATTTTTTTCATTAAGTAAAAATATGGGCATAATGATATTTTTAACAAAAAATGACTTTTTTACGAAGAAATTGACATAATAGAAAATACGCATGAAACCAATTGGTTGAGCAGGTCATTGCCAAGAATGGAGAAATTAGGTACATTTACACAAAAGGATTGTACGTTAAAGACCATTTGTGCCAATTTTCCTTATGACAATGATTATACATTAATTATGTTATACTAATTTAGCAAAATCGAATCTAGTACTTAAGGATGAATCTGAAAACATACAATATTAGTATGGGCATTATCGTCCATAAAAGTTTCTCTCATTTCCACGCTTATGTGTGTGTGTGTTGTAAAATAATACACAATGATGGGTGACTATTTGGTCATATCTAGATGTCTATATAGTTGTCCTATTTAGTCTAAAAGAGTATAATATTTAAATTTTAACTCACATTAAAATCCTATATATAGGAATTTTTGTTATAATGATTTTACACACTTGAGTTTTGACTATTTCAATTATCTTCTCTTATTATCTAGTTATCAACATGAAGTTATAACACCTTGAATCTTTAGTTTAAATTAAAAATCATATTTAAGGCCTAAGTATATATTTTACTTGTCACAGGTGAAACTCCAATCAAGGCCCAATACTGAGAAAAGAAAGTCCAATTAAATATAAATGGATTTGATATTACCCAATAAATTCTAAATTTACTTTATGGAAGAATAATTTGGAATAGAATTAAGAAAAATATGTTCTTTGATTTTTAAACTATGAAATTCAGGATGTCAAAAGATTTAAATTGGTGTTAAGAAACTTACCATATTTAAAAAAAAAACTAAAAAAAAATAAATAAATAAAAACTTTCTCATAGTGCATGTAAGAAAATCCTTCCATTTCTCCTCTTCCATGAATGAACTTCCCAAAATCCCTCCCTTAACTCCCCGAAATCTCTCTCTCTCTCTCTCTCTCTCTCTCTCTCTCTACACACACACACGAATCTCCTCAATGAAAGAAGAAGAAAAAGAAGAGAGAGAATTTAAATTTTCAAGTTCAAATCTCAAGGTTTTCATCTTAGTTTCATCAAGATAAGAGATAGGAATACGTATGCAATTTGATTTTATCCCCTTTTAATTTGTATGTTTTTTGATAGAATTATGTTATTTAGATTTTATGGACATTCGGACAAGAAAGAAGTTCATCATATTTTGGATGTTCAAGAAATAAAAACATGATTTAAATCTTTTGATATTAAACCTAAGAAATAATATTGGATTTTAGGACCCTTGAGCTACTGTATTAAGAATGTATGATATGATATACTATACATTAAACCATAATTTTGAATGTAGATTGCACAAATAAATATGTATTCCTATTGAGTTTCCCAAAAACTAATTCATTTCTTTCTCTTATAGGGTAATCTTGGGTCATAGATGGAGGCTTGGTGATGTTCTTGAGAATAAGGAGAGTTTCAAGACATTTATTGGCCATTTTGATGTGTTTTCGTGTTTATTGCTTGCTGAAGTTTTGAGAGATAGGATGATTTAATGAACTCCTATGCTTTATTTATGTTTGATAATACTTTTAGAGTTTATTCATGCTAAAAAACCAAATTATGTTTAAATGACTCAAAGCTAAAATAGGGAATCTATATAGAGTAGATTTTCCAACAAGTAGGTCTGACTTTGAACAGATGCCCTGGGTTGTTTATTCAAAATTTAGAGGTGAAACAAGTTGTACTTCATAGCCCAATGAGTTTCTTGCTTCTTAGATTTGGAATTACCTCAATATGGTGAACTTGGAGTGGGATATGCTTGTTTCGGTAATGATGGATACTTCAGACCAAGAATCTGCCTTGTGCATTTTATTAGTTACTTTGGAAGTCTATTTGAATCAGTTAGGTCTTGAAATTTTAAAATATCCTATTATGATGTGTTATGAGTATTCTCTTAAATTTTCAAATTTTAAAGAGCTAATTTGGGGTGTCAATTATGCTTGGAATTATAGCATTGACAGCAGTTTTTGTGCACTTTACTCATCTACTTGAAATTCTTATCGAGTGAGAAAAAATCTAAAATTTTATATGTTATAGAGGGATTGTTTATGAGATTTCTATATTGAATTCGGTTATATTCGTGTTCGATTGATGTGTAGTTTAATTACTTTGGTGTTCAAGGATAGATTGTGATGCGAGCCAGGGACCGGCGGACCATGGACCGACTAGCCAGGACTCAACACATAGTCCGATAGGAACATTAACGAGGGCAAGAGCTAAGAAGATCAATGAAGATATGCAAGGTCTTGTTCAAGCTACGTGGGCTGAAACCGATACCAAGAATCCGATGCCAACTTTGGTACACTTAATTCAAGCTAAGGACTATATTGGAAGTATATCAGATTCTAATGGCAGATCGAGGGACCAAAAGGAGCAGGTGACAAAGTTGGAGGACCATAATGCAAATATGGCAGAAATCCGCGCGGAGGCTCAAGGGGAATAGCCATGCGATCGCATGGTTATCTATCGCTGCGATCGCACGGGTGACAATTCAAAAGCAGAATGCTATTTGGCCAAACCATGCGATCGCAGTGAAATTGCCTATGCGATCGCAAGGCCTATTCTCGGAGAAAATCCGAGTTTTGGCAATTTTTAGTTTCCTTTAGAGTTTAGGACTCTTAATTCAATTAAGTTACTTAATTTCGATTTATGTTAGAATTATTCATACGTTTACTATTTAAACATCATTTATTGTAAACATAAGACAATTACGTTATTTGTGAGATTAATTAAAGTGAGAATTCACTTTCTTCCTAGTTCTTAATCGAACTAACCTAAACTTATCAAAGAATTCGCATCTCTTTGTGGCGTTCATAACTTTGGTTCGTTGTTTCAAGAATTCATCGGGTCAAGTTTTTATGGTGGATTTTAGCTTTCTTGGGTTTGGATCAAACATTTGTAGGTCAGGGGTTTTAATACTTGCAGTTCGTATCGGTTGGTATCGAGCTTTGGCTCTAAAATCAGGTTTATCTTTTACTTTGCTTTTATCGATTCATCTTGAATCATATCAAAAAAAAAAAAAAAAAAAAAAAAAATTCTCTTTCCATATTCACCCTCTTCAAGAATTGTTCTTGCATGATCCATACATGCACCAAAGCTAATTATTTCTAATTCTTGCTTTGTGATCCTTTTTGTTCGTTCTTGCGTTGAAGTGAAAAAAAAAAAAAAAAAAAAAAAAAAAAAACCGAAAATTCATGAAAAATTCCAGAAAAACGAGTTCGTGAAATTCTCGCCACAAATTATCATCCGGTGTTTATTTCTTATTCCTGATTACTTTTAATCCTTATCCTTTCCGTTGTTCTTCTTGTCCTTGTTCTTGTTCTTGTTCTTGTTCTTGTTCTTGTAAATGAATGTCGCGGGAGTTGAAATTCTTGATTGAGTTTAGATAGTTCTTTAGAGAACTTGGTAAAAAATACAAGAGTAGAAAAAGGCAAGAGTGGTGAGATTATTATCGGGAAAAAGTCATATAGAGCGAAACACGAGTGCAAACACGTGAGGCAGATAAAAAAAAATTCTTTTCCTTTTTATTTCTTTCTTAATTTTTCAGTTTTAAACAATGTCTAATCACGGAGAAACTACCACTGGGAGTGAAAACAACCAGTTCTTCTTATTAAGGGCAATGCAACAACAATTTGATCGTATGAACGTAGTGTTTGACGAGATGAGGGAGACTAATAATGCTTTAAAGGTTACAGTGGAACAACATAGTGCTATGTTTACAACCTTATTAGGCGAACAACAACCTGGGATTACTCATCATAGGAGCAGGGGTAGGCGATATCATAGCCCTATGGCGATTTTGAGGATGAGATGGTAGCAGGGAGTGAGGATGGTGAAGCCTATAACTTTGGGGCTGAGATGGGTAGAGCGAGACGTAGGGGAGACAGGTGTGAGAGGCCACCTAGAGCGGTTGATTATAGAGGTCAGGGTGGAGTAGATAGAAACCTTGGAAATATTAAATTGAAAATACCTTCATTCCAAGGCAAGAATAATCCTGACGCCTATTTAGAGTGGGAAATGCGGATGGAATTAATCTTTGATTGTCATAACTATTCGGAAGAAAAGAAAGTCAAATTAGCAGTAATTGAGTTCACTGAGTATGCTATCATGTGGTGGGATCAATTAGTGACCAATAGGAAGAGAAATCATGAAAGGCCTGTGGAGACTTGGGATGATTTAAAGGCTCTTATGAGGAGGAGATTTATACCTAGTCATTACCATAGGGACCTATATCAAAAATTGCAGAGCCTTGCTTAAGGTTCAAGTAGTGTTGAGGATTACCATAAGGAGATGGAGATGGCCATGATTAGGGCTAATATCGAGGAGGACAGGGAGGCTACCTTAGCTAGGTTTTTGAATGGGTTAAATAGAGATATAGCCAACATAGTTGAGTTACAACATTATGTGGAGTTGGAGGACATGGTGCACATGGCTATGAAGGTAGAAAGGCAGTTGAAACGAAAGGGGACAGCACGGTATTCCTCGGGATCTAACCCTCCTTGGAAGCCACGGTGGGATAGTACTGACAGGGGTGAGATGACTGTTTCAAAGGGAAAGACCGAACCACCTAAGGGAACCAATGTAGTACCTACCAATAGCAAACCCAAGGCAGATTTTCAACCTTCTAGGAATAGGGATATTAAATGTTTTAAATGTTTGGGTGTCGGGCACATTGCATCACAATGCCCAAACCGGAGGGTAATGATTTTGCGTGACAATGGGGAGGTAGTATCTGAAGTTGGGAGTGATAGTGATGAAATGCCTGAGTTGGAAGATATTGGTGTAGAATACCCCGTTGAGGGCGTAGCTCTAGTTGCACGGCGTGCTCTTAATGCACAAATTAAGGTAGACGATATGGAGCAGCAGAGAGAGAACATATTTCATACTAGGTGCTATGTTAAAAACAAAGTGTGTAGTCTGATAATAGATGGGGGAAGTTGTACCACTGTCGCTAGTACCACGCTTGTTGAGAAACTAGGTTTGTCTATGATAAAACACTCTAGGCCTTATAAGTTACAGTGGCTAAATGAATGTGGGGAGGTCAAGGTTAACAAACAGGTTTTAGTGAGCTTTAGTATTGGTAAGTATACTGATGATGTGATGTGTGATGTGGTCCCTATGCATGCTGGCCATCTTTTGTTGGGCAGACCTTGGCAGTATGATAGGAAAGTGATACATGATGGGTTTCAGAATAGGTACAGTTTTGTCAAAGATGGTAGACCAGTTACTCTTGTTCCCTTATCACCAAAACAGATTTATGAGGATCAATTGAAATTAAAAAGCGATGCAGATCAAAAGAAAAAGATTGAGTTAGAGACACAAGAACAGACGAGGAGGGGAGAAAAAATGAGAGTGAGGCTGATAATAATTTAAACCCAAGAGAAAAAACAAAGGTGAGTTTCTATGCCAAATAAAGAGAAATCAAGAGGGCCCTTTTCGAAAATCAGCCATTGATTTTGCTAGTATACAAGGAGTCCAACCTTGTAATTAGCGACACTAACCACTCCCTCCCCAGTTTAGCTATTTCTTTGTTGCAGGAATTTGAGGACGTGTTTCCTGAAGAGATGCCTAGTATCTTGCCACCCATTCGAGGCATCGAACATCAGATTGATTTTGTACCCGGCGCTGTTATTCCAAATCGCCCAACGTTGAAGTAATCCAGAAGAGATCAAGGAGCTTCAAAGGCAAGTTGAGGAGTTGATGGACAAAGGATATGTGAGAGAGAGCATGAGTCCATGTGCGGTGCAGTGCTACTTGTGCCCAAAAAGGATGGGACTTGGAGGATGTGTATTGATTGCAGGGCAATCAATAACATTACGGTAAAGTATCGCCATCCCATACCTAGATTAGATGATATGCTTGATGAGTTGCATGGATCTTGTATTTTTAGTAAAATTGATCTTAAGAGTGGATACCACCAAATAAGAATGAAAGAAGGAGATGAATGGAAAACTGCTTTTAAGACTAAATATGGTTTGTATGAATGGTTAGTAATGCCTTTTGGTTTAACTAATGCCCCCAAGCACTTTTATGAGATTAATGAACCATGTTTTGTGTGCCTTCATAGGTAAATTTGTGGTAGTCTACTTTGATGATATTTTAGTATATAGTAAGAACTTGGATGAGCACATTGAGCAGTTCGTTGTGTGCTTAATGCTTTAAGGCATGAAAAGCGTATGCTAATCTTAAAAAGTGTACCTTTGCATGAAACAAGTTGTTTTTCTTGGCTATGTTGTTAGTACAAATGGTATTGAGGTCGATGAAGAAAAAATTAAGGCTATTAAGGATTGGCCAACGCCGAGAAGTGTCATTTGAGGTGAGGAGCTTTCACGGCAGCTGGCTAGTTTTTATAGGCGTTTTGTTAAAGATTTTAGTACACTAGCGCCACCACTCAACGAGATAGTAAAGAAAAGTGTTGGGTTTATTTGGGGCCTTGATCAAGAAAATGCGTTTAATATTATTAAGGATAGATTGTGTTCTGCACCTGTGTTAGCGCTACCTGACTTTAACAAAACTTTTGAGATTGAATGTGATGCCTCAGGTATAGGTATTGGAGCCGTGTTAATGCAGGAGAAACGCCCAATTGTCTACTTTAGCGAGAAACTAGGTGGGGCTGCCTTGAATTACCCAATATATGACAAAGAATTATACGCTTTGGTGAGAGCCTTGGAGACTTGGCAACACTACCTATGGCCAAAGGAGTTTGTAATCCATACCGATCATGAGTCCCTAAAGCACCTGAAGGGTCAAGGCAAGCTGAATAGGCGGCATGCCAAGTGGGTAGAATTCATCGACACTTTTCCTTATGTCATTCACTACAAACAAGGTAAAGAAAATATTGTGGCTGATGCGTTGTCTAGAAGGTACACCCTCATTGCTACTTTAAATACCCGATTATTAGGTTTTGAGTATGTTAAGGACTTATATGCTAATGATACTGATTTTGCTAGTATGTATGGGTCATGTGAGAACAATACTTTTGGGCAATTCTATAGACTAGATGGCTACTTGTTTAAAGCAAATAAATTATGTGAGCCTTTTAGTTCTTTACGTGAGTTGCTTGTGCGTGAGGCACATGGGGGAGGCTTAATGGGACATTTTGGGGAGAGGAAAACTTTGGATGTATTACATGAACATTTCTTCTGGCCTAAAATGAGGCGTGATGTAGAGAGATTGTGTGCAAAATGTATCACATGTAAACAGGCCAAATCTAGAGTCTTACCTCATGGTTTGTATACCCTTTACCCGCACTCTAACGAGCCTTGGATTGATATCTCTATGGACTTTGTTTTAGGCTTGCCTAGGTCAAAACAAAATAAGGATTCAATTTTTGTGGTTGTTGATAGGTTCTCTAAAATGGCACATTTTATATCTTGCAATAAAACAGATGATGCTACTAACATTCTTGAATTATTCTTTCGAGAAATTGTTCGCCACATGGTGTTCTAAAGAGTATTGTTTACGATCGAGATGTTAAATTTCTTAGCTACTCGGAAAGTCTTGTGGGGTAAGTTGGGGACTAAGTTGTTGTTTTCTACTACTTGTCACCCTCAAACGGATGGCCAAACTGAGGTAGTAAACATAACTTTATCTACTCTATTACGTACTGTCATCCAAAAGAATCTAAAGAATTGGGAAGACTGTTTACCTTTTATTGAATTTGCATATAATAGAAGTGTGCATTCTACTACAAATATGTCTCCATTCAAAATTGTGTATGGTTTTAACCCATTAACGCCTTTAGATTTAATTCCTCTACCTGTTGATGAAAGGACTAGCTTGGATGGACACATGAAGGCAGAAAGGGTAAAGCAGCTCCATGAAAGTGTGCGACAACACATTGAAAAGAAGAATAAACAAGATGCCACCAAAGCCAACAAAGGCAGTAAACGAGTTATCTTGGAACCGAGACCGGGTGCAGGTGCATATGAGGAAAGAAATAGGTTTCTGCCCGTGACGGTCTAAACTACACCCCCAGGGGGATGGGCCTTTTCAAGTCCTTGAGCGAATAAATGATAATGCTTATAAAATTGATCTTCCGGTGAGTTTAATGTTTGGCTACTTTCAATATTTCGATCTTTCCCCTTTGATGCGGTGATGATTCGAGGTCGAATCCTTTTTGGGAAGGAAGGGATGATGCGAGCCAGGGGCCGCGGACCATAGACCGACTAGCTGAGGACTCAACACATAGTCCGATAGGAACATTAACGAGGGCAAGAGCTAAGAAGATCAATGAAGATATGCAAGGTCTTGTTCAAGCTCACGTGGTGAAACCGATACCAAGAATCCGATGCCAACTTTGGTACACTTAATTCAAGCTAAGGACTATATTGGAAGTATATCAGATTCTAATGGCTGATCGAGAGACCAAAAGGAGTAGGTGACAAAGTTGGAGGACCATAATGCAAATATGGCAGAAATCCGAGCGGAGGCTCGGGGAATAGCCATGCGATCGCATGGTTATCTATCACGCGATCGATCGCACGGGTGACAATTCAAAAGCAGAATTTGGCCAAACCATGCGATCGCAGGAAAATTGCCTATGCGATCGCAAGGCCTATTCTCGGAGAAAATCTGGGTTTTGGCAATTTTTAGTTTCCTTTAGAGTTTAGGACTCTTAATTCAATTAAGTTACTTAATTTCGATTTAGGTTAGAATTATTCATACGTTTACTATTTAAACATCATTCATTGTAAACATAAGACAATTACGTTATTTGTGAGATTAATTAAAGTGAGAATTCACTTTCTTCCTAGTTCTTAATCGAACTAACCTAAACTTATCAAAGAATTCGCATCTCTTTGTGGCGTTCATAACTTTGGTTCGTTGTTTCAAGAATTCATCGAGTCATGTTTTTGTGGTTGGATTTTAGCTTTCTTGGAGTTCAGATCAAACCTTTGTGGGTCCGGGGTTTTAATACTTCGCGGGTTCGCATCAGATTGCCTAATAAATTGGTTAAGCCCAATCACTTGCTTTTCGTTATGCCTTAACTAAACGAAAATAGAATTTAGGACTTCTGACACATATGAGATGGGTTGCTTCTTGGTTTAATATGTAAGGTTTATTAGTTTTTTATGGTTGCATTTTATGTCATGGATGTATGGATTTAGACCATGTATGTAGATGATCAATATAAGTTACAAGCAATGGTGGTTTTATTGAATCACCAAATTTAATAACTCAAACTAAATGGCATAGACATTTAGTATTAATTTCCTGTACGTCCTTAGAAATAATCAACCAAATAGAAAACTTGATAGTAGTGTAGTAAATTAATTAAGTATTTTTAAAATTAACGTTCAAGTTTTGATTAGTGATTTACCCACTTGAGTTACGAGTTCCACGTGATGCACTAGGATTCTATAGAGAAAAATTCAAGGAATCACATCGTGGTATCAGAGTGGAAGTTGTAGTCATTTATGCAAACTAAAAAAGAATAAGGAATATGAAATTTCGAGACGCAAGGAAATTTGGCCGCTCGAGCGGACGTCCTCCCCGTTGGAGTGGACAGAAGGCCACCTTTTGGGCCAACTATGGCCGCTGGAGCGGGAAAAGACTACACTCGAGCAGGCCATTGGTAGCCTCTAGCCACTCAATCTGAAATTTTTAAATAATAATTTATTTTCTTATCTAAGAATAGTTTGCTCCAAATGTTGTTGAATGTGATAAATAAAATTATTTTATTTGTCTACATGTGATTACGTTGTTAGAAATAAAATATATATTATTTAATTAGATACACATAATTAAAAGATCCATATATCATGACAAATTATCAAGTATGATTAATTTAGAAGAATACCTGTCTCCATTGGTGTTGAAATTGAGAGGATTGGATCTTCTACAGTCTAATCACCTCAATAATGCTCAATGAAATTTCTGTCTATAATGGTGTAGAAGAGAAGAGCAAAAGTTGTGATTGACCCGGGGACCATAATCCTATTTATAATATTCTGTATACCCTAGTTCAATTAGAAGTCCAGCAATCCTAATTGGACTAGGATTCGGTCTCTACACATAACAAAGTACGTACTCAGTTCAGATGTTTCGAGGTTCCAATCAACAGATCACTTAATAGCCCTATTAATTAGATAGCCCATTTAATTGCAATATAATATGTAGCCTATTATAGAGATAAAAAATCCAACAATCTCCCACTTGAGCTATATATGTTATCCGAAACAATTATATTTTAAACTTTATGTGTACACTTAAATTGATATATTGTGTGAAACATCTCCGTACAATCTGATCCATCTACTATATCAGCATCAGATCAAAGCGGTCTTCGTCACATTAATTGGAACTAAACCCATCAATGGTCATCATACCAACATATTCAATGACATAGATCGAGTATGGATGTGTAGCATGGAAATTACATGCAATGTGATCTTAACACATGTCTATTACCAACATGTCCTACTTTATTCTTTAGTGAGATCATACCAAAACTTTTCAATCTTAATGTTAAACCACAAATGAAAAGACCAAATTCAGAGATTGGTAAAAAACCATTATACTTTATTCTGCAGAAAATAATCATAAAGTGTGTCTATTACTGAAAAGTATCAAAATACAAACTCCCACTAAACCATCACATCATCAAACGATATAACACCTGCATGAGCTAAATGCTTGTGAAACACCTTGGGCGGTAAACCCTTGGTGAGCGGATCCGTAATTATGGAGTTTGTGCCAATATGCTCTTATAGACACCTGACTACTTTGAACTCTTTTTCTTTAACAACAAAAAACTTGATATCTATGTGCTTCGACTTCGTAGAGTTTCTATTGTTGTTGGAATATAGCACAGCCGATTTATTATCACAATATGTCTTCAATGGTCTTTCAATACCATCTACAACACGCAGCCCAGTGACAAAGTTTCGCTACCATATCCCATGATTAGATCCCTCATAACAGGCTATGAACTTAGTTGTCATGGTAGATAGAACTATGAGCGACTGATTAACACTCTTTCAAGATATAGCTCCTCCAGCCAGTAGATAAATATAGTCCAATGTGGATCTCTTACTGTATTGGCATCCAGCAAAATCGGAATCAGAATACTTAATGATCTCCAAATGATCTGACTTCCGATAGGTGAGCATGAAATCTTTTGTTTTCTGTTAATATTGCATAACCCTTTTCGCTGCTTTCCAATGATCCATCCTAGGGTTACGCAAATATCTGTCTAATAATCCTACTATGAACACTATATTCGGATGCGTATATATTTGAGCATACATAAGACTCCCTATAGCCTATATCTTAGTTAGATTTCTCTTGGTTTTGGGGCACAATAAGAACTTATCTCCTTTCGTTAGGCAATTAGTTTACAATCTATACCATCAAATCGCTATATAATCAACAAGGAAGATATATTTACTCCCACTGAACTTATGGTACACACAATCATCAACTATATTTACTTCAAATCCAAACGAGATAATGACTTAATGAAATTTGTAATACCATTGATGGAATGCTTGCTTGAGACTATAGATGTATTTCTTTACTTCAAATCCAAACGAGATACCATTTTCTTTGGATCACTTGATACAAAGTTTTCTTGCTGTACCATATATATCATTTTCTCAATATTACCATTGAGAAATGCATTCTTTACATTCATCTGATCTAGTTCCAAATCAAAATGAGCTACTAATGCTATTATTATCCTAAAAAAGTCTTTCGATAAAACCGGTGAGAAAGTCTCTATACAATCAATGCCTTCTTTCTGAGTGAAACCCTTGGCAACAAGACGAGCCTTATATCTCAACATTGCCTTTTGAATCCATCTTGGTCTTAAAAAATATCTATTTGCAACCAATAGGCTTCGCACCTTCAGGCAATTTGACAAGATCCCAAATGTCATTGTCTTCAATGGATTTCATCTCATCTTCCATGGCATCAATCCACTTTTGAGAATTAAAACTCTATTTGGCTTGATTGAAGTTGATTGAATAATCTTCCACCACTCATATGTCAACCTCATGTTCTTGGAGAAAGACGATATAGTCATCCAGAAACGCCCTTCTCCTTTCTCTCGTGGATCTTTGCAATGGCATTTGTTCTTGAGGTTGTTGAGTTTGCTCATCAGGAGCAACAACTTCATTTTAGATAGGAAAGTTATCAACATTGTCTTGATAATCTGGAGTCGTTTCTTGAACAATGTGAGTAATCTGATCATTCTCAATAGCGACAGTAGGGAAAGAAAAGAGTCTCTTCAAAGACGATGTTCTTAACCTTATCTTTCCCTCCAAACTCAACATCCAAAAAGAATTTTACATTTCTATTCTCAAAAAAGGACCTAGTCTAGGGATCATAGAATTTATAACCCCTGGACCGTTCAGGGTATCCAACAAAATAGCAGCTTACAGTTCTTGAGTCCAGTTTCTTTTCACTTAGCCTGTAAGGCCTCGCTTCTGCTGGACATCTCCAAATGTGCAAGTGCCTAAGACCAGGCTTCTTGCTGATTCAAAGTTCATAAGGAATTTTAGTTACTACTTTATTTGGTACCCTGTTGAGGATGTATGCTGCAGTCTTTAGTGCTTCTCTCCATAGGAATTTTGGTAAAGGAGAATGACTAATCATACTTCTTATCGTGTCCTTGACAATAACCTAAAAGTCCCTATAGCCTCAACTGCAACTGCTTTGCCGTTGCCCACAAAGATGAATCTTTCAGCATCAATTGGCTGTCAGCTCCACGAGCAATCCTGTATAGACACACTTATGTGAGTAGTAGTAGTAGTAGAATCCATTCACCAAGTGTGTCTAGGTATAAAAGCTAAATAAATTAACTTCAGAAGAAACCATAGCAAGAAGCGTACATTTTTTAACACGCAATGCAGCGTAACAGGGACATTCTTTATTTCATGTGTCCACCCTTCTTGCAAAAGTAACAGGTGAACTCCTTATCCTATTTTTTTTTTTTTGTAATTTATGTTGTGGTGCCCCAACTGCAGCTTACTTTTTCCTTTTTTCTTGTCTTAAGAAGTAGTTGATGAGTTAGTACTTTCAGTTCTCTCACACTTAAGTCTTTCTTCTTCTTGCACACAATGAGATATGAGCTCATTAAGAGTCCATTTATCCTTTTAGGTATTGTAAATTGACTGTATTGTGCAAGAAGGAAAATCAAAACCAAATGCACGAGCAAGTCCTCAAACAGCTCTAACTTTAGCGCCTTTAGTTTGGAAGTGAGATTAGACATTTTTATAATGTACTTCATTACGTTCATTTTTCCTTTATACCTTATTGAAACAAGATGATCCAAAAGAGGACTTGTTTCAACCTTTTCATTTTTGGTAAAACGTTTTTCAATTTCTTTATGGAACGTCTTAGCATTTTCCTCCTCAAACATAGCGCCCCTAAATATTTCTGGAATGAAACGTTTCATGATCATAAGACTCATGCGGTTAGAACGATCTTAATTTTTTTTCAGTCCCTTTTATCGTGAGTGGAACTTTCATTAGTGAGAGTAGGAAGTCGTTCTATCAAAAGCATAAGGTCAAGATCCATGTGACCGAGAACAATCGTAACGTTCTCTTTCCAATTCTTGAAATTTGTGCTATTAAGCACAGAGATGAAATTAATGTTGGCAGAAATTGTAGAAGCAGAAGCAGAAACTGAAAATAATAAAATCAAGCTCACAATTAATGATTATGTCATAACATATATATTACAAATTATATAATAGTGGGCCCATTACAAGATACCTAACACAACATTGATATTTAGTCTTTGGACAGAAATATCAACTTGTAAGTGGTACTCTCTGTGTAGTAATCAAATATTGATAATTAATCTGTCAAACAATAAGCCTTTCTTTAGACTGACTTATTGTCTACATGAAAACTTTATAATTTTCATATATTTATTACCATAGGTATATCTGTCATTTGGCCAAACAATAACATTCCTTTGGGCCGGTCATTATTCTCATAAACAACAGACACACACACTTTAATATTCCAAATTAAACAAATCAACATGGTAGAGGTTACTTTGGCAATGTATCGTTTCAATTGATTTATTTTGAAATATAAGACGACTAATTCAAGGATCTGAAGATACTTTAGGGATTAAATTTGAAGATTCCAAACTTTAAGGGCCTAAGATTTTAAAATCTGAAAACTTGAAGGGCATAAGATTTAAAATCCAAAACCTTAAGGATTAAATCTTAAAATCCAAAAAAGCATGTATTTTATTGGTAGGCCCCTCACAAGATACCTAGCACAACATTGATATTTAGTCTTTAGACAGAAATATGAATTATAAATGGTACTCTCCGCGTGGTAATCAAATATAGATAATAAATATATCAAACAATAAGCCTTTCTTTGGACTGACTTATTGTCCACATGAAATCTTTATAATTATCACATATTTATTACCACATGTACGTCTGTTATTTGGCCAAACAATAACCTTCCTTTGGACCGATCATTGTTTGCATAAGTAACAGATATACTCATCTTTATATTATGAAATAAACAAATTAACACAATAGAAGTTACTTTGGCAACATATCGTATTAATATTATTCACTTCGAAATATAAGACATTTGAATAAAAAATTTGAGAATTTTCGAAGAAAACTTTATGATTTAAAACATAGAGGACCTTAGAATTGAAATTTCAATACTCTAGGGATTTAAAATTTAGGATTTATGAAGTTTTAAGATTGAATCCTAAATTTTAAAACTTTAATGGCTTTTCTTTGAAGAAATTTTAAAACTTTAGGGTTTAAAATTGTAAAATTTAAAATTTTAGTAGCCAACTTATGAAAATTTTCAACTTTAAGGGCTAAATTATTAAAATCCCATAACTATAGGGTTAGATGACTTAATATTTAAAACTTTAGGACTTAGTTTTAAATTATCATAACCTGAGGGATTTTAATTATTAAGTTTTAAACTTTAAGGACTTAATGTGCAATATAACCTAAATCTCCAAAATTGCACCATAATCCTTGAATTCATCAAATTTACATTTGAGGTTCCATTTCCCAAAAAAAAGAAAAAGCAGCAGCTAAGGTTTAAAATCCTACCCGCCATCCACCGGCCTCAGCAGCCACCGCCACCGCCACCGCCACCGCCACCGCCACCGCCATCAACCATCGTAATCAGCAAACCACGGCAGTAGCTGCGTGCGGGCGGCTTCTTTGTTACATCCAAAGCGGGCCGTCCAAGATCGCTTGTTCGATAGAGCTACTGGTGCTACAGCTTCTTTTTTTTTTTTGCTTCAAGTCCAATCCAACAACCAAAGGGATGATTCATGATCAACGATTCAAGAACATTCATTAAGAAAAATCTAAATATATATGTTCAAAAATCATAATTCCAGCAATGATATATATACAAGTTATAACATTTGTATATCAATTTTGGCAGAAAATTAAAAAATATAAAGCTACATCTGACATACACTTTTTTCTTCACGTGTATGATTAGAGCAGTTAATAAATTGACTAAAATAATTATCATACTGATAATTCAACATGATATTGGCTCTGATACCAATTGTTAGAAATAAAATCTATATTATTTAATTAGATACACATAATTAAAATATCCATATATCATGCCAAATTATCTAGTATGATTAATTTAGAAGAATACATTACTCCATTGGTGTTGAAATACAGAGGGTTGGATCTTCCGCAGTCTAATCATCTCAATAGTACTCAATAGAATCTCTGTCTATAGTGGTGTAGAAGAGAAGAGCAAAAGTTGTGATTGACCCGGGGACCATAACTCTATTTATAATATTCTATATACCCTAGTTCAATTAGAAGTCCATCAATCCTAATTGGACTAGGATTCGGTCTCTACACATTACAAAGTCCGTACTCAGTTCAGATATTTCGAGGGCCCAATCAACAGATCACTTAATAGCCCTATTAATTAAATAGCCCATATAATTGCAATACAATATGTAACTCATTATAGAGATAAAAAAATCCAACATACGTAACATTGTAAATGGAATAAAAGCCAAATAGTGGAGAATTCCCTGGCACTTATCATCCATCAAATATCTACCATTCTACGACCCCCAAGTACGAGCTTAGTCAAGAAAGACAAGAGATGTTTTTTCTTAAGTGTTCAAGTTTGCGCATTTATTCTGTACTTATTTATTTAAGATCAAGCATGTGTTTAATTAAATCGTGCAATTAAGAAATGTTATGCTTATATAACTAGAAATATTTTAAATGTACTCACAATTGGACTGGGACTAGGACAGATGCATATTCGAAACATTGAGAATATTACTAGCTTTAGTTCAAGAGTATGAGAACTATCAGATGAACCTGAAACATGACCTCGAACAACACATACAGGAAGTTTACATAAAATGAACTAGTCTTGGTTATGCCAAACATAGGATTAGCCACGTTGTAGGAATAGATCGCTTGATAAAAACACAACCCCTAGATTGGAAGGTTGAAGGGGAAAACCTGAGAGAGGCAATGATCACTCATAAGATGACCTTAACCATGGAAGCCTTTATGGAGATGTTGACTTTGATTTGGAAGATTTGCACTAGGCGTGCCCAGCTATTTCTCCATGGCTACAAATCAAACACCACAATGGAATTCGAGTATTAACCACACCTGATCGTCACTCATCGAGTATCAGCCATTAGGGATTGGCTGCCTAACTACAGACCCACGGCTAGGCCAGGACTTTCTCAAGTGGTAGAGATGGAGCACTTGAACAAGATGAAGACCCCGAAGAAAAGGATTAGAGTTGGATGTAGTTTTCCTTATTGCATTAGTTTCTTTTGACTATCATTTTGTTTCTTTCGGCACATAAAGTTGGACATTAAGTTGTAGCTCGAATTTTAGTTTCCTTTGCCTATTGAGATGTTTAATTTCAAATGTTGCATTGTTTCCGACAAGTTGCTGAAGTTTGTTTATTAATAAATTTTCATTTTTCTCTTTTATTCAAATTTGAGATGTGTTGGTATTAATATTATCTAATGAAGGAAATTATTATGTTTAAAGCTAATGGCACCACCAACACAGAATAATTTGATCAAGGACATATATATTTGGTCACGTTAAATTTTGCACGTGTTCGGTTCAAATTTTTTAAGTTCCACGATTATGGAATTAATATGAAAACGGACCTTGTTCTATTTTGATTTGGTGAGTTTTCAATTTCAAATTGAACGAAAAATAATTTATAGCTAGTCTAAATTATTTTGAATTTGTTCTCCGGGTCTAATTAAAAATCCCAGCCATATTTTCAATTTCTTAGCCAAAACCAGATTTGCTTTTCGACTCCAAAATTTAACCAAAAATCCCACCCAAACAACACCTTAAAAACCACCAAAAAATTTAGCCAAACAACCCCTTGAGCTTTACCATTTTGCATACCAAACAGCCCCTCCATTAGCAAAGAAGCTGACTCCCCATGACATAAAGAAACCGCCCTCCCAGCAGCCCATTTCCAGCCATTAACTTCTTCCACCTACCCATGTTTTCCTTCACCCTCTCATCACCAAGTAACTGAATTTTCCACCTCATTAATCAGCCACAAGGTCACGGTTCCCCCCCAACAATTTTAACCCCAAAAAAAAATCGCCCCCTGTAGTGTGTATATTTTCCCCAAAAATCAGCATTTAACTTAAGCACAAAATTCCCATTTTTCCTCTTCAAATTTCGGCCTCCATTTATAGTTTAGCAGTTGTGTTTTATGTTTACTTTCGAGTAAGAATACATTCATTTTCCTCCATCATTCCTCCCTTCTTTTCAGTAATAAAATTCCAGTATTTTTTTTCCAGTTTGGCACTCAAATTTTCGGCCCTCTAAGTTCCAGAATTTCTGTCTTTTCTTCTTTTAAATTACAGCAACATTCATCCATCATTTGTCCCAAAAATTCGTCCCTTAGGTCCACTATTTTCCCCATTTTCTTAGCACAAAAACTAATGATTTCTAGCCCTAACAATTCCTCATCACCATAGCAACTTTAATTTCCATAGCCTCAATCACCAAAAATAATTCAGCATTTCTCATTTTTCTTCTTTCAGCAAACTCGGCCCAGCAGTAGGTTTTTACCCTTGGTTTTGATCCATAAATTTCATATCCTTCTTCTTCATTATCAGCCCCAAAGTTCCAGCATTAAATCTTCTACTTTTTATTTTTTGCTTTCCTCTCTTTTTTGTCAAGAATTTAGTCTCAGTAGTGAGCAATTTTCAGCACTTTTCCTCACTTACAGTCCAGATTTCGGCCAGCAGAAAAAGGGCCTTAACCTTGTTTCAACCTTCACAAAAGTTCCTTATATATACATATATTTATAGCGTGCGGGTTTTTATTTTTTGGAAGCTACAAAAACAATTTTTCTCTATCGCAACTTCAACCGAAAACCAATTTTTAAGGTAGTTTTACTTACTACTTTTGCAATGATTTTTAAATAATGTTCGAAAAATTATTATGTTATGTAAATTCCATGTAAATGATTTGTAAATGAACATTATGATTGTGATTGAAGGTAATCACATATGCATGACGGTGATTGAAGGAAATCACATTTAAGTTAATGGTGCCGGTTACCAATTTATGTGTTCCTATGTACGTTTAAAAATGATGTCATGTCGCATTTATGTTTCCATATGATTTTTCCACATGTTGTATATATTACTACTGAGTTTTTCTTATGAAATATTCACTCCCAAAATGAACAAATTTACCGATCAAATTGGTTGGCGTTGATGCGATGGCGTAGACTAGCGAACATGTCATGGAATTTTTTTTTTAGTTTAAGTTCTGACGTTGAGATGATCGAATCAATTATGATGTAAATACGATATTTTTAAGTCTTTGATTCAGTATTTAATTATGTAATATTTATGAAAAATGAGATGTTCGTTCATTTGTCGTTAAAAATTTCAAGTTAGAAATGCTTAGTTTTATTTTTCTGAAATTTTCAGCTTATTGTCCCTACTTTAAAAAATCATAACTTATGCTAGTGTAGAATTTTTTGAGTGAAATTAGTGGCTATGGAAAGCCCTATATGTGGTCTAATAACATAAATTGGAATCACTCAAAATTCTATTGTATGAATTTATTATGAATATTTTAGCGGGCTGCCATAAGGCACACAGAACAGTTTTTCAAGCAACTTCAACTATCATTTTTACCTACCAAACAATATAAATAAGGTTTGAAATTTTACCATGTTGTAGTCGGTAGTCCCCAAGTATCTGCAGTTCAAATTTTGGAATTTTTAGAATTCGTTTGAATGGTCGAATAAATTGTGGCGACACTTATCACGGTATAAGCAAAACCATAGAAACTTAAAGAAAAATCTTTTTTCCCTTGCGCGTTTGTTATTTTCCGGAAAATTTATATTTTTAAAACCATTCAAGGGCACAGAAAAATATGGCGTTACAAATACAATACTTAATCTTGAATTAATCCAAAATCTCTGATAGCACCATAATGAATGTTGCCCAACAATTCCTTTTTTCCTTGCTTTTGATCTCTATATCTCTTCAATTGTCTAATTCCTTCAAAAGACCTAGAAGAGGTCTCCTTATAGTCCTTTGCAAGTCTTCAAAGTTGTGTCTTAAAAGAGTATTAATCACACTTAACTTTTGAATACCACACTTATGACATTGTTTTAGCGTAGGTCACACTTAGGTCGCACAATTCATTCTGCTACGGTGTGACCTCCAGTAAGTTTGCACAACCGCACCTAGGTCACACAATGCTTTGTGCTACCTAGGTGTGACCTTTTTCCAAAACTTACAATTTGATCCCGATTTGGCTTTTTGTGTACGATTTTGGCCATTTCTTCCTCAAACTCTTATTTTTCACTCCAAACTTATCCAAATTGGATTTGTACCTACGTACACAATAATTGAACTTATTTGAATAGAAATATACTTATATAGTGAATATATAATAAGTTTACAAGCATAAATAAGCGTATAAAATACACTTATCAAACACCCTTAAACTTAAATCCTTATTCGTCCTGAGCAAGACTATCTACTCAAAACACACAAAAGAAATTAAAATAGGAAAAAAAAAAAACTAGATTCATCAAATAGCATGCTGTATTCGCTTCAGGACTTGAAACTATTCAACTAATTAATGAAAATCTTATAAATAGTGCTACCAAAACTAATTTTTAACTTATCCGATGATTGACCGGTGTGTGTATGTATAGTCACATCCATTGTCATAAAACTCTAAGTTGATTCCTTCCCGACCCTCAATGGTCAAACTTTTTCTCTCCCTCTTGTGAGATGCATCTCCAAGTTTGAAATTTTTTTTTTTTGAATCTTTCACCCGAGATGTTAATTATAAGGTTGCTCTCAAATCACTCATTATTTTTTCGCTCAAATTTAGTTGGGTCTAACTAATAAAAGCAATTACTTAGATATATGATTATTCTCCTTAGATTTAAGTGCTCTTCAAGCTTCCACTAGGCAATTTAAACTCATTAGTTGCCTAAATTTCCATGTTAATTCCTCAACGAACCCTTCTTGCTGGCTTTGCAAAAATCTTTTTTTTTTTTTTTTTACGATCTTATGTGTAAACCTCAGTCCCTTAAACTTTCTAGATGACCCTCGTAACGAGATCTAAGCCGATGGCTTCTAGATTTAAAAAATGTTAGGGCACTGGGTTTTTAAAACCTATATAGACTTTATCACTTGAGTAAAAAAGGCTACAAAGAAAGGTATAAGACAAATCTATTGCCAAGTCCTTTGCGTGCAAGCGTTTATATGTGAGGGCTAGATTTCTAACATCCGATCATCACTTAACTTTATTTTGTTAGCCACAACACTCTATACAAATATTCAACATGCATGGAATCAACATATCTCCAAATAGTTACTCTCACCAGTTCTACTATTCCAAAACAGTCTCACACACGGTTATATGATATTTTTGATTTATGTGGTATAAGATAGATTTATAATTTGGCAACCTACTCTCACAATTACACAAATACGGCCAGCTCGCATAACAACGGTAATGACTATAGTGCTCAAAGATATCTAAGTCTCACATAGATAAGTAATTAAATAATATAAGCATATGTAGCATCACCCAATCACCCACCATGAATTGATTACACTTTCCAATATAAATTTTATCATCATAAGCCAACAAGACTATCCAACATCACGCAAGCATGCACTAATTTTTTTTTAAATCAAACAACATACTCCAAAAAGATTAAACTTAACATACTCGATAAGAAAATATCACCATACTACTCACAATCATTCAAAACAAAAACAACACACATAAATGGAGTACACCCTTCAACTTAGACAATACATTGTCTCAATGTAAAGAAAAGAAACGAAAGAGAAGAGTAGAAGAGTTTACTATACTTCCCGTGGAGGTTTGGTGAAATTTGGCTATTTTCTGCTCATATATCTGGAGACGATAGATGAGCATATGGAATTTTGGACAAACAAACTCTGATTGACACCAAAATTTAACCATTGTCTCATTACACCATAAAATTCATGTTGTCCAAGAAAAATCTGAGAAACAGACTATGGTGACCTCAATTAAAATTGATCAAAAATTCTAAGAAAAAAAGAAGCTAAAAGGTGTAAAAATTTATCATAAGCTAAAAATAAAGAAATAAAGTAATAAGTGAAAAATAAAAATAAATAAAACTAACTAAGGAAAGGGATAGAAACTTGAATTGCCTTTCAATAAACACTTCTTTAAAGTCATTAGCTTGACTTTATGCAACAATCGTTTCATGACACTTTGAATAAGTCTTTGAAGGACTTTCTTTGCTTGCATCGATTGACTTTATACCATTTTTCGTTTATCTTCTAGAATTGATTTTGCCCTTCTCATAAAAATATGATTTTATTTTACCACCCTACTCGAACTCAACTATGAAAACTTCAACTTCCTCATCGGCTTTGATTACAACATCAATTTTAGAAGAATTATGGAAGTCAGAGAATTGATAGTAGGTGCAACTTCTCCTTCTCCACATGCTCTTCTTCTCTAGTTGGTGCTTCCTCAGGTTGGATGACCGATCTATTATCTAAAATCTCGAACAATTGCTCATTACTTCTTATTTTAATAATTGACATGTGTTCCATTGGGTCTGACGAGTTTTCCAATGTGAACGTATTGGTTACCTCTTGGTCAATGACATCAATTTGGAAACCAGAATTTAAAGAGCTCAAAAATTTAGTTGTTTTAAAAACATTGAATATAATATGTTCATCATTCAACCCCAGCATTAGTTACCATTTTTACATATCAATCAATGCCCGTCGAGTAGCCAAGAAAGGTCGACCCAAAATAAGGGGTACATCCCTATCTTCTCACGTATCCAAAATAATAAAATCGGCAGAAAATTTGAAATTGTCCACTTTCACTAATATGTCTTCAACAATCACACTTAGATGTTTGACGGACCAATCTGCAAGTTGCAATGATATTGTTGTTAGCTTTACTTTTTCTAAATCGAGCTGCTTGAAAATAGAATAAGGCATTAAGTTAATACTAGCACCCAAGTCACATAGAGCTTTATTAAAGAATAAACTACCAATAGTGCAGGGAATAGTGAAACTTCCTAGATCTTTTAGTTTTGGTGGTTGCTTGTTTTACAATATGGCGATGCATTTCTTAGTCAGCATCACTGTTTCATGCTCCTCTAACTTTCTCTTATTTGAATGGATCTTCTTCATAAATTTAGCATAACTAGGCATTTGAGCTAAGGTGTCGACGAACAACATGTTTATGTGAAACTTCTTGAATACATCCAAGAATTTCTCAAACTGCTTGTCCAACTTATGTTTGCGCAACCGCTGGGGAAATGGAATTGGACGAACGTAGCCTTGACCGGTGATAGAATATAATCTGGTAGAGATTTTTATTTTTCTTGTTCAACTGCTTTTTCAAATTTATCGAATTCATTTTATCTCTCTTTGTTGGACACAGTTTTCTTTTCTACACCCAGTCTCTTTACATGAATTTACCTATTATTTTGGATTTATCTCAGTGTTGCTAGGCCATGTGCCTGGTTGTCGCTCGGTAAATAGCTTAGCCAACTGCCCAATCTAATTTTCCATAATCTTCATCGAGGCATCTTGTCTTTTTTGCACTTCTTTGAATTCAGATTCTATTTGTTCTGATAATTTATTGAAAGCTTCTTTCCACCATCCTTCCATTTTCTAAGGTCTTCCCCAATTTGGCAGATTTTGAATGTTTTGATTATTTCTATAGGAGAAGTTTGGATGATTTCTCCACCCTGGATTGTAGGTCTGTGAGTATGGATTATTTTGTTGTTGTTGAAAGTTCTGAGTGTATGCTGCTTGCTCAGGTGATGACATATCAGTGGTGGTTAAAAGATACTCCATTGATTGATGATTCGCCCACAAGTTGCACATACCGGGATAGATAGATGAACCAGATTAGTAGTGCTTTAATGATTTTCATCTGCTTTGCCAATGAATTAATTTTGGCCAACAGTAGTGAATTAATTTCTACCCCATTCATTCTTGTTGCTTTCTTTTGCGACTCTCCATCTGACCACATTACAAAACTGTTCACTCATCATCTCATACAAGTCGTGAAGGTCTCCAACAGATCTATTTTGGATAGAACCACCTACTTGAGAATCTACTAAAGAACGATTGTTCGGAGTTAATCCAGAATAGAAATAATGATTCCGAGCCACTAAAGGAAAACCATGACTTGAAAATTTTCCAAGTCAGATTGTTGGAAATTGGATATTTCATGCTTCAGTCTGTTCACTCTGGTTGGAGTGAAGTATTTCAGTGTGAATTTATGGACCAAATCTGTCCACGTAGTGATGCTTCTTGATGGTAATGAATATCCTTCAGAGTGTGTGGAAAAAGTCTCATCTTGAGAACCTCTTCGTTAACACCTTGATATTTGAAATTTTCGCAATATTCCATGAAGCGAGAAAGGTGATAGTGCAAAATTTCGCTAGTTCTCCCATAGAAAGGTAGATTGGTCAAGAACAAATTAATCACATCCGGTCTCAAATGGAAGTTATCGAGTCCATAAGGTAGATAGATTATGCTGGATCGATTCTCAACAATAGGGAACATCATGTATTCGTCCATAAGAATATCCCTTTCGTTGACTTTGACTATGGCGCGAGAATATTACCCATATCTGTAGGTAGTGGATCACGGATTCAGATGTTGTCACTCATTGTGTCTTTTTGTTGTATTCTCCTTTTCCTTCGTTCACGTTGTCTTTGATGAAAACTCCGTTTGATTTTCAGATCAAAATCAACTAGATCAAGATCTTTCGAACGGCGCATACACGATCAATACCTGAAACAATGAAGAATAGCCGAAATTCAGTTTTTACTCAAAAAGAATAAAATAAAATAAAATAAAATAATTTGCCAAAACTAAAAGTTCAATTAACATAATAATCAATAAAATTAGTCTCCGACAATGGTGCCAATTACTTGTTGTCAATTATAATTCCGCAAGTGGACGAATCGGTTATAAGTAATAAAGTGAGGTGAAAAGTGTCGAACCCACGAAGACTAGCTATCAATTAACCAATTAATGTATACTTTGAGTTTTAACAAAATCAAAACACAGTTTGTTTATGATTTCAATTTTGAAGATATCGTATTCTAATTCAACTATGTATAAATTACCACATAAACGAAAATAGAATATTTATCAAATTCAATTTTTACGGCCACGAGGATTCACAATTCCACAATCATATTCAAATAATCAATTATTCATTACTCGTCTTCGCAAATTATTGCCTTAGGTCGAAAATCGACGATCCTAATATAATCAAAAGCTTATCTCAACAGTCAATCAAATCTATATCACCATGTGAACCTAACTATTTTTAGCTAAATTTCAAACACAAAGACATGCATTTAATCACAACAATCATCCATAAAGATTTCATAAAGCATAATAGTAATCTCTATCAATTATTGGACCCTATATTATTTATTACCATATACTTATCTAAATTGAATCTCTCGAAAGCAATCTAAGCCACAAAAACGTTTCAACGGCGATCGACATCAAAACATCAAATAATGAATAATAAATAATTAAACCCGAAATCAATAAATTTACAGAAATGAATAACTTCTAATTAATAAAAAAATGTGATGTTTCATCGTTCATTCTAGTTATAAAAGATTTAGCCGGACATGATTTCTATGAATATAATGATAATATTGAAAGAATTCATGATAAGAAAGAAAAAGAAGAAGAATATATACAACCCTTAATCTTTGAATTAATTCAAAATTTTCGATAGCACCGTAATGAATATTGTCCAACAATTCATCTTTTCCTTGCTTTTGATATCTATATCTCTTCAATTGTCTAACTCCTTCAAAAGACCTTGAACATGTATTTTATAGTCCTTGGGAAGTTTTCAAAGTTGTGTCTTAAAAGAGTCCTAATCCCACTTAATTTTAGAAAACTGCTCTTATGACATTCCTCTAGTGTAGGTCGCACCTAGGTTGTACAATGCATTCTGGTTGCACCTAGGTCGCACAATGCATTCTGCTACATAGGTGTGAGATCCATTAAGTTTGCACCACCGCACCTAGGTCGCACAATGCTGTGTTACCTAGGTGTGACCTTTTTCCAAAACATACAATTTGGTCTCCGGTTTAACTTTTGATGTACGTTTTTGGTCATTTCTTCTTCAAACTCTTCTTTTTCGTTCCAAACTCATCAAAATTAGATTTTGTAGTACACAATAATTAAATTCATTTAAATAAAAATTTATTTATCACGACCGTTTCTCCTCTACTAGCCTAAAAATTCACTATAAGTCTATCTTCACATTTTTCAATTTCCTCGATTCTCTCATTCCCAATTATCTTTCTCTTCACAATTCTTCTCCAAATCTTTCATTCTCAACTTTGTTCCTCATATCAATCTTCTTTTATTTTTCTACGATCGAATTCCACCGATAAGTAGTATACTAGTGAATATGATTTTGATTAAAATCAGATTTTTTGTAAATGTTGATAAAAAAAATTGTAAAAAATTGTGAGTGTACGAAATGAGTGGTTAAAATTAATTTTCGATTTTGAATTTAACTTTTTTACAAAATTTTAAGTAAATATTCACTAGTATATGGATCATCTCCGATCTCCCATCTCCCATCTCCCATCTCCTATCTTCTCAACTGTGGGGGAAACTTTAGCAAAATTTTAAGTTTAAGTTTACAATATATAATCAACTCCTATCTCCTCAACTCTAGGTGGAAAATAGCTCACGCTATATGGATCCCTTAATGACCACCGTTCAATATTTCACTTCATAAATCAATCTCATAGTAGGCTACTAACCTTCGGAAATGCCCTTGACAATGGCATCAGTGGTGACACTGATGCCTGTTCTTTGCTCCGTCCAAACCCATCCAAGAATTAGGAAAACCCATCAAAAAAATATTAACAAAAACAATACTAGTGCTGGGAAGCGAAAATTGAGCAATAATGGTGGGGCGTTGGAAAACATAGCCGAGGTTGTACAAAAGGATGCGCTGTTTTTAAGAACTGGGTTAAACAAGGGCTTGCAATGGGCCAATAAAGCTTTTCGCATTCCACAGTTCACTAAATCGGTCGAGGACTTGGTGTGGCTGCGAAATGTCGAGGACCCACAAGCGGCGTTTCTCCGGTTTCCCTCTTGGCCTCAGCCTTATTATCCAGGTAGGTAGAAGTGCCTTTTTTATTTTATTTTATTTTACTTATTTTAGATTAGTTGATTAATTAGACTCGTATATCTATGGAATTTTGGTCCAAATGAAATTTTCTGTGCAGTGGCTGTTTATACAATATCATGCTCAAATGAATTAATTAATGTAGGCATTTACTGGGTTAGGTTAGGTGGTAGTTAACATGAGGATTGGATACAAATTTTGCTCATATGCTGCGGTATTAAATGCATTTCCCTAACTTTCTGTTTGCGTCGATAGCATACATATCTCAAATCCTTCCAATATGCGTACTGGAGTTCATGATGAGAGAATTGTAATGTACAGAAGTTGTGATGCGGTATTTTTGATTCGATGTGCTGTTACGGTTGGAGCCTACTCAGGCTTGGTGAGCTTGTGCATGCTTATTTTATTAAATCCAATGGATATGAACATAGTAAGTTTGTAGTTGATTCTTGTTTACTTGATAACTACTCTATAAGTTAATGATTTCTCATATTTGATATAATAAAACTTTTGTGAACCAACTGCATTTCCATGATCCAAATGTGAATGTTTTTACACAGGAGTTCATATGTTTTTGGAAGAAAATTTGTTTAGCATTAATTCTTAGATATAAATTTTGTTGTCAGTACTTAATGACAAACTTAAAAATTGAAACTTGTATATACATATGTTACTCAATATTTATAGAGTAATGTTGAAGATTTATTAGCTTGTGACAAGTATAATGTAGATTCTCATTTGAGATTGAAGTTTATCATCTGAAAACTTATAAAGAAAGCTAAGATAAAACAAGAAATACAATTAGCTTTTTTAGTTCATCTTTATGTATATCTTCTTTTCATAGATTCAAAGTGTTAAGTGATTGTGAATGATATGTTTGGTCAAACATTTCATCATGATATAATAAAATTGTTGAGAAAATGTGTAACAGTTTATTGCTAGCTATTAGTCCCCTAAAAGAAACTACGACCTGGATGTTTCCCTTTCAGTTTTGGCTTGACTAAATAAGATTTCGTTTCTGGAAATATGAAGGACTGCAACGACATAGTCCAAGTTGCAGCACATGGGTAAAAGTCATAATCTATCGACATAATCCTGTTTTAGCTGAAACACGGCTTCAATGTTCCAAAATTGAATAATGGAGTTAAAATTTGGAAAGAGAATAATGCTGATAGCTAAAAGCTTGATGATAATTTCATTGCTGTTGCTGGTTTATATAAACACAGCAATATTCTTGACGTAATACATACAAAATGAATACACTCAATAACAGCCATTCACTTAATTACATGTGTCTAACTAACTTGTACAATTCCTAAATTCTAGGAAATGAAATTTGAGATATTTCCATATACAACAGAATCGGATATGAACAAGAAGTTTGTTGGCTCAACCTCAGACTTAATGAATGATGTGGATCAGTCCTCAGTTTCAATATAACAGTGGCTGATTGGTCCTAGTCTTCGAGTGCACTTTAGTAATTTCAAGTTTGTCTTTCAAAAACAGAAATTGAGAGTGTGAGAGAAGTTTTGTTAATAAGTCTGCTATTTGCTTAGAAGATGGAATGTAACATATCTGTAGATCGTTTCCAATAACTTTGTCCCTGACAAAGTGAATATCAAGCTCTATATGTTTTGTGTGTGCATGGTAAACAGGGTTCGAAGCAAGAGCCTTAGCACTTAGATTATCACACCACAAAGTAGGAATTGATCTTTGAGGAAGATTTAGTTCCTTGAACAGTGACTGCACCCAAGTTATCTCTGATGTTGCATGAGCCAGAGCTCTGTATTCTGCTTCTATACTCGATCTAGCCACTACATGTTGTTTCTTTGACGACCATGATATTAAACTGTCTTCCAGATACACTCAGTAACCTGCTGTTGATCTTTTATCTTCTGGACAAGAAGCCTAATCAGCATCTGCATAGGCTGTTATATCTAAATTGTCACATCTTTTAATCATCAAACTTTGATCAATTGTTCCCTTTAGATATCTGAAAATCCTTTTCAGTGCCTTCCAGTGAACATCAGTAGGCAGCTGTAGGAACTGACTTGCTTTGTTTACAGCAAAGGTGATGTCAGGTCTAGTGTGTGACAAATATTGTAAACCTCCTACTGCACTTCTGTATACTGAAGGATTTTCCATAAACTTTCCTTCATTCTTTGATAGCATTTTACAAGTTGCTATAGGAGTATTGCATGGTTTCAGATGTTGGTAATCAAATTTCCCCAGCAGACTTGCTATGTATTTTGTTTGAGTAAGATGCAGACCTGAGATGCATCTATGTACTTCAATCCCTAAAAATTGATGAAGAGGGCCCATGTCTTTCAAAGAAAAATTGACATTTAACTGATCAATAAATTTTTTAAGTAAAGCACTGTCACTTTCTGTCACAACTATATCATCTACATATATGAGTGCAAATACAATTTGTTTCTCTCTTACAAAGTAGAATAATGAATTGTCAGCTTTGGACTGTTTGAACTTCCATTTTATCAGTGTGGAGCTTAACTTTTCATACCAGGCTCTTGGAGCTTGCCTAAGTCCATACAAAGCCTTTTCTAATCTACAAACATAGGTTGGTTTTGTTCTATCAATGAAGCCTTTTGATTGGTTCATGTATACTGTTTCTTCAAGTTTACCATTGAGAAAAACATTGTTAATATCAATCTGCCTTATATCCCAATCTTTAGACACAACAAATGTTAAGATAATTCTCAGTGTTGATGATTCTCAGTGTTGATGACTTAATCACACGACTGAAGGTCTCACTGAAGTCTATTCCAGGAGTTTGAAGAAACCCTTTGCAACCAAATTTCGCTTTAAACCTTTCTATCTTTCTTTCAAGATTATATTTAACTTTGTACACCCACTGTCGGCTATTACTTTCAATGTTGATGAAGCTGGTACAAGTTTCCAAGTCTTATTTTTTTACTAATGCATCAAACTCCTCTTTCATTGCATTCCTCCACCTTATGTCTGAAATAGCCTCTGAAACACACAATGGTTCAGATTCTTTTTGCTCATCGACATACTCAATAGCCTGTCCTGTATACACTTTCGGTTTAAACACACCTACTTTACTTCTGGTAATCATAGGATGTTCAATAGGTGTTTCTATTCTTTGCTCATTCATTTCTTTATTGTCTTTAACATCTTCATCATGGTGAACTTTATTATTCCTATCAACATTTTCTGATTCATTATTTTTATCTCGATATCTCAAGATTATGTTGATCTGTATTGTCAAGAGTAAGGTTACCTGACTTGTCCGAAGAAGGGTCTGCAGCAGTGAGATCCATTAGGATGAATTGTATCATCTAGAGAGTGAATGGTTTTATCAAGACTAGATTTAGTGTCAAAAGGTAGGTAGGAAATGATTGTTTCTTCACTTTTGGGACTGACCTTTTGTTTAGAAATCCAGCTTTGAAAGGGAACTCTAGTTCATTAAATACTACATGCCTGGATGTGTAGATTTTTCCTAGTGGACTGAGGCACTTGTACCCTTTATGTGATTCACTCACCCCCAAAAATACACACTTTAAAGAATGGAAGCTATACTTGTGTTTTTGATAAAGTCTTAAACAAGGAAAGCAAGTACACCCAAATGTTTTTAATAACTTGTAATCAACATCCTTTTTGTATAGGACTTGAAATGGTGATTTTAGCTTTAGTGTGTTTGTAGGCATTATGTTTATGAGGTAAGTGGTAGTTTGAAATGACTCTCACCAATAGTGTAAGGGCATTTTTGCTTGAGCTAGAAGTGTTAGCCTTGTTTCTGTTACATGCCTATGTTTTCTTTCAGCCCTTCCATTTTGTGCTGAGGTGTATAGACATGAGTGCCTCAGCTCAATTCCTGACACTGATGCTATGTGTGTAAAGGTTCTAAACTCTCCTCCCCAATCTGATTATATGGCTTTAATTTTTCTCTCAAGCTTATTTTCTATAATTCCTTTAAATTGAACAAACATGCTTGTAGTTTCAGACTTGTTTCTCATTGGGTATATCCAAGTGTATCTACTGTAATCATCTACAAACAAGATGTAGTATCTAAAACCAGAGGTAGAATTAATGGGTGCTGGTCCCATACATCAGTGTGGATTAGGTCAAGAGGAGCAATAGCATGTGATGTTGATGAATTGAAAAGAAGAGAGTGTGATTTTCCATATTGACAAGCATCACAGAAGGAAAGCATTTCATTACTTTTGAACTTTTCATTACATAGGTTAAGAACTTGAGACAATACATATTTTGAAGGATGTCCAAGTCTCCTATGCCAAACATTTAACTTAGACTTTAATTACTCAACATGAACTGAAGTGTTTCTAGAACTAGAACTAATGGAGAAGACAGTATTTTTGAAGTTGTATTGAGGACCTGACTGGTTTAATAGGGTGTTGATGGATTGACTTGGGAACTCCAGCTGATACAACCTTTCCTTAAGCATCCCTTGCAGCATGACTCTCTTCGTTAGCTGATCCTTAACAACACAGGAGTTAGGATAAAATTCCATAAAGGCATTATTATCAGTAGTCAATTGTGATACACTCACTAAGTTTTTCTTAACAGCAGGCACATGTAGCAAATTTTTCAGTAGTATGGATTTGTCATTCAAAGCAGGTAGACATCTAGTTCCAATATGTGCAATATGCATAGAGTTTCCATTACCAACTATTAATTTTTTCTTAACATTATACTCTTTGGCTATGGTGAGATTTTCCTTCTCTGCTATAACATGATAAGTTGCTCTAGTGTTTGCAAACCAAGAAGAATCTGCAACTGAGCTTGGAGATGCAACAAAGGCTGATGGTGATGAGTTATTGTTGTTGCTATTTAGATTGCTTGGTCTGCTACCTATGTATCTTTCATCATATCTGTTGAAACATCAGGAAGAACTGACATGAACTTTGCTGCTCATTAGATCTATCTCCTCTACCTCTGTTCTTTCCTCTTCCTCTGAAGTTAGAGGATCTGCCATAGTTGTTTGGTCTGGTGGTTCTGCTGTTGTTGAAACCAGATCTTTGAGCCAAATTTGCATATGCTTGGCTGATGTTTATTGTGCTCATACCATTTCTAACAACATTTAGATGCTCAAGTCTGTTTTCAAAAGTCATGAGCATTGATGTAATTTCATACCAGGAAACGATTTCTCTGCTGAACCACTATGGTTGTGTATTCTTCATCCAAGTCAACTAGAACTTGAATCACCAAGTCTTCACGAGCAATAGTTTTGCCAGCAATTTCAAGGTTATCAGCTAATTGCTTCACTGTGGTAAGATATTGATCAATTGACATTGATCCTTTCCTGGTTCTTTCAAGTTGGTTCTTTCAAGTTCACCAGTAAGAAAAGTGACCCTGGATCTATTCAAAATACCATAGCTCTCATTCCTGCACTCCATAGCTGGTTTGAGTTGGAGCATCCCATTACTCTCATAGCAATTTCTGGAGTCATAGATGAGTACAACCAGCCCATCAGTAGTTGATTTGTTGATGTCCACTTGCTGTATTTTGGATTTGGTGACATTTCAACACTTTCTCCTTCATTGATAACAGTTTGAGTACCATGAAATTTTGGTGGACACTTCTTTGTCCTCAGTATGAATCCCTCGAGATTATGGCCTTTGATGATGGGCATAATCATATTTTTCCATAAAAGAAAATTGTTCTTATCTAACTTCACAGAAGGGGTTTGAGTTAGATTCATGCCAAAAGGTGAAATGTGATTTGCAGCCATTGATGTGGGTGCTAATGTGCTTGATTCAACCAGAGGGGAATCATTGCTTGCACCGGCGTTGGCCATACTATGCTCTGATACCAAGTTAAAATTTGGAAAGAGAATAATGCTGATAGCTAAAAGCTTATGATAATTTCATTGCTGTTGCTGGTTTATATAAACACAACAATATTCTTGACGTAATACATACAAAATGAATACACTCAATAACAGCCATTCACTTAATTACATGTGTCTAACTAACTTGTACAATTCCTAAATTCTAGGAAATGAAATCTGAGATATTTCCATATACAACAGAATCGAATATGAACAAAAAGAAGTTTGTTGGCTCAACCTCAGACTTAATGAATGATGTACATCAGTCCTCAGCTTCAATATAATAGTGGCCGATTGGTCCTAGTCTTCAATTTTAACAAATGGGAACTTTAGATACACAAATACTATTTCTCCATGGACTTCAATTGTCATAATGATATATCTGCTTCTTGTTTTGTACCATGACGAGCAAAATTATTGGTGAAACTAATGTTTACATGCATTTTTCCATATGTGGAATACAATATTTACACCTTTTCATTATCCGGAACAAAACTCACTTTAAAGAAAGTCCACAAACTTCCTTGTGTGTCAAAAGTCATAGGAAAGCAACAAAGAGAAGAAGAAGAGATAGTTATGTTGAGATATATATTTGTTTATTAATAATTATTTTCTTCCAAAACTTGAGTGGAAACTATATGCTATGACTTTGTCACCTAGGTATATTTACTTGTCGTAGTAATGTATTCATAGAACTACTTGTGCATGTACGAGTAATAGTGGTCTTGGGTTTTGCATTTCCTTATGCAAAGAGAAGGTATCTTGATGGTGAGATTAGTGATAGGGTAAGTCTAAATTAGAATATGTGTTGCTTAGAATTGAGATTATGTCATATTATGGCATGTTAGTGATTGCTTTTAGAGTCGAATTTCTGAATGTCAAACAATCTACAACTATTTTAGATGATTGGTAAACTAAAAAATAAAAAATAAAAAAAAAAGATGATTCTGGCAGTAGATTTTGAGAAACGACAAAATGGTAGCTTCTCCCTTTATTCAACATTAAAATGTCAATTCAAACCACAATTAATAAAATTAGTTCATTTCTTATCCTAAGTTTTGCAATATTCTACATTTACTGGTATACTAAATAATAAAGTCTCACCTATCATTCATTTTAAAAATATTTGTCTATTTTCTTTTTCTTTTCTTGGCCATTGATGTATCAAATTTATTTTCTAATTTTATAAATTTTTAGATTTAATAAATATTATATTATTTCTTTTTAAAATAACTATGGTGAATATATAATCTTAGATAAATAATTAATAATATTGCATATTGTTATAAAAATAATAATAAAATTTACAATATTAATAGTACATAAGGACATAACGATGTCATTATAATCGATGCTCATTTTAGAATTGCATACTAGCACAACAATAAAGCATTTTTTTAAACCAAACATTCAATTGCTAATTTTGAAACATAAAATATTTGTGAAACAAAAATTACCAAACTCTTAGCTCATTCTTCGTAGATGACTATTCGTTCAGCACAACTAAAACTGATTCTCTCAAAACTATAGCAATACCAAACTAAACTAAGCCTATGTAAAAATTTGCTTACAAAAGAAGACCAGCGTCACTATTGGGAATAACGATTTGAGAAATTCTGCAACTGCCTAAAAAGCATTAAACATGGTATGATTAATCAGTTATTTAGTTTCAAATTGAGATTCGTAATGTCTATTGGGAAACTTAATATTATAATTGGCTGAATGGGTGCAAAACTGTGGATTTCTGTTTGCTTCCCTTTGCATATATGTTGGCAAGGACGTGGTATTTGTTTGTTGATTCTTTATGCCCATAATGCTTGTGCTCTGCTTGTGGAATGTGGATCTTTCTAAAATATTTGTAGATTCTGCCTTACTTTACAGTTAATTGATATCTGAACCTGACCTGTTTACTTCTCTTGTTTTGACAGAACTTTCTGGCGTTGATTTATTTCTGGCTGATCTCAAAGCCTTGGAGGTGTATGCTAGCTACTTTTACTATCTCGCCAAGATGTGGACGAAGCCACTCCCTGAAATCTATGACCCACAGATAGTTACCGACTATTTTAGCTTGAGGCCTCATGTAGTGACCCTCCGACTTCTTGAGGTAATCAACAATGTTTTGACATTCATGCATATTTTTATCTTTTTCCTTAAATGTTGAATTTCAGGTAGCAACCTCTTTTCTAAGTGAAAATTATCATGTAGCAAATTTCATGATTCTAATTTTTACAAAGTCAATATTGGATTGACTCTCCAGCATAGTTGATGAAAGGGCTCTTAGGTGCAAAGCACAGCTAGGTGTGTCCTTGCTGCTTTTAAAGTGTTGAAGTGCAGAAATGCACATGGTGATAAAAAAAAAAAAAAAAAGAACGATCCCTAAAACAAGTGCGCTTTATCACTTTTTTGGGCTTTTTTGGTCATTTTTCATAATAAGAACTAATTTATTTGTAGATTTATGGATTATGCAAATTTAATCTTAATCCAAAATTACTCCAATGCTGATTTTGCTCAAATTTGTGGTAAATCTGACTGATTATTGTTCAAATTACTTGAAATTTCAGTAAATGTGTTGGCACTATTGTTTACTACATTTTTAGCTCTGAGCATTTAATTTAGAGTAGATTTGGAGAGAGGCTTGCGTCGATTGCTAGTCTCATGAAGCTCTGGGTTTGCCATAGAGTTCAAGCTATTTACTTCTCTCTCATTCTCTTTCCCTAGAGTCTTTTATACATATATGCTTTACACTAGCCATCTATTATGGTACTGGATGGGCACCTTGTATCGAAGCTGTGGAGAGACTGTTTGTGAGAGAATACCAAAATCGGTGGATATGGGTTCAAAATTTTCAGATTTTGGCTTTAAAAGGTGAACTTGACGTGAATAAAATTCGTGGTGTCTGTACAACAGAAGGAAAAGATGAACGAATATCTTTTCCTGGATTTTGTGGAAGGATTAGGAGATTTTTTTGGAAGGGAAGGAAAATCAGTTCATCTGCTGGAGAAGGAATTTTCACACGATTCATTGTTCGGATTAAGGATCAGATCATAATGTCTGTATGTCTTGTACAAAGTTTTATTTTTTAAATTTTTGGATGAAATATATAATTGTGCAGATATAGGATACCTCTTGATGTACATGGGTGGCCCTCTTGGTGCACATTTATTGAAACTTCACATTTCTAATGAAAAGGAAAAAAAGAAAAAGAAGAAAACAGGTGGGGAAAGATAGGGATGAAAATGATGACTATGGAAGAATACTTGTATGATTGAGGACAGGTTGTCACATTTTAACTCATAGAATTGATAAGTGTCCAAAGGTCAAATTTGGATATTTCCACTGAAATCAAATGGGTGGTCTGTGTGGAGGCTATGCTGCTGAGGTGGAGAGACAAGAAATAGGAAGCATCTCTGATGTGCATGATAGAAAGGCAGTAGACATTAAGACGTCGAAATCTGTGAAGATTAAAGTTCTTCTCTTTTCTTGCTTTTTTACCAAGGATAATGCCTTTCGGCCAACATATAGCCTAAAATAGAAAACAAGGATGAATGATGCTGATTATGTCTTGTTGATGGCCACTGATATTTCACAATGTACTGGTAAAAGTGACGTTTCCCTTGCTGCCTGTGTTTTTTTGATTTACTATCTGGACTATCTCACTGAAGAATGTCCTTAACAGGAAGCGAAGGAACCCATGGGATGAGGTCTGAGTGATCTCTTCATTGTACGAACGAAGTTAGGGTTGCAAGGATGGTGATATCCTCAGAGCTATTATGGATATAATGGAGAAACCTAATGAAATCTGTCAAGGTAGAGAAATAAGTTTTAGGGAGGAGGAAAAGAAAACAGGAAATCTTTTCCTGACATGAAGAAAAAGTAAAAAAAAAAATGGCTAGTACAATCTATTGTAACCAAAGAGAAAATTTTAAAAAAGAGAAAAGGAGCAAAGTAAATGAATGAGATGGTGAGTTCGCATATGAGTTAATTTTGAGACGGATTCGTAGAAAAATATATAGGGGAGGTGTCAGGATTCAAATCCAATGGGGGCACGACATGATTACAGCAATAATATAATAATATAGGGGAGGAGTCAGGATATTCAATATTATTATATTATAAAATGTCCCTAAAATATTTTATGCTAAAAAAACAAATTGGTAGCCATTTTAATATAATCGATTAAATCTTACAGTATACTTTCCCAACTAATCACAAACCATTTTTTCCCCGAAAAAGGGCTATCCTTTTTATCAAATTGTTTCAGGACAGTTCCCATTTTATAAGCTCAAATGAACACAGAACCCACCCACACGAAACAAAGAAAATACATAGCAGTTACGTACAATACTCAGCAATAAATCTCAACATTTAATCGCTGAAATTATCAATTTCAACTGTGAAGGGGCGAAGACAGACGGCCAAGGGAAAAACTGCAAGTGAAAGAGGAAGCCTGGGGCCGCTGGGTAAGTGGAAATGGGGAAAAAAAGAATCCCGAAGCAATTTGGCTGGATCTAAAACTTTCGGACTCGTCTCTCTATTTTTTTCTTTTTTTCCCCCTCGAGCTAAAACTGGAACTGTTGGGTTACACAAGATGGAAAAGTAAAAGAATTACTAGCAATCTTCTATAACAAAAGAGAAAAAGAAAAATAGGGAACATATAATAAAACAAAAGAGATGATATGTTCGCAGCTGAGTTAATTTTGAGACGAAGCTAAAACTTTTGGCCTTTTGGGCTTCTCTCATCTCAGTTCTTTTTTATTTTCCCTTTTTCCCCTCAAGTTCAGAATTTTGTGCTGCTAAATTAGAGTCTTGACTACAACATTTATATTTTCAGTTCTTGAGCATAGGGTGCCTCATAGGTGGAGTTCGGAACACATGAAACTGTATTGCTCAAGCTCGAGCTCGAATTGTGAGTGTTTTTTATGTGTGTTCAGGCAGAGAAAATATATAAGGGTTTGTTTGACAAAGCTTTTGATGAAAATTTTAGCAGATTTTGATAAAAGTTGATGAAATGTGTGGTTGAAAAGTCGATAAATGTTATGGATCCCATGAAATGGATTGTTAAAATTAATTGTTGAATTTGATCTCAATTTTTTAGCAACTTTTTTAGCTCTACCAAACAAGGGCTAAAATTCAAAGTTTATGCTCATCGGACTTTCTTCTCCCATGTACTTATTACATCTGTATGCCAATAGCTGATGATATTTGCAAAATAAATATAATTTGCATTGGTTCCATGCAACACATGGCCCCAGTTGCACGATTTACGATCATTAACCTTCTTGTAATAAATGAAATGTTCTTTCTCGATAGCATTTAACCAGAGCATACTTGGCAGGGAAATTGGCGCAAATGGTCTTTAACCTTTGCCCTCGGTGCAGAAATGGTCCATAATCTTTGTTTTTTGGCACATAAATTCCTAATTTTTGTTTTTGGCACATAAATCCCTAATCTATGTGTTGTAGTACGCAATTGGTTCTTATTTAATATACCTTTAGTTTTGATTAGAAAAATTGTAATTGGATTTTTAGTATTTGCAAAATGTGCAAATGAGTCTGAAACATTTATTAAATAGTATTTAATTTAGCATATTAAATATATTACTATAGTTGTGTCAATTAAATTTTTTATAAGAGAAATGTAAAATTATTGCACTTTAAGTATATGTAATTGCAACGTGATGTGTAAAATTTGAATAAAAATTAAGTTAAATAAATAACAAAATAGCTTATATAATTTTATGACACAATCAATTTTATTATATTTTTTTAACATAAAAATACTAATAATTGCACATTATATGTTTTTTATTTTTGAACGACAATAAAACGATAAATTAAAATATGAAGAATACAATTTGAACTCTAATATTTGTAGTTAATAAATGAATAGCGCAATTAAATGAAAGTATTTGAGCATCAAGTTTGTCACGAAGTTTTTTTCTTTTTATGTTGTAAAGATAAAATAAAAGTTTAAATTTTAAATAATATAACTACTTAATAATAATAAAATAATTTTATTTAACATGTTTGTTAATAATTATGGGCTTAAATTTTAGTTATTTTATAATAGTTCGTAAAATATACAAAACAATTTAGTACATCATCAATTTGGTCAATAAAATGTTAATTGAAATTAAAAAAAACCTCGTTAATTTCTTTTTATTTTTTATAAAATATAAAAGTATTGGACTCATTTGCATTTTTTGCAAATGTTAGGAATTTAATTGCAATTTTCTCTAATTAAAACTAATGGCATATTTGTCTTTTTCATCAAATAAAAAGACCAATTATGCATCAAAACATATAGGTTGGGGACTTCTTTGTCAAAAAAAACAAATGTTAAGGACTATTTTCACACTGAGGGCAAAGGTTAGGGACCATTTGCTCCAATTTCCCTCCTTGGCATTTCATTTTATTCCAGATTGAAGGTGTCTTGAATGAGTTTGTCTAGTTCTTGGCATAAGATGTCCATTGGATGTCAACATATGTTCATGCTTCTTGACATGTATGGTTGAAAGTTCTTTACTCATTCTTTGGGTCGATTAATAATCCGTAGGACAAAGCTCAAGTGGGCTGCATTCTTATTGGCTTGTATCTTGTGGTAGGTCTTTGCAGCCTTTGCTTCTGCTGCAATAAAATTCCAGATCTCAAGCATCCTCTCTGCTACAGATAAGGATGCTGATGAAAAGGTTCTCAAGTACCATTTTGGGACACTATTAAAAGAAACAATGCTTAACCTGGGCCCCACTTTTATTAAAGGTAAGTTATACTGTTTTTTAATGACTAATGACTGTAATACAATTCAGGAAAACACAGTAACTTAAAAGTTTGTTCTGTTATATGTAGTTGTTTTGAATTGTTTCTCAGTACTATCATCTTAGTCATCACCGACTTTCTTTATGTTTGTCTTTGCTTTCATGCAGTTGGTCAGTCCCTTTCCACAAGGCCAGATATTATTGGTTCTGAAACTTCTAAGGTAAGATGAATTGGCACATCTTTGTTTCCTTTTACATAAGTTGCTCCTTTATTATCAAGCCATAAATGGATATTAAGATGGACTGTAGCTTTTCACTAATGAAAACAATATGTACAAACTTATGTTTTTTGGTTAAGGAAGGGTTCTAGATTTTAAATGTTTGAGATTTGCAGTTCTCCAGCTCATGTTATCATTTGTCCTCCCTCATTATTGCCTTGATCTTTTAATATCCATCATTTTGTGATTAACAAACCACAAATTATGCGTCACCAATATTACCATTTTGCCCAAGAAAATTAGAGTAAACAGGTTATAAATTACCATCACCTATGAGTACATTGACGATTAATTCCCCTCCTCATCCCACATAAAAAGGCAGACAGAGAACTCAAGGTCATATAAGCAAGAACAGCAAGTAAAGTAACTGTGTATTGTGTAGTGAGTGTACACAAGCCTATCATGACCTGCATAAGGATAATACCATTGGTGTATATGAGCCTATCATGATCTGCATAAGGATTACCTAACATAAATCTAAATTTACAAGTGTACTAATGAGAGTTCTGTCTTATATAGGCGGTATATGTACAAATGCATTGAAAAAGACTACATACCTCAATTATTGGAACTTAAAGTGTCCACTTTAATTCTAGCGCAAAGTAAATAAATTCACTGAAGCAATCCTAATTATGCAGTTGATATTCATCTTATTCTGCTAGAATTGAGTAGTTAATTGCATGTCCTTTGTGGTTAATGCAGTCTAGATGCAACCCATGAATCATATTTTATTTTTCATTTTCTGGTTTAAGTTATGATTGCAGGCTTTATCTGAGCTGCATGATCAAGTCCCTCCGTTTCCCAGGGCAGAGGCCATGAAGATTGTTGAGGAAGAATTAGGTTCTCCTGTGGAGAAATTCTTTAGCTATGTCTCTGAGGAACCTGTGGCTGCAGCTTCATTTGGGCAGGTGTGAAATATTTCCGTGTTATGTTACAGGCTCTAGAATATATCCAACATATGATAAGTCAAATTAGATTCTGTAGAAGAGGAAAATATGATAATTAAATAGACGTAAGACGTAAGATATTCTGCGTTCTTATCTGTATTAGTCATGTCACTAATGTTCTTATACATTTTGTTGACACGTTGCATAGGTATACAAGGGAAGTACTTGTGATGGATTTGAAGTTGCCGTGAAAGTCCAACGTCCTAACTTACACCATGTGGTAGTTCGAGATATTTATATTCTTCGGATTGGGGTTTGTCTTAAACTCTGCTGTTTATACTCTCTCCTTCGAATAGGCATAGCGTGCTCAATTTTAACTCCAGAAAATTGTTTCAGCTGGGACTATTGCAAAAGATATTAAAAAGAAAAAGTGACCTTCGATTGTATGCTGACGAACTTGGAAAAGGATTAGTTGGGGAGTTAGATTACCACTTGGAGGCTGCCAACGTTTCAGAATTCATGGTAATTGATTTGTTCTAAAATTTAATAGTTTTTATTTTTCATGGACCATCGTGCATCAACACCCCTTATCCAACTCTCTCTTGCGCTCAATTCCAAAATATAATGTTAAGTTGTTTCCTAAGATAAATAGGACAGGAAAAAAAAAATTCCTGTATTCATATTGAACAAGAAATCAGTCTGACTTCTAAATCTAGATTAAAATTAAACTGCAATATTTGAAAAATGTTCAAGAAAAAAATTGCTGTATGCAAAACCTCTGGTTTCGCAATTGCTCCATAGGATCATCATCTGTTGGCTCATTTTATAAATGTTAGTTGATTTGCCTACGGTCACTTCAGAAAACACCATATGATGCTCAATGTTTCATATCCATCAATTATTGCCATTAACACACAATGATGATTACTGTGCATGAAATTGAACATGAGTAGGGTTTGTTTAGTTGTCTGAGTGACAAGCACTCAATCCTTCTCTTTTCCCGTCTGATAGAGAAACATTAAGTCCCTGAAAGTAATTTGATCTTTGCTTTTCCACTTTTTGGTGATGAATAGTGGAGTAAGTACTCAAAGTGGGTGCAGTGATCTCTTGTTTTACAGCTACTTTCTATGAGAACAGTGATAAACCTTGCCCTCTGATTTCAAGTGCATCACACTATGGAAAAGAATCTGCAATTTAGTTTTGTAGTTAATGTTTATCGAGATTTACCCATATATAGACGAGTTATCCGCATAGTGCAAGTATGAGTATGTGATGAGGGCAGATACGGTTTTATCAACATAAGCCGTTTCCTCGATAGACATAATTTTTGGTCTTTCCAGTGATGATGTACCAAATGCAGGTCAGTATGTATTATAGTACCCTAATAAATGCAATTTCTTTGACAAGTTTATTCATTCCTCTGCAGGAAGTTCATTCTCGCTTTCCATTTATTCGTGTTCCAAAAGTATTTCAACATTTGAGTAAAAAGAGAGTTCTAACTATGGAGTGGATGGTTGGTGACAGTCCAAGCGACTTACTACTCAAATCTTCTGAGGAATCTAAAGCAAAGCTTCTTGATTTGGTATGTAGAGTATATCAATTTGACTGTATGCTACGGCAGTTTACAATAAAAAATGAGAATGTGTTAATTCTAATCAAGTTATCTATCAAAATGTTTTTGAAGTGCTTGAATCTATATTTGGTGATCAACATTTTCACATGGACCATCTATCCCCTACCTTTCATGCTTCCTAAAGCCAATCAAACATTGGACAAATTGTAAACTAGAAACAATAAGACCGCATGTACATCACGCATTCATGCAAAAGTGACATGAGAGTGGAACTCAAAATATTTCTCACAACCTATCCTAAACGTATAATATCTTAGAACATCTTGGCAGTTCTTAGTAGTGAAACAAACCCATGTTACATGAATATGGAAATGAACCAATTTTGTTTTCTTCCACGTCTCTCTTTTAGCGTAAGTGATACATGAACTGTCTGACTTCATAACATTATCATATTTTTGTCCCGTGCTAGACCTAGTGCAAATGTTTCTAAACTGAATGGTTGAGGACCAGATGACACAATCTGCGTACCCTGAGGACCAAAAGCGTTTTGTGTTTCTAAAATTTAGCAGATTGGTATATGTGGAAGTCCAGGGTCCGCTAGTAGGCAGTGGGCATGTGATAGATGTTAGAGAAAGGATCCAAGTATCGGATTAATTGAAAAAAAAAATTTACAATTTTGTGCTTAAAGTGTAGGATTCATGTGCCATAGCTTTGTCCAAGTATTGAGTGAGTGACAAGGGTACTTAAAATCTCAAGGGAAGGGTGTATGGAATGTGGCGAATCACTAATGGTGGGTGTACTTTATATGGAGACATTTGCTTGGACAAATGGTTGTAACTTGCAAATTTATGTTTATGTGGGTCACTATTATCTAATACTTGAATCCAATAACGGAAATTACTGCATTCTGAATCCTGCTAGTCCAGTGATATGCTTGAAAAAATAATTCTGTTTCACTCTCTGCGCATTAATTTTCTGCCTCAACTACTCTAGGTTAAAAAAGGAGTGGATGCAACATTGATTCAACTCCTCGAGACTGGCCTATTGCATGCTGATCCACATCCTGGAAATTTACGTTATACATCATCTGGACAAATAGGGTAAACACACTTTTTGCTATTTCTTCTATTGATTAAAGCTATCAGATGCTGCTGTGATCCTTCACTACGATTTGCATATTAGAATTTTCTAGTTTGAGATGAATATCTGACACATATGGTTCATGCTCATCTCTATATTGTTGTAGGTTTCTTGATTTTGGCCTACTTTGTCAGATGGAAAAAAAGCATCAGTTTGCCATGCTTGCTTCCATTTTGCACATAGTAAATGGAGATTGGGTAGCCCTTGTGCACGATCTGACTGAAATGGATGTTGTAAGACCAGGGACTAACATCAGACTTGTCACCATGGTAGTATTTATGTCTTGAATTATTTATCGTTACTATAGTCTTTTTCTTCTGTTTTTGTGGACTTCGATTTTGATAGATAAGCTCATGCAGATGTCTAGTTAATTGTTAGGAACTGTGATTTTTAAAAGTAATTGAGTATCTTCTGATTGGGTTTGCCTTAAAGATATTCCTGCATAACTGACATTTCGTTGGAATTATTCAGGACCTGGAAGATGCATTGGGTGAAGTGGAATTTAACAATGGAATCCCTGACGTCAAGTTTAGTCGAGTGAGAATAATAATTGCACCAGTAGTTTCTATCTATGAATCATTGTGGCTCTGAGGCAGTCTATTGATTCAGATACTTGACTCTGCTTCATAATCATGAAGTATCATTCTTGATTTGATTGTGGAATGATATCCTCAACATTTGAGAAATCTATATTATTTGTGTGATTTGCGTTTGGACATAAATGAGCTGGCCATTTCACGCCATGTGAAACAGAGTTGACCCATGAAACCAGATGCTGCATCTTATGACTGAATATGTTTGTCTTACTAAAATACTGAGCTGATTGTGAAAATACTTCTTGTGAAGGTTCTGGGTAAAATATGGTCTGTTGCAATCAAATACCATTTCCGCATGCCACCATACTATACCCTAGTCTTGCGGTCTCTTGCATCTCTAGAAGGTAAATTCTCATGTCATTCTCTACATTTGAAAGAACTAGCCGTACTGTACAGGTTCATAGATCTTGTTTTCCACTGTCAGCATGGATGCATGCTTTTTTTTTTTTTCATGTATATTATTATTCAGGTCTTGGAAGATGACAATGTTATTGATGCTTACATGTCTATAAAACATGAAATGAATCTCATCTGAACACTGAACTCCGGATAAGTTACATAAATAACATGTAGACCTTGTTGAGCTCATTGATCGACTTTTTCTTGGTTGACTTGTATAGATATCCTGATAACATTTCCTTAGTGATAGAACACTTTGCCAATTAATCAGCGAGTTCACTACCTGTGGAATTGATCTATTTGGAGGAGATGAGATAATGTGGCAAATGGCTTTTCTGAAGCATACTGTAAATAGTGGTTCTAATTAGCTTTCGAAAATGAATCCTCAGCCAGCTGGCACATACGTGTCTTGTCTGAATCCAATTTTATAAATCAATCCTGGAATGCTACATTCTGCAATCAGAAGCATGCGACATGATATTATGATTAATAATCTCCTAAAGAAGTGCAACAGGCTGGTGAAGAAAATTTGACAAGTACATTATAAAGACACAATTTAACAGAATACATTTGGCTCGTGTCTAACAGCTTAATCTTTTATATGAGATGGTTAACATGGTATCAGAGCCAATCTGAGCTCAAGTCTCACCGCTACCCATTTATGAACAATTGTGCACGTGTGCGACCTTCAATAAAAAATGATTTGGTCTAAATATGAAGGAGCGCATTGAAGACTAAATTTAAATGATAGATGCGTCCCCTCTTTTACATCTTAAGCTGTTCGATGAGGTGGTTAACAATATTGTTGAAGACTAAATTTAAATAAATCAATGAATATAGCTTAACTTTTTATGGCTTAGGGTTTGACATGGTATTAGACCTACGCAAATGCCCTAGGTTCAAGTTTTCTCACCGCCCTTTTATGGAAATTGTGCACATCTCAGAAAAAATGAATCATGTCTGCATGTGACGGGACGTGTTGAAGACAAAATTTGAATGAATGCATGTGACTCCTCTCTAACAGCTTGCTCTTTGAGCTTTTATATAAGATGGTTAGCAATTATAAAATCCAGTTTTGCCTGCATCTTACATCAGACAAACTACAAAATTACTTTAAAAGTTGCAAGTGTAAATCTTCCCGTGTGAGCAATGTCGTATGATAAAAGAAGATTATGCTGATTGTTAAAACAAATGTATTTTGTTTCATAAGAAAATTCTAAATATAGTCTTGAGATCTTCATGGACTTTGAATTGGAGATAGATACCTTGACTGAACAATTAGTACCTGCATCTTTTTCACACTATCGTTCCTTGTCCATATCACACTATGCTTGCCTCTCTATGAACACTTGTCAGATTCCTTATTTATTTCTCAGGATTGGCTGTAGCTGCAGATCCAACTTTTAAGACGTTCGAAGCTGCTTACCCTTTTGTTATTCAGAAGCTTCTCATTGACAACTCTGCTGCTTCAAGGAGAATTTTGCATTCGGTGCTTACTCTATAGATGATAGATTATATTGTCATATCATGATGTCTTTGCTCTTAGTTATCTCATTAACATTTGCATGTCTCACCGTTTTCCTTTCCTCCTATTTTAGCAGCAATATTTGATAGTTGGAACCTTCAAAAATGACTGACAACGTAAATAATAGCTTGGAGGGTTTGGGTGTTCAATGATAATTTGTCCTTTTACTTGGCATGTGTTGCAACTGTCACTTGGACTTTTTACGAAGGTGTTTATAAGCTCGTAAGCTACGACATAATCTAGGAAGAAGTGAATTAAAAGATTTCAATACATGATACCTGTACCAGGACGAGGCCAATTTCTCATTCCTTACTCCTTTGTGTCTTTCATCTTGTTTTGTTTTTAGGGAAGTTCTTTCTATAGCTGTATGTTTGTAGAAATATACAGAATTATGCTTAATGCCATCTCATCGCATGCCGGTTTTTTGGCTATTAAACTTTTAAGGTTTTCAGAAAGATACTATTACATATTATGGGAATTTGGTGTTGATTTGTTATTCATGTGTTCCATTTCAGGTTGTATTGAACAGAAGGAAAGAGTTCCAATGGCAAAAGCTTGCCCTTTTCTTAAGAATTGGAGCTACTTGGTATGCTACCACGATTTGTTCCTCTTAAACTGTATTTGGAGCCAAAATTTTCTTGAAAGTTGGAGCAACTTGTTATGCTACTGCTATTTTTCTTCTTAAATTTTGGGTTTGGTGCAAATACATTTTTATGCTTCACTGTTGGCAACTTCCCATGAGAATTACATCATAGTTTTCTAAGTGCACATTTTCTGTTCCTCAAAAAAATTGCTTGTTTATTTGGTGGTTGGAGATTGTCTGTTTCCTACCGCTTTTATCTAGAATTAATTCTAGCATCTGATTTCCAGGAAAGGGTTGCGCTCATTGACACCATCAAGTGCTCAGGCTTCTTTTGATCAGTCTGCAAATGCAGTTCCCCAAGGAGTTGATGTTGCAAAATTGGTTTTGAAGCTTCTACCTTCTGAAAATGGTGCTGTCTTGAGAAGACTTTTAATGACTGCAGTGAGTTCTTTTCAGCTTGCATTTTCTTCCCTTGTTGCCGATGTCAACTGAATATGTAACTGTTGCTGCCTGCTTAGTTCTAGTTGCCTGGTGGAGTTTTGCTATTTACTTCATGGTAATGGTATGGGCAATAATGACGTTAGCATTAAGCCAAAACCATCTAGAGATAGATAATCTTTTTAATCTAAGAGCTTGGTTGGACAATATTTTTATTTTTTTTATTGGGTATTCTGTTGTTACCATTTTATTTTAGTTTTTGTCTGATAATGTGTGTGTGGATGGGAGGGGTTGGGTAATGCAGGTATCCGTAGGATGGTTGACCCTGATAAACCAGCCCTTCTTGGTTTTGTTCTAACTGATAACAGTTGGGATATTTGACTAACTGCACATCTGAAATTTCATTCGACAATAAATGCATATGTAAAGTTTTCCATATTCCGTCCACTATTCGCGGCGATTTACCTTAATGAAATGATTATGTTTAATTTTCCAAAAAAAAAAAAAAAAAAAAAAATTCAAGTTTCCCATATTCCACTGATAGAACTGTAATATGTCGTAAGTTGAGATAAAACCTTATACTGATCCTGTAACACAAACTTTTAATTTACTGTTTTATATGTGACTGGATATTCGCTTTGATAAACAGGACGGAGCTTCATTGATTCGGGCAGTGGTTTCCAAGGAGGCAAGTTTTTTCCGCCAACAAATTTGTATGGTTGTTGCTGATATACTGTACCAGTGGATGTCTGGAGCCTTGGGAAAAGGTGTTCACAAAACCCAATTTAGTTCCCAATTGGCGGTGGCACACACGGCCAAAAACACACAGATAGGTCCTTCTATGATATCTGCATCAAACGGTGATTATCAGTCCTTCCTGAGTGATCGACGGTTAAAAATCATTTTATTGAAAGCATTAGATTCTGCAAGGAAAGATCACGTATTAATGTTGAGATTCTGCTGGAGTTCACTTGTCATATTTATCACGGCAACAGCTTTGGCTTGTCACCGTGTGTTGGTCTCCCTTAGCGAGGCTTACTTGAATCGTATATCCTATGCTCGTAAGCAAATTGCTGTTGGTGCTTAAGGTACGTTTTCTGTTGGTTTGAGGACTTGTAGTGGTATTTTGAAGCTGATAGGCTGAAAGGAATTAATTTACCGTAGATGATTTACATGAGAAGTGGTATACTATGTTTGAGTAGAATTTTATTCTTCAACTGGCACTAAATTATATTGTAGGACTTGCAATGGGCCTCCCATGAATGTGTACATATACACAAATATATGCAGTGTATCATCTCATTTGTTCCCTGTGGTTCGATGCTATATGATGCCAAGTCATTAATTTTGTTATATTTCACTTTTTTCTTCTTCTTTTTCTGACCAATTTATTGCAATTACAGTTAGTATAACAGCAAAAGTGCAACTACTATGTCATGGATGGATTGGTGTGGTGCATGTTTACTGAAATTATTTTTAAGTGCTTATAAGTTGTGGGTCCTACGAAATGTCTGGATAACAAGTATGTTTGGCCAACTTAAATTATAACTTAAGCTAAGTCAAAAATAGACTTGGAATGTACCTAAACTTACCTCGAGTCCTTAGGATTATAATGGGTTTGTTGACCTTAGGCCACAATGGGCTTTTTTCGAGAACAAATACGATTCCAACTCACCATAGTCAAGAAATTGGTTTGATTATGGGGTTGAGTTCTTCAAATTATAAGGGGTTTGTTCACCTTACTTGGGCTACAATGGGCTCTCTGAAAGTATCGAAATTGGATTTATTTATGTCAGAAAGACGAGTTGAATAATATAGGATTTATTTTTTTGCATAAATGGTTCATATCATTTGCCTATGTTGCAAGTTGAGAACTCATCCTTTCGTTTTTGGCAGTAACGTCCCTATTTCAACTTTTCATTGCGCAGAGTCTTTTTCGTCTGTTGCCGTTCATTCTCTCTGTTAAAGGTGTAGTGTGTGTGTGCAGATACATGGAATTAGGCACCACACCTCTTCAACCACCACCTTCAATTCAACAGGCTCGACTCTTGAGTTAAAGTAATTACCTTCTCACCTTAGATATTCTCAACTTAGTGAATCATCTACTCTTCCAGTTATTATTGTAAATTTTATCAATCAAGATCAAGAAGACAAATTACTCCGAGTACTAGGAGAATACAAATCAGCCATCAGACATTAGAGGTGATGCCCACAAGATCCTAATGGAAGAAACATATAAACCAACAATGCAACATCAACGCATATTAAACCCTCATTTGCAAGAGATAGAGCTGAAATTTTAAAACTACTCGATGTCGGTATCATCTATCCTAATTTAGATAGCACTTGGGTAAGCTCAGATCAGGTGGTGCCTAAGAAATGGAGAATTATGGTTGAGAAGAATGACAATAATGAGCTTATACTAGTTAGATTGACTACCAGATGGCGAGTTTGTATTGACTACATGAAGTTGAATGATGCCACTCGAAAAGACTATTTTTCTCTACCATTCATCGGTTAGATGCTGGAACGATTGACAGGTCACTCTCATTACTATTTTCTTGATGGGTATTTAGGCTACAATCAAATTCATACAGCCTCAGAAGATTAGGAGAAGACGATATTTACTTGCCCGTAAGGCACGTTTGCATATAGGCGTATGCCATTTGGCCTGTACAACTCTCCTGCCACATTTCAGCGTTGTATGATGTCCATTTTTTCAGATATGGTCAAAAAATTTATTGAAGTATTCATGGATGATTTTTTTATTTTTGGATCATCATTCGATGAATGACTAAAAAATTTGACCCTGGTACTTCAGCGTTGTGAGAAAACAAACTTGGTACTTAACTAAAAAAAGTGCCACTTTATGATCCAAGAAGGGGTTGTGTTAGGACATAGGATTTCAGCTAAACGCATTGATGTTGACAAAACAAAGATTCAAGTTATAGAGAAGCTTCATCCTCCAACAACAGTTAAAATAATTCGATCTTTTCTGGAACATGCAAGGTTCTATAGACGGTTTATAAAAGATTTTTCAAAAATAACTAAATCGTTGTGCAGTTTGTCGGAAAAAGAAGTCAGATTTGATTTTTTCATAGACTATCTTAGAGCTTTCAACACTCTCAAAGAAAGCATAATCTCAGCACCAGTGATTGTGATCCCTGATTGGGACCTACTATTCGAACTCATGTGCGATGCAAGTGATTTTTTTATAGGGGCAGTTTTGGGATAGCGAAGAGAAAAAGTCATACATTTCATATATTGCACATTCTTCATTTCCTCCTCACTACTCTATTCTTGACAAGTAGTCGGCTACCACGTTCTTGCTCTCCTTTTTATCCTGAATTTTCAAGTCGAATTCTTGAAAAAGTAATATTCACTGAATTAGCCTTGGTTTTGTATCCTTTTTAGCAAAGAGATGTTTCAATGCTGCTTGAGTTCTTTCACAAGGGTAAATTTGACCTCGTACTATTTTGGACATAAAAAAATAAAGGAGAATTTGCAGTATGGGTCTCAAAAATTTCAAAAATGTGCACTCGAAAGATTTCTTCCGTCCGAAGGTCCATTATGTGACGAAGAGCTAATGGTTTCATAGTAATTTTACTAAATTTAATAAGGACAAAATGATTTTTTTTAAATATATTTGCTTACTTAAAACAATTAAAAAATAAGAAACAAAAAAAATATATAAATGGGGGAAAAAGATGAAGAAAAAATTGTCATCGTTTTCTCCACCACCCTCACCCTATTCCCAACATGCCTGAAATCGCCACCAGCAATCAACTCTACTTCCAAAAATCAAAATCACCATCACCCACTAAATCGAATGTTTATACACAAAATGGATTTTAACCCCTTCACCATTAACAATCAATTACATAAATTGATTTCACCATTAAAAATAAATTAATAAATTTATATCACTAGCAAATTAGTTCTGAATTCATCTATATCAGGTGAAACCAGGGGTAGAATGGTTCTTTTGAAGAAGATGATTATTAGATTAAGCAATCAAGATATAACGAATGCATGATTTCTGATGTTCCAAGAAGCAATTCTGATTTAGTAAAGGATGATATCCCTGGAGTGTCTAGTATTGATAGTGTCATTCCTAATTCCAAGTACTTGAATGCAGCTCAACAATTGTTATATGAAGTTGTTAGTGTTAGACAAGCTAGTATGGAGCAACAAAAAAGAATCGAGTTCATGAAAACCGCCAAAGAAACAAATGGAGAGTCAGGAAATGCAACCTCGGACCCTTCTGCGGTTGGAACAGAGTCGAGCATCATCTTTCCCAGTGGTTTAAATTTCTAGCTTATGTTGTTTTAATTTCTCCTAAATTTGTTCCTTTGCTCCTATGTTTTTGTTCTTCATCTACTCTCATTTCTGATAACTCAAATATGGAATGGAGGGTATGCAGATGTGGAAATCGCATGGATCTGAAGACATCATGGACGGATGCAAACCCAACTAGAAGTTTTTTGTCTGTGAGGTGATAATAGTGCTTCATACCCTTAATTTTTAATGATTTAAGTAGTTGAAATCCTAATCTTTTTGTGCAGGAAAATCATTGTGGTTGCTTTGCCTGGTATGACCCTCCTATATGTGATCGAGCAAGGCAGGTGATACCCGAGTTGTTGAATTCTAGACGAAGAGATGAAACAAATATAAATCAGTTAGAAGCACATGTTAAGAGACTGGAAGCAGAGATGAAGAAGCTAGAAGCAGATATCAAGTGCCTGGAAGAATAAAAGATAGAACTAGAAGCAATAACAAATCGTAAGGTGTTGGTTGAAGAAAGAAAATGCCAAAACAATTATTTTTGGATTTATTTAGTTGTAATCGGGATTATTGTAAGTTGGATGGTCTTAGGTTAATGTCAATAAGAGCTGCAGAAAAATTTGTAAACTTGTTGTAATTATTGTGTTTAGTGGAATGTTTTTTAGATTCTTGGTTGATTATGTTGGTTTTGCAAATCAAGTTGTTTCGTCAATGTCTTTGTTTTAGGTCCAAAACAAACATGACATTAAGGATCTATTTTGTAATGGCAATGTAAAGGTTGGGGACGGAAAATGAAAATATTCTACAACGTTGGAGACGGAGTATGCAATCACGCATGAAGGTTGGGGACGTATTTTGCGAATCACCTATAAAGGTTGGGGACCTGTTTTGCCAAACGTTGTATAACAAAATGGTCGTATATATTCCTCTTCTTAGTGCAACTCTCTGATTAAAACAACAATCAGATTCTGATTCAACAATTTCACAAAAATGCAAGCAATGAAGACATTTCATTTAATTCATTCAAAACATAAACATATCTTCACAATTATTCATCACATTCAAAATTAGTTTTACATTCAATAAAGGCAAGCAATTAAGACATTCCACTTCATTCATTCAAAACATAAAAATATCTTCACAAGCATTCAACACATTCAAAACAGCCTTTACATTGAAAATATGTTTTCATTTTCACATTCAAGATTTATGTTTCTTAGACGTAGCTCTCTTCTTTCTACTCCTGGGATCTTGGCTGGAGCTAGCTGACTTGGTCTTGTATGAACGCTTGTTGTCACCAATGTCTTCAAAAATACTGCAAGTCGTGTCCATCCCTTGTGTCTCTCTTTTGTTATTTGACTTTGGAGGCTCATCCTATTCTCTTTTTCTTAATTTCTTGGGCATTCTTAGTTGTTTTTTATGAGGGGGGTGGAGCAATTAGATTCTTACCATTTCCTGCCCAAAATTCAGGTCGTGCCATTGGATGAATAAATGGATTGTATGCCTTCAGAAACATCTTATTACTATAACACTCATCAACGTAATCCTCAACATTTAGATGCCTACTTTGAATGCAACACATGTCATGGCAGCATGGTATTCCTGAAATCTTGTACAAGAGCATGTGTTTTGAACAAGGTCAACAACCTATGTTCTGTTGTTGTTATCTTCTACCTCGTACTCTTGCCCACCTGCCCATATAGGTCTACAGAGCCTGGAGTCATTCACATTTTTCTCAATAATTTTCCAGATTTTAGGAACAAATCTAGGGCTGGTCACGGGTCGGGTTCGGGCCCAACCCGACCCCCAAACCGACCAAGTCGGTTTGGATAATTTTGAAACCAAACTGACCCAGTCGGGTAACGAAAACCGAATCGAACCGACCCAAACCGGGTTGGTTCGGTTTCGCAGGTCAAATTTTTTTTTTTTTAAAAATAATCCAAACTATTTGTCATGTGTTTCTACATTAGCCGTAATAAAATATGTAACACTCTAATTTGGCCAATTTTGTAAGAACATGAATTGTTATATTTTAAAAAAAAAAAAAAACAATATTGCAACAATACACATTACAAATTGACCCTGTTCACATAAATCGAAATATACAAATGAATCGAAATACAAATTTACAATTTACACATTTTCATAAGAAACAAATGAATCGAAATATAATTGACCATGTTCAATATAGCAACAACAAGCCCACAACATAAAAGTAATTCCAAATTACCTATTTCACACTTTAGCATACTAAGATACCACCACATAATTGTATTCATAAATTTAAATAAAGCACAAATCAAGCAACTAAAGTAAAATATTACAATTATCCAACAAGCAGTAAAATAATAAAAGTAAAAATATTACAGTTATCCAAAACAAGAAATAGTAATTTTACAATCTCGAGAATTACAAGTTTACAACATTCTTCTCTTTAAAATAATCCAATCGTAATTCTCTTCCAAAAACTGCGGTATTTTCCCAACCTACATTGGAAACAATATATCACACCAAATTAATAAGTCGTTCGTTATTTAATTAGAGATTGGAAATGTAATAACTCTATAAACGAAAATAGTTAAGGCATAAAAAAATATTACTTACCTAAAACATTTAACATATGCATGAATCACTTCTCGTTGTTGGACTCTTTATTCTTCGTGATTGTCTCCGAAAGTTCTATAAAATCGAAAATAATAATTGAACAATCAATAAGTGAATACACAAACACATATAATTAACAAAAATAATGTAAATATATAATGTTTAATTACCTTCACCCAATTTGTTATAATACTCCACATCTTCCATATAAAGCTTTCTTCACTTGGAGTAGATTTGAGCCAATTTTGTGTGCTAACCAAAACCTCAACCATTTTCGGAGTTAAAAGAACTACGAAAGGGATCGAGGATTCTTCATCCAGTACTGAAAGCACTCTCTGAAGCCACTGTGGACACCTGAATTGCCAACACATCTTTTGCAAGTTTGGACAAGGTAGTGTACTTGCTTCCATGTACCCTCCACCAATTGAGAACATCAAAGTCCTTCTCACGACCTTCTAACAAGTACCTTTCTAAGTCATTTTTTAGTTCAACTGAGTCTTTTGCTGCAAATTTTTCCTTAAACTTCGACAAACGAACAGAAGATCCACTAGAAGCAGTACTTACATGACTTGCAGAAGAAAATCCACTTGTAGAATCTACATCCCTAATCTCTTCACTGCTTTGAGTATTCCCTTCAAACCGAACATACCAATCAAAAATAGTAATCAAATTATCCTTCACCCCATCAGTCATAGCACGACCAACAACGTTAGTTATAAATATCACAAAAACAATACTCAATGTAATCCAATTTGTATCTAGGATCAAGCACCGTAGCAACCAACAACATTTGGTTTACATTGTCCATCTTTCCCCAATACTTGTCAAACTTACGTTTCATGTTATTAGCCATTTCACTTAAAAGAGAATCTCCACTAGATCTCCAACCCTCTAAATCGGCTACAAGTGAACATACTTCATGAAGATACACTGTGGAACTAACATGTAATGAAGTACTAAACTTTAAAGTAACATCATAAAAACTTTTAAGAAATTTAACAAAAATCGATGCATTTTCCCAATCACGGATTGTAGGTGGTCCACCCCTTCTTCTACCCCCATCATCCTCCTGAAAATATCCTAAGAAATGTCCATCATCCTCTTCTAATCGCTCAAAAGCTTTTTGATACTTCAAAGCAACCTCCAACATCAAATAGGTAGAATTCCACCTCGTAGGCATAACTAGAAATACACTTGAGTTTGATTCAATCTTTTCTTTGGTTGCACACTCTTTCAATTTTTCGTATCTCGCAGGCGAAGATTTAACATATTTAACTGCATTGCGAATACTAATTATGGAATCATGTGCTTCCTTTAGCCCCTCACACACTATCAAATTCACAATATGTGCACAACACCTCATATGCAAATATTTGCCATCCAAAACACAACTATCAATGCCTCAACCCAACATCTTTCGTCTCAAATATGAAATTGCCATTTCATTTGCACTAGCATTGTCTACTGTAATTGTGAACACCCTATCTATGCCCCATTCTTGTAAGCAATTTTCAATCAACTTTCCAATTGTTTCACCCTTGTGATTAGATCATTCTCTTTTGAATCATCCATTCAGAATCAACAAAATGGGCAGTGAGAGACATATAATTTATGTTTTGAATAGATGTCCAAGTGTCTGTAGTAAGAGAAACTCTTTGTCTTTGGGTGGTAAATATATTTCTCAACTTTAATCTTTCATCCAAAAATAGTTGGTAAATATCTCTAACAACAGTTCTACGAGATGGTGGTTCAAACTTAGGACATGCTACACTACAAAAGTGTCTATATCCACTACCCTCAACAAAGCTAAAAAGTAGTTCATCAAGAATCACCATCTTAGCACATGCAAGTCTACATGCTTCCTTACTAAACTCAATTGCCATAAGATTACTCCCACCACCCTCTTCTCTTTTGTCAAAACTTAAGATTTTTTGCCGTTGGTCTTCAACTCTTCCCGGATATCTCTTACAATGACTAGTTAAATGTGCCCTTAAAGTACTTGTACCACATTTCATAGCCCCACAAGCATAAGATTGTCCACAATACTTACACTCATACCTAACATCTTCCGCATTTGGATCCCCTACTATTGTGAAATGATCCCAAACCTCTAGAGTTTTTCTAGAAGTTTTTCTCTTACCTAAAGTTGTTGGTGGAAGTAGATGAATATTTGTAGGATCTGTACCTGTGTTTGTTGTTGACAGAGTGGCACCAGTAGATTGAAATTCGCCGTCCATGTCCATATTGAAATCTACATATTAACATGAAGTTGAATGAAGAAATCAGAATCAAGGAAGGACACAAGTCGTTGACAGATATGGGACCAAAGATTTTACAATGTCAAAGGGTAATGAATTCCAGGATATCAGGTTCTAAAATACATATTAACATATACAATCAGATTAAACAAAAAACATGGTTTCTAAAATTAAAAAAAAAAAAAGATTCAAGCAAAAATTGATAATGAGTAATAAAAAAACAGATTCAAGCAAAACGAGTAAATGACTAGCAATGGTTCTAAAATTTTGGAGAATTACTGGCAATGGTTCTAAAATGATACTGATATAATTTATACATGATTTTGCAGAACGAAATGGCTGACATTATAGAGATGAATCACAGTGATAGAGATGAAATGGTTGACATTATAACCGTGATAATTAAGACATGATTTTGCTGGAAATGGTTCTAAAATTTGGATAATATTATGCCAAAAACCTTTATTTTATAAAATTAACATCCAAAACAAACCTTCATTTTATATAAATTTCAAGTTTTTAACAACACAAAAACATTCAAAAAAAAAAAAACACAGACGGAGAGACCGAGAGATTGAAGAACCTGGGTCCATTGTGTTATTCGAGATAATGAAGGAGAGACCGAGAGATTGAAGAAATTAGGGCAAAAATTCGTCGAAGACAACGGGCAAAGTGCGGCTACAGAGTTTGAAGATCGCATCCACTGCTATGGAGTCTGGACTTTGGTTAGTGATGAGAGCTGCGGAGTGCGGCTGAAGATCACAGATTCACAGTGGAGTCGTGGCTGAAGATCACATGTTCACACTCACAGTGGAGTCGCCGGTCGCGGACTGAAGAAAATCAGAAATTGTTACTTAGGTTTTGCTGTTGATTTGAGACCCAAAAGCCAAAATGGTATGGTAAATTGGTAATTGGTACGAACTGGGCCATGGGTTGGGTTTGGGTTCAAATTTTTACTGGGTTACGTTTTCTATAAAATTTGGATTAAGTTTTTTTGGGTTATAAACTACAGTAATAAGTCAGAAAATTAAAAAATAAATAAAAGCCAAATTAACGGGTCGGTTTGGTCGGTTTCGGGTCGGTTTGTTCCACCTAAACCGACCCGACCAGACCCGATTACCAAATTTAATTTTCTGAACCCGAACCGACCCGATTTTCTAGCTAAAAACCGACCCAAACCGACTCGAGTCGGTTTGGGTCGGGTCGGGTGGTGGTTTGGTGGTTTTTTTGCCCACCCCTAAACAAATCCATGATGTCACTTGTTCGCTGATTCTCTCTTGGTTGCCATCTGCATCATGAGATAATATCGTATATTCTCCAACAAACATATAACTGGTTTGTCCCTTGCCTACAAGATTGCGGCATTAAAACTTTCACATAATGTTGAGAAAAATTGTCACATTTGGTCATGTCTCTAAAATGTGACCTACTCCATTGCGATGCCGACTTGTTCTCCAACCATTTAAATGCTCCTTCACTTACAGCCTGTATTTTTCCCATGCATTGCTCGAATTTTGCCATAGTTGTTGCCTTAGCAGCTGCCCACAACAACATCATCAATTGCATACCCCAGAATTGCCTTTTAAAGTTAGAGTGTAGATGTCTAACACAGAATCGATGCTTCGCGCCACTTACCCACTTGTCAAGTGCATTTATCAAGCCCTTTTGTTTATCACTAATGAAAGTCCACCACTGAGAGTCTCCAACACTAATGTCATCTACCAACAACTCCAAAAACCAATTCCAACTACTTTTTTTTCTCAGCCTCAACTATTGCATATGCAATAGGGTATATTACATTATCACCATCAATACCAACTGTGGCTAATACATGGCCACCAAAATCACCCATAAGAAAACACTCATCCAATCCTACCACCTTTCTACACCCATTTATGAATCCCTCTTTCACAGGAGCCAAGCAAATGTAAACTCTTCCAAACTCTCTTACCTCACCAGCTATCATGGTCTTCAACACAACTGTGTTGCCTACATCTTCAAATGTTCACAGTAATCCCACAAGATTTGAAACTGCTCCTTACTATTTCTTGTGATAACCTCCAAACATTTGGTTCTCGTTCTATAAAACTTCCATTTCGAAGCATTAGAAGAACAATCCTTCTTCACACTCTTCACAAACCCTTTCATTCCCCAACTAGGCTCATTCCTAAACTGATCCATGTATCTCGCAGACAATTATGATGTACTTGCATGCCTAGTTTTATATGTCATAGCACAACTATGCTCCTAATTTAAAGTATTATTCTGTATGCACCACTTTTTTTTTTAGGAGTCGAGCATAAATAACCCACTTGCAATTCTTATCTTTGCATACAGCTCGAATTCGCAGCTTGTCATCCTTTGCAAACTTCACCTCTTTAAGATGGTTCACGGGGTACTATCTAATGGTCTTCTTCAACACTTTCTTTTGAGCAAACTTCTGACTTGCATTCATACAAGAAGTCCAGAAAACAACAGCCCTAAGTACATAAAGGTTGGGGGGCCATTTTGTAAAAAAATAAAATTACAATATTAGCAATTGTGAATTTGCATTAACATACCTGCTTCAAAATGTAGGTCATTGGAATCATCTTTTTCAACAAAGATATGATCTTTGTCCTTCTTCTTCTCGATAGCTTTGTCACCATCTAAACTTCATAGGTCATCTGAATCTTCTTCTTCAGCTTTATTTATTGCAGTATCCACTTGTTGGTAATCTGTGTACTTGTCCTAAGTGTAGTGTGTCTCAAAATTTTCATCATCATTCAGTTGTGTATCTTCCTGCTTGTAGTCTGATTCTACAAGATTGTCATTCTGACCCACATCATCATCTCTATTCTCATCTTCATCATTTGCAGCATCATGTTCACTCATTCCAGTTGCTCCATCTTGATAACCAAAGTAAGTATATCTACAAACTGATCACTAAAGTAGTTCCCACTATCATTTGCTAGGATGTCCTCCCATTCTCTAACAATTTTCTCATACTTAGTTCCTTCAAAATGGTTGTCTTGGGATGCAATCATAGGTTGAGAACTAGTTAGTGGCTAGCTTTCAGCCACTTGCACTCCATCTTCTAGTTGGGTTACAGCTTCCACTCCACAGTTGGTTATCTTTTCAGCATCTTCTTCTAACACAACAGTCCTACAATTATCATCTCAGTCATTTTCTTCCACAGTGACACTTTTTGTTTCCATTTATTCACGTTCATAAAATTCTATGATGCCTTCAACGTATGCATGTGAAGTTGGGAGATTTACATCAATTTCTACTTCTATTTCTAACTCAGTAATGACCACATTCTCTTCATTTGGTCTCCAAGGTAGGGCTAACACTTCAGGATATGTAATCACATACACTTCTATAGTCCTAGATTTGCTAAAATCCTTAATCAAGCACAACACATCTCCATCAGTCATCAACCTCAACAATCGAATATAAGATTCATATTTAGTATCCTATAAGCAAATACGAACGAAAAATTGTACCCCAAAAATTTGGCCATGGCATTTAACTTAAACTTTGAAAGGCGATCAGAGTCCACCCAGTCAATGTATTGTGTCTGTTTATGCAAGTAGATGATGTTTTCCATTCTCATGAAAAACCCACCTCCATGGATGCATTTCATTGTGAAGTAAGGAGATTCGTCGACTACCAAAAAAAAACTCCAAAAAAATGCAATTTTGGGTTAGAAAAGTTGAACAACAACTACATATTAACGATAATGAACTAACAAACATACCATCTTGTGGACCCTCTCTTGTGTACGATATTGGTATTCTTCGAACGGCCTCATTTATGGTTTGTTGGCGACTGTTCGATTGGCCTTCTCCAAATGCACGATATGAATGCTATTTTGAAATTGAGATGTTTGTCATCTTCTGGTTGGGTGTGGGTAGTCGTGTTCTTCAACGGATGTCGCCGGTTTGTAGGAATGGAGATGGTGCAAGTGATCTTCCAATTGTTTCTAGAACAAATTTGAGGGTTTTCTATCTGATTTGTAATATGCCCACGTAAATATTGGTTTCAAACTTAAAAGGAAGAGTTTTGTGAATTGTCCAAATTGTCTTTAAGTGCTCAGACGCACTGGTTGAGGAAATATAAATACGTGGAGTACACGCTAGTCACATAAAGACAGTTTTTAACAGAATCTGTGATTGGAGACGTAATTTGCAATTACTTCAAAGGTTGGAATGTCTGGTGCTAAAAAAATTAGTTGGGGGTAGATTAGTAACACATTTGAAATGTTGGGGACCAAAATTGCAAAGTACCCTTTTTATAATTATTCTCTCTTTTTTCCTCTTAAGAAAATATCATTTTGAAAAGTTTGGGACCTCTGTTGCAAATTTTCTTTTATTTTTTATGCCCAAAATAGTACAAAGACGAAATTACCCTTGTGAAAAACCCATGTGCACTGCACACACTCCTTTAACGAAGAAAATGAACGATAACAAATGGAAATGACCATTTGCTCCCTAAAAGGCTGAAATAGAGATGTCACTGCAAAAAATGGAAGAATATGCCATCAACCTGCAGCATAGGCAAATGATAGAGATCATTTGTGCAAAAAAGTCAATAATATAGAGATAATTAAGCGAGGTTCTCTTTTGACATCTACAGCTTAAAAGTTAATGTAATGACCAAGAAGAAATGTGAAAACATAGACAAGTAGAAAGAAAATTAAGAGAGGTTCTCTTTTGATATGTTCAGCTTAAAAGTTAATGTAATGACCAAGACGAAACGCTAAAACATAGACATGTAGAAAGATTATATTATTTCTATTTTAATAACTATTTTTCGTAAACTCTAATATGTACAGTGTACTAAAGAACGTAAAGCGTGGCTAGGCATCATGGAGGTTGAGTTTCAAGCTTGTCGAACCTAAACGAAACTTAGTCGAGGGCGAAAGGTAAACCTTTTAGAACAATATGCTTCTAACATTGTTTTACATCTTAATATATTTTTAATATTATTTTCTGTGTTATAGTTTGAAATTTATAATTAATAAATATGAATAAAAATATGGAGAAGCAGTGCTTGCAAATTCCTGTAAGGAATACAAAATAAAAAAAGAATTGCGTACCTATAGGTGGGGGGTGAATAACTTCCTTTAAACAAAATAACTTCCTTTAAACACGAGTTTCAAAATAATTATTTAAAACAAATTTTCTAATTAAACCAATAAAAATAATATAATTAAAATATAATCCAAGTCAAATGAATCGATGTTAGATACTACGAGTGAACGTGGGGTTGAGTTGAGTCGGTTGGGCTAACCTAAAACCTATTTGATCGATGCAATTTGATAAATTCTTTATTTTTTCTTGAAAATGCTTGAACCCAATTCAAGTCGAGCTATTTCAATTTACAACTAAAGCCAATATTTTAAAGGATATTTACAATGTATTGATTAAAACATTTGAATTTTAATTGAGTCGTTGGTCCCTCCAAATATAAAAAGTGAAATAAAACTTATTTATAAATACCACAATAATTTACATCCTCTATTTAAAACAAAATATAATGCCAATATTTAATTAACTACCACAAAACAATAATTCCTTCACCTGATTCATTAGTCGAATATACAAATTATAAATTAAAAAATAGAAATAAATAATTAAAAATATAACAATAATCTAAACTCTATTAAATACGACATTAAAAATAGGGTAAATTACACTTACAGTCTATATTCTTTCAACTTTGTAACAATATCATCCCCGTTCAATTTTATTCTCAAATATCGTCCCAATCCTTTCGTTAATTCACGCAGATGGTCTCTTCGAACAATTTTTCCCATATCTTAAATAAATTTCAAAAAATAGAAAAATTATAGTTGAGGTCCCTAGTCTTTTTAAAAGTGTAAATAAATAATAAAATTTTTATTTAATAAAAACAAAAAATCGAAGCAATCGGGGAGATTTCTCCCTTAGTTGTCGGCCCAAACCGCCAGACCAAACAATCGGAGTTTGGGCCAACAATCGGAGGAGAAGAATTTCGTATGGGGTGGGGGTTTAGGAAAGATGAACATCTTTTTGTTTTTCTGTTCTCTTCTCTTCTTATTTTTTCTATTTTAAATGTTTTAAATAATAGAGTGTGAAAAGACTATTTTGTCTTTGTTAAATTGGTCAAATTTAGATCACATGCTCGATTTTTTGTCAATTAACGGTCTTCTGGACGAAATTTGTCAAGACTCGAAAGGTCCTTTTGGTGAACATCAATAGAAAGTTTGGGATTTGATGTCACATTTTTTATTATTTTAAGTAAAATCTGAAAAAAAAAAAAAAAAAAAAAAGGTATAAGATATATTTGCATTTGAAAAGATTAAGGTACCCAATTGCAAATTTTCATTTATGTTTTTTTTTATATATATTTTAATATATTTAAGCTAGGGGAAAAGTCGTAAAATTGGCAAGTTGGAGATCATCTACGTGAATTAATGAAATGATGATGACGATATCTGCGAAAAAAATTGAATGTGAATTATATTGTTACAAATGTGAAAGAATGAAGATTGTGAGTGTAATTTACGCTTGAGAATATTACAATCATCAAAACTCCTAAAAAAAAACAATACAGTTGTACATTAAGTTACAATCTCTAACACTCCTTCAATCGTCCCACAAGCTTCAAGTTGCATTCCTACAACAAAATAAATGAAATATTTAGTAAAAAAAAAAAGTCTCAAATTAAATAAAGCCTTTTATACATATAGTTTGACATTTCTAAATTAATATCAATCGTTATACATTAATTCACGAATGTTATTAATTTCTAAAACATCTACTAAAAAAATTATTTCATGTATATTTGCTAATGCCAATATATTCATTGTTTAAAATTACGAATGAGTAGTATACATCTCATGAAATGAAAAACAACATGGAACAGGAACGACAATGGCCAATTGCTTTAAGCAGACATGTCTCTTTGAAGATGAAAATGAAGGAAGTTAGTAAGAAAAACTAGTACAACAAGAACTTGCAATTGCCATTGATGAACTTCCAATTTATCACCCAATGTCTATTAATGACTACTTAAATCCACACGGAGAGCAATAAATTGCCCATGAGAAAATACCGAATGAAGATCTCATAGCAAATGCATCATCAGAAGACTATGATGAAGCGGAAGTTGAAGAAGATATGATTGATGACCCCCATTTGTCCAACAAAGATAAATTAGGTGCCATTCACTCATGCTTGACCTTTCAAATCCCACCAATGTTGTAGTTCATACAGTACTCCGAGGTATGCAATTCGAGATCAGGACAATGGAGAAAAACCAAGCTACCCTAAATAGTTGGTTCTCTAAAAAACATGATGCTACTAAATAATTAATTATATTTTTAAATTTTTTATTAATTATTAAATAGCATAAATATTAAATTATGCCTATAGAACGCAGTCAATTTCATAAAATTTAATTAAATATATTAAATTATTAATTATTGGAGTATTAATTTAAAATTTAACAATACATTTTACAAAAAAACTTGGAAAACTGAAGTCACTTGCCTTGCCACTGGTTGGTTTTGGTTTTATGGACTCAAGAGCTCTACAAAAATAATGAATGAATTAACAATAACTCAGATATAAACACATAAAATTAGCAATTGAATGGAAATCATTATATTACCTTAATCCAATTTGTTATAATGTTCAACATTTTTCATATAGAATATATCCAAGTTTGTAGAAGCTTTGAGCCAATTTTGGGTACAAACACTAAAATCTCCACTATTTTAGGAGTTAAAGAACTAAGGCTGTGTTTGATTACAAGTGAAAAATTTGGGTGGAAAGAAAATATTTTCCATAGAAATGAATTTCCAAGAAATTATGGGTTGGAAAAGGTTAACGCATTTTTCATGGAAAATAAATGGGTTGGAAAAGGTTAACAAATTTTCTATGGAAAATAAATTCTCCTATCCCACAAAGAAAATATTTTCCTAGAAAACAAGGAAAATGTGGCCAAAAGCGGAAAAATGAGAAAAAAATTTCCATGAAAAAAAAAGGTTGCAATCAAACAAAACAAAGAAAATAGGTGGAAAAATTCATTTTCCATGGAAAATTTTTGACAATCAAACAAACAAGTTGAAAAATAGGTGAAAAAAATCCATTTTCCATGGAAAATTTAAGCGAATCAAACACAACCTAAGAAAGTGATCAATAATTCTTCCTCTAGTACTAAGGAACTTTCTGAAACCACAGTAGCTTGAATTGCCAATACATCTCTTGTAGTTTGGACAACATACTATATCTATTTATATTAACTCTCCACTAATTAAGAACATCTAAATCCTTGTCCTATATATTTTCATTTCTCAAGCGTCCAATAAGTATTTTTCCACGTCATTTTTTATTTCCACCCAATCTTTTGTTGCTTTTCCTTATATCTAGAAATATGAGTAAAAGACATAGTCAAAGTAGAACTTTCTCTACCAGAAGTAAAAGAACTTAAAAATGCATCAATTGATACTTGACTGCTTTGAGAAGTTCCTTTATATCTCACATACCAGTCATAATATAGACATCAAACTGACTTTCACAGTCTTGGTCATGTTACTAACAACTACCTCATTCTTATTGAGATCACCAAAACAATGTTTAATACAATCCAATTTTTATCTTGGATCAAACACAATAGCAACAAGCAACAATTGATTAACATTTTCTATCTTACACCGATACTCATCAAACTTTTTTTCATGTTAGTGGTCAAAAGAAGATCACCACTTAAACTCCATTCATCCAATTTGGTTACAAGTATACATAACATGCAATGAAGTACTGAAAGTCAGAGTAACATTATAGAAATTCTTATAGAACTTGAATAAAACAGAAGCATTATCCCAATCAAAAATTGAAAGATGCCATCCCCTTCTTCAACCACCATCTTCCTCCCAAAAGCAATTGAAGTAATGTGCATTATCTTCCTCTAACTTCTCAAAAGCTTTTTAGAATTTCAAACCAGTTTCCAACATCAAATATGTAGAATTCCACGTAGTTAGAACATTCAAAAGCACAAAAGATTTGCAATCATTTTTTTCTTGTCTTGCACACTCCTTCAGCTTTGTATTTAATAGAAGAAGATTTAACAAATTTCACTGCATTAACGATACTAACAATTGAGTTATGTGCTTCCTTCAACCCCTCACAAGAATCAAATTTAACATCATGTTCACAACATATCATGCGCAAATATTTACCATCCAAAACACACACATCATTACCACAACCAATCATCTTCCTCTTAAGATAAGAAATAGTCGTATTGTTTACGGTTGAATTGTCAACCGTGATTGCACAAACTTTCTCAATACTCCCATTCATGCAAACAACTCTCGATAACTTTGTCAATGGTTTCTCCTTATGGATTAGTAATAACACAAAAGCATCCAATCAGAATCAGCATAGTATGTTGTGAGAGACATATAATTAATATTTAGAATTGAAGTCAAAGTATTAGTAATAAGAGAAACCCTTTGATGATGGACAGGAAAGATGTTTCTCAATTTCATCTCATCCAAAGATAACGGATAAATCTCTCTAACAAGAATTCTACGAAATTAAAGACTAAGGACATGCTATACTACAAAAGGGTCTAAATCTACGAGCTTCGACAAGACTAAAAGATAGTTCATCTAATATTACCATCTTACTACATGCAACCTATACTCTTTTTTACTAGAGCCATTCCACCACACTCAGCTTGGCTCTCAAAAGATAGGAATTTTTGGTTTTTATCCAGTAGTCTACCACGATATTTTTTACCTTTGATCATTCAAATGGTTTGCACCTACACCTAAGGCCTGAATCATCTTTGTTTCCTATTCTTGTGAAGTGGTCTCACATATCTAAAGCTAATTTATTAGATTTTCTCTTTCGTAAGTTTGATGGTGGAAGTAGAGGAAGAGAGTAGGACATGTTTGTGAATTTGTTGTTCATGGGAATGAATTGGTAACTTCAGTATCAATATCTTCACACCTATTCATATCCACCAAACATATTCCACACAAATTTAATAACAGTTACTAAATAAACATGATATATTGTGAACCAAAAATTTCAAAATCCAAGGAACCAAGTGTTGATACACTCAGATGAAGCAACGGACAAAAATATATAACCATAGCCCTTCAAGACAAAGGAAAAAGAAAGGAAAATCAAACTAAGAAACACCCATCTGTATAAATACAAGAAATGAACTCATTTAATAAAAATAAATTAAATCCAACAAAGCCGAAGCCCATAAAAAGAAGTCATACCGTCAAACAAGACGAAATGACTTAAATTATCAACATCACATGATATAGTTGAAGCAAACCATATTGTGAAGAAAAAAAGCAAATAAAATATGGGCCATTCATTTTCCGTTCATATAAAGACATCAAATGAGTCATATATTGCTTCCCCCAAAAAAAGCAGTCACACCACATAAAAATAAAGTGAGAGATTTCTTGGACATTGTTTGGTGTGCAAATTCAATAGCTTATAGGCTTGACAATTTGAGTGATAGTACACAAATCTTTGGAGCTGTCAAATTTATTCTACATCTAATCAAACCGAACTCAACAATAATCTTATAACAATTCAACTCTAAATAAACAATGCCTTCTAAATTCAATGGAACAAAACAAATTACCCAATAATCACATGAATCATGAGAATCCAGGTGTTGAACTCAATTGTAAGCACGTTTAAATCTGAAACTGGATTAGAAAAGAGTTGACCGAGGGCAATCTGAAGAGCGCTTTTGGTTCTAAACCCCCACATTAGTGGACTTACGGACTCATGGTGGCAAATTTTGCGAGTCACCGATCAATTCTGCAGACGGTTTCTAGGAAGTCAATGAACGAGCTATTATGGTTCAATTTTGCAGACAAACTCTGGCAAGAGAAATTGGTCCAGTGGTGATGACAGGTGTTATCATGATCAGACATTAAGTCATTAGACATTGGGCAGGAAGAAGGGAAGAAGCAACAGAATTACCAGATTTTTGAATTAAAGGAAGAAAGGAATGATGTTGTTTTGAAGTCATAAGGAACAAGAATTAAACTACACCGTTTAGACATTAGTTGCTGCGACATCAGTTTAGCTTCAGCTATTTTCTTACCTTTTGTTAAAAATGTTTTTGTATGGAACACATTTTATTTTAACCGCAAATATACAGGCAATAGAGGAGAGATAAATGGGATTATTGATTAATGTTGATGTAATTTATCTTAATATTCTTCCAATTTTTGTATTTCAGTCCATTTTCTTATCTTAATTCTCTTCTCAATTCTATTTTATTGCTGGTATTGTTAAATTGAGCTCAAATCCAAACTCCTCAGCTCAAATTCTTCATGCTGGTACTAGTTTGAGCACAATTCTTCTACTAAATTGAGCTCCAACTATTACAATTGGTATCAGAGCAGTAGCTCTTGGGCAAGATGGAAACAAGGCAAAAAGAAAATGATATTGATCACTAGAAAAGGATAGACAAAGATGTTAATGACTTGGGCACTGCTTTTGCATTCGTATCTGGAAAGGCAGAATCATCATATAAGACCCTTAAGACACTGTGTAGTACACAGGAGAAAATTGAACATTATACGCATGAAATGAATGAGAAATATGATTTCACTGTTGCTATGATGCCTAAGATGAGTGTAGCTAATGATAAACAAATAGAAGGGTCCAATAGTGGAAAAAGTTATGAAGGAGGTAATGTTAATGTAAGATCTGGAGTTGAATTGAGGATGGGCAGTGGAAATTATGATGTTAGATTAAACACCAACTCCCCAAAATAGGTTTTCCTTAGTATGGAGAGGGGGGAGAAATCCCAGAGAATAGATGAAGAATGCCAATAAGTACTTCCAAATACATTAATTACCAGAAGATTTGAGAATGGGGATTGCTTAAATGAGTCGAAAATGTACCTTTATATAGAAAAATGAGTCGGAAAGGTTGGTGAAAGAGATGGTGGACTCAGGAATTATACAAACTAGTAACAGCTCATTTGCATCACCTGTGCTATCAGTAAAGAAAAAAGGATGGAACATAGAGGTTTTATGTTGATTATGGGCAGCTCAACAACTTGACTGTAAAGGATAAAATTCCCTATGCCTTTAATTGATGAACTCCATGGAGCCAAAAAATTCTCTAAGATTGACCTTAGAGTGGGATATCATCAAATAAGGGGTCAAACCTGAAGACATCCATAAGACTGCATTTAGAACACACCAGGGCCTATATGAGTTCAAAGTCATGCATTTTGGGCTGACTAATGCTCCAGCCACCTTCCAAATTATGATGAATAAGGTATTTTAGGAGCAACTAATGAGATTTGCGTTGGTATTTTTTGATGACATATTAGTATATAGCTTGAACATGGAAAGTCATTGTGAGCACCAAGAGATCATTCTGAAAATATTGAGGGAACATCAACTATATGCTAAGTTGAGCAAATGTTCATTTGAGCAAACTCAAGTAGAGTATTTGGGACATATAATATGCCAAGAGAGAGTGGCAGCAGATCCCAAGAAAATAGAGGCAATGCAATCATGGCCTAAGCCAAGCAACATTAAACAGCTGAGGGGATTCCTTGGATTAACTAAGTACTATAGAAACTTTGTAAAGAGGTATGGGACTTTAGCAGGGCCTCTTACTGATTTATTGAAGAAGAAGAACTTTCTGTGGAATAGAGTAGCAGAAACAGCTTCTGATAGTCTCAGAATGGCCATGACCTCCACTCATGTGGTAGCTTTACCTAACTTTGAGCAACCTTTTGTAGTAGAGACTGATGCTTGCTATGGTGGCATTAGAGCATTGCTTATGCAGAATAAGAGACCCTTTGCCTTTATCAGTAAATCCACTGTGACAAGAAACTTGGGAATGTCAAAATATGAAAAGGAGTTGTTGGCATTGGTTACTGCAGTAGTTAAATGGAGACACTGTCTAGAGGGTCATCACTTCATCATCAAAACAGATCACCGATCTCTGAAGTTCCTATTTGAGCAGAAGATAACCACCCCATTGCAACAAGAATGGGTGACTAAACTATTGGGACTGGATTCTGAGATTCAATACAGGAAAGGAGTAGAAAATGTTGTAGCTGATGCACTCTCTAGAAAGGTAGAGGCTGAAGGGGAATGTGCTGTAGTTACCCAATTGATTCCTGCTTGGATATATAAGGTGATATGTAGTTATGAGGGGGATACTTTTGCTGAAGAGAAAATATAAACCTTGAGTTTTGACCCAATGTCTATACCTGATTAGCAGTATAAAAATAAGCTGCTTAAACACAAGAGTAAGTTGTATATTGGCAATGGAAGAGGTATTAGAAAGAAGTTAATACAAAACATACATGATTCCCAGGAACGAGCACTGTAAGGAATTGAGGTATACATGCATAACGGAAATTAAAAGTTCAATTTCTTTAAGACGGATCAACCTTGCACTTAAAGAGAATTCGTGATAGGAGTTTACCTTGATGAACACCGTGGAATCTGATTCTCTGATTAGCTGGAGGTTTGATCTTCAATACCACAGCTGTCCAATTGTCCAGCCTCCAATGGTGATCCACACAGCAAGAACATATCTGAACTCCACAATCAAGAACAGATGAAAGCGAAATTTTAGGAGAAGTTGATTGAGTTGTCTTTTGCTTGTGCTAGCAAGTAATAGAAAAACAACTCTTAACCCTAATACGTTGCGCTTATGTATTTATAGGCGGGGCTAACCCTAGCCCTAGTTCTAGTCCAACTAGAACTCATCAACAATCAGGCCTGATTAAATAATCTTATTAATTAATTTGGCCCAATGAGTAATTAAGTCCGACCCAACTAATTAGACCTTGAACATTAATTCTTACAATCTCCTACTTGGACAAGGTCCAACTCCAGATGCTCAATTCTCGCCTTATGTGTGTGACCCATTAGGTTCTCATTCACGATGGCAAACGCAGTGATATTCTCATCGATTCACCGAGATCGATCAATTCATGTCGCCGTCCAAGATTGACATCTAGCAATGTGTCAAGGCAATCCATGTGAAGGAAAATGTCATATGGTATGACAGAACCAATATATGTGCGGTTACCGTAGAAATATAATCCCTTCATCAATATAACCCAATTGGTTAAGAGATATGGAAAAGCGTCAATCTCATTTCAACCAATCATATTATTCACCTCAACTCTTTGTTGATCTAATTTAGTTATGATTGAAACATTTTCAACTCATAACTCCACCCCGACCGAGGAAATTTATATCAACTTAAGTAGGCAAAATGCAGGTTATAATCTCCTACTTTCCAAGAGTGACGAATCCTCATATTGGACATTCACAACCTTCATATGATTATCATAATACCCGTACGACGTCTTCCTGGTGACTCAAATCTTCGAGCCCCATCAAACGCTCGCCAAAGTATAGTGGTCCTCACATAAGATTCTATGATGTCCTCAAGTCAAAGGACCAAATCCACAACCGTGCATTAGAGATTTACCACTGACGCTTGGATAGTTATTCATGTGGAATCTCTAGGCGGATCATCCAATGTCATGTTCTCATAACAATGCATTCATGTGTTCATTCAGATGTCCCTCTACATCTTAGCTTGTGAGATCAGCTACTTTCTTCAAAAGAAATACAACACATACTAGTCTATCCGTAATAATGATATATGTATCTCATTATTACTATGACTAGGGATATTTCAAGAATAAGTTATTTATAACTTATATCTCACAATCACAACACCTTGTGATTAATAAGTTACTATGAACTTTTCTTCGGACTTTATTATTTTAAATAATAATAATAATAACAATAATAATTAAATAATAATAAATCTGTCATTTAAAATGTAGACAAAATATTTAATTAATAAAATTGTTCATACACTTCGATGTCTAACAAAGAGTATATAAAATGTCCCATACAAACTAGATCCAATCACTCATGTATCTAATACCTATAGATTTAGCATAACTATCATGCTTGTCTTTGGGACAACGGCTTTGTCAAAGGATACGCTACATTGTCATCAGTTGGGACTCTTTCTATCTTTATGTCATTTCTCAGGATTATCTCCCTAATGAGATGATATCGCCTCAATATATGTTTGGATCGTTGATGAGACCTTGGTTCCTTCGCTTGTGCGATGGCTCCATTGTTATCGCAATATAGAGATATTGGATCAACAATGCTAGGAACTACTCCAAGTTCTGAAATGAACTTCTTGATCCAGATTGCTTCCTTTTGTCGCTCAAGCGACTATATATTCGGCTTCTATAGTTGAATCGTGATCGTTTCTTGTTTGGAACTTTTCCAACTAAGCTGCTCCACCATTTAGAGTAAATACATATCCAGATTGAGATTTGCTATCGTCTTTATCGGATCGAAAGTCGGCATCGGCATAACCTTGAACTCTAAGTTCATTTCTCCATACACCAAGAACATGTCCTTAGTCCTTCTTAAGTACTTAAGGATGTTCTTGATCTGCGATCAATGTTTTCGCTGTGGTTTTCTTGGAACCCGCCTTGTGACACTCAAAGCATATGAAACATCCGGTCGAGTACATAGCATGGCATACATGATAGATCCTATTGTCGATGCATAAGGAATTCTATCCATGCGATCTCTTTCAATTTGTGTCTTTGGACACATCTCTTTTGAGAGATAGATCCCATGCCGATGGGATGAGTCCTCTCTTGGACTCTTCCATGCTAAATCTTCTCAAGATTTTATCTATGTATGTAGATTGAGATAGGCCAAGCATTCTTTTAGATCTATCTCTATAGATCTTTATTCCGAGAATGTCTGCTGCCTCTCCCATATCTTTTATGGAGAAATTTTGGATAACCACAATTTCTTGATTTTAGCATCGGGATATCGTTTCCTAATAATAGTATGTCATCCACATACAAAATTAGAAATACGACTTTTCTCCCACTAACCTTTTTTACACACATGGTTCATCTTCATTCTTGATAAAATCAAATATTTTGATTGTCTCATCAAACGAAGATTCCGACTCGAGAGGCTTGCTTTAATCCATATATGGATTTCTGTAGTTTGCATACTTTGTTTGGCTCTATGGATTCAAAACCTTCGGGTTGTGTCATGTACACATCCTCACTAAGATTCCCGTTAAGAAATACAGTTTTGACATCCATCTGCCATATCTCATAGTCATAGTATGCTGCTATCACAAGCAGAATCCGAATTGATTTAGACATAGCTACTGGTGAGAAAGTTTCATCAAAGTCAATTCCTTATCTTTGCTTGTAACCCTTCGCAACCAATCTTGCCTTGTAAGTATGAACATTACCATCCATGTCGACCTTTTTCTTGTAAATCCATTTACAGCCAATTGGTTTTACCCCTTCAGGTGGGTCAATCAAGTCCGGACCTTGTTTTCATATATGGAGTTCATTTGGATTCCATGGCTTCCCGCCATCTCTTTGAGTCAACATTTGACTTCGATTCTACGTAAGTAGTGGGTTCATCTTCATCGATTAGCAATGCATCATTGGTAATTAGGAGATCGTATCTCCGAGGAGGACGAATGACCCTGCTCGACTTACGGAGAGCTGATGTGTCCTCGGGGACTGACGGTTCCCCACTTCCAATATGTGCCTCATCAAATGCAGGCTCAACTATTGGCTCATCTAATTGGTCTATATTTGTTGTTTCTTGAACCTCTTCAAGATCTACTTTGCTCCCACTGGTCTCTCTTAGAATGAACTCTTTCTCTAAGAATACGGCATATTTCGATACGATGACTTTCATCTCGATGGGATTGTAGAAATAGTATCCAGCAGTTTCTTTTGGATACCCCACAAATAAGCATTTATCAGATTTAGCTCCTAGCTTATCTGATTCTACGCGCTTCACATAAGCGTCGCAGCCCCAAACTTTCATGTATGAAAGATCGGGTCTTTTTCCTTTCCATAACTCGTATGGAGTTTTATCGACCGATTTAGATGGGACACGATTTAGTGTGTGACATGCAGTGTTAAGTGCATATCCCCAAAACGATTTTGGAAGAACTGCGCGACTCATCATTGATTGCACCATATCTAGTAAGGTGCGGTTTCTCCTTTCTGATACACCATTTAGTTGTGGTGTATACGGTGGAGTCCACTGCGAGAGAATCCCATTCTCTTTTAGATAGTTTAAAACTCTCACCCTTCAAATATTCTCCACCTCGATCAAATCTAAGTGTTAGAATATTTTTCCGGTTTGCCTTTCTACTTCTTGCTTGAATTCTTTGAACTTTTCAAAAGCTTCATGCTTGAATTTCATCAAATAGATGAAACCATATCTAGAATGGTCATCTCGTGAATGTGATGAAGTAAGAAAAGCCACCTCTAGCATCTCAGAGACATTGGTCCACATACATCAAGATATGTACGAGTCCCAAAACGTTTGCGGCCCGACTCCTTTTCCGAAGAAATGGGGTCTTGGTCATTTTGCCCATCAGGCATGACTCACATCTATCAAATGATTCATAATCATTTGAATCCAAGTATCCATCTTTATGTAACTTGGTGATGCGTTTTTCATTTATATGACCCACTCTGCAATGCCAAAGGTATGAGTTGTTAACCTTATTGCCTTTATGCCTTTTGTTGTCTATACTCATTATAGGACATTCCAAGTCTAGAATATAGATGCCATTAAAAAAATTCCCACATCCATAAAACAATCATCAAGATATAAAGAACAACGTTTATCCTTAATCTTAATGAAAAACCCATCCATGTCCAAACATGAAATAGAAATGATGTTCTTAGTAATAGCAGGAATGTAATAGCAGTCTCTTAATTCTAAAACAAGGCCCGAAGGCAACAATAAAAAGTATGTTCCTACAGCCAAGGCAGCAACTCTTGCTCCATTCGTAACGCGTAGGTCTACTTCTCCCTTTTGCAGTAATCTACTGTTCTTTAGCCTCTGCATATTTGTGCAAATATGAGATCCACATCCGGTATCTAATACCCAAGAAGCTGAAAGAGTAGATAAATTAATTTCAATGAAAAAGATACTCAAGTAGAAGCCTCGGTGAGACTTCTTTTCCTTCAAGGTAGCGAGGTATGCCTTGCGGTTCCTCTTCCAATGTCCTTTGTTTCCACGGTGAAAACAAGGATCATCGACTTGGATTTTGTCTTGTCTGCTTTGACTATTTTTCCGATGAGATTTGGCCTTCTTGGATCCTTTTTCGAAAGGTCCTTTTGATTTTCTCTTAGTGCCCTTAGAGGTATCAATAGCCAAAATTTGTCCCTTCCCTTTGTTTATATTGGGCTCAACAGATCTTTAGCATGTTCGAAGAACTCGCATGTGGTACATTGAATCTTATTCATGTTGAAGTTCATGATGAAGCATGAAAAGCTATCGAGCGAGGGGACTGTAGAACCAAGTCAATACTCACTCGTGGTCCATGGCATAACCCAATTGGTTTATTTTTTCAATATAACCAATCATTTTGATACATGAGCACTAACTGAAGATCCTTCTGCCATCATACATCTGTTTAACTTTTTGGATGTCTCATACCATTCAGTGCATGACTGTTCATCATACAACTCTTTGAGATGAATTATAATGGTATAAGCATCCATACCCTAAATCTTCGCTTTTTGTAACTCGGGTGACATAGTCGCAAGCATCACACATGTTGATATTTTCGTCATCGTTGTGTTTATTATAAGCTCCGCACTTCCTCCGGCGTAGCCTCCTCGATGGGAGCTTTAGGCATAGGTTGCTCAACGACATATCCAATTTTTTTCATGCTTGAGAACAATTCTCAAATTGCGGTGCCAATCCAGAAAATTTGGCCCGGTAAGTTTGTTGGCATCCAATATACCTCTCAAATTCATGTGGTTACTCATGATTCAATACTGAAATAACAAGACAGAAAATTAATTAAATATAGAAAATTAATTTAATTATGGACTTGTATTAAATTAATTGTACTCCCACTATTTAAATTGAATTAATGACCCTCAAACATTAATCAATAGAACTTGTCAGATTCCCAGTGGGCTAGGATCCCTTTTGTTTTATTAGAACCTTGAGCGACTCAACAAGCCCTAATAAAACATTCATGTAGATACTCTATCAATCACATCTCCATGTGACTCCTAGATCATCAAGTAGACAACTTATTGTCATACACATCTTATGTGTTTTACTTGATTGTGCCCCTAAAATTTTATTTCCTTAAGCGACTCAACAAAAAATAAAATTTTAGTTAAATTCGACCCATTGTTCAGAAACATCGAATGTTTCATAGTGATAAACATATCACTGAGCTTGTGACCTTGAGCGACTCAACAAACCGACATCGATAATAGACTCTGATTTTTCACTATAACAATGGAAGGCACGTTGTATTAATCATTTAATACGAATTTAATATTTGATAAAGAGGGATTTGTCTCATCACATTTATGTACATTAACTAACATCCAACATGCAATCAATCATACATAAAATAATAACTGTGGATGATTATGGACTTTATCTATCTAATCTTCCTGAACCAAAAGGAAGATTAGTCGGTCAATTCCTAAGGGACGTTGCATTCCTTCATCGAATGCTAAATGCAATTATCTCAATCTTCTGCTGCAACATGTATCATATACTAGTTGCTTCATTGTGGCCCATCTGTAACAAGCATCCTATACTAGTTGGCACGCAGGCCGTGATAAATGGACACGCAGGCCCATAATAAATAAATAGCTCGAAAATTTAATTAAATAAATAATAGGCACGCATTCCTATTTAATTAAAGAATAGGCTCGCAGGCCCAACCAATAAATAACAAGAATAATTAACCATACAACCAATCACATGGGTCGAGTCCATAATCATCCACTAAACTTCCATTTTAATATCTAATATTAAAAAAATATATTAATTTCTAAATTTGCAGCTTTGACAGTATAAGTCTAAACCTTTTAGACATTTTAGAACGGACTAGACGGAATTAAATAATTAATCTAATTAATTACTTAATTTTTTTTTAATAATAAAATTAATCAATTAACCAATTAACCAAGTAATTTTATTCAAAAAAAAGGGGATTTTTCAAGAATTTATTTTATCTCTCAATTTAAAGTCACACTCTAATTGAAGATAAAATTTGTGTAGGGTCAAATTTACAATTTTATAAAGTAATAAGTTAAAGTTTAATATGGTCAGAAATTCAAAATATATTTTAAAAACGATTTTAATTTAACTTTGAATATTTGACCATTATTAAATAATATAATAATTACAATTTTTTCAAAAAGAATAAAATTGTATTTGAGACCTCATTTTTCCTTTTAAAGTTTGAGGGCTTAATGTGCAATTTCTAAAATTGTATAATGAGTCCCTAAATAAATAGACCTTTAATACAATTTCTGAAATTGCACGGAAGGTCTACTTTAATTTTAAAACATTAAGTCCTTCTTATGCAATTTCAGAAATTGCATAAGAGGCTTTTGAAATTAGGGGGCTTCCCATGCAATTTCCAAAATTGCATGGAGGCCCCCGTCCCCAATTTCAAAACGCAGAAACCCAAGGCTAGGGTTTCTGCAGGCGCTTAATGGCGCCACCAACAAATCATCTGGCGGTGGTCGCGGCGGTTCAACACCGCCGCCACCGACCAAGTCGTTTGTCGTCGAGCAATGACTTTGCCGCTCGAAAGCAACCGTCGCCATTGCTCATGGCGGCAAGACGATGGTGACGCCGCCACCGCTGAAATCTTCGGCGGTGACCGCTGATTCGAGGTGGTGGCCGCTTCTTGACCCTATAGCATATGCGTCGGCTTCCAAAGCGCCGCCCCACCGAACCGAATTCCGGCCGATTAATTCCGTTCCCAAATAAAACCAAAACGATTTTGATTTTAATTTTAAAATAAATTCACAATTTTATTTCTTGTCAAATCTCAAATCAAATTAATATCACAATAACAATTATTGTACTATTCATCAAAAGCAGTTTAGCAATTCTAACAAATAACAAGGTAGGCTCTAATACCACTGTAAGGAATTGAGGTATACATGCACGGTGAAATTAAAAGTTCAATTCCTTTTAAGCGGATCAACCTTGCACTTAGAGAGAATTCGTGATAGGAGTTTACCTTGATGAACACCGTGGAATCGATTCTCTCGATTAGTTGGAGGTTCGATCTTCAATACCATTTGTCCAATTGTCCGACCTCCAATGGTGATCCACACAAGAAGAAACGGATCCGAACTCCATAATCAAGAACGGATGAAAGCGGAATTTTGGGAGAAGTTGATTGGGTTGTCTTTTGCTTGTGCTAGCAAGTAATAGAAAACAACTCTTAACCATAATACATTGCGCCTATGTATTTATATAAAGGGGCTAACCCCAGCCCTAGTTCTAGTCCAACTAGAACTCATCAACAATCGTGCCCGATTAAATAATCTTATTAATTAATTTGGCCCAATGAGTAATTAAGTCCGACCCAACTAATTGGACCTTGAACATTAATTCTTACAAGCACTATAGTATACAAACCAATATCTTTAGAGTCAAACAACGTTTCTTTTGGCCTGTAATGACTCAGGAGATTAAAAGGGAGGTATTGCAGTGTCGCACATGCTAGAAATGTAAGGATGAACATGTGCCATACCATGGCCTATTACAGGCCTTACCTACTCCCCAACACTCGTAAAGCCACACATCTATGGATTTTAATGAAGGATTAACTAGATCAGAGGTAAAGACACAATCTTGGTGGTGGTAGACAGGTTTACCAAGTATTGACATTTACTCAACGTTACTCATCCTTTTTCAGCCAAGAAAGTAGCATACAAATTCTTAGATTACATCTACAAATTACATGGTCTACCATAGAGTATTATCTCTGATAGGGACAAGATATTTTCCAATACATTCACACTTATGGGGACTAAGTTGCAGTTTAGTTCAGCCTACCATCTACAGATGACCAAACTGAGAGATAAAATCAGTGCCTGGAAATGTATCTTAGGTGCATGACACACCACAAACCTAAGGCATGGGCTAAGTGGATTCCATTAGCTGAATGGTGTTATAATACCACCTATTACACATTAATTTAGGGGACTCCATTTGAAGCATTATATGGCATTCCTCCACCACAATTAGCCATAGGACCTTACCAGCAAACCAATATTGCTACTCTAGAATATATGTTGCAGGAAAGATACAAGATAGACCAGCAATTGAAGGAGAACTTAGCAGAAGCTATATCCAAGATGAAAATGTATGCTGACACGAACAAAATTGAGAGGCACTTTCAAGAGGGAGATTGAGTTTATTTAAAATTACATCCTTATCAACAGTAGTCTTTGGCTAGAAGGATTGATCACAAACTCAGTCCCAGATATTATCGTCCTTACCAAATTGAAAAGAAGATTGAGTTTATCATATGTTTCATGTTTCATTGTTAAGGCAGAAGGTATGGGACAAGGCAGTGGTAATAGGACAGTTACCATCGAATGTATCTGGAGAAAAAGTCAAACAACCATAAGCAACATTGCAGCCCCAGATCATCAAAAAGGGCAATTGTGCCTATACTCAGTGGTTAATTAAATGGGCTGTAGATGGGCAAATCAATCTACAGATGATGCTACATGGGAGGATTCATAGGAAGTTGGGAAAGACTATCCTGATTTCCTTGGGGGGCAAGGTTTGGATAAGAGCAGGGGTTATCATGATCTGACATTAAGGCATTACACATGGGGCAAGAAGAAGGGAAGAAGCAAAAGAATTACCAGAGGAGGATTCACAACACAATTACCAAATTTTTGAAAAGGAAGGAAGGAACGACTTACACCCCAAGAATTAAACGACACCGTTTAGGCATTAGTTGCTGCGACATCGTTTTAGCTTCAGCCATTTTCTTACCTTTTGTTAAGGGTAATTTGCAGCCTCCGTCTCCAACCTTTGAACTTTTGACACTTTTATCTCCATTCTTTATTTTTTGGCAACTATATCCTCAATCTTTCTTAATTTGGTGGCTGAAGTCCCCAACCTTTGAATTTTTGGCACTTTTATCCCAATTCTTCATTTTTTTGCACTCATATCCTCAACCTTTTTTAATTTGGTGGCTGAAGTCCCCAACCTTTGAATTTTTGTATCATATTTTTTAAATTTTTAATTGAAACTTATGAAAAGTCTATTTAAAGACAAGTTTTGTGAGTAATTTTATCTATAAATGTTGATTTATTTATTAAAAAAAAACTTATTTTTACAAATTTTATAAGATTTTCTTCTTTTTTTGCACCCATATCTTCATTCTTCATTTTTTTGCACCCATATTCTTAAATGAAGCATTAATCAAAATATAGTTATCTAAATAAAACTATTTATCTGAATAATACAATATTCGTAAAAGCAGATCGCCATCGATCAGAAAAAATAACGGGTCAAGTGGTCGAAAAGGTCGACAGAGAGTCGAACCAAGGTCGACCCAGTTTCAATTAAAAAATTAAAAAATAATTTAAAAATATCATAAAATTTTGGCTTATTTGCACAAATGGTCCTTGACTTTTGTACTTACTGTGGGTTGAGGACCTATCGTTTCATTTTTAGCAGTTTAGCCCATATTTCAAATATTTTTACGGCAATGGTCCTTTTCATCAATTTCCATCCAAGTGACCGTGAAATTTGATGGTGGAAATTTTTTTATTTAAAAATGGCTTATTTGCACAAATAGTCCCTGACTTTTGTAAAAGAAAATTTGCAGCAAAAGTTCCTAATCTTTCAGAAAGTATTGAAAAGTCCTATAACTTTTTAATCCTAACACATATGACCCCAAACCTTTTCGACAATTTTACCCGTAACTTAAATAAATTAAAAATAACTCATAAACCTTTTAAAAAATATAAATAAGTCCTAAATTTTTTATTTTTTTTACAGATTTACACTTAAAATAATAAAAAGTGTGTCATAAAGTCTCAAAACTTTTAATTTTGTTCACCAAAATGATATTTAAAATGTGTTTGATTAAAATCATATTTTTTAGTAAAAGTTATTGAAATGTGTGGTTAAAATTAATTATTGACATTGACTTTAGCTTTTTAGCAAAATCAAAATTGATAACAAACGGGCTCTTAGAGTCTCTACAGATTTTGTCAAGATCCATTAATTAACAATAAAATTATACCCATGATCAATGTAGACGGTAAATTCAACAATTGAAAATTTCGGATTGATTGAGCCACCAGCAATCCTGAAGAACTCAAAAAATACACTACAAAAGAAAAATCGTAAAAGGGTCTCAAGAGGACACCGGTGTGGTGTCGGCCGAAGACTCTCCGACGATCAAGTCAGTAAGTTTGTATAGATGAATACGAGAGTGTCAGACGGGAAGTGAATAATTGAAGTTGAATGTTTTCAGTGAGCGTACCATTCACCTGGTAGATGGTGGTATTTATAGGAGCGATATCACAACCGTCTAGTCGAGACCGGTGGGGATTCTCCGAGATTTTCGGTTAAGAGGAGATATGGTCAGCCGTATTCTGATCGGTTTTGTGATGAGCCTCATCTCTCCAGACTTAGTCAAATCTGTTATGATATAACTTAATCGTTTGAAGATATATTCTCAGTGATTTTGGGTTGACCCGTGATGTTTTGGGGTTATATGACACCTGCGAGTTGGGCCAAAAGCGACGTTTTGTCGAATGGACCTTTTTACAAGCCTCGTTATATATTTTTGGCATATATGGGCCAGTGGAATAATTTTTACCACTACAATTTGTCCCCTACTCTTTATTCCGAGTGGTATTCGAATTAAAGAGTAATTCTTGTGTCAATATTATTCATTGAAAAATAGAAAATTATTGAACTTGTACGAACTTTGTTTAAGGTAAGGCATAACCAAAGGTTGATCAGACCCTGAAGTGGTAGACGTTGGTCATAGGTATGGACCGTTTGACCATTTGGTTCGGCATGGCCGAGTGACAAGAGTAAGTGGTGTGAGTTTCGAGTCGTAAAGATTTATTAAAAGAACCACACGGCTCGGAGCTGTGTATTTTATTTAAAAGATTCACATGACTTGAAGTCGTGTGAAATTGTTTAAGATAACCATACGGCTCGGAAGCCGTGTGGATTTTAAATTGTTTGCTACCACGATAAAACTGTGAAAATGTCTAAAAGAACCACACGGAAAGCCATGTAGATTCTTAATTATTTGCTGTCACACGAAATTGTTAAAATGCCTAAAAGCACCACATGGCTCGGAAGCCGTGTGGATTTTCAATTATTTGCTGCCACACGGCAGGTTGTGCCGTATGGCAGCAAACTTGTATTTATTGTGTACATGCATGCACCCTTTGTACCACTTGACAATTTCTGCCGAGTGGTAAGCTTTTTTTATTTTATGTATATAAAATGTATTGTATATATTATCATAATATGTATTGTATATAATATATAATATATGTATATTGTGTATATGTGTGTATGTATTATGTATTATATAATATGCATTATATAATATATAATATATAAGATATGTATATTATGTATGAATATTGATCTCCTGCGTCAGCATGTGGGCAAGAAATTCCTGCCCACAAGGGGCAGGAGATCAGGACTCTATTATGTATATGTGTGTATGTATTATGTATTATATAATATGCATTATATAATATATGTATATTATTGATCTGGCTAGACAGTATGGATCATGTATTTAAAGCACTTGTCGGATAATAAGCGCGTCTATCCAAATGATTGATTGCACACATTTGGTTGATGGTTCTGGATAGAATTTTGGAGCAATTTTATTTTCTCGTAGGGCGTGCTCCTTCTATAATTTGAAGACTTCAATCATTTCTTTCCATTGGGCCTTGGTAATTTGAAGAAGTTTTGGAGGTTTTGGTGAGTTTTCTTTCTTTTTCCTTCATTTTGGTTTGTTCTTCAAATGTTCTTCAATTTTACTTGAATGTGGTTGAATGTTTTTTGAACATCTAAGAGTGGTTGTTGAGGTTTGATTTGGTGTTTTTAAAGTTTTGATCTATAAAAAAGATAAGGTAATAAGGAATAGTTGTTTTTTGGCAAAAATGGAATGGAATGATTTTAGTGGTGACCCGAATGGAACAGAAAGATATGGTTTTGTCAGTCCATCTAGAATTTGGCCAGACAAAGGTACGGGTCAACGCGTCCATCCTAACGACAACTTTTGGATAGGAAATTACACAAGCCTACCCCGTCCAAACGAACCGACTCTTACAGGGTTTATGAGTGATCTTGGAATTGACTCATCATAACAAGTCGATCCGGATAGTATTCGTGTAGAAAGTTATTCGGCTAGCCAAAGTCTCGAGGGTGGCGACCTTGGACTTGGTTCTTCTGAGCAGAGCTGTCCGGGCGGGGTTGATTTTTTGTTTACGGAGAATGTACCAAGCTGTTTGAAAGAAGTTGATTTGATAAGAATTCGGGACAGCTATGGCGTACCCACATCTGTTCATCTCCGTCTACCACAAAAATGTGAAAGGGTGTCATGGAGCGTTCTTGGTTGGACATTTTTCTACGAGTTGCCTTTCAAAAATAGTTTTCGTTTCCCGATACCCTAGATGGTCGCGATGGCGCTAGAGTATTTTGAACTCGCACCAAGTTAACTCATGCCTAATTCTTGGCGGTTGCTTATGGCTCTCCAAGTCCTTACAGAGATGCATGATATTATGGCATGCCGAAGCTATTACATGGGTATTTTATAAGGGAGCACGACGAAGAAAAAGGCCGATTTTCTTTAAATGCGAGAAAGAATATCAAGCGGTTGATAGTTGGTCTCAACTCTGGAGATAAGAGCTGGAAAGGGTCGTATTTTCTTGCATCAGGGGATTTGGTTTTGTCGGGAGATTATAGGTTTCCTTCGGCATGGTCACGCGGTGAGTTCCGTATGTCAGTGATTTATGTATTGTATTTTACTAATTCAAGGTTCTTATTCTACTTTCTTGCAGGTCGTCATCTCAATACACAATCGGTTGAGGGCCTGCTAGTGAAGGAGCGTATTTCAAAGATTTTAGCGATATCCGAAAGTTAAAGGGATTGTTGGTTTCTCTTATCCTCGGAGGTTCTAGCTTCAAGTAGTTTGTGGGCTCACGCTTCGGAAGAACCAAGAGGTATTCCATCTGAATTTCCTAGACATATGGTCCCTATCGTAATGATAAAGAGGGGTCTGGAAATTATTGGTAGTGATCTCTCTTTGTGTGGCCCACTTAACTTGACTGAACGTGAGGTTGCAGATCACATCATGTCAAGAGTGATAGGATCTTCGCTCGATGCTCTAGAGAGGAGAAAGGCAAAAGAGAAGAAGAAATCTAAGATATGTTCTTCCTCTACGGGACCAGTTGATCCTCCAGCCTCGTCCCATGATTTACCAAGCGAGCGAGCTTCTCGATGCTACTTCTCGACGCAGATGCAGAAGCGCGATCGCATACGATTCCAACCGAGGATGATGGTTCGATCGTGTTTTCTTTTCCAGCCTACTCTTCTGCATTTTCTAATCCAGGTGTGGTGGCCCTTGCGAAGGTCTTTTATTTCCTGAAGATCGAGCTCATTACGAAGAACTTGGACAAGTGAAGGCAGTGGAGAGCATGATGGCCCAAATCTTCCAGGTATAGAATTTTTTATTTTTTATTTATTTTTTCTTTTGAATAATCCATTTGATTGTGCCTAACTTGCCTTTGTTAATTTCAGGGGTTGCAAGGTGCTATTTTCCAGAAAGATAAGGCCATTAGACAGGCGAGACGGATACGCTCATTACAGGATGCAAACACCTCCTTACGTGGAGAGAACGAAATGTTGACTATTGGAAAGAAGGACGCTGACTTAGCGACAAAAAAGGCAATAAATGAACTAGCCGGGATGGTTGTGAAGAACTTTTTTTTAATTATTATTTAGTAATTGGTAGAGCTGGCAAATGGGCCAGATGGACTGGCCCAACCCGAAATTAGATGGGCCACATAAAAGATTGGACTGGGCTAACCCTGACCCAATTTTACATGGGCTGGTATTTGCTGGGCCTACCCAACCCAACTCAATTTTGGGCCACATGACCAATGGGCTAGCCCAACTTACATTTTTAACTTATTTTTTCAAAATAATTACTTATAATTTTGTAAAATAAAAAACAAAACAAAATCCACCATCTTCCCACCCCACCCCACTTGAGAATCGACCAGAGGGGAGGGGATTTCTCTCCCTTGGTCACTGGGAAATCCCAACGACCAAAGGGGGAGAAATTCCCTTACCTCTGGTCACGAAACCAGGGAGAAATCTCTCTGGTTTCGCCGTGAATAGGGGAGATTTCTTCCTATTTGTTGCGACAAAGAGGGGGGATTTCTCCCGCCCGTTTCCGGCCATGCCCGATCGGAAATAGGGGAGGAGAAACCCTCTCATTTCTTCTGCAGGGAAGGAGGATTTCTCTCCCTCGTTTTGCCGGTGGCCCATTTGCGACCACATTTCGAGGGGAGGGGAGGGAGGGAGGGAGGGGAGGGTGGGGTGGGGTGTTTGAAGTGTGGGGTAGGGACTTGGGTAAAAAAAATTATCGGGCCTGCCTAGTTGGCTAGTTGTACCAGGTTAAATTGACCTAATTTTTATTTGATCAATTTTTTATTGAACCAGCCCAACCCAGAGACCAGGCTATCTGGGCTGGCCCATTTTGCCACATCTAGTAATTGATATGAAAAATAAATTAAAATTTTAAATTGGTCAAATTTTGATCATGGGTATAATTTTTTTGTTAATTAATGGACCACTGGACACAATCTGTAGAGACTCTAAAAGCCCGTTTGTTTTCAATTTTAATTTTGCTAAAAAGCTAAAGTCAAAGTCAACAATTAATTTTAACCACACATTTTATGGTCCCACAACTTTTTAACCACACATTTCAACAACTTTTACTAAAAAATCTGATTTTAATCAAACACATTTTAAATGTCATTTTGGTGAACAAAATTAAAAGTTTTGGGACTTGATGACACACTTTTTATTATTTAAAAATAAAAAGATTTAGGACTTATTTGTATTTTTTGAAAAGGTTTATGAGTTATTTTTAATTTATTTAAGGTAGGGGTAAAATTGTCGAAAAAGTTTGGGGTCATATGTGTTAGGATTAAAAGGTTATGGGACTTGTCAACACTTTATGAAAGATTATGGACTATTGCTGCAAATTTTTATTTACAAAAGTCAGGGACCATTTGTGCAAATAAGCCCTTTTTAAATAAAAAAATTTCCACCGTCAAATTTCACGGTCATTTAGATGGAAATTGATGAAAAGGATCATTGCCGCAAAAAAATATTTGAAATAGGGGCTAAACTACCAAAAATAAAAAGATAAGTCCTCAACCTGCAGCAAGGGCAAAAGTCAGGGACCATTTGTGCAAATAAGCCTAAAATTTTTAAAAATATGTTTTTTCAAATAAACTCATATTTATAGACAACATTACTCACAAAACTTGGCTTTAAATAGACTTTTCATAAGTTTCAATTAAAAAATTAAAATATATGATACAAAAGTTCAAAGGTTGGAGACTTCAGCCACCAAATTAAGAAATGTTAAGGATATGGGTACAAGAAAATGAAGAATGAGGATAAAAGTGTCAAACGTTCAAAGGTTGGGGATTTCAGCCACCAAAATAAGAAAGGTTGAAGATATGGGTGCCAAAAAATAAAGAATGGAGATAAAAGTGCCAAAAGTTCAAAGGTTGGGAACAGAGGCTGCAAATTACCCTTTTGTCAAAAACGTTTTTGTATCAAACGCGTTTTCTTGTAACTGAAAATATATAGGCAGCATAGGAGAGAGAATGGGACTATTGATTAATGTTGATGTAATTCATCTGAATATTCTTCCAGTTTCTATATTTCAATCCATTTTCTTAATTCCCTTCCCAATTTTATTTTATTGCTGGTATTGTTAAACTGAGCTGAAATCCAAACTCCTCAACTCAAATTCTTCATGCTGGTACTGGTTTGAGCACAATTCTTCCACTGAATTGAGCCCCAACCATTACAGGTGAGCGAGAGATAGGAATAGAGAGCGATTTGGATCTTTAGGTTTTTGCTCTTTCTTTTGGGCTTTTCATTATAATTAATTAATGGTTAAATTTAAGGACGATCTGGCACTTACGGACTCTAAAGTTGTATGGTCAAAATTTAATTCAATTAAAGTTATATTTTAGAGCTAAAAGACAAATATACCTTTAATTGTAAAAAAAAACATTAATTTAATAATACTGTTTTAGTGTGATACTGTTTTGTATGATGCTGTTTTATCTATGATACTGTTTTATTTAGATAATGTACATTGATATATTTATACAATATTTTTATCTTTGATACTGTTTTATTATGACAATGTTTAAACATATGATCTTGTACTACTAATTGAGCATTTTAAGAACAGTATCACTATTTCAACCATTAAAACATCTTGTACTTAGTTTTGTATATCATACTGTTTTGTCTATGATACTGTTTTATATAAATAATGTGCTATGGTACACTTACACCATAATTTTATCTTTGATACTGTTTTATTATGATACTGTTTTAACCTATGATACTATTTTAATTTATGATAATGTTATTGAATGCAAACAGTATCAATAATGTTATACTACTAATAGAACATTTTAATAACAATATAATTACTTCAACTAGTACAACATCTATGATACTGTTTTAATCTATGATAGTGTTATTGAATGAAAACAGTATCAACAATTTTGTACTACTAATTGAACATTTTAAGAACAATATAATTACTTTAACCAGTAAAACAGATCTATGATATTGTTTTATTTGGATAAAGTGATATATTATATTTATACCATATTTTTATCTTTGATACTATTTTATTATGTTAATGTTTCAACATATAATACTGTTATTTTATTGGGTTGTAGTTTTTGTATGTGATACTATTTTATTGAAATATTTTCACGTATGATATTAATATATTAAAATACATTTATCTGTGATACTGTTTTAGTATGTATGATACTATTTTGACAAGAAAAATTAAAGATTGCTATTTTAAGCTAAAGAGACGACTTCAAACGGCTAAAATTCATCGTACATAGTGGCAATGTCATTGATTTTGACCGGCTCGTCAAGACCATTCCGAAAACATATTATAATAAAAATTCTGAGTACATATACGAATTCTATACCATTTCTGCTATGATAATATTTTGTGTTATTATTTTGTATAATACAGTATTAAATAACATATATGACTAACAACACAAATAAATAATCTAATGGTCAACTTAATATAGTATCAAGCTACACTCTGGTAATAATATTAAATCAATATATTTCACTTTTCTCTATTTTTTCCAATTCAATCAAATGGTGGAGCATTATCACTTATCTTTGTTCAATATCTTCATTATTCATAATTTTTTCACATACAATTCGATTTTTAAAATCCAAATACTAATAATGTGTATGTGAAGCATGTGAATGTGTACAATCTAAGGTCTGCCTCGGCCTCAATATCCATCGTCATCGCCAGCGAAATCAGAATTAAACTTTGAATGAATGTAATTTTGAACTTCTATTTCCCTTTTGTAATTAGAAATTGGAATTCAACGAGAACAGAGTACTTCCAATTAATTTATTCACATAAGAGACCAGAAAACAAGAAACCAGAACTAGGTTTCTTATAGAAAATCCGACTCCAAAACTACCGAACCCGGACTTCACCATGGGCATAGCACATTCGGTCACTCTCGTCGCACCCATACTCGGCCTCACGCCATCAAATCCAGACCCCCACGCCAAAAAACAACACCTAAATCGCAAAAGACTTAGGTTTAGCCCCTAGGGCCACTGCGACCTCCTCTATCGAACGTGTGACAGTCGGACGGTCACCGGTCGATTCACTCATGCCCAAGTGACCGATGGATATTTGTAAATGTGGAAAAAGAGGCTAAGATTTGTGGAAAGTAATTTTGGAATTAATTTAAAATATTAATAAAAGTATGACTCAATCACAATTTTAAAAAATGTCTTAACCTAATTTGAAACAAGTCATGTACAAGTGACTTATAGACAATTTCTCCATTAATTAATTTCTTTTCTTGTTTAAATTGATTTCCCGTTCGGGTTGGGTTGGATTTTAGAAGGTAACTCAAAACTCGACCCAACCCAACAAGAAATTTGTTTTTTTTAAAAAAAAGGAACCAAACTGTAACTGATGATCTAAATAAACCGATCCAAATCGAGTTTGGTCAATTGATCAGAATCCAAATACCCACCCACTCCCTATTAAGAGCAAAATAGAGATATTCAAAAAAGTTTCTCACAATTTATAAACAAGAAACAAATCAACGTGGATACAAAAACCTTAGGCATGCAGAAACAAGCGATTTGAACGATAAACTCCCAATCATGCACCATGTCTCGAGCAATAATTTTCGTTCTTTCTTTCTTTCAGTTTTTTTTTTTTTTGGGTAAGATGGGGCGATTCTGTAATCGTTATAGTCTCAGTCACTGCGTAAATACATATACAAGAGAAATGCAAATCCCAGTTTGGGCTTACATTACGAGAAAGATAAGAAACCAAGAAAGTACCAAAGAATATAAAATGACATCTTGTAGAAAAGAACCTTCCCTGAATCTCAAAAAATAACAGGAGAATCTCTTCCAATGCTTGTTTAAAGCCTCAAAATAAGAGAGCATACTCTATATGTTCGTTTTGGGTCTTCTCCCGCGTCCTCTAACTGAACTTAAGCCTGCAAGTATTGCAAACAATTCATGTACTCAAGAGATGGAAGCAAACAGCAAGGACGAATTTGTTCCTCCAAAGCCAAAAGAGTTTGACAGAGCTGCTTTAATAGCCATCCTCTTTGAAGAAGTCAAAGGCATGAAATTGCCATTGAAGACAGGATCTGGTTTTGTGAGATTAAGCGTTAAGGGAGCGATGCCCTGCCATGAAATGTATGCATAAGCCAATGGGAAATCAAATAGAGAATTCTCGTAAATACGAAATGCCAAATCTGAAACAATAATTTGCTATAAACAAATGTCTGACACCATATAGGATTTTCATCCACATCACTTTCAGAAATTCTCTATTGGAATAACACTTTATGATCTCACTTAATTTGGAGTAGAGTTGACAGCATACTAGTCTGTTCTCCATGAATCTCTGAGATATATGTTAACGTTCTCCCAAAAACCAATCACATGTTGTTTCTTTCCTAGTTTTGGGCCAAAAATCTCAATGCGTACTATGGTTGACATAATCAAGATTCAACATTTTATAAAAGTTTCATGATTATAAAAGAATTGAACCGTTAAAAGAGGTAGAGCTTTGGATTGAACTGTACTATGAAAAAGGGTTCATGCACTTAGGTTGTCCTTTGTGTTTTTGTTGTAGTCGTGTAGGTAACGCAAATACATCTACATTATCTGACAACTGAGTGTAATTAATAGAAAATATATAATGATCTAGATAGTACATGAAAACAACCAAAAAGGTAAATAAATGCAAGTTGATCTAAATAATCTCCATCTCCGTTGTGTATAATCTTACATTGCCAGTCCTCAATGCAAATTATAAATGTGAAGTGGTCTCAAAGCCAGCATATATACTTCATATGACCTTTACATTCCAGATATTCATATAGCCACCCTATATAGTTTGGATAATAATGCCTCTGTGTATAGAAGTAAGCCCAAGCCTTTTAAAACCATTAAGAATTAATATGATAAGTTACTGTGGCCCGCCTAACCAAGTTGATCAATTTATTTAAGTAAATTTAGACTTGAGAAACTCGAGCACAAATATTTGCAGATTTCTTTGGAACTTGAAACTTTCAGACTCAAACCTTTGAAAGCTATAGGACTATTAATAACTTGGCAAGACTGCAATAAATTGCACCTCAACATAAATTTCCTTACATGGTGTATGGCCAATATAGAAAAGATTGCTTCAACAGCTCCAGCTGCTCCAAGAAGATGTCCAATAGCACCCTATGGCAGTGTCACCAGAAAAATACAGTTTCAATTCAATGTAATCATAACAGAATGACAATGTTCAAGAATAATATGAAATGATGAAAGTAGGGTAGAAAAGAAGGATATTGTACTAATTACACTGTCTAACTGATAGGAGAAGATTTTGTTCCATGAGCTGTGTAAGAATGTATGTGTATGCATATATTTTCCTTTTCCTATAAAGAGATGCCCACTTATAGGACAACTAAGGTTACCTTAGTGGAGGAAAAGGCCAAAGAACCCGATACTGCACGACTGGAAAATAAAGATTGAATTGCTTTGGCTTCCACTGCATCACCTGAATGAGTTATTTAAGCATGTTTACTCAACTTGCAGCTTCATAACACTAACTGAGATTTCTTGAAGTTTTAGAATGTAGCATTTTTTCATTAAATCAGAGTTACCCAAAGGAGTAGACGTAGCGTGTGCATTTATGTAATCCACTTGATTAGGATCCAAACCAGACTGCCAAACAGAGAAAAGAGGGACATTTAAATAAATTAATTGCATTCTCCTTTTCATTGACCTAAAATAATTGGGGAGAAGGATAGAGGAATAGTATATGCCTAATCATGTTCAAGATGCCTTAGAACAATACAGTGGAAGACACCATCAATCAGAAACCAGAATCTACAAACTTAAGAAGAGAAGCAGCAAGTGGAGAGGCCAAATAGCGCTTTTGGAACTTCACTAGGCATTGGCTTCTTGAATACGCATCCTTTTGAATTGTGACTTCGTGAATTTATAAAACAGAAGGATAGTATATTCTGCAGGTCCTTCCTAAAATGCAAATAGCATGTGGCAGAAGCCAAGGGAAGTTAAGAAAATCAAGTCACCCAGTCAATCAGAAGATATAATCAAATTTAGGAGGTGAGATTTAGGTTGCCCACCAGCTCATACTTCTTCTCTGAAGTACAGATAAATCAGTATGGGTCAATGCCCAACCCTCAACCAGCTAAATGTTCTTTTCTTATTAGATAAATAGGACAATATCCCCACCGGATCTTATTTTATATAACATGGAAGGCTGGCTGATATTTCTATCAAGTAATGAAAGAGACTATCCTCAACCAACAAGTGTTCTTTACTTATTTGCATAAAGGGAGAATTTCTAATTTGGATAAAGGGGACAATATCATCACTAGAATATTGGAATTTAGTCAGGGATTACAAATATCTCATCAATGAAGGATTTCAACCTTCTTCACAATGCAAGTTAGTAGACTAATTGCCTTTACATGCATAAAGAATGTTGTAAACATGCTAGCCACCATATGGATTTATGACGAGTGAGAAAATAAATGTTAATGCCTTACCTGTTTTAAAGCACGGGTCATTGCCAAAATGGCACCTCTTCCATCACCATGGGGTTGAGTTATGTGATATGCATCACCTAATTGAAATAATACCGTCTAGTGTTGAATGAAAATTTGAAAATAAGATCAAAGGGTAAAAAAGAACGATGATTGTAGAAGTAACCTGACATCCCATAACCACGGACCTCTGCATACAGTTTAGCTCCCCGCTTCTTTGCATGCTCCAGTTCCTTAAAAGATAAAATAATGTGTGACAAAAGGTTACTCTAGCAACACAGAAGAATATACAACTTTACAAAGCACCACATATTATCAAGGCTTGTAACAATGCAATAATTCAATGGGTTCTTTATACTACATTTACACCGTCAATTCCCTTATTAAAGCAAACAACAGATTTGGAACATCAAGGTTACTCTTCTGCCAAATTGGTTAGTACTTCGTAACCCTTTTAATTATGGGGAAACCAACTTCATTCCGTTTTAATGGTAAAATAGTAATCCATTTTAATGTACTTGTAACAGCACTCACCTCCAAAACCAGGACACCAGAACCTTCACCTATTCTGTATTTCAACAATGTGTCAGATTAATGCACAAGAGGCGAAAGGAATTGAGATACAAGTGCTATTTGTAACACTGGACAATATATCTCAATGGGATAACGATTACTTACACAAATCCATCACGGCCACAATCAAAAGGTCTCGAGGCTTCTTCGGGAGAAGCATTATATTTGGTCGTCAATGCCCTTGACCTGTAAAGATTAAGCAGCATTACACACTTGATTACAACACTTTTCACTCAATAGTTCCACCAAATACTTCTGCGTTAATTTTTACACACTACTAAGTTAGACCTCAATTATTTAATTATCAATATCCTCCAATTTATTTTTCCTTCAAAAAGTGCAAATCCTTAGTATACTCTTTCTACCATTCTTGATAAATATTATTTTCACCAATTCGCAAAGTAGGCTAAGTTTTTATCTTGGCTAGGTTTTAGGTAAAAGACACGATTTGTGTAATTTCTCATTTTTAACTTCAAGAAACAAGAAAAAAATAAAAATAAAATAAATTCTTTCAGCTAGCTTCAAGGGAAAAAATCAGTTCAGCTTTCTCACTCAACACCAACACACACACACAAACACCCTCAATGGCAACACCCCAATAAATGCCAGAAGCACCACCACCACCACCTCTAACCCCATCCTCAACAAGTCCCTCCATCTGCCATGATAACCACAAAATCAAACACTAACACCACTGCCATGTCCACCGAGTATCAAAACCATGATTAACACCAACACCAACTGTGGCACTTCTCACAACATCCGTAACCACCATCAACACCTTTACCTCCAAGAAAACCCTTGTGGCCCAAAAAAGATAGAAAGAACTACAAAAGATTACCGGATGTCTTATTCCATATGGTAGGCTCAACTAGGGCTCTGACGGACTTGGGTAAAAAAGAATTGTCCAATTTGATTGCCTGTTTGTTCAGTCTTCCATTTATAGTTGTAGGCTCCAACACAATCATCACAATCCATCCATAAACCATTACCAAAAAAATCAAGAAAAGAGGATGGTTGTTTTGCAGGTATTGGAGGATTCAACTAAAGATGGAAAGGAATAATATAGCAATTTGTATTGAAATTGCTGTAAAAATTCAGAAACAGACTGATGTGTAAATGAAATTATAGCTAAGTGTTCTTGGGGGTGGTATGCTGTACTTCTATTGAGCTGGGTGCCTTGTAAACAAAACAATTCTTCCCAGAAATGGCTCATAAATTTTTTATCTCTGTTGGAGACTATGGAGCGGGGTACTCCATGGAGACGCACTACCTCTTTCACAAAAATTCCAGCCACACTTCCAGCTGTGAAAGGGTGTTTTAACCCTATGAAATGCCTGTACGTACTCAGCTGATCCACCACAACCAAGATAGTGTCCATGCTCCCTGATTTTGGCAATCCTAAAGTCCATAGCTATATCGTCCCATACTTGATTCAGGATTGGAAGTGGTTGCAAGAGACCTCTCGGAGATAAAGCGTGTATTTATTTTGTTGACAGATTGCACAATGACTTGTGTAACGGTGGATATCCTTCTTCATCCCATCCCAATACATGTTTGCTGCCACCTGTTTACAAGTTTTCAAAAAACCCGGATATCCTCCTGCCTTCCCATCATATCACTATTGTAGCACTAAAGGAATCAAAGAAGACCCTTTAGATAATAGCAACCTGCCTTTAAATAACAGCTGATCATTCACAATGTATAGTGGGTCTAAAGTGATCTCTTGAATAATTTTTTGCAATTTTTTCTCTCTCCCAACTTCTTTAGCTAATTGATCCAGCTGGAGCACCTTAGGAACTGTCATTGCCAACGTCACAGCCGAAAAATTGATTCTGGAAAGGGCATCTGCTGCCTTGTTTTCCATCCCCAGCCGATATTGTATTTTGAATTGATACCCCATTAATTTTAGCATCCATTTTTTATATTCCGGATTCACCTCCCACTGCTTCATAAAAAATTTCAAGATTTTTTGATCTGTCCAGACTAAAAATTTGTTGCCCAACAAGTAATGTCTCCATTTTTGAACAGCAAACACTATTGTCAACTCCCCCTCATATGCAGATTTAGCCCACCCTTAGGGTTGAGTGCGTGACTGTAGAATGCAATTGGCCGCTGATCTTGCATCAATACAACCCCGGTCCAAACCCCGAAGCATCTGTTTCGACTATAAATAGTTTGCTAAAATCCAGAAGGGCGAGAACCGGTAAGGAAATAATTGCTTCCATCAAGCGCTGGAATACTTGCTCTGCGGATTCATCCCAAAAAAATTGTCCTTGCACAATCATTCCGTTAACAGCCAAGCCATCTTCCCATAGTCTCTCACAAATCTACGGTAGTAGTTGGTGAGTCCCAAGAATCCCCTCAACTCTCACAAGGATCAAGGACTTGGCCATTTCTTTCATAACTTGAATTTTGGAGTTATCCGTAGCCACCCCGTTTGTGAAATGATGTGCCCAGATATTCCACTTTGTTTTGTCCAAATCGACATTTTTTTTATTTGCAATTAAATGGTTTTGAGCTAACACCCTTAAGACACATCGCAAATGTTGTACATGTTCCTCCATGTTGCGGCTAAACACCAAAATATCATCAAAAAAACACCAATACAAATCGCCGCAATTTTTCTCTAAACACTTCATTCATTAGGGACTGAAAAGTAGCTTGTGCGTTAGTCAGCCAGAAGGACATTACAAGAAACTCATAATGCCCCTTGCGTGTTTGAAAAGCTATCTTCGGAATGTTGTTGGAATTTTCCCATATTTGATGGTACCCTGCCTTCAAATCTAGCTTAGAAAAAATAGTGGCCACATGCAGTTTATGTAACAACTCATCTATAATTGGAATGGAAAATTTATCACGTACCATTACCTTGTTTAAAGCTCTATAGTCCACACAGAAACGCCACCCTCCATCTTTTTTTAACCAACAGTACTGGATTAGAAAAAAAACTAGTGCTGTGTCTGATAATTCCGGCTGCAAGCATCTCCCGTACTAACCTTTCTATCTCGTCCTTTTGAACATGGGGATAGCCATATAGCCTTACGCTAACAGGAGTCGTTCCCGGCAGAAGAGTAATATCATGCTCCTCGCCATGCTTAGGGGGCAGCCCTCCGATTTCATCAAGAACACCTTCAAATTCCAACAATACCTCCTTAAGAGCTTGCGGCACCTCTAGTTGCAACTCATACACTTCTGCCACCATACTACCCAGCTCAAGAACACCTTCTCTACCCTCCTTGAAAGCTTTCATCATGGCTTTCAATGTTAAAAGAGTTTTGCCAAGGCTGGGATCCCCTTGCAGTGTGATTGTTGTGTCTCCCATCTAAAATCTCATCGTTGCAATCCACTTGCATTTTGCCCAACGACGCCAACCATTTCATCCCCAATATAACGTCTGAGCTGCCCAATTCTAAATGACGAAAATCCTCAACCACATCAATGTTCTGGAAGAGAATAGCAAACCCTTGCACACTCCGGCACCTTGCACCGCAAACCCGGTTCCCATAATTACTCCATAACCAAAGGTTTGTCCTCTACAAACCCAAATTCTGCACTAGGTCAGCTGAAACGAAGTTGTGGGTCGCTCCCGAATCAATTAGCACCACCACTTCATGCCCCGCAATCAGCCCTTCTACCTTCATGGTTTGGGGCAGAGTGAGACCGACCACAAGATTCATAGATAACTACACCATCTCCCCCTGAACAACCTGTGCTTCCTTGGCTATCTCTCCTTCGATTTCCTACATTTCCTTCATCTCTTGCCTTCCTTCTTCATAAATCAACATGATTTGTAATTCTTTGTTCTTACACTTGTGCCCAATGGAGTATTTTTAATTGCAGCAGAAACACAGCCCCTTCTCCCTCTTAGCTTTCAATTTGGCTTCACTAAGCCTTTCAAAGGGTGGAATTGCCGCTCCGCCAGTGGTCAAAGGCCTGGGACCGACCGGAGTCGTTGATTTGGACACAAAACTAGTGGACGGGAATTGGGTGTTGTGTTGTGGGACAAGAATGGGGCTGGAAATGTTTTTACCTTTTATTGGGCCGGATTGATTGAAACGGTTTTACAAGGTAATATTTTTTTCCTCAATCCTTTGGGGAAGCTCCATTATTTGCTCCAAGCCTTTGGGCTTAAAACCCACATCTCAGTCCAAATTTTTTGGTTTAGTCCATTGATGAAGTGCCCCTCCAGCATGGCATCGAAAACCTCCCCGATCGGCACTACTAAAGTCTCAAAGAGAGGCGCTACTCCCACACTGAACTTTCTCGTCGCAAGGCCAAGAATCTCTCGTCCATAGTTCCTTCTTGGGAGGATCTAAATCGTTTTCGCATGAATAGTGTGAACTCCTACCTGAGCACTCGGCTTCTCTTCCACTCCCATTGGTACCAAATAGAGCTCCACCTTCAAAACACAGAGCTACCGACTCCAACTTCTCAGCCTCCTTTAATTGGATCACCAAGAAGTAGCTCTCCACCCTAAAAATCCATTCATATGGATTTTCCCCCTTCAAAGACCGGCATCTCCAACCTCCTACCCCTAATTTCTGGTCTCCAATTTCTACCCGAATCACCACCTCTCTCTCCACTTCCCACTTCCATGCCTGGCGAAATCTCAGAGTTTAGTGTAAATTCTGAAATTGGTTCCTCTTCATGGCCCATACCTTTTCTCTCCCTCTCCAATTCGTTCCATTTTGTTCTCATGAAGGTAAATTGTTCCATTATGATTGCCATATTTTTTTCAATGTTCTATACTCTTTGGATCTCCACTCGCATTGCTTCAAGCCCATTTTGCATTCCTTCCATTCGTTCCTCTAATTTCTTGTGAACCCCTTCCAATTCCCCCACACGGTCAGTTAAATTCACCACCAGCATGGTTTTCTCTTTCTCTGATACCAAATGGTAGGTGTCTGATCTTTAATGGTTGTTTTGCAGGTATTGAAGGACTCAACTCAAGATGAAAATTAATAATATAGCAATTTGTATTGAATTTGCTGTAACAATTGCTGTAGAAAGTCAGAAAAGGACTCATGTAAATGAAATTATAGCTAAGTGTTCTTGTGATTACAATTACTGAAAACAACAGAAAATGGAATAAAATAAACTGCACTTTCGAGATGTCCAGGCTCTCCTCAGTGGTCCTCCATATTTTCCATGCCATCTACTATTCTTCCCTTTTCTGTTTATAGGTTGTTGCTCCTCTCATTGTTCCTCTAACTTATCATGTGGCTTGCACATGCTGCATGTGACCTCATCCCAACTTTCTTTTCCGTTTCTGCCCTTGCTATGTTTTTGCACCTTTGGTACATAAATTGTACTGGTTGCCTATCACATTTCGTATGGCTAATGATGATTACGGCCTTACGTCATTTTTATAATTTGATCCATAGTTGGCATATATTTTAAATTAGTTCAAAACCTAATTTCTTCACATGCAAGCTCCATTGTCTTCCTCTTTGGATTTGATTCCAAGTTAATACGGTTTTGGACTATCAATGGTGAGGAAGAGAAGATGACTATTTGGAAACTAGTATATTTGACAGTTTTTCTTAGACTAAGATCCAATCCAGCTCACCCCCATCCCAAACTATGGAGTTCAAAAAAAAAGGTGGTGGATTTAGGAAGGAGTGATGGCAACAGTGGCTATGGAGATGTTGTGTAGAACCCCGATTTTTGTTTACTATTAAAGGACCTAAGTGAGAACCAAATTTTAGAATTTATTTATTTAACTGGGCTAAATGATTGATTTGTGAATGATTGAATTTTAGTATATTGATATTGGGCTCGGTGGGTAGCTCGCTTTTATTTACGATTAATGGCACCGGAAAAAGTATTTTTAGATAAACTAAACTCAAGATAGAGACGGTTAAAAATTTCTATGGTAAAATGAATTTAAAATGGACTCTTTTGGAGATCACCTTTTTCGGCCAAAAACGTTTGAATTCCAATTTGTTTCTCTATCTCTCTCTCTCAGTCCCGTTCTCCAGCGCACAGTGGGCAGGAGAAATCTTGCCCCTGCCTACATGGAGTGCTGATTCAGATTCAAATAACCCAAGTGGCTAGTGCCACTTCAGCGGAAAAAATAAATAAATAAATAAAAACCACAAAACCCCCACCCCACATTTCAAGGACACCACTGCTCACCACATTTCAAAGATAAGATATCACGTCGCCATAAATTTCAACCCCCAAATGCTCGCTAGAATCTGCACTACTCGCCGCAATTTGGGGAGCAGTAAAGGAACTTTGTGGATGAAAAGCTCAAATCCATGTCTATGTAGTCTTCTTCTTCATCTGAACAAAAACATGGTGAAAAATTTGTGGCCATTTCATGAAAGCAATTTCAGTGTGAAGATGCTTATGGGGAGGTGAGCTCTGTGAAGGTTGGAGGGGTATCCTTTAAAAGAGATGGTTCCATGTTACCACTATCATGGTCGTCATCACAATTGACGAAATTTGGGGAGGTGAGCTCTGTGAACGCCGAAATTTGACACCACTGCCGCCGCAACTCATGCCGAAACCACCACTGTCGTGGTCGTACTCACAACTCTCGTCTCCGGTATCAACCATTGTCGTATCAACGGACCCACCACAACATTCGTCTCTCTGGACCCACCACTACTCAGTTGCTGGATCCACCAGATTGCCCTCGTCTGACCACCACGACTCAACCTGAAAGTACAAAAAAATTTCTCCGCTTGCAACCAATAAAGTTGAAATTTTCAATATGGTTGTTTGAAGTTTTTTTGGGGGGGTTGTTTTCAATATGGCTCTGCTTGCAACCAACGAAGTGGCGTTTCCGACAAGCATTGATTTGGAGGTGGGGGTAGGGCAACAAAAAGGAGGAAATTTGGGGAGGAGGGTGTTTTGGCTTGGCGAGGAGAGGGGAGGGGAGGGGAGGGTTTGTTGGGTTAATTTTTTTTGTTTTGGTTTGCTAAATTGGCACTAGCCACTTGAGCTATTTGAATATGACTCAGCACTCCACGTAGGCAGTGGGCAAGATTTCTCTGCTTTCATGAGAGCGTGAGAGAACGAAGCTGCTCTCTCTCCTTCTCCTTCTCCTTCTCCTTCTCCTATTTAGTTTAGAGTTCCAATCAAACCAAACTTCTAAAGTTTGTTTTATTTTTAAAAAAAGCAATGCCTAATCTATAAAATTAGTCCTTCACCCACGTTGGCCACAAAGCAGATTAGTCAGAAAACCAATTGTGAACTTAATTTTAGCACATTAATATTCAAGAATTTTACATCAAGTTGTTGTTGTGGGTGAATCATACTTTTCAAGTCTATTTCCAAAAAATTCAAACTCTAAGTTTAAGGTGATGTGCTATGTTCTATTAGTTGTTTTCCACTTTTTTTCTACGTATTGTATTTATGCATGTAATTTAATTACTTTATTTCTGTGCTCCTTCGGAAAAAATCACGAATCAATTCAATTCAACTTTCAGGTTGAGTTAAACTTTTGAGTTTCAGTTTATTTGCAGCGCTTGCATGAATTATCATTGTCATGGTATGATAATTCACAGTTCAGTTTAGTAAAATGATTTTATGTCTAATTATAATATTTGGACTGATTGTGAAAATAGCAAATATATCACTGAGTATCATTATTTGTACTCATTCCTTATTTTAACAAATTTTCAGGTAATGATTAACGTGATGGATGCGTGACGGGTTGGTGAAGCTGTCGTGCCAATGGTCGCCAAATAAAATTAGTTCTGTTTAAGATGCTTTATTTAATAAGACGGTTAGCGTCACAGTTTCAATTATTATTTATCGTTTGACAATCTATTTTCTTTAATATTTGTGAATTAACCAAATATTCAAACAATTGGGATTTTTATTATTAAAGTCCCTTTTCCGCAATAATTTACTTTCTTATGAATTTTAATAACTCCCCGAAGCCTTAGGAATTTTGGAGCGTTACATGTTGCTTGATGGGAATAAGGATAGGAATTGAAAATATCAAAGAAGACGAAGATTGAAGATATAGTTTAATTTAAATAAGATTGAAGTAAATACATTAGATAGGATTTTGTCCTTTGAATAGTGTTATTTTTACTAGAAGTTGTTTTAGATTTAAGTTCTTTATTTAAAAATAGGACCTAGGAATTCATTTGCAAATAGACTATTATTGATGATTAAAAATTGATTCTTTCTTCCCTTAATTCTTCTTTATTTTCTATCATTCTTCCATTTCTATTTCTTGTTACGTTCTATGTAAGTTTGGTATTAGAGCCTACTCTTTCCTTAGACCACATTGTTCATCAAGCATAAAATTTACAACATTTTTTGTAGAACCACCAAGTAGCCAACACCCTCTATACCCAACCACATCTACCAGCCCAAAACCCAAGCAACCACAAAACCAACTAGCCCAAAACCTAACCAATAATTCGACACACATCAAAACAATAAACCCAACATCCAAATTCATGTCCACAAACCAAAACCAACTCCCTTCCCAAAATGTGACAGCGCCGATACCCTATCCCACTATTGCCGCCGTTGTAAATCATCAATGTCGCTTGCCGCTACTACCATAATCTTAGATCTACAGTGTGCAAGCCCTCTTTAGTGCTCCGTCATCAGCACCGATGCATTCTCTCCCTATTTTGGACTTGCCACTACTATTTTGCCAAGACTCGACGTTGCTAAAACTCATTCACATACCTCAGCCACGTGGCAATCCTCATCGTCGCCATTATTTTGACAATCAGTCAGCGCTACTGAAATAGTAATATTGGATCTCATACAGAAGTTGCGCCTCTTAAATAAGATCATTGGGACACCATTTGCTTTCTATGTGTCTTATAAAGTACCAATTTCTTGTTATATTGAATTCATTGCTTTTATTTTTAGTGTTTGGCTTATTTAATTTGGAAACAACACAAAAAAACAAAGAAAAAAATTCATCTTTTCATTTTAAATTTAGTTTAATTAAAAAAATTCACATCACCTAGTTTGAGTTTTTGTTACTCGATGCAGTTGGTTAGCTATAATTTTCATTGTCTCTGCATTCCACTCTGATTTGTCACCATCATGCACAATTTGTATAGCAACTGTTTTAGCTAAACCGAGCCCCTAGGTCAATACCATGTTAGCGTGTATCCATCTTCCCATCATCAATACAATCCCCACTATAGAGACAATTTAAAGAAAGACTATTATACCACTGGGAGAGTTATCAAACAATCGTGGGATTCCGATGGTCGTTCCGATCCCGAGACATTTCTTGATTGGCTTGATAATCTTGAAAAGATCTTTAACTTGCACAACATTAGTGACTCTCGTTGTACTTACCATGCTAGTGAGTCACTTGTAGAATCTGTCAAGTATTATTGGGAATCATTATTGCGTAATATTGATCATCTAAGTCAACGCCCTGTCAATGTGGGAAAAGATGAAACATATATTTAGCAACAAATATGCTCGTCTATTATCGAACTCAGTTGCTAAATCAATTCTTTTTGCACCATTAGCAAATATATGACCCATTTCGAGGAGCTATTAGACAATTGTGATATTTATGAAGCCCCTCTTGCCACAGCTTCTAGATTATCAATGGTTTGAAGCTTACTGCAAGGCAATACTAATTGACACATCCTTCAGTCTTCACCAATTGTGTCATAAACTAGACTTACTACCTAATTCCCGGCAATCTTCTTATCCTATGTTTAGTAGCAAGTCTGGTTTTGTTAGTCCTCTTCAGGCAACTCCATTTGTAGCTTCTCTAAATATAAGTAAGTTGTCCACCTCTTACATCTGCTTCTAAACTTGTGTGTCCACATTGTCATTTTGAACATGGAGATTCTTAGTGTCCACAACTTATTATTCCAATCCAGAAAGACCATTTAGCCACCCTAGTCCAGGAAGATAACGAGATTTTTATTGTTGATTCTGTCAAATTTTCTAATAGTGAATATAAGAGTTTTGAGCCCCGTAATGTGTCCCCTTTTATCATTACACATTTCTTAGGCACACCTAACAATATTACAATTGAGGAATTACCTAAGGAGTTGTCACTTAAGCAAGACATTCCACATGTCCTAGACTTAGTACCAAACTCATTATTGCTCAACCCTTTGCTCCCATGACAAATTGCCTTTTGTCCTAAAGTTTCCTGCTAAGCCTACTGCTCCCCTTGTGGGCTGTAGTGTTATCTAAGGTAATTTTTCGATTACATACTTTCCCTATCGATATTAGTATGTTGCCTACTAATTATCCCCACATTGTGACATCTTCGACCTTCGTTAACCCTATTCATAGTTTTAATATTGAGTTTAAATGTAGAATTATTTTAAAATATGGGCTTATTGATAAATATTAGAGGCAAAGATTCTTGAACGGGGATTACTATGTTTTGCTTTGTGTTTCTTTAGTACGGTATCCTAAACATGTTCTTAACATCGCACTTGAATAGAAGTTTTTTTTTTTCAATATAGCATAATTATTTCCTTATCTGGGCACTTTCGAGCCACCAGTGTTGCAATAATTGGTTTCTGTCGGCCAGTTGACTGTGCTAGTCCCTTGTGCTCCCCATTTTGTAGATCCAATTGATGATACTGTCGATGAGTTGCATGATTTATTGCTATTAGAAGCTCAACGTTGATACTTGGTTCACCAGAAAGATTGACACCCGTGGCCAGATTTTTGCAGTCTAACTCGCCGGAGTCAAGTTCTCTCAGCAGGGGAGAACTGATGAAAAATAAGGATAAGAATTGAAAATATCAAAAAAGATAAGATTGAAGATATAGTTTAATTTAAATAAGGCTGAAGTAGTTTTATTAGATAAGATTTTATCATTTTAATAGTTGTTATTTTACTGGAAGTTATTTTAGATTTAAGTTCTTTACTTAATAAATAAGACCTAGGATTTCATTTGCAAACAGACTATTATTGATGATTAAAAATTAATTCTATTTTTCTCTAATTATTTTCTATTTTCTCTCATTTCTTCTCTTTCTCTTCCCTATTTCTATTTCTTATTACGTTATATCTCAATAGTATGGGCTATTAGTGTAGTGGTGGGGATCAGTGGCGGAGCCAGAGATTTTAAGTTGGGACATCCTCAAATAAGGGTGGGCCGAGAGGGGGAAGCCCTTAGGGGGTTCGAGGGCAGCGCCCCCAATTTTTTTTTCTCAAACCACAATTACTGAACCAACTTTTATGAGAATCTAATGTTTTTTTATAAGTCATAATCTTTAAAAAAATATAAGAAGATATTAGACGTATTCAATACTCATTCCGTGTTTGTTCTTATTGCTTGAAAAGACTAACCTCAATACTTTCTGCTTAGTTATTAAATGATTCTAACTTAATCCGAGCTAGGTAGAGTGCACTACTAAATTTTCCAATATGTTTTCTGAGACCATGTCTACCGACAACAAAAGAATCATGACTTGAACTCGAGTTAGAATTTATTTTGTGAAATTAATGTTCTACCATAGCAAGAAGAAGAAAAAATCTCCAGTTTAAGTGAAAAAGGCTGAAGATGAAATCGCAATCAATTTTTTTTTTTTTTTGTTAAAGGCTGAAGACGTGAACGTGAACTAAGAAGAAGTGATCTCAGATGAATTAATTTTGTTGGACTTTTATTGGACTTTATTTGTTTAGTTCATTCATTGTTGGATTTGGGCTTTAGTATTTTTTTTGTTTTTAGTTGTTTATTAAATTAAAAAAAATTTAAAAATTTTATAAAAAAAATTTTAAGAAAGTTGGGGGACCTCCGCCCCTGGTGGGGATGAATGTCAGGTGGAGCCTATGAAGCACGGACACAGGTACACGACGCAGACACAACATAACACAATAGAAACACACCGGCATGTGCTTTTTCAAATAAGTAGGAGACATGGACATATAGGGACTATATATTTTCGTCTGAAAATTTTCAGTAGAAGTAAGAAGTTGGAATATTGAATCTGTTGATGAGAAAACAAAATAAAAACTTTTATTTTTCATATTTTTGAAGAAGAAGATGAGAAGAAACAGGACTTGTGCAAAGCACAAATTTGCTGAAATAGTGCACAAGAAGTTTTTTTTCTTTTTTCTTTTAATAGAAAAGATGTGAAATGGGAATGAGAATGGGAAGAAATGGAGTATTGCAGAATTGCAAATCCCTATATATTAAAAGAGTGACTTTATAATGGCACTATTTCTATAAATGCGTGCCACCACTTTTCCTTTTCCTTTTTTTTTTTTTTTTTGTATTTTTAAGGTTTTCTTGATTTCTTGAAATTGTCACTATTTTTTTTCTCTATTTTAGTGTGACACTATTTCCATGAATGCCAACCACATTTACTTAATTCTTTTTTTTGGTCATATTTTCCTAATTTTTTGAAATTGACACCGTTTTTTCTCAATCGTAGATCTTTTTCAGCACCATTTTATTTTCAACATTTTGTTATTTCACTTGTATTTCTTCGTTCATATTTTTCGCATTTCTTTCGATTTCAGTCATGTCTTTTGAAAAATTGCCCCAAAATTTACAGATGTGTTGATTATTTTGAGTATTCATCCAAATTTTATTTTATAAAAGTCATTTCTACAAATCTATCTGCTTAACTTTTCGCACCACTTATCAGAATATATTTGAAGGTTGCTATTAGCTCTTATTATTTCTAGGATTCGTGAATTGACCATTACAAATAGTTGTTTAGTTGTTTAAGTCTTGTTTTTGTTAATTTTTTATACTTATTTGAACATTTTTGCTTGTTTGAGTGTTGATTTTCAATTCTCATTTTGAGTTCTTAAATAGTTCTAATATTCAGTATTTTAATATATTAAAAGAGGGATCTTCACCACTGTTTTTTTTTTTTTATTGAAGTTTTTTTTTTTATTTCCTAAAATTGACAATATTTTTTTTCTTTTTTTTTTGTGTGTGATACTGTTCCTATGAAAGTCCACCACCATTCATTTTCTTTTCTCTGTTTTTTTTTTTAGTTTTTCCTAATTTCCTACAACAGAATTGGCAATGTAAGTTCTGTTTTTTTTTTTTTTTTTTTTTTTGGAATACAATAGTAATATTAAATTTAACACTAGTCAAGATACAAAATATCGTTTTTAAATGTGTTTTTTTACACTAATTTATTTTTGTTTTTATTTTTATTTTTACCTAGATTCTTGATTATAGTAAAAATAATTTTCCTCATTTCTTGTTGGGTACAGCAAAAGAATATAATGAATACCACTCAAGATATTGAAATTTGCAGTTCGGAACACGCTATTAAGAATGACAAATGCATGTGTTTCATTGCTAATCGTTGTGTTGAGAAATTATAAGCATAAATTCTAGAATGAACATTCATTTACTTTTTGAATTATTTTTGTTGATTTGAACTATTGAGAGTTTTTATTTTTTTACGTTTTTACGTAATTTAGTATCGTAAAGTTATTTTAAATCATTACAATTATACATGTATATAGTATTGATGTGCTCTATACTTTACTATTGCAAAAATAAGTAAAATCTTATTAATGCACTTATTTTTATCAACTCTTTTTGAAATTTTTGAATAATTTTGTTGATTTTCAATTTTTAAATTGAGGAAATAAATATAAAACAATAAATCAACACTTTTCCTTGAATTTATTGCTTATTAATTACTTCAAAAATCAACCTAATGAGAAATTACTAATTAACAATTTATGCTAATCTATAATAAGTATTTTTACTACTTATTTCTGCAAGTTCACAAGTAATCTTTTGCATATCTCATGATACTCGTGTAATCTAAACTTTTTTGAATATTTGATTAAAATAAACAAAATTAAATAAGTCAAATCATGAGGTAAAATATGAAACTTTAAATTTGAAAGCAGCAGAATAGTTTTATCACATAATAATTAAATTATCTAATTCTATGAATTACAATAATCAATTTTGTCAGAAACTACATACCATTCATCACATCTAAAAGTAAAAAACGTTATGTTAAAAATCAATCGAAACTATACCGCTCATTCTTAAAAAATACGTATTTTTTCCAACAAATTTTAATACATATTTTACTCAGCCTTTCATAACTAAAAAAATAATTAAGAAACTCACAAATAATAATCACGCTATTAAATATTTAATTAAAATAAAACACGTGCTTTTGCACGTGCACTCCACTAGTATCTTTATTAAATAGGCCCACACCATATCACGGCACAGATTTTTCATTCTCATTTACTCATTTCTCCTTCCATCAAGAATCTTCCTTCCAGTCTCTCTCTTCCCCATATCTCTCTCCTATCACGCTCCATATCTAAGAATCCATCTATTAATTACATAAGATCACGGTGAGAGTTTTATTGAGAGATTCCCGGCTAATTTCCCAAATTATAAGATTTATCTTCTCCTCCCTCAGTTATAGAAGATTCAAGTTAGATATCCCTAATTCTATTTTGGTCCCTTCCCATTTTTCCATAGATAAGGTACACTCTAAAAGGTTCTCCCTGATTTTACTTCCGATCCAGAGTTGGGTATGAGTTCCAAGGATGTTTAAAACCAAATTTCATCGATTCATTTCAGATTAGTATCCGGCAAGTGATTAGGTCACACTTATAAGTCCATTAGCATACAGTCTTTCGAACTGACATTATGTAAAAACAGCAACAACAAAATTTAGACCAATTTTGAATACTTAGGAAATCTCATTTCAAAATATTCTAAGAAATTGACCTATCAACCGTCTACACTTTGCAAGCATTGGCGATGGCACATATTGATTCAGCTGAGTATGCAGTAGCAACCACTTCATTGAACAACAAGTTGGATTGCATCTTAATAACTCCTTTCTAGTGTGGAGTGAATTACTTGGACATTATGACATTTGTAAGGACGAATGATCAGATACCAAAAACTTAGGAAACATTACCTACAGAATCCTGCTATAGACAAAGCATCAATGCTTGCCTCTGTTCCTCCGGCAACCATGACATCAACATCGCCAAACTGAATCATCCTAGTAGCATCACCAATGGAATGTGCCCCAGTAGCACAAGCAGTCACTGCAGCATGGTTTGGTCCCTAGATTCAAAATCAAGACTAGAATATGTGACTGTATCTTATATTTAATAGGAAATAATTTTGCATCTTTCAACCATGAAATGAGTATGTACAAAGTTACAAACTGAAGCTAAAAGTACCAAGTGTAGCAAGTCACCAGGTTTTCTCTCGTGCTCTTTCTAATCCATCTAATTATATACTAATGTGAAATAATGTACCACTAGTATACGGTATACCGCTTACCGATGAAATTTGACGGTAGAAAAATAAAAATTGGGTGGGTAAGATAATAGTTTGCTCGCATTGAAGATGAAAAATAAAGATTGATAGAAGTTGGTGAGTGACCGATGGTGAATAATGAGGACGAACAAAGTCGAGAAGGAAAGATTTGGAGAACAATGGTGAAGGGAATGAGAATTGAGAAGGGTAGATTTGAGGAGATAGAGATTTTTTTCAAATGGGTGAAGACAGACGTAAATCACTTTTTTTGTGAGTGGGGTGAAAACCTCCCTTACGGTGATAAACATGGACATCATATCACAAATTACTCTTTAATTAATTCAAACCATCTTTTTTGTAAGTTTTCCCAATAAAGTTACCAACAACCCCCATAAACATTGGACATCATATGACACATTATTTCAAATTATTCTTTAATTAATTCAGGCCATCTTTTTTGGCATGTTTTCCTGGTTTATCCCAGTCGCCACTCAACTTTCACAAATATTTTCCAATTGCCATTGAACTTTAAATGTTTACCGAGTTGCCACTAAACTTTACTGTATGTATTCCAGTTGCCATTGAATTTTAAAAAAAATTCGAATTGCCACTAAACTTTCCCAAATATTATTCCATCCGTCACTCTGTCACTCGCCGTTTTAAAAGTTAACAAACCTGATGAACTTACCAAAATGTTTTCCTATCCGTCATTCCGTCTAGCATATCATCAAGTCCTTTAACTTTTAGTGATGGACGAAATAACATTTTACTAAGTTCAGTGGTAATTCAGAAACTTTGAAGTCCAGTCTCAACTGAGAAACATTTAAGAAAGTTCAATGGCAACTCGTAGAACTTTTAAAGTACAATGGCAAAATAGAGATGCATTGGGAAAGTTCAAGTTTCCCAATAAAGTTACCAACGACCTACTTCACGACTCCTACTAGACCATTCAAGAATCTCATTTTAAATCTAAGTTAGGAGTTAATTATTATATTCTTATCAATCTAATTATAGATGTGTTATGGGGGGTGTTTGGCCCTTTTAAAGGGGGTGGCCGAGTTGCGAAGAGGGAAGAAGGAAGGAAAAGAGGAATTTTGGGTGTCTTTCCCTTTTCTTGCATACACATCAAAGAACTTACCCATTTGGAATTTGGTAAGTCTTTGATATGGTACAATTTACGATCTTTTCGAAACATCTTGCAAATCTTGCCCTTTATAACATAATTCTAATTAATTACATAATTTATTTATTTAATTAATTAATTCAAAAATGGTAGGATATTTCTCTAGTAGACTTGGGTCGTTTATCATTAATGGACCTCGTTTCAACTTTGGACGGACATGGGGAACCTTTACGTTATCAGCTTTTCTCAATTATCGATAAAATAAAAACTTTTATGTAACCATGTAACATAATTTGGTAAATCATGACATCATCATACCTTTCTTTAAATACACATTAGGAGGGGAAAAAAAAAAGAAGAAGAACAAAGAAGTAGAGGATTTTCGAGTTTTTCTTCAAAGCTTTTCATCCACTTTCATTCAAAAACAAGATAGGAATATTTGTATGTAAATTGATTAAATCCCTTATACGCATTGAAGTTGTGTATATACTATGGTAAAAGTTATATTTTGTAGCCATCCGGAAAAGAAGGGAGTTAATTCTATTGGAATGAACAAGAAAAAAAGTTCATCTTATTTTGGATGTTCAAGAAAGAAAGATTATGGTTTAAATCCTTCGGGATTTGATCTAAGAAAAAATTTGGGGTTTTTGGCCCCTGAGCTCACCGGAAATATAAGTTTGTATAGTTTATTGCAAGATTTACAATATTTAAATTGGGATTTCATTTTTATGTTGATATTCCTATTAAGTTTTCCCAAACTCACCCTTCTCCCCCTTCATACATTGATTGTAGGGTTGGATGGAGACTTGATGATGAAAAGAATAAGCAATGGGAAGAGATTTTGTCAAGAAAATAAATAAATGGCAGCATCATGTCATGTTATAAATTCCAAAATTTAAGTTGTGAGAGAATTTTGTTAAAAATGTTATTTGTTATAAACTTTTCGGGACTTTATGTGATGAATCGTACAATTTTTGGAGTATTCGAAATTGATTAAATTGTTAAAAGATGACCCAAAACGGTTCTGTCCAGAATTTCCAGTTTCAAACGGACGTCCAAAATGGTATACTTCAAGTTTCGAGACCAAATTTGATGGAGTTGATGGCCTTTCAATTTTGGTCCTTTGAGACATGCAATCACCTCTTTTGGATGTCTGTAGAGAAAGATACGTACGGTTCGGTGATTATGGACAGTGCTGCTCGAAAATCTGTCTTATATGTTTTGAAGTTTTGATTTAGAGACCTTACGAAATTTATTTTGCTCTGAATTTTAGATATGTGTTAAATTATTGTGTTATGATTAGTAACTCAAAATATTAGATTTTTTCAAGGTCGTTTGATTAGGGAAACCCAAATTTAACTTGAGTGCTAAAAGTAGTATAGTGTCTGTTTATCATGTACTTTGTACCCATAGTTGGAAACCTTCCCGATTTCATAAAATTCTAAAATTTCAATATGTGTTAGAAGGACACTTTATGAATAATTGGTTAAAATTTCGTAAGTTTTCGTGACCATTTGGTTACGTATGAGAAATCATAAGACAGTAAACTTATTATTGAGTCAAGTTAAGAATTAGTTTTTGAAAATCCAATAAAGATTTTAAACCTCAACTTTAAAGTCCTTATAGTTGATAAGTTACTTTGGTAAACTTTTAGAATAACATCTAGAATTCCACATTAGTAGTCCACTTTTCGGGCTTTAAAATATAACAATAGGAGAGTCGCACTAAAGTCTCATAGAGGAGATTTCGAGACATCAACAATCACGGACTTTCTCCTGAGTTCTCTCGCCTGGGGGCTATTCCGCATAACCGTTAGCGCACGTCGTCCATAATGGGAGTTGGACCCCATAATCGATTTCTTTTGCGTCCCCAGCGATTCGAAATCTTGACCTCCCTCTTAAGAAGAAATTATGGTGAATGGTGGTACCAATTCGACAAATATATTTTACAAATAAAATGCTAAGATTGTTATCCTTACGTGTTTTTTCAAATGACACTTGTTTTTGAGATTACGTGTTTTTTCAAATGACTTAAAGACATTAAATGCAAACCTGGAATCCGTACTTCATACTAACATGGCCAGATGCCATGTTAATCAGTATCCTAGGAATGAAAAATGGACTGAGCCGGCGTAGGTGCTGCAATGAGAAAAGAAACAAAGAAAAGTTTTTACTAACACTTTTTAGTTAAAAAGGATATTCTGAACATATAAAAGTAAGGAAAATAGCATATTTCGTCTCCAACTTTTCAAAAAGGTAAAGGACAGAAAAGAAACAAAGAAAAGTTTTCACTAACACTTTTTAGTTAAAAAGGTTATTATGAACATATAAAAGTAAGGGAAATAGCATATTTGGTCCCCAACTTTTCAAAAAGATGAGAGATATATCCTAACCTTTAAAGATAGCAACAGACATCCTCAACGTTTGAAGAAAATAAGCATGGTAGAGCCTTTATGATGAAATTATCCTTTCCTTTAAATAAACAAAAAAATAAAAGACAAGAAAAAGAAAAAGATGAATAAAAAAATAACCAAATATACCCCAAAAATAAAAAATAACAAATAACTCATCTTCTTCATTCACCCAATAATATGAAACCCACCACCATAATAACATCCCCTAGTCTCTTCCTATCGTACAAAGTATTTGGTAAAATGCACCAATCAGTTTCAAATATATCTCTCTTCCTTTTTATTGAATACTCTCTCCAAATCTGCCATTTCTCTTCCATTACTTTTCGATTGAAATTTCTTGAATTTTCATCATTCATGGTGTAGGAGAGAAATGTCTCACTTATAAAAAAAAATGTGCTAAAGAATAAATGTCCCTTTTTTTCTGCCATAAATGGCAAAAAAAATCATAGAATGTTAATTTTCATCAAATCGTGTGATAAGAATTTTGAGCAGGAGACGGGGGAAGAAATGTTCTCCTTTCTCTGCCATAAATGGCAGAAGGGTGGGGAGGGAGAAATGCTTTAGAAAATGGGGATTTCTTTCATCTTCCAAGTGGCAGAAATAGGGGATTTCTCCTCTCTCTCTTTCTCTCTCTCTCTTTGGCCAAAAAGATGGTGGTGGCATCGTGGTTGTGAGTGTAGTGGTGGTGGTAGTGGTGGGTTTAGAAAAGGTGGAAGATTGTGGTGGAAGATGACATGTGGGGTAGGTGGTGGTTGGGAGTGAAAGAAGAAGATCGCCACTTTGTTATTCTTCATTTTTAGAGGACACGTTTTGTTATTTTTTTTATTCCTCATTTTCTTTTTTCTTAGTCTTTTGTTTTTTGTGGGGTGGGGTGGGGTGGGGTGGGGTGGGGTGGGGTGGGGCAATTTTTTGATAAATGACCTACAATGTCTATTTTCCTCAAAAATTTGGTAAAGATTAGGGGTATATTCTACAATTTTTAAAGATTGAGAACCAAATATGCTATGTTCCCAAAAAGTAAATAGTACAAACATACACAAGATGTGATCTTGATTCACTGAGGATACATGTTTGCTTCTGCAGCTTCACAAATCCTTTACAAATCTCTGGTGGTAAATGTTGCCAGAAATTGCATAGCAATGGCAGAATTCAAGGAAAATATTGAATTAAGAAAAAATAAAGAAACAAGCAAACCTTCTCACAGATCATTCTTGAAGCATCCAATATATCACTGATGCTACCAGTCCCTGCACCTATGGAAACTCCCTGATGATCTTGGAAGTTAGAAATGGAGTCACTAACAACATCTAAAATGACATCACCTCTTCTTATCAGTATAAAATGATCAAATACCGTTTGTTCCTTCTCATCCTGATTGGTGGGAAGCCAATTTGCATCTCTAAGAGCCTCATCAGCAGCACATAATGCATAGCCTATAAACCTAGCAATAGATCTATGATCCTGCAAAAGACTCAGTAGTCAAGTCTCAAGATTTTAACATGAGCAGGTCGCTGGAAAAGGTGGTAAGCACTAAGCACTAAGCACTAAAGAAACAAAGAATCCACCTGAAGGCCTCCAACTTCAACCAGCGAGAAGCCCCCCTACCACTATGTATAATCTAGCCAATCACATGCATGGTCATATATGTCATCATCCTTGTTTTTATTCTTTATCTTGTTTCTGGTCAACAAAAGATTTGATTCACTTTTGCATCACAGCATGAAGTTACAAAACATATGGCTGCACTTGGCATGCTCTGCACAGTAGACCGATCTCATTTAAGAGCATATGTGTATTTTAATTAATTATTATCTTGGATGGATCAAGCTGAAAACTTATTCAAGTGGTCACAAGTTTATTTGTTTATTATTAGAAGTTGATTTACCAAAAAACCAAAGAAAAAATAGTTGATTTGTTAGGCTTTATTTCTTCTTCAACTATAATCTTAGTTGCAAGATATGATGAAGTTGTATCATAATTTTTTTTCCCATGTTCTTGCAAGTGTTTCAGGGTTTTCTTTACCTATTCTAGTCATTACCATAGTTTCCTTCTATGGAAACCCGGGATTCAATGTCAACAAGATTGTCCAAAAATGATATCAATCTTTTATGCTCCCAGCTAAAGCAATTTTTCGTTAGTAGCTCACAAAATGACCATCTGTTAGACCACAAACATTATGTTCAAAACCAATTTTATATTTGTTAGTTCTTCGTTGTGCCATATGTTGATCTAAAAGTCTAAGATATTATAGTACTTGTTTGAGAAAGCTTTTTTAAAGATACAAATAGTGGTTCTTACGCAATGTGTAGATAAAAAGTAGATAAAAGTTGTGGTCCTACGGAATGTGTGAAAAAATGATATTTGACGAGCTTATAAGCTTGAAAAGGCACACCAAAACACGCTCATAGAGGGCCATATGTATATATTTAGATCTTATCTTCAACCTTCCCATTCACATGTAGGCGAGTTTTATTTTTTCCCATCAAAGCCTAACACGTCCACAATTGCATTAAATGGGTGGCTGGCCCTAGGACATTTGCGTGCTCTCATATCATGTTGAACCACTTGATTTAAAAGCTTAACCTATTAGAGAGGACACATGTATATCATTAAATCTTATCTTCAACACTATAAACGTTCAATTTTTTTGTACAAAATAAAGCTTGACTTAGAATAGTATTCACCAAGTTCCCAATCAGTTTAAAAACTGAACAATCATTAATTACTAATTATTACCTTAGTGTTAAGCAACAGCTCCTCATTGAATTCATGTGAGTTGGTTCCGCAGGGCACAATTGCAGCGACTTTGGATGTTAATTGATCAAAGGTATGCAATTGTGTCTCTCTATCAAACCCATTCATCTTGAGATCCTCAACAGTTATTGCCCTTATACCACATTCCCCTTCTATTAGACGCTTCCATGTAGTTTCCACACCACAACCCAATGGTGTAACCATCCCTAAACCTGGGATACCATCACCACCAACACAAAACCATTACTTGCATTTCTGTTATAAGGCAAAACAAATAGCGACAAGAAGATTGTGAACTGCTCATTGATAATCCAACTATATAAGCAACATACAAATATATATGTGTAGACACAGACATGCATACATCCATACATACATGTATATACATTTGTATGTGCACGCATTATGATGTTATGAATGTATTTCTGTAGTCTACTATTAAAAATAGAGGAGGTGTACAGGTTTCAATTTGGTGTAATTTTGAAGTTTTAGCTTCCATTCAAAGCATGACAAAAGTCATTTCAATCTGACCTATAAATTCATCCAGGACAAAAAGGGAAAATATACTTCCACTCTCATGGATCCTTACTAGTCTTCCACGTTATCCTCCATCAAATGGAAATGAGTACTGTTCCTTGGCAAATTGTTTGAGAATTTGGGATATCCAAAACTATTATATTTTTTGGTTTACATATTCCTCGCATTTTCTTTGGTTGACCATGTTTCATATGACTTAACTTCAACTCCTCGTATGGAAGACAAATCCAATTTACTCATGTTGCAATTGCAGTGAAAACTTTTGTTGGCATTCTTCTATCAAACTTATTTTCATTATCTCTAGCATATATTTGCAATTTATTTTTTTCTAGTGACAGCTGACGAATCCACATCAAGTCCATCATTTAGATTCTGCACTTTCCTATTACTAATATTTCCAAATGAAACTTTTACTCATTTATCTTGTTTAAGCTTTTTCATCGCAAGACTCCGGAGAGTTCTTTGGTCCTGAAATCTCTGACAAAATACATCCAATAAGGTCTGCATGCTTCAGCTTTACATGAATAAGAATCTGCACTAATGTGCATATGAGTGTTAAAGAGAGATTGGAACTGAAAGAATTGTTGTACTATTTACTAAATGCACTGCGTCCTCCAAATCTCTTGGTGATGAATTGAACTTTCAAATTTCTTTAGCTAACTTAGGAGAAAAACGAACTGAGATAGGTTCTGGCGGTGCCATCAGACAACTTTAAAGTCAACATTGTTATCAAAGTTAAACGAAGATATAATGTGCATTTGCTTATGAAATAAGAGCTATGCAAGGGAATCCAACAATTTCATAACAACACATGTGGCACAATGTGATTCATTGTTTCAAAAAATATGTGCACTAAGTTTCACAGAAAATGAGTCAACCTCACTGTCACATCAATTGGGAAAAAAGCGTATGCAAGAGTTTTTGTTTAGCCAAGCATTTTGAAACAAGTATGTTGTATATTCCATTTTGCTCTCCATTGGAACTATGATGTATTATCATGCATAAGATCACATGTGACAGGCTAGCAGAAAGAAACTGTAGGTGGAGATATTACCTGTGACAACAACTCTGCGAGGAATTATGAGGGGAGGGGGGTCAAAGGGACCAGAGGAGAAGAAGCGACTGAATTGGATGTTAGAGCTCACGAGTCTACAACAATTACGCCTTGCCACTTCCATTTGCTTCAAAGCCTAAAGATGATAATAATTAATGCATTTTTTTCACACACGAAATTAAGCAAGGCAAATAAGGGGCAAAAAGAAAAAGAATGCTGCTTGCTAATGAAATTGCTGAAAGAGGAAAAACAAAACAAAACCCAATAGTAACTGATCTGTTGCATCCACAAGCACCACATTGAATTACATGTGATCAAATAGCTTTCCTAGCATGTAGCTAATGAGTACTGTCTCTCATAACAGTTCATATATCTAATAAATCCAACTCTATTACGTAATTTCAAGTAGGCATCATTTGTTCAACTTCATTTTAACTGACCACTTGTAACTAAAAATATTCTGCATTGATTTGAGCAACCTTTGGCACCAAATTTGATCAGGTGCGGAGCCACCCGGGGTCTATTGGTCTTGGGTATTCCACGGATTACACTTGAGGGGCGGCCGGTTCTAAAGGCAAGGAGAAAACCATAAACAACCACATCAAAAATTCAAGAGAGGTGTTGTCGAGAAAATTGCTGTTGCTTAAGGAAGATTACCACCAAAAAACAACAATTTTGGGAAAAAATAAACTCTAAGGAAGATTGCCATCAACAATTTTGGTTATGAAGAAGTTGTTTTGCCCTTGTAGAAATCACCGAAACACAAGATACATTGGTGCCAAGGGGGTTATGAACAGTATCCCTTTTTCTCTCTCCTTCATAGTAAATTGTTCTCCATTTTTAGTGTAATACCGAAGAAAAAACACTTGCCGCTTCCTTTGCTCTTGCTCTATCAATTAGACGTAAAACAGGCTTTCAATTAGGCTTTACATGGCTTATAAGAAAGTGGAAATTAGGCCTCCTTATGCCTTTAATCTTAGCAACTTCTTAGTGTATCAGTTTTTGTTTAGGTTGAAAGCAATGGAGAAGTATACTAGGTTTTACTCTCTGCGGCATATTGTCGAACAGGTGGCATGGCAATTCAGTTTTACTCATTTTTTCAACGTCAAAGCTAGCACTTTTGAATAAGAAGAAGATTACCTCTTTCTGTAAAACAAAATGGAGGAAAATGGTGAATTATTTTCTGTAGGAGATACTGTTCTGTGCCTGAAACTGCAATTCCAAAGTTCGAACTGCAGCCCGGTAAGACAATAGTTATCCTTCAAAGGTTATGGGTGGGTTTCAATTGGGTTAATCAACTTTAATTTGTTTCAAATTGGATATCCAATTTTTAGTTTATTTCATGTTGATCTCTAAACTTCAATTGAAATTTTATTTAACATTGATCGAAACATTTGTCAAAATTTAAAAACTAATGTTAAATTTAGCATCAATCCAAGAAGTTTTTGAATGAGCCCTCCCCAACATGGTTAATTTAATGTTAAACTTAATGAATCAAATGACTATGTATTTTACCGTGCTGGAGAGAAAGGTCTTTCGAAAACTTCTTGAGTTGATGCTAATTCGAGTTAACAATTTATGTGTTGCAAGGAGGCTAATTTAGTGACCAACGTGAAACCAAATTTAGTGACAAACGCTGATAAATTGAAGTTCAGTGACCAAATTAAAACAAATGCTAAAGTTGGATGATTGATTTAAAACAAGTTAAAGATTAGTGACCAAATTAAAAGTCGCATATAAGTTCAGTGGCCAATTGGACGTTTTACTCATTTTTTTTTTTTTTATTTAGATAATGTTTTAAGAAACGTAAAGCATGACTAGGTTTGGAGGCCAAATTTCAAGCTTTTCGGACCTAGTCAAGTCCTAAGCGAGAGCAAGAAAGGGGTAGGGCGAGGACGAGGCGTGATGCGTGGCTAAGCATGGAGGCCAAGCCTCAAGCTTAGACGGGCTTTTTAAAATAGTGGGTCCAAATAATCAATTGCCTCGTTAAGGAAATATTCTAATAAATAATAAGTAAAAATTTTATTGGCAAAGTTAAAAATAAGATTTTTACGGCAAATTAAAAGTTACTTTTAAAATAAGTAATTTTTTTTCTAAAAGGTGAAAGAAAGTATCAATTGAAATATATTATTGTAAAACCTCATAATCTAAAAATTTCAAATTCAAATTTATATAATACTTCTTCACCATCTCATCTTCTCGTTCTCACATCAGTATGGACTTTTGTACAAATTTCAAGTTGAGCATCGTGCATATGTGAACTGAATCATGCGCTTGCTTCCTTAGAATAATATGTGAAACATAGAACACGCTATAAATTAGATATATCATTTGCTCTATGTTTGTAGGCTCAATTGCCTTCTTGTTGTGTAGTTTCCTCTGTATCATTTGCTCTATGTTTGTAGGCTCAATTGCCTTCTTGTTGTGTAGTTTCCTCTCTTTTTTTCTTTCTTTTTTTCCTAAGTGTTGGTGCTGGAGCTTGGGGTTCCCTTAAGCAACTTCTAGGAAGGACATTAAGTTAGTCTTTAGAAATGGAAGTTGACGAAATAAAAAGGTATCCACGTTAGGTTGAGAGGGACAAAAGGCCGACTTAATTGAGGGTTTTTTTTCCCCCCTTCTTAACTTTGCGATTTTTAGTTTATTGTGGTTGAGTATAGTTATATGAAAATCCTTTTTCCCCCATCCTATTTAGAAAAAGTCTTCCCTCCCTTACTAATTACTAGAAAGTCGCAACTATGTAATGCTCTATTTAGTTTTGTATTTTCTTTCATGTTGAAAAACCTATTTCAGAAAAGAAAGCGAGCTACTTTGAACATCCTAAGAATTTAAATATAAAAAATGTGCAATAATATAAACTTTTCCTTTCTTGTGTTTGTTTCTAATATGAAATGCGACATACACTACCGTACAAGTGTTATTTTTCATTAAATGTCTTGAAATTTAATAACATCTTAAGAAAAGTTCCACTATCTCAACTTACCATATTATTTTATATAGTGACTTTATTTCAATTTGTTTCAATTTAATCATTCAATTATATTTTTATTTGAATTTAATAATCTAATTTATATTTTTTATTTCAATATGATAGTTAGTTCGTAACTAATATAAATGACGGAATTCAAGACCCAACCAATGTAATTTTTGACAGACTTCACTTGTAGAATATGTCCAATATTTAAATATACATGTCCTTTGTCACTACGGAAGACTCACTCTCATCAAATAGAAACTTGAGATTTGTATTCTTTAGCATCAAAAATTTGTGTTGCAAAAAAATATATATATAATGGAATGGTGAAATGAAAGTAAAATATAAGTTGCATGATCAAATTGAACAAATTAAGTTAGGTTGGCAAACATGAAATAAACTTGTAAATGGGCTGACCTTTAGTGAAATCCCCGCATAAAACTTTTTTTTTATCTAATTTATTTATGGTACACCATTTTCTTACCATATAAAATACAAGGTGATCAATAAGTTTTAACAGGCCACAGCTAACAATCGTTAACTACTTCTATCACAAAGTGAGTGGTAGGGGATTTATAATACGCAATATGAGAAAAGTATATATTGAAAGTTGAAACTCGTTGGTTTCAATAGAATATCGATAATCAAATACTAATGAACACTTGTTAATTTAATTGAATATTAAAAATTGAATGAAATCACAATTTTGTTAATTGTAAGAGCTCGTTTAGTGTGGATTATAAACTAAAAATTCGTTTTTTTAACTACTATTTTTTTTTTTTAACTTTTCAAACTAAATATAACGTAGAATGACAAAACCGTTCTTAATCATTTGAAGTAGTATTTTGTTTAGTAAGGGTAATGTTATCATTTCAAACTCTATTTGATTTGAAAAGTAAAAAATTGTGACTCAAAAAAACCAAATTTTGATTTACAATCCACACCAAACAGACTCTAACTAAATACGATAACCGATGTGATCAACTAGTACGTTGATTCAAACTTGAATACCAAGTTTGAAATGAGAAAATTTTGAAAGAACACCAAATTTCATAACTTTCAATGTTCAGAAAATCAGACCGGCCATCGATCCGGAAAATGGTCAAGGGTCAAAAAATCGAACCGGGTTGATTCAAGATCGAACCGGTTTCAATTAAAAAATTAAAAATTAATCTAAAAATCTCATAAAATTTCTAAAAATAAGTTATTTTTAAATAAACCAACATTTATAGATAAAATTACTCACAAAACTTGGCTTTAAATAGACTTTTAATAAGTTTCAATTAAAAAATAAAAATTAATAAAAAATCCCGGTTTTCATTAAAATCGGACCGATTCAACCGATTTTCCGATTTAACTGTTAAAAATCCCAGATTCCGGTCTGATTTTTTGAAGGCTAGTTTAATTGGTAAATCGGATCGGTTTTGTGGCCGATTCCTGGTTTTCCTAGTTGAACCGACCGGTCCAATCCGATTTTTTATACACTGGTAATTTTATTCAATGACAACCAAAAAAAACTACAGTGTTTTAAATAAGAAAACTATGACAAATAAAAGCTTAAACAACTTTTAATTGAGTACAATATTAAAAGTGTACTTAAAAAGAAAAAAAGAATAGCAACTAAAACCTTTGGCTAAGTCTTAGGTTTGATTTGGTATTGACGTGCTTTTGAGAGAATCATTTTTTGATGTACTGCAAAAAGCTGTAGAAAGGAGTGTTTGGCAAATTCTTGTTTCAAAATTGTTTTATGTTTCAAAATCAGTATTTATGCGTTTGGTAAACAAAAATGATTTATTGTTGTGACTGTATAAAATTACTAAAATGGTTATTGATTATATTAATATTCTGTTTTATTATTATTATTATCATGAGTAGTATTTTAAAATTTATTTTGACTTTTATGACATCATATAATATTATCGATATTTTTCCAAGGCAATGCATTTACCATAATTATTTTAAAACAAAAATAATAAACATCTATTAAATCTCAAATTTTATAAAAATTACAAAATAAAAACATAGCAATATTGTACAAAAATCAATTAAATTTAAATTTAAATTATCAGTGTTGCATTATAATTAGAATACTAATAATAGGACATAAATGAATTATTATAATTAATTAAGATCAAACTTGATATTTTAATAATGGATATGTGGAAAAACTAAAAGCAAAATTTGAGAAGTTATCATTTTGCTGCTTCACAAAATCTGCTGTCAGATGATATATATATTCTTTTATAATAATCTTTTTCTAAATTTACCAAATGTCTAAAAAAATTGTTTGATAGTCAAAAATTGGACTTCAAAATCAATCCCAAACAGACCCTTAGTCAAGCTTTTGTTCAAATTGCATCAATCTTTATGAGGTGAAGAAATTTCATTCTCGAATCGTGCATTGTATCTTGATGCAATGTCTCATAATGGCATTACTACACCCAATAAGTTTGAAAAGGGGGGGAAAAGTGCATATTATAGCATATACCACATTAAACACTCGTTAATTTAATTGAATATAGAAAACTAATTGAAATTGAGATCTTGTTAATTTTAACTAAATACCAATAAACAATGTGATGAACAAGTTCATTGATTCAAACTTGAATACCAAGAAGATTTTGAAAGAACACCAAAGTTCAGTAATTTTATTCAATAGCAACCAAAAAAACTACGAAAACATTGGTGGGTGTTTTAAACAAGAAAATTCTATGACAAATAAAAGCCTAAATAAACTCTTAACTGAATATAATAATTAAAAGTGTAGTTCAAAATAAATAAAGAATAGCAACTAAACCCCTTGGCCAAGCCTTAGTCAATCTTGTGTTCAAATTGCATCATTCTTTTACAAGATGAACAAAATTCGTTGTCGAATTGTGCATTGCATCTTGATGCGACGTCTTATAATGGCAGTACTATATCCAATAAGTTTGGAAAAGTTTATTTAAAATATACTACATATATTGCATTATTTTTACACCAATTACTTGCACAAGGAGTGCAAAAATTTATCCAACATTGAAGCATTGAAACTGGATTTTCACCAATTATTAAAGGCCAAATCTTAAGAATAATGCTACTTGTACATCTCTCTTGACCGAATACGTTAGAGATGCTAAGGTGGCAATATTTCCTTTAAGTCAAAATATCACAATAAAATGATAATACTAAAATATCACGATATTTTGAATCAAAATTAAAAATGACAAAAGCCCATTTCATCCTCATTTATGTCCACCAAAAGCATAGAAAATACCAAACAGTGAAAAAATCAAAAAATTGAAATCACCACCAGTTACATTTTTCTTCTCCACTGCTTCCATCATTGCCAGCGAATTCGACAACAATGACTAACATATGTAAAGCTTGGGGTCCCGCTCTTTGTTAAATAGGTTGCTGTTAAAATCAATTCGTTATTAATTGTTGCTCAAAAATGATTTGTTATGCTCAACATCCATCATTTACGCTGAAATTGGTTCCCGCTTTTGATAATCGACTTTGTTGTGGTTTTAATTTGAACACGGTGGTACAAAAGATTGATGATGCTCTATCGAAGAAGAAGGACCGACATAGAAAGATGGTTTTGGAAGAGTACCCATTTGAGGCCAGAAATCATGGAAGTTCCTCTACCAAACGGCTTTAAGCAACCAATTATAAACCGCTCGATCACTTGTGGACTTTTGTGGACTTGATAAGGCTGTGTACAGTGCCAAATGCAGTAATGTACCGGTCTTTTCCACCAACATTATGGAGAGAGGCTAGGGATTGGGTAGCCACTATCGCTCTGCGGTCTATCAAAACGTTTAATAAACTTTTTCGAAGTTTCATAGCTTACTTCTTAAGCCACAAAAGAAAGAGAAAATTTGCTATTAGGCTGATGCAAGTTGTCCAAGAGAATGATGACGATGCTAAGGAAGGGCCAGAATTTGAAAAGCTAGAATACTTTCTTCTCTTTGAGTTCTAAGCCACCAACAATGATGTCGAGTATGCGGCAGTGATCACAGGACTAAATTTGGCAGTCAGACTAGGGGTGTCGTCAGTTGAAATCTGCAATGACTCACAGTTAATAGTAGGACAGAAATCGTTAAGTTTGATGGGAAAGACAATAAAATGGCCGCCTACTTAATGAAGGTGAGAGACTTAAAAAGAAAATTCTCCAACTTCAAGATAACCAAAGTCCCGAGAAAAGATAATTCTCGAGTCATCTTATCTAGGCAAGCTTTGTGTAAACAAATCACGCTTGATCTACAATTACAAAGACTTTTCACACTAATTGTTGGCTTTGAACTCCTCAAAGACACAAAGTGGTTTACAACTCCAAAATTGCCTAAAGAGCTTGGCAATGAACAACAAAACTAAAATTTGGTTAAGTCTCTAAATCGCCTTACAGCTCAGGTGGTACGTCGGAGAAACTACAAAGTAGAATACAACACCAAAATCCTTCAAAGAGATAGGTGGTGAGCAATCAAACTAAAATTTGGTCAAGTCTCTAAATCGCCTTATAACTCGGTGGTACGCTGAAAAAACTACAAAGTGGATAACAAATGTAAAATCGTCTGAGGGCTGGGTAGTGAGCAAGAATGTCAAAAATTTAGTTAAGAACTTCAAAATTGATAAACCAATATGTCATTTATTGTTAGTCAACAAAGTGAAACCATGTCTACGGTGTATTCATCTAGATTGGTCGACAACCTAATTCTATATTCAACTTGACTGCATTGCACATTAGCAGACAGTTGACCGTACTGTTTTACATATTAGCGATCGATTGTGTCTCCTTCAATGTTACAATATGGTTGACTAATTAAAATAGTCAATTATTGTTAAAGAAAGAATGATTTAATCCAGTCTAATTAATACAAAATTTGATAGCAAAAAGATAAGACAAAAATTGTTGATTGAACCCAGGCACAAACATATAAGAGCATTATCAAGTTTTGCAAACATTACTAAGGTCTATATCGCCAAAAGTGCGTGCTAAAGAGAAAATGTTGATTGCTGAGGCATGTGATGCCCTTGTGTGGGGATGACATTTCTACAAAATCTAAGTCCCAATGAAGAGAGAAGCTTTCACTTGGATAGAAAGAGGCTTCTTTGCAAGGACCCTTCCAATATCAGACGAGGCGTGATATTGGGATTTTCCAAATTAGAAATTTGCTAAGTCTCAACTGGTGCCATGACTTATTGAAGAGGCGAGGCCCTTGTGAGAGGATGACGCTTCTGCAAAATCTAAGTCTTAATCAAGGAAAAAGCTTTCCATTGGATGGGAAGATGCTTCTTTGTAGATGCCCTCCAATATCAGACAAGGCGTGATAATGGGGTTTTCCAAATTAGAAGTCCTTCCATCTGGTGGCGTGGCTTATTGAAGAGGCGAGGCCTTTGTATGAGGATGACGCTTCTGTAAAATCTAAGTCCTAATGAAGGGAGAATATTTTTCTTAAATGGGAAGATGATTGTTTGCAGAGGCCCTTGTGGAGGGCTAGGAAAGGTGGAAGAGATGGTAGCTAACCTGACGGTCATTGAGAACTGGAAATGTTTTCGTATTGCATGCTGAAAAGACAGTTGTTGGTAATTATTATGATTACAGGTGTATGTGGTGCATTTTTTGAGGTAACACTCACCCACGCGCACGCGATTTATATCGGTTGATCTGGGCCTTCCTTGAGATGACCATTGTGTGGCTGTTGGGATTCAAAGGCTAGGATGGCTCTTCAGTTTCGAAGGCGTAGATGGATCTTGATTCGATCTAACGGCCAGGGATGAGTGGCATCTTCCTATATAAGGGCATGCAAGCTCATTTTTTATCTTTTATGCTATTTCTCATTTTGAAGCTTTAAACAATAGTTTTTTGAAAAATATCATTTTCGACGAAAGAGATAACTTGGATTTTACCAGCAAGCTACTAGTTTTAGGTATATACTAACCCCTTAGCTGATATTTTCCTCTTCTCTTAGTTTATTTTCTTCTTGACTAGCTAAGAATGTCTACCAACTTCGGCTTAGGCATTGTTTCTGAGCATCCAAGTGAGGCTAGTATTGTGAGTTCTAGGAAAGTTTCACCTGAGCTGGCCAAGGTATTACCTATCAGGGACGTTGACACTTGCACAGGAGAGGGGCTTCTTATAGTTCCAATTTTTGGTATAGTGGTCTTGCTTCTGAAAGCGTCTCGTTCAGTGGTCGATGGATTGTTATGGACGTGCCTTCGATTGCCAATGAGGCAGATCTGGAGACACTTAGGAAGACATTCCGTGTCCTTGATGACATATACTTCCACGTGCTGGGACCCCATAAAAGGGCTTGTGTTCTGAGGAGGGGTTGTGTGGCTATGCATTTTCAGTTCTTCAATATGGGAATGAGCCTCTCCTTGGATCCCTTCTATCAGTGGGTCAGCATATGGGTTAGCTCTGACCCAAGTGGCCCCGTATGGATAGACAAATGGCCGGGAGCCTCTATTTATAGTTTAGGCACTCACTTAGGTTCGAGATGCCTCTGCATGTTTTCTAAACCATTTATTTGCCAAAAAAGCTGCCAAGGAAGAATGATAAAGAGATGGAAGTTGGTTGGTACTACTTCGGTCCATGGAGAGCTCACAAATCCCTAGTGTTGGATTGCTCTTCGTCTATAAAGCTTTAGAAAGAGACCTGGTTTTGGGTGTCTGGCAATTGACAAAGGGTGGTTGATGATTCGGAGTCGGACCTAGATATGCCAAGTGTATATATATGGAATAGCGAGTGAGTGGCGTAGCTGAGGTGGTGTCTGGGGGTGGTGAAACTTGAATTTTTTTGACACTAACGCCTTAATTTTGTTCTTTGTAGACTTCGTTCTCCGATGCGAGCTGAAAGAGAAGGAATTGGACATCCTACGAGCCGTTTACGAGCAAGCTTATGTAGAAAGGAGTTTCGAGGCACTCCTTCACTCTCCACGGCATCTAATAGAGCTTGGTCATATGGCAAAGAGGGGTATACTCTCGTTACACCTTTTTATTTTATTTTATATGCAAGCCTTATATAATACATGTGTTTTATTCTAGCTGATTTCGAGCAAGACAAGAGGCCGACTCTCCCATTGGCACGATTAATGGGTGGAAAACCGAGAGAGCTCAGTCCTGCATCATCTGAAAATACCCACCAGCATTGGCTAGCAAGAGTATTGGAGGCCCTACGTTCTGATTTCTCCAACCTGGATATTGCGTCTCTTGAGGCCTAGTTCTCTCCGGTGGAGCTCAGAGAGGATGACGCTGCGGAGCTTGGACCCTTATCTAAGTTTGGATAAGATTTACTTTGTTCATCAAATGTAATTTCCAACTTTGTAAATTTTTTTCCCTAGTATCAATAGAATTTCGTTCTTATGTTATTCCCGCTACATTTTCAATGTTTATATTATTATCTCTGCATTGCTGATAATAGTAGTGCCTCATTTTAGAGGTTTTAATATATAAACGAGTCTTCTCGAATTTTAACTCACAATGATATGTCAATGCTTATTCGAGTAAACACATGGATTTATTGTGTTAAACAACTTGACCAAACTTGTTATTGATAAATATAGATATAGAGAGCTTCTCTAATAGGTATTTGAATGAAAGAACACTCTCAAAGTTTCATGCCACAACCTCTTTTTAAGAGGAGATATTGGCATTAGGAACTTAAAGAACATAGGCAAGGCTTATAGCCTTGGAACAAGGTAAAACTGGCTTACTGATTAGATGTTCAGCATTCCATGGATAGGGATGATGCTTACTAGCCATATCCTCAATCTGGTACGTTTTGGGGCCTATTTCTTTGATGATGTGATAGGGACCCTCCCAATTGGGGTCAGTGTTCCGACTTCTGGCTCTTTGGAGGACAATAACACCCTCTTTACGACCAGGTCGCCAACGCAAAAAGACGTTTTCTTAACTATTTTGTTGAAGTACTAGATCATTTTTATTTGATACGCATCCAACTTTACTTGGGAGTTATCCCTTCGTTCTTCTAAGAGGTCCAACTCCACTCGTATCAGGTCATCATTGGTAATTTTATTGAAGAACAAGCGGCAAGGCATAGGTAGGCCTACCTCCACTAGGCTCATGGTCTCGGAACCATATACCATGGAGAAATGGGTCTCCCTAGTCCATGTCTCAGCTGTGGTTCTGATCACCCAGAGGACAAGGGGCAGTTTATCTACCCAAGCCCTTTTGGATACTTCAAGCTTACGCTTGAGAATATACTTAATAGTCTTGTTAACAGTCTCCACCTAGCTATTTGCTTAGGGGTGATGGGGTTGGAGAAGTGCTTGGCAATCCCTAGTTCTTCACACAGGATCCTGATCTTTTTATTATCAAATTGTCTTCCACTGTTAGATACGAGGGAGTGGAAAATTCCAAACCTGCAGATGATGGTTTTCCATATGAATTTGGAGGTGTTAGCCTCGGTGATCTTCATCACAGGCTCTGCTTTGACCCACTTGGTGAAGTAGTCAATGGCAACTATAGCATGACATGTATTGCCTCTCTTCCTAGGTAGAAGGGCCTATGAAATCAATTTTCCATTTGGCAAAGGGCCAGGGGTTGGACATGGTGGCCAGCTCCTGATAAGCTGTCGTGGAATCATGAAGAAGTGCTGACATTTATCGCACTTTCGTACATGGAATGAGGCATCCTTTTCCAAAGAGAGCCAAAAATATCCTTGTTTCAGTGCTTTTTGGGCTAGAGACAAGCCACTAGTGTGGTTACTGCATATTCCTTCATGGATTTTCCTGAGGACATAATCAACCTCTTCTCTGCCTAAACATCTGAGGAAGGCATGGAATAGCCTCTTTTGTAGAGGATGTCATCCTGCAGCACAAAGTGTGCTACCTTCTTCCATAATTTCTGAGCCTCTTATTTGTTGTCAGGGATAGCCTAACCTTTTAAGAAAGCAAGGATAGGTTCCATCCATGAGGAGTTCTCTTCAATCCACATTACCTTAGAGATAGCCTCGATCGAGGGCCATGAGAGGTGCTCGACCTAGACTACTTTGAGGAGTTCTGAATCCTTGCTGCTTGCTAGTTTAGATAGGGCAACGTCGTTGGATTTGCTCACCCTTGAGATATAGATAAGCTCAATTTTTTCAAAAATTGGGAGAAGGTCCCTCACGAGCTTTAAGTAGGCTGTCATTCATTTTTCTTTTGTTGTGAACCTTTCATTAACTTGGCTTACTACCAATTGAGAATCACTTCTGACTGACAGCCTCCTCACTTGTATTTTCTTGGCGAGGTAAATCCCGGCTAACAAGGCCTTATACTCTTTGACGTTGTTCAGGGCTTTAAAGCTGAACCTGATTGCACAATTCAGCTTGTGGCCCTCAGGGCTGGTTAGGACTATATCTGTCCCTCATCCTCTCTCTCTAGATGATCCATCAATGAAGAAGTACCACGTTGGTGGCTCAGGAGGGGCCATGGTAGCTTCTAGTGTTAGCAAATTCTATCATGAAATCTACCAGCGCTAGTCCCTTGATGACTGTCTTTGATTTGAAAATAATATCAAACTGGCTAAGCTTGACAACCCATTTCAATAGCCTTCTCAAATAGTATAGCTTCTACATTACCTGTTTTAGGAGAAAATTGGTGAGAACGTGAATGCTGTGAGCCTGGAAGTAGGGTCTGACTTTTTAGATACAGTGATGAGGGACAGGGCTAGCTTCTCTACATCTAGATAATGCGTCTCCACCCCTAGGAGGGCCTTGCTTACATAGTAGACATGCAGTTGTCACTGCTCCTCTTCTCGAACCAGGACTGAGCTTACTGACTCGGACGATACCACCAAGTAGAGTAATAGAGCCTCTCCTACTTTGGGTTTTAACAATAGGTGGGTTTGTCCTAAGTGCTCTTTCAAGGCCTGGAATGCAGCCTCCCACTCTTATGTGTACTCAAATTTGTTTCCTCTTTCAAGATCTTGAAGAAAGGGAAGCACTTATCCGTTACTTTCGGGACAAACCCATTGAAGGCTACTATTCTTCCAGTGAGACAATGCACCTTCTTTAGCTTTCTTGGTGACCTCATCTCAACCAAGGCCTTGATCTTTTTTGGGTCGGCCTCTATGCCTCTTTGGTTGACCATGTAGCCTAGGAACTCTCCAGAGGCAACTTTGAAGATGCACTTCAAAGGGTTAAGCCTTATTTGGTGGGCTCTAAGGATTTGAAAAGTTTCTCCCAAGTGTTGAACATGATCCTGGGCCTTTAAGCTTTTGACCAGCATGTCGTCCACATAAACTTCCATAGTAGAGCCAAGCTGGTTGGCAAATTTTTTTGACGAGCCTCTCTCATATGTTGCTTTTTTTCAGGCCAAAAGACATGACTTTATAATAGTACATCCCCTTGTCAGTGACAAAAGAGGTGTCTTCCTCATCTGGGGGTACATTGGGATCTGGCTGTAGCCGGAGTAGGCATCTATGAAGCTAAAGAGTTCATGGCATGTAGTGGCATCTACTAGGTAATCAATTCGTGGTAGTGGGAAGATGTCCTTTAGACATGCTTGGTTGACATTAGAAAAATATATGCATATTCTTAGTTTTCCATTGCCATTCCTATCCAAGACAGGATTGGAGACACATTTCGGGTAGCTGTTGTGAAAATTATGTGATTGCAAGTGTACAAATATCACAAACAAGTAATAAAGTGAATATCTTAAGTCTGGATTATCGTTCCCACGAATATTATCTTATTTATATACTAGTTAAATTAATCTTAATGCTAATTTATTTAAAATAATTTGAATTGAGTTGATTTGAAAGATTTAAACTAGTACTATGAATTTTTAAAAAATAATGTGAAATCAAATTTCAAGAATTAAGAAAATATGGTTATTAAAGCATTTGGACTAACGAATTCACCATAGTTGTCATCTCTAATTTCTCCTCTCAAAACTTCTTCCTAATGTTGCATTCGGTCGAATTCATGAATTTAACCTAATTTACCTCTCTCTAATTTCTCCTCTCAAAACTTCTTCCTAATGTTGCATTCGGTCGAATTCACGAATTTAACATAATTTACCTCTCTCGAGTTCAAATTAGTCCTATCTATTTAAGTCAAGTTATGAAGTCAGGATGGTCCTTAATTAGATGCATTAAATTACCTAAGATTTCAATTCAGACCGCAGCAATACTAAAAGCGTATCTCTACCTTTTATCCAATTATCGAATTTTACTACGTGGTCTAGATTAATAATTAATTTCTCAGTTCATTACAATCCACAAAATCAATGAAATGATGGCCAATTATTCAAAGCATTAAGAAAAGAAGTAAAATCAAATACTTAAACAATTTATAAATCAAAACTTGAGATTCAAAATTAAAGAATTAAAACCAGGCTACATCGTTCATCCAAACTTTAAATCTAGCTACTCATGATTCAGGAGAAAGACAAGATGAAGAGTTTTGAATACATAATCGGATCTTGAATAAAAAAGGAGAAAACATTGAGTATATTGGACCAAGAAATCTTTGTCTTCACGTTCCAATCTTCAATTTCGCCGTCGTTCTTTGTCTCTTTCAATCTCTCTCTCTCCAAGATTCAACAACCATAATTTGACCTAAGTTAGGTCTTTATATAGTTCCAATACTCTCCAACTTGTTTTTAATTCAAAAATAACTAAAACGCCCTTGGTTTGTATTTAGAAAAATTCCCAAAATTCATCTCGTTGCAAACCACGGCCCAGCCGCAGCCAATTGGCTAGCCTTGATTGGACCATGGTTAACAACCATTGGGTTTTTTCACTTGATGTCCTTCTACTTTTGAATAATTTGTACTTTAGTCCTTTGATTTCTTCTTTCATTTCAATTTAGTCCGCTTTTATTTGTAGTCCAAGTCTTTCATCTTTTGATTGTTTACAAGTTGGTCTCCATTTTTAAGTCTTTATGCATTTTCAGTCTTTCTTTGCCTATTTTGCCTTATTTTTCTCCAATTCTATTTGAACTCGGGTTTCAACCTAAAATAATCAAATCAACACACAATTAAGTAAAGATTCACTTAAGAGTATATACAATTGTCCACTTCTGATTCTACGGATAAGCATAAATTGACACTTATCAAATACCCCCAAACTTGAACATTTGTTCGTACTCGAACATGACTATTTACTTAAACAATTACACAAATAATATTAATATTTACTATGACATATAGCTTGCCATGTTTGCCTCAGGTTTTTGAAACAATCAATCAATTCATAAAAAAAATTCTAAATCATGCTACCAAAATCAATTTTTACTTATCCAATGCTCGACAGATAAATGTGTGTGCGCATAGTCGATCCAATCAATATAAGCGTTTAGGTTGGAATATTTCATCCCCCAATGGTCAAATATTTCCTTTCTTTCTCGTAAGAATACATACTCCCATATTGACCCATATTGGTATTCAATCTTTCACCCTGGGTGTTAACTCTAAAGTTTCTCTCAAAACACTTATTCTTTTACAGTTCAAAATTTGGTTAGGTCTAGCCAATACAATTACTATCTAGATCTGTGAAGATTCTCTTTTTATTGAATACTTCGACCATCAAGCTTCCACTGGATAAGTCAAACTCACTAGTTATCTAAATCTCTAAGTTATGCGCACAAATGCTAAATCTTGCTTTTTCTTTTGCTTTTTTTTTTTAATATCTTATGTGTAAGACCTCAGTCCCTTAAGCTTTCTAGATGACCATTGTAGCGAGCTTTAGGCCGATGGCTCCCAGGTCTGATAAACCTTAGGGCACCGAGTTTTGAGAACTCCAACGAGCTTAATCACTCGAGTCAACTAGGTTATGAAGAAAGGTATAAGATAATACAAGTGCAATACTTTTTATTTTTTTGTGCAAGATAAATAAGCAGGGATTAGATTCTTAACATCCGGTCAATACCTAGATTCTATCTAGTAGCCAAATACACTCCACACAACTATTACTCAAGCACATAATCAACACCTATCTAAACAGCTTCTGCATTGGTTTAACCACCTCCAAACTATCATTTCAACTGGTTAGGTAATTGAGTTGTCAATTGGTGGTCTTGGTTTCACAACTTATGTTCACTATTCTTTTATTGTATTCTATTCAATATACCAACTAAATGTAGTGATAATCATGACTATTTTGCTCATACTTAATCATATCTCACATGGATAAGTATAATATATGAAAAATAGCTTAAGCAGCATCACCGAGTCATAATTTATGAATTGAAAATTTTTTAAATAGATATCATCATTAGCCGACAAGGCTATCCAACATACAAGCACACAAATAATAATTTTTTTTTTCACAGCACACACAAAAATAATCCAAAATAATTAAAGTCAAAATAAAAAATAACTAAAATAATTAAAGTTACCCCAAGCTGGAAATTCACATTGTCTTCAATGTGACAAAAAGAAAGCAAAATAAATAAGAAAGGAAAGAGTTAACCGAATTCAGATGTGTGGAGACAACAGATCGGTAAGCATCTGGAGGTGGGGATGGAAAGTGGTGCTGATTGAGGCGTCCAAACATTTCAAGTAATTCATTATGGTCACTACGTTGGCGCTCGTCTATTGATCACAGAGTAGCAAGGAGTTCCTCATGTCCATCCCGTAGGTGTTGAAGTTCAACAGTATGGCTTTGCAAAGTGGTCTGGACAAAATCTAAGACATCTTAGCATCGAATCCTCTGAGGTAATACCAGGGCATCTGACTTGACGGGCTCATCCACATTGGCTGGAGAGTTTTCTTTATCATCCTCCTCCATTTCTGTTGCCAGCCTCCACTCATTAGCATGGCGGTTGAACTTGTCCAATGGAGTGTCTCATAGACCGAAGGCGAATAATAGGATTCTTTGTTCTGTCCTTTTCAGATGATTGCATGGGCACCTTAGCTTGTTTGCAAAGAGTGGAGACGAGGTATGGGAATAATAGTTTGGTTCGATTCTTCGGGTCGGAAGCAAGGTCTGTGATAGTGTTGAAAATGTGTTCTTTGAAATTGAAGTCATGCCTAGTCGACAACCGATAAAGCATCGTCATCCTTGCCGGATAAATTTTTTTCAAGTGAGAAGTGAGAGCAATTTTGTAGGCTATGAAGGTGTGGAGTAAGCAGAGCTAGTCGCACATGTCGACATGACGGACAACATTACTCTGTGGTCAAGGCTTAGGATTGTCGATGAGATAGATAACACGGGCGACATTAGTCCAATTAGTGATAGCGGGTGCTTCAGAGCCTCCTTCGACACCGTAAAATTGTCCTATTTCATCGGGGCTAAAAGGACCCAAACTCCTCTAACATATGTTTTATAGGCGGGTGCTTCCTCCTCATCATTGATATGGAGGTTGAAGTTCGCTATAAATTCCCGCATCACCTCCATATAGATACTGTGTGGCTTAGAGCAATGTCGAGTCCATCTCTTGTCTTGTATAATGGCAGAAAGTATAGTATGGGATAGACTTTATAAGTCTACCTCTCGCTCTATGATTACATTCCATGTGGAGAAGATGGCCGCTCATCGCTTTGCCTCTTCACTGACATAAGGCTCATAGGAAAGTGTCATAGGGCAGGCTCGTTTGTGGACATTGGATCCTTCTGCTATTTCTTTTCCTTTCCTTGAGAGAGCCAACTTTGATCTAGGAGGCATGTTGAACATGAAACTATCTACAAGGCAAAAGAAACGAAGTGTGAGACGACGAATATATAGGAGTGATGCCAAAATATCGCTAAAGTGAAGAGAATTGTATCCCAAACTAATAAATAAAGAATAAGCTTAAAGGATCGGTTGGGGCATATTATCATACACTTTGTGGACATTGAACAAAATAGCCTATATATGAAATCTAGGCAAGATATGTTGAAATTAAGAATGCACAATAACCAACTACTCCAATTCATTCAAGTAAGATATCCATACCTCCAATATAAAGTAAAATGTCCAAACATTGAAGTAAAGCAAAGAGTTTAAAACAAATAAGCTCAAAACTTCGATGGGACATTGTATCAAAACACTTGGGGAGCATAGCACAAAAGAACTTTATAAGCATAAATATGGAGGAAAACTTGAAATCCATATTCCATATCAAAGTTGCATAATAAACAACATCATCATATCATCCACCTAGTACATTCCCAACTCCATCCTAAACTAAAGAATTCAAATAAGGTAAATTAAAGTAAAGAATTTAGGGATAGCCAAATTTACATCTTGTGCAATCCAAATGGAGGAGATGAAGATATGATAATAAGGGCTTAAATTGTTATGAATATATGTCCATTAATGAAGAAACTATCAATGTGGAATGATTTTTGAAAGAGTGGGATGAAGAATTATTGGGGTAGGAGAGTTAAATGGGTACAACTGAAGTTTTGTGGGGGTGGGGGGTGGGGTGGGGGTGGGGGGGTGGGGTGGGTGGGGGGGGGGGGGGAGGTAAAATCAACCCCTCCCAGTTGACAGCGCGTCTTGGGCATGCGATACCATGACAAGTCGTGAGCACGGTTTGCCGCGGTCGGGCTGCGATTTGCAAACCGCAGTCTGACCGTGTCAAATCGTAGGCATTTTTTTTTTAAATGACGATGATGTTTGGCCTTAATAAAAAAAATTGTAAATGTATGCAATTACTAAAAATCGGGAATTATGCTCTAATTTTTAATATAGTCCTAAAATTCTAAATAAAAAGCAATAAATAGATAAGGGATAGAAAAATGGGTTGCCTCCCATTAAGCGCTCGATTTAGAGTCTAGAGCTCGACTTTTGGTGGTTTTCACTCTGGTATTGCAATATCAATGGTGGATTTGCCATTGGGAAATACTCCATTAGAGACCAAAGTGTAAAGATGTATAAAGTCGAAGGACCTAAGATGCAATTTTTTGAGGACTTAACTGAAAGATAATTGAAAATTTGGAGACCAAAGTGTAAAGACGTAAAAGATTAAAGACCTAAGGTGTAATTTTTGAAGAACTTAATTGAAATATAAGAACTAAAGTGAATATTATATAAAGTATATGGACTACCATGCAATAAATAAATGACACATCACCATTTTAAATTTGAAATTTAATGGAGTGACCATTAGTGAAAGGATTTCTAACTTCAGTGACGACTACTGAAACTTTTGAACTTCAATGACCATTTTATAACTTTAAGGTAACTTCAGTGACCATTGGTGAAATTAACCCTTTTTCAGATTTTGCAGGTTTGCTCCCCAAGGTTTTAGAATTATTCCATTTGGTGTCTACTTCAATTTTTTGTGTACATTTAGTCTTTTTTGCTGCAAAGCTTTAAACTTGATCCCACACTTCTAAAAAATTACACCTTGGTCCTTGAATATCCATAGTCGTTCATAGTTGACTCTAATCTAAATAAGACATTAAATTAGCCGAGGTGGGTGAGGAAACCGCTCGGGCCCAAAGCCAAAGGGGGTCTATTTTTCTATTTTAAAAAAAATTGAATCACAATGCATTGGCCCAAAATAAAAGAAAGTTTGTAAACCCAAAAAAAAAAAAAAAAAAAACAAAAACAAAATTCTACAACGGGAAGCCCAAAGACGATTGAATTATAATAGGCCCATTTACACCTTTGGGTTTTGTATGAAAACAAAAGGGCTCGGCCGCTCGAGTTCAAGAAAAAGTGGAATAAACGAATCTTCTGCACTGCAACTAATACTATACTTAAAAAACATGGAAGAAGAGATAAAATAAGTGACAATACTTTGTTCTTTATTCAATGGGGCCTAGTCTTTTCACCATTTCTAAGGTCAATTCACTTCTTTGTTTAATTTCAATTCGGCTCGGTGAGTTGGTGATTTTAATGTTGTTAAATTAATATGAACATATGTGTAGATAATTAGGGTTTAGGTTCAGATTATTTGGTTAGTGATGATTTCATGATCGAATTTTGAAATTTTAATTTGTTTTATTTCACATATATTTCTAAGTTCTAATTTCTATGATACAGAATTATAATAGTGTGTATTATAGATAATTAGGCTCAGAATGTACCTTACATAATTTGATTAGTGATTATCTGGTTTTGTGATTTTAGTGATAATTCATTTCAATTTACATTTTTGATTTTAGTTGATTTCGTCTCAAATTTACGTGTTCAAATTTATGTTTAAAATCTCCAAAACGAAGAAGAAGAAGAAGAAGAAGTTGGTTTTTCACATTCTGTCATTTCATAATTGCCGCTTAAGTCTCACTCTCAAGTAAGGAATGGCTATCCATCGTTTATTTATTGATTTATTAGAAAAATTTGAAACCGATATGTGATTGTGGTCTTGTCGACTTATATGTGATTCTAAAACTGCTAGACGAATTGTATTTAAGTGACAATTTGAAACATTTTTAGTCTTATTATTTGATTATAATGTAAATTTTTTGTATAATATATTTAGTTTGTCGTTTTTTTTTTGAGTTTTAATTTTGTAATTAGTTCTGTAACAGCTTTGTGGATTTTGAATGTATAGTGCAATTTGAGGGTCTATTAGGGGGCCTAATTTTTGGACTTCACTTCAGGCCTCGAAAATTTCAGAACCGACCATGCATGTACTATTATAGTTATACAAGCAGAAGAAGTTAGCGTCCATAGAGTAACCAAGTTGGGTTGTGATTGCAGGCCCATTGCATTCATCTAATTATATTTGCAAGGATATAATCAGATGATTAATTTGTGACCATTGATCTTCATTTAATCACCCGACAATCCAAAATTAAACATAATATTTTTGAAATATGACTATTGAGATTTAAATTAGAGAGACTTGAAGGAATACTTATGACTCTTTATAAATGGATTTTAAAAAGGCCTCTTCAAAAAGAGTATTTGCAAGCTTATTTATAATGCAAAAAATCACTCAAAATATGCACATGAATTTTCTCTCTTATCTCTGTTCAGTTAAACATATGATTAGGGTATTAGAATTATATTTACAAGTGGAATCGCTGAAAACCTATTTGCACATAACTGCAGTGATGGTGAATATTGTCTTAAGGACAACATGATTATCAGTGCCCTTGGTCATAACTTTCTATTGAGTTTATGCAGAATGCATAGAGAATTTGTCTAATGTGTGGAGTCTGTGCAGTGTTTGTGCTAGTTTATCTAACATATTATACTGGTATTTTTCTCTTGATTAAATAAGGCACCAGATATAATTTCCACATCAAAACATACTACATGCATTGTAATAACTTTGTTATTTGATAAGTGTATTGAATAATTATCAAGTAAAATATGATTTGGTCAAACAATGAAACGATCACCACTCCTGAAATGCATGTGCCTGATAATATATAATAAAAATAAAGGAACAAAAGTTTGCATCCATATTCTCTAAAATTGGTTTATAGTTACAAATCTATAATCGGATGCTTGCAAAACTCGACAAAAATTCATGGCAAAGTTGTCCACGATTTTATTGCACAATTAACATTCATTTGCTAGTTACACAAATATTTGGCAGAAACATTAAAAAAAAAAAAAAGTTAGGAGAATGAGATGGAGCTCATCCTCGTACATACAAGCTCACGAATGTACGCACATATAGAAAAAGAGGAAGAAGGTAATTGATCGAGAACAAGTAAAAAAAATCATGAAAAGGAAATGCGGAAATTGCATATAAGTCACGCGTAGGTGACTTGTTCTAAATTAGGTCAAAATATTTTTTAAAATTGTGATTAAGTCATACTCTTCAGCAATTTTTCAAATTAATTCCAAAATTACTCATATTATCTATATTTTCCATCGGCGCCTTCTTCCACCTCCACATACGGAAAGTGCTTCTTCTATGGGTTGTAGTTGGAAATTCTAACTTTAATTCCGCTGGAGGAGGAGGAGGAGGAGGAGGAGGAGGAGGAGGAGGAGGCGGAGGCGTGACATCAACGATCAGAAATTGGGTAAGGAGCAAAGTTTAGGGTCTTGGCATGGATAAGATTTCAAGATCTAGAAGGGTAAACTATGCACCCCAGGCGATGTGTTGTTAGTTTGACGAAAATTGGCCATTAAATTATTTCTTTGTATTGTTGGTCAAGTGTGTTATTTGATACTGTATTATAGAAAACAGTATCACAGAAAATAGTATCATAACATAAATGGACATAGAATTTGCATACGTACTCAATTTTTTTTATAATATGTTTTTAAAATTGTCTCGACGAGCCGGTTAAGACCAGTGGCTGTGCCACTGCTAACGATGGATTTTAGCTGTATGAAATCGTCTTTAGCTTAAAATGACAATATTTTGTTTTTCATGTCTTAACAGTATCATACTACAACAGTATCATACATGAAAGTGTCTTAATAAAATAATATCACATACACAAATTACAACCTAATAAAATAACAGTATCATAGGTTGAAACATCATCGCAATAAAACAATATCAAAGATAAAAATATTGTATAAGTATATCATATCATTTTATCTAAATAAAACAGCATCATAGATATAACTAAGTAGAGATATTTTACTGATTGAAGTAACGATATTGTTCTTAAAATGATCCATTAGTAGTACAAGACCATTGATACTGTTTGCATTCAATAATAGTATCATAGATTAAAACAGTATCATAGATTAAAACATTATCATAATAAAATAGGATCAAAGATAAAAGTATAAATAAAACAGTATCGTATATAAAAGTAAGTACAAGATTTTTTAATGGTTAAAGTAATGATACAGTATCATAAATAACACATTATTTAAATAAAACAGTATCATAGATAAAACTAAGTACAAGATGTTTTAATGGTTGAAGTAATGATACTATTCTTAAAATGCTCAATTAATAATACAATATCATTGGTACTATTTGCATTAAATAATAGTATCATATGTTGAAACATTATCATAATAAAACAGTATCAAAGATAAAAGCATAATATAAAAATATATCAATGCACATAATCTAAATAAAACAGTATCATAATAAAATAGTATCATACAAAACATTATCACAATAAAACAATATCATAATAAAATAATATCATTTTGAAAACACTATCATAATAAAACAGTATCATTGAATTAGCGTTTTTTTTTACAATTGCAGGAGTATGATGGTCTTTTAACGCTAAAATATGGCTTTAATTGAATTAATTTTTGATTATATGTCTTTAGAGTCCATAAGTTCAACAAAGTGTCCAACCCCATCATGATACGTTCACATCTTTAGCAAGATTCTAAAATGCGTAATGCGTAATGCGGATGACGTGGTGAGGTGAATCATCAAGAATTATAGGCCTAAGCGGTCAAAATGCGTTTTTGAATTTTAATTTTTTTTAATGCTCAAATTTTAAATTTTAATTTAGATTACAAATTTACAGGCATAGTTTTCAAAAAAACAAATAAAAAATAAATGAGTTTTCAAAATTAGATGCACGCTGTAAGAATGAAGAAAAATTAGATTTATATAAGGCACATATCATGGTTGAACATATCACACTCAACGTGGTTCAAAATCAAAATTGCAAGACTAATTTTAATATCATAGCCTACAATTAGATTACAAAATAATAGTCCAGCATACTAGTTTTCAAAAGTTAGTAAATTACAACTACCACAAACATAAATACAAATTATTCAATAATTTTCTACAATTTTATTACATACCGACACAAATTAACTTTTGTCTAATTCTTTATCGGATTCTAAGTCAAGTTCTTCTTCTTCTTCATCTAACTCATCTTTTGTGCCATCCGATACAAAATCATTTTCGTTGGGCTCCCTTATTTTATCTTGAACATTTCCAGCACCTCTTGTAGATTTTAAAAAAGTTTATTTTGGTCCAATCTGAAAATAAATTTAAAAAGAAGCCTGCTTGCTCTAATGCGTGTTATGCGTGACACGCTTATTCTCGCATATTATCGTCTATTCGCATCTAGGCGGTTAACAAAAAGAATTGACCGCATTTTTACGCACATACCCTCAATGTGACGCGTTTTGCAAACACATTGATTTTACGTGTACCTAGACGGGATTTAGATAGATTTTTTAGAACACGATCTTTACAAGAGAGAGAGAGTGTTTTTTTTTTTTTTTTTTTGCCAATAGTCAGCTTTTGTGGAGGGTTGAGGATGTGGTCTAAAGTTAGCAAGAGATTATTGGTTTTTGGAAAGTTTACGAAGAAACAATGTGGTGGCCTCTGAAGAGATATACTATTCTAAGGTTAAAATTATAATGTAAAAAATTGGTTTAAATTTAGAAAATTGGAATTGTTATGTGACCCATGTTTAATTTTCTATCGGAAATTTTTGACTTCTTTTAATATTTTATTATTTTCATTAAAAAAATTTAGATGATTTTTATTTTTTTTTTTTTTTTTAGTTTCAAATCATACTTAAAAGTTATAATTCCAAAATCAAAATCAAAACCATATCGTTGATTGGCTCACAGAGTAAATAATCGATTTCAAAAAAACAATTTTAGAGTATGTTTGTGTATGCTTATAAGTACTTATAAATCTGTCAAACATTATTTTTATCCACACATTTCGTAAGATTCACAATTTTTATCTATTTTTTATCAACACATTACTTAAAACTCACTACTTAAAATGTACAAAAATTTCTACTGAATATATTCTTAATTTGGTTTGATGGTTTTTCTTTCTAGCCTTCCAAGTAAGCAACTAAAAGCTCCCTTGAAATTGCTTCAATCTACATGAAATAAATTGGTAAATTTTCGAAATTTCGAGGACCGAATTGGAAATTTCTCGGAAGCTTCACTGCATAGTTTGCACCACCGTGTCAGTAATCACGATTCTTATAACTTCAATATTAAGACACTTCCATCAACAAATTCAGATGTTAAAAAATAAAACAAAAATCTCATTTAACACTCAAAAATTTCATCAGATCGAACTATAATTCAACCCCTTTTACCTCACAATGAGCAATCCACAACTCTCAGGAGTAAGTTATTATTTACATATTTCTGTATCCACTTTCGCATTGAACAATGCGCGCATCAGATCTGTTAATTCGGCGTGATTTTTTTTTTTTTTTTTGGGGTAATTATTGAGGAGATTTGATGTATTTTTTTGGTGTTTTTTGGTTAGGGTACGATGAGTATGTATACAGGATTCACGCGGCTGTGCAAGGGTCTTGCGGTGGTATTAGTGGGTGGCCACATTGTTGTTCAGATTTTGCCCTCTGCTCTTTCTTACCTTGCACTCATCCCTGCCAAGTACTATTTTCTCTCTTAATTCTGTCATAATTTATTTTTATGTTGTTTATATAAGACTAGCTTAATCGCCTGAATTTGTTGAGATGACTTGATGTGTTAATTAACTTATTTATTTGCCTGTAGGTTTTGTTTCGAATTTATGATGGGGTAATTTGGGCTTTAATTGTAGGTATGAGTGGGTTAAGAAGATCAAGATTATTCTGGTTATTCCAAAGAAAGTTTGTGGCATATATGAGGGTAAAAAGAGTGGATTTGCTATGTAGAGTGTATTTGGGAAAACAGTTTTAGACATGATTCAAGACTTGACTATGCTTTGCATGAAAGTTCCGTCTCAATATAAATAGAAACTATTTAGGCAAGTTATTGTCTTCATGGCCACAATACTCTTTCTTGGACTAGCATTTTGTAACCACTACTATCACATCATTTGCCACTCTGAAGCCAACTGGAAAACTTTACTCTTTTCCCTATTTGGCTGCCTCCTCGTCTCGAACTTTGATCAGTACACCACATTTGAAATCTAATTTGTAAATTTACTTGAGCTGAACTTGAACCAGATAGAAGTGAAAATTTTCCCCTCAAATTGTGAAACAAACCTGGGAAATGACAAAAATGGAAAACTGATTTGAGAAACACAAACCAAGGAATCAATAAAATGAATAAACTTAAATCAGTTGGATTTAACTATAAACCTATTGTTCAAATTGATCAAAGGAATGAGTTCTTTGCGTGTCTGTTTTTGTCTTTCATATTTTTTGGGGGTCCGGGGGACAGAAAATAATTTAAGGATGGCACCTCTGTTGTAATTATGACATAAACGAAAATTTCTTTTGAAAAAGTGACTTGATTTATGGCCACCATAATTGGATTCACAGAAAAGAGAAGTGCTGATACATTTAGCCGGTGACTTGGTTAGACTAAGATAAAGAGAGGGGATGAGGGATATGAGGGAGGATTTTATTGATCGGTGACTTGGTTAGACTAAGATAAAGAGGGGGGATGAGTGATATGAGGGAGGATTTTATTGATGTACTACGTTTATGTGGTCATGGAAGTTGTTGAATTGAGGCTGTTGTTGCCAAAGGTAAAGATCATTTTAAACTCAAAGACACCAAAGACCAAACCAGTAATTGAACTTTTTCTAGGTGCCGTTAAGTTTTGGAGATGAAATAAAAGATATCTAAGCATTTAGTCCTCATTCTATTACATTCGGTGTGGTTGCATTCTTGAAGACTTTGGCTGGTGGATCCTCGCAAGTTTAAGTCTAGAGAGGAGTCAATCCTCTTTAGTACTAAGACTTAGTAGTTTAGTGGATATTTTAGGCATGCCATTTAAATAGATTAAAACTCAAAAAGTGACTTATTAATTTATTTATTGGATTTACTGTAGGACCATCCCTTTTGCTTGGAATCTCATTACAGCTGGATACACTGAACAATCAATATATGGGGTAAAATTTGGTCATTCTGCACTTATTGTTCACTCAATTCTGACAACTTCGCAAGGCGTTTCCTAATATTATACTTCTTTTGCAGTTGGTTATCAGCACAATTGGTATTCTTTTCATCGGGAAGCTGCTTGAACCCATATGGGGTGCAAGGGAATTCTTGAAGTTCATCTTTGTTGTTAACTTTCTCACATCTGTTTGTGTTTTCATCACTGCCATTGCCTTGTATTACATTACGATGCAGGAAATTTACCTGTAAGTGATATGATAGAACATGATTTATATTGTATTTTTATGTATTTATTGAATGAAAAACAGAATGGAATTGCAATGGAATTAAAAGGAAATTATAAAATGTTGTTGAGCATTCGAGAGACTCGACTCTCCCACAAAACCTTCCATTTTCTGAATTCCTATAACAGAATCCCTGCCTTATATTTATTGCCGCCTACTTAGTTTATTGCCTAAACTTCCCACACTACCCCTCCCCCTACTTTAACTAATTGGGGCCTATCATGATACCTTCACATCTTCTGCAGCAAGTTGTCTTTGCCCTGGGCACCAGTTCTCGTTCTGGATTTGTATTTTTCACTCAGCCTCATCATTTGCCTCACTATAATGTTGTGGTGAATTTGCTGTGTTCTTGGGTCGACTAAATACTTAGACACTCCCAAGTAATTAGGCCTATATGGGGGAACTGCTGATTTGCAGGCTGCAGCGATTCTTTTAATGTGACACCTGGAACTTATGATCAGGAAGCACAAGATGAATAAAATGTACATCAATCTAAGAGAAGTTCGTGTCACATAATATTGACCTTGGTTTGCAATAGTTAATCGCCTTCTGGCATATCCTTGTTTTTTGTCCATCATATGATTCTTTTAGTGTAACACCCTGAACTTATTGCCAGGAAATGCAACATAAATAAAATTTACATCAAACTAAGAGAAGTTAGTATCACATAATATAGACCCTGGTTTCCAATAGTTAATCACCTTCTTGCTTATCCTGGTTGTTGTCTTTGTGTGCTGTTTATTTAACATCCCCATTTAATCTGTTGCGACTCTGTCATCTTATGAACTAAAAAAATTCTGGTTTCCTTATTGTTGTTTGTTCTGCAGTTACATGCCTGTTTGTGGATTCCAAGGGGTCCTTTCAGGGTTCTTAGTCGGCATCAAACAGATTATACCCGATCAAGACCTGTCTTTGTTGAAGATAAAGGCAAAAGTATGAACTTTAGGTGCTTTGGAAATTTTCATCGCTGCTTCAACATGGCATAAAATATTAATCTACATTCTAAACTCCAAGTAGCTAAGAATTCTCTTTTGTTTTCTCATTGTTGCTTATTTCAACTCTTTCAGTGGTTGCCTTCTCTTGCACTACTGTTGTCCATCATTGTTAGCTTTTTCACCCCAGAATCGGCATCTTATCTTCCCACCATGATATTTGGTACCTACATAGGTTGGATTTACCTCAGATATTGGCAAACAAAGCCAGAAACAAAACTAAGAGGCGATCCCAGTGATGAATTTGCCTTTTCTACCTTTTTCCCTGAATTTTGCAGGTAGTTTACTGATTTTGTATTCTGTCTTTACTACATTTTTCTGCCTCTCGCCTTTCTCAACTCCATTTCAACATTTCATCTTGGTTGATTGTCTTCAGGCCGGTTATTAATCCACTTGCGACAATATTTGAGCGGATGCTTTGTGGAAGACGTTCTGAAATCTCTGATGAGTCTGGGGGCTATACTTTAGGAGGCACCACATTGCCTGGTTCCGATCCCATTGAAGCATCTAGGAGGAGGTAATCTTTCTGGTTAATTTTCAAGGAAGACTTATATCCTATAATCCTATTCAGTGATACACATTTAAATATTTTGAGTGAGATTCTTTAAAATTATTTACGAGGCTACAACAGGAAAGTTGCATAAAAATGCTGTTGGCTAGGGGCATATTTACGGGGCTACTATGAGTTTAGGAAAATTTTGAACTTTTTAGGGGCAGGTCATGTACCTATAAAAGAGTGTATTTGGATTCGACAACACTATTATTTGAGTATCTAGATTTTTTTTTTATTATTATTATTATTTATTTGGGTGAGTTGGCTTGGAAACAAGATTCAACAACTAGAGGATGGACTTCTCTTTTAATAGTTTTTTTCTTTGCTTATGGTTGCTTGTTTCGCAAATCATGTTGAGGTGGTGAATTTTTTGATTGAAGAGGCTAGAGTTGTGAAAGCCAATACTTTCCTACTCGATTCAAAAATGTTGAGGCTCATAATCGGAGATTGAATAGTAGATAGCGGGAAATGAAAATGGATGAGATTCAAATTATGGTTTGGTGGCAAGTGGCTGTGAACCATTAGCCTTTACCTACTCATTGACGAAGTGCTAGATAAAAAGTATGCAAGAAAGAGTAAAATTAAGAAATATTAGGGATTTGGAGAAGAATTTTAAGGAATTTCCTATAATTCAAATGAAGGAAGGAAAAGTAACTATGGAGTCATTAATAGATTGGATGATGTGGTCGAGAAAAGAGTGGACCACTCAGGGGATTAGAGATCTTAATGAAGGAGATTAAACCACCGGGTGGAAAAAGGAAATGACTGAAAGGGGGCCTGTTGAGTGCTACAGTCTTGGTTTTCTGGAAAGCTGGATTTTGACATATTGGTTTCATCTACAGATTTGGGTTGTGGATTATTTAGCCCTCATTAAAGACTTTTGCTCTTTTCATTTTCCTGGGATTAATTAGAGATTCTGACACATACATGTATGTAATTGTTTGAAGTTTCTACATATGAAAGAAACGTAAGGACTTCCATCACAAAGTCACATGGTAGTAAGAAACTTTAATCATGGAAAATATGTAGAAAAGTTATAATTAGTGACACTAGTAATTTGGAACTTTCCTTTCAATATTATCTATTGGGAGTTGACTATGATGTTCCTGTTACCGTGTCATCCGTGATTAAGGATAATTAGCTATATAAATTGTAAAACTGGATGATCTTACATTTGCAGTCATAGGATGCGGGGTTATCCATGGATTCATTTTTAATTCTCAAAGTTAGTTGATTTTAATTTATTAATCTGAAAAATGCCATAATAACACAATCTGGGAGTGGAGTACTGTTCCGTATGGAAAGAGAGTACATAATTGTAGCTATAAAAAGGATTAAAAGTTCGATAACTGCAATATGCATATATTAACTTAATCTAATTGCCGTGCATTGCTCTTGTAAAATTGCAGGGAAAGAGGTGCTCGAGCACTAGAAGAAAGATTGGCAGCAGAGAGACTTGCTGCTTCAGGAAGGACGGACGAGACACAAAAAGATGCCACTGAGAATGTGTAGAAGCTCTTGTATTGCAAATTTTATATGCTCACAAAGTACCAGATCCATGTCTTCTTACAAGCCTGTGCACTATTTGTTAATATATATTTTGGATTCAAAGGAATTTTGTCGTATATTGATTATCATGCTTTCTTTATTTCAAGAACAAAGAGAAGAAAATGATTTACGTGATTCGAATCTGCTGTTATTTGCCTTGTGTTTCTTGCATGGCGGGGAATGTCTTTGCTAGATGTCTTCTTAGAGCATGGAACTGAGCTCAAGACGAAAATGATGCATATAATGCCACTGAATGTTTTCGCATCTTCGAGGTTGGTCGGTGCCTATTCAATCATTTAAGGCATGAATTATTTCAACTACTTGGGAATGTTTATGCTTGTGAGGTGGGACTTGTTGTGCTACTCTTATTACTTTTGTGGTTTTATGGTATGTGCCAGTATGATTAGAGCCTTTGGTTTTTTGACCCATAATTCCTTTTTATGAAGGTTACTTGAACTAACTTTAATTTATATGTACAAGTTTTAAGGTGCTTATAGGTGTAGCCAAGGATGCTGATTGCTGATAGAGGTATCCTAATCGGGCATGACCCATTTTTTAGGCATGTTGATCGTCTAGCCTGCCACAGTTAGATCTGGGCTGGCCGTGCTGAGCCTATGTCTACTACAATTTTTTTGGCAAGCCAGCCGTGTCATTTGTTGCGGGTCAGCCAAGCTCAACGCATTTTAACACCTGTAATTTGACGATAAGTGTTGATGTTCACATTACACCTTATAATAAGTGTTGATCTTCACATTACACCTTATGATAACAGTTATTGATAAATTGAATTGAGAAAAATAATAATTAAGAAATGCGTGTGAAATTCTTTTCTCATTGTTCTATTCGATTTAGGCACAAGAAAAATGTCCTCAATACTCAGAAGAAAAAAAATATGTCGTCAAACTTTTACACTAATAAGTAATGGCAAAGGAAACGGGTAAATTTCATCAACAGTCACAGAACAAGTGAAATTTCGATTGAGTCACTAAATTTTAACATGACTTAATTGAGTCATTAAATTTCAATCTAGTTTTAAATTTCACAATTTCATCTCCTTCCATCACCCAAATTAATGAAAATTACTTAATAGTCAATTATATCATAATGTATCTTTCACCTAATCAATACGTGACGTGCCAATTTACCAATATACGATATTATGAAAGTGTTCAAAAAATACATACATTTCAATCTTTTAATCTAAGGGCATTGCTATAAAGCTCGTTCTACCATTTTCGTTTCTAGGATGTCACGTAGTGATTACGCGAAAGATTAATTATGATATGACTGTCAACTAAGTAATTTTTATTAATTTTGTGGATGACTGGTGACCAATGTGACATAGTTGTAAAATTTGAAATTAAATTGAAGTTCAGTAATTTAATTGAGACCAATTAAAGTTCAACGACCTAATTGAAATTTACCCAGAGGAAAAACTCTTCTAAAATCAATGATCTTAAAAAAAAAAAAAAAAAATGGTACTTTTATACAAAAAAAGCACTTGTTTTTTTTTTTTTTTGAAATAATTGCAGCTAATGTTTTAAACCTTCTATTTTTAGCACAATCATTCCAACTTCCAAGCGTTTACAAAATTGATAGGCCTTTGGACAATTTTTGTCCAAAATTCATTTGACCAAAAATTGATCATTTTTAAGAAAGACAAATAGTCTATTCACATTTAATTAATTAAAATAATTTTAGAAAAATGAAAAACAAAAAAACAAATTTTTTTTTTTTAAAAAAAGAATAAGACTTATTCCCCCCACCCCCAGCCAGCCACCACACCATTGCCCCCAACTTTCTTAAATTTTTTTTAATTTAATAACCAACTAAAAACAAAAAATACTAAAGCCCAACTAAACAAATAAAATCCAACAAAAACCCAACAAAATTGATTCATCTAAGATCACTTCTTCTTAACTCACGTTCACGTCTTCAGCATTTGACACAAAAAAATTGATTGCAATTTCATCTTCAGTCTTTTCTCTTAAGCTGGAGATTTTTTTCTTCTTGCTATGGTAGAATATTAATTCCATGAAACAAATTCTAACTCGAGATTAAGTCGTGATTTTTTTTTTGTCGGCGGGTTATCAAATTGGAAGAAGAAACATAGTCTCAGAAAATATATGAAAAATTTAGTAGTGCACACAACCTAGCTCGGATTAAGTTAGAATTATTCAATAACCAATAAGAAGGTATTGATGTTAGTCTTTTCAAACAATCAGAACAAATACAAAGTGAGTATCGAATACGTCTAACTGCGTCAATCGATTGTGTTCGATATCTTCTTGTAAGTTTTTTAAAGATTATGACTTATAAAAAAACATTAGATTCTCATAAAAATTGGTTCAGTAATTGTGGTTTGAAGAAAAAAAAAATTAGGGACAGTCCCTCGAGAGGGCTTTCCCCGTCCTGGCCCATCCCTGTTTGAGGATCTCCTAACTTAAAATGTCTAGCTCCGTTACTGGGTGGGGGTGGCGTGGGTCAGGTTGGTTTTCAACACAATTCGACCCAAACTGATAAAAAATCGACCAAATTAGAAAAATTCAATCCCAAAACCGACCCCGAACTGATTCGGGTCGGTTCGGGTTTCGGTTTCGGGCCGATTAAAACTTATTTAAATTGTTTTTTTAAAAATCGTGTCGATTTCGAGTTGGATTTTACCTAACTCGAAAATCGACCTGAATTTGCCAAAACTTGACCTAAATTAATTTGTTTAGCCCTACTAAGGCTTGGTTTGGTATTGTTGTAGTTTTAAGAAAATTAACTGTGGAAAGAATCATGTAAGTGTTAGGTAAATTCTTGTTTTATAGTTGTTACATGTTTCAAAATCAGTATTTAAGCGTTTGGTAAACAAAACTGATTTATTGTTGTGATAGTATAAAATTAATAAAATGGATATTGATTATAATAATGTTGTTTTGTATTATTATTATCATTATTAGTAGTATTGTAATTTATTTTTACTCATATAACAATATGTAATATTATCAAATATTTTTTCAAGACAATGTATTTATCATATTTATTTTTAATATAAAAATAATATACATCTATTAAATCTCAAAATTTATAAAAATTTAAAAATAAAAGCATAGTAATATTGTACAAAAATTAATTAAATATAAATATAAATTATTTTTGGAGATGCATTATAATTAGAATACTAATAAATTTGTGACATAAAAAATTACTTTAATTAATTAAGTTCAAATTGGTATTTTAATAATAGATAGGTAGAAAAATTAAAAGCAGAATCTGAAAAGCTACAATTTTGCTGCTTCTCAAAGTCTGCTTCCAGATGATACATATTCTTTTATAATTACTTTTTAAAAATTTACCAAACGCCTAAAACAACTTCTGATTATTTGATAATCAAAAGTTGAGCTCCAAAATCAACCCCAAACGAACCCTAATAGTCTTACAACTCCAATTTCATTTTTTTTTCTCTTTTTCCTAGAGATGGGCTGGAATCGAACATCCCGATCTAGAACCTGTCTGGGTTTGTTCTTGATTCTGGATCAGGAACTATGGGTACTCGATTATGGAACCGAATTTGTTATTTTATATATATATATATATATATATATATATATATATATATATATTATAAATTATTTACCATAGTTCAATGACCCCCTAACCCAACACTACGGTATCAAAGACAAGAGTCCAACTGTCCAAAACCTAAACCAAAAGTACAAAACCCACCATTCCTAAACTCAAATGCAATTGATCTAATTCTAACTACTCAAATCATAAATTCTCAATTGCTATTTGCTTAGATACACAATACAAACATTATCGTCTGTTTTGCACTCTTGTTCATCTCTCTCTCACTTAACACATAGTGAGACGACGAAGCTCCTCTATAATCGAAACAAATCCTCAATTTTGAGAGGTAATTTTTATTTTCTAACCCTAATTTATGGGTTTGCAATGTTGGTTCAGAAATTATTTTAATATCTAACGTATTTTAATATTAAAGGGTTTATAATTTTTTTTTTTAAAAACATATTGTCAATTTACGATTTTAAAAGAAAATGTTATGGGTAAAATCGAACCTGAACTGGAACCGAAATCGTACCAGTTCGGGTATGGTTCCAATAATTCCGTGGACTCGAAAAGTTTCATTTAGGAAATACTCGAAGTGTAACGGTTTGTTATGGGTATTGAAATACCCGGACCGACCTACCTGACGCCCAGACCTACTTTTTTCTTTTCCAAGGGCGTCCTCCTACTCCCATTCTTCTTCTTCTTCCTCCTCCAGTGTATCTAGTTTCATGACAATCAAATTTGACCGTTCAAATTACTCTTTATGGTTTGCTCAACTTGTGCCTGTTCTTCGTGGCCACAAACTTATGGGTATCGTCGATGGTTACATTCCTTGCCCTCCTCCTTTTCTTTCTGATGATGGTGGTAACATTTCCGATGTAGTCAATCCTCACTTTGAATCCTGGGTAAAAAAGAATCAAATGATTTTAGGGTGGATCAACACCTCTCTCACCCCCATAGTTTTGTCCACTGTGGCTCGTTCAACCTCTGCTCGTGCTACTTTTGCTTTCTCTTGAGAATCGCTTTGCCTCTCAATCTCAACACTGAGTCATTCAACTCCGTGGTAAACTAATGCGTACAAGTAAAGGTTCTCTTTCCATCTCTGAGTTCTTGGATCATATTAATGCGGTCGCTGACAATCTCGCTCCTACCAGTCGTCCTATTTCGGAGGATGTTCTTGTCACCATCATCAAGCGAAATGTTCGCCCTGCTTATGAGACCACTGTTTCATCAGCTCAGGCCCGTCATACTCCAATCACATATGACGGGCATGAGGCTCTTCTCTTAAGTGCCGAAAGGAGGCTTATTGAGTACCACCGTCCTTTTCTAACAACACCCTTACATCTTTGAATGTCTCGCGTCCACGTGGTTCTGGACGTGGTTTTCCTTTTGGCTGTTATGGTGGTGCACGAGGCCATCCTCCGGTTACTTCTTCTAGCCGTGGTACTCGTGATTCCTCCTTCTCTTCTCGCGGTGGTCCTTTGTTTTGGGTTCTACCCCATCTTTTCCTTCACGACAAGTCCTTCCTTTTTTGGTGGTGGTCGCGTTGTGTGTTAGATTTGTGACCAAGTGAGTGATTCTGCCATTGATTATTTCAACATGATGAATTTGTCTTATGAAGGAAAACAACCCAGCAAAAAGCTAGTTGCTTTAGCCACTTCTTCATAAAGTTATTAGGTATATCTTCCCCAGCACTGTGGCATCGCAAAACCAGGGAGAGAAATACCCATTGCTCTTGATTTTCACTCAGATAATCAACTTTTTTCCTACTCTCATAGCCTTCCTTGCCACCAAATTTTAACCACAAAAATCTCTCTAATAGTTGCACTTCTGTAATTCAACAAAAAGAAGCAAAAAACCACACAAACTGTCACATAAAAAGAATTCAAGAATCCTTATTGAGTGCTCAAACAGTCACGATCTCTTCGCTTTCTTTAAAAAAATCCATAAGTAAGTAACATAGTTTCAGACTATTCTACAAATGGGCAATTGCACATTTGAATCAATAATCCGCTTTTGGGAACCTTCAATTCGTATACACATATATAGGAGTAAAAGAAAGAAACAGTGACTAAAGAATTGTAATATGCAAGCAAGATATCAACTAAAAAACATCATAACAAAGAATTTCAAGAATTTTTTTCACTTTTTTTATTTTATTCTGGTTCTTTTGCAATGACTTCTTTGCTTGTTGCAGTATCGTGAGTGTGATTAGCTAAAAAAGTGAGAACGGTGCATGCAAAGTGGGATTTCTTTGGTGAGGGCAAAAACCTCCTATATCAGTAGTGGTGGCAGGGCGTTGGGTTGGGTATGTGTTAAAGATAATTTAATTTACATCGATCAAAGATGAAACAAATAAATAATGTATAAGAGCTTGAACTACTCTTCTTAATAAGATTGACATTTTAAGATGGATCATCAAATCTTAATATAGTATCAAAGCCAATTAAGCTCCAACGAACAATTCGATCCGACTAAAACTCAAACGAGCTACCATCTTGTAAGAGAATGTTACGAGTAAGGAATTGAAGTTTTGAACTACTTCTCTTAATATGGTTAACATTTTAAGATGTAATCTCAAAGCTTCATACTACAGTGGGGTGGGTGGGTAAGAAGAAGTTTTTTCTTTTCTTTTTCAATTTTTTTTTCAATTATTTGAATTTATTAAATATGAAGAGATAATTTTCTCCTTAAAAATGATCAATTTTTGGAAGTGTTGAATTTTTTGTTGACTAATGGAATTTTGGATGGAAACTGTTCAAAAGTCTTTATGTTGCCTATTTTGCAAACGTTTGGGATGACGGTGTCAAAAGAAGATAGTTTGGGACCCTGATGCACTTTTTTGAAAGGTTCAGGACCCAAACTGCAACTATCCTTTTTTTTTTTTAATTATTATTAGTTTGTTTGTTTGTTTGTTCGATCGATTACAAAAAGCATTCGTATAAAGAGTAAGGATAGAAAAACATCCATTTGCATAGTACATAAAATGATAAAACAGTATTAAGTTGTCCCATAGTTTAACACCCAAATAAAAACTGGAAAGAAGGAAGATTTCCTTAGCTAATAAATCTGGTGTCTCCAGTCATGCCACCTTCTCCACCTATAAAAACAACCACTTAACAAAAGTAAGCAGAATTCGACTTTTCCAAAAACTATTTTATAATGTTCTTATTAAATTGTCTAATTCAACATATCAAACATTCATCTAAAGACGAGATACATTACTCACCAGTGGAAATCCCATCTGGGATGGACTTTGGACATGCGATTTTGGCCGTAGGGGTAATCGGTTTCAGCCCTTCTGGAATTCCGAAAAGCACAACATCCAACGGAATATATGCCAATTAAGAAGACAATCATAACAATGTTGAGGACTGAAAGTTTGTGCCAATCCCTTTTTACCTCTTCCAGCACTCCTGCCTTGCACGAATCACACTCGTAGCACAACCCGTTTGGGTCGTTGCTCCACCGATAGCAGTCGGGATCCTGGGCCAGCATTGTGCCCGCGTAATTGCATGAACTTGGCGGTTTGCAGCAACCTGACTGCAAGTTGTCGTACCATACAAATTATATCTTATAGTTTGGCCTCCAGGACGTACTTTCTAAAAAAGTAACTTTTGATCAAAACTAAACATGCATTAACTTAACTTTTTAAACATTTTTTAAGTTATCTTAAGAATATCAGATATTTGGGTTTTATAAGTAATCATAAGAATCATGCAAAAGTTAATAGATAGACAAATTTGAAGTCAAATTACTTATGTTCTTGAGAAGAAGAATCCAAGAAATATAAATTTTGAGGGCTGAAAAATATGTTTACAAAATAAAATGATCGTTGTACTTCTTAAAGAAAAAATAAACCTTAGATACAAAAAGTTAAGAGAAATATTTAAAGTTAAGAAAAAAAATTATATGTTTTTGACAAGATTATTAGAATTCTTAAAGAGGCTAATAACCATATTTTCTTCAAAAGATACCGGAAAACTAATATATTACAAATATTATGCAAGAAAGAATATGAACAACATTTTTATTTACATGGAAATTATTGCATTAAAGAAATTATTTCTTACTTTCTTATGGTAAGGGTGAAATCCCACGTAAAATATAAAATTTGAAACTACAATCAACATATAAGGGATTCGACTATTCCTCTTAACAAAGTTGACATTTGAAATATCAAGTCTTATTCAAACTCACAATTCAATCCGTTTAAAGCTCAAACAAAGCAATCGAAATCCAGTGCAACTTGAAGTATTTTAACCACTTCAACAACTTGTACTTTCTTTTTTGGCAAAAAACCAGCTAAGTCTAGGCGAAATTTTTAAGTCTCTACCTAAACTTAATTAGTAATGGGTTTGAATTCCCCGACTCTCTCAACAAATTGTACTTATTTTTGGGACATTGAAAAATCATAGCTAGCCTGCATAGTTTTGCCAAGTTTAATAGAGGAGAAGAAAATAAATTACCTGAACAGGAGACATGTCTTTTGTCATATAATCAAAAGGTGTCCAAAAAACAACCTTGGCACAAGTCTTTGAACCCAAAATACAAGTTTTGACAGTCATCCAGTAGTGAGGGTCCTTAATCCTTTTCCTCAACCATGGAGAATAACTATCAAGATGATACTCCTTGTACATCCTACCAGGCACTTCTACTCCACCACCTTGGTCCGTAACGACGAATCCGAAAATAGTTAAAGCCATTAAAGCCCCTATAAGAAATAACATGACTAACAAGTACACCCAAAGTGCCCATGCAACATGAAAACAAGCCCCAATGAAACCAGCAAGTGATATTATAAGAATTATGAATCCAACAACTAAAAGTGGTGTTTGAAGGAAACTTTCACAGGTGGTACTGCTCCTTGCCATCCATAATCCCGCGCCGATTATGGGTATCGAGGCTAAGAGGGTTAAAAGGTTCAGAAACCCTATAACTGAGTTGCTGAATCTATACATTTTGTGTGTTTTTCATTTACTCTCTCAGACCTCTGTGTGTGTTTCTTGCTTCATATAATATATATGCTTGGCTACTTCAGCTTTATCTTTTTGATGGGATGGGAGATAAATACAATATGTTATGCTTTTCAAAAACATTATTTGATTCTAGATCAATGAATTTAATCAGTTGTGCGTTTTGGTTATTCGCTTTTCCTGGGAATAAGGTATTCAGAAGCTTTATCAGCAATCATCCACACCTTGATATTGACTAAACTACACTTCTAACACATTAAGGAAACAATATATTATTATTTTAAAACATATTTTTGGTTCCAAAGACTCCGCAGCCTTTTAAAGGTGTTTGGCCTTGAACAGTGTATGAAAGTCTTTTTTAACCTATCAAAAACTTTCTGGAAAAATAATATTATTGAATTACATTTTTTAATTCTTTGCCAAATCCTTTAAAAGAAAGTGAAACAATTCTCTTTTCTTCCTTTAAGTTCTTGTAGAATTATTGTGAACAAACACTATTAAATTGGTTTGCCGACTATCTAGTGAATTCCAACGATAATAAAAGCATTATCACCAAGTTTGATATGTCCAATCATAGGACCAATTAAGTTTTATATTGTGAAAGGTTCATGTAAAAAAATTCATCAATTCCTAATTTCTGACTTTGTTGTAATCAGAATTCTTAATTCTTAATCTTAAAGTGTATAATCTCAAACAAACTATCAATTTTTAAATTGGTGTTCTCAAATAAGTCACTATCTTGCAGGGCATGTTAAAGAGAATAATCTCATATCGGATAAATATAACAACATTAACCAATATATAAGTGTTTGAGGTACTTCTCTTAACAAGATATTTTAAGATAATTCCTAAAGTCCAATACTTAATAACTCAAATGTGAAAGGAATTGATCTGCATTGAAAAAATATATCCTTCTTGCTAAGGTTCACAAGTATGGAGTAAAAAGCTAGGCTAGTAGAATAAAGGAATCAAGTTAATAATCCAGTGGTTGAAGGCAAGTAAAGAATATATTTGAGAGCAATTGGTTCAAAATAATTGAAATGTGGGAATTAGGAATGGAGCCCAGTTTTGCTTCTTTTTGAAGCATGATCACAACCCAAATTACAAGAATATTGAATAATTCTAATGTGATATCCTCACTTTTCCTTTCTTTATTGAGCAATTTGATTTTCTTTTTGGCTCCACTAATTTTCATGACTATTATTCTTTTGTACAAAGTTCTCCAACCTTTGATGCCTTTAAGATTCCTTTACTGCATACCAAATTCAATCTACGTGCCCGTGGATGCTTTTTGTTTCCTTAATAAAATTAAGTGTTTAAATATAAAAAATATTTAGTCTTAATATTATATTATTGTATGTCCACTCTCAAGGTATTATTTCACAACAAGAAAAGAGGTCTATATCCACGACAAATGTTGTCACTCTAAGTTGATTAATCGTCATTTTTTATTTATAGTAACGACAATGTTGCCGCTATAAGTTGTCTCAATATATTAGTTCTTCTTGGTATTTAGCAACAACAATATGTCGCCTCTATAGACCTTCTCATCTATGCTGACGATATTGTCACTGTTACATTGTTGTGCTCAATTTCTTTGAATTAGGGCCATTGATACGACAACTCGCCGCTACAAGTCATCGCTATAAGATGAAGTTTTCAGTGATGACAATGTTGTCTCCATTACTTTGACATTTTTTTTGGTAACAGCGACGATATTATCGCCGTAGTATTGTTAAGATATATAGCGAAATACATGTTTATACGTATAATTTATAGCGACTACAATGTTGCTATTACAAAGTATTTTTTTTAAAAACATGAATAATTAAATAGTACATAAATCCTACGGATCCCACAAAATCCCAATAGTCGTTCTCGTCCTCGTCATCCTCCTCTGGCACAACTATCGGTAATCTTTGCTGCAGATTAGCCATAAGACGTGTAATGGTCATCTCCATTTGGCAGAGCTGGGCCTCATATATCACAAACCGATGATCATCAGAGTGGGCAGAATTAGAAAACTGACTGGCTCTTCGTGGGGCACTTGATGCACTGGTAGAATCCAGGGATGGGGATTTGCCCTTCGGAAACCGTACGACTCCATGAATCTGTCCTAGTCGTTCTTCGAGGACCTTCCTCACAATAGTGCACTCGTCAACTGACGCGCCAATAGAGACGGCCTGAGTCTGCTGAGTCCCCCTTACCTCAAGTTTTCCTGTGTAGTGAGAAAAAACAAATAATAAATAATACTGAAATGTGAGAAAACAATTACAATATTACAATGTAAGTTTTTTTTCACGTAGTCACCAGCACCCTCCAGATTCACCCAATTGCCAAACCAAAAGGTGTGGTAGGCCTGGAAGAACTCAATTACACTCGGCCACAATGGGGTCTCAAGTCAATTTGCAACAATTTCACTGTGAAATTTAGTTAAAACATGTATATGTTATGCATTAAAGATGATGTAATAGAAAAATAAAAATTTACTTGTACATGATCGTAATGCGTGGCAGAGAAGCTCTTCGACCTCTGCATGCTCATGTATTTAGCCTTAACCCGATTCGCCCTATTCTTTGTTGACCGTGTCTAGAGACACAGAAAGTTAGTATTACATAACTATGAAGTTTATACAAATATTAACAAAAATCTTTAAAAAATGATAGTATGTACCATGAAGTTAGGCCTTGTGAAGAAGTCCATGCACTTTTTTCAGTCCTCAACTGACAGCTTGCCATATAGACGGCTTGGCCCGTACTCCTTTAAGTAATTATGTGCCTTGAGTTTATAATTTCGATAATGATCTGCCACTAGGTGATCTACAGCAGCACAGACCACCTGGTACTCATCGCATGACCGATTGCCCTAAAGGTCGAAGTAGCTCTACAACATCGGAATAATTTTAGTTAATGCATATTAGATGGAACAATAGGTTTACAGAACTTATAATGAAAAAAATTATATTTACTTACTTCGATGATGCTATGTAACCCTGCTCCACTGCTCTTCTGGGACCTCTGTCCAAGAAGGGTACCAAGGGAGCACCTCATATTATTCCTGATTGGATGCATCCTTTGTTCGACGTTGTCAAACCTGATAGAAAGTGGCATCTTCCCGTTAGTCTGCCAAACCTTCTCAACGTTAATTCGAGAGATACCCCGTCTCTTTGACGGTGATGTTGCAAAAACAAATACGCTATTGTTAATGAGAAATTTCGCGATAATTAAGTGACGGTAAAAAATCACAAAATAAAGAATGTCGAAACAAAAGTTCTTATCGGACTCGCAGGAACTCTGCAGCCTGTATGGTAGCGGTTGAAGAGGTTCGCTTGCACGATCACCTCTATGAAACATGATGTCAGCTATAATAGCAATTGACAAAATAAAATAAGTGTTAAAAAAATGAAATTAGTTAATCAAAAATTATAACCGAATCCATCTTGTTAACAATTCGTAAACCAACTTTATGTTTGTCAATCTAAATTAATGTAACTTGAAGTGTAACAACCGGATATTTTTTGGTTTTTAATTTCAAGTAAATAAATTTTTTACTTTAGGCGCCACCACGAACCCCTAGTACATATTAAAATATTTTTTTTAGTGACATTAAATGTTGTGCGCGTTTGCTTTAAATTTTTATTTGTGAAAAGGAAGTATGATTTTATCACCGAGCTTCGTTAAATTTTCTTACATCGAATAAATGTCCTTGGTTTAATTTGTTGATTTAATTTAAGCCAACCTGCTTAAATTAAATACTAAGAAAAGATTTTTAACACCGATTTTAGCCTATGCTAGTCCAATTTTCAACAAAGGAAAGCGCCCCTTTTGATGCTAAAATTAGTAAGCTTTTAGTACAAAAAAAGTTTCACCGTAATTAACACCAAATAGCCCCTTATTCTTGCCGGAAAAACACCTCCAAAGCAGACCTTTATTCCTTGCCGAAAACATTCCCAAACAGCCCCTAAACCTTGATGAAAACTGTCTTCCTAACTTTCCCACAACCACATTTTTCGCCCCCATGATCTCCACCACTCAAACCATTTCAAAACTCAGCCAAACCCTTCCTTTTCACCTCAAGAAAACCGCACCTCAGCCTCATTGATCCACCATTTTAACCCACTAAAGTTTCAGCCAACTGCTCCATGAAAACTACCGAAAAACTACTTACTAAGTGCTCCTTTATCTCCAGATTTTCAGCCCCTTAATCCCAGATTTTCCCTCATTATTTCAGCCACCAAATCAAATTGTTTAGCTCCCATTTTACCTACAGAATTTGGCCCCCCTGAAGTCCCAATTGAGCTCCATAAATCAGCAAACAACAGTCCGAAATTTTCCCTGTGCACTCCAGTTTGGTCATCCACAATCAGCCATTAGTTCCAACTTTTAATTCCTTTAACACTCCAATTTTATCACCTCAATTTCGTCCACACTGCAGCCCAGAAACCAGTCCATAAGTTAAGCAAAAACCTTCCTTCCTCCCTCCGAATTTCGTCCAGCAAACAGCCCCATATTTCTGCATTTGTCCAATCCCAAATTCCCATCTTTTCTCCCTCACTTTCGGTTTAGTTTTCGACCAGCGGTGAAGGTTCTTAATCTTGATTTTTAATTCACAAAAGTTCCCTATATACATATATATTTATATAGTGTTCGATTTTGGGTTTTTGGAAAGTTGCAGAAACAGTTTTCTTCATCAAATCCTCAACCCAAAACTCGTTTACAAGGTAGTTTTACTTAATGTTTTTCCTGGGATTTTTAAATGAAGTTTCGGAAAAATTATGATGTTATTTGAATGTCATGCAAACTTATTTATGAAAGAACTTATGATAGTGATTGAAAGTAATCACTTTAACATGTTTGTGATTGAAAGAAATCACGTATGATTATGATGATGATGATGATGATGATGATGATGATGATGATGATGATGATGATGTTGTTATGTGGTGCCGGCTACCATTTTTTTATGATATGATGTACGTTTCAAAAATCATGGCATGTCGAATTCATGTTTAAGTAAAATTTTTCACAAGTCATAAGTATTGCTACTGAGTATTTCTTATGAAATACTAACCCCCAAACGAATAATTTTTCAGATTGAACTGATCGGTGTTTCTTATAAATATAATTGCCGTTCAAAGTTTTAAATTGGAAATGTCTTAGATTCATTTTCAAACTTTTCAGCTTACTGTCCCCTTTTCAAAAAATCATAACTTTTTCAATGGTTGAAGTTTTTGAGTGAATTCAGTTTCTATGTAAAGCCATATATGTGTTCTAATAACAGGAATTGGAATCACTTAAAAACTCCATCGGATGAATTTATTTTATACGCTTGAACGGGCTGCCTTAAGGTACCCGGGAATGTTTTTCAAGCATCTTTGGCTATATTTTTCGCCTACAAAATGAGCGTAGCTAAAGTTTGAAATTTTTACATGTTGTAGTATACAGTCCCAATTATCTACAGTTTAAATTTCATATTTTTGATTTTTTTTGGATGGTCTAATAAATTGTATGGCACCTATCACGGTATAGACAAAACTATGAAATTTTGAAGAAAATTCCTTTTCCTTGCACGCTTGTCTTTTTTTTCCATAACAATTAAATTTTAAAACCCTTCAAGGGCATGGGAAATATTATTTGGAGTCGTCAAATAAAATTTTAGAGATTATTTTAGTGACCCTCGGGTTGAGAAAATGCAGGCGTTACAACTTGGTATCGGAGCGATTTTACTTTTCTGTAGACTCATGAATTATCATTTTATTTTATTTTTTAAATTTATTTTATTTTATTTATTATATTTCATTTTGGTCTTTATTTTGATGTGTAAAGATGAAATTTAAGAGGTTGAGAATTTTAGAAATTTAGTATCGCTACTCGCCATCGCCACGCCACGCCATTCGAAAGTTAAATTATGGGGTTGATTAAAATTTTATTTTATGCGATTAAGTATGATAAGTTGGACTCATACTTATGGAAAATTTTAATTGTTCCATGTTATGATGAAATGTTAAGTTAAGATGAAAATTTATGTTAGTTCGTTATTTTTAAATTAAAAGATGATAGAAATCCACCTAATCGAACCCTTCATAAGTTGTATCTCAAACATGGTTCCTCCGTGTGATGATTCCCTAGAACATGCCGAGGCGTCTAGGAACGATTATATACTTTTTGCTTCGGATCCCGAATGGTCAATTGGCCATCATATCGGTAACCATAGGGCAGCTCGTATCAGGGCGATGAACTATGGTTTAGTAACCACCGATGCTGAGTCTATTGCTCATGTGATTGACTCACTGATTGGCCGGGGACAACCGATTGCCGAGGAGATTTTAAGAGATTTGGAAGAGATTGTGAAGTGCTCATTATACCGGGAGGAGTACATTTTTATGGTGCAGGTCCCCATCCTATCCTCGAACCCGGCTCTAGTAGTTGAGCCCATTCCGAGCTACTCCAGTGAGTCGGTCGAGCCGAGCCAAGTAAGTGTTAATGTTTGAGGCTATTCCATTTGTCCAGTCGAAGATGACCCGGAGGAGGATCTTGAGATAGAGTCCGAGGGTGAGTCTTGTGTTACCCGGATGACGAGGCTCCACGGCCCAAGAGGCCTAGAGTACATGGAGGATGGATCGGTGGCGACGATGCTTAGAGTCTTTTAGTAGTTAGGTGTTTTCCTTTCAAGATTTCAGTTCTTCCATGTATGTGTATTTTACCGTTGTTTAGCGCTAGATGCTTTTACTTATTGTACCTCTTGAAGGATGATTTAAATATATCAAAGATGCTATTTAAAATTTTCTTTTATCGATAGGCTTTCAGATAGTCATGGCTTTGTGTATGGTGGTTATTTCGATGAATTACAAACTTCTTCATTTTGTTTATTCTAAAGGAAATGGCACCAACTACGCAAGCAAGAGCTATTAGAGACCTACAACTAGCGGTTGAGGAAATGAGGAGAGCGTTGGCAACTCAGTCGGCACCCCAGTGCCACAACCGCCAATGGTGCCCGGGCACTGCAAATGTCCCAAGCGCATCAAGTCCTACCAGCACATCACATGGCCCCTTCTGTGCCAGTGATTGAGCAATTTCATCGATACCGGCCTCCTACTTTCGACTGTGGGAATGATCTTCTTGCAGTCGAGGAATGGTTGCGGACAATTGAGAAAATTTTTCGGCACATCGCTTGTCCCAAAAATCAGAAAGGCCTTTGTACGGAGTTCATACTAAGCGGTAGAGCAGGTCACTGGTGGGAGTCGGCATCCTGCACCCGTACTGAGGATGAACAGAATAATCTCTCGTGGACCCAATTCAAAGTCGAGCTAAAGGAAAATATTTTCCATGAGGCTCTCACGAGATTACAAAGAATCGAGTTTACGATTTGGTACAAGGAGAAATGGAAATTACCGAGTATGAGCGAAAATTTGAAGAACTATCGTGCTATGCCCCATATTTGGTTAGCACATAATTAATAAAGGCAAGACGTTATGAAAGAGGATTGCGCCTGTGAGGTCGATTAGATTGTTAGTTCCTATGCACTTCCTACTTTTCGACGGCAAGTGGTCAAGATGGCTCGAGTGACCTTTTCGGGTTTAAATGTCAAAGTTCGGGGACAACAGAATGACTCAGAAAGAGAAATTGGCGGGATCGAATAGGAATCAAATTTCAAGGCTAGTTCAAGAGATGTAATCAAGGTCCCATCGAGGTCAATCAAGTAATAATATTCCTCGATTGCCCTAAGTGTAAAAAGAATCACAATGGTGATTGCTACTTTGGCAAGAACGCCCTCGCTATAGGTGTGGAGAGCCAGACACTACGTGATGCAATGTCGGCCGAGCCAAAGCAAAGATTAACGATCAAGCGAACAAAGGAAAAACTAGAGTGTTAGAGTGTTCGCCATGACCCATGAAGAGGCTGCCCAGAATCCAGATGTTATTACAGGTATGTTATCTATTTCTAGCGTACCTGTTTACATTCTTATTGATTCTGGTGTGACACATTCATTTATATCCGAAGCATGCCTAGCTAAAGTTAATATTCTATGTCAGAAAAGTGATAGTATACTAGAGGTTAGTATGCCATCGTGGGGAACTATAGAATGAGATAAATTAGCTAAAGTAGTTCGGATCGATTTTGATGGGTTAATTTTGCCAAAGAAACCCGCATGTTATAAGTATGAGAGATTTTGACATTATCTTGGGAATGGATTGGCTGGGTAGTAATTGTGCTACCATTGTATGTTTCGAGAAGGAAGTAATCTTTCAACCCGGAGAGAAAGAGTTGAAATTTTATGGGTCGAAGATTAAAGCACTTTCTGCCTCATCTCGACTTTACAGCAAGAGAAGTTGCTTAAGAAGATAGGTTGCCAAGGTTTTCTTGTCAATCTCACCGGTACATCGCTCGAGGAAGTGTCGTTGGATAACATACCAATAGTTCGGGAGTATGCCAATGTGTTTCCAGACGATCTAGTAAGTGTACCGCCTAATAGACAAGTAGAATTTACGATAGATCTTATACTGGTACTGCAGCCATATCAAAGGCTCCGTATCGTATGGCACCAAAAGAATTGCAAGAGCTTAAAATGTAATTGAAAGAACTTTTGGATAAAGGATTTATCCGACCAAGTGTTTCTCTGTGGGGAGCTTCTGTACTATTTGTGAAGAAGAAAAATGGATCGATGAGAATATGCATAGACTACCGTGAGTTGAATAAATTAACGATCAAGAACAAGTATCCACTCCCAAGAATTGAGGATTTGTTTAATCAATTGAAGGGTGCTTCTGTGTTTTCAAAGATCGACTTGAGGTCAGGCTATCATCAACCAAAAATCGTGCCATCGGATATACCAAAGTCGAGATTCCGAACTCACTATGGGCATTATGAATTCACAGATTGCCCTTTGGATCGATTTAATGCTCCAATGGGTATTTATGGATTTAATGAATCGAGTTTTTCATCAACTTTTAGATCAGTTTGTCATTGTATTCATCGATGACATCCTGATTTATTTTAAGAACTCCGAGCAACATCAAGAGCATCTGAGAATAGTATTGGAAACCTTGTAGAGAGAAAAGTTGTATGCCAAAATTTTCTAAGTGCGAATTTTGGTTAGACCGAATAGGGTTTCTTGGACATGTTGTGACGGCCAAGGGAATTGAAGTAGATCCATCCAAGGTTGAAGCTGTGTCAAATTGGCCGACACCATCAAATGTTGGAGAAATAAGAAGTTTTCTGGGTTTAGCCGGCTATTATCGACGTTTCATTGAAGAATTGTCTAAAATAGCTGGGCCCTATGACACAATTGACTCGAAGGGGTTAAGTATGTTTGGTCCGAGAGGTGTGAATAGAGTTTTCAAGAATTAAAGAACAAGCTAGTATCTGCACAAGTACTAGCTTTACCTGAAGGTTCAGAGGGCTACGTAATTTACAGTGATGCGTCAAAACTCAGTTTGGGCTGTGTATTGATGCAAAATAGAAAAGTGATAGCTTATGCTTCAAGACAGGTTGAAACAAGATGAGCGAGAATTACCCAAACGATGATCTTGAACTCATGCGGTAGTTCACGCCTTGAAAATTTGGTGCCATTACCTTTATGGAAGCAAGTGCGAAATTTACACCGACCATAAGAGTCTCAAGTACTTTTTCACCCGAAGGAGTTGAATATGAGACAACGACGATGGTTGGAATTAGTATAGGATTATGACTACTTTATCCTTTACCACTCGGGTAAGGCAAACGTAGACGCGAATGCTCTAAGTAGAAAGAATGTGGGTCAATTGTCTACATTGCAATTGACACAAAATAATCTGATCAAAGACTTTCAGAGTATGAAAATTGAAGTATTAACTCCATCGATACAAACGTCGGTAGTGATAGCAAGTTTGATAGTAAAGTCGACACTCAGAGATAGAATTTTTGCAGCTCAAAAGGATGATCCTTTCTTGGAGAATATCAGAATTGGAGTGGGAACTGAAAAGAGGAAAGACTTTGAAATAGCTGAGGACAAGGCGTTGATGTTCCAAGGTCGAGTATGTGTGCCGAAAGATGAAGGTATGAGAAATGAGATTTTATCTGAAGCTCATTCTGCTCCTTACACCGCACATCTAGGGTGAAACAAAATGTATAGGATCTACGCAATACATTTTGGTGGAGAAACATAAAAAGAGATGTAGCTCGTTTCGTGTCACAATGTTTGGTGTGTCAACAAGTGAAAGCAGAGAGCATCAAAGGCCGTCAGGCCATTAAATCCAATGGATATACCGAATGGAAATGGGAGAAAATTACAATGGATTTTGTTGTGGGTTTTTCTAGATTGGCGAGAGGTCATGATGCCATCTGGGTTGTAGTAGACCGTTTGACAAAATTTGCGCATTTTCTTCCCATTTGAATGAATTTCAATCTAGAACAATTAGCGCAATTGTATGTCAAAGAAATTGTTAGACTTCACGGGATACCAACATCCATCGTATCAGATAGTGATCCGAGGTTTACCTCAAATTTTTGGAAAAGTCTTCAAGGAGCTTTGGGTACTAAATTGAAATTTAGCACAACTTACCACCCTCAAACCGACGCACAATCGTAACGCACTATTCAAATTCTTAAGGATATGTTGAGAGCATGCGTCTTAGATTTGGGTGGTAAATGGAAGGTCACCCACCGTTGGTGGAATTAAACACAATAATAGTTTCCAAACTACTATCGGCATGGCACCATATGAGGTATTTGTATGGTCATCGATGTCGTTCGCCAATTTGTTGGGACGAAGTCGGCGAGAAGAGAATTTTAGGACCAGAGTTGGTTGAAAAAATAGTAGAGGCAATAGACAAGATCGTAACGAGAATTAAGACAGTAGCAGCAGACCGTCAGAAGAGTTATGCCTATCAAAGAAGAAAAGAATTAGAATTTGGGGTCGTGAAAAGTTTTTCTCAAGGTGGCTCCTATGAAAGGGATACTACGTTTTGGTAAGAAAGGAAAACTAAGACCGCTTTTCATCGGCCCATTTGAAATCCTTGAAAAGATTGGAAATGTGGCGATCGTTTGGCATTGCCACCCGAGCTCTCGGCGGTACACGACGTTTTCCATGTTTCAATGTTAAGAAAGTACGTACATGACCCTACACATGTGGTAAAATATGAGTATTTGGATTTAAAGAATGATATGACTTACGAGAAAGCGCCTGCGGTGATCCTAGAAAGAAATGTCCATGTTTTGAGAAATCGAGAGATTCCATTAGTTAAAGTTCGATTGGGGTAGACATGAGGAAGATGGGATCACATGGGAAAGAGACGAAGATATTTTAGATAAGTACCCGGACCTTGTAAACCATGTAAGTTAAATTTTGAGGACAAAAATTTTTAAGTGGGGAGGGTTGTAACAACCAGATATTTTTCGGCTTTTAATTTCAAGTAAATAAATTTTTACTTTCGGTGCCACCACGAACCCCTAGTACATATTAAAATATTTTTTTGGTGACGTTAAATGTTGCGCGCGTTTGCTTTAAATTTTTATTTGACGAAAAGGAAGTATGATTTTATCACCGAGCTTCGTTAAATTTTCTTACATCGAATAAATGTCCTTGGTTTAATTTGTTGATTTAATTTAAGCCAACTGTTTAAATTAAATACTAAGGAAAGATTTTTAACACTGATTTCGGCCTATGCTAGTCCAATTTTCAGTAAAGGAAACCGCCCCCTTTTGATGCCAAAATTAGTAAGCTTTTAGCACAAAAAAATTTTCGTAGTAATTAACACCAAATAGCCCCTTATTCTTGCCGAAAAAACACCTCCAAATGCAGACCTTTTTCCATGCCGAAAACATTCCCAAACAGCCCCTAAACCTTGGTGAAAAACCGCCTTCCTAACTTTCCCACAACCACATTTTCGGCCCCCAAGATCTCCACCACTCAAACCATTTCAAAACTCAGCCAAACCCCTTTCTTTTCACCTCAAGAAAACCGCACCTCAGCCTCATTGATCCACCATTTTAACCCACTAAATTTTCAGCCAACCGCCCCATGAAAACTACCAAAAACTGCTCACTAAGTGCTCATTTATCTCTAGATTTTCGGCCCCTTAAGTCCCAGAATTTCCCTAATTGTTTCAGCCACCAAATCAAATTGTTTAGCTCCCATTTTACCTACAATTCTGCCCCCTGAAGTCCCAATTGAGCTCCATAAATCGCAAAGCAAACAGTCCGAAATTTCCCCACATGCACTCCAGTTCGGTCCCCACAATCAGCCATAAGTTCCAGCTTTTAATTCCTTTAACACTCCAATTTTATCACCTCAATTTCGTCCACACTGCAGCCCACAAACCAGTCCATAAGTTAAGCAAAATCTTCCTTCCTCCTCAAAATTTCGTCCAAACAAACAGCCCCATATTTCGCTTTTGTCCAATCCCAAATTTCCATCTTTTCTCCCTCACTTTCGGTTCAGTTTTTCGACCAGCGGTGAAGGTTCTTAACCTTGATTTTAATTCACAAAAGTTTCCTATATACATATATATTTATATAGTGTTCGATTTTGGGTTTTTGGAAAGCTGCAGAAATAGTTTTCTTCATCAAATCCTCAACCGAAAACTCGTTTACAAGGTAGTTTTACTTAATGTTTTTCTTGTGATTTTGCAATGAAGTTTCGGAAAAATTATGATGTTATTTGAATGTCATGCAAACTTATTTATGAAGGAACTTATGATAGTGATTGAAAGTAATCACTTTAACATGTTTGTGATTGAAAGAAATCACGTATGATGATGATGATGATGATGATGATGATGATATGTGGTGCCGGCTACCATTTTTTTTATGATATGATGTACGTTTCAAAAATCATGGCATGCCGAATTCATGTTTAAGTAAAATTTTCCACAAGTCATAAGTATTGCTCTTGAGTGTTTCTTATGAAATACTCACCCCCAAACGAATAATTTTTCAGATTGAACTGATCGGCGTTAATGCGGTGGCGGTAGACTAATGAGCTTGTCATGAAAAGTTTTATAGAGTTTATGTTTAGACTTCGAAATGATCGAGTCAGCTTATTGTCCCCTTTCGAAAAATCATAAATTTTTCTACAATTGAATTTTTCGAGTGAATTTAGTTTCTATGTAAAGCCCTATATGTGTTCTAATAACAGGAATTGGAATCACTTAAAAACTCCATCGGATGAATTTATTTTGGACGTTTGAACGGGCTGCCTTAAGGTACCCGGGAATGTTTTTCAAGCATCTTTGGCTATATTTTTCACCTACCAAATGACATAGCTAAAGTTTGAAATTTTTACATGTTGTAGTATATAGTCCCAAGTATCTACAATTTAAATTTCATATTTTTTTGAGTTCGTTTGGATGGTCTAATAAATTGTGGCGACACCGATCACGGTATAGACAAAACTATAAAATTTTGAAGAAAATTCCTTTTCCCTTGCACTCTTGTCTTTTTTTTCCGCAACAATTAAATTTTTAAAACCCTTCAAGGGCATGGGAAATATTATTTGGAGTCGTCAAATAAAATTTTAGAGATTATTTTAGTGACCCTCCGGGTTGAGAAAATCTGGGGCGTTACATGAAGAGTGCAAAATATTAATGTACGGTGAAATCCCACAAGCGTACGAGATCGTTGACAAGTAATAGTAAAAGTGAGTTAAATGATATCGTTCCTACGAGGACTATGATTTCTATTCACTTAAATTAAATCAATTCCAACTTATATTGAATAAACACAATAGATTTTGAGTATAGTTGTGATTTTTATAAAATTAGACTAAATTAACTAATTGAATGAAAGGCACGTAGTGATTTTGAAGAAAAAGCAAATACACAAACTATGATAGGAATCCGATTCCACCCTTTATATTTATTTTAATCCCCAAATCTCCACTTCCCAATCCAATTTATGCTTAAATTGAAAATCGATAATTCTAAGTTATCTAATAATCTCTTTCGAGTAGAATTAAACATATTTTCATATACGGTGCAAAATATTTCTATTTCAAATTCAAATATATAAAAACGCATTTAATATCAAGATTATCTAATTTGATTGCACCAAGCATATGAAATTATTCTTACTTTCTATAAGACTTAGTGTTTAAAACCATATTGAACTAACCTATTTTGAACCTCAAGAAAACAAACACAAGTCTTAAACACGCTCAAAGAGTGATCAATCAATCAAACGGACCTTCAAACCATAGCATAAATCAAAATAACATAAATTTGGATTAAGAAAGGGAATTCATTAGTTAAAAAGTATTAAAAGATTTACATCATTATCTAAAGCATAAAGAAATTAGCCTACCATTATTTGATTGCAAAATCAAGAATATAATATAGAATTCATCACCCAGAGTATTATATTACAAAAAGAAGTGTGAAAATCTGAATTTAACCCGGTTGAAAATCTTCAAACGAGACCCCCAACAAAGCTCAACTTCTTCATTGTTTTCTTTCTAGCTAAAAATTCGCTAGAAGAATAAATCCCATCTCAAACTTATGTTTTCGTCCTCTTTTTTCTCCAAAATTTGAACCCTCTTTTGTCTAAGAGTTTTTCTATTTATAAGCCTCCATACAGGGTTGGAAAACGTGCCCAAAGAATCCTAGAAAAATTTGCCAAAAATAGCTTACAGGTAGATGGAATGTCTGCCCATGAGCCGTCCGTTCGAGAGAACAGAGGGAAAATTCCCTCTCTTGGCTTGCTTAAGCAGCTCGATTGGTTGCTCGAGAGAAGGGGATTATCCTTGTCTCGGCCCCTTCGTTTGATTCTTGTTGATTCGTGTTGCCTTCGGTCTTCTATCGGCAGTCTATTCAAGATGCTGGGTGAATTCCATTGGTCTTTCTAAGGTCATAATCCGTGATTCAGCTTTATTTCACCTCCTTTCTTCCATGAATATCGATAGAATTAGCGCAATGAATGCTTCATTTTATTCAAGATATATATATATATATATTAAAAGTTAAATCAAAAGAAGTAAATAAGTGTATAAAATAGACTTATCAAACCCCCAAACTTAAACTTATGCTAGTCTCGAGCAAAACAAAAGAACACCAAGACTTTTATACACATGATGATAGTGATTGTGTAAATTGATGAAATTTGTGCCATTCACTTTAGGGAGATATCCCCAGGTTCAATTTACGAAATGTGCATTGACATTGCTACTTAAAAGATTTTAAAATTTTATCCAATGTTCGACTTGTGTGTGCTTGGATAGTTACTTCCAATCATTACTCTAATTGTAAATAAGGTTATGCGAACAAATGAGTTTTTAAGTCTTTTCCACCTCAACCCTCGATGATCATGTTTTCCTTTATCCTCTCATGAATTTTCCACAATATTCAAGTATCTAACGTTTGTCCCCGAGGGTTTTCAACCAAGGCTAAACTCACATTTTTTTTATAATCACTCTTAAGATGGAAAGATCTCATTGATTAAGACAAAGCTTAGATAGACAATTATCCTCCATAATGTCTAGTCTCTAAGTATTCATTAAGCAAGTCAAATTAAATGGGCATCTAAATCCCCGAATTCGCATCCAAGACATAGTCAGGCCAATGCTCTAAGTATTCATTGATGTTTCTTGCTACTACTTTTTTTTATAATTATAATAGGTAGTTTTCGCTCTAATACTAAGACAGCCATTTTCCTTGGTAGATCGTCTCCTACATATTGTTGGTGCATAGGACTAGATTACTCAAAGTTATCTTTCACACAACAGTTTAGGCAACTTTTTCCTACTAGATGTGCCTTGACTTATTGTAGTGTATTTTATTTGGGATCGAAAGATGGAATTAGAATTCTAGTGAACTGTCAATGCCTAACTTCAACCTGTTAACTAGAACTACTTAAACCGCTTCTCAATAAAGACCGAATTATTGCTTCTCTAAACTATCACCATTACTAGCTCAATCATCCCCAAACTTAATCTAAGATGTGGGTTAAGTGACATTTTCAACATGTATATGTGAATAGAAATCATTACCTAAAGTCTTAAACTCAAACCTCAATTTCGTAACACACAACAGATCCAAGCCTAAATAACATAAGGAATAGCTATGTGCTCGTTGTGAGTCTTACATGGATAAAATTTTTAGCAGACATGACATAAAGTAGCAATGAACAGTCATATTTTACAAATTAGCTTAAGATCAATCATAAATCATTATAACCTAGCAAAATATTCACTTTGTTACACAAGAATCGACTTCTAACAAATATTTTCTTTTTTTTTTCATTAAGACAAAGCATTAAATAATTCTAGATAACAGAGTTCAATTGCATCCATCCTAATAGAAAAATCATATGTTGTCTCTAATGTAAAAAAAAACGTGTAAAGACATTATTGAAAACGAGAGTATACTGAATGTCCCAATCATTGGATAAGCAATGTTGGGTAGAGACTGAAATATTCGAGGAAGTGCGTCAGATGCATGGAGATCGCCTCATGCTCATACTCCTACCTATGGGTTTCAACCTCTTGTATTTGGGTTTTTCGGATCTCTCTAACCTGGACTTCGAGCTCAACATGCGAGGTTTTCCAGTTATGAAGCTCGTCATAAATAGATTGCAAGGTCGTTCTGTGGCTGTCTGGAGGAGGTCCTCATCCATAGGATCGTCATGAGAAAGCTTAGGATCATCAGCTAATGCTCACTGACTTCTAACATAACCTGTCTTCCTTGCTCCAACACGCAGCCATATGTTGCTCAGAACTTCGTATCCCTATACGGTCTATCTATATTGTATGCTTTACCATGGTGACCTCATGAGATAAGTCAATACCGTGCAGTTCACAAAGCCCCGCAATTAGTGACAAGAAGGCCAAACTTTGTTGGTTGTTCTGAATGTGCCATACATTGCAAAAAATATAGTTATCGATATTGAGTGTCCTGGTTTGGAGCTAGTCTAATAAGCATGCCCGCTCCATAGTTACTGTATATGAATGCGATGTTGGGAGAAGGTTGGCACCCACCATTTTGTCTAAGGTACGGATTTGAGGCAGAAGACTCATATAGTCTAATGTGTTGTGCTATTCAGGTCAATGATCAATCTCTAGACAAATGGATGCTACCATATCGTGGGGGTTTTTGTGCTATGCCCGGAAAATATTGTCCTCGTGTTATCAAGGTCGTAGTAGCCTAGAATGGCCAAGGGGATAGGATAATGGAATATATTGCCCTCGCAAGTAGACTTGTCGATATCTCGAATGTTCGGAGTTGTCGAGGTTTTCGTGGATATTGGCTTAGAATTCATTGACAATTTCTACATAGGCAAAATGCGGAGTGGCCACAAACTGTTTCGATTGATTCCTTACAATAACCTAACAAAGTAATTCATTTTCAAAATTCATAATTCGAACATGCCACTCCGGTAATAGTCCGTCAACATGTGTCGTTCTTATAAACCAGCCATGCTTCCTCCGTTTCAAATTTGGTGGTATCATACACATCCGGTTGTTTGGAAATCTTGTTTGATGGAGTTCTTCTTTTTCTCGAGCTCGGTCCCATACTTTGCGTTGGTTTCTTTGCCTTCGGCATTGTACTTATCAAGGTTAATGTTACAATCACCAATAATTCAATAAGTAAAATGGGTGTGGCATGACAATCATATTCAGTGTTCCTTGCATGGAAAGTGGTGTAATGATGGTAGGCGGAATTGCATTGCGCATGTGTGTGTATGTGTGTTATGTTGTTAAGCAATTACGGCATTGGTGAAAGATTGCATTGATACTTATAAATGGTTATGCCTAAGTGTACCAAGGAAGCAAGAAATTTGAAAATGATGGGTGGAACATTTTATCAAACACTTGGTAGGCACTTTCTAAAACTAGTATAGACAAATGCAATATAGTTAGCTCTAAACCCAAAAATTTCTCAACCAACCCACCACCCAACTTCCTCACAATCATCCAAACCATGAAAAAAATACCCAAGAGAAAAGACTTTCTCTTCTTCTATTCTCTTTAGTTTATAAAAAAATACTATATTAATTTCGAGATATCGAGCACTTAAAATTTTCCATTTTATTCTCTAACCATAAGGTATCATACAAAGAAATGTGGCAAATTCAAGCAAAACCATTAGTAAATGTAATTATTAGTAGATTTGTCTATTTTGTTAGAGTGGTATATAAACAGTGTGTCATTTGGTTTGATGCTTCCCAACAAAAGTGTCCATGGACTACTATCTTTTAGCCAAGTTTATTGAAAATCGAAGTGCGACCATTGGAAAATTTATGAAAGACTCATGTATACTATATGTTGTATCTAAAAATATATTTATCTTATGTGGATGTGACCGTAAGGCTAAAAGTACAATTGACATAAAATTAAAGACTTATTGGGCAACCCAACTAGATGCATGCGTGTTAGAGACAAGAGCCTTATTTTGGCTTAATACCTTGGCCTTGGTGGCTGTAGTGTAATGGTAACCTCTTCTTAAGAATAGACGAAGCAGTAACACATTGAATAAGCAACATCATCCCAAACTTAGATCTGGACTAGACTCCATAGTACGAATTCTGACAATCTCATTCTAATATTAGTGCACATATCTTTGCATGCAAAACAGAACATTCTTGCTTACATTTCATATCCATTCTCTAAAATCCAAAAATGGTAAAATTGGGAAATCTTGAAAATTGAAATGTAAGATTCTTCTTGGATCAAATGATGAAAAATGTCTAAAAAAGACTTAAATACCCTTGCTCACTTATCAATAAATATTTCTTTATCATTCATTTAAAGGTATGCAAATTAGACACAATTTACCTATTATATATATACATCTTGAGCCAATTTTTCTCCCACTTTATCTTACACCCAAATTTTGACCACTATGGGATCAACCATTGGTTAACGTATCTTCTAAGTGTGTAGGTTAGTAATACATGGACACGACATGGCTTATTACTTCGTAGCTCATTATTGTTGGCATTAAAGTCAAGCTAAATTTGAGGTCAATAGATTTATGCTATTTTGGGAAAGATACAAAAAACTATAAGAGAAAAAACGTGAGGAATATAAAAAAATCCAAGAAAAAAAGAGAAAAAAATGAGTGAAAATAGATCCAACAATGACGAAAACCCACGTAGGGTTCGGGACGTAAGTCTATAGTGTCAGTAGAAGGAAGTGCCGGCAGAAGAAGATTAGAGTCCGTCAAGAACATGATCTAAACTTACTATAACAATATTTGACTTGGCGGCTAATGTGCAACATTATGTAATGAGACAATTTTTCATGCAAGAAGGATAAGCAATCTCTTGTCCATATGTTGATAAAATAGAAAGTGGAGATAGAAACACCATGCCAATACATTCTGGGTCATATCACTCTTTATGGGAGAGATTACAAGAGGAATAAGTCACTCATCCTAGGCACATAGACAACAGCCCACGATCCCCTCACCAAGTTGCTGACCCTACTCACCAACCCGTAACATAAGGGAGGGATGCAACACTCCCAGTGAGAGCGAAGACCATTTAGGTCCACCAGAAATGAAGTCCTACAATAATATGATGTGAATGCTACACAAGAAGATGTGGATCCCACCGTTAAAGAACAAGATCAAATAATCCATCACCTTCATGCTGAAGGCATGGAAGATACATCACTCCATCTAGAAGAATTAGATGACAATGATTAATACGCTTTATTTTCTGAGAGAATGAAAGCATGGAGGAGCCTAATAAGTTCCCTATGCTAAAAGTGCAGAAGTACAATGAGAAAGGTAATCACATTCATCGTATCAAGGAGTACAACACCTACATGAGATTTCTAAGAGCAAGCCCAATGTATAAGTGTCGAGGCTTCCATATCACACTTTTGGAGAAGCCAAGAAGTGGTACAAAAACTTGTCACCTAGCAATATACACAATTGGCCCTGACCTAAAAAAGTAATTTATTCACATGTGTACTGCAAGAATTCATGGCTTTACTCCAACAGGAATAATTCATGACATGAGGCAAGGGCCCGAAGAGTATTTGAAAAGCTACGTCAACTCTTGTACACAATAAATGGTTGATGTGGAGAGTATTTTGCAAGAAATTGCTTTTCATGCTCTAAGGTCTCGCTTGAACAGACCAACTCTCTTATGGAGGAATGTTCACAATTGAAGACCTATAACGTACGATGAATTGGTAGACTTAATAAAAGAAAAAATCATGATCAAGAAATGATTTGACGGCAAACACACAACATATGAGGCTAGGTCATCTTATAGGTAAAAAAAATGTCCACGATGCCCATTCAAAGGATATAATTACTGGGATATCGATGTAAATGTTGTCAATTCGATAATTTCATAAAGTGCATGAGGCTCAAATCAGTTCATGGAAATAGAAGAACCCTATCTACAATAAAGTATTGCTGATATCACTATGTTTGTGATCATGACACCAATGAGTATATGGATGTGAAGGCTGCAGTAGACAATCCAATTGCTAAAAAGGACCGGCCAGTTGAGGATAAGCTATCCAGTTGATAAGTGTGGTTTTACACTTATCTGGACTATTAAAAGTAGATGATTGTAAGTACTATTAAGTGATTTTCTACTTAATTGTGTTTTGATTTAATTGTTTTAGGTCAAAACCCGATGATGGAATTGAAGAAAAATAAAGCAAAATATTTGAAAAAAGGACTGAAGGTAATACGAAGACTTGGATATGAAGATCAACTTACAAACATCCAAAAGTTGAAGGACTTGGGTTGCAAATAAAAGATGACTAAATTGAAATAAAAGAAGAAATCAGAGGACTAAAGAGGACAAAAAGACAAATTATGAACAAACATGAAGTGGGACCAAATAAAATATACATCAAAAATTGGAGGTCTAAAGCTTGCAAATATGATTGGAATCAAATTCTTTACTTCTTTCTTGTTTAAACAAGCGGTTGACCATGGCAATGCAGTGCCGAATTTTTTGGCTTATTTTCAACTCTAGTTAGGATCTTTTTGTCTTTTCACGTATATGGGTTTCAAAATTAGTAAAACGCTATATAAAGATCTAACCTAAGTCAAAAGAAGGACGTTGAATCATTGAGAAAGAGATAGGGAAAGAGACGAAGAACGACGGCGAGATTGAAGATTGGAACTTGAAGACAAAGAATCCTTGGTGCAAGATATTCAACGTCTTCTCCTCTTTTATTCAAGATCCGATTATGTATTATGAACTTTTCATATTATTTTTCTACCAAATTGTGAGTAGCTAATTATTTAATTTGGATGAATGATGTAGCCTAGTTTAATTCTTTAATTTCGACTCTCAAGTTTTGAATTATAAATTATTTAAGTATTTGATTTTACTTCTTTTCTTAATGCTTGAAATAATTGGCCATTATTTGTCATTAAATTGTGGATTCTAGTGAACCTATAAACAAATTATTAATCTAGACCACGTAGTAAAATTCGACAATTGGATAAAAGGTAGAGATACGCTTTTGTTATTGTCGCGGTCTTAAATTGAATTCTTAAGAGATTTAATGCATCTAAGTAATGACCATTCTGACTTCATAAGTTGACTTAATTAGATAGGACTAATTTGAACTCGAGAGAGGTAAATTAGGTTAAATTCGTGAATTCGACCGAATACAACTTTAAGAATAAATCTTGAGAAGAGAAATTAGAGATGACAACTATGGTAAACTTGTGAATTCAAACGCTTTAATAACTATATTTCCTAAATTCTTAATTTTTGCTTTCACATAAGTTATTACATTGTTTTCTAAATTTCATAGTTATAATTTAAAATCTTCAAATTAATTTATTTTGAAGTGTTTTAAACAGATTAGTATTAAGATTAATTTAACTTGTATATAAATATGATAGTCTTCATGGGAACGAATCCGAACTCAATAAGTCCACTTTTTTACTTGTGTACGATATTGTTCACTTGCAATTACTACATTTTCACAACAAGTTTTTGGCGCCGTTACCGGTGACTATTCTTATTTTATATTAGTTTAGATAAATCGTTGGTGTTAGTGTTAGTTTAATTTTTTATTTAATTTAATTTGGTTTATTATTATACTTTTTATTTGTTTTCTTACTACAGAAAAAGTGTTCATTGCATGCTCTGTACATAAGGCGGCAATCTTGAGACTTTCGATCCTGAGATTGAATGTACTTTCAGATGAAGACACAAAGAACATAACCAAAAATAGAAAGATCAGCAACAAATTCAAATGACAGATGTACAAACAAGAAGAGAAGCTGATCAAGAAACAGCTCGATTGGCGGCTCAGCAAATTCAGCAACATTATGATGAAGAAGAAGATGATGATTGAAAAATGCCAATTGCTCAATTCTTAAACTTGGCAGCAGCTCTTGTTCGTTTAAGCATAGTTTATCCTACTTTTGGTCGGCATGACTTTCAATTGAGGGCCGATTTGATCAGTCTCTTCAGCAATAATTTGCAATTATGTTGAAAGGCACATGAAAATCCAAATACTCATCTTTCCATGTTTCTACGGATGTGCCACAACTTTCAGTTTCAAGGGGTAAATGATGATGCAACCAGACTGAGGTTATTCCACTATACATTAAGGGATGTGGCTCTAGAATGGCTGGACTCAAAACCACATGCTAGTATCACCATGTGGGATGACTTAGCTAGAAAAGTCTGTAACAAATAATTTTTGCCAGCTAAAGTAGTCAAGATGAAGTTGGAAACCTCTACCTTTCAGCAAATTGAGAGGGAAAAGTATCATCAAGCTTGGGACAGATTTAAGGAGTTGCTCAAAAAATGTCCAAACCATGGGATTAAAAAGGGCCAACAAGCTTAATATTTTTACTCTTGGCTATCTCCTCAATCCAAATCGATTATGGACTCCTCTGCAAACGGGTCCATTGCAAATAAAATTGTCAACAAAGCATGGGATCTATATGAGCTGATTGCAAAGACACATACCATATTTTTATCTGATCGTACCACTCCAAGAAAAGTAGCAAGTATACATGAGACTGACAGTCAATCTGCTACTAATGCACAACTTATTGCATTGACAAAGCAGGTAGAGCTCTTGGTCAGAACACAAATGCAAGGGGTAAATGCAATCCAAGAAACCATCATGTGCGAAAATTGTGGGGCTAACCACTCGATGTCATATTGTATGCTATTGGCCTCTTTGGAACAGGTCAATTTTATGCAGAATAATATACATCAACAATATAAACCATAGTCACAAACATACAATACGGGTTGGAAGCAACATCCAAATTTTAGGTGGTATGAGAATCAACAAAGTGGCAATGCTTATAATGCTCAACAAGAAAGATGACCAAGTTTGGGAGAGATGTTCTAACAATATATGCAGAAAAATGATAAAATATTAGAGCGTTTGGACACAAACTATCAAAATTAACATGCGTCTATCAGAAAAATAGAGACTCAGATTGGCAGTTAGTCCTGCAATTGTCAAATAGGAAACCAGGCATTTTACCTAGCAATACAGTGACAAATCTAAAAGAACAGGTAAATGCAATCACTACTAGGAGCGGGGTACAACTGCCAGAAATTCACGTGAAAAGATTAGAGAAAAATGACGAACTGTTGGTAATTGAGAAAGAAGAAAGCGGACAACAACATGAGAAATCAAAAGAAAATTTTCAAATGAATCTGTTGAATCATCAAAAGTGAGGGCGTCAATTCCTGTCAAAGCTTATGTGCCACCAATTCCATTTCTTCAGATGTTGCAGAAGCACAAGCTCGACAAGCAGTTTAAAAAATTTCTTGAAGTTTTCAAGAAACTGCACATCAACATTCCTTTTGCCGACACATTAGCCCAGATGCCATTGTATTTAAAATTTATAAAGAAAATGTTGTCCAAGAAGTGAAAACTAGATAAAAATAAGACAGTAGCTTTAACTGAGGAATGTAGCGCTATTCTGCTAAATAAGTTGCCTCTGAAGTTAAAAGAACCAGAGAGTTTTAAATTACCTTGCACAATTAGAAAATTTTATAATTTTAATGGTTTATGTGATTTAGGTGCAAGTGTAAATTTAATGTCCCTTTCTGTCTACAGGAGATTAGGTTTGGGAGAGGTTAAAGCAACAACTGTGTCTCTACAGCTTGCTGATAGATCAATCAAACACCCACGGGGTGTGGTTGTGCTCATCAAAGTGGATAAGTTTTTTTTTCGGTTGACTTAATTGTCTTTGATATCGAAGAGGATTGGAATGTGCCAATCATATTGGGTGACCATTCTTAGCAACGAGTCGAGTCCTTATTGATGTTGAAAAATGTGAGCTAATATTGAAGATATAGGATGACGAGCGAAGCGTTATTGATTCATATATACACCGTGACTTGAAGAGTGTTTTAAGTTGGTCGACTTCGAAGAGTGTTTTAGAGTTGATGAATGGGTGAAAATTGGCCAAGAAAACTGCAAACCAGATATAGGTGGACTAGTTGCAGCAATTAAAGATGAAAATAGACGATTTAAAATATGGAGAGCAAATGATAAATCTTGCAAAGCTGGTAATTGTAAGAAATGCAAGACTTTCAAAGTCCAATTCAAGCCTCCATAAATGATACTTGTAAAAAGTCAAGCTCGAGACTATAAATAGAACGCTTAATTGGAGGCAACCTATTTTCCTATCTCTTATAAATTTATTACATTGCATGTAGAATTTGAGGACTGCATTAGGAAGTAGAGCATGTTTCTCGATTTTTAGTAATTAAGTACATTTAATTATTTTTATATTTCAGGCTATACATCGTCATTCCAATCCCAATGGCGTACTGATCAGCTGAAAGTCGATGTTGTCTCTACGCCTTTTGATTCGGGTTATCTCGTTCTTTATTTATTTATTTCGCTTTCTTTGGTCACATTGAGGACAATGTAGATTTTAAGTTTGGGGGTGACTTTATTATTTCGTTATTTTTGTGTGTGTTGTAGATGAAAAAAAAATTATTATTATGTGTGCTTGTATATTGGATAGTCTTGTCGGCTTAAGATGATATTTATTTGAAACTGTTATCAATTCATGAATTATGATTCAATGATGCTACTTAAACTGTTTTTATATACTATACTTATTCATGTGAGATATGATTAAGTGTGAGCACAATAGTCATGAATATCACTACCTTTGGTTGGTATATTAAATAAAATACAATGAAAGAATAGTGAACTTAAGTAGTGAAACCAAGACCACCAATTGACAACTTAATTACCTAACCAGTTGAAGTGATAGTTTGGAGGTGGTTGAACCATTACAGAAACTATTTAGATAGGTGTTGATTTCGTGCACGAGTAATATTTGTGTAAAGTGTATTTGGTTACCAGGTGGAATCTAGGTATTGACCGAATGCTAGGAATCTAATCTTCGCTTATTTATCTTGCACAAAAAAAAGAGGCATTGCATTTGCATTATCTTACACCTCTTTTCGTAGCCTAGTTGACTCGAGTGATAAAGTCCGTAGGGGTTCTCAAAACTCAGTATCCTAAGGTCTATCAAACCTGGGAGCCATCGGCCTAAAGCTCGCTACAAGGGTCATCTAAAAAGCTTAAAGGAGTGAGGTCTTGCACGTAAGATATATTTAAAAAAAAAACTAAAACAAGATTGAGTCTTTGTGCACATAACTTGAAAATGTAGATGACTAGTGGGTTTGACTTACCTAGTAGAAGCTTGATGGTCGAAGCATTTAGTAAATAGTGAATCATCATAGATCTAGATAGCAACTGTAGACCTAACCAAAGTTTGAGCGGTAAAAGAATAAGTGTTTTGAAGGCAACTTTAGAGTTAACACCCAGGGTGAGAGAATGAATATCAATATGAGAGTGTGTATTCTTACGAGAGAGAAATGAAATATTTGACCATTGGGGGCAGAATATTACCAACCTAAAGGTTTATGTTGATTGGATTGACTATGCACACACATATATTAATTGAGCATCGAATAAGTAAAAATTGATTTTGGTAGCATAATTTAGAAGTTTTTTATTAATTAATTGAGTTGTTTCAAAAACATGAGGAAAATACGGCAATCTATCAATTATAGTATATTTTAATATTATTTGTTTGATTGTTTAAGTAAATAGTCATGTTCAAGGACGATCAAAAGTTCAAGTTTTTGGGTATTTGATAAGTGTGGTTTTACACTTATTTGTACTATCAAAAGTGGATTATTATAAGTACTCTTAAGTGATTTTCTACTTAATTGTGTGTTGATTTAATTATTTTAGGTTAAAACCCGAGGATGGAATTGGAGAAAAATAAAGCAAAATAGGCGAAAAAAGACTCAAGGCGCGTGACGGAGACTTGGATATGGGGATCAACTTGCAAATAACCAAAAGTTAAAAGACTTGGATTGCAAATAAAAGAGGAATAAATTGAAATGAAAGAAGAAATCAGAGGACTAAAGAGGACCAAAATCCAAAGTTGAAGGACTTGAGCTGTAAACAAGAGGACAAAAGGACATATTATGAACAAACATGAAGTGGGGACCAAATAAAATATACATCAAAACTTGGAGGACTAAAGCTTGCAAATATGATTAGAATCAAATTTGGCAACAATTCTTTAGTGTTTGCCACGGTCAAACTGCGGTTGACCGCGGCAATGCGCAAAAATCTCGTCCGGACTTTTTTTGACTTATTTTCAACTCTAGTCAGGGTATTTTTCATATTTTCACGTGCATGGGTTTCAAAATTAGTAAAACACTATATAAAGACCTAACCTAGGTCAAAAGAAGGAGGTTGAATCATTGAGAAAGAGATAGATAAAGAGACAAAGAACGACGACGAGATTGACGATTGGCGAGATATGAATATTGGAACTTGAAGACAAAGAATCATTGATGCAAGATATTCAACGTCTTCTCCTCTTTTATTCAAGATCCGGTTATGTATTCGGAACTTTTCATATTGTTTTTCTACCGAATTATAAGTAGCTAATTATTTAATTTGGATGAACGATGTAACCTAGTTTAATTCTTTAATTTCGACTTTCAAGTTTTGAATTATAAATTATTTAAGTATTTGATTTTACTTCTTTTCTTAATGCATGAAATAATTAGTAATTATTTGTCATTGAATTGTGGATTGTAATGAACCGAGAAATAAATTATTAATCTAGACCACGTAATAAAATTCGACAATTGGATAAAAGGTAGAAATACGCTTTTGTTATTGTCGATGTCTTAAATTGAATTCTCGGCCATCTTCCACAACAAAAAAGCCCCAAGAAGACATGACCAACCATTAGGAAGTAGCTGGGTTGTGGCAATCCCATAGCTAGTGAGAGCCTCGCATATAATGGGATGAAGAGAAAACCTTCGACCCGACCTTAATTGTTGCGAATTGAACATCATGTAGTTTGGAGGAGACTTATTTGCCCTATCGTTCAGCTAGGTCACAGTACGTTCAACAGTGTTAGGAATGCATAAGGTTTCACACAACTATACCAAGTCTTCATCAGTGATAACCGAAGCCATATTTGATGGAACCAATTGTGATGTCATTTTTGCACCTCCCGCTATGTTTATCCCGACTCTCTTGTCCTTATGTTTATCCTTATTTTTGTAGATTTTAATCCCGCAAGTGGACAGATCAGTTACAATTAATATAATGATGTGAAGAGTGTCGAATCTACGAGGACTAGCTACCAATTAACTTATTAATTTATACTTTAAGTTTTAATAATAAAAGGACACACATTCGTTTATGATTTTTAATTCTAAAATTATTCTACTAATGTTCAATTAAATCTAAATTATCAAGTAATCAAAGTAAATTATTGATGATGAATTTGAGTTTTACTAACACTAGAATTTGCATATCCACCTACACATTCTTTAAATCAATTATTCGTTTAATTGTTTTAGCTTATAATTACTCTAGATTGAAAATTGGTGATCCTATAATAATCAAAAATCTCTCTTGATGGTCAATCAATTCTATATCGATATGCAAACCAAATTATCTCTAATTAAGTTTTGAACATAAAAACATGCATTTAAATCACAAGAACATCTAACTGGATTTCATAAGGCATAATAGTAATTTCTATCTATTATTGGACCATATGTTATTAAATGTATTAAATACCATGTGCTTAGTCTATATTTAATCTCTCGACTTTAATATAGATCACAAAATATTCTAATGGTGATCAAGTATTAAAACATTATAAAGAAAGAATAAAGAATAATCAATCAAGATGCAATTAATTACTAAAACGGGAAAAATATCTAATTAATTATAAACGTGATGTTTTATCGTTCATCCTAGTAATAAGTAATTTAGCCGGACATGATTTCGTAAAATAATAAAAGAATTGTATTAATCATGTTTCGGAAGAAAAAGAAGAAAATAAGAATACAATCCATGATTTCGGCCCAAGAATCTTCAATCCGTTCCTTGATGTTCGATTCTTCTCTTGTATATTTTCTTTCCAAAATTCAGCCTCCGTGATTTGTCTATTCTCTGATTTTTATACTCCTCACCGAACTATTCAAAATGTGTTTTAGGTAGTTATTTTATCTTGCACTCGATAGAGTTTTATTCCCATCATGAAACCACTTAAAATCTACTTGGAAAGCCATGCGATCGCATGGTTCAAAACCTTGCGATTGCATGGTTTTGCAAATAATGTTCTACAAGGAAATGTGTATTGCGATCGTGACTGTAATAAACATGCGATCGCATGGTTATTTTGGATGGATTTCTTGAATTTCTTTCTTTGATATTTGCATGCCAAGACCCTCAAGTCTCTTTGTCTTTGCAATTAAGTCTCATTTTCTTTTGTTTGCTCTCTTTTTGTTAGATCGACACTTGAATTTGATTTTTTCCTAAAATGAAAATAAAACAGTGCGCCATTATACTAAAAACAGGTAAGAGAACTCATAATCGCCCCTTTTTTGAGCTCCAATAAGTACAAAATTGTATTTATCAAACACCCCCAAATTTGAAATTTTATTTGTTCTTGAATATACTAAATCAAGATTATCATGCACAGAATGACATAAATAATAACACAATTTGCAATAACACAGTTTAATTCACTCAAGTCAAAAAGCTACGAAGAAAGTTATAAGATAGTAATAGCCTACTCCTTTGCATGCAAGAATTTCATGCGCGGGGTTAGATTCTTAACATTTGGTCATTACTTAGTTTCCTCTAACTGGTCTAAAGTGCTACACACAAATTATACACATGCATGAAATCAACACAAGCCTAGAAAGCCACCATCACAACTTAACTACCAAACTAACTCATTCTATTGGTTACTTGTTCGAGATACAAATGATTCAAAGTTTCAAAAAGGTATCTTATTGTTTTCAACTTAAGTACAACAACATAGTTAAAAGTCATCATAACTAGCCCACACAACACGATATCAGACATAGTTAAGTAGCCTCACATTTAAACAAAAGTAATAATATGTCTACAAGTCATGATTAAAGCTAAACTTAAAGAAAAAGTTTCATCATTAGCCGGCAAGGCTATTCATATCACATAAATATGTAAACAATTACTAATAATAATTTTTTTAAACAATCAATATCAACTATCATACTTGAATCAAGCAATTTTTTTTATCTCCCACTCCCAAACTTGAAAGATACATTGTCCCAATGTAAAAATTTAAAAGAAATATATATAGAAAAATTCATAGACGTCCTGTAGGTGGATTGGATGATACTGGAAGAAGGAGTGTGGTAGGATCTACTGGTGAAAGGTCTTGGCTAGGTGCCGGTCTGCAAATCTTGGCATGAATATCATCCAGTTGGCCCGTACATCTGTCTAGGTGCATCTTGACCTGGTCGCAGTCAAATCGATTCTGACTCTGCTCTAGGCCAGTTTGCCACTAACTGCTATCGTGATTCATCTGAGTGTATCGGACTGTATCCATACGAGATCGCAGCATCGTCAACTCCTGCTGCACCATGCGTAATTCAGTATGTGTAGAGATAATGAGTAGTGTCTACTCGGCCTAACCTTATATTAGTTGACGTAGCATGGATGCTATACTTCCAAGAGGTGCGGCATGCTGAGGTACGGCTGGATGACTTTCTCGAGGCTGCTCATCTGCAGTTGGGGCTATCCTCGTAGCTTATGCAGTCTGTCTTATTGCATTTTCCAAGGTAAATCAATTGATCGATCCCTTGGATTTTACTCACCGACTCTCTACTACAAAATATGAACCCTCGGCTTCTTCACAAATGCCACTAATCGAGCTAAAAAGATAGTAGTGTGTCTCTTATACATTTGGAAGCCCGGAGTAGTGATCAAGGTGTAGATGTAGCTTCCCAAGTCTATCTTCCTCCCGTGAGCTAGATGGTATAGAAATCGAGCCCTCGCATCATTGATATTAGTGCGGTGCGTGCTTGAGTCAATATTGTGACTCATGAACAAATTTAGGATGAGCAGGGAGTCTGTAAACTTGTTATGCTCAAAGTCTCTCATGGGTAGTGGACATGCATTGTCTCGACTATATAGAAATCGGGCCACTTTACCCATATCCTGAATAGTGGGCAGTGGGTGAACATCTTTCGATGTAATCCTATAGTACTGGTTAATGACCCATGGGAAACCATTTACCCCGCACACACGTATGTCCGTAGTGCTCTGTTCCATGTACATCTATTTCTTGGTTGAAGTTGGCGTAGAAATTATGGACAAGCTGGGAGTAGATCTTGTGCGGTGTTTCTACAATTTTTGATCAGCCGTACACGTCGATCAAATTGTACAACTCAGAGTGAGAAAAATCCTCCAATTGCAACCTCTGTTCCTCCCATATGGTCCAATGGCTAGTGAGCTTTTAATATCTTTCTTCGTGCTCCTCAGATAGATAGTGGAGAGAGTTGGTGGTTTTCACTCGTGCTCTCTTTGATGTGCCTCATGTTGCCTTTTTCTTTTCTTTTTCTGTGGTGGTTGGGAGTTTTTTTGGAGCCATGATCTTCAAAATAAATGAAACAAGTTAGATATGAAAAATAACGTAAATGGTATTATTGGTCACCACCAAACTATCTCGAACTTTAGGTAATGTTTCTCTAAAAATTGTGTTCGACTAAGCTATTTCGGATCCTGAGAAAATTACCCAAGAATGTTCAAAAGTGAAATGGAAAATGATAGAATGGAAGTGCATCCTTTGGCCTACCACATATTTAAATTTCATAGCATTTCGAGGTCATTTGGGCCAAATAAACGGGGGACGAAAATGCAAACGGAGACAGGTGAAAGGAGCCTGCAGTGGGCTGCCATAGCAGTCGAATTCCCTAAATGGTGACGGGTTGAATTTTGTTGATAAAATAGTGCCCAAACCTCCGTGAATGATCCTAGACGATAGTATTGGTTAATTAGACTAGCCTATGATCACATTTTCTCCACATTTAGCAAACATTATGGTTGGGGCGTTTTGTTGAACACCTTGCAAGCAAGGATTTGTTCTTTATAGGATAAGTGATTTGGATAATCTATGTACAACCAAAAATTTTCCCATCCTAAGCATCTAAACCCAATCAACATCATCTTTGACCTCCGATTCAAGCCTAATCTAAACCTCGTTTCTCCAAACATATAAAAAAACGAATGTAAATGGAATTGAAAGACAAAATCAAAAATTTCACCATAAAGATTGGACATACCTTTGAGGATGTGGATTTGATGATATAGGTGAGTGATTTGGAAGATTAGTGTGATTAGGGATGTCCGGGATGGGGAATGGTGCTGGTCGGTCGGTATGGATGACCCTCGACCCGCCAACCGTCCGATTAAATTTTTTTTGTTAAATTGAAAATAATTAAAAATAATACAAATTTTTTAAATATTTGTACCAAACAAAAAAAAAAATTATAAGATTTGGGTTGTGGTGTAGTGGTTAAGATTAGTAGTTTATAAGTTTCAACCCATGTTCGATTCTTCTTTAGTCTATTTTTATTAAAAATTATAATTTCTACTATATTTTATGATTTTCAAAAAAAAAAAAAAATTTGAAGAGGGGGGCCTCGGACTCACCACGAGGTGTAGAAAAATTCTATCCCAAACTCGTCCCTATTACTCGGCTAGGTGAGGTGGCGCTTGGCGGGGTGGGGGGCGCAAGGCACGTCGGGCGGATTTTTTTTTCCATCCCCTAAATGTGATGAATTTTATGCCCGTTGAATGATGGAAGAAGATGCGTTTTTTTGTTTTAAAGTGAATTTTTGGATTGTGGCTGTTTTTCCCGTTTTTAAGTGTTACGGTTGTCTTTGAGATCGCAAAACAACTTAAATCTAGAAGCGAGAATGTTTTACGCCTTGATCTATACGATCACAGATGGTGATACCATGCGATCGCATAGTATACAACTGTAAAAAAAAATTTAATCTAAACATGACTTACAAAAAAAATTTAAATGTGTACTCATGCAGAATGATGATGATTATTGTTCCTTGTTACCTAAAAGTAGTAAAGCATATTTTAAGTTCTAAAAGCATAAAACGTGCAAAACGTCAAATAAAATCCTAAAACTTAAATGATATGAAAATTGAAATAAAAGAGTAGAAAAATGAGTTGTCTCCCATTAAGCACTTGTTTATAGTCTTGAGCTCGACTTTGTCGTAGTAATTACTAATGACACTTTGAATAGGTCTTTGGAGGGCTTGATTTGCTTGCATCTATTGTCTTCGCACCATTGTTTGCTTACCTTCCAGAGTTTGATTTTTTCCTTATCATATTGATATAACTCTATTTTACCACCTTGCTCGAACTCAACTATGAAAACTTCATTTTCCTTATCGAACAATTGTTCGTCACTCCTTATTTTAATGATTGGCATGTGTTCCATTGGGTCTGACTGGTTTTCCAATGTGAAAGCGTTGGTTATCTCTTGGTTAATGGCATCAATCTAGAAACAGAAATTTGAAGAGCTCATAAATTTAGTTGCTTTAAACACATCGAATGTAATATGTTTATCATTCAACCTCATTTTTAGTTGTCCTTTTTGCACATCAATCAATGTCCGACCAGTGGCCAAGAAGGGTCAACCCAAAATAAGTGGTACATTCATATCTTTGCACATATCCAAAATAATAAAATTAGCAGAGAATATGAACTTATCCACTTTCACTAATATGTCTTCAACGATCCCTCTTGGATGTTTGATGGACCTATCTGCAAGCTGCAATGATACTGTTGTTGGCTTTGCTTCTCCCAAACCGAACTGCTTAAAAATAGAATAAGGCATTAAATTCACACTAGCCCCAAATCACATAGAGTTTTGTTAAAAAATAAACTACTAATAATGCAAGGAATAGTAAAACTCTCTCAATCTTTTAATTTTAGAAGTAGCTTGTTTTGCAAGATATTTCTTGTAAGCATGAATATTTCACTATCCTCCAACTTTCTTTTGTTTGAAAGAATTTCCTTCATAAATTTTGCATAGCTCGGTATTTGAGTTAAAGCGTTGGCAAAAGGTATGTTGATTTGGAGTTTCTTAAATACATCAGAGAATTTCTTGAATTGCTTGTCTAGCTTATATTTTCGCAGCCTTTGAAGAAATGGAATTGGAGGGACGTAAGTCGGTGGTGGAATATAATCTGGTGGAGAGTTCTATTTTTCTTGTTCAACTGCTTCTTTGAATTTATTGGATTTGTTTTTCCTCTCTCTTTACACTGGTCTCTTTACATAAATTTTTGGCAATTCAAATCTACTTCTCGTGGTAATTGCATTTACTTGCTCTTTTAGATTAACCTCAATATTTCTTGGCCATGTGCCTAGTTGTCACTTTCGGTCAATAGTTTAGCTAACTGCCCAATCTGATTTTCTATATTTTTATCGCAATATCTTATTTTTTCTACACTTTTTTGAATTCAGATTCCATGCTTGTGACAGTTTCTTCCAATCCTTCTTTTCTTTATTGTGGTCTCCCTTGATTTGGCAAATTTTGAATATTTTAGGTATTTCCATAGGAGAAGTTTAAATGATTTCTCCATCCAAGATTGTAAGTCTGTGAGTATGAATTATTCTCATTGTCAGCCGAAAGTTACGAGCATATGCAGCTTGTTCAAGTGATGACATGTCAATGGTGCTTAAAGGACATTTCGATAATTGATGGTTTGTCCCGCATGTTGCACATATTGGTAGGGACATTTGAACCATATTGGCTGAGTGGGAATATTTCATTGCTTCCATCTGCTTTGCCAATGAATCAATTTTCGCTAGTACAAGCGAATTGATTTCCACATCGTGCATTCCGGTTGCTTTCTTCTACAACCCTCTGTTTGGCCACATAACGAACTGTCATCGTTTCATACAGGTCGTGAAAGTCGCCGTTGGATCTACTTTGGATATATTTTAATCCCACAAGTGGACGGATCGATTACAAGTAATATAATGATGTGAAGAGTGTCGAATCCACGAGGACTAGCTACCAATTAACCTATGAATTTATACTTTAAGTTTTAACAATAAAAGGACACAGATTCGTTTATAATTTTTAATTCTAAAATTATTCTACTTATGTTTAATTAAATCTAAATTATCAAGTAACCAAAGTAAATTATTGAGGATGAATAGGAGTTTTACTAACACTGGAATTTGTGAATCCACCTACACGTTCCTTAATCAATTATTCATTTAATTCCTTTAGTTTATAATTATTCTAGATTGAAAATTGGTAATCCTATAATAATCAAAAGCCTCTCTCGATGGTCAATCAATTCTATATCGATATGCCAACCTAATTATCTCTAATTAAGTTTCGAACATAAAAATATGTATTTAAATCATAAGAACACATAACCGGATTTCATAAGGCATAATATTAATTTCTATATATTATTGGACTCTATGTTATTCAATACCATGTGCTTAGTCTATATTAAATCTCTCGACTTCAATATATTCAATATAGACCACAAAACATTCTAATGATGTCCAATCATTAAAACATTAGAAAGAAAGAATAAAGAATAATCAATCAAGAAACAATTAATTACTAAAACAGAAAAACTTCTAATTAATTAAAAACATGAGGTTTCATCATTTATTCTAGCAATAAGTAATTTAGCTGGACATGATTTCGTAAAATAATACAAGAATTGTATTAATCATGTTCCAGAAGAAAAATAAGAAAATAAAAAAACAACCCGTGATTCTAGCCCAAGAATCTTCAATCCGTTCTTTGATCTCCGATTCTTCTCTTGTATAATATTTCTTCCCAAAATTCACCTTCGCAATTTGTCTATTCTCTGGCTTTTATACTCATCCCCGAACTCTTCGAAATATGTTTTAGGTAGTTTTTTTTTATCTTGGACTTAATAGAGTTTTATTCCTATCAGAAAATTACTTAAAATCTGCTTGGAAAGCCATGCGATCGCATGGTTTGATCGCATGGTTTTGTCAAATAATGTTCTGCAGAAGGAAAACACGTCTTGAAATCGCAGCCTGTAATAACCATGCAATTGCATGGTAATTTTGGAAGGATTTTTTGAATTTCTTTCTTTGATATTTGCATGTCAAGCCCTTCAAGTCTCTTTATCTTTACAATTAAGTCCCATTTTCTTCTGTTTGCTCTCTTTTCGTTAGATCGACACTTGAATTTGAATTTTTTTAAATGATAATAAAATAGTGCGCCATTATACAGAAAACATGTAAGAGTGCCCACAATCGTCCCTTTTTGTGAGCTCCAATAAGTACAAAATTGTATTTATCACTTAATCTATTTTACAGAAGCAGTTTTATCCCTCAGCCAGTGCCATCCCAATCGATGGTCCAGGCCCTAAAGGCCATTTCTCTAGTGACTTCAGGCTCTATGTTGTCACTCTCAAAATAGCTCCACAATGAAGGATAGCTCTTTAAGCTAAACAATTAACAAAGTGGCATTAGAAGAAGGTGGCAGTCACCACCACCATAACTTTCTCATAATCACCATTTATGATGCACTTTTCAACTTGTCGGTTTTGGTGTAGTTGGCAGCTTTGTATGGAAAATAAAATGAATATTTGAAGAATAGGGCCCAAAGAGTCTCATTCCAACCTCATACCAAGATGAGGCTCCATAGTGCAGATTCTAACAATCACATTCTAATATTAGTGCGCCATATATTTTCGTTAAAAACATAACATTTGTGCTTACATGTCATATACATTCTATAAAATCATAAAAATGGTAAAAATTAAAGAATCTTGGAAATTGAAAAGTTAAATTATTTTTTAATCAAATGATAAAAATGTATAAAATGACCTAAATATATTTGCTCAATTATCTATAAATACTCCATTTATCATTCAACTTGAAGATACACAAATTACGCTAAATTAACATATTATACATACATCTTGAGCCAATTTTCCATCCAATTTATCTTACACTCAAATTCTGGTTATTGACTTGATCGTCGGAGTGCTTATGGCCATTGCACCATTGCACATTGGCCATCGGTAGGATTGGCCATCGATATACGATGATACAAAGGACTTGACTTATTCTTGTTGGTATTAAAGTCAAGCTAGATTTTGATGTCAACACTATACTTTGCACTATACTTAATATTTTGGAATGTTATTGGGAATTTGAGTTGAAGAGTCTAAAATGAGACCATATCGTTTGGTGAGGGTAAATCATATTCTCAGATATCTATTGAGAACGATAGAATACATGATTGTCTACTATGGACAAGAACTAGTGCCTATCGAATATACAAAATCGAATTCTCAGATTAACAAGACTCAAAGAAAATCAACATTTTGCTTAGGTATTGAACTTAGGAGGAGTCATTGTGTAGGAGTATTATATAATCTTGTATTGTTGACTCTAGTGTAGAGGTTGAATATTTAGTTACTTGTAAAGTTGTTGTCTTAGAAAGATATTTGTGGATCTTGTTGACATATTTCATTATGTTGCTCCATCGTAACACTTTATTGTGATAAGGTAATTATTCATAGTGTAGATATGAAGATATGTATCACTATTAGTATTGTGCCCAAAATTCAATTTTTGTGAAGGAATAATTATAAGAATATTATTATTATCAATGCATTTATGTACTATTTTTCGGCGTCTCTGTTATTTATTTATTTATTTAAATAAAGGATCTTGAAGAATAAGATACATGTCATATTTTTTTATTCTTGAACTATCTCTAATTGTGCACAATAATGAGACACGGATACATTAGTGCGAATAGACTAGCATATATTGCACTCATTTCTTTTGAATAAAGTAATTGATCTCAAAAACTAAAATGTGAAAACCCTTGGAGTGAATATGTGGATTCTTGTTATATAAACAAGTCATTGGATGACCCAGCGCATAGATTCCACATGGATAAATATCTAAGTGTCAGTGTACTATCTTTTAGTGAGTGGACTATTTCTTAGTGATAGGTGTAAAATTGATTCTTCAACTATAGATCACCATGGAATCTGTGTGTGGATCATCACACTTTGATAGTGTTTGATGTGACTCTATTCAAGGGTTACTAATATGACCCTAATTGGGTGTGATGTGAGTCACGTGAAGATTGATGTATGATCAAAAAGGGATTTATCAATATTGGATAGTACCCTATAATTTTTTGTCTCAAGTATCAAAACACTAATTCCTCAACCATGATAGAATTATGATTTGAAAAGAGGTTTTTAAATATGAACTCAATAAATCGATTACTGCAAGTGACTATTAATATAATTGGTAAAGTAGGATTTACACATTCCATATCTCGTAGCCAATTGAAATTTAAAAAGAATTTTATTTCACGTTAACCGAGGCGTTAAAGGCTTTGTCATACCACATGACTTGTCCGTCACATGGGTTGCATTGCCTCATTGTAATCAATGACAATTAATATGAGTTAATTAATTAGTGAATTAATAAATTATTTAAAATAGGATTGCATTGACACATTATTGCATGGGTTATAACATGGATTGCATTGACACAATAAATAACTAGATCTATAAGAATTAATAAATAAAATGAATAACACATGCACATGCGACATGAATAATTGATATGGGTTGTATTGACACATTGCTAGATAACAATCAATGACACGTGGGTTGCATTCATCCTTTTGTGTATGACCCCCATTAGGTTCCGTCATTCATTGTCGTGGACGGGAACCTAATGGTTCACACACCAAAGGATGAGAGTTGGAAATCGAAATAAGAAATTAAGTAAATAATAGCTAATTGCCTACATGAGTTGTATAGCTAATTATGTAATAGGCCCAATTGATTAATGAGATATAGCTAATTACAAGATAGGCTCAATTAAGTAATGAGATTATTTAAGAGAAAATTCAAGCCCAGTCATTGATTATGTGCTTGTGAGCTTTTAAGTCATATAACTCAAACTTAATTCAATTAAAGTCATATTTCAGCACTAAAAGACCCACGTGCCACTACAATTACAAAAAGTGATAATTCAAAAACGATATTGTTTTCTATTATACTATTTTTTATGATAGTGTTTTCTATTATATTGTTTTCTGTGATATTATTTTATTAAAATACTGTTTTCTATGATACTGTTTTATGAAAAATATTTGATACTGTTTTACTTTTAATATTGTACACTAGTTTTCGTTAAATTATAGCATGTTTGGCTATGTTTATTAACTCTTTTTTTCAAACTTATTTTCAACCACATATTTTATGGGACTCACAAATTTTATCAAATTTTCAACTACACATTTCACCAACCTTTTTCAAAATCTAAAAAAAATTCACTTTTAAACTCCACCAAACAAACACGCATTCAAATTTAAATATTTTATGGTTGAAGTAATAATCTTGTTTTAAAATACCCCATTAGTAATACAAGATCATTGATCTTGTTTTCATTCAAATGATTGATACTATTTCAATCTATGATATTGTTCTTATATTTGGTTGTAGTTTGTGTATGAGATATTTTTTTATTAAAATATTGTCATGTATAATAATAGTATATTAGGATACTTTTATCTATGATATTGTTTTATTAATATAATATTTTATTTAGATAATGTGCTATGGTTTACGTTAAAACATAACATTTGTGCTCATCTAAGTATGTGCTTGATAATAATGTACTTCTGATATTGTTATATTTGCTATCTTTAACCATACAATATTGTTATCTATGATATTGTTTTTATGATATTGATACAGATGTCTTTCTATTAATGTTTTGTGATACTATTTTATTAAGATACTATTTTATATGATACAGTACAAACAACACACATGAATGTGTGACAAGAACATATCAAAACACATAAAAATGTTGATGTATATGAAACAAATGTTATTTCTTTTATTCGACCAAAAAATGATTACAAAACAATTATGTTCCTATATATATAAAAAAAAAAAACAATATCTCCAACAAAAACAACTCAATTCAAAAAAAAAAAAAAAAGAAACAAATCATTCATAAAAACTAAATCCACCTACAAAATAAATTTTAAAAATCAATTGTTTCCAGAATTTTGCAATCCAAGGATTGCCTAACATTTCTCAGAATCATCTTCATTTTCAATAACAATACCAAGTTTTTAAAGTTTAAAATTTTATCTTTTACATGATTGGGAAGAAGAATAAAAGAAAAAAAAATGTAAATATACTATTATCACTTACAAAAAATAGTGGAATATGTTTGAGTGGCTGACAGCGAGTCGTGAAAAGCCAACGTTTTATGTAATAGTCGGCAGGGAGGCATTGGAGAAGATGGTAGCCACGTGCGTTGCTGATTTGAAGTTTAAATATGGATCACAGGGGCAATTTCAAAATTAATATGAAATATGGCTAAAGAGTATGACTTAATGGTAATTTTGAAAAGTGTTTTCACCTAATTTGGAACAAGTCACCTACATGTAGACTTATAAGCAATTTCTCCATTAATTAATTATGGGTCTAGTTATTTTGTTTAGTTTATACGCTTATGTTAGGATAAGCGGGTTGATCCAATTAAAAGTCTGTTTATACATGTATTAGGGTCTGCTTTGGAGTTTTAGAATACCGATTATGAAGATTTTTTAAAATACTGGTTTTGAGCGTTTCTGAGGAAAGCGATTTTGGGTGATTTTTAGTAGCAGCTTTTGAAACAGACCAACCCATTCTTGGAAGGTTCTAAAAGATTTTTAAAAGAATCAAATTACATATATGTCCATATATTAAAAATAATTATTTTTAAAAATTTTATATATCGACCTATCATTGAAAATATAAGATTTAAATTTATGTTATTGCATATGTTTTTTTTTTTTTTAATTTATTGGCATATGTTCTTTTATTTTACAAACATTAAGTTTAAGGTAGTTTAAAAATAATTGTTTGAGAGATAATAAAATTGAAAGAACTTTTGAAGAACGGCAAAAAACCACCGATTTGAGAGAAGTGAGGAGGGGTTGGTTGGAAGATACACTCCAAATTATACTAAACCGGTTTTGGGCAGTTTAAAAACCGCCCAAAATCGATGCTCTAAAAAACTAACAAGCACCGATTTTTTCAGCCTTTCATAAACGGTACTATCCAAAACCGATGGAAGAAAAAAAAATTCCAAACAGGCCATTAGGCTTGAGGAGTTGAAACATTATTGCTAGCACAAAAATAAGAACGCGTAACCTTAGCACACCTAAGTGGCCACCTTCTATGTCTTTCTTTGTAAGTGCTGAATTTTGATATTCAACTTCAACAATGTAGATCACTATTAGAGGCTGAACGCTTAAACAAGTATGGTTGATCGAGGTGCGAATTGTTGTGTACTGAAATTCAAAATTTGAGTAGATTGTTTCTTTTAATACGTAACAATTCTCTATTTGAATCGTGTTAAACATCAAGTTGACATGGTGAATATAAATTAATTTTAAATTTTCATTGTGTATATATAGTTAATTTCCAACCATCTCTACATCGATTTGGACTTTTCAGTTTTCACAATGCAACAAAGATTGAGAATGAAGAAAAAGTGTCATAAAAATGATTGGTGCACTTCATTTATTAAATAAAATTGGTGTAAATGGCCCATAATCTTTGTTTTCGGTATGAAATTTATCCCAAACTTTCATTTTTTTTTATCACAAAAGTCTTTAACATATGTATTTTGGTGCACAATTAGTCCTTAATTGATAAAAAAAAAGACAAATGTGCCCTTAGTTTTAATTAAAGAAAATTGTAATAAGACTTCTAATATTTGTAAAATAGGAAAATAGCGATTACATTTATTAAATAATATTTTATTTAGTATATTAAATATATATCATTATAGTCGTGTCAATTAAATTTTTTATAAGAGAAAAATGTAAAATTATCGTGCTTTAGGTATATGTAATTGCTATGTAATATAAAAAACTTGAATAAAAATTTAGTTAAATAAATAACAAAATGGCCTATATGATTTTATATCATCAACCAATCTTATTATATTTTTTTTAACATAAAAAAAACTAATAAAATTTAATTTACACATTATGTGTTCTTCATTTTTGAACAATAATAAAACAATAAATTAAAATATGAAGAATACAATTTGAGCTCTAATATTTATAGTTAATAAACGAATAGCTCAATTAAATAAAAATATTTGAGCATCAAGTTTGTGAGAAAGTTATTTTTCTTTTTACGTTGTAACGATAAAATAAAAGTTAAAATTTTAAATAATATGATTACTTAATAATAATAAATTATTTTTAAATGATACGTTTGTTAATAATTATGAATTTAAATTTTAGCTATTTTATAATATTTCGTAAAATATTCAAAATAATTAAGTATATTGTCAATTTGCTAGTTTTTTTTAATTTTTTATAGAAACTAAAAGTATCGGACTCATTTGTACTTTTTGCAAAGGTTAAGAATCTAATTGAAATTTTCTCTAATTAAAAATAATGGCATATTTGTCTTTTTTATCAAATAAAGAGCACTTATGTATCAAAATATATAGGTTAGAAACTTCTTTGCCAAAAATTAAATATTATGAATTTGTTTCCGTCATCGAGAACAAAGGATAGGGACCATTTAAGCCAAATTTCCTTTATTTTAAATACAATGAATATTTTTAATATTTTATGTGACGATAAAACTATCGCCATCATGGAAGGGTTGACAAGAAGGCTAAAACCAAGACGGTTGTGGAAAGAATATATATTTGAATATTAAGGCATGTTTGATATATGGTTAATGGTTAAGCTAAAAATGAGGATAAGTTTTATCTTCAAAAAAAAGAAGACAATTTTTTCTAGATAAGGAAACACTCAATTTTTTAAAGACGAAAGTACTATTTATAATATAAAAAAAAATCTATTTTTAAACATTCATATCATAAGATAATCACCACCGTCCCACCGTCGCCGCCACCCTCTACCATTTCTTTGTTCCACCTTTTTTTTTTTCTCTTTTAGTTTTTTCACTTATTTCTTTTCGTTTAGTTAAGAATAAGGGTATACTTGTTTTATTTTTACGAAAAACTGACTTTTTAACAATGATTTTTTTTATTCTTACACCTAGTTGAACCAAACAGAATAATGATAAACATATTATCCGGATAACTATTATTCAGATAACTTTTATCTAGATAAAGCAGCTTTTTATCCACGTATCAAATGGGCAATTAAGGAAAAAGTTGTCGAAATCTCTAATCTACAATGGACAGTATTTTTGTGTTCATTTCTTAAAAAATAATAATAATAATAACATTACAAGACACATGAAGTCAAAGATAGAAGTTTGGAATAAATTAAAAAAAAAAAAAAAAACATTTTCATCTTTTATGTGAACCGTTCAATATACAAAAAGTTAGGTAAAAATTGACATTGTTTAAGAGTGTAACACACCATTCAATGTTCCAACAATATTTACATGTTCATTTCAAAATTTCTTTAGCAAGACACGTGAAGTTAAACATAGTCAATAGAACTTTTTACAACACTTGCATACAAGAAAGCCTTAATTGGGATATGAAGTTTTCGATCTCTTCCTCGGATGATGGAGGCACGCGGTGGTGACTGAAAAAAGAAGTGGCGGGCCTCTTCTCCCCCGTTCCCACTCCGACGTAAGAATCAATAGGAGATATATGTGATGAGAGATTATGTTTAAAGACTTTAATCAAAGAATTTTCGAAGAAGAATACCTGGAAGGGTATAAGTTGCTATTTATAGGCAACTTCTTCATGTCGACGTGGCAGGCATCCCAACTTATCATGGAGACACGTGCCCTCATCTCGGAAGAGGTTGAGTGAGTAGACGTGTGTATCTTTTCTGTTGCAACCGCCGATAATCATTGGCGTAGATAATCGTCGGGTATCATAATATTTTCAAATTAAAGTGTCGAAAACCCGAGTAGGAAGGTTCCAACTCCCTGGGTCTTCGACTTGGGCTCTGGACCATAGAGTCTAGACTGGACTCTTTATATTGGGCCTCTGGGTGTGGGCTCTCTACAATGGGCTCAAGATAGGGCTCTACGTTAGAGCCCAGGCTACCATCATAAGCATCCCTACTCATTAGTGATGGCTATCATTAATGAGTATAAAATACTTATATATATAATAACATAGCTTCTTCTTCTTTTTTTGTTGATGAAAGTTAAAAGAAATTTTCTTTTCATAAGCACAACATTGTGATAGGGTAGGTAATAATAATTTTGCATGTTAAATAACAATAACAAAGGCGAAATATAAAAGGACTTGAGGAACAAAATCCATTGTTAAAACGTTGGTCGACCCTTGTTAATTCTTTGCGGTGGTGGGCCCACCAACTGAAAACAAATGGTCGACCGGCTGCGGCGGTGGTCGGTCGACCACTGTGAGGATTTTTCATCACAGCGTTTTTTTTTTTTTTGAATGAAACTTTAATTTCCCTCCTTGACTTGGTTTTAGTTTTGAAATTTTCAAAATTTGAAAATTCAACTTTCATTTCCCTCCTTTCTTTTAAAATCCAAAGATTTCAAATTTTCATTTCCCGCTCTTTCTTACTCTATATAAAGGGAGGTATTTTTACTCATTTCTTGTTTCATTTTTGCTCTCTTACAAGCAAAGTTGCCAAAATCCTCCTCTCTAAAAAAACTCTAAAATTTTTCGCAGTGGATCGTCTATACTCATGACCGTCGACCGGCACACTCATCATCCCAGGTGGTCGACCAAGCACGATGGTAGAGAGCGGCGTGGTAGGCCGGCCAAGGTGAGTATTTTGCTTATGTTCAAACAAATTTTCTTTCTTATTTGGCCCAATCTCCTTCAAGGTCTTGAAATTTGGGACGTCTTTTTCTTCGTGAATTGCAGCTCACCTGCTGAAGGGCATTTCGACTAGGTGCTTTGTTTTGTCAACCGGCCGTGGGGTAGTCAAAAAGGTCCATAGCCCTTTGTTGACTTCTATATTTGTTTTTATAGTTCGACAGACTTTGTTTTCCACAGGTAACCTTTAACTTGTCTACTTCCATGCCTAGGGTAGTACTATCCTCTAATAATGAATCTTCTTTTGATTCCACCGGCGAGAGCCGTAGTGGATCAAGTAGTCAGTCGAGCGATCGCAATAGTTCTACAAAATTAATCGATCGACGGACTTCTCGGTCGTCGAACGAATTCCGAACAGGAGGGAGTCAATCGGTGTCAGAGGTTACCCGTCATTCGAATGATTTCTTGGAGCTAGGTGATTGTTCGACTGGCGCTGTGCGAGCCGGGGGTAGAATGCCACCCATTAGATCATTTTCTGCCAATATTCAAATTGGCAGGTCATCTTCTGGGCACATAGTACCTCTTAATATTCCCAAAGGTTATAGTGTGTACAACTCTGAAACCAAATTGGATAGGTTGTTAGCAAAGTATAAGATTTTTGACGACCACATATATAGAGCCCCGCTCCCTACGGAAAAGGCTTCCTGGGTCCAATCCCTTCGAGGTTGCGATTTACAAAGATAGTATGGATGGAGGGCTTAGGTTTCCAATACATCCATTTTTCGTCGCCATATTTCGTGAGTTCCACTTAACTCCCAGCCAGGTGGCCCCAAATGCTTGGAGGTTAGCCATCTACTTTCTATACATGTGCCTCCTTCATGATATTGATCCTTCCACTGACCTTTTTAGGTGTATCTTTGAAATGCACCGCTTAGTGTCTTGTGACAGTTACATATACTTTTCCACACGGGTCCCTTTCTATGTGCCTCATTATAGGAATTCGAACAGTGGGTGGAAGAACCGATTTTTTTTCTTCGTTAGGCTGTCTCGGTAGTTTTCTGTCGATACTTTTTGGAAACATCCTCGAATTCGACTATTCAATAGTCCGAGAGACATCACTCCTTACCTCCAAAAGCAAATTGACGACTTATCAATTTAGACCCTCCCTACTCAAGCTAAACAAAGTTTTAACAGATCGTAACATGCTAACCGTGGAATCGGTCGATCTGTTGGTAGGCACTTCCTCTACTAACCTTCTTGCTTTTACACATTATATGGAGTTATATATATATATATATATATATATATATATATATATATATATATATATATATTTATTTATTTCGGTATGGAAGGTGTTGAGTATAATTTGAATCTTTGTGTTGAATTCTATTCCTTTAGCCGATGATGATGAGGGGCGGTGAAAGGTTACGCTCCGAATAAGAGAAAGAAGCTCTCGAGACAAAGGCAAAGGTCTACCTCGGGCAAGGAGGCTCTAACTACTACCAATGTAGAGAAAGGAGGTCGAGGAAGATACCTCAAGGAGGATGTGCACTGTTGATCGACCGATAATGATCCTCTTGACGATGAGACCACTCTCCATGATATTCGTTTTCCGTCCACTAATGCTAACGGGGACCTTGAATTGGTTCAAGGCGTGCACTGGAGCCCCCGCATCTTGGTTTATCTCAGAGGAAGGTTTCGTCGGTGAACAAGACCTTAGTGGTGTACACCAAGAGGGTAATGTTTCAATCTTCTCTCTTTTCTTTTTATTTTTACTTTGTGTCAACTTTATGGTGATCTTGGCTTTGGAATTCGGTTGTTAGATGATTACTATGCAAGACGCCATGGCTTTAGTGAGCGAAGATGGAGAGGCATTTGGATCATATGGATCGTCAAGAGGCGAGTTGAGAATGGAGGTTGCTAACTTGAAGAAGGAGATAGGTGAAATGAGTAGCCAAGCCAAGTTAGGCGAGTCTAGGGGGCAGCAGCAAGAAGAGGATGAGATTGACTCGGCTGCAAGGCCCACGCGGCTCGCGCCGGGAAGATGCTATTTCAAGCTTCAAAGCCTCCTCGGAGTTTTCTAGTTGCATGCACATGTACGGAGCAGAGTCAATGAAGGCTTCTATTAGTCTCACCAAGAAGTGGTTGGTCGAGGAGCATCCGTCGCTTGACCCTTTAGGGCTCGAGCATGTAATCAATGCTTGTCTTAAAGCCTTTTGATTTCTCTTGGCCGGGATGTGGGTAGGCATGACTCAGTCGCCTATTTTGGAGAACTTGTGTTGATATCCACTTGCTTTAAACATTCATAATTGTGTTCGTAATTATATATGCTCTATTTTAATTCTTAAGTTGGGTCGTTTTATCGTCAACAAGCTTTTTGGCAGTACATAGTTGAACATAGTGGCCGACTTTGAACATTAAATTCGGCCAAAGTGGTTGACCTATTTGGGTCGATCGCAGTGGTCCATCACCTTGGGTCGACCAACAGTGATCAACCACGTTGGGTCGATCAACAGTGGTCGACCACATTTGCGGTCAGGCACTGTTTTGGTGGTCAACCACCTTTTTTTTTAACCAACTAATGGGTTTATCGGCCTATCACCCATCATCACGGCTGATTTAATGCGTCTACCCAACTTGTGGCTGGATTTTTTAACCAACTAATGGGTTTATCGGCCTATCACCCATCATCGTGGGTGATTTAACGCATCTCCCCAACTTGTGGCTGAATTTTTTAACCAACTAATGGGTTTATCGGCCTATCACCCATCATCGTGGGTGATTTAATGCACCTACCCAACTTGTGGCTGAATTTTTTAACCAACTAATGGGTTTATCGGCCTATCACTCATCATCGTGGGTGATTTAATGCACCTACCCAACTTGTGGCTGAATTTTTTAACCAACTAATGGGTTTATCAGCCTATCACCCATCATCGTGGGCGATTTAATGCGCCTACCCAATTTGATGGTTTTGTTTTGTCAAAGTAGACATGATTGTTTTGGTTGTGCAGTTGTCCAAAAGTCGCGAAGATCTATGACTCAGTAGGGGCACCGGGACATCCCAGCTATGCTGGCCTTTCCTTAGCCCCCTCATCATTTGCCATTGTTCCTGCTTTTTATTAATTTAAAACATAGTACTGCTGTACAAAGTGCTGGGATCCTTTAAGGGGATCAACAGATAACATTACATTGGAAAGACTTGTAATGTCTTTATTGCAACAAAAAGAAAAATAAAGAATCGTTGATGGGTGCATCCTACTGATAATATTGTTTGAGGTGTTCGACATTCCATGGCCTGCCCAATGGTCTTCCTGTCTAGTCTTTTAAGCTATAAGCTCCTCTTCCGATACTCCTGATGACCTCATATGGTCCTTTCTAGTTTGCCCCTAGCTTGGTAGGGGGGTGCCCTGCTACCATAGCATTCCTCAGGACCAAGTCCCTTGTATGAAAAAATCTGGGTTTAACCTGCCGATTGAAGTGTTCGGCTGCCTTCCGCTTATACGCTGCTGTTCTTACGGCTGTCTTCTCTCTTACTCCCTCCAGAACATCAAGCTCAGCCTGGGTGGCGGTGGGGTCGATCTGCTGACTTATCATTATGCCTGTTAGGCTCAAGATTTATACTGGTACAACAGCCTCCATCCCAAAAGAGAGCATGAAAGGGGTCTCTCTGGTCGGTTTTCTAGGAGTAGTGTGATAGGACCACAATACATTGGGTAGCTCATCAGCCCACATGCCTTTTTCCTTTTCTAATCTGGTTTTCAAATCCCATAGGATCATTCGGTTAGTCACCTCTACTTGTCCGTTAGCCTGGAGATGCGCCACCGAGGTGAGCCTATGCTCTATATGGTAGCTTTTGCAAAAAGCCTTGAAACCGTGATTATCAAACTGCCTGCCATTGTCGGTAACAACTACTCGTGGAATCCCAAATCGCATATGATATTTTTCCACAAAAACTACGAATATTGGCCGTGGTAATGGTGGCTAGTGGTTCGACCTCTACCCATTTTGTAAAGTAATCTATAGCCACCGAAAGAATTTTCTCGCCTTTAGCCACGCGTGAAAGGTCCTAGGATGTCCATCTCCGGCTGGAAGAAAGGACACACTCCAAAAATTGTCGATCATTACTGCTGTTCTGCTGGGACATGTATCAAGTTACCATGTTGTTGGCAAGTATCACATTTCTTCACCACATTCTTAGCATCTTCTTTCATATCGAGCCAGTAGTAGCCTCGTCTAAGTGCTTTGAAAGCCAATGCTGAGGCCCCTTGGTGGTTGCCACATATGCCGCTGTGTATTTCATACAGAACTTCTTGGGCTTCTGCTGGAGAAAGGCACTTCAAGTAGGGGGCCGAGAAACCACGTTTATACAATTTTTTTTCTATGACAGTGAACATGGCTGCTCGAGCTCTGAGCCTTTTCGCTTCAGCTGGGTTTTCAGGCATCTTATTATCCACTATGTAGTCTACTATTGAGTCTATCCAGCTACACTTGGCACTAATTTCCTTGATTTCGACTGTATTTACAATACTTGGCTACGACAGACCACTTGCACATTATTTGTTGGTGGCAGGTATTTTGGATTGGCAGACGCCAACTTGGATAATGCATCAGCCCTAGTATTATCCTTTCGGAAGACATTTGTAATTTTAAAATTGCTAAATCACCTCTATAGGTCTCTCACTTTCATTAGGTAAGTTGCCATCTTATCATCTTTCGATTCATATTCTCCTGTTATTTGTCCCACAACCAATTGTGAATCACTATATACTTCCACCGAAGATAACCCCAGTCGGACTGCAATGCTTAGCCCAGTTATCACAGCCTCATACTCTGCGTCGTTGTTGGTGGCAGAGAATCCAAAGCGTAGAGAGTACTCTAGTTCTTCGGAGTCTAGGCTTATCATAATAACGCCCGCCCCCGAACCTTCATTGTTAGACGACCCATCCACATATATTTTCCATTCTGTCCTCACTTCTTCCCCTCTTTTGACATTGGAGGGGCCGTGAGTTCTGCGATAAAATCTGCTAATGCTTGGGCTTTTATGGCTGTCCTTGGCTTGAACTCTATGTCGAATTCAGTGAGTTCCATTGCCCATTTCAGTAACCTTCCAGAGGTTTCTGGTGGATGGATAATTTGCTTCAGAGGTTGATCGGTCATGACTTATCTTGTATGAGTGCGAAAATAGGGCCTCGTTTTTCTAAGCTGCTACTATCAATGCCAATACCAAATGCTCGGTTAAACTATACCGCGTCTCGCTCCCCTCAGAACTTGACTGACATAGTATATTGGTTTATGAACTTTTCCAAGGTCTTTTACTAGCACAGTGACGACAAAGACGCTCGAAGCCGCTAGGTACAAACTAAGTATGTCTCCTGGATTGGGACGAGTTAACACTGGGGGTTGCTGTAACGATTGCTTAAGCATTTCAAGTGACTTCTCGCATTCTCTAGTCCATTGAAAGTCGGTTGAGCCCCTAACGCTTTGAAAAATGGTGACACTTGTTTGTTGCCCTACTCATAAATCGATTGAGGGTCGCTATTTCGACCGGGTCACCTTTGCACCTCTTTTCTGCTGACGGGACTCTTCATATCGAGGATTGCTTTGATCTTGTCTAGGTTGGCTTCAATTCCCCTCTGAGTGATCATGAATCCCGTGAATTTTCCTCCCTCTGCGCCAAACACACACTTTTGGGATTTAGCTTGACTTTGTTACGCCGTGAAACGTCAAATACTTTTTGTAGATCGGTCACGTGATCCATCATTGGGTGCTTTTGACTACCATGTCATCGACATAGGCCTCAATTGTCTTTCCGATGAGTCCTCCGAATACCTTGTTCACCATCCTCTGATAAGTAGCCCCCGCATTTTTCAAACAAAAAGGCATGGTCAGTATAATGAAGATCTCCCAAAATCAGTTATGAAGGAAGTTTTTTCTTGGTCAGATTCGGCCATAGAAATTTGATAATATCCCGAAAAAGCGTCTAAAAAGCTTAGCCTTTCATGGCCAGATGTAGCATTTACCAAGTGATCTATCCTTGGCGGTGGTAGGAGTCTTTTTGGTAGGCCTTATTCAAACTGGTGTAATCCACACACACACGCCATTTATCGTTGGACTTCTTTACCAAAACAACGTTGGCTAGCCATTCTGGGTATTGTACTTCTTGAATGAAACCTGCCTCGAGTAGTTTCTGTACCTCAAGTTTTATTGCGTTATGTCTTTCTGGGGCAAAATTCCTCTTTTTCTGTTTTACCGGTTTTGATCCTGGTAAGATTCCCAAACGATGTTGTGATATGGTAGGGCTGATCCCTGGGATGTCGTTTGGAGTCCACGCGAATACATCCAGATTGTCACGTAGGCAAGCTATCATCTTTTCCTTTTCTTCAGCTGGTAATCCTCCACCGATCACTAGCATTTTCCCATCTGTTACCTCAATCTTTTCTGTTGTGTTAAGTGGTTCAATTCTTCCATTCAATGGTTCTATGTCGAGCATCATTACGAGCTCAACCCTTCTGGGACTGATATCTTTCTCACGTAGCATCTTCTAGATATATGCTGATCTTCCCTCACACATCCTACACCTCGACTCGTTAGAAACTTCATAGATTGGTGATAAGTTGATACCACTGCCCTGGCGGCATTCAGGAGAGGTCTACCATATATGGCGTTGTAAGCCATGGGAGTTTTTACCACCAAAAATTTTGTCACGATCGTGCTTATTTGGTTTGGTAGGTTCCTAAGGTCCTTTGGTAGCTCTACGGTCCCTTCAGGAGTTACCGTTGCTCCTCCAAAACCCTGCAAAGGAGTAGTAATCGGCCGTAACTTTTCAAGTGGCACCTTTAAGCCTAAAAGTGCATCCCAAGTTAGGACATCTGCTGCGCTACCATTGTCTATCAACACCCTTTTTACATCGAAATCGGCGATATCACCTGTGATTACTAGGGCGTCATCGTGGGAGTATACCACCCCTATCAGATCTTCTTTACCAAATGTTATGTCTTGACTGAATCTAGTTTTCTTTTGATTGGAGCCCATCCCATTCGAGCGAGCATAATTTTTCCTGGCCGAGTTCGAGTCTCCTCATGTGGCTATTCCACCTGATATGACATTTATGATTCCCGCCCGAGGGGACGGGTTTGTTGGCAACTCTACAGTCGTTTCTTTCCCATGGTCGCGTTTTTATATATCTAGCTAAGAAGCCTCTTTTCAACAACCGCTCGAGCTCTTCCTTCAGCTGAAAGCAATTCTCCGTATCATGTCCGTGGTCTCTATGAAAATAGCAATACTTTCTCTTATCTCTCTTATTTGGCGGTGCTGTCATCCTCTGAGGCCAATCCAGTTCTCTCATGTCACGAATTTCCATTAACACGTTAGCTCGAGAGGTATTCAAAGGGGTGAAAACTTTAGTACCTTCATACTGTGGTCGAGGGGGCCACTTATTGGACTGGGGTTGGTCGCGAGGCCCGACCTTCTGCTTTCCCTTATCATCTCTCACGCACTGGTTGTCATGAGACTTTCATTTGTTGGTCTCGGGCTCTCTTCCTTCATGTAGACTCTTAGTCACTCTCTCTGCCTCTTCAGCATCTACGTACTTGTCTTCATTTCTCAACAACTTTTGCATCGACTCTGGTGGATTTTTTGAGAGGGACATCTTAAAGGATCGATTTCGGGTTCCATTCATTATGGCGGTCACTACCGCTGACATCTGAAGGTCTTTTATTCCCAAAGTAGCTCTGCTGAAACGGGCGAGATAATCTTGTAGAGTTTCTTCTTTTTCTTGAATGACCTGCATTAGACCTATGGCGGTTTTTCTCTTTCTCTTGCTACTTAGGAAATACGCCACAAAGCTTTGAGAGGCGATCAAAAGTTTTGGTTGATCGAGGGGCTAAAGTGGCCACCAGTCCTCGGCTCTCTACGCAGTGTTGGAGGAAAAGACCGACACATTCTGCGTCAGTGCGACGATACAACCTCATCTATCATCGGCTGCTTGAACCCCTTTGGCAGAGGTACAACCATGATTTCAGGAGCAAACGGGTCTTCCTCCAATACCATTTGTCGGCGCTTATCCTTCCTCTTTGTCAAGGCATTTTCTATTTTTGGGTCAACATTTCGTCCAACTTTTGTTCCAAGTCTATAGTTGGAGAATGTAGCGGGGTAGAGACCGGTGCGGGGTCTGCGTGGGGGATGTGGAACCTTCGATCGACCACAGTGCTGGCCGAGTCTTTCCGTGAGAGTTGTACGAGAGTATGCTCTGCGAGGGTCTCTCGGAGGCAATGTAACATGGTTTGTACTTGCGTGGATTTGATTACAAGCGAGAGTCATCATAGCGGTCATCCGGGTGCCGCAAGGTTTCAAACCGATCCACGATTGCATATATAGGGGGTGGCGGTTCCATACCATGAGTTTCGGATTCTGATTCTGCTATGGTCCTTTCAGGTGGAGCTTCCTCATTGGCGTGCGCCTCTCGTTCTCGGTCTTGCCATAGCTTTTGGTTGAAAAAATGATGAGAGATTTTCCCACAGACGGTGCTAATGAAGTTCTCGATCTCTTCCTCGGATGATGGAGACGCACGCGGCTGGTGACCTGAAAAAGAAGTGGCGGGGCTCTTCTCCCCCGTTCCCACTCCGGCATAAGAATGAATAGGAGATATATGTGATGAGAGATTATGTTTAAAGACTTTAATCAAAGAATTTTCGAAGAAGAATACCTGGAAGGGTATAAGCTGCTATTTATAGGCAACTTCTTCATGTCGACGTGGTAGGCATCCCAACTTATCAGGGAGACACGTGCCCTCATCTCGGAAAAGGTTGAGTGAGTAGACGTGTGTATCTTTTCTGTTGCAACCGCCGATCATCATGCTTGGCGTGGATAATCTTGGGTATCATAATATTTTCAAATTGAAGGGTCGAAAACCCTAGTAGGAAGGTTCTAACTCCTTGGGTCTTGACTTGGGCTCTGGACCATAGAGTCTAGACTGGACTCTTTATATTAGGCCTTTGGGTGTGGGCTCTCTACAATGGGCTTTAGGTAGGGCTCTTTATATTAGGCCTTTGGGTGTGGGCTTTCTACAATGGGCTTTAGGTAGGGCTCTCACGTTAGAGCCAGAGCTACCATCGAGGATAGTATATGTAAGTTCGCATCTTTGGAGAACCTCCGGTACTCATTTCACCAAACATTATTGGCTAATAGTTAGAGCATCGCATAGAGAAGACGAGTATGTGAAACATATGACATCTACTTTAGGATATATGATAATTATTTGTAATTATATGTTTTTATTTATAAATGAGATTTATTTATACATTCCATTATTGTAATATTGTTTATCTTGAACAAATATTAAAAGTATCAAGGTTAGATATTGTTAAAGAATAAATTCCACATTAGTTATAGACATGGTCGATTTTGGGTTGAAGCGGCGATTGAGCCCAAAACCCAAAAGGGCCCATTTTCATTTTTTTTAAAAAATATTTGTGATTATTGTAGTTACCCAAAAAAAATATTTGTGCAAAAGTTTGAAGTTCAATAAAACAAAGTAAGTCGTGTTTCCATGAGTACCATAACTATTATTAAGTAGTGGCCCAAAATTGAATGAGTCTATGACTTATCAAATTTTGCTTTAGGAGCCTAATTTTTGAACTTCGCTCCGAACCCCAAAAATATCATAACCGACCCTAGTTATAGATGAAATAAATAGCTAATATATAAAAGTTTGTATAACTCCTCTTAATAATGTTAACTTTTTAAGATGAAACATATATCATATTTCACTAAGCTCAAACGAATAATTTAATCTCATATGAGTGATCAAATTCCGAGAGTCAAACGAGCCACCATTTTAATAAATTTCACATCAGTTATAAATGAAATAAATAATCTACTAGCGTTTAAATTATTTATCCCAACTCCCAAGACCTTTTAAAATTAAACTCATTGTCACGTATGTATCACATCCACATATAATGAAGTGTCATAAAAGAATAATATGATGGTAGTAATATCTGTTACATTACATAGATTCTGATATCGACAATTATATTTTAAATTCGTTATAGACACAGGCGGAATTAGCATGGACCAAGAAGGGCCCAGGCCTCCGCTCAATTATGTAAAAACAAAAAATTAAATCTAGTATATATTGCTTATTTGTTTGGCATATTTGGATTCAATTGATTTATTTTTAGCTTTCATATTAAGTTGTTCAACTTGCTAAGAACCCGTTTGACATAGATTATAAATTAAAACTGGTTTATTTGAGCTGAAATTTTTGACTTTTTAAAATACTTTTAACATAAAATTACAAATTATCCTTAATCAATAAAATGCTATTTCAAAGTAGAAATGACAATTTTGTTATTTCATGTTAAAAGTGATTTGAAAAGTCGATAATTTCAACTCAAATAAATCAATATTGGTTTGTAATCTGGTTTATGATCTCCATCAAACGGGTCCTAAGTTTTATCTAAAAGAATTTTTTAATGTTTAATTTGTACTAATTGGTGATCAACTTGATAATTTTATCATAAATGTGCACTCAAATATGAAATTTTTAATTTTGAAAGGAATTAGTAACTTTGCACAAAAACTGGTGAGGCAAAAAGAAGACAATATTTGCCCTTTAATTTTTGCTCATCAAATTGGTCATTCTTCTACCAGTTACAACTGCCACTGTTTTGAACTATTCATATCATAAAAGATCAATTGTGTAATAAAATTAGAGATGAACGATCGATGATTACATATATTGATAAATATTATTATATTTATAATATTTGTATTGATGCTTTTGTTAAACGATTTGAGAACATGAAAACTCATTGTGGACAATTTTAATGTATTAAAAAAATTTAATTGTTATTTTTTATGTATAATTCGTCTTGAAATATTTTACTTATTATTTACATTATGACCCTTCAAAAATAAAATCCTATTCACCATTGGTTATAGTACTTTATAATTCATACTATTTAAAATATGTCTACTAGCAGTCATATAGAATATCAAAATTACATGACACTTATTTGTAACTATCACAAAATATATTTTCTATAACGCATGTGTACGAAGAACTATTAGTTGGGTAAGACGTCGGGTTGTCGAGTGCATCAAAAACATACTTTGAAGTCAATGCCTTTTCTTTTAAGTGATGAGAAGGCTAAAGAATTTTTTTAGGGTTAATTACATCATATATCACTGAACTTTATACTCCATTTCATTTATACCACTGAATTTTAATTCGTTTCATTTATATCACCGAACTTTATACCATGTTTCATTTATACCATCGAACTTTAATTCGTTTCATTTATACCATTAAACTTTAAAATTATTTTCATTTAAACCACTTCATTAACCAACCGTTCATAGTTTGACAAAAATTCGGACGTAGCATTAATGGACCGTTAATTGGTGATGTATCTCGCCACGTGTGTAAGTATTGTCCACACATGTATAATATTCAAAATAAAAATATGCTTTTGATGTCAAAATCGTGTTTGAAAATACATTTTGTATCAATTATTTCGACAATTCTTGAGCTCAAAGTCGTTTAATTGATGTCAAAATGTATTTTATTTTAAACTTCATACGCTTGGCGAGATACATCAAATAATTAACGGTCCATTAATACCATGTCAGAATTTTCGTCAAACAATGAACAATTGGTTAATGAAGTAGTTTAACTGAAAATAATTTAATAGTTTAGTGGTATAAATAAAACGAATTAAAGTTCGATGGTATAAATAAAACATGGTATAAAGTTTGGTGGTATAAATGAAACGAATTAAAGTTCGGTGATATAAATGAAATGGAGTATAAAATTTAGTGGTATATGAAGTAATTAACCCATTTTTAATCTCTAAAGATGTTCAATTTTACCAAATTGTTTTTTCCGTTCCTTAAAGTCATTAACTCCTCTTCTCATCAACTTGTCTTACCATATCCCTTTAGGGTAGACCATAACAATATTGATCAAAGTCCTTAGCTATGCTCACATGCGTACCATGTTAACGAAACTTGAAAGGTAGTCATGCAAACATTCAAGTCAAAGATGCCCCCTATTCGTAGTCACTACCTGCAAAACTGCCTATTCGAAAATCAGCTCATGAATCACGTCTTCTATCTGATGTTTGTTAGGAATTGAATCATACATGCACAACAAAATTTAAATAAATAATTCTTGTAAATCGGATCAATATTGTACTTAAATAGAATTTGTGGTATAATTATATATTTGATGAATACTGTGAAATCGATAATCTAATTAACTAGAAGTAGAAGTTTTGATACCACACAACAAGAATGAATCTGAATTTTCACAGTTAAGAACAAATGAAAGTGAATTTTGAGAGTTGATGGTTTGAGTTTTGTGTCTACTCTTGTGCTAGCAAGTTATAAAGATACTAGCTTTTGATACGTGAACATACGTAGGTGCCGTGAGGGCAAAAATTTTAGTATAAAAATATTAAATGTATAATATGTAATTAATAAATATAAAAAAAAAATATTTTTGAACATACTATTTAATACAATTAATTAAGTAAAATATTGAAATTCTATTAAGAAAAGCATAACCAAATAAACACGTAATTTCGTATAAAAAAAATTAAATAACTCGTACAAAAAAAAAAAATTAAATAACTAAGATTTGTAAAGCGACATTTGGATGTTGGTAAAGTGACAATTTTTATATTTTTATTCAATTGCTTCGAGAATTTAAATAGGACCAAACCCTCATTCTTCAAACTCGACTTCCAAGTTTTTCAACTTTTTTACTAATGATCCAATCCCTTTGCATATGAACTCTCCTCTGCCAGTTTATGGTTGCGTAGCTCTAATTCCTCTTTTGATACTGTTAATATTGTGACTTTCTTTTTTAGATCTTCAATTTCATTTGCCTAATGGAGGTGAAAGCATTAAATTAGTTACACAATATAAAACGACCTTTTGAGCTGATTTATAGCAGATAGTCTTCATTGTGAAGAAATAACAAAGAAAATGCCCATACACATGCATGTATCAACCATAAACCAAAGACTACTAATTCATCAACCAACGGGAAATTGGCACATCGCTTAAGAAGTATATTAAATGCCTCATTTGACTTGAATCTATATATACATGGCAATTATATGTTCACATTCTATAAATTCTGTTGTTCATAAATTGTGTTAATAAGACATTCAATAAATTCATCAGTTAATTGCACTCATAACATTTAATATTATGAGATTTCGTTCACAAATTGTTTAATTGCATTCTTTAATTTGCTTCAACGTTCAACCACAATGTTGTAGGGTTAAAAGCAAATTTATTCCACTAAAATAAATTGTTCACAATCAGCAGAGTGATGGTTGGACACAAAGTTACGTTATAACTTATAAGCAAGTCATAACAAGGAAAAGAAGATGAAAGACAATGGCCTTTATTCTTTATTTGGTTAAATCAAGAGAACACCTTTGGTAGCAATTCATAGGTCATGGTGGTTTGCATAGGATTCAGAGGTCGGGTAAAGTAGGAAATAATCAATTGACTCAGAGCCCCAGTTAAGTTCAAATAAACAAAGAATAACTTAAGCAGCGTAGCTGACTATATTAAATAACTGAAAAAAGATATTGTTTAATCAAATCCACTTAATACTTTTTCCGTTTGTTGTAGTACAGATCTGCTCATATTCCATTTGCTTTTCTCTTATTTTAGTTTTTCATGATTCTCCTTCCAAGCACCAAATTAGCTATGTTGATATACTGACAATATTATGTGCCAGTTTTGCAATTTCACCATTTCATAGGAAAACTTAATTTAGAAAGAGGAAGAGGCATGGATTAGAACCTGAGCTTGTAGAAGCAATGTTTCATTTCCATCATTCAGGATTGCATTTTTTTTTTTTTTTTTTTTTTTGCCCATATGAAGTTCTACCTGCAAACCTTTGGTTTCCAAAAAGCGTTGTGAATGACTACTCAATGGGCTAAAGTTTTTCTGCTCTACAGCATAAGAGAGTTGTTGTCTCAAGGAGATAATTGTTTCTTGCAACTCCTCACATTCCAAGATCTAGCAAGAAAAGTTATTTGTAATATCATTAACCAATAGGGTAATTTGCAGCCTCCGTCCTCAACCTTTGAACTTTTGGCATTTTTATCCCCATTCTTTATTTTTTGACACCCATATCCTCAACCTTTCTTATTTTGGTGGCTGAAGTCTCCAACCTTTGAACGTTTGGCACTTTTATCCTCATTCTTTATTTTTTGGCTCCCATATCCTCAACCTTTCTTAATTTGGTAGCTAAAGTCCCCAAGCTTTGAACGTTTGGCACTTTTATTCTCATTCTTCATTTTTTTGCACCTATATCCTTAACATTTCTTAATTTGGTGGCTGAAGTCTCCAACCTTTGGACTTTTGTATCATATATTTTAATTAAAACTTATGAAAAGTCTATTTAAAGCCAAATTTTGTGAGTAATATTGTCTATAAATATTGGTTTATTTAAAAAAACTTATTTTTAAAAATTTTATGAGATTTTTAAATTAATTTTAAATTTTTTAATTGAAACCGTGTCGACTTTGGTTCGACCTTTTGACCCTTGACCTGTTATTTTTTTCGGATCAATGGCCAGTCCTATTTTTTGAATATTGTATTATTCAGATAAATAGTTTTATTTAGATAACTATATTTTGATTAATGCTCCATTTGGGGATATGGGTGCAAAAAACTGAAGAATGAGGATATGGGTGCAAAAAATTGAATTTTAATTGAAACCGGGTCGACTTTGGTTCGACCTGATTCGACCTTTTGACATTTGACCCGTTATCTTTTTTGGGTCGATGACCATTCCTGTTTTTCTAATATTGTATTATTCAGATAAATAGTTTTATTTAGAAAACTATATTTTAATTAATGCTCAATTTGAGGATATGGGTGCAAAAAATGAAGAATGAAGATATGAGTGCAAAAAAATGAAGAAAATCTCATAAAATTTGTAAAAATAAGTTTTTTTTAAAAAAAAAATAAATCAACATTTATAGATAAAATTACTCACAAAACTTGGCTTTAAATAGACTTTTCATAAGTTTCAATTAAAAAATTTAAAAATATAATACAAAAGTCCAAACGTTGGAGACTTTAACCACCAAATTAAGAAATGTTAAGGATATGGGTGCAAAAAAATGCAGAATGGGGATAAAAGTGCCTAACATTCAAAGGTTGGGGACTTGACTACAAAATTAAGAAAGATTGAGGATATGGGTACCAAAAAATAAAGAATGAGGATAAAAGTGCCAAACGTTTAAAGGTTGGGAACTTCAGCCACCAAAATAAGAAAGGTTGAGGATATGGGTGCCAAAAAATAAAGAATGTGGATAAAGTGTCAAAAGTTCAAAGGGGATGGTACGCAAATTACCCTAACCAATATCATGACAACAAAATTAATGCTTAATGAGGAAAATTAGTTGAAATGAGTACCTACCTTTTGGTTAAGTTGCTCTTGGATTATTCAATTGTCTACAGCTTTGACGTGGAAACAACAAAAGTCATTCAAACCTTCAAAAAATCTCATGAACAGTGAGTACTGTTCATTGCCGAGTTACTCGACAATGAACAGTAACTTACTATTCAACTCGGCAATGAACTTGGATTATTCGATTGTCTGCAGCTTTGACCTGGAAACAACAAAAGTCATTCAAACCTTAAAAATAAAATAAAATAAATCTCTTGAACAATAAGTACTGTTCATTGCCGAGTTACTCGGCAATGAACAGTTCTTTTTTTTTTATGTGGGCTTTTCCATTTCTTTTGTTTTTTTCTAATTTTTTTCACTTAACAAGATTTTTTTATTGTCGAGTCTGAACTTCAGAAAAAATGTTAGCTTCCAAGTATTCCACATAGTTTCTACATTTTGGCCGCCTAATGATCATCTGTTCAATCTTTCAAATACTGGTAGTAATCCAAAACTCCACAAATCCTTTTTCTTTTCTCTCTCTCTCTCTCTCTCTCTCTCTCTCTCTAAGAATACTCAATTCACCTGTTTCATCGTCTTCTCTCCAAGCAACCTGACAAGTACAAGCACCAAAAAAAATTTTTGCTTTGGTTGTCGAGCTACTCGACAACCAACTTGCCGAGTTAGCTCGACAACCGCTTTTTCGACCATTGTCATTGCGGTGATATTGAATCCATTGTCAATGCAGCTGGATACTGTTTGGGTGCTCATTGTAAGTGGTGTGGGATGAATGTGGCAATTTGAAAGCAAGGCACGTCATTGATGTAGTAGCTAATTTTTGGACATCTGAAGTGCTCTTAATGGGACCAAACCATGCTTCAAGTCTAATTAACTAAACTAATGGGATTGAATCTCAAGTTTCTATTTCCATGGTTTGTACATCGACTTCCATTAAGTCCAAAAAATCCTCATTTCAACAGAACGAGCAAGAAATTGAAAAGTTGAAACGAATCTACGATAATTTTAAATCTTCTACAATAAAAAATAAATAAACAATTTTAGTGTTGAAGCTTTTTCGAAACAGAAAACAATGGTGGTCTATGTTCAAGAAAAAGAAATTAACACCGACAAACATGGAGGACCAACGGCAGAAACCAAGATTGAACTGTGCTTAGGACTTTTTTTGATGAGAGAGGAAAATGGTTTTTTTTTTTTTTTTTTGGTGAAATCTTTGGACAAAGTAAAAATTACTACTGTCTTCATTGTCAAAAGCGGTGACGTATTGACTAAAAAAAAACTCTGAGAAAAAAATTTAAGACTCTTATATTATTGTAAGGATATTAGAATTCTTTAATTAATAGTCTAGCTACAACTAATTATAATTCTAGTATTACTAAAACTATGCTGGCCTCAATTAATTAAATTAGCCCATAAATAATTAAGTTCGACCCAATAATTTGAATCTTGGACATTAATTCTTACAATCTTCCACTTAGACAAAGTCCAACTCCAGATACCAAATTCTCACATTTTGTGTGTGACCCATTAAATTCTCATTCACAATGTAATCAATCAATTCATGTCACCATCCAAAATTGACATCTAGCAATGTGTTAAAGAAATCAATGTGAAGAGAAATGTCGTGTGGTATGACAAAACCAATATATGTACGTTTACCATAGAATTATAATCAATTCATCAATATAACTATATTGGTTAAAAGATATGGATGAGCATCAATCTCATTTCAACTAATTATGTTATTCACATCAACTCTTCGTTGATCTAATCTAGTTATAATTGATATACTTTCAACACATAGCTCTACTCCGGCCGAAAAAATTTATATCAGCTTAAGTAGGTAAAATACATGTTATAATCTCCTACTTATTAGGAGTGGCGAGTCTTCATATTAGACGTTCACAATTTTCGTATGATTCTCACTAGACTTGTACGACGTCTTCCTGATGACTCATAATCTTAGAGCCTCATCAAACGCTCGCCAAAGTACAGCAATCCTCACATTAAATTCTATGATATAGTAAAATCAAAGGACCAAATTCATCATTGTGCATTAAACATTTACCACTAATACTTGGATAGTTATCCATTTTGAATCTCCAAGCGGGTCATCCAATACTTTGTTCTGATAACAATGCATCTATGTGTTCATTTAGAAGTCCATCCACATCTAAGCTCGTAAGATCAGCTAATTCTTTAAAAGAATACAACACATACTAATATATCTATAATTATTACTATGATTATAGATAATTCAAGAATAAGTTATTTATAACTTGTGATTAAAAAATTATCATAAACTTTTTCAACGGGTTCTACTATTTTAAATAATAAAATTTAAACAATAATAGAGTTGTCATTAGAATGTAGACAAATATTTAATTAGTAAGATTATTCATATCCATCAATGTCTAACAAAGAGTATGTCACAAAAATCTCATATAAACTAGATCTAATCATTCATGTATCTAATACCAATATATATAACATGACCATCATACTTGTCCTGGAACGGCTTTGTTAGAGAAATCTGCTACATTATCGTCCGTCGGGACCTGTTCTATCTTTATGTCATTTCTCAGTATTATCTCTTTGATGAGATGATAGTTCCTCAATTTATGATTAGACTCTTGATGAGACTTGGGCTCCTTCGCTTGTGCAATGGCTCCATTATTACCACAATACAGAGGTATTGAATCAACAGTGCTACGAACTACTCCAAGTTCAATGATGAACTTCTTGATTCAAACCGCTTCCTTTGTTGCTTTTGAAGTAGCTATATATTTCGAATTATGTAGTTAAATTAGTGATCGTATCTTATTTAGAACTTTTTCAATTGACCGTACCTCTATATATATATATATATATCCAAATTGAGATTTGTTATTGTCTTTATCAGACTGAAAGCTGGCATCAACATATCCTCGAACTCTCTGTTCATTTTCTCCATACACTAAGAACTTGTATTCAGTCATTCTCAAGTACTTATGAATGTTCTTCACCATGATCCAATGTTTCTCGCCAAGGTTCGCTTGGAACCTACTTGTGATAATTAAAGCATATGAAACATCTGGTCTAGTACATAGCATGACATACATGATATGCCTTATTGCCGATGAATAAGTTATCATATCTATGTGATCTCTTTCAATCTGTGTTTTTGAATACATATCTTTTAAGTTATAAATCCCATGACCTATGGGACAAAGTCCTCTATTGGACTCTTCCATACTCGCTCATACAAGAAGAGTACTCGCGCTAGCGCACTACGACTTAGGCAGTTGATCGAATCAAATAGCTCTTTGGACAACCAACCAAACCCGGCACATCAAATTCCAATAAATATTATCAAGATTTTGTCTATGTACGTAGATTGAGTTATGCCAAGCATTCTTTTAGATCTATCCATATGCATCTTTATTCTGTTAATATACACTACCTATCTCATATCCTTCATAGAGAAATTTTTGGATAACTACAATTTTACTGATTATAACATGGGGACATCATTTCTTAATAATAGTTTGTCATCTACATACAGAATTAGAAACACGACTTTTATCATAGTAATGTTATTATACACACATGGCTCATCTTCACTCTTGATAAAATCAAATATTTTGATTGTCTCATCAAATCGAAGATTCCAACTCTGTGAGGCTTGTTTTAATCTATATATGGATTTTTATAGTTTGTATACTTTGTTTAGCTCTATGGTTTCAAAACATTCGGGTTATGTCATGTACACATTCTAGCTAAGATTCTCTTTAAGGAGTGTAATTTTGACATCCATTTGCCAAATTTCATAGTTATAGTATGCTATTATTGCAAGCAGAATTCGAATTGACTTAGGCATGGCTACTGGTGATAATGTTTCGTCAAAGTCAACTCATTGTCTTTGCTTGTAGCCATTAGCTACCAATCTTGCCTTTTTAAGTATGAACATTACCATCTATAAACTCATTTACAGCCTATGGATTTTACCCCTTTAAAGCGGGTCAACCAAGGTCCAAACCTTATTTTCATCCATGGAATTCATTTCAAATTTCATGGCTTCTTGCCATCTCTTTGAGTCAATACTTAATTTCGAGCTACCAATCTTGTCTTGTAAAATGAACATTACCATCCACGTCAACCTTCTACTTGTAAACCCATTTGCAACCAATAGGTTTTACCCCTTCAGGCATGTCAACCAAGGTACAAACTTTGTTTTCATACATGTAGTTCATTTCGGATTCCATGGCCTCCTACCATTTCTTTGAGTCAATACTTGACTTGATTCTACGTAAGCAATAGGTTGATATTCCTATATTAGCGATGGATCATTGGTAACCAAGATATCGTATCTCTGAGAATGATGAATGGCCCTACTCAACTTGCTCGAAGTTGGCGTGTCCTCGGAGACTAGAAGTTCTCCATTGCCAATATGTGCCTCATCAGATGCAGGCTCAGCTACTAGCTCATCTAATTAGTCTATTTTATTTGTGGTTTCTTGAATCTCTTCAAAATCTACCTTGTTCCCTCTATCCTCTCTTAGAATGAATTCTTTCTCTAAAAATACATCATGTTTCGATACAATGACATTATCTCGACGGGATTGTAGAAATAGTCTCCAATGGTTTCCATTGTATACCCCCACAAAGAAACATTTATCAGACTTAGCTCTTAGCTTGTTTAACTCAATGCAATTCAAACACGCATCGCAGTCTCAAATCTTCATGTATGAAAGATCGGATATTTTTCCTCTTCATAACTCGTATGGAGTTTCATCGATCGATTTAGATGGGACACGGTTTAGTGTGTGACGTACAATATTTTGTGCATATCTCCAACATGATTTTAGGAGAACTATACGGCTCACCATTGTGTTGTGGTGTATAAGGTGGAGTCCACTACGAGAGAATTCTACTCTAAAAACTCACCCTTTAAATATTATCCCCTTCGATCAGATTGAAGTGTTTAAATATTTTTTCAGTTTGCTTTTCACTTTTTGCTTGAATTCCTTAAACTTTTTTAAGGGCTTCATGTTTGAATTTCATCAAGTAGATAAAACCATATGACATTCCTAGTCTAGAATATAGATGTCATTAAATAAATTCCACGTCCATAAAATATCTCATCAAAATAAAAAAAAAAAACATTTATTCTTAATATTAATGAAAAACTCATAGATGTCCAAATATGAATCAGAAATAATATTTGGTAATAGTAGGAATTTAATAGTAGCATTAATTCTAAAACAAAGCTCGAAGGCAATGGTAAAAATTATGTCCCCACAATTAAGTTAGGGTTAAGGCAGTAACTCTTGCTCTATTCCTAACGCGTATGTCTATTTCTTCCTTCTACAGTAATATATTGTTCTTTAGCACCTACATATTTGTGCAAATTTGAGATCACATCCCTTATCTAATTCTCAAAAAGCTGAACGAGTAGACATATATATTTCAAAGAAAAATTTACCTAAATTGAAATCCTTAATAAACTTCTTTCCCTTCAAGGTGGAGAGATATGACACGCAACTCCTGCTCCAATGTCTTTTGTTTCCACAGTGAAAACACGAATTATCGTACTTGGATTTGTCATTGTCTACTTTTACTATTTTTTCAACAAATTTGGCATTCGTGGATCATTTCTGAAAGGTCCTTTTAAATTCTATTTTAGTGCCATTAGAGGTGTTAATTACCAAGATTTACTCATTCCCTTTGTTGATATTGGGGTCAATTGTTTTCAACATATTTAGCAGCTCAGACATGATACACTGAATCTTATTCATGTTTCAATTCATAATGAACTGCAAAAATTTATAAGGCATGGATTGCAGAACAAAGTCAACACTTAGCTCGTGGTTCATGGTAAAATCCAACTGATTTAATTTTTCAATACAACCAATCATTTTCAACACATGAGCACTGACTCAAGATCCTTTTATCATCATGCCTCTTAATTGCTTTTTGGATGTCTCATATCGTTCATTGCGTGATTGTTCATCATAAAACTCCAAGAGATGATATGTAATGGTATAGTCATCCATACCCCCATGCTACTTTTGTAACTCAGGTGACATAGCTACAAGCATTGTACATGCGTTGCAGTATTATTATCATCATTGTATTTGTTGTAAGCTTGCATGTTTTTCGACTTAGCTTCTTTAGTATGAACTTCTGGCATTGACTGCTCAATGACATATCTAATTTTTTCATGCTTGAGAGTAATTATCATATTTTGGTACCAGTCCAGAATATTTGGTCTGATAAGTTTGTTGGCATCCAGTATGCCTCTCAAACTCATATGATTACTCATGATTCAAAATTGAAATAACAAGATATAACAATGAATTAAAATGCAAGAACTTAATTTAACATAGACTTTAATTACATTAATTATACTCCCATTGTTTAAACTAAATTAATGACCCTCAAATATTAATTAATAAAATCGAATAGATTCCCAATGGGCTATGATCTTTTTTATTTTATTAGAACATTAAGTGACTCAACATGTCCTAACAAAACATCCAGGTATACTTCTATTAATCACATCTTTATGTGATTCCTAAATCATCGATTAGACAACTACTTGTCACACACATCTTATGTATTTACTTGATTGTGCACTTTCTTTTCGCGATTCAACAAAAATAAAATTCTAGTTAAATTTGACACATTGTTTAAAAACATCGAATGTTTTATAGTGATAAACATATACATGATCGAAGCAGTCTTGAACAACTCAACAAACTGACATCCATAATGGACTCTAATTTTTACTATAACAATATAAAGCACATTGTATTAAATGTTTAATACGAATTTAATATTTTAATAAGAAGGATTTTTCTCATCATAATTATGTATATTAACTAACATCCAACGAGTAATTAATTATACATAATAATAACTATGGATGACCATGGACTTTATTTATTTAGTCTCATTGAGCCAAAAAAGACTAGTCGATCAACTCCTAGAAAATGTTGCATTCAATCATCGAATGCTAAAATGAAATCATCTCATCTCCTACTTCAATATGTATTATATATTAATGGGTAAACTAAATGCCGGTCACTGTTATGGTATTTATGGACTCTAAAGTTATATGGTCAGAACTTAAGTCAATTAAAGTCACATTCTAGAGCTAAAAGACCAACATACTCTTAAAATTTTCAAAAAAAAAAACGCTAATTTAATGATACTGTTTTATTGTGATACTGTTTTATTGTGATACTATTTTGTATGATACTGTTTTATCTATATAATGTACATTGGTATATTTATACCATACTTTTGTCTTTGATACTGTTTTATTATGACAATGTTCAAACATGTGATCTTATACTACTAATGGAGCATTTTAACAACAGTATCATTACTTCAACCATTAAAACATCTTGTACTTAGTTTTATATATGATACTATTTTGTCTATGATACTATTTTATATTGATAATGTACTATGGTACACTTACACCATACTTTTATCTTTGATATTGTTTTATTATGATAATGTTTCAACCTATGATATTTTTTTAATTTATGATAATGTTATTTAATGCAAACAGTATCAATTATCTTATACTACTAATGAAATATTTTAAAAACAATATAATTACTTCAACTAGTAAAACATATATGATACTGTTTTAATTTATAATAATGTTATTGAATGTAAACAGTATCAATAGTTTTGTACTACTAATGCAATATTTTAATAACAATATAATTACTTCAACTAGTAAAATAGATTTATAATACTGTTTTATTTAGATAAAGTGATTATTCCATGTTTTTATCTTTGATAATGTTTCAATCTAAGATCTTGTTATTTTATTGAGTTGTAGTTTGTGTATGTGATACTATTTTATTAAGATATTTTTATGTATGATACTAATATATTAAGATACATTTATCTGATGATAATTGTTTTTAAGTACGTATGATACTGCTTTGACAAGAAAAATTAAATATTGCTATTTTAAGCTAAGAAGGCGACTTCAAATGGCTAACATTTATCGTACACAGTGGCAAAGCTACTGGTGTTTACCGGCTCGTAGAGACCATTCTAAAAATATATTATAATAAAAAATTTGAGCACGTATGCGAATTCTATACCATTTCTGTTATGATAAACATTTGTGATATTGTTTTGTATAATACAGTATCAAACAACACAAATAAATAATCTAATGGCCAACTTAATACAGTATCAAGCTACACTCTAGTAATGGTATTGAATCAATATATTTCACTTCTTTCTATTTTTCCCAATTAAATCAAATGGTGGAGCATTATCACCTATCTTTGTTTCTTCATAATCTTTTTCACATACAATTCAATTCTTTTCAAAATCCAAATACTAACCACCTACGTATGTGAAGCGTGTGAATGTGTACAACCCAAGGTCTGCATCTACTTCAATATCCACCGCCACCGCTGGCAAAACCAGAATTAAACCTTGAATAAATATAATTTTGAACTTCTATTTCCCTGCTTGCAATTAAAAATTGGAATTCAACGAGAACAAAGTATTTCCAACTAATTGATTCACGTAAGAAACACCAGAAAGCAAGAAACACCAAAAAGCAAGAAACCAAAACTAGGTTTCTTATGGTAGACCTGACCCCAAAACTACTGGACCCGAACTTCACCATGGGCGGACTACCTTCGGTCACCTTCATCCCGGCCTCACGCCATCAAATTCAGCCTCCCAAGCCAAAAAAAACAAAGACTTAAATCGCGGTGGACCTATGTTTATCCTTTAGCGCCGTCGTGACCTCCTCCACTGGACGGTCACCAGTTGACTCGTCCATGCCCAAGTGACCGATGGAGGGTAAGGTTTGTGGAGATGTGGAAGAAGACGCCAATGTTTGTGGAGAGTAATTTTGAAATTAATTTAAAATATTAGTGAAAGTATGACTTAATCACAATTTTAAAAAATGTCTTTACTTAATTTTAAACAAATCATGTACAAGTGACTTATAGATAATTTTCCCTATATTAATAAACACGCAGTCCAAATAAATAGACATATAGGCCCATATTTACAAAATAAGGCTCGCATGCCAAAATAAATAAAGTGTACCATAGTCCAATTAAATAAATATCTGGCTTGCAGGCTCAATTATGGGACATTCCATAATCATCAACTAAATATTTATTTATTTTAATATCTAATATTAAATAAAAACATATATTAATTTCTCATATTGCAACATTGACAACGATATTCTAAACTTTGTAGACATTTCGGGACGGACTAGACTGGAATTAAATAATGAATCTAATTATTAATTTGTTAACAATAAAATAAAGTAATTAATTAATTAATATATTAATAAAGGGGGATTTTTCAAAATAATATTTTTATTTTATCTTTCAATTTAACGTCAAGTCCTATATTGAAAATTAAAATAGTATAGGGTTAAAATTGTAATTTTACAAAGTAAAAGTCAAAAGTTTGAATGTTTGACATGCATTTATAATTTTTAATAGTTACAAGTTTATCAAAAAAAAAATTGCATTTAAGACCTTTGTTTTCAATTTAAAACCTGAGGGCTTGTTATGCAATTTCAAAGAATATCTACCTAACAATTTTACATTAAAAGATATTGAAAATTTAAAGTATTTATTTGGTATTGAATCTTCACATGCTATTAACGTGGAATGTTGGAAATACAATTTGATTTATTTGATTCGGATTCATATTTTCCATAATTTCGAAAATTGCTTTTGATAAGTTTCCATTAAATTGGCCTTCTTCCTTATTTGTTTAGTTGTAAAGATTACTTCAATATATATTATATTGTTTCTCGAAACCTAGTAAAGCTAGATATATAACTAGCCCTCTTTGTATGACTATTACATGTTATAAACTGAAATAATTTTTATTAAATAGGCAGGGGAAAATACGGGCTCTTTGTGCTTGAGTCTTCATTGGCATAAAAAACTTTTTTTTTTTTTTTTTTTTTTTTTTTACTATAGGGGAAAATAAATTTTTATATAGAAATTTTATTTTTTTCATGTATTAGCTTGGTCCAAAAAAAAAAAAAAAAAAAAAAAAAAAAAAAAAATTAAGTCTTATCTGGATCTGCCCTATAAATAGCGGGTAAATTTAATCCAAATTTATTGAACTTTTAGTGAAATTTTAATTGGATAATAAACTTTAATTTATCTCAATTTGAGGTTGAAGTTTAAGTTCACCAATCAATCACATTTTGTCATTTATCATCTCCAAACTAAGGAAAATAGCTTAGTTGGCAATATGAGCAATGCTTTGATTGATCTTTCACGTAACGTGGAACCTATAAACGAGAATGATAGATTGAGAGTTATGACAATACTTTTGGAATAAATTGTTGAGAGACGTATTTTTTTATTATTATTTTAACAATTTTATGACGTGACATAATTATAAGTTAGACATGTCACACAACGATTACATGAAAGATTTGTTGCAATACGACTATTAATTATATAATTTTCATTAATTTGAGTTACGACTTGGGATGACAATGGAGCGGAACTGTCTTCTTCATCCCCCACCCCGCATGGGGAATGGAGGCGAGGCGAGGATTAAGATATCCCAAATTTTGGCTATTTTTAATTATTTATTTATTTTTAAATTAAAAATTATTTTTTTAGATTTTAAATACAATTTAAATTTAAAAACACAAAAAATAAGATGGTGCAAGTGATTCCTCGATGAGGCGGCACAAGGCTGGCCAATAATTTTGTCTTCCCTAGATATGACACCTTATTTGAAACTAATTAAAGTTCAATAAAACAATTGAGATAAATTAAAGTTTAATTATCCAATTGAATAATATCACGTATGAAGTTTTATCGACCCTAGATGAAATGGCCTTATTCATAAACATGATGAAAACTCCTCCCCGGATTAAAAATAAATTAAAAAAGAGAGAATGGGTACACCATGATTGAAGTTCCATTGACTACAAAAACAGTTGGCAAATGCTGACCAATATTGCTGTTCAACAAACGACAATGGAGGGAAAAGAAAATTTCTACTCACCAATAGTCTAATAAACTTTGTCAAAATAGGCGTGTGGACTCAGGACGCCGTCCTAAATATACCCACTTCTATTTCCTTCCATCTATCTCTCTGCCATTGTCCTTAACTACTCCAATTTTCTCATTACTCTCTACATATCCTTTTTGCTTCACATTTATTCCTTTTGAGTTTTGACTCACTACAATTTTAAAGGTATTATCCTATTTAGTTTTGATCCATCTGTTTATATGTATTTGCATATGGTTTGTTGCCTAAAGTTTTGATTTTGGGCTTTTTATCAAGTTCTGATTTATGGGTTTTGAATGTTGGTTGTTTATATATTCAATTGAGAAATTAATTTCTAGATATGGATTGCTGCAAGAATGTGTTCGATATTAGATTTTTGAAGTCAATTTGCCAAAATTCTCAATCACTTTTCTTCCCTTTTTCTCTGCACTGTTAGTTTAGCCGGAAATCTTGTATAAGTTTAGTTGATATTCATATGGGTTTGCTGAAGAATATAATAATATCTCTTGTATCTTGAAGAATTTAGGATGAAATGGATGATAATTAGTTTAATCGTCAATGTTAGATGAAAAAAGTTTCGAATTTTCCCCAAGTTGATGGTTTAGTTCTTAGTTTATGGTTGTAAAAGTTTTATGCAATTTTTCAGCACTTGATTTTTCAGAATATGATGGGATTCATTCTCCTGATGTATGTATAGTGCTCATGTTAGAACTTTTTGTCTATCAAACTTTGCAAATAAACTGGCAGCATCATTTGGACTTAATTAACAGTAAATAATGAAGTATAACAACACAAAAACAACTTAGCAGTGCTACTAGGAAAGCGAACCGGCTGAGATTAAAACATGGAAGTGGATTTCAATTCGTAAATTTTTGTCAAGACGTCTTCTATCTCAAGTGTTCATGAACTCCAGCCTTCAGTTGAAGAAAGCGAAGATGTATGTGTTCGTAGGAAAGATGAATGTCATTTTTTGTGTTTGTAATTCACTTTTAGCTATAGTGCAGTCTGTCAAAGGAGAAAAGGGAGACTAAGCAATTTATTGTATCTCACGTTTTATTTTTGCTTGTATTCTTTTTACTTTTGAGTTTAGAGGTACATACAAAGTTTCTCATTTGGGCTTGGTTATGTACTTGTTGTAATCTCAGTTTTCTTTCTTCCAATTAAAGTCTTGTATAAACAATCTGATTTTAAATTTATGTCATTCTTCTGCAGGTCATTTAATATTTCTAGAATGGATTTTCTCTTTGGGAAATTGAATGGGGATTCTTCGCATTTACAGCAGGATATAGTTAGGTGTCCATTTTTGCGAAACATCGATGAACCCACTAACTTCTCCTTGACAACATCAATGGCTTTCCCCCTGCCTGTAAGCCGTCTATCTGTTTTTACTTACTGTGTTTGCATTTATTTATGAATTGGAAGTATTGTGCTTTCCATTTTTCAATCTAAATTAGACTCGGGGCTTCCCTGTCTTCTTTGTCTTGCTCCTCCAGGTACGGGATAGGAAAGGTCCAATATTTGAGGATGGTCCCAATTTTGATATGGCATTCAAGATTTTCCATGGGCAGAATGGTGTTGTCCCACTTTCCGGAAGGTCGTTCATTAGCACCGAGAATTCTCCGTCTGAACCAGCACCAACCCAGTTTAATCCCCTGGCAGCAAAGGCTGCCACCATCAGCCTCTCGGGTTTTGGTTCTGGAGGACCTTTCGGGTTTGATGCATTCTCTAAGAAGTGGAAGAATAAAAACAAGAAATCCAAATCCTCCGAAAAGGACTCTTCTTCAAAGGTAATAGTCTACTTACATTTTGACAATCATTTCAATTTTTATGCATATGCAACTCGTTTGTTAGTATTATGGTGAGAAACAGCTTATGCACTTGGTTTAGTGAAGGGTATAAAACTAACACATTATCAGTTCTCCTTATTCGTATTTTATTTGTTTTTATTTGTATCATGACGGTTTTGTTCTTCAGGGAGGAAAATCAGTACACGAGGCAACGAGCAACGAGTGGTTGCAAAATGGAAATTGCCCAATTGCGAAGTCATATCGAGCTGTAAATCAAGTACTTCCCCTTGTAGCAAAGGCCCTTCAACCCCCTCCCGGCATGAAGTTTATATGTCCTCCGGCAGTAGTTGCTGCCAGGAGTGCTCTAGCACGAACTGCCTTTGCCAAAAACCTTCGGCCACAACCTCTGCCTACAAAAGTACTTGTAATTGGTGTGTTGGGAATGGCGGCAAATATACCTTTAGGAATATGGAGAGAACATACTGAAAAATTTTCTCCTTCTTGGTTTGCTGCTGTCCATGCGGCTGTGCCGTTCATAGCTATACTCAGGAAATCTGTTCTGATGCCTAAGACAGCTATGGCATTTACCATTGCCGCATCTATTATAGGACAGGTGATTGGGTCTAGGGCAGAGAGGCGTCGGCTCAAGTCAGTTGCTGCAAGTAAACTGGTTTTCGCTGAGATTCCAAGTTGTGAGCCAACCCAGTTGGCTATTGCTGGACATTACAGGCCCTCGTCGTCAGCTGATGTATGCTGCTGATGAACGGTGTAATCAATATATTATACGTGCTGTTTTCTGACTCTGAGCATGTTTATTCATGTGTAATTGTGTTCCATTCTTTTGTTTTTCCTTCCCATCATGGGACTTCAATGCTGCAATTGAAGAATAATTTAGAGAGATGAGATTTTTCTTGTGATATTATGCTGAAATGCTTTGATCAACAATGATAAAGTGAGAACGTTTAGATTAAAGATGTTGGATGATCTATCAGGCTTTGGGCTTTATATGTAATAGAAATGCAGCTAGAAAGCGTGAAAAGACGAAGAACACAAATTCAATCTCTTTGATTTACGCAAGATACCGAGATGCATCCATCACTAATTTTATTTAACTCAACAAAAACAACGAAGATAACAATTAAGTCTTAAGAGTTTAAATAGTGGGGGGGAAAAAAACCCTAAGATGATACAAGGGCTAAAACGCCCTTTGACAAAATAAATTAAAAGCAATGAAATAAAGTAAATAATCATATAGTTTTCTCGTATCCTATCGAATTTGAGCGTGCTGATATTTTTAGGTATATTTTTAAAGTCCGAGCTCAATTTTGACATATTTGTGCATGGATATCCTACCACGCAAAATATATTTTAAATAAATAAAAGTATCGAGATTATATCAAAAAGATGCCCCGGGTGAATTTTATAACGAAGGGTCACAAACCGTTGGGGGCATCTGAAAATGACTCCATGGTTTCAATCACGAAGGACGTTTGAACAAGATCACTATCTTTTATATACTAACATTATAGAAAAATGTTAAGAAGAATAGATAGATAGGAGGGTTCATGCACACGCAATATTTATAGACTGGTCTTTGAAATACAAACATATGACCATGAAATATTATGGACATTATAAATGGGCAGAAGATAAATCCAAAAATAGATGACTAAAAGCTAGTTTACATGCAGAGCATCAGAAACAGAAATTTCCATTCTTGCTCCCAATCTTTTGCAATTATTTCTGTATTTGGATCAAATACAACAAATACAAAGCCCAACATTATAACTACATCAAATCTTCTGACAAGAAAGTTGGATTTTAAAACTGTCTATTGACCTATGGTTTGCTAAATTGAAATACAGAAACACTATTATACAATAAGACAAAAATAAAAGATTTAGCTGCCTAAATCCCCTTTATTTCTCCACAAATCGTTCTCTCTGATGATGATGTTCCCAGCCTGTGCACCGAATTGCTCAGCTTTAGCATAGTGCATTTTGATGGCTGCTACGGGGTCTGAAATACCACCACCATTCCACTGGCCTCCAACAAGAGCCCCACTGCCAACAGCATTAGTTCCGACCATCCCTCGAGCTTGCTTTTGCATACCTGAGATGAAGACATCAAAGCCATTTCTTCTTTGCATCTCGGAGATTAATACATCTTGAGGCTGCTTCATATCTATGGTAAAAGGCTGCACTTGACGTCGACTCCTCAACACCTGATAATCTGACACTCCATTGCTGCTACTTAGTTCTGACAGCTCCAACTTTGCTGTTGACATGGCATAGTTACTAAATGCAGCAGGATATTTGGCCAACAAGAGAGCAGAATCTGGCGGAGGGAACCCAGCCTGCATCCTGTTCACATCCCAGAAACCAAAATTCATGACAGGAATATTCTCAGATCCCAGGTAGTTACTACAATCAAACTTCGGTTGAGCTGAATCAAATTTGAACCTCTGATCACCACCCCATTTCGGGATCAATGACTGGCTACCTTCTTTTTGATGGTGAATGTTATTATCAACAGTCCGTTGCATACCAGAATTTGATTTTTCAGAGATTAAAATTTTACCAAACAATTTCACATCACCATTCCTGCAAGGTTTTTCCACAATGAGTGAACTAGCTGAGTGGGGTCTAGAATGATCCATCCTGGTCCGCTCTTGGGATGGAATCAGAGACTCAGCAATTGAACTTCGATGTCTTGAGCCATTGCACTTTTGAAGAGAGAAATCTAAATGCCGATCTGAATAGAAATTTCCATTCAACTTGGGGACACTTTGAAGTGAAACTGGGCTTTTGCAATCAATTTCCCTATTTATCTCCTTCAAAGTTGACATTGAAACTGGATAACCACTGAGAATCTGGGAAGACTTACCATGGTCTGACAATGACTGACCTGAGAGATTCTGCTGAAGTTCACCTGCCCGAACAATTTGCCGGCACTGTTTATCATTGATCCCATTAGCATCAACTGCCAAAGAAATATTATGATTAGAAATTTTCTGATATTTAGTTGGAGCAGAAAATTGTGGTGGTACTTTGACCGTTACTACATGATCTTTCTGCTGCAATGAGTTCACACAACTCTTATCTGCAGAATAGTTATCCAAATCAGCCTTCTTTTTGAGCACAGATAAAATATCTAATTGTGTAGAGGAATGTGCATCAGCAGAAACATGAGAAGCATTCCCAGCAACCAGCTGGTGCTCCAACGTCACATCTCTTGTTGAGCGGCTCAGGCCACTAACTTCATTAGGACTACCATGTCCATTTTCGACTTCCCCACCATCCAAACTTTCTTTAGGTAGAAGAAGCTCTTGTCCTTTGTTTCCAGCTCTACAGTATCCATCTGAAACATTGACCAAAGCAGTATACTCATCCTCACTCGATCCATTGGGCAGTCCAGAGTCTGCCTCTTCAACAACTGGGGTAAATTCTACATCAGAGGATACATCAGAGGATACACACCCAGCAGTCACATGGTGTTGCACATGCATACATCCACCTGACAACCATCAGAGATACAGCACCATTTTGATCATTTTGTCATTGGTGTCTAACTTTGGCATATCATCCACCTGACAACCATCAGGCATTGAATTCTCTAACACAGGTCCACTGTCCATATCAAGAAAACTCGTTCCACTATTATCCTCGCATTTGTCAAGATCGGGCTTCAAACTCATTGTTCCTACTGTATTGGATTCACGACTCGACTTCACGTCAGGAGATGGAAAGTCATCTTCCATCTTACATCCTGACCTCTCACTGCAATTAACCGAACCAGTCTCCACATCACAAGCATCTTCAGTGTCACTTCCACCTCCATTAACATCACAATGCATTGCATTGCACAGTCCAGGCTGAATCAGATCCAATCCAAGAATCTTCCGGGCCTTGCTATAAAAGACCTTGCACTGATCCATGGATCTTGATCTGACACATTGTGATATCATTGTAAAATCCTTGCCATAAGACGATACAGCCTGGATGAGGAGGGCTTTCTCTTCATCAGTCCAAGCAGTATGATCCATCTCGCCACAGCTTTCATCTGAGCTCTCATCATCAACATTCTGTGTAACCTCAGGGGTAAAAGAACACTTTATGGAAGAACCCACTCTCTGACACCTCCAATCCTGATAGTCTTCTCCCAGGTCAACAGAACTCGTAATGCAAGAACTCATAGCTTCAGATGATAGGGAACCACAGATACTGGCCAACACATCAGCAGCCAGAGTTTCTCTCTCATTATGGAAAATATTAAGACTGTTTGATCTTTCCAATGAAACATCATCATCCCTTGGTTCTTTGTGATCACTAGACGCACCAGAAAAGAATGTAGATGTGCACTTCTGCTGAATCTCCAAGCCATAATCTACATTAGCTGCAATTGCTGAAGCTGAACCCAATATATCAAGGGAAGCTGCATTACCCTCACGATTCCATCTTTTCCTTGATGCAAGCAAGTATGTGCTAGTAGGTTGGGACTTTCTTTGCTTCAGAAAGTTGGGCTTCTTCGGTGCTTTCTCAAAGCAATCCAACTTGTGATTCTTGTAGTAAAACTCAACGCATTCTGCTGTTGTTTTGTGATCCAGGAAAGATGCAATCTTCCGGAAATCTTTCCCAAAGGAAGCAAGCTTATCCATGAAAATTTTCCTCTCTTCAGATGTCCAGGGGTTTATCATAGATCTTTCTTTCTCAACAGCACAAGGATCTTCCACCAAGCCATTAGTTGAGATAAATCTTGATACCATCTTCTCCTTCTTGTCCAATATTAAAGCAGGCATATTCAATGTACTCCTGTAGATTTTGACCTGGGAATCTGAAAGCAATGCCCGTGCAAAATCAATTAAATCTTCGGTAGGCACCAAGCACACATTCTCGGCTGCAAAGACAACAAGAGTACACAGAATTTAAGGATAGTTTTACAATGCAAAATCAATATTGTACACCATCAAATATTAAAGTTGAAGGTAAACATATGAAAGAGGTACATGGGCAACAAAAGTCAAAATGTGGACAAACATATGTTCACACAATGACACAGATACGCACGCGTGCACATATATTCGATATCATCAAGAACAGTCACTAGCAACAACAAAATGCCTACGCATTTTATAAATTATCATTGAATCCAATAAAGAATATTTTACGCAAATCTATTCATTTGAAATGAATCACCACCGGGAAATGTCAATATGCGTGCCTTGAAATCATTGGGTCAGATTCCCAACCATAATCATTTTTCTGAATGCATAAACCAGCCAATAAAAGATATAAATGAAACTAATCACCTCCGTCTTCCATGCAATTTAATGGAATAAAACAACAAATGATCTAATGATCCCAATAACCTCTTTCAGGCAGCCTAAAGGCATAATAACGCCAAGGGAAATCAAATTTATCACCTTGATGAGTCTCATACTGACAAGTTATATGCTCATCCTAGTATCATTCTCAAGTAAAAAAAAAAAAGGTCAAAACAAGGATATAGCAGCTAACAAATTATTTTAACTCAGTTCTAGGAACAAATAAAATGTCAGTATCCATGTTTTATGTGCTCCAGTCTTTTTTATTAGTTTCTACTTAAGAATACCAGCAGTCAGTTTACTTTGCAGAAAAATTATGTTGTATACAACAAACACGGGGACAAAGCTGGACCACATCAATTCAAATCATACTCAAACTCACCAAAGGCTTGCCCTATACTACCGGTGTTTGACTGACGTGTCTTCTTCCACTCCACCCTATCAAGAGTAGTGCATAACTCATATGTTATCAGACAATGCAAAATCAGAGACAACAAAACCAATAAATGAGTCTTGTTCCCAATTAATTCAACGTCGGTTTCACAAATCCTTTTTCTCCCCTAGGTCGTTGTTGGATCTACGGGAAGATATAAAAAACTAGATCCTGAGCAATCACAATACGCCCTGCTAGTTGGTCTACCCTTCCTCTTTTGACTTGTGTTACTGAGATACAACATAAAATCAAAGACATTTGACAAAATTTGTGTCCATTCGTGGGTAAACACGTAGACCAACACTAGCCCATTAAATTTATAGTACCATACACCGAACAATCTCGTTCAAGTAAAATATACGAGGGCACTTATAATGTGCATAAGAATAAAACTACGGTCACATGCGTCAAGTCTTATTGAGCTAACATTTTATATATTATACAATAAAGTTTGATTACTTGTCAAAGTAAATATAGTTATTGAAATCTGTCCTTCACATGCTCTAAGACCAAAGATTTAATGCAGAACAAGTAGATTAAATGATGACAGAATCTCCCACGATGGAGATGTCAATGACAGGACAAAGACAGTGAGAACGAGGATTAATTAGCTACTTATGGCATCTTAGAAAGACAAAAAAGTGGGAACTTAATGGTTTTGATTAGATTATTGATGGGCAAGAGTTGGTTCAGTTGAGTACAACAAAATGGAGAACAAGAAGACGCAGTGGAAACGGAATAGGCTATGCAAACAAATCAATAACATAGCATAATGAGATTTATTGATAAAATTAACCACCCAGACTAGCAAAATAAGCTTAAATATAAAAAGGAATAGGAGCAGATCTCTAGCATCTCAGAAAAGCAGATGAAGTAGTGACACATCAACGGCAGAGGCATCAGTCAATAGCACGACGGATACAGAGAATGGGATTAAATATCCAATTATGGAATCTTTCAAAGACAGAGCATGGGAACTTGTTGGGTTTTATTAGATAAATGATGGGCAAGATCCTGGTTTTGAGCACAAAGAAACAGAAGGAAAGAAGAAACAGTGACCAAGGAAATCCATAAAGTGGCTATGCATAAGTATTAACAACAAAGAACAATAAGCTTCATTGATAAACTTAAGGACCCAGATTTCTGAAAATTATACTTCAAAAATAGAGGGATAGGAAAAGAACTCTGGGCATTCAGGAGATTCCATCAACATAAAGACTTGAATTTGGGTTTGCAACACACCCAAAAGTTCCGATAGCTCTGAAGATACCGAACTAACTGAGTTTGGAAAAGTAGATGTATATTAGATTTTCAAAAATCTCCTATCCACAATTTACAATTTCTTGAAATTTTTAAAGAATGCCTTTCAGTCTAAAGAATATCGAAACAACAAGTGTACAATTGCATATACAGAATAAATAGTTCATAGATTTCAAGTTTGCTCTTCAACCTATAATGGCCTACCTAAATCAAGATTCCAAGCCCCTACTCAGACATTTTCTCTCTCTCTTTATGTGCACACACCCATATTTGCTGGTGCAAGTCACACTTACCACCTCAAGCAATGACCGCTAAAATAACTAGAAAGTATCTCAACTTTTCCAAATGAAGAGAAAGCAGCAACAATAATCAAATGGCAGAAAATAGAGGTAACTAGGTCGTTTAGTTTAACATCCAAAAAACATGTTACTCCGAAAATTCAGTCTACTGTTCAATATCCATATCCGATGTGACAAGGCACCAACACAAAATTCAATACATACCAGAACATTTAGAAACATGACTCTCCAGCGCCAAATACAGGTCCCTAGCAACACAAGTACTGTTGTCCTTGTACACATTGTCAAAACAACTGTTGACTGAAATATCTGTTTCTAAAATTTGACAATTAGCATGCCCAACATTTGATCCGTACCCTTGTCGAACACCAATTCCGGAGTTCAAAAAACTGCTCTTTATGCCATCTAGACTAAAATATTATTACCAGAAACCTGATTTCTTTCATTCCACATAATCTTAACAAAGATAAATCAAAAAGAGAAGTATTAGGTATATGTTCCCAAATGGGTCAAATTTATAATTTAATTTGTGTATTATTCAATTTACAAAATGGAACCAACCTAAAAGATCACACTTGACCTGAACTACACCTTCTCAAAATCATAACAAGTGGTAATAGCTTAAAGGCTAATGTTACATCAAAAGAAAGGGAAACAAAAATGGAAAAGATCGAGACTCTACATCAGAGAAGATTCTCACGCCATGACCCTTAAATTTCCTACGTCATTTACATAGAATTGCAGTTACAAATTCACTTGAAAGGGAATCTTTTTTTACCAACATTCTTTTCCTAGTTTCTAAATACACTTAAAATGAGTAGTGGGTTTGCATTTTGTTAGAACAGAATCCATTCCTGATTTATTTATATAAATCAATAGTACTTACCACAACAAACAACTCAAATAAGTAGACACAAATTATCAACAAATGAACATTAGCGATCTATTACAGTTACCAGCCAAACAAGTTCAACAAAAGAAGGTAGCCATACAACCTTATATCAATGGCTTGAAATACGGGTTACGATGGTGTGAATGCTAGATTATGGAAGCAGAAATATCTCATCATCAATGCCAAGCAAAGAAGTCGCAAAATCATCACAGGAGGTAAGGAAGAGGCGCAAAAGATACAAAGCCACTAATTGCTTACCAAGAGGTGAAGATTGAGACCGACTGGAGGAACGATACCTCCTTGTATACAACTTCTTGTGAGACTTATGAGGAGTTTTCCTTGCACAAACAAAAAGATCTTCCTTCCACATATGCTCAAGCACCTTATACTTGAGGGAGATAACTCTCTCCTTAAATTGTAGAAATCGCTTCCTCATCAGAAATTTCTTCTTCACTATAATGGGATCACTTTGCAGATAAGAAACACTGGCAGCAGTTGAAACATCAAATTGACACTGGTTGTTAGGCAACAACATATTTAACACTTCTGAAGCCCTATTTGCAGAATCTTTGTTGGAAGCAAGTATTAGATTATAAAGCTCCTCTCTGCCACAATACAAGTTGCCACCACTAGAAAAAGTTGGATACCTACTACCCATGATTGTTCCAGAATCATCTGCACGACCTGCAATTTTTTCATCATTGAGTCCATTCTCTAAGCATTTCACTTCCAGGTATCTAGAATTATTGGCATCTGAATTCCGGAAACCTTCTATAAGTTCTTCTGTATTAGACGGTGAGACATCCTCCACAAAAGATGGCACCTCAACAAGCTTAGATGTGGCACTATCTGGACCATCCATATCCTCATCTTTCAACTCAGCGTGCTCATCTTCCAGTACTATTGGTGTATTCTCTACAATCATGTCTCCGCATGAAGCAGCTACTTGATCTCCACAAGCTTCAAAGTGGCACTCTTCTGGCAGTGAACTGGATGCATTTGGATAAGGACAGCTATTTCTAGGTGCAGATATCAATGACTTCAGTTCAGTTTCAAGTAAATCTATCTCTGTTTCGGTCATCTCAACAGCTTTTAATATGTTAACTTTCCATGCCAACAAATTATTCATAGCAGTAGTTTGCACAAAGTCAGTATCCACAGAACTTCGATCATCAGATTGTAACAAATCATTAATCAAAGAGCTTAAATTAGCAATAGACGTTGGCTCCAAGTTTTCTAAATTAAAAATTGGTCCTTCGGAGAGAGTCTGGGACACAATCCTTGGTGAATGGTTTAAATTAGTTGAATCTTGATCAACACTTGCTGCCTTGATAGATTGTCTCTCCTCAATACCTGTAATATTAATACAGGAGAGAGAACTTCGAATGAGATAACTTTGACGAGTAACACTGTTGATAATACAGTCAGTCATTACCTTATTCTGTAGAAAGTACAAAATCGTAATTATATAAACCATAAACCATCTAAAAAATCAAGAATACATTCAACAAAATTAAGAGTCAAATTTACAACTAGAAATATAAGATGGATTATTGAAGTAGCTAAAGTAAATTTACAAAAGTAAAAATCACATAACAAGACCCACAATTAAAACTAAAATTTAAAACAAATAAAACAATTAGCAAACCATTTAAGAACTTCCTCATCTTTGACTTTGGAACGAAAGAAACCTAGAAGAAACAAAACAAAACACAAAAAAGCAAGAAAAATATATCAGATATAGAAGAATACTGAAGTTATGCATTGGAGGTCTCAGTACTCAGTCATCTGCTGCCGAAAAGTTGCAACTTCACCGGGCGTACAAGATCACACTTCCATGGTAGGAGTAAAGGACTAGGCCACATACGGGCTCCGCACTTGTTCCCTTCTTTAATCTCTAATTATCTCCTTTAAGGTTCTAACGTATTTAAAACAACAAATATTTAAATTGTTCTAGGATATGAAGAAACCAGCACAAAAAGCTGGGCTAGTAAAAAAAGTCCAGAACAGGCAAGGCTGAGGAGTGCACGCTGAGCTGTCATGAAGCTTACGCCCATGCATCAGTAAGTCCAGGCATAAGCCTTGACAAATGGCACTGAAAGCGTACGCTTACAGTCTCCTAATGAATGCTTCACATGAGGTGCAAAGGGATAAGCCTCAAGCACTTCTAAAACCATAGGCAAGGTCATTCCATTAGTATCATATTAATTATATCGCACAGAACAAATTGCATACAATGAAAGAAACTATAAATCATCAAAATAGAGTTATACCAATGACGATTTGCAGATGAGAAAGGGAAAATTATCATACTCTAATCGTTTTAGCGAGGAGAACTATTATAATAAACTCTAAATAAGAGTACAGTGTAACACCTGATTAGCTTCAATTTAGGTTCATTATACTTGCATCTTAATTGGTTTCTACTTCACAGCATACAGTTTCTTTTTCTTCATCACAGGTTCTTTATATGCCTTTCAGTCTCTCTCTTCTTTTTGGGCGGAAGATAAGTAAAGTTCAATAATAAATAAGGATAGAAAGATAAGATGCTTGATAAGAGCCACACAAAATACCTGGTGAGGAACTACAAGCAATCGAAGATGGCGTAGCATGTGAGACACAATCTGATAAACATGCAGCTCTAGGGCTATTATCTACCAGGTTCGTGGAAAGAGACTGCAAAAGTTCTGCATTATTAACACTAACGACCAATCCATTTTTGGTAGCAGAGTCTTCAGGGCCTTCAACTTTCTTCTTCTCATACTTTGCCAATCCCTCGCCCCAGCCAAGGCGTCGCTTCTTCGTTAAACTAGTCTCTTCAGACAGAGCTGGAGTAGTGGATGCCACAAAGCAGCAACAGCCCCAGAAGGAGACTGAACAGACATCACATTCTTCAGCTGCACCTCAGCCACAGTCTCATTGGAGTCAGCTCCCATGCTCTTGGAGCTACTAGAATGGCTGAAACCAGACCCCCTCGAAGACAAGCTTCCTGACCGGGTCCATTTCAGAGGCTTCCAATCTATTGACACCAGCGATCTATCTTTCTCTACATTCTGAAACATGCTGATAACAACATTGTCACCTTTCTTATCACACTGATCTTTCATGAGAAATGGAGTTTTATCCAATGAGGTCTCACAGTCAGGAAGAGAGAGGGAGTTGTTGTTACTGTTGTTGCTGCTGTAAGTTTGCATATTTTCTTCGGACTTCTGATTGCTCACATCATTGGTAGGTCTACTGGGCATGGTCGACGATGAAGCAGGTTCTGAAGAGTTACTTTTCCTTTTCTGGCTACCGGAACCCCTATTTTCCCTGCTATTTCTGAAATACCTTCCATCACCACGAGAACAGAAAGGCCTATAAATCCCATCATCTAAATTCCTGTCACTGAACCGAGACCCAAATGGCAGAACCCCATGATGGGACTCTTCAGAATACATGTGCCAACTCCCCTGCTTACCATGACCTTCAGCAGAAAACATTCAAACCCCATCAAAAAAATAATCACCACAAAAAATCTCCACAACAAAAATCACAGCATAGAAGTACAATTCTTCCATAAAATTATTATTTCACCAAATTAAAATAGACAGAAAAAAGTAAGGTAACGATAAATCTACAAATCTATAGTCGACTGCAGAATAATAAACTAGGTCTATTCTTCCTTTCAGAACAACAGATCTCCCCATAAGCCTAGTCCACATTACCAATATAAGAAGTTATATGTGAATTTATACCGTGAAAAATCTTTATCCATAAATTAGGGCTAAAAAGCTTTAATAACTTCCCCCAAGTACTTGAAAATTATAAAATAAAACTTCTATCAAAAAAAGATAAGAGCTTTAAAGGAAAAAATCTAGCTTTAGCTAAATTTGAGAAAATCTAATTTTTAAATACCAAAACCAATGATTTATTATAAAGACTCCACCCATATTATTCCCAAGGTGAAAAAATCAAAAAGAAACCCTAGATATATTTTAATTACTCACCAGGGGGAAGTGGGCGGGAGCGGAAATCGGAGTACCAGCGCTGCTGATGATGATAGGGATGAGACGGCAGCAGGTGGGGAGGCGGCGGATGCGGGTGGTGCTGGTCTCTCCATCTAGGAGGACCGCCGCCCCCGCCCCCGCCCCTGCCCCGCCCCCGCCCCCCCCCCGTATCCTCCACCAAGGCGGGCGTCGTGCTTCCGAAAATCTCTCCGTTCCCAAGGCGGCAATGGCTCCGGCGGCATCCAAATTGTTCTGTACTTGTATATCAGCCAGTTTAATCACTAAAACAAGCAATAATTTATAGGGTTACTTTAGGGTTTCACGAAGAAGGGAGTATAGAGAGAGAGAGAGAGAGAGAGAGAGAGAGGGCAAAATCTGGGTGAGAGAAAGTGAGAACGTGAGCTGATAAGGGACAAAGGTCGGGAGAGAGAGATTTTGATTTTATTTTTCTATTTTTAATTGTGTTATTTTAATTGCTGAAGGAGATGTGATCAGATGTGGTAGAGCCTATGCTATGTTGTATGGGCTGCCCTACATTGAGTTCTTTATATTGTTGTACGTTTTGAACTTTTTGGACGAATTTCTCATCGGTTTTCCCCCGTTATTTGTAGTGTCCGTAGAGTTTTTGAAATGGCTGTACGCTTGGGACGAAATTTCTCGTTGCTTAACAATTGTTGGGTTCCCAAGGTCAGGTCATATTGCAGTAGTTGTCCTTAATCTTTGAACATTTATGGCAATTTATATCTTCAATCTTTATTTTTTAACATTCTTATCTTCAACATTTCATTAATTATAGTCACTTGTTACCGATCACAGTTTCCGTCTAATAAACTGTTAGGAGGGTGCGAAAAAATTTATTTGTCCTAATATTTATTTATATATAAGCATAAAAACAACAAAATACAAAACAAAAACCAATATTCCTAACCTCAAACCCCATACTCTAACCCATTTACGACATGTAATTTGTGTATACCCCTATGAATAGACCTGGCAATGCTCGGCTCATCTGGCTCGTCCCCAATTTCGGGGGTCGGTTCGACCCACGAGCTCGTGGGCCGAACGGGCTTTAAATTTTGAAAATAAAAAAAAAATACAATATCAAGAAATGAATCATTTATCTTTATGTTAAAAATTAAAGATTTAAAACTCTCTTTTTTTTTTTTTTTTTTTAAATTTGAAAAAAAGAAATACAATATCGAGAATCTTTTATGTTAAAATTAAAAATTTAATACCCTCCTCTTTTTTTAAAAAAATTTGAAAATAAAAAATAAATACCATATCGAAAATCTTTTATGTTAAAAATTAAAGATTTAAAACCCTCCTCCTTTTTTGGATTTGGGACCGGCTACTTTAAAAGTAGGCGGAGTTAAAATTGTACACGAACATGATGTTACGTGTATAATTTTTTATTAAAATAAGAAAAAATATCAAATACATAAATACTAGTGCAAAATAATACTTACTACGAATATAATTAATCCATATTCAAATATTCAAGTTCTTCGGACATTATTCTATCCATTTTGTCTTGGATTAGAAGTTCGGCATTATCTCAATCTTGTAGACACAGTAAACTTTTTAAAATGTTTGGCTTTGAGTCTTGACCTGATATCAGATAAAACCATTGCCACTTGTACTAAATGCAACCTCGACGCTACAGTTGAGACCGGAGGTGTTAGTAGATAACGTGTTATTTTTGAAAGAATTGGATAACTACGTTGATGTTGTCTCCACCATCGTAATATATCAAAGTTTTTTCTCTCTTCGTCATCTAACATACTAAGCACATCATGCGTAAAATACTTAACTAACTCTACAAATGTATCATTAGAACAGGAAGGGATGAACTAGAAGAACAACCAACTAATTATTGACATTGACCACTCCTATGTGTACTGACGTAACTCCATAAGTCGATGTCATCAGTTGATGACGAAGTATATATAGTGGATTAGGGGGGTCGTACAACGTTCATACCGACCTTTTCAGCATAGACCTTATACATAGAACATAAAATTTGTTCTAAATTAGTACACGTGACTAGATTTTTATAAGTTAATTTATCTGAAATTGTTATTATTGTTACTTTCGTACCCTCTAAGTTAAGTCAAAGATCCATGATACATGCGAATGGAAATAACATAAGCAATTATTCTCAATATTTCCTAAATTTAGCTTCCATAACATGTATAATACTAGTAAAAAGAGCAAAATTCTTATATCTATTAAAATTGTTAGCAATATAATAGAAATGATTTAAAACAAGTGGAGGAGTTGGGTAATACACACCAGAACATGCAATTGTTGCGTCGTAAAAAACTTCTAAAATTTTTTTAACATGACCACATATTTTTCAATCACGTAATTCTAAATCATATTATGAGCCGTGTGAGTGTTGGCCATTATAATAGATAGTAATGCAATCTTCATAACCTTCACACAATTCAAACATAAGATATGATGAATTCCATCTATTAGCAACATCAGTTGCAAAACTTTTTTTATTATGACCTATTTTACGTACATAGAGCAGCAAAAACTTGTTTTCTTGATGGTAATACCAAAATATAATTAATAGCATATCTAATTTTTTCTAATTGAAGTTGTATAAATTTTAATCAATCTTGTACAATTAAATTAAACACATAACATACACAACTAATATGAAATAAAATACCATCAAAATTTGGACTACAATGTTGTATTAATTTTTCAATTACTATATTATTTGGGCCTGCATTATCAAATGTAAAACTACGAGCCTTACAATCACATTTAAATTCATGTAACACACCTAATAAAATATGATAAATATTATTTTCATTATGAGAATAGTCTATTTGTTTAAATGCTATTACTTTTTTATGTATTATCCAATTATTATCAATATAATGTACAGTTGCAACCATGTATCCTTTTTGTTACAACTTGTCTATAAGTCTGATGTAAAAAATACATCAACGTTGTAATTATTAATATCATTAATAATAGCTTCTTTCTTTGTATTATATCTAATAATATTATCTTTACGAAATGTATTTCTAGAAATATTAACGTACCTAAGTTGGAGATATTTTTGGACAAATTTCGTCCAATGAAAATTGTCCACTAAACATATTGGAAACTAGACATTTACTATCAATTCTGGCAGTCTTTCATGGAGCACGAGTTCTTGTGAATATATCCAGTTGTTGAGAGTGGGACTACTGGACCCGACTCCTGGATATCCAAATTGGAGTTGTGCCTGATTTGTATCCAAACCTCCATGTTTGTATTGACACTTTTTGAATTGTCTGTTTAGATGGGTCGTGCCTATCTCCTTATGCCAAGCAAACTTCTCTTAATAGTGTTTACATTGTGCTTTGAACTCAGGGACTCCGTCCACTAGTTTACCAGTCGGCACCAACTCAAAATGCTGCCAGCATTTAGCCTTTTATTTGGTAGATTTTCATTTAATGCTAGAGCCAATGGTAGTTTGTATATCGGCGTCTTCATGAACGTCTTCCAAATCAATTGGATTAGTGCTACCACCAAACTGATCAATAATGTCGTCTGGAATTGGAATGTCATTAAGACCACTGAAATCATCATCACTTCGGTTGTATGCTATTTAGAATAATAGAATAAAGAAAATAGGAAAAGATGAAGATGTAGTAAAAACTACAAACTAGAAAATAGAAATGTAGAGAATTAGTAGAAGTAGAAAATTACAACTTAAAATTATAAAGTAATATTTAGATAATGAGATACTAAATACTAATTAGAACACTAATATTGAGAGAATGTAATTTAAGAATTGTTAATGGATTGAGTATATAATTGAATGAGAGATAAAAGATTGAAATGTGAAAAAATAAGTTTAGAATAGGAGTATTTATAGGAAAATAATGAAAAAAAAAAAAATACGTGTGACCGTTGGATGATCATCCAACGGTCACGAAATCGTGACCGTTGATGAGCCACGAGTCGAGCCGGCTTGTGGCTTGTCCATTTGGCGAGTGGGAAGCAGGCCTTGACTCGCTTTTGGCGAGCCGAGCTGAGCCGAGGAGCTCGACCTCCTTTTTTTTTTTAGCTCGGTCCTAGCTCGTGCTCGTCTCTCGACGAACCCGAGCCTGAGCTGGGCCGAGCTTTTATAAGTCGAGCCGACGAGCTTTTTTGCCACCCTAGAGTACTTTTTGTTTGGTTTTCTTACCAATTTTAAAGTACAGTACTGAGATTGTCTTCCTTTTCTACTCTCTTGAAATTTCTTTTCATTTGCATTTTCCATTACTTTCCCCTACCCCTATCTGGTATGTATGTATGTGTATGTATGCTTTTTCGAGCATTGTTCCAACCAAGTTCTCCAAAATAAAAAGTGGCTAAGTTGAACTATGCAAAACATTATGTCAATATTCAAACGAGTGTCATCTCCTCATGTCAAGGGTAACATCAAACCAACATACATATTTATGACATTTGGGCACATAAATACTTGTGGGTACTGGCTATTGATGATAGTCAAGTAGAATAGAGTGAACCCGGGTGAAGTAGTGGCTTCGACGAGGTTAAACTCCTTTTTTGATCAGGGCTATCATCCAAGTTGTTTAACGAGAGACGAAGTGAGAATTGACTGACACATTCGACTATCACCAAAAAGAGAGACACATAGACTAAGAGCCAAAGGATTGATAAGCTAGAAGATCAGGAGCTATACGTAAGATGTCGATCAACGTGAGGTGTCGATCGACCCTCCTGCATGGGCTCGATAGACCTATATGAAAATAGGTTAGGGGACTCGAAGATCCTCCACGTGTGTGATATCGGACAGTTACAGCCAGAAAGATACTTTTTGCTCCATTCACGCTACATTTTTAGGGATGGAGACGAGTGTCTTCCTAATCTATCGGGATATGTACCACGTGGACAAGTGAATGACCTATAAATAGTAATTCATTCCATTTCAGGTATTCTCTCAAAAACTTTTGAATACACTTACTCTACATAAATTTTTCGATATACTTTCTTCTTCTACTAATTCTTACACCGGAGTGGTCTCAGGAGAGAATAGCACTACTACTTTTTTTAGGTTTTTAAGCTGTGTGCGCTTCCACCAATAGAAAGAAGAGATTGACCTTAAATGTCATTGGCGCCGTCTATGAGAATTTTTTGCAACAAAAAAATATGGCAAGACCGATAACAAGGAGTGGGCGCTCAGTAGGTGAAGCTCTGCTAGAAAGTTCCGTGGTTGAGTTGAAATCCAAAACTCATGGGATGGGCCGCAACCGCCTACATACGCAATCGTGAATCAGTATGACACCATCTAAACCTAGATGACAGCCTTGATGGCTTTGCTCCAAAATCAAATCTGCACAACAGCCGAACATGTTGTTTCACCACAAATGGCCCCTATAGGGAATCCTCCAGCGCAACCCCCACAATGAGGCCCATATGTGGAACTTCTCATCCCACAACCACCTATTGAAAACCTAATAGCACCTCCGGTCGATCAAAAAGTACCTCATCACCCAGTGGAGGCCCTCGTCCATCAACTTCCACCCCAAGACACTTCCAGGCCGTAGACTTAGAATGAAGGCTGGATGAAATCTTAATTAAAAAAATTGAAAATGCCCAGAAAAATAGGAAAGACTATTGTAGACAAATGGTCTTGGAAGAAGATCCTTTGTCCATGAAATCATGGTTGTAACCAAAGAGGTTCAAGTAGCCGATGATAGAGTCGTATGATAAAGTCACCAATGCCTCCTGATTACCTCCGAACTTTTGTTGACATGATGAAGTTGTATGCCGCACCAGATATAGTAATGTGTCGATCTTTTCTTCCAACTCTACAAAAAGAGTCCAGAGACTGGATGGCCACTTTAGCCCCTCAATCCATCAGAACTTTTGACCTTTGTGGCGTAGTTCCTTAGCAGTAAGAGAAAAAAGAAAACGACCACTAGTTTGATACAGATCATTCAAGAAAAGGATGAGACTCTGCAATATTTATCATCATTTTCAGTAGAGCTACACTGGAAATCAAAGACCTTCAGTGATAGCCATAATGAACGGGCTTGGAACCGATCCTTCAAAATGTCCTTCTCTAACAATCCACCAAAGTTAATGCAAGAATTAATGAGGAAATGGGATAAGTAGGTGGATGCTGAAGAAGCGGATAGGGTGACTAAGAGTTTGCAAAAAGGTAGAGAGCCGAGACCAACAAACGAAAATCGTATGACAGCCAGGGTGCGAGAAATGATAAGGAAAAGTAGAAAGTCGAGCATCAAGACAGGATCAATATAACAAATGGCTGGTCAGACCAGAGTTTGAAGGCAACATAGTTTTTAATCCATTGAATGCACCTCAAGCACATGTGTTGATAGAAATTCATGACATGATAGAGCTTGAGTGGCCATATAGAGAATGTTGCACCATGAAGTAAGAGAGACAAAAGAAAGTGTTGCCACTTTTATAAAGACCACGGGCATGATACCGAAAATTTCTTCTAGCTGAAGGAGGAGCTCAAGTGATTGTTGAAAAGGATTTTCTAGCTAAGTATGTGAAAAATGATCGCAGAAAAAAAAATAGTAGTTGAATCACCTACAAAGTCTCCACCCTGAGCAAAAGTTATAATTATCATTTCAAGAGAACAACCACTGGAGGAGTCTCAAATTCAACTAGGAAAAGCTATGCTTGCTCGAGCGACGTAAGCTCCAATCAAAAGAAAATAAGATTCAACAAAGATATAACATTTAGTGAAGAATATCTGATAGGGGTGACATATCCTTACGATGATGTCTTGGTGATCACAGAAAATATCGTTGATTTTGATGTCAAAAGAGTATTGATAGACAATGGCATCGCAGCATATGTTCTAACCTGGGTGCTTGTTAAGCTTGAAGGTGCCTCTCGAAAAGTTACAACCAATCAGTACTCTTTTATAAAGCTCATGGAGCAACGGTGATTTTCGAAGAGACCATAAAGCTACCAGTCATCTTGGGTACATATTTGGCCAGTATTATGATCATGACAAATTTCATAGTGGTAAGGACTCTCATGGCCTATAACGCTATTTATGGTCGACCACTTTTGAATGCAGCCAAGACAGTAATGTCCACTTAAAGGTGTTACGTAGACAACATAAAAGTCTGAAAGGTTAAGCTCGTAAGGATGCTCAACATTAAGCTCCTAAATGGTATAATCGAATATCTTGACATGACAGAAAAGATTAAGGTAGTAGAAGAGAAAGTGTTGAGGATCGAAGAAGGGCTAAAATTCGAAAAGAATGAAAAATTGATAGTGTGCCTACGTGACAATTTGGACGTATTTACATGGACTCCGAATGATATTCCTCGGATCAGCCCGTCCATATTATAGCACCGCTTGAAAGTCTTACCAGGATCAAATCTAATAAAACAGAAAAAGAAGAATTTTTCCCAGAACATGATAAAGCAAGCATGAAGTAGAGTAGTTGTTAGATGTAGGCTTCATTCGAGAAGTGCAGTATCCGGAGTGGCTAGCTAATGTCGTACTGGTGAAAAAGTCCAAACACCAAATTGAACAAGACCTCTCCAAAAGACTCCTACCCTCTGCCTAGGATAGACCACCTGATAGACGCAACATCTGGCCATAAAGGGCTAAGCTTTTTAGATGTTTTTTCGGGATATAATCAAATTTCCATGGCCGAGTCATACCAAGAAAAACTTTTTTCATCACTGACTTCGAGACATACTGTTATACAACCATGCCTTTTGAATTAAGAAATGAAGGAACAACATATCAGATGATGGTGAACAAGGTGTTCGGAGGACTCGTTACGAAAGTGATTGATGCCTACGTTAACGACATGGTAGTCAAAAGTGCTCGATCGATGGATCATGTAACTAACTGACAAAAGTGTTTGATGTTTCGCAAAATAATAAGCTGAAGTTTAATCCTGAAAAGTGTGTGTTTGGAACCGAATGGGGCAAATTTCTGGGGTTGATGATCACACATAGAGGAATTGAAGCCAACTTTGACAAGATTCAAGCTATCCTTGAAATGAAGAGTCTCGTTAGTTGAAAAGATGTGCAAAGGCAGATAGGACGAGTAGTAGCATTGAATCGATGCATTAGCAGAGCAGTCGATGAGTGTCACCATTTTTTCAAGGTAGTTGGAGGGCTCAACCAACTTCCAATGGACCATAGAATGTGAGAGTCACTCGAAATGCTAAAAGAGTCATTGCAAAAAACTCTGATTTTAACTACTCTGAACCAGGAGACATATTTTGTTTGTACCTAGCAATCTCAAAATGTGTTGTTAGCACTTTGTTAGTAAAAGACTTTCCAAAGTCTCAGAAGTCAATATATTATGTCAGACAAGTGCTAAGAGGTGTAGAGACACATATACGGCTGGTCGAACAATTGGTATTATCATTAATAGTGACAGTCAAAAAAGTAAGGCCCTAATTTTAGACCCATATGGTGCAAGTCATGATTGATTAGCCTCTAAAATAGATTATCCATCAACCAGAAACTTCAGAGAGGTTGCAAAAATGGGCCATGGAACTCATTGAAATTGACATAGAGTTTAAACCAAGGACAACAATAGGATTTCATTGCAGAACTCACTATTACCCTCGCACCAAGTGAAGAAAAAGAAATGGCAGGATGAAAAATATATATAGACGAGTTGTCAAATAATGAGAGTTTTGAAGCGGACGTTATTCTGATTAGCCTAAACTCGAAGGAACTGAAATACCCCCTCATTTATATTCTTGGCCACCAACAATAACGTAGAGTATGAAGTTTTAATCATAAGGCTGAGCTTCGCAATAAGGTTGGGTGTGTCGTTAGTGAAAGTATGCAGTGATTCACAACTAGTCGTAGGGTAAATAACGGGAGAGTATAAGGCGAAAGATGATAAGATGGCAGCTTACCTGATGAAGGTAGGAGATTTGTAGAGGTGATTCAACAACTTTATAATTAAGGTCTTTCGAAAGGACAATGTATAAGTTGATGCGCTGTTGAAATTGGGGTTTCCAAATCCAAAACACCTACCGCCAACAGCTAATGTGCAGGTGATCCATTAGTCAAGCATTGTGAGCACAGTTGAGATTAAAAAAATCAAACACGAGCCTAGTTGGATAGACCCAATAGTAGACTACCTGATGAGTAATAAGCTACCTGGAAATCTTACGGAGGCAAAAATGCTAAGAGTTCAAGCAGCCATGTTCACTATCATAGATGGAAAGTTGAACAAATGGAGTTTTTTTAGCACCCTACCTAATTGTCTTCCCTTGATAGAGGCCCAAGATGTGCTGACCAAAATAAACAATGGCATATGTGGCAATCACAAAGAAGTCTCTGTGCTGGCTTTTAAAACATTGAGATAATGCTATTACTACCGACTATAAAAGATGATGCCAAGAGTTTGGTCAAAATGTGTAATACTTATCAGTGGTAGGGTAACTTGATACACATCCAAGTCAAGAAGCTAGATGCAATATTCAGGATTTTTCCATTCTTTTAGTGGAGGGATGGACATCTTAAGATCTTTGCCTTTGGCCAGAAGAAAGAGAAAATTCTTCTTGGGGGCTATAGACTATTTTACAATGGGTGGAGACAAAACCACTAGCATCCATCACTACAGGCAGAATGCAAAGCTTTGTGCAGAAGAGTATCATATGCAGACTTGAAAACTAGGCTAAAAAATGAAAAGGGTATGTAGGCTAATGAGCTACCTAACGTAATGTGTGCCTATCATACAATCCCCATGGAACCAATTGGAGAAATTCCTTCAAGCTATCTTTTGGAATAGAAATTGTTGTACATGTGGAAATCTTGAACCCAACTGGTAAGATGATAAGCCAACAGATCGACCCACTACTACTCGGGTTGAACTCGACCTGCTAGAGGATGTGAGGAAGAATACGTTGTAAAAACAATAGCATATAAGCGAAAGACGGTAGAGTACTTCAGTCAACAAGTGAAGCACATATTTTTTCAAGCAAGGGACTTGGTACTTTGGAATGCTATAGCAGCAGAACACCATCCTACCAAGATAGAGGCAAACTTGAAAGGACCATATGAGGTCATTATGAATGCCAAGAAATGAGCTTATAGCTTGAAGGACATGAGAAGAAAACCACTAGACAGCCATAAAATGTTGAACATCTTTAACAATACTAACAGTAGAGTCCGTCCCAGAACAACATTTTGCCTTTTCTTCTCGATGTAATAAAGTCATTGTAATTGTTATTCTCATCCAATGTATTGTTATTCGCTGATCCCCATGAAGAATTCCAACATTTTGTAAGTGTGTTCTACATTTGTAGATCAATAAAAAGTAGATAGTGGCAAGTGATGATGGTTGTAAGAAAAGGTAGCCTAGCCGGGATGTCCCAGTGCACCTACTGAGTCATGGATCAAAATGTTACGATCTGTTAAAACTTTGTTTAACTCTAAACCCGAGGGGGGTCTAAATTGATTAGCTTGTCAAATTATTTTGAAAGTGGAGAGTGACTTCAACTAGGCTATTGAATAACATGATTCGATAGTGTTTGCAAAAGATATCAAAAGGAAATCTACTAGTAGTAGGTCTAATGAATTAATAAGTCTTCAACCCGCTATTCGAATTTCTATAGTGGGAGCATGTGGAAAGAAACTCGGTTGGAAAATACATGTAACTATTGCAAGATGTGAGGGAGTGCATTTCAAAAACATATCTAAAAGGTCATAGGATGGCTCAATTTCGTGAAGAATGCACATGCACAAAAAGTAGAGAGCTAACATCTAGGCATTTATGGCCACATGGCTAAGAGTTAATTGAAATTCGTGAAATAGTGATACAAAAAAAAGGATGTATGGAGAATCTAAGTCCATCATCCATACTGTCTTTACACATGGCAATCTCAAAGGGGTTCAGCCCGAGAATTCGTTCAGTCGGGTTTGGGGCTCTATACATATGATCATTTAAAACGTTAAATTTTTCTAACATCCTATCCAGCTTAGCTTCAGAATTGTACATACTATAGCCTTTGGGAATGTCAATAGGTACTACCTGCCCAGAATGAGACCTATCCATTTGAATGTTCACAGAAGAAAGAGTTATAGGCTCTTGGTCGACTACTCGTTAGCTCGATCAAATGTGTATTTTTTGAAGCTCTTGGCCTATTTTGATAAGATTATGGTTGGTCGACGAATGTCAGAAGCATCCGTCTAGAAGAGATCGATGGATCGAGGCCCTCGGTCGAAGGCTAGAGAGATCGGTGGCTAGAGACGGATGGTCGATGATCGACGACTGGAGGGTGCTCGGTCGATGATCGGTTCTTGATTGGCGACTGGATGTGCTCGACTGACGGGTCCTCGGTTGATGACTGGTATTGCCCAATCGACGACTGGCTCTCGATCACCAATGGGAGGTGCTCGACCGACGATTGAGTTTTGAGAGCTTGTAGAGGGTTTGACTTTTGGGAAGAGAGTTTTGAACTTTTGTGAATGAACTAAATATATGAGGAGACCATTCTCTTTTTATAGAGGCAAGGAAAGTTGGGAAATGAAAATTTAAAATCTTTTGAAAAAACACATGTATATAAATGTGTAAATTGGCAATTGTGTACGAGTATGTGTATGTGTGTGTATACAGCACATACAGCCCAACCTAGAAACAAAAATTCAAGGCGCTTTTTTTTTTTTTTTTTTTTTGTTATATAGTCCGTGTAAATATATATTAGTGTATGATATTTGAAAGGGCTTCTTACACAATTAAGCTCATTTAATATTAAAATCTAAAAATACTGTACAATTATCATAATTCCCAAAATAGTGCAATTTATCAACATCAAAACTGAAATTACTGCTTTCCCAAAATGTGAATTTAGTTTACCTAGACCAAAATATAAAATTGCAAAAGATCAATAATACAAAAGATTAGAAGAATGCCCACTTGAATCCAAATTCCTTTCGAACTCTATGAATTTAAATCAAATTGATCTTCTGCGATGTAATCTGTGTTCAAACATTGCTCTGAAATAGGAAATTTCTTCAAATCATTCCTTTAGTTCAATCTATGTTCAAAGCTTGGTCGGGAAGAAGAAATTTCTTCAAGTCAATTATGCGGTGCAATATGTGTTCGAAGCTTGGTCTGAAAGAGGATTTTCTTCAAATCAAGGTACTTAATAGTCCGAAGTTAATGATTTTGATCAAATAATTAGATTTCAGAAACAATTGTGTTATGTGTTGTTTATATTTAATTTTGTAATTTCGAATTAGTATTATGATATTCAAAATTGTGTGATCTGATATCCAACTTTCAACTGTGTGTTGCAAAATTTTTTTTTAATTATGAATGTAGCCATGGATGGCATTCATGTCTTCATTGCGATGGGTATTCTTCTTCCAATGGAGTGTACATATGCTACACTGGTTGATATGATGTTGTCAGAATTAAGGCTTGATCGAAATAAGAAAAGTGTATCTATATAGTATGAAGTAGATAAAAATATGGCATATGTTAGGATTACAAATGATAAATCTGTCATATTCTACATGGAGCTGAAGCAAAAGGATGACAAAGTTACATCATATCCATTGCATATTGAGGTTATACCGCTGCTAAAAGAATTAACAAGTGTTTGTTCATCTATGTTGCGGTAATTTTGAAGATAATGATATTATTATTCGAATGAAGCTTAGCAAAACTTATAATAATATAGGGTGAGATGTTGTATTAATTCCGAGCATTGAGAAATTTTCTTTAAGTGTAAATAACACAATACTGGAGTTGGAAAAAAGAAATATTGATCAAGAAAATGATGTGATAATGTATCCTGAAATTGAATATATTGTCGTCGATCGGATATTTAGAAAACAAGAAATTTTTGTGCATGACCATAGCATTGTATGCTATTGAGCATAATTTTCAGTTCATGGTGTCCAAATCAGATAAGCAAGAGTATGTTCTCAAGTGTATTGATAAAAATTGTAAGTGGCATTTTAGAGCATCTAAGTAGGCAAAATTGACATGTTCAAGATACAATATATCTGATATAATCATAGTTGTTCATTAGATGTTATTTTGAGAAATCACTGACAAGCAAAAATTGCATTAATGTCATATTGTATCAAACACAAGTATACGTCTGCTAAGACTATTTACACTCCTATGGACATTATGCATGATATGACTAAAAAAAACAGAATTCATTTCGCTTATGGGAAGGCTTGGAGAGCTCGTGAGCATGCGTTGGAGATGGTAATGGGTGATTCTGTAGTTGTTGTTGATGGTACATTTCTCATAGTCCGCTACGATGGTACTCTTTTTAGAACTTACACTCAAGATGCGAATAATGATATATATATATATATATATATATATATATATATATATATATATATATATATATATATACAACCTTCATTCGTGTTGGTGATTGAGAGAACAACAACTCATGGGTGTGGTTCCTAAGGAGATTTAAGGAAACTTATGGTGAAAGAGAACAAATATGTATTTTATCATACAAGTACCCAAGTATAAAATATGCCATTATGATTGTATATCCAACTACAATGCATGGTGTGTGTGCATACCACTTTTACAAAATCTGAAGAAAATCTATAGAAAAGTGCAAAAAACATTACAAAACCTTTCAATACAGCCATTAGAGCATATACTATTCTAGAATTTAATTAATATATGCAGCAGCTTGACCAACTAAATAAGGAGATCTACACATATCTCGTAAGTTTAAATCATTAACTTATAAATAGTTTCTTGCATATATTATATTTAGTATTTTAAATTTCAAATTATTACTACTTTTCAGGAAAGTGTAGGCCATGAAAAATGGTCAAGAGCACATATGCCGAATAATAAGTTTACATCTATGACTTCAAACATTGTGAGTCAGTAAATACAACCACCAAAGCCCTAAATAGTGCCCTATTGATTATTTGTTCGAATCGTTGATATACTTATTACAAAGTTGGTTTCACAAGAATAGGAATAGGCACAATCTACATTTACTAGACTCGATAGCAATCAAGAGAAAATATTGAGATCAAACTTCAGCAATTCATTGAAACTAAAGGTAGACTTCAACAATAATAGGATATAAATTTTTACTTAATGATCCAAACACAAATTTGAGGAAGTTGTAGTCCATGTTGTGTATGAGATTTGATGAATTTTAGTACACATTCTCAATTTTTATTTGTATTGCTGGATTTTGTGTTTTCTTGTTGATAGTTGGACTTTGTATTGCTACATTTTGGTTGAAGATACATTTGTATTTATGTTTGTATTCATATTGCTAGCTTGATGTGTTGATTTTGATTGAACCTACATTTGAGTTTCTTGCTAATTTTGTAGTTTTAGTAGGTGATAAGGGAACTCTATGATATTAGCATTCATGGTCAAGCTATTAGCATTCAACTAAGACCTCATATTAGTCCATTGATAACTGAAGTCTGTAAGATGTTCACATTTAAATTAACAATGAAAACAAAGGAACTGGATAATATTCGGCGAAAGTGAAAATGGGAGTGAATTCTTGGTCCTACAACAATCCAAATAGAAACCCCATTACCCACAATAATCCAAATGGGAGTGAATTCTTGGTCCCACAACAAGATCATAGACTTTGGTTGTTTTTGCACACAACACTAACAAGAACAAGAACAATATGACAGACTTGTTACATTATTTATCAAGAAATGCGAAAAAAAAGTAATTATTTTCGTCTAAGCAGCAAAAAATACCAAATAGAATATTTGCAATCTGTCAACAACGACAACAACAAAAAGACAAATTCATCTAATTCAACAACCACAAAAGGTTATGGCTTTACAAAAACAAAATATGACATGACTTGCTTCACTGATCCCATTCAAAATCTAATTATTACTACTGTCATTTCAAATCTAATTATCAATAGTCATTCAACGTCTAAGTACGTTAACTAAAGTTGTGATATCATATACATTCCAATGTTTGTAAACATTCATAAAAAAAATTTACAAAATCTGCAGAACAAACATCTTCACTTCATCTTCTGCAATTTTTTTGACTGCCTAACTTTCTCAAGCACAACTTCAGGATTTGTTTCATAACCGCTTGCTCGTTTTTCCATAATATGCTTAAATAATTAAGAAGCAATGTGGACCCTAGCAAGCGTCGCATTACAATTATTATACTTGACTTGAACATTACGGGTTAATCTAAGCACAGCGGTCCTCGACAACAAAAATTCGACAACCATGACTACGAAACAAAAAAAAATAGTTTGAATTATGTGTTATGATATGCCAAATTTATTTTATATATGGAATTATATGATAAAAAAGAGTAAGTGATATTCTGAAACTTATAGCAGTGGGATACTACCAATACCACCAGTCACAATATAATTCCAAGAATCAACTTTCACCATCAAATATATGAACACATACGCAAAATCTTGGACATCTTGAATCACAACTCTGTCACTTACACTTGCTCATGCTGAGTTATAAATATTTAGAACCCTTTTGCTGACATCAAATTGGCCAAGCAGCCAATAGGCATGTTATTACATCATAATTGGGATGAGAATATGGTACACGTCTCACCATCCATTGTTGCAATACATGTACTTTCCTATTGCGTATGCAATGAGGGATTTATGATTGTTAATAGCACTAAAATCATACAAAAATAGGTAAATATTCCTTACCATGGTTGAGAAAAAACTGTATGTGGTAGTAATGTATAAAGTTATAGCTTTACTAAACTTGAGCATTTTTCAAAAATAGTAGAAACATATGTTGATATGCTGCAAAATAGAGAATTATACGTGACTTGACACATTAAATAAAATAATAGCAGTAATATTATGTAGATTGAAATGGGAGTGACATCTTGTCTTTTTCTAAATTGAAATGCAATATTATCAGCAATGTGTGTATGGATAAACTGAAAAATACCGTATCTTCAAGTGAAGAATCATTTGATCGAAGCTCATGCCACCAAGTTTTGTTGTCTATTTCGTACGGTTCAAATTGAAATGGATGTGAGATCTTGTCTTTTTTCACTGTGAACTTCCTCTTGCTGTATAAAAATATTATTGCATTGAAATGGTTTATCTAAAAAAATGAAGTAGAAAACAAATAAGCCCAACAACTTACACTTGACCAGGTTTGTATCCATCGTGAAACCATTCCTCAAAGCATATAATGCCAGTATCATCATGAGGGTTGAGTCAATCTTTAAATGCATAAATGCTAAATCGAGAATTTCGACCGAACCTATTGTTAGTGTAATTTGATCATTAGTAGTGTCCAACTCTACTTCAACAATCTGTGTATGTGTGAAAATACCATCAGATAAGAGAATTTAAAATAGAAAATGTAATTATTGTATATCAGAATTGAAAATAAGAAAAACGTGCCTCTGTCCCAATTTTTCTTTTCACTTGCAATATTGATAACTTGGCCATATACATCTTAATTATATTAATAGCACTTTTAATAACTTCATCAACTTGTTTGAAAACTTCTTCTGTATTTAATAATTAATCATCCCCATGTCAATGAATGTCGTGATCACCACTGGACTTACCAACAACCTTATAATGGTCAACATAAATGTTAATTTTTACTAGCAAAAAAAAAATAAATGTTGATAGTAAGAGAAACACATACCTTAGTATTCGATGGTCCTACATCGCTAGGTGAAACCAATTGAACTGCTGACTCTACCACATTTGACTTCTCAAATAATTTCCCATTTAACTCATCCATAAACCCATCAATCTTTGCATCCTAAGCTGCGTTGCAAAGAACTGAAATCAGACTTCAATTCTAGCTGTTGTGATATTATTCGATCCTGGTTCAACTGTAGTGTATACACTTGTTTTTTGAATTGTTAAATTAAACGGCTATGTGTGGTCTGTGGAAAATTCAACAGAAATAATGTTCACATGCAGTATATTAACTTAGCATTGTAATTTCTTTGAAATATATATACTAACCTCTTCATCATTGACTTTAGAGCTATTTGGATGATTGCTACTGCGGGGTGATTTCAATCGATTAACGGGATGGTCAACAAAATTAGAGTCATCATTATGAATGGGGTTACCATGATACCTTACGCACAACAACAAAATATGTAGACTATTTTTCCTCCTTGGTAGGTTCAAGTGTGGTAACTTTTACCTTGTAAAAAATTAAAAAACAACAAAACAATTATAAGTAATCAATATTAATAGAAGTTTAAAGAAAAAACTAAAATGAAAATGATAAAATATTATATTGTCATATATCAGGACCATCTAATATTATGTTCTCCCACAAAGAGGACTTTACGTGAATATCAGTATTTCAATTCGAAATGCGAGGCTGCGATTGACAATCCCATTTACAAACTACCCCAACTAAAGATAGAATGGACTCATATATCAAAATTTGGAATGTCATGGGAAAACCATATAATCTATACATAGCTAATCCTTTCAATTTGCCCTCCAAAACAAGACCCTTAGACAATGCAACCTTCAAATGGCTAAATGTTGTTGTAAACACCTCCTGATCACATGGAAACATATCTAAATCAAATGAATTAATGATTGTCATCATGTTTTCTTAAACTTGTTTTGGGTAGGAAGTAGTAAACAATTATGAAGTGATTAGTAGAAGAATCCCAATTTGTACAACTTCTTCATCATTTGGATTAGAAGGCTTGTTCAACATCTTTTGGATATACATTTTTCACATAACTAAAATATTTATCTTTCAAAACACAACGGCTCCTTTGAAATTTAGAGATAGTCTCAGTTCTGGTACTACTCAATCCAGTCATGAAACAAAACTCCGAATAGAGAATCTGATTAACTTCCTAGCTATTTTGATCCACATTTCGTTGGGGTTCGACTGATTCACTTCCATTAATAACATTTTATGTATTAATTGGTGTTGTAAACGATTCTCTTCAATAGCAAGAAAATGGCCAAAACATGTACTAATGAACAATGCTTTTTGTGAGTCACTCATCTTTTATTTTAGCATCAAGATGATGTCGTAGTTTGCAGACACAAAATGCTACCACCAAATCGATTTTTTGGGTCTACACAATAATCCAACTCCTATAAAACAAAGAAATATCACCATTAATTATTATATCATCTATACACATTGTGATGGGCACTACAAGTATGACACATTTATAACGAGTATGATCCAAAATTACAATTCGTATAAATCACATTTAGAAAATCATGGCGTGATAGTCGACGCTTATGTTTGATCACATTTATACCAAGTGTGATATCAAGCATACAATATATACAAAATTATGGCATGATAGTCGACGCTTATGTTTGTTTGATCATATTTATAGCAAGTGTGATATCAAGAATACAATATATACAAAATAATGGCAATCAAGTCGACGCTTATGTTTGTTTCATCATATTTATAACAAGTATGATACAACATCACAATTGGTATAAATCACATTTACAAAATCATGGTGTGATAGTTGACGCTTGTGTTTTAATCACATTTATAACAAGTATGTACAAATTCATTTGTAACAAGTATCATACAAAATCACAATTCATATATTATAATTACAAAATCGTGACATGATAGTTGACGTTTATGATTGATCACATTATAACAAGTATGATAAAAGCAAAATATATTGCTTGTCACTTGTGTTTATATCAAATTTATACCAATTATAATAGAAAATCATACTTGGAATAAATCTCATTTACAAAAATCATGGCGTAATAGTCGAAACTTATGTTTGATCACATTTACAAAATAGAAGTTGTTTATAAATTCTGATTTTAAATTTGTAACTTGGTGCATACTTACTAAAAGATCAGAAAGAGTGGAATTTGTTGTAGAATTTTATTTTTGAATTGTTAACTTGGAATCTGCCTTATGTTGGTTCTCTTCCCCTATTTCTAAAAACAAGAAACCACTTGTAAAAGAGATTACTTATAACCACATGAAAATATGTTCTTACGCCTATTGAGTGCTTCATACTTGAAAAGTATTTTCCAAATTCTTTCTCATGTCTGTTGACTTTACTTGAGTTTTGTAGATTCACTCTATAATTTGGTGCATTCACAATAATTTTTCTCATTCTCATAGGTAATTATGTGTTTACTAGTCATCCATTGACATGTAGTACTGAATCATTCCCAAACATCTCTATCCAGTGGCTTCGGCTCGTTTTTTCTGAACAGAGATAGAGTTAATCTTTTTTGTAGTTTTTGAATAGTCTCCTTGCCTTGATTCTCTTTTGGATAGGCCCTGAAAGGAGAAGGAGTCTGGAATGCCAACATGGGGCCATTCTATTATTGAATCTTAGGCCCGAAAGAGAAAGACGGAATGCCAACGATAGTACCCATTTTTGGAATGTTCAACGCCAAAGTCACTGAAAAGAATATAATATAGAACTAACATACAATAAATTTTCAGTAAATCAACAAATCTCAAAGTATTGCACACTTACAAATTTCCTTGAAGTAACTATTAATTTTCATCTCTATTCCGATATCAAGAAGTATAAAAACCCTAATTTCAGAGCATATATGGTTCATTTCATTTTTCATAAGTGAATAGGAAAAAATAACAAACACTGAATGTAAAAATTCATCAAAATGTCAATAAAAATGCATAAATTTTGAAACCCTTAAAAAATCCAAAAATATCAAAAAATATACAAAAACTGAAAACCCTAATTATTACTCACCTGTGGTTCATGTGTTTTATTTTTCTTTTTCTTCTTGAAGTGGATGTTAGGTCAACTATATGTATCATCCTTTTGCCTTTATTTCGCTCTTGAGTGTATTTTTTGTCCGGTAAAACTTCAAGCTGCTATGGCTCACGGAATCTTCTATCACCTTTTTCACCCAAAAACATCATTGTTCGTTGATCGAGTTTGTCGATGACTTGGAGTACCAATTTTGGGTTCCAAAATCAAAACAGAACTACTATTTTCCATCGGAGACTCTTTCTTTAAAGCAAAGCGAGTTATTCGACGAGTTGGTGTCTCCACTTCCCACAAAATTTGCTCCAACAAATTGAAATTAAGATTTGGATGGAATGATTTCAACCATTTGTGGCCAGATTGTGAAGTAGAGAGATGAAATACCAAAAGTCGATTTGTAAAAGAGTAAGGGTTGAGATTGAGAACTAGGAGAGATAATTACCCTTGATAGTTTTTAAGAAGGTAATGGTAGGCTTAAATCGGGTATTTGGTCCCAATAATTGCCTTTTTATGATTTTTTATTTTACTTCTATTTAAAGTATTTTTTAAATAAAAAATATGAAAAAAGTAAAGATAGAAATGTAAAATTAATGGGGGTAGCTGATGTAATTTTCTCTATTTAAAATAAGTCCAACCTAGGCCCAAGTCCAATCTCATATAATAAAATTTTAGAAAAATCCAAGACAAACATGACCCAAAATTGAATAATCCTAAGCCCAATTCAAAACCCAAGTTTATTTAATTGATTTTGAGCCAATTATAGTGTTTCATTCCCTTTTGTCTGTGAAGCCGAACAAGATAAAATCAGCACAATTCAAAACCCAAGATTATATAATTGATTTTCAGCCCAATATAATGTGTCATGTTTCAAAGCCGAACTAGATGAAATAAAAATAATAATAAAGCCCTAAATTAGAAATTTTCTTTCATATATTTTCACTCATTCTCAAATTCAAGCTCCAATTAGTCAATATCAGCCGTAAATCTATTAATCCAACTTGCTAGCTCTGTTACCCACCGATCCCAGCCATAAATCAGCTAGAACTCGTTTTCTTCCCCAAGTCCAACTGTTGTACAATACCAAACCATGGGTATTTTTCATTTTTTTTTTGTTTTTAACATTTTTGTAATGTTTTTTTTTTTTTTGCATATTTTATTTTTGAATTTCTGCTTATTCGATTGTCCGTGATTCTGTATTATTTTTGTTTTTACAACTATTGCCTGTTGGGATGAAAAATTATTCTCGATAGATCACCCATCTGTTAGGCCAAACATAATCATTGACCAAACACATAATTAATTAATTACTAACGATTTTATTGCTTACAATTTACAAACATTATGGAAGATTTGGACTTTGACCTTCAAATGCAAGCAAAAGAACGTCTATTTAATAGTTCTTTTTTGCTAATTTGTTATATGCTCAAAGGGTTGATTATTTTTTTGTGGGTTTTAGAATTTACAAATAAAAAGTTAAGTTTCTGCCAAGAGAAAAAATATCATTTTTTCATTTTTTAAAAAGACAGGTCAATCTGGTGAACACATTCTGATGGGTTGATTGAATATCAACCTTCAATTCCTACTATGTAACTTCTTCCAATTTCATCTACAAAAATCGAACATCCTTTATATTCAAATCCTGAATTGCAACTGTCTACTAATATTGAACGAGATCCGAGAAAAAGAAAGCAAATATTTGAACATCATGTTAATATGCGAGATAAGATTAGATTGACATATTTTAAAGCTGGGCCTTATTAACTAGTATTTGCAGAATATCCAAAGATAACAGAAAAACTCAATCTCGTCGATTTTAGAAGAAATGGTTTAGTCAGATCCTTGGTTGGAGTATTCGTCTTTAACATGCACAGCATATTGTTCTTACTGTTTTCTTTTTTAGAATGATAGTAATCCTTCTAGTTGTTTAGCATTGGTCAATCATGGAGCTAAATGTGTATTTTTTACTCATGTTGGTGCATCACATCATAATATATGTGAGACAAGAACTAAAGATTTAATGAGACCATCTCAACATATTGACAAGGTGATGCATGTAGTATTGAGAGATGAAGTTTAGAGACGTCGTTTGCGATGAAAAATTTCAATTACAAGTGTTCGATGGTTAGCACTTCAAAGTTGTGCCTTCAGAGGTCATGATGAATCTTCAACTTCAATGAACTGAATCATGGGAATTCAGTTCAAACATAAATCAATCAAACATAAATTTGGATTAAGATTGAGAATTCAAAAATTAAACAAATATAAAAAGGTTTACATCTTCATCCATAGCATAAATAATTTTAGCATAACATACTAAGACAAATAAAACAAAAAGAAAAGTAAAACATGGAAGTCATCACCGGATTGAAATAAAACTCGAAAGAGATGATCTTGATCTTCGTTTCTTGATTCTTCTCTTGTTTCTTTCCCAATTTCGACTCTAAAATTCCACACCCCCATTGTTATAAGAGTTCTCCTATTTATATGAGTCCAATTAGAGTTGAATTTCATGCTATAAGTCTCCAAAAACTCCCAAAAATAGAATTTTAACCTAAATAAAGATTTGGCCGCGGCACCGTTCACTCGAGCGGCTGTTCTGTCCGCTCGAGCGGGCAGAAACGACATTTCTTTTGCTGATGGGCCGCTCGAAGCGAGCCGAGCGAGCGAGCCCGCCCGCTCGAGCGAACAAATTTTTTTCTGCTAGCAACTTATTTTTAAATGGTCATAACTTTTTGTAGGAAATTCCAAATTGCAATCCGTAAAAAGAGTTAGAACCATAATTCAATTATCTTTCCAATGGAATATTATTTGTCTTATGGATATGTTTTTACCAAAAGTTGTAATCTAATTTCTCCACATGTTTCGGTTGTAGTTTCTCAAATTGCTTCTTCAACTTTCGGGTGTTTGATCCTTCATTTAAACTCTTCATTGTCACTCCAATACACCTTAAATATATTGATTTTATCTTCTTTCTCATCCTATAATGTTTGGCTCTTGATATTCACTTCAAAAACTTAATTTCTTCTCATTTACTTGTTGATTTCACCAATGTGACTTGAGTTCGGAGATTTTATCCTACAATCACAAAAATGAACAAAAACTCAATAGATATCGACTCTAAAATACTTAGAATTATACAACAATTCTTCATTAAGGAATCAATATAAGTGTATAAATTACACTTATCAATGAATCTTCAACTTCACTGAATTGAATCGTGGGAATTTTCTTCAAATGGTAAAATTGTTGGCAAAAATGAATATTGAAATTGATAAAGTTGTACTTGATAATTTGCCCCAAAACATTCCCAATACATATCTCCAAGTGTCTAAAAATAAATTTTGCACATATAGCCAGTAGACTACGACGGATGATTCATGAGGAAGTTGGAGATGAATACTTCTGTATTCTTGTTGATGAAGCACAAGATGCATCTAAACGAGCAAATGACCATTATCTTGAGGGTTGTGAACAATCGTGGTATTTTGAGAGAACGATTCTTTGCAATCAAAAGCGTCGATGACACCACGTCATTGAATCTAAAAAATGAAATATCCGATGTTCTTGCTCAACACAAACTTTAGGTGGACAAAAAGAGAGGCCTAGGGTATGATGGTGCTAGTACATGCACGGTGCTTGGAAATGGGCTTCAATCATTATTTCTTAGAGATTGTTAGTATGCATATTATGTTCATTGTTTTGCCTACAAGTTACAATTGACATTAGTTTATGTAGCTAAATATGGCGGTGCTATTTGAGAATTTTTTTCTCATTTGGACAATGTTGTCAATATTATTACTTCTTCTTCTAAGCGCATTAATGAGTTGCAAACTGCTCAAACAAAAGAAATTGAATATATGTTGGCTATTGGAGAGCGTAAGTCTAGAGTGGGGCTAATCAAATGGGTAATTTACAACGATCGGGAGCCACTCGTTGGAGTTCTCATTATGAATCTATAAAGAGTTTGATATATATGTATGTTGCAACTTGCAATGTACTTAAATATCTTACTCACCATTGTCCAAATGTAAAATCTCGGGTTGAAGCTTGTGGCACTTACAAAAACTTTACAAGTTTTGAGTTTGTGTTCATATTTTATTTAATGAATAGCATTATAGGAATCTCTAATGTTCTTTGTCAAACCCTTCAAAAAAAAATCTCTAGAAATCCTACCTGCTATAAAGATTTGTATCAACTACAAAAGAACTTCTTAAAAAATTGAGAGTTAATGATTGGGAAGAATTTCTACAATGAGTGAATAGTTTTTGCTCGAGAAACGATATTGTCATACCCGATCTAGATGGTTTGTATAGGATTGGTCGTTCTCGAGATCAAACTACAGTTGAGCATCATTATCACTTTGATGTTTTCAATGAAGTAATAAATTTCGTACTAATGGAGTAGATACAAGATTTAATGATACATCAGTGGAACTCCTTTCTCTTAGTGTGAATTTGGACCCTAAAGATTTATACAAATCATTTAACAGTTGTGATATTTGCACTCTTGCAAAAAGTTTTATCCTCAAGATTTTTCAAAGCAAGATATTCGTACTTTAGAATATGAGTTGCGACATTATGAGCTAGATATGAAGCGTAACCCTCAGTTTCAAGTTTCTACACTTGTTGAATTATGCCAACAGTTGAATGATATTAGAAGGTCAGAAAGTTACATTATGATGACTAGATTAGTTCATCTTGTGTTGACATTACCTATTCTTACAGTGGCTACTGAGCGATCATTTTCTGCAATGAAACATGTGAAGGTTGATTATCAGAATAAAATGGGAGACGACTTTATAGCTGATTGTATGACAATCTTTATCGAATAAGAACTTGCTGAGAAAATAGATGTAGATTCTATTATAGATGAATTTTATATTTCAAAATCTCGTCGGGAACAACTTTAATAAATAATATCATTTTAATGATTTTTTTTGTTATATATGAATTTTATTAAATTGACTTTTTCATGTGTCAACTACTAAATTCTTGGATCTGTCCCTTTATATATATATATACTTATAATAAAAAATTATAATTAATAATTATCTGTTCTACCTACTAGTGTATTTATCAAATAATCACGACTCTTAATTTTAGCTAATCTAACAGTCTAAATGTATTAAAACCTTTATTGGGATGTGTTTGAATGTGGGTATAAGATTTTAAAAGTTCTAATAGATCTAGACCGTTATATTAACTTAAATTAAAGGCCGTGATTATTTATCAACTTTATTTGTTAAATTCATTGGTATGAGGAATGACCCATTTATATATAGCAAAAAGGGATTGTTTTCAAAGAAAAGACCGCTTGGAGAAAATGTCCTATTCAAGGCCTGACAAGCTAGCTTCGCGGGAATGTGAATGTTCATACTTACTAGTGGCGGAAAGAATGTCCAAGGTCAGACAAGCTAGCTTCTCGAAAATGTGAATGTTCATACTCACTAGTGATAACAATCACTAATGAGTAGGTATCACTAGTGAGTAGGGGGGCTTTATGATGTTAGTCAAGTGGAACGGAGTGAGCCCAATGGAATAGAGGGATTTCGACAAGGTTAAACTCTTTTTTTGGCTATCATCTAAGTTGTCTAACATAGAGAGATAGTGTGAAAATTGACCGACAATTCCGTCTATCACTAAAAAGAGAGACACTCAGACTAAGAACTAAAATAATTGAGAAGCTAGAAGATTGGAGGCTCTACGTAAGATGTCGATCGACCAATATGAAAATAGGTTAGGAGACCCAAAGATCCTCTACGTGTGTGATATCGGACAGTTACAACAAAAAGATACTTTTGCTCCATTCACGTCGTGTTTTCAGGGATAAAGACGCGTGTCTCCCTAGTTGCCGAGATTTGTGCCATGTGGACTAGGATAATCGCCTATAAATAGCAATCCATTCTATTTCAGTATTCTTCCAGAAAAACTTTTGAATACACTTACTTTACATAAAATTTTCGAAATACTTTTTTCTTCTACTAATTCTTACACTAGAGTGGTTGGGGAAGAAGAGATCCACCACTTTTTTCAGGTTTTAGGCTGTGAGCGTCTCCACTAGTGGAAGAAGAGATTGACCTTAAACGTCAGCTATGGTAGCGGTTAAGGTTGGAAATAAGCAATTGAGTCCGATGTTGGGAGGTTAGGAGTTGGGAATTGGAGATTGGGGATTAGAGAAGACACATTTGCTCTTTTTTTTTTTGTTGATTTTTACGAGGGTAAATAAGTCTTTATGCCCTTCTAACGGTTTATTTGGATAGAAATCATGATTGAAGATGATTGACGTTAATTAATGAAACGTTAAAGTAAAGCTTTCCAAAAAAGGTATGTGACAAAAGTGACACAAAGGTCAAAAGTTGAGGACGGTGAGTTCAATTTAGCTTATTTCCAACTAGGGCTTTCAATAGCAATTTTCGCTAGTTCTATGTTTGATTTCGTTATTAACCACATTTTACATTATACCCTTTTGTCTTTTGTGATAAATTTGAAACTGTATTTTTCATTTTTCTTTTCCTATTTTAATTTAGATAACAACATTAAATTTAAATTAAAGAAGTTACTTTTTTTTTTTTGTGATTTCATCTCAATCATACTTTTGGTAAAAAAATGAACGAATTTGATCCAAAATATTTACTAGAAAATGAATAAAAAAGAATTCTAACAAGCTATTTGTTATATTTAATTATTTGTAAACTAACAAGTTATTACTAATCGTATTTGCAAAATTATAAAAAATTTAAAGAAATAAATTATAAAAATATAATTTTATTTTAACATTGTTACATATATTTATAAAGACAATTTATTTATTTAGTAGCAAATACTTCCATCTAATTTAAAATAGAAAAAGAAAATACTTCAAATAATGAGGAAAAAAGAAAGAAAAATATGTAATTTAAATATCATTTAATAACATATTTAAATGTGGTATAAAATAAAATAAAAAAAGATAAAATTAGAAGTACTTGTTTATTTCTGGCTTATAAAAAAAAAATTATTTATGAAAAACAAGCTTCAAGTAAATAATTTTTGAAAAGACGGAAAATGTCTTTGTAATAATTAGTAACCACAAGTAAGATTTTTGTGATTTGTTTGGCTAAACTTAACACGTAAACAAATAAATTTAAATACATATTTTTTTATTGATAAAAAAAATAAGTAGGTGAATTATTTTCTAATTAAGTAACTTTATTATTATTTAAAAGTATATATTTGTCAAAATATGTTTAAAAATAAAATATTTATAAAAAACTAATCTACATTACTTTTAAATTTCTGTTGACTCACAATCCCATAATTTTCGTTTCATTTTCACTATATTTTGGGCTTTTCCAGGTTCTGGGCTGATGAATTGCTGGATTTTGAAATTATTGTCAAATAGTTTTATAATCTAAAGATGATAAATTTGTTAGAGATTTGAAATTTTAAAAACATGATAGTTGAAAGATCGAGTTTGAACAAAGAAATTATCTTTATTTATGTCATTTTTTCCTCAATAGAAAGTAAAGAAAAAGAAAAGAAAGAATGAAGATAAAGGAATCATACGTTGATTTGGACAAATAAAGATTTGACTGATTATTGACTCAGAATGTGGATAATGCGTTAAAGTTTATAAGAATGTTGTTTAGACCGAGATCTACATTGTGGGCAAGAAACTGTTTAGCATGTTGTTGATCAATGCACTACGCACACAAGCAACATTAAGCTTGCAATTGCTCTCCATCAATTGGCAATGCTTACTAATGTCGATTGTGGTGCCAAATTTTAAAATTTTAAAGTGAACTCTAGATTAATGCTTCTTTCTACTTTTGGTGCAACACTATCTGAAAAATTGATGTCTACGCTGCTTTATGAATCAATAGACATGAGCAACAAAAAAGATTTCAAAAGAGCAAAACTAAAATAGAAACAAAGTTGAGGTTGCTGAATAATTTGTGTACCTATTCTTGCATTACTACCAATTATGCCGAGCTAATTTGATTTTTGATCACTCAACTAAAATCTCAATTAGGTCGCTCAATTTTAACTTATGGCAATCAATGTGAACGTGATCTGAACTTTAGTTTACCTTCAAATAAAGTAACATCGAACTTAACATCTAAATCATGCTTTAATCCACCACTAGTATATACCTTGTTTTTCATATTAATAGTTTATTTATTATATTCAAATAAAAAAATCATATAAATAACATTTGATTATGATATTGAAAAAAAAAACGATTTTGAAAAACACCTCTTTGAAAAACTAAATTAGAAGGTAGATTAGACTATTGAAAAACTATCTAAATAAGAATCTAACATTTAACGCTTTATTAAAAAATCCATTTATGAAAACTAAAAAATAGAATTTCATTTCTAAAAGAATCTTTTTATATATATATAGATTTCTAAGAATCTCAAAATGAGTGGACCGGTCAAGACCAATCGGCCTACACCTACAACCATGCCCTAAGCTATGCTTGAATCGTCTTTCAAACTTGGGTACTGAACCATCCCAAAGACCTGTCAATATTGCAAGACTATGTTGGTCCAAGCCTTTTTTGTTTTTTTGTTTTAATAGAGAATATAATGCAATTTAATTCAAGTTATACTTGAAAAATATATAAATATTGTTTGAGACAAGAGATTGTGTGAAAAATATAGAAAAAAAATAAGTATTTATAGTAAAAAAATTATTCTTATAAAAATTAATAATTAATTTAGAATTTAAAAAGAGAGAATGGTTAAATCGTCCAAAACAGAAAGAGAGCTTTAATTTACTTTCAACTTTTAACTTTTTTAATAGCTGAAACAACTCGATAAACCACCATGAGTCACCGAGCTACACAATTAAACCCAGCACGACTCATTCATTATGACATATCAACCCAGACTAGTTTTAATTCAATTTTTAACAGAGTGGATTATCCTATTTTGAGACCACCATTCGTTTCTAGGTAAATAAACAACATAATCATGTCGTGACTGCAAAATCTTGAAGTTGAGGATTAATACAACTCTAAATATGCTCCGTTTGATAAATTACAATCGAATTTAAATTAATTTATTTTCAAAATTTTCAATCAAGACAAGATTATGTAGCATATTTACTTAAAAACATAAGACATGATAAATTGCTGTCAATTTTTACCGTCACGTAAGATTGTGGCATTAAAATTAATAATTGGGGCTAACAAAGTGACTAACAATTAGAGTACACTAAAATTCAGTGATATAAATGAGACAAATTAAAGTTACGATTTCACTAATAACCATTAACACCATGATTATTGACACAGAGATCCCAAATCATGCAAACCGAGTAAATGAAACGTAGACTAAGGTAAACAAGGTGATTATCAAAGTATGAGGCCATTTTTACATGGACACATTCTGAAACCCCACACATGCACCCAGTTATAGGCTTATAGCAACAAAATTTTGCAAGGACGTCTTTACTTGAAAATACAGGGAATTCACTTTCAAAACTGAAAATGTGGTATAATTAAGGAAGTTTCATAAATCTAGGATGCTAATTTCATATTCCAACTGCAATAATTTAAACTTGAACTGAATCCGAGCTACTACCCCCAACAGAATTTGCCTTACACTCTGCTTGAAGTAACCGACATAATGATTCAAGTATTTCTTTCTGATTTCGTGTTTTCTCCAGTCGCTTCTTCAACCGTTCACGCTGCTCAAAGAAAGAACTTAAATTGCATGCTTTGTACTTGTTAATTAAGATAACTACTGGGCATGATAAAAACTATAAAGTATAAGCTACTATGTGATCGGGGACTCTCACAAGATTCAATCGTTTCCCATTCACAGAAACCACCAAAAGAGTTGTGCCCTTAATATGTCTATTTAACAGATAGTGTAACTTTGTTGAATGATGTAAGTAGTGGTTCATGTCACTTTGTTCCTAGAGATAGGAATAAAGTGGCCCATGAACTTGCGTCATTTGATTGTTCAGATATGGGTCAAGCACGTCAGTTTGATTTTACTCCTTTCTTTATCTCGTCCGCTGTTTTCGGCAATTTGATTGAATGAATACATCCTTTTGTGATTTTCATAAAAAAAAAATGAAAAGAAAAGAAAAGAGAAATCACCAAAAGAGTGACGGAACCTGGATATTACATGTGTAGGGTTGAGGGAAGAAAAGGATGGCGGGGATTGACAAACACGATCATTAAAAAGTGATGAAATATTTGTCAAGAAGCATTCCACTGAAAAAGATAACAGCTATCTCTACACGGCAGTTCTTTTGGTGGGGATGGGAGTTGGGGCAGGGAAGGGATTAATGTCGGCAATGTGCTTACTAAGTTTTAGATGCATCTTTTTTGTGCTTTTACACAAGGGATTTCAACACCAATTCAAACATTTCAACTCCTGGTTGAACTGGTGACCAATCTACAGAGTTCCTTCACTAGGTTGACTTTAGGGATTTGTATCTATTCTTGGATACGGAGAGAAAAATTGAGAAATCATTTTAAGCAGTGAAAATTATAAAGATATTTTACAACAGGTAGTTCTTGTTTACTGTTAGTATGAGCAAACCTTACCTCATCAGCAAGTTCTATGAGAGTAACGTCCGTTTTGTCACATTTGCTCTTCAAGAAGGTGTTTTCCTTTTTGAGTTCTTTTATTGATTTTGCCATCTAGTTTCAATACAAAAATACACTCAGACTTTTTCAAGAGAATCTGCATGACTACATCATTTTGAAATGAAACATTTTGAAATGAAACAACATAATGTCTTCAGAACACGAGAGGAATATGAATCTGTACATACCTTCTCGATTTCTTGCTTAAATGTTTCAAAAACCTCATTGCTTTTCAACAAAGCTTCCTGTGACACACAGGACAAAAGCAAACCATGTTAGACAATGACAAAATGATGCCAAAACAAGCACTGAGGTGTCCAATTTATCATTTTTCTTCTAGATAATTTTGTTTCTTCTTCAATACACTACATATTTGATCTTCATGACCGTTTTACTGCTTTTGCAGTTTTCAACCGTTTTGACCTTCATGACCGTTAATGAATGTGCAAATGCTTCAGGCTGACCCGAAATGCAAATTTTAGTCACAAAATTGCGAGTTGCATTGCAGTCCAGATACCTAGAAATTAATTTAGCCAGAGAGAACTCCTAGAAAGCAGCATAGTAATATTAACTATGAAGAACTATGAGAAGAACTGAACTGTGAATCTTATGTTATATTCAATGGGATTACAAGCTATTTTTATGCCAAACTTAAATGGCCTAAATTGCTTTATGCCTCTAGTAAAGGAATAAATCTTTACAAAAATAAATGCAAGTGGCCATGCATATGAAAAAGTTGTAACACAATTCCCAATTTGTTTGACTAATGTACAATTAAAATTAAATCCAAATCTGCTGAAATTCTAAGTTGCTAAAATATGAAGCTGAATGTGTTGCCACTCCCAATCAAGAGGTGGGAAAATATTTATCATCCCTAACTTGCATAGGATTTGACTGAACGTTGCATAGGCTAGTTATTTACTCAGGATGTCAGTTGGTTGTTTCTTAATTGTCCAGTATGACATATAAATCTGACTGTTGTTCATCTCCTCCTTTATGACTTCCACGTGCTTGGTTAGGTCATGATGAACTGAGTTGCAAGCAATGTTGATAGCTGCTTTGTTGTCACAGTACAAAATCCAAGATTCACTGTCCTTAATCATAAGGTTAGTATCTTTTACCTACGAAAATTCACATCCTGCCTGTGCCATTGCCCAACACTGCTTCTGCAGTACAATGGGCAATTATAGATTGTTTCTTGCTCCTCCAAGTTTTGAGATTTCGTCCCAGGAAGGTACAATACCCTGTAGTTGATTGTTGATCCTTAATCAAACCAGTCCAATCCATAACCGTATAACCTTCTAGCTTCATCTCAGTGTCTTTTTGAAATAGAATTCTGTTTCCTAGTATTGCTTTCATGTAGTGTAGAATTCTGTATACATCTTCTGGATTTACCTTTAGTGGTGAATGCACAAATTGGCATACCATACTAACTGCATAGGCAATGTCTGGCCTAGTATGTACAAGTAAATTAGTTTTCCCACCAACCACTGATTAATACTTCATTCTACAGGTTCATAGAATATGGTTTGATAAATGGTTGTGTATAATTGATAGGGAGTAAACCGTGGAGTATTTCTAGGGATTATGTAGCTGTATATTAGATTTTTCTTTCCTCAAATAGTTGTACATTCATGTATTTATACCTTGTAGACATAACTAAACCTAAGAAGTGAAAAATTCTCTCTCCTCTTTCCTTCTTCAACCCACATGGTATTAGAGCTTCAAAGGATATTCTAATTTTTCTTCCCGCTATTTTTTATTCCTTACATTTTTATCACTATAGTCTCTGTTATTTCCACTGAACTTCTGTTGGCTAGCCCCTTGTGTTTTACCCTCCCACCCCCCCCCCACCCCCACCCCCACCCCACAACCTTATTTTTCCTTTCTACCTATTCCCCTTTGATACCAAATGACTACTACTTCAAATCTTACACACCATATTATAACTGATCTGAAAAACTGAATAGTTTTAATTTTTCTGGATCGTCACTAGCAGTGGCCTGTGCAACTTTTCCTTAAAGAAACAAGAATGATGGGATATTTGCAGAGTACAATTGAGGAACCAAAATCTCAAACCCTATTTATGATCGTGGGAGGCTGAAAATTCACAGGTCACATCATGGTTGATCAACTCCATGCAACCAGAAATTAATAAGCCATTCTATTCCTTTGTACTGCTAAACAAGTTTGCGATGCAGTAACTCGTGCATTACAAGAGGGGAAATGTTGCTTGAGTATTTGGTTGAAGACAACAATCTTCAATACAACATGCAGATCCCACTGAACACTACAAAGGTTTTGGCAAGAATTGGATCCTCATTCGCATTGTTTTAAAAAGCTGCCTGAGGCTTATGCCCCGCTTCATGTGATGGTTTTCAACGCATCATATCTTACGCTTAAGTGTCATTTGTCAAGGCTTACGCCTTGAGGGATAAACCTCAAGACTGATGAGTTGTGTGCTCGTTAGTCTTGATTTTTCTAAGCTTCTAATTACTGGCCTCAGCTTTTTTGGAGTTCTTTTTATTTATTTTTTATTTTTTCCGATTCTGAATGTTTTTACGGGTTCTTTTGTTTTTCTTTTCCTACATTTTCACTGAAGGGGAAAGACAGACACCATTTCAAGTGTAGGAAGATGACAATGAATGAGAAGACTTTTAGTGATGAGGAGAACGGGAGTGGAATTCAATACGTAAGATGATTATCGTATTAGGAGTGATGATATGGGAGACTTCTAGTTTATTTCTACTTCTAATAGTAGTTTACAACTTTGATAATTACTAATTTGAAACCTTATTATTGCTACTTTATTGATATTTATGTTTGTTTGCAACTTAGACATCTAATTTTTTTATTTGTTTCCTTGTGAATTTTCAAGATGATGTGTGTTTATTATGAGCATATATTTATTCTCATATTCTTTTAGATTATTTTATTAGTTTTTCTTAAGGTTTATTCCTCAAAACGCCTCAAGGACCCGAATGAGCATTATTAAACGTTGCCTTTTGTGACAGTGCATTTATTATTTATGTCAATAAGTTTAAGCAGCAATAGCAAGATGAATCCCTATTGCTCAGCTTAATCATGTAAACAGTAATTTGGTTTGCAAATCCACATGTGATCATCTCTTTTCTCGCAGAAAAGGATACAGGTAGTGCTCAGTCATCCTCTATATGTTAAGACATAATGTCTAGAAGAGAAGACTGCTTTATCTATTAAGCTATGTGTACATTACCTAGAATTTATTTAGCAGTAATCTGCCAAGCTCAAAGGAGGCTGGCATTTCTCTGAGTCAGATGCAAAATTTCCAGGAAGAACCTTGTAATATGTCATGATGCTTGAAAACGTTGTTGAGATATTCTTAAACTAGTGCAGTAAGGCAACATGTGAAGAAAACAGGCTAACCTGAAATTGCTGGAATTTTTCACCATCAGCTGTCAACTGCAACCTCAAATTCTTTTCAGTTGCCAACAATTGTGCAACTTGTTCTGCATACAGTTTCATTTGGGACTGTTCCTGCTTCAGTTTGTCTTCTTGCTGCTGAAGTTTCAAATCAGCAAGCTGAAGTTCAAGTGTTTTTTGTTTCAACTGCAAAGTAAAACCATGAAAGAATTTTAACTAACACCAAAACAAATAGATTACAAAAATTTCTCTGGATCTCAGAAATGAGCCGTCTTCAAAGGCACCTACCTTCTGTGCATGTTGCTGTTCAGAAAGAGTATATTGATCAGCAAATTGTTTTAACTTGGTTTTTAACCTGCTTCAACAAATTTGTATATTATTTATGGTACTTCAGAAGGACATTAGTCGACAGAAATACTGGAATATTGTATATTTGAAGTCTTCATTAATTTCCTAACATATTCTGCATTGAATTAATGCCAACTATGTTTCTAAATAAACATGCAGAACATCGAAAACAGACTGATCTTAGATAGCTAAAGGCATATAAATGCAACGAAATTGCACTTCAACATGAAATTTTGCAGCTAGACTCGCAAATAGCATATCAAAAGTATAGTATTGGCATACCTTGGGAGAAAAACACTGACTATTAAATTATCAGCTAAGTGCCTCTTTGGTGTAGTTTAAAAGGAGTTTGGAAGGAGTTTTTTTTATAATAAAAGTTAATAAAATGTGTAGTTGAAAAGTTGATAAAAGTTGTGGGGTCCCATAATGGTTGAAAATGAGTTTATAAAAAACTTCACCAAGCATGCACTAAATTTTCATATTTCTAACAGGTTAGAAACTATATTAGTCACCCAACTTAAAGAGTTCTTCACTCTAGTCACCGAACTCGTTTTTTGTTCCAAACTAGTCACCGAACTTTCAATTTATTTTAGTTTATGTGCTGTCTACCTCCGGCTGCTAAATTAAAGGTGTAGGAATATTCAATCTGATTCTAGGAAGGTTATAGGAAATAAATCAGCTTATTTATTGCTGATATGTGTGCGGTGTGCCTAAATAAAGAGATTAGGGTGGCTTGTTACCCGATCTCATAGGAGTGATTTAAGGTAATAATTCCCTGATTCGATTAGGTGCTGATTTAGTGTGTAATTATTTTTGGTAGGTATTTTTTTGATTTCTAGATTATATGCTAGCCTCTCCTTATTTAAAAGGATGTACTATTCTATATTATTTAGTGGAATAAGAATTATTCAACTGTCATATTTTTCACATTTCCACAAAAGGAAATGCTCGTGTGGTGATGGCTGCAATGAGAGTTGGGGTGGGGAAGGGCACCACATGGGGTTTGGGCAAGACGATTAAGATTTAACTTTTTCTAGAATCATTTTTTTTCTTTTATTAATTTATATTAATTTGAAAGTGTAAGGTTCCCCACTCTTCTTTGATCTGTTTTAGGACTAAGTGAACAAACTCAAACCATCCATTTCAACTAGGATTTGTCAAGAGAGTAAAGACCGAGGGTTCAACAATTTTCAAAAGGTGAGTAGGGCTATTCATTGCTCCTAGTGGACCTGTACTATCTACTCTGCTATTACTTAGTTTTCAAAACCCCATTATAAGTTCATCCATATATCTTCTCATCGCCAACTATACTTGATGGCTTCGAGTGCGTACCAGTTGGTAACTAGACTACAATTTTGAAAGCACAACTAGTCCAATACGACATCTTTTTGTCCAGCTGGTCTAACAACAATACGTCAACAGATTTTTCATGTCATTAACAACGTTGGTATTTTCATTTGTTTAGCAGAAAGAGGTAAATGGAATTCTTAAACAAAAATAAAAATGAAATTTAAGCAACTAATTTGGAAAATAACAAAAAAAAAAAAAAAAAAGGTTCCATGACCAAAGTGGAAAAAACCCTACAAGTAGGGTGCCTAATAGTGTATTTAACCTTATTTCTGATTCTTCCCTCCATGAGAACTGACTATTATTTTATTGTCTAATTTTCATATTTTCTGACTCTGCCCTCCATCAAAGCTCATTTATGCAAGTACCCTGTTGTCAAAATTGAAATATGCAACAAGATCAAAATCAAGCCAAAGTGGGTTCACATAGATGGCAGATGACACGGGAAGTGATTTTTAGGGACCACAGCTCCAGTCTGCCATAGGCTTTTCCTCTTATTAACAAGAACTCTTCACTTTAAGCTTGTGGAGAATGTGCATAATATGGTTGTCATCTGGTCGTAGTTGACTAAGCTTAATTATAGGCTTAATTGTATTTAATCGTATGCTTAAGTGTAGGAGGGAATTATGCATGCTTAATTGTAGGAGAGAATCATGTAAGCTTAATTGTAGGAGAGAATTAGGTCAGCTTTTTTGTATAAATAGATCAACTCCTTTGTGATGTTGGACACAATACAGTGAAAGGGCTATATCAAAGATTGGTTGGTAAGCTTGTGCATGTGTCTCACACTAGACTTGATAATGTATTTGTGTGTAGTTACGTCAATATATGCGCTCTCCTCATGAAACCTATATCAAGGCAGTTTTGAATATCCTAAGAAACAAAAAAGGAACACCTGGACATAGCTTACTTTTCTTGAAGAATTATCATCTTCAGTAGAAGCTTATACTGATACGAATTCGGCAGGCTCAATAGAAGCTAGGAGGTCAACATCTGGATATTGTTCATTAGAAGAAATCTAGCTACTTGGAGAAGTAAGGAACAACATGTGGCAGCTAGATCCTGTATATAGGCCGAGTTTAGAGTGATGGTGCAAGGAATTGATTGAAGACAGTGCTCGAAGAACTACAAGTAGCCGAGACAAAAACAATGAAACTCTATTGTGATAGTAAAGCTTTCATGAACATTGTTCACAATCCTGTTCAGCACAATAGAACTAAGCATGTTGAAATTGACACACTTCATCAAGGAGATAAAGAAAAGGTTGAAAGTGGTCAGATTTGTATTCCATTTGTCAATAGTGGAAAACAACTAGCAGATGTTACCAAAGGATTGCCTCGGCCTATGTTTCTCTCATGTGTTAGCAAGCTGGGAATGATAAATATCTTTGAACGAGCTTGAGGTGTGTGGAAAATGCATATAACATGGTTGTCGTCTAGTTGTAGTTGACTAAGCCTAATTGTAGGCTTAGCTGTATTCAATTGTATGCTTAATTGTAGGAGGGAATTATGTAATCTTAATTGTAGCGGAGAATTAGGTTAGCTTTTTTGTATAAATAGATCAGCTCCGTTGTAATGTTGGATGCAATACAATGAAATTCAGAAATTTCCACAAAGCTATTTGATGTCATGAACACTTTTTTTTTCCAGCCAACTGGTGCCATAAGCACAGATAATAGTCTTCCCATAAACAAGTTTGACATCACTCTGGGCACACTAAAACATAGCACCATACAAATATAACCGTAACTAAAACGGTCTTAAAAGTACCAAATGAAATGCAGTGGATTTCATAGGCTTACATGTCATTCTCTTTCAGCTGGGATAGAGATTCATCTTTTTGCTGTTCCAGTTTATTGCTTACTTCCTTCAATGGAGTAAGAAAAAAGGTATATGAATACCAAAAAATACTAGTCAACAGAAAAAAAATAACAGATGCATTAAAGTGTTAAAGGACATAGCCTATGCAACGTGGCTTCCCAATTCAATTTCCATCACCCTTGTAGCCAAGTCTATGGTGAATATTATAATGCTAGGTTTGAACATGTGATCTATGCCATAAAAACTTTATCATTGAAGCCCTACTTGTTTGTTGTGGCATCAAAAAACTATTCCATATACTGTAAACTGTTCGCTTTAAAGTCGAGATTGGATCACAATGTATATTGGCTGGCAAAACATTGTTAAATTCCAATGAGATTTTAAATGTTTTATGCACCACAAGGACCAAGTTTGTGTGACTAACAGTAACAAGGAAGTGGAAGCAGCTAATAGCACATAAGAACCATGATAATCCGACTAATCACAGTCGGCTAGGAAAAGAGCGGATGCCTACAGGAGTCAAGCAAACAAATGTAACCACATTGAGAGGGAGAGGGAGAGAGAGACAACAGAGAAAGAGAGCGAGTATGGAAGGGGGGGATAACCAAGTTCAATAATATAAATATCAGCAGTTGACAAATATAAAATAAATGTGCTATTTAAAAATTAACAATCTTTAACAACAGCCCACCAACACCTATGCCACTTTACTAAGGCACTGACATATATTTTTGTCATATACTAATATGTAAAACATAATTCATTTTTGTTATATTGCAATTGGTGCAATCATCATATATATGGGCATAACAATGTAGAACTTTCTCATTCCCTTTTTTTCCTCCCAGTTCAGAAGGTACCGTGAATATCTGCTAATCTGCAGTTGACCATAGACATGGAAAATTTCTCCAGCTATTCTGGGCTGACACTAGTTTATTAGTTTAAGCAATAAAAACCTGTTGAATACTAAAACACTTGCACCACTGTAAAATGAGTACAATAAGCACACTCGTCAAATCGAAGATGAAGACGATAATGCTGATGGTGAAGATGATAAATACGATGAGAGGATGAGGATGGTGATGACAACGAATAATGATCAATAGAACACAATGCAGAAGTCAGAGACTAAACTAAATGTTGATAGGAACTTATTAGCTGAGATGAAGTAGAATAAAACTTGGTACTTAAAATCGTCCAACCTTGATTGCATCCTGAAACTTGTTCGATAGATCTAATCTCAAATCTTGACCCTCGGTTGACACTCGTTTGCATTCGTCCTGCAAAACAATGAGAAGTTCTCATGGTTTACCACATCAATGAAACAATCAATCAACAGTCAGAAACAAACAGTATATAGATCAACTTTACAACTGCATACTAGATCTAATAATGGGAGTAAGAATGAGGACTGCCATGTGATAACACTTTTGAATCACTCAAGATTTAATACACTGCAGTTAATTGCAAATAATCAAATGCTACCAAAAGGTTTTCAGCATTGAAATTACAATATCATAACAAGCCAATAATGATATTAGAAGACAAAATGACCATTCTTTGATTACAGTTTCAATAAAAACTGTTAGTTTCATAAATCTCCAAAGCTTTAGAAGACAAAACTGTCGTTACTATTACATTTTCGGTTATACATACTGCTAGTTTCACAAATCTGAGAAACAATGAACCTAAATTTCAGGAATTTGAAGGTGGAACCCATATAAATATTGATATAATCGAACAGATGTACAAAAAGAAAACAAAAAGAATTTGGATTTTCCTCTACTAGTATTGCTTTAGCTGCAAAAAAACAGAGAACTACTAATCCAGCACAACAATATGAATGCGCAAGCAAATCAATTCATAAGTGTCAATAGATGTCATTTACAATGGTTGATGATGTATCTACTAATGAATAAAAAAGCACATGACAGTTGTAGATACCTTCAGGTTTATATACAGTCAGACCTATTTCTAGTTTCAACAAAGCATAGAACAGAAAGAACTGAAGAAATCTGGTTGCCTACAATATAACACTAAAGGTTTATTGAACATGGGGATTGGGTATCGGAAAACCGATAATTATAGGATCTATCATCCAATACTATATAGCACTAAATGCATACATTGAGATGTTAACAGGTTGATCCTATATATTTCACTGTACAGGCCTCATTATTTCCTCTATAGCAAAGAAGTCAGATAATGATTAAGTGCGTACTCCCTTTAGAAGCCATTGCATATAAATTTTCCTTTTCCAAGAAAAAATTAAGATAGTAGATATGAAAATTATTGGACGATGGGGGTAAGCAATGGACAAGTGGCAGAATGGCAGGACCTATAGAACCAGAAGTTGAACTCCAAGTGCCACCTCCAACAGAGCCTAACTAAGGTGCAGATACCCTTGACAGTGAGTTGTGTGATTAAATCAGCTTGAACATGAAGTCTAATACACTAAACTAGCAAAATGATCTTACTTTATTCTAGAATGCTTATCAATGTCAATGGGAAAATCCAGTCCAACTATCTAGACAAAAACATAAACTGAAGTAGATATGTTGCATAAACCAAGAGCATACCATCAACATTTTATTTTGACGTTGTAGCTCCCTGCACAATGACTCAAGTTTATCTCTAACAGCAATGGCTGCAGAAGAGAGTGAATTTATTAGCTAACAAAAGAGAGATTGCAGTCTGAAAATATGAAGGTAATTTATCCAAAATTTATAGATAAATATGCCAGATCAACCAACTGTTATCAAGTTCAACCAATTTCATAGGATCTTTAAAAAATCATAACGATAAATTGAACACATTACAAGCATATGCAAATAAGCAGTTTGATGAAACTATAAAATGTTAACAGAAAACACGCAAATTAAACAAATAAAAATTACAGTGTAAGGGATAAGAGGTTACCAGAAACTCCAAAAGATTTAAAAAAAAAAAAAAATGCAGATCAAACAAATACAATCGCATGGAGAAAATGACAATCAGCTACCAGAATCTCTTTCTGCAAGAACTTGTTGATACTTCAAAGTGAACTCCAAAAACTCCTTCTCTGATTTGAAGGTACGCTTTACAGTCTTACGCTTCACTTCAGAGGCCTCCTGCCATATGACAAAGAAGACATACAGTATTGATACTCAAATTAACAGACTAGGGAAAAGCAAATTTAAAGCAACAATTTCAAATAGAAAGGTTTGTGTAGGATTTATAGTTGGACTTAGATTCCCTTTATTCCATTAAATTTTGATGATCCCGAAAAAGAAAATTTGTATAATTGATAACTTGTCTTGGTGTTGTGCTTGCACAATTGAAAACAATAAGTCAGGAGAGTTTCAGATGTTCATAACTATTACAGACATCTGAAACAAGAACAGACTACGAAATTCTAGACAAACATCTTGACCAGGCTATGGAAAAGAACATGCATGAAGAGAAACAGACGTATAACTGAAACAAACATCTAAACTGAAGACAGAAGATGAAACCAAAGATGATGTCGAGGAGCACAACAAGAAAGATAGACGTCCACATGAAGAACAGCTGTCTGACTTGAGCAATTCACTTCCATCTTGTTAAGTTGACTTCTAAACATGATGATGGGAGATCAAAAACAAACGAAGAGATTAAATAGCAATATGTATAGGAGTCATAGATCCACAGAAGAATGCAAGCATCCCGAAGAACTTGAACGCCAAAATCACCAAGCTTTTGACATCAAAAAGGCAACTTATTGAACTAAAGAAGTAGATGTCCACAGTGGATACATCCAAATGCTACTGTCGACGGTCGATGTCCATCCTAAAGGTTGGAATTGAAGAATTAAAAGTTCAGATGTCCGGAAATAAGCATATTGAACACTTAGTTCTAGAATATTGAAGACTGAGAAGGATAGGAGCTTAAATTTTAGTTAAGTCTGAAGAATCATGTTGATAATGACCAGGGAGAATGATAAGTTCAAGGAAGAACCTTTCTTGGGGAACTTGGAGGATCATAAGGTAACAAGGTAACCAATAAGGCAGGCACTAAACATGTTGCACAAACCTGAGTACTGAAATGAAACAACGTCCAGGAGATTGAATCACAATAAATGATGGATTAAACGTTAAAAGATCATGATGCAAAAAACTAAAGACTGAAATGGAGTAGCTTAGAGTGAAGAGACACATAATCATATGAAGAGGAAAAATTCTAAATTGAACTCTGTAGCCTCGCATATCAAAGCAGTTGTAGTGGAAGTCAAGAAACCAGGAAAGAACAAAGTGCTACAAAAAAATCTCCAAGTACAAGAAGTTTCAGAAATTCACAATCATTTTAGCCATTCGAACAACCATTTTAGCCATTTGTAATGAGGACAAGAGGATGAAATAGATGTTCATATTGGAGTTCAGACTTCAACATTCAAATCAACATATCAAAGCATTTGAACAAATGGTCATAACTAGGTTGAGGGACTGGAGACCAGAAATAGACATCTATGCTTCCATGAAAGCAAGAGGAGTCCAAACTCGGAAAAAGCAAATCTTATTTAATTATAATCAGAAATCCAACCTGGAAACAGACGACCAAAGTTCGTGCTAAAACTGGTTGAAAGTTTTAGACATCCAAGACAATTTAAGACTCTAAAACATAGTGGATTTATGAACAGTTTTAATGAAAGTAGAATAGTTGGACTTTTCAAAGGTTATTTGAGGAGACATTGATAGGACGAAATTGTAAGTAAATGACTCTCGCTCAATTGCCTTAGGATTCTCGTTTTCAAACACTCATTTCATCTTTCAAGTCTTCTTTTATCATTTCTAGTTTTATATCCATCCCACAAGCTTAAAATTTATTTTCAAATGTTGCATAACATTTTTGATGTCTAACTTAAGAATCAGACACCTGATTGGGAGTTTCAGAGTCAAAACAGATCCAGACATATGAAACAAACTCTCACAAGTCAGAAACTAAATTGCAGATGTCCAAACTGTGTTCCAAACATTTAGAAAAGATTTTCCAGAAACCTTGAACTTTTTCAGGAGAAACTCCATGTCATGATCTATTTCACCTAATACTATCCCATACGAGTAACAACATTTTAAACCTCTGAAAAAGTTATTAAACATATTCTTTCCAACTGATTGTAGACATTTTCACATTTTCTTTAGCTTACGTGATCGTTTTGTTTGAACCACTGAGAGAGAAGTTTCTATTTTTCTTTCTACAATCATCTATTGTGAAAATTTAGCCTCCTATTGCTAGCAGCTAGTATACCAGGTATTTCTATGTACACAATCTGCTCCTAAGAAGATTTAAACCCTTACATTTTCGATATCTTTCATAAAGCTTTTGTCACAATAGCCTGATAGTAAAATATTTTCACTAAGATGGAAACTAAGTGTTGATTCAGGACTTTCATATGCTAATAAACACTCTTAAGCTTTCAGTGTCATAAAAAGTCGCTCTGGAGCTTATCTTCCTATATCCCAAAGATCAATCTCTAGCTACTGCTGTCACATCTTAAATATCAATCTGTTTCCTTATATTTCATTGATTGTAATAGAGCTTAACTTTTTGAATAGGTGAGGCATATTGTTGTGGAATTTTACACAGTTTTCTGCTGCAAAATCTGTCACATTGTACTTCATTGAAATATCAGACTAATTAGAGGAATCTAGTTAGCTGGGACAAACCACGCCAGTTATATTCTGGTCTGACTTGTACGCAAAATCTTCGGGGTATCAGACAAATTTTTCCTGTAAACATAGGTTGTTGTTGCATTTAAGGTAGGAATGTTCCTTACAACTGGAATAGAAATTTATTACTTTTGTTTGACTGGTCGTCCAAAGAAAAGATCAGGCTTGATATCATTGTAATGGGATTGACCTTCCAGAAGAAAATAGGGTCGTATTACAACTGGAATAGAAATTTATTACTTTTGTTCAACTGGTCGTCCAAAGAAAAGATCAGGCTTGATATCATTGTAATGGGATTGACCTTCCAGAAGAAAATAGGGTCGTATTACTTGGGTAGTATTTGGAAAATCCCAGAGGTGGTGCTTCAGCAATGAATGTAGGGCTGTTGAATCAAACAAAATATAATCAAGTCAGCACATCTCCATTTTCCTTCACTTCTTATCCATAGTGTGCTAATGTCTTTCAAAGTAATATTTTTTTTCCATCACGTTACTTGTATCTTGGTTAACATCACTTGCATCATTATTAAATACTATATTGTTGCATTCATTAACATATTTCACAAGTCACATTGATTAACACTCAAACACATACTAGAAAGACTTTCAAAACATTCTCTTAACATTGGAGTTGCTTGATCAAAAAAAATTTCAATTGAAATCGAATTCATACCTTCTCAGATGAAAAAAGAATTTAGTGTTACATGTGCAATTTCTTGTTTTAAACTCTGAATCTGCTTTGATTAATTAAGCACATTTTTTGCCAAAATATGAGGGTTATCTATTCACCTCCTCTACATTACCATTCTCAGACTCTAATTATCAAAGCACAAAATATAAATTTCCTGAGGAAAGAAGAAAATATGACACATAAGATATCAAAAGAAAATTGCAGCAAGGAAGGCAGATATAAAGTCGATAAATATATATGACAGTGATACTACTGACTACTTTTTGTTGATTTCAGTACTTACTGCCGTAGGAGCCTCCTTCGGATCAACCGTTTGTGAACCTATGCCTTTGACAACAGCTGCTAAATAGAAAGAAACTCACTGAAATGTCAGAAAGATGAACAGGAAAATCATATACACAACAAGAAGTTAAACTTTATTCGTAATCAACTTTGGGACAGTTAACATGAATCTTTGTTACCATTCTTTTCAATTTAGGGCTATCTATATTGAAACAATCTAACAAAACCAAATATTTTGAAACAATTTTATATCATGCTAATTTTGACCTACTAATCTCTATTCTAACATATTACTGGGATTGCATTGCCTTTTTATGAACGTTAGTTTTTCTATGTGCACTCAATACATGCCCTAATAAATCATTCTTCCATTAATTCATCCTCATCACAATCAGTGTCACCTCTACTTGTTGGTGTACTATTGAAAGTCTATCAATAAAATAATATTGGGGAATGTAGCTCTATCACACAGATGAATATGGACAGGCAACGGGAGTAACTCAATGATAGCATACAGAAAAGAAGTGCTTCATAAAGTCAGAATATATTTGCAAATCTAAAACATAGTGTCTGAATCAGCTTCTACATCAATGCATCTGAATAATGTTGTACACTAAAGAACGTGTCAATAAAACAAGGGAGAAGATGATACAGCTCATATGAAATATAAGAAATTTAATTCATTTTAAAAAATGGAGGTAAAGTTACACCATAACACCAAAATTTTCTACCAGATGTCCTTGGCAGAGAGAGGATTGTGTCCACTATACACTTTGAAGAATATATTATGCTTCTATTAAGTTCTTAAAGTACGTGAAAAATGAGATGACCTGATGGTCATTCAGTTAATAATTTCCAACTCCTTTTTGAGTGCGAGTAAAAATCCCCTGTATCATCAGGGTAAAGGCAATATGCATTTAAAGGACTTTTTTGGTTGAATATCGGTTTAACATACAAGTGGCTAATGCCCTCTGATGCAGTTTTCGTAAGATTTTACTCGTCAACGAAAAGGGCATGTTGTTACATCTTGAGAAGAAAAGAGATGCACACAGTAGAAATGCCACTGGTCAACATAGGGAGAAAAATAATAGGAATGATTGATCAAGAAGTTCCTTTTAATTTCCAACTTCCATTTTTAATTGGCTGTCTACACTTTTTTTCCTATAATCTCCTATTCTCTATACCTTTACTCACAGCCATGGAATCAGAACATGAGATATTCCCACTCAAACTAGAATCCAACTCCAAGACCCCAATAAAAAGCAGCCAAAAGCAACCTATCATCGTCAGGACAAAACCATAATAATTGTTGCCATCCACAAAAACTCTACAAATACCCAATTTAATATGTCATTAGCACCCTACAGTCTTCCCAATCATAAAGCACGTCATTCCATTTGATGAAAAACTTAATAAAAGAACCACATAACTGCATTAAACAAAAATCCAGCAGACGTAAATGAAAATAAAACAATTACATTTCTCTTTAATGTGTCCTTCCCCAGGAGACGTCCCAGCATTCACTGATCCTAACGTAATTACTGCTAGTTCACTTTGATTGCCTACAGCATCCCATGATTTAGCCGGAGATGTACTCATACCATCATTTATTACTACTTTGGCCAGCGAACTGGGTTCCACTAATTTTTCCTCTTTATAAGTCACTTCCTGCTCAGGTCCCGGAGTTCCCGGAGCCAATTGTTCTGCCGAGGAGCTGTCTACAAACCCATCTGGCAACGAATCCGCTTCTGGAAGCTGATTCACTTCCAGGTTCGGATTCAAGTTCGAGTTTTCCATTTCACCTACGTATATGTCCAACATAAAAAAAAATAAAAAATAAAAACCCTCAGCTTCCGTAAATAATCTTTGTATTTCACATTTCCAGAAATTTAAAGAAACAAAACCCTAGCTATTAATTGCAATCAATTATAAACTAAACAATTTAAAGGCGAGAATGTGTAGAAAAAATTATAAACACGTGATGATTCTGTTGTATAAAGTTTGGTTAATTACCACATACATACACAAAGAGACGATCGTATACACGCACGCACACACAGACGAAATTAGGCGTACCAAAAAAGATTTGGTACAAGGGAATTGAATCAAGATTCAAGACTAGAATTGGAGAGGTGGAACTGGAAAGGGCTGAGCAGCGCCCAAGGAGTTAAGTAGTTTTTAAACTAACTAGTTTTTGGGAAATTGGCGCAGATGGTCCCTCACCTTTGCCTTTAGTGTGTAAATGGTCCTTAATGTTTTTTAAGGGATTTTGGCGCAAATGGTCCCTAATCTTTTCCCTTAGTGTGGAATTGGTCTCTAACGTTTATTTTTTGGTAAAAAAGTCCCTAACTTATGTATTTTAGTACAAAATTGGTCTTTATGGGGTGAAAAAGATAAATATAATCTTAGTTTTAATTAGAAGAAATTGTACGTGGATTCCTAATCATTACAAAATGTGTAAATACGTCCAATACTTTTATTTTTTACAAAAATTAAAGAAAACTAATGAGTTTTTTTTTTTTTTGAATTAACACTTTAGTAATAAATATATCAAATAAAATTATTATTTTTATTGTTAAGTAATTATATTATTTAAAATTTTTATTTCTATTTTATTGTTGTATAAAAAAATAACTTTATTACAAACTTGATGTTCAAATACTTTTATTTAATTGAGTTATATGTTTATTAACTACAAATATTAGAAATCCAACTATATTCTTCATATTTTAATTTATCGTTTTAATTCTGTTCAAAAATAAAATACATAATGTGTAAATTAATTTTTATTAGTATTTTTATGTTAAATAAAAATGTAATAAGATTAGTTCAATATCATAAAATTATATACGTCATTTTGTTATTTATTTAATTTAATTTTTAAAGTAAAGAAGGAAAAAAAAATTTATAAGTAAAGAGGGAGAAAAATAATTTCTCGCAATGATTCTCCCTCTTTAAATAATATAATTACTAATAATAAAAACAATAATTTTATTGGACATGTTTATTACTAAAGTGTTAATTCAAAAAAAAAAAAAAATACTCATTAATTTTCTTTAATTTTTTATAAAAAATAAAAGTATTGGACATATTTGCATATTTTGTAATGATTAGGAATCCACATACAATCTCTTCTAATTAAAACTAAAGACATATTTGTTATAAGGACCAATTTTGCACCAAAACATATAAGTTAGGAATTTTTTTACAAAAAAAAAAATAAACGTTAGAGACCAATTCCACACTAAGAAAAAAGGTTATGGACCATTTGCGCAAAAATCCCTTTTTTTAACACAAAAATCCTTAATCTATGTGTTTTAGTATGTCCTTATTTGATTAAAAAGATAAATATACCCTTAGTTTTTTAGAAAAAATTGTAATTGAATTCCTAATCTTTGCAAAAGTAGAAATATGTCCATTTTATTTATAAAATAATATTTAATTTATCATATTAAATATATCAATATAGTCATGACAATTAAATTTTTTATAAGAGAAAATTATAAAATTATTGCGATTTAAATATATGTAATTACTATGTAATGTGAAAAATTTGAATAAAAATTAAGTTAAATAAATAAAAAATAGTGTACATAATTTTATGACATTGAACTAATCTTATTATATTTTTTTAATATAAAAATACTAATAAAAATTAATTTACGCATTTGTACTTAATAAACGAATAGTTCAATTAAATAAAAGTATTTGAGCATCAAATTTGTGACAAAGTTATTTTTCTTTTTATGTTGTAACGATAAAATGAACGTTTCAAATTTAAATAATATAATTACTTAATAATAAATAAATAATTTTATTTAACATATTTATTAACAATCACGAGCTTAAATTTTAATTATTTTATAATGGTTCATAAAATATACAAAACAATTCAGTATATTATCAATTTGGTTAATAAAGTGTTAATATTTTTTAAAAAAACTTGTTAGTTTCTTTTAATTTTATATTAAAAAAATAAAACTATCAGATCTATTTATAATTTTTACAAAGCTTAAAAATTCAATTATAATTTTTTAATTAAAACTAAAGATATATTTGTCTTTTTCATCAAATAAGAACCAATTACGCACTAAAACACATATGTTATAGATTTCTGTGTCAAAAAATAAACGTTAAGGACCATTTCCATACCGAGAACAAAGATTAGAGGACCATTTGCGCCAATTTTCCAGTCTTTTTTATAGGCAAAAGTTATAAATACCAATTCAATGTTGAGAGAATTTGACAAACTGATACTTAATTGCATAGGGTGTATTTTGAAATGTGACTATTTTTTATTATTATACTACTTATATGTATTGGGATTCAACTGACAGAATTCCAATTCAATGCTACGAAACAGTGCAATTGTAGGCTAAAAAATAATAACAGATGAAGAATGAGATGGATTTGAGAATCTGATTTAAACAGATAGGTTTGATGAATATAAGAGGTATGAAGAATATAGAAGATATGATGAAGAGATAAGTAATTCTTGCCTAAATTTTTTAAAGACAGGCATACAACGTTTTTTTTATCCTGAGTGGAGGTGAAAACCCCTACGTTTGTGATAATGAATTGACAAAATTATCATTAGATTACCAATTGAATATATATTAGATTTATTTTTTTATCTTCTTATACTCACTATTTTCTCTCTCTAACTTAAACACTTTCTCCTCACTTCTTCCACCATTGTCGCCGCTCTAAGCTCCATTTCTCACTCATTTTTTTTATTTTTGTGATCAGATTCTCTTATTCTTACATCATATTCAAATACATTGTCAGATTTGTAACTGGGTTTTGAACTATTTGAAGAAGTCGACCGATTTGAAATTTTTAGAATCCGTTATAAACTATTAAAAATTGAAAAAATTATTGTATTTTTGTTGTAGATTACATGAAACTTAAATTTGATATACTGTATTTTTTTTGGTCGATATATTTTATATTGTTGAGTAATTTTTTTTGATTTAATTTGTATATTAGTGGATTGTATTAGATATTGAGTATAATTTACAAATTTTATCGATCTAATTTGTTGGTATATTTTGTTGTTAGATAATAAAATTAGTTACATTTGGTCAAAAATAAGCATAAAAATAGACACCAAACTCGTCTCTTCGTCGACAAAATGACTGTCTATTTTGTCGATATAAAAATGGACACTAATTTGGTGCCCATTTTATATCGATCATTGACAAAAATAGACAATTTTTGAGGAAATATTTGTTTTGAGATAAAAGTTTTTTTTTTCGATATTCAGTTCAAATTGGCATTGAGTAATTAAAAGTTGAAATTAAATAAGCTTTCTAAACTAAGTGATATAATTTTGTGGATATCATTGTAATACAAAAAAAAAAAAATTCAAATGTCGATTTTTTAGACTAATATCTCGATTTTCTTTAACAAAAAAATCAACTATCGATTTTTTGTATTGATCTTTCTATATTTGGACTGATAGATTCTCTTAGAAACTATTGTATGACTGTCAATTACTATTTAATCTTAATCACACAAAAAATTGGTCATTTTTACAAAAGAGTATTTGAAATTTTGCATCTAAAAAATAATATATTTACAAATGTTATCAATAGTTGTCATATTTTCAATCTACTATTTACTTTTAGATATATTTCAAAATTCCTCTTCAAACTTTCCAAATGGGCATGAGGACATAAAATTTTTGGTAGGAATAGCGACGGAGCGGAGCGAGAATTAAATATTCCCGCTTACTGTCAGTTTAATAATTTTTTTTATTTTTCAAATACAATTTAAATTTTAAAATTTTAAAATAAAATAAAATAAAAAGATTCGGAAGAGGGCCATGATTCCCGTCCCTGCCCCGATTACCTAAAGGGGCGAGAATTTTCCTCCCGATTTGGTTTGGAATGGGGACGGAGTATTTTGTCATTCCAAATAAGTGTATCTTGGCATAAAAACCTTATATTTTCTTAATTCTAATATTATTTTAATTATTTTATACCATCAAATAAATAATATAATGCATATCAAACAACTAAAATTATAATTAAATACTATAATCATTTAATATATTTCGTTAATTAGATAATTTTCAAATTTCCAATTAGACAATTTCTACTTAATAGATTTATAAGAACTACGTACACACTTTCCAATTTTCCAACAAAACAATAAGTATTAAATCATAAATACATAATTAATTAACAATGCTTCCAAGTAGACAATTTAGATAACACTATAGTTTAATAACATGTTTGTTAGTATTTATAAGTGTTTATAAGTTGGTCAAATATCATTTTTTTTCACTTACTTTTTAGGATCTATAATTTTTATCTATTTTTTATCTACACATATCGTATGACCCACTGCTTATAATCTATAAATTATTTTTACCAAATATACATTAAGTCTTGTCTTACTCTTTATCAAACTCCAATTCAATCTTTTCTTCTTCATCTAACTCGTTTTTTGTATCATTCAATACAAAATCATTTTCATCAGACTCCCTTATTCCAACTTTAGCATTTCTAGTATTTCTTAAAGGTTGTAAAATATCATTCTCCATCTCATCATTCTCTTCCTCCTCACCATCACAATCATCAACAATCCAAAATTGTGCATTACTAGCATCATTTCTTAATAAAGTCTCTATTTTGTCTTTCTTCTTCTTCTTTTTCTTCATCAACTATTGCATTAAATTGGACATAAATTGGATTGTTCATCCTTGTGGCATCTAGTGTATTCATTTTCTTGGTTTGTATCTAAAAAAAAGTCACAAAACTTTAGTAAACTTAATAAATTATTAAACTACTACCAATGTAATAACTAATATGTAACAACGTCTTAGTACTTATCCCTTCAAAGACATTCCAATTTCTTTTACAACTCAATAAACTAGCAGTCAAACCTAGGAACCTTTTGCAATTGTTTTTAAATTTGGTGTTTTATTGCTATTGAAGTCCCACCAACTAATTAATCTATATTTAGTTTTATAGTATACTACATCTAAAAAGCCATAAAAGGGAGAAATATGTTTAGACTATTCTATCCTTACAATTTTTTTAAAATTTCATATTCACCCTTAGTGTTCATTAATGTACATTTATCTTATAATATTATAATTATTATATTACATTTTAAGTTTACATAATTAAATTAAAATTGTATTCATTCATAAAATGTATCTTGCCCTCCCAAAACCACTTTCAACTATCGTACATTAAATTTTTAACAATTTATTAAATGTATAATTAAATTTTTTAAACATTGCATCTATTAAACTAAATATGAAGGTGAAATGATCTCAAATTTTTTTGCGTTACACGGATGATGGGTTTAAAAAATTGAATGGAAAAAGTTATAACTTTGTTTATTGTTGCATTTAAATTCAAATCATGATTTTTAAAATTGAAATGGAGATGAAAAGATTATTTTTTTATATTATATATATATATATATATATAAAAGTGAGATCAGCAGAGATAAGCATGTGTTGGTGAACCAAGAGTTTATCTGATTGACCCGTAAATTGACCTATTTATCTATATTCTGAAGTTGATGAATCTTCTTCTTGAGGAATGAGCGGCTACTTATTGTACTTCTTGGATCCCAATCTTGAATTTTGTTCAATTCGCGAGTCATATCATTTGATAACTCTTTTGACTGTGGAACGTTCGATTTGTCGCAGAAACTTCCGGCTCAAGAATTTGAGACTATTCATAGTTGCAAGGCTAAAGGGATTTGAGATTATTTTTCTTATCTCGAAGCATCAATTTGAGGTAAAAGTTGCTATATTATGTGTGAATGTCGTTAACAATTGAGTCTTCAATGTTTACAGTATGTAATTGCATACATAAACAAATGTCTTTTTATTTTTTTGGATGATTGGATTTGAATGAGCTCTTGGATTGAGAATGTTTGTGGGTTGAATAATTTAATTGGCTAAGATGATGGTATTCTTGGTTAACTTGTTAAACTTAAATAAAAATTAAACAAGACATTTGCGTACCTGAAATTGAGCTATCTTTGGTAGAGGATTATCTTTGGTCGAGTCTCCGGAACCATTAAGCCAAAGCTTTGATACCAAAGCAGTTGTGACTCTCGAAAATCTGCCTGCTTTTTTTTTTCTAATGTATATGGGTATTATACCGAATGCTATGAGTATGATACCTTACTGTACAAGACACGTACTGTGTGGACGTGGTCCATGAAAATTCTGGTATAATACCTTATTGCTTTGGTATAATACTCATCTCGATGGGTACGATACCCATCAAGCAGTGAAGCATTTTTCCCTAATCTTGTTTAAGTATAAGATTGGCCTTTTCTTTTCTTTTTCTCTAGCAGTCATTTAGGGAAAGTTGTATATATGTGTGTGTACCATTATTTGGCCTTTAATGAGTTAGATTATAACGAGATTTTTAGTGGCTACGACTTATGAATCTATTAAATGCAGAATTTAAATTAGAAGAAGATGTCTTAATGTTTAACCCCCATAGTTTGATTTAAGGCTAGGTTTGATGAGTAAGTAAACTAAATAATTTGAGGAGATTACAAATAACTTTTCTTTAATTATAAACACAACAAATCATTACGTCTCGGATTACAAGTAAGATACCATAGGACGATTTTATTTAACATAAGTGATTGAGATGTCTTTAAGGATTAACAAAAGTTCAAATGACATAACATCTCAACATCTATTACATACATACTATCTACTACCAAAAAAAATATGGGATTTCATACTAGTTCATTATATCACCAAAAGAAATTTAAATATAACATATTATGTATAACTAGATGATATCTTCTAGATGATCTTAAAGTCGGTCTCCAAGAATTCCAAGGTCCATGATCAATACCGTTCCCAATAAACATTTTTTATCTTATGCTTGTATAGACCATGCCTTCCTGGGTAGAATGACCAAATATTGATCTCTGTGACCCATAGATACTCTTTTCCGTCCTCTGATAACATTCAATTTTGGCTAACAACATCAAAGTATTCTCGATTCATCTACACTTTGACACGTCAATAAATAATGATATTCAATGAGTAAAATATGGTGCTAGTGTTCAATGACACATAAGAATATCTTTTATCTTGTCTTAGGGCCCTTTTCTTAAGTATTTGTACACTATGCACAAATTGAAGATATTATGCTACAAGCACATGTTCAAATAGTGGATCAATCCACCCTTGTGGTACAAGGACAACTTATGGTCCTACAATGGTCAAATCGTGGATCAATCTACCCTTGTGGTACAAGGACAACTTATGGTCCTACAATTCTCTTGGTTCTCTTTATCCTTGATCGACCATCAACTATTCTTTTGGACAATTTATTGTCCATTGGGTATGCTAACCTTTAGAAATTTCTTAAACTTCTCATTTCCCATTTACAAATCACGGATCCCCATTTAACACGGGTGTACAAAAGGCTTAAGAAAATTTTAGATTATCACATATGTAAAGCTTCTTTGAACATGCATAAACAATATCAATCTTGATATATGATGCAACGATCTTTGAACAAAAAATCTCACATAAAGCTCTTGGCCCTTAGGGTATCATCAAGCCCCAAATTTTCATTATACACAAGTGTTTGATCTTAAGTCCATATTGGAATAAGTCTTTCTCCTCAAGTCATCATAAGTGTCAAGGTAGTGTCATGTAAGTCCAAGTCTCCATGTTTGCTTGGGTCAAATATCCAATATATATTCTTATGTTGTATCTCAAGAAAATCGAACATAAATATACTTTTTTTTTCACATATTGGGAGAGGAATAAGTGAGCACATTTTATTAAAATAAAAGACTACATAGGCATAAATAAATCATCTTGTATGAAGGACATGTAAGCATATTTCATTCACAGCCCAAGATGTAATACTAAATTAAGTCCAACATACTAATATGCTTCGATCATCCATAGAAGATCCCATAAGATGAGTAACCATTTAGCATAAACTTTTCATAGACAAACATAAAACAATTTACATGTAATGCATATAGACATATTTTACTCACCTATGTTATTGTATTTACTCAAAACATACACTACTAAAAACTTGACCATTGAACTGTCCCCAATGCTAGATAATCGTCCTCAATATATATTGGGATTTGTAACAGCAACCGTCCCTGTTAAGCATGTTGCAGATACTATGAGGGACGGTCTTAACAACGGCTCTTTAAACGTTGGAAAAAATATATGTATTAGGGATGGATGCCAACCATCCCTAATGTTAGTAATTTTAAAAAATAAATATATATATTAGGGACGGATGCCAACCTTCCCTAATGTTCGTAATTTTTTTTAAAAAAATTGATTATACAATACATGTGCACCTGTAGGCTGTAGTTATACAATTTTTTAATCACAGCAAAAAAATAATTCATTCAAATAAAAAAATAATAATCAATCCACATCCACAAAATATGTAATAACTCTAATTGAGTTATGCTACTTGTACCAAAACTACTTCAATTTATAAATCCTAACTAACATATCCATATCCATATCCATATCCATATCCATATCCATTTAGAGAGCAGCTTACCAATTCTGCATCTATAAGAAAATGAAATCAGTACCATTATGTACCATTAATCAAAAAGTAAAATGAAATCAAGAGCATCATGTACCATTAATCAAAAAGTAAAATGTTAAAAGAGTCATTAATACTACAATCATCAACTTGACACCATCAAACCTATTGAAAACAAATATTAAACTTGTATATCAGAAGAACAGAAGCCACAAGCCAAACAGATGATGAATTTCTTCAACCAAACTGCTAAATATATAACCAGTCAATATTTATCATGACTCTACGCTTCCATTAAAAGAAAAACAGTTTAACAGGAATCAGGAGAAGCCCGTGGTCAAATTCATAAACTAAACAGTTCTATATTTACTAAGCTGAGATGGTTCTAGCCATAAATTCCCAACCCCTTCATTGTCGAGAAAATTCTCGTGTTTCAACTCAGGTGAATTGCACTTTTCATGCACAGGCATCTCGGGTTCTTCAAAATAGCAGCATAATGCAATTTAGCTCTATATCATGGGCAACTTGTTAATAAAAAATCAGAATGATGATGATGGAAATGTTCTCTTTGCACTTTTAAAGAGTTGTAAAACATGTAGAATGCAGGTCAAGCCCAATGGGAAAAACCTTTTCATGTTATGTGTCATTTATTACTACAAAATTCTATTCATCAGTTTGGATTTAGACTTACCTTACAAACACCATCAGCATAAGTTGTCACCAGACCAACAAGAATCCTACCAATGGCATTGAATATAACAAGGATTTGAAAAGAAAAATTGAACACCAAATATTAAGATAAAGATCCAAAATGAATCATGTGAAATCAATGGTGTTCAACACAAGAAACTTATAGCCAAGTTAATTTTAATGGCTTATGAACACACATACATGATATTTTACAAATAAAAGATTCCACAATCATCTTAATATTTTTTTCCCGAGAAACTTAGTACGGAATCACACAACTATTCACACTTTCTCGTTTATAAATAAAAAAAATGGCAGCATAACAGTGTAACTAATTTCAAAAGATATGCCGCCCTGGACAGCAAAATGCCATTTTGATCTTTAGCATAAAGAAGCACAAGAAAAGAAGGTGAAGAGTATGGAATAAAAAGTCAAGAGAGCTTGATGCTTATTATCTTTCAAAATCCAGCAAAGTGGCAGCTTCAAATAATTTTATTTTAGAAAACCTATACAATATTCAGTAAGTGTTTCTTATCCACAAAGAGATATGCTTGATGCTTATTATGTTTCCAAATCTAGTAAAGTGGTGGCTTCAAATAATTTTGATTTAGAAAACCTCTACAATATCCAGTAAGTATTTCTTATCAACAAAGAGATATACCCATGTAAGGGGAGTCCATCTATAAAAGAATCCATGTTGTCTGATAGCTATTCCATCTAGAGATTTGTAATGTAACGACCCAAAAATTTCGTATTTTTCAATTTAAATAAAAAAGTGAGAATGAAGAAAGAATAATTGGTTGAGTTGCCCCAAAAAGTATTTCGAAAGTCAAGACACTTAGAATTTATTTTACATTTGAATTTTAATAAGGGTGAAAAATCGGATTTAATGTTTTATAAGGGCTAAGTTAAACTTATCTAAGAATTATTGGCTTTTATTAAGGCTTGTTTGGATAAAAGTAGAAAAGTTTGGAAAAGACCCAAAAAGTGAGAAAAACAAGTTTTGAGCATTTTTGGTTAAAGTCAAGTAGCCATCTTTGGTGCGATCTTGTGAATAAAGTATTTGTTGAAATTCTACGACTCTTGCATTGTTGCAAAGTACTCATCGAGGCCTTCGAAATGGTACCAAATATGCGTACTATCGACTATGAAAACAGCCCCGAAAAATTATGCTAAAAATGTGCCATGATATAAGAAATCGGAAAGTCGAAAAGAACTCCTAGCAAACGTTTCAGATGACCATCTTTAGAGTGATGTTTTAACCTCTGTGTTAGTCCATTTTCTACGATTCAAAGTGCGTTATGAAGTACACAACGGGACCTTCGAAATGGTACCAAATACACCTATGTTCAACTCAGAATCAGCCCCGGATTTTTATGTCAAAACCTTCCGAAAGTTGGAAACTGGAATTCCCGTAAATTTGGTTCTGACAGACCATTTTTGAGACGATGTTGTGATGTGATGATCTATTTTCTACGATTCAAAGTTCGTTGTGAAGATCCCCGTGAGATCTTCGAGATGGTATAAGGAATGTCGAAAAATGAGCACGTTTTGACCTTCAAAACTCGACCAAAAACAGGTCCAGAAATCTTCCTAATTGGAATTTTTGCATTTTTTACCCTATAGGCTACCCCCTAGTATCTTCTTAAATGTAGGTAGTTGGAGAAACGAATTTAAGGAAGCCCAGCTGGGAAAATCTGCAGCAAATCTCTCCAAAATTCTTGTATTTAATAGGAGATATGCAATCATGAGGAAAATATTTATTTTCCCCTATAAATACCCATTCATTTCAAGTCACCACTTGCCCATTTCCTCTCCCCATTCTCCATAACACCCCCACATCTCTCCCTCACATTTTTCTGGTAATAATCGGGAGGAAAGAACTCTCAAGTAAGAGAGAAAATCGAGAGAGAAGAGGTGAGTGGTTTGGTTAATAAGAAAGCTAGGGATGGGGGTTCTCTAGTTCAATAGATGAATCTCCAACCCAAACACCAAAGCCCCATTTCGGGCAGTAGTTTAGAGGGACCAAGAAACTCAGATTTTATGGTGTAGAAAGTTAGTTTCCTTGGGCCGAGAACTGAGTTTTTAAATAAAATACTTTCATCAGATCTCTGCCCCGAAAGGTATTGATACCCTATACCACAGTTCTACAATAGGGTATCGATACCCTATAATCTCTGCACCAGAAATACCTGAAGCCAGTTTCTGCGCTGTCCTAATACTCTCTATTTTCAGATTTTAAATAACATTTAACATAAGATCATGATGTTTAGAACCTTTTCCTTTTCAAGTGGATCAAGGATAACGACAAGTTGTGAGTAAATTACGTTATATGCTTTTACGCAAGATGATAAGTATACATATCCTATAAATTTATATGCTCTAAAATGACATATGCCAATATGATATGACAAGTTGTGAATGGATCATATTATTTACTTTATGTGTAAAAATGATAAGAATGTACATCTACATGTGGCATAAGTTATATGTGCTCTTATGTGCTCCAAATGATTTTTTATCAATGAGATCCATGAGATATTATGAGCATCTTGAGCCTCTTTGCTATTTATGCAACAATGAAGAAGAATGAGAATGAGAAAAGTTATGTACTTCATTGATACTCTACTTGGGAAAACAAAGTTCATAAGTAAATAAAGACAAGTTATGTGATGACACAATCGCTTTTTCCTAGCCTATTTGTACACCAATCATGGGGCAATTATGACCCATCATGGGGACGATAAGAGTCCCAAATCGAGGAGTTGATTCAACATTGGCTAAGGGTTAGATTGACTCACGCGTGCGGACTTAAAAATTCGACCGGATGGCCAAAAAGCAACAAGTAGCTTTCATGAGTTGATCAACTATGGCCAAGGACAAAAGTAGCCCCTATGGAAGGACGATTAGTGTCCCAAGAAGTTTGGACATTGTGCTTATGCACCAAGAATATTCGAGTTTGAGCGCTCGGTGTACAAATATTGCGTGTGGAAAGGGCCCTAAGAAAGATAAAATATATATTATGTGCAATACCACACACGCACCATATTTTACTTATTGAATGTCACCATTCATAGTCGTTTTATGACTCTTGTAGGAAATGGATCGAGACATGTATGAAGTCAGGGGGCAACGGGTGGAAGTGGCCTTCGATGAGCATGAATACCACTTGATCACAAAGATTGATATATGGTCCTCATATCCCCATCAACCCGGTATGCAAAAGCATGAAGCCACCTACCTTTGCGTGGACATATATGATTTTTGGACCATGGAGTATCTTACTACTCGTTATTATGAAGTTTTTGATTAACCTTGTCTTTATCACATCATCTCTTTCTTAAAGTATTTAGTAGTACTTGTCAACGGGCTCAAGCTTTTGGCGTGTTCATGAGACGTAATGATTTGTCATGAACTGTTTTGAAACAAAAATGTTTGTGAAGTACTTCTTTTACTTACTTGGACCCATATTTTGTGTTAACTTATGCCATTGAAGGTGAAATGAACTAAAAGATCGGGTTTATATGTTTTAAAACTTCCGCTATATTTAAGTTGTTATATTCTACTTTATGAGTCTTTATTTCATCAAGTACACATGTTTTACTTATCAAAGAGTAAGGAAAATCCGAAGCAAAATGAGGAAGGGTGATATCCAAATACTGTCTAAGATTGGTTTCTAATTACTCTCCTCAAAAGAAAATAAAGAAAACAAATTTCAAAACAGTTTTTCATCAAACTAGGAAGTAGAATTGCTTTCTGTGTAAAAGGGTATCAATACCCTCAAATCTAGGTACCATTACCCTACTGGGCAGAATACAAAAAAAAAAAAAATTGGACAGAATTTTGAGGTCGCTACAAGACTTGGTATCAGAGCTTCAGTTTAATGGTTCTGCAGACTTTGATCAAGGGTATTCAACCATTGAAGATAACTTCCATCTACGGTATGCTATGACCTCTTTCCATTTCTAGTATTTAAAGTTTTATGGTGATTTATCTCAATATGCATAAAGTGTTTACTTGCTTAATAGTTTAGACCCGGCAGTTCAACATAGGATTTAGAACCTATGATAATGAAATCTGATATATGATTGCATGAATGATAAGTAAGAACAATGTTGAACATTCATGAAAAGATAAGTATGAGGCCCAATGTAAAAGTCCTTGAGCTTCCAATACATTAAAGATAAAATAACACTTCAAAAAGCCTAACAAGCAGAAATTATGAGGCTTAGATGCTAGACAAAAAAAAAATAGTTAGATGCCTAAGGGATACATTTTAGGGAGGGTAATCAACTAATCTTCATCCTCCGAGCCTTGCAAATTCTTAATCATCTCATCTTGATGATCTTGTCTAGCCATAAGCTCCCGGTTTTGGGCACGCAACTCAAGAGATTATCCAGCACTTTTTCTTGAAAAGTCCAGAAATCTGTCATGAATGCACCCCAGTCGGCCGGTGAAGGAGGCAAGGAATGAGCAGCCCCTTCAACCTCTTCATCTTCAACCCCTACTCCGGGTTTAGTCCAAACTCCCTCCACTAGTCTAAATCGAGCCTTCACAAGAGAACCTGCCCCGATCTTGGTATTGGAATGCATGTAGGAAAATTTCTCTCCATTAAGGTCTGCCCCTAATTTGACTGCTATGTCGGTAATCAAACAACCATAAAGCAGCCTCAACTCCGGTTTGTTCCTACACTCTATCATCTCCGAGGCAATTAAATCACCCAAGTCTATTCTTTGGCCTAAAGCAATTTTCCACATTATCCATGTATCCTCATTTGTTAAGGAGGACAGTTTTCCAGCCCGAGGCTTGAGCACATGAATGATAAGTAAATAGAGCAAACGCATATCCCGGTCTAGTAAAGAAACATCCCTAGAGGGCTGAACCATAGCTTCATTTTTAAAAATCACCCGACAAGCTTCAAGCCGGTTAAAGGTTCTCTTGTAGAATTCCCCTCTAGTCGGGATTCCATACAATCTAGAAAATAGTTTATCATCAACTACAAAGGCCACCCCTTTTATGAAGGTCCTAAAATACCTGGCCTCAGGCTCCATAAGTTCAGCATTGGCATAAAAATGCCTCACCACTTTTTCACAATAATTCCTAGATAAACCCAAGAATTTCATCCACCCAAAGCTATGGAATTGCCCTAAATAAGCAAAGTTCACTGATTCTAAAAAGGGAAAATCTATTTCCCGGCTCGACAAAATTTCCCGATTAGAGAATGAACTATACCTTAAGAAAGCAGCCTCATTTTGGAACCAATGAGAAGGAAAACCATCTTTATTAACCGGAGCCTCAGTCCGAGAAGAACCGTCCGCGGCTTTGCTTTCCTCCGCCGTCGTCGTGACTAGAATTTGGGAGTCCTCGCCCTGGAAACGGCAGCCATAGCACCCTTACCCTTTGTAGAACTCTTTTTCGAAGGACCCATGAGGGGATTTGGGAAGAATGGGTGAGCTCTTGGTGTTGTTGGTTTTGGGAAGAAGATGAATAGGAAGCGGGAGGAAGAGAAAAGGACAGAAATGGATTTTGAAAGTTTTGGGGTTAAAATTTAAAATTTAAGGAAAAAAGTCCATTTCACCCTTGAAAAAAAAAATTCAAAACGTGCTTGCTGAATTTTCGCGATGGGTATTGATACCCAATAAATAGGTATCAATACCATGCCTGAACAGAAACAATTTGAAATATTTTAGATTTGTGAAGAATCATTTTTATTTTACTTCCTTTGGCATATTAAATTGAACTAGTACAACATTTTTTTAAATAATAAATTATTTTTTTTCAAATTTCTCTTATCCCATTTTAGATAATCAAGTATGGCGAATTAGACTATCAAGCGACTAACCCAGTTAATAGAGAGCGTGAGCTCGTCGCCGGTTAGAAACAGTTCATGAGTCAACCTCCCTCAGCTGCAAACCCACATCAAGAAAGAGATCTTAGTAGTGACCGTTTCCGTCGTCTCAATCCCCCTACATTTTTAGAAGCAAAAGATCCAATTGAAGCTGAGAATTGGTTAAGGACAATGGAGCGTATGTTTGCCTACGCTCACGTGGCGGATAACGAAAAAGTGATATGTGCATCCTTCATGCTTCGAGGAAGCGCTGGACATTGGTGGGATACTTTGACAAGCATGGGAGAAACAATAGACATGACTTGGGAAAAGTTCACCGAAATATTTAGAAACAAGTATTTCTCCACTTCTACTAGAAATCAGAAGTTAAATGAATTTATCCAGTTAAGACAGGGGTCAATGACAGTATCAGAGTACATAAGAAAGTTTGAGGAACTATCCCGTTTCGCCGCTCATATGGTAGGTACGAATGGATTGAAAATCGATCGTTTTCTTGAAGGGTTAAGGCCCGAGTTGAACAGGGATGTACTTATGTCTGGGATTCAGAACACGAGCTTCCCAGAAGTGACCGATAAAGCCTTACTAGCTGAGCAGGCGAAGTTAAAATTGTTCGGGCTCGAGAAGCAAGGAACCTAAATCAAAATCAGAACCAAAAGGGATTTAGAGTCAACAAAAACTGGAATGAAAAGAAGTGGGCTGGAAAACGCCAATGAGAAAAGAAAAACGAACCTCATCTAAAAAGAGGTAGACCAAACAACCAGACTGAGACAAGGACCATTCCTTCATGCTCCAAATGTGGAAAAACTCATAATGGAGAGTGTCTAGCAGGACAAGGGACGTGCTTCTATTGCAAGAAACCCGGACACATAAGCCGAGACTGCCCAAATAAGTTTCAGAGAGAGAAGGGAAAAGCAAGAGTGTACGCCATGGTTAGGCCAGAAAATGAAGAAGATAGTCACGTGGTGGCAGGTACGATCTATGTTAAAACCCAACCTATGTATGCGTTATTTGACTCCGGTGCTACGCATTCCTTCATTGCAACTCATAAGGTGAAAATGCTCGAGCTAAGTCCTAGATCTTTGCCGGCAGAAATAGAAGTAGTTTAATTGTTGTGTTAAACAGTTTGTCCCAGACGTGGCAATACAACTTAGGGAAAAACTTTACCCTACCAACCTGATTATGCTCAACTTAAGAGATTTTGATTTAATCTTAGGGATGAATTGGCTATCTAAGTATGGGGTTACAATCGATTGTAAGTCAAAAGCCTTAATTATGCCTGGTGAGGATACAATAACTTTCCCTCAACCAGAGAAAACCTCAAAAATCATTATCTCTGCGTTAAAAGCCTCAAAAATGATTGAAAATGGAAGCAAAGGCTATTGGGTGAGTTTGCACCAAATTCAAATCGAATCTGAGAACTTATTGGCGTCATTACAAGTGGTTCAAGAGTATCCTGATGTATTCCCGGATGATTTACCTGGATTGCCTCCAGATAGGAAAATTGAATTTGGAATTGAAGTTATTCCTGGAACATCGCCAATCTCCAAAGCGCCATATAGGATGGCACCGTCAGAATTGAAAGAGTTAAAAACTCAACTAGATGAATTGATCCAAAAAGGATTTATTCGCCTCAATGAGCATACAGGGGCTCCGCTTTTGTTCGTTAAAAAGAAGGATGGATCGATGAGGTTGTGTATAGACTATCGAGAGTTGAATAAAGTAACCATTAAGAATAAATACCCACTTCCTAGGATTGATGATCTCTTTGATCAACTCCAAGGTTCTGCAGTATTCTCGAAAATAGACCTTCGAACCGGTTACCACCAGTTGAAAATCAAGGAAGAAGATATCTTGGCGCTTTTAGCACTCGTTATGGTCATTCATTACGAATTTTTAGTAATGCCCTTCGGCTTGACAAATGCAACAGCCGCCTTTATGGACTTAATGAACCGAGTGTTCAAAGAATATCTTGATAAGTTCGTGATAGTCTTCATTGATGATATCTTGATATACTCCCGTACACAAGAAGAACAAACCTCACATTTGAGATTAGTCCTTCAAATTCTACGAGAAAAGAAAATGTGTGCCAAATTCAAAAAGTGTGAATTTTGGCTGGATCAAGTGATATTCTTGGGACATGTCGTGTCCAAGGAAGGAATAACAGTTGACCCAAGCAAGGTTGATACAGTTATGGAATGGCCTCGGCCATCAACCCCAACTGAAGTCAGGAGTTTCTTGGGATTAGCAGGATATTATCGACGATTTGTACAAGATTTTTCAAAGATCTCCACTCCTTTAACTCAGTTAACTCGAAAGAATGTCCCTTTAGATGGAATGAATCTTGCGAGAACAGTTTCCAAAAACTAAAAGAAAAGCTCACGTCAACCCCTATTCTTACGATCCCAAATGGAAACGAAGGTTTTACCATCTATAGCGACGCTTCTAAACATGGTCTAGGTTGCGTCTTGATGCAACATGGTAAGGTAATTTCCTACTCTTCTAGGCAATTAAAACCGTATGAAAAGAACTACCCCACTCACGACTTGGAGCTAGCAGCAATAGTGTTCGCCTTGAAGATATGGAGACATTATTTGTACGGTGAGAAGTGTGAAATATTTACCGACCACAAGAGTTTGAAATATTTCTTCACTCAGAAAGAGTTGAATATGCGTCAGCGACGGTGGTTGGAACTAGTGAAAGATTATGACTACACAATCAATTACCATCCTGGAAAGGCTAATATAGTAGCGGATGCATTAAGTCGTAAGGTGCCAAGGAAGTCTCGAGAATTAAGCAAGGAAGTAGAGAACTTCAATTTGGAAATTTTAACACCAGGAGATGAGAGGCTTTCAATAATGACAATTCGATCCACCCTGCAAGATCGAATTAAGAAAGCACAAGAAAATGACATATTTGCAGAAAAGATGAGAAGAAAAATGGCAAAAGGAAAGCCAACAAACTATCGTACGTCGATCAACGGAATCCTTCAGTATAAGGATAGGATGTATGTGCCTCAAAATGAAGAAATCAGAAAGGAGATAATGTAGGAAGCACATAATACGCCTTATTTAGTACACCCAGGATCTATGAAAATGTACCATGAAATTAAGGCAATGTTTTGGTGGCCCGATATGAAGAGAGAAATCGCCGACTTTGTGGAAAAATGCCTAATTTGTCAACAAGTAAAAGAAGAACATCAAAGACCTGCTGAAATTTAGAACCACTACCAATCCCCGAGTGGAAATGGGAAAAAGTCTCGATGGACTTTGTAGTGGGATTACCAAAAACATCAAAAGGTTATGACGCTATTTGGGTAATAGTTGATCGTCTAACCAAATCGGCACACTGCATACCCGTAAAGACGACCTACAAGATGGACCAATATGCAAGTCTTTATATTCAAGAAATAGTGAGACTACACGGAGTCCCAGCATCCATCGTATCAGACAGAGATCCCCGATTTCTATCTCACTTTTGACGGGAGCTACATAAGTCTTTGGGCACGAAGCTACATTTTAGCACCGCTTTTCATCCACAAACCGATGGACAAACTGAAAGGACCATTCAAACTCTTGAAGACATGCTACGAGCAAGCATCCTAGAATTTGTTGGAAATTGGGACCGTTACCTACCATTAATTGAATTTGCGTACAACAACAGTTTCCAATCATCAATTGGGATGCCTCCATATGAAGCTTTGTATGGGAGGAAATGTCGGTCACCTTTATATTGGGATGAAGTGGGAGAAAGACATCTAATAGGACTAGAAATGATACAAGACATGGTCTCTGTGGTTGAGAAAATTAAAAAGAATATAAGCGTCGCCCAAGATCGTCAACGAAGCTATGCAAATAAAAGGCGTCGACCATTGGAATTTGAAGTGGGAGATAAAGTCTTCATTAAAATATCCCCAGTCAAAAGGATGTTCATGTTCGGAAAGAAAGGGAAGTTGACACCAAGGTATATTGGACCCTTCGAAATAAAAGAAAGAATTGGACCGCTTGCCTACAAATTGGAACTACCGATCTCCTTGAGCAAAAAGCACAATGTATTTCATGTATCTACGCTTCGGAAGTATATCCCAGATCTGTCCCATGTACTTCTCGAAGTACCTACTGAGATTCAAGCCGACTTGACTTTAGAAGAACGACCTGTCAGAGTTTTCATGAACGAGACAAAATGCCTCAGAAATAAAGAAATTCCGCTAGTCAAGATCCTTTGGAGAAGTGAAGCTATCGAAGAAGAGACTTGGGAGCGAGAAGATGAAATGAGAGAAAAATTCCCCGAGCTATTTTAGGCAAATTTCGAGGACGAAATTTATTTAAGGAGGGAAGATTGTAACGACCCGAAAATTTTGTATTTTTCAATTTAAATAAGAAAGTGAGAATGAAGAAAGAATAATTGGTTGAGTTGCCCCAAAAAATATTTCGAAAGTCAGGACACTTAGAATTTATTTTAAATCTGAATTTTAATAAGGGTGAAAAATCGGATTTAATGTTTTATAAGGGCTAAGTTAAACTTATCTAAGAATTATTGGCTTTTATTAAGGCTTGTTTGGATAAAAGTGGAAAAGTTTGGAAAAGACCCAAAATGTGAGAAAAACAAGTTTTGAGCCTTTTTGGTTAAAATCAAGTAGCCATCTTTGGTGCGCTCTTGTGAATAAAGTATTTGTTGAAATTGTACGACTCTTGTATTGTTGCGAAGTACTCATCGAGACCTTCGAAATAGTACCAAATATGCGTACTTTCGACTATGAAAACAGCCCCGAAAAATTATGCCAAAACGTGCGGGATATAAAAAATGCGAAAGTCTGAAAAGAACTCCCAACAAACACGTTTTCAGTGACCATCTTTAGAGTGATGTTTTAACCTCTCGTGTTGGTCCATTTTCACGATTCAAAGTGCGTTGCGAAGTACACAACGGGACCTTGAAATGGTACCAAATACACCTATGTTCAACTCAGGAATCAGCCCTGGATTTTTATGTCAAAACCTTCCGAAAGTTGGAAACTGGAATTCCCGAAATTTGGTTCTGAGCAGCCATTTTGAGACGATGTTGTGATCGTTGTGATGATCCATTTTCTACGATTCAAAGTTCGTTGTGAAGATCCCCGTGAGATCTTCGAGATGATATAAGGAACGTCGAAAAATGAGCACATTTCGACCTTCAAAACTCGACCAAAAACAAGTCCAGAAATCTGCCTAATTGGAATTTTTGCATTTTTTCCCCTATAGGCTATCTCCTAGTATCTTCTTAAATGTAGGTAGTTGGGGAAACGAATTTAAGGAAGCCCAGCTGTGAAAATCTGCAGCAAATCTCTCCAAAATTCTTGTATTTAATAGGAGATATGCAATCATGAGGAAAAGATTTATTTTCCCCTATAAATACCCATTCATTTCAAGTCACCACTTGCCCATTTCCTCTCTCTAATCTCCATAACACCCCCACATCTCTCCCTTACGTTTTTCTGGTACTAATCAGGAGGAAAGAACTCTCAAGTAAGAGAGAAAATCAGAGAGAAGAGGTGAGTGGTTTGGTTAATAAGAAAGCTAGGGATGGGAGGTTCTCTAGTTCAATAGATGAATCTCCAACCCAAACACCAAAGCCCCATTTCGGGCAGTAGTTTAGAGGGACCAAGAAACTCAGATTTTATGGTGTAGAAAGTTAGTTTTCTTGGGCCGAGAACTGAGTTTTTAAATAAAATACTTTCATCAGATCTCTGCCCCGAAAGGTATTGATACCCTATACCACAGTTCTACAATAGGGTACGATACCCTATAAAATCTGCACCAGAAATACTTGAAGCCAGTTTCTGCGCTGTCCTAATACTCTCCATTTTAGATTTTAAATAACATTTAACATCAGATCATAATGTTTAGAACCTTTCCCTTTTCAGGTAGATCAAGGATAACGACAAGTTGTGAGTAAATTACGTTATATGCTTTTACGCAAGATGATAAGTATACATATCCCATAAATTTATATGCTCTAAAATGACTTATGCCAATATGATATGACAAGTTGTGAATGGCTCATATTATTTACCTTATGTGTAAGAATGATAAGAATGTACATCTACATGTGGCATAAGTTATATGTGCTCTTATGTGCTCCAAATGATTTTTTATCAATGAGATCCATGAGATATTATGAGCATCTTGAGCCTCTTTGCTAATTATGCAACAATGAGGAAGAATGAGAATGAGAAAAGTTATGTACTTCATTGATACTCTACTTGAGAAAACAAAGTTCATAAGTAAATAAAGACATGTTATGTGATGACACAATCAGTTTTCCCTAGCCTATTTGTACACCAATCATGGGGCAATTACAGCCCATCATGGGGACGATAAGAATCTCAAATCAGGAGTTGATTCAACATTGGCTAAGGGTTAGATTGACCCACGTGCGGACTTAAAAATCCGACCAGATGGCCAAAAAGCAGCAGTAGCTTTCATGAGTTGATCAACTATGGCCAAGGGCAAAAGTAGCCCCATGGAAGGACGATTAGTGTCCCAAGAAGTTTGGCCATTGTGCTTATACATCAAGAATATTCAGTTTGAGTGCTAGGTGTACAAATATTGCTTGTGGAAAGGGCCCTGAGAAAGATAAAATATATATTATGTGCAATACCACACACGCACCGTATTTTACTCATTGAATGTCACCATTCATAGTCATTTTATGACTCTTGTAGGAAATGGATTGAGACATGTATGAAGTCAGGGGGCAACGGGTGGAAGTGGCCTTCGATGAGCATGAATACCACTTGATCACAAAGATTGATATATGGTCTTCATATCCCCATCAACCCGGTATGCAAAAGCATGAAGCCACCTACCTTTGCGTGGACATATATGATTTTTGGACCATGGAGTATCTTACTACTTGTTATTATGAAGTTTTTGATTAACCTTGTCTTTATCACATCATCTCTTTCTTAAAGTATTTAGTAGTACTTGTCAACTGGCTCAAGCTTTTGGCGTGTTCATGAGACGTAATGATTTGTCATGAACTGTTTTGAAACAAAAATGTATGTGAAGTACATCTTTTACTTACTTGGGCCCATATTTTGTGTTAACTTATGCCATTGAAAGTGAAATGAACTAAAAGATCGGGTTTATATGTTTTAAAACTTCCGCTATATTTAAGTTGTTATATTCTACTTTATGAGTCTTTATTTCATCAAGTACACATGTTTTACTTATCAAAGAGTAAGGAAAATCCGAAGCAAAATGAGGAAGGGTGATCTCCAAATACTGTCTAAGATTGGTTTCTAATTACTCTCCTCAAAAGAAAATAAAGAAAACAAATTTCAAAATAGTTTTTCATCAAACCAGGAAGTAGAACTGCTTTCTGCGTAAAAGGGTATCAATACCCTCAAATCTAGGTACCATTACCCTACTGGGCAGAATACAAAAAAAAAAAAAAAATTGGGCAGAATTTTGAGGTCGCTACATGTAAGCACTAGCTAATGAGCAAAGGCTCCCAATTAATCGGATGACAAATAGTAAAAAAATTTCTTTATGACTTAAATGATCGAATTCATTCATACTAAATTAAGTACTTCAATGATTCAATGTATTCTACCTATTTATGTTTGAGAAGCAGCTTAAACTTATACCGCTTATAATTCAGACCAAATAATTAATACTAAAAAGATTTATACCTTTCCAAATCAACTTTGTACCTAAATGATCCAAATCCTAAATGTAATGAATGATTCATAGTTAGAAGATATGATGATAGAACTACAGTGCTTAAGCAAGGTTGCAATCAAAATTAACAAATATCAAATGCACAAAACACCAAACACCAAAATTGAATCAGAGACCAATTAAACATGCTCTAATATCAAACAAAGTTCTAAAAAATATTAAAATTCAGAATGAGGGCATTGAATGTTGAATCAAATTTTAGAAATTGTGTAAGCCAAACATAAATTGAGCAATATACTTAAACTATGCAACAAATAGTATGGCATGAAGTTCAAGTTCAGTGAATAATCCAAATCAACTTTGTACATAAATGATCCAAATCTCTTAATTGTTGAATTGTACCTGTAAATAATCTGAAAAGTACCCGTAAACTATGCAGCAAATCAAATTTGTACCTAAATGACCCAAATCTCTTAATTGTTCTCACGCTTCCCATAAATAATTTGAAAATTGCAAACCCAGATAATGGAGTGAGTATTGTTGTCATGATACACATCAATTTTTTTTACCCATTAAAATAAAAAAAAAGTAATGATCAAATTGAACAAATAAATGGGGAAAAAAATTCAAACCTGATGGAATGGAGCATCCACTGCAAGAAACTGTAACAGATTTGAGAGTGAAAAAATGTAACAGATCGGAGAGAGAGAGAAAAACCGAGAAAAAATTGATCGGAAAGATAAATTGGATACCTTATGGCCCAGAGATCGTAGATCGTTGCGCAAGTTATGCTGATTTTGGATGGAGATTTTGGATTTCCAGAGCGTGGATATTTGATTTTGGTTGTGGAATCTGGATGTGCAGTTTGTGATTACCAAATGTATGAGTGGGAGTGGAAAACTCCCTCCGGTCGATTGATTAATAAATCTGAGAGAAAGATTGGTCGATGCATTGGAGATTTGAGGAGAGATTAGAGATTTGAGATGAGATTATCCGTTGTGGAGAGCAATTTTGCAGAGATTTGATAGGGAGCTGAGAGATTTGAGAGGGTGGGTGGGTTGAGAAAAATTTCAATTGAAGACAGACTTAAACAATGTTTTTGCGTGAGTGAGAGTAAAAAACCTCCGGTCGGTTGATTAGAGACGGCTACTTTTGGAAAATTGCGTCCTAGTTAAAAATGTTTGGGACATTTTGCACAATAGTCCCCATACAATTTTTTAGTCCAAAATTAAACGCAAAATAGAATGAACATCTGCGACGGATCAAACCGTCCCAAATAATATATTGTTGGGGACAAAACTTGAAAAATCCGTCCCTATTAACTCATTTTTTGGGACGCAAGTTTCTAAACCGTCCCTAATGATTGACTATTGGGGATGAAATATTAAACCATCCCCAATTAGGCGTCCCCAAAAGTTATTTTTTTAGTAGCGATAATATTTCATAATAGATCAAGTCAATATATAAACATACTTCACATATGCATAAAGTGTCATATTGCACGAATGTCTAGTAGACATATTTTACTCATTCTTCTTCCCTTGCTTGCTACCTAGGCCTGAAATGAAGCTATTCCCATATTAAATATTGTCAAACATAACCTTAGCAACATTATGCCCGCTGAGTATTATACCCACTATGAGGGGTATAATATCCTCCGGGTGTAGAGAATTTGGGATAATAGTACCTAATGTAAATCCATTTACACTATTTATGGATTTTTTAATAACAAAAAGATATATTTCGTTCATATATTCTTGGAGCATTAAAACTATGGAAATTGGAGAACTTTCTATCATTTAGAAATTCCCAAATCCTTAACTTTTCTTTTGGATTTTCCTACTATTTCTTACCTTCTCTTCTTGGATCTTCCTTTCTTCTTCTTCTTCTTCTTCTTCTTCTTCTTCTTCTCTTTCTTAAACTTTCAAGCTCTATAGCTATGTGTATATCTATGTGTATCTATATATGTCTATTAAACAAGAAGATTGTAGAGAGAGATGTGGGACGTGAGGATTGGAGGGTGTTGTGTGTGTGAGTGTTTCAATGCTTTATATACTCCACACACAAATATAGATACACATGTGTATATATCACTTTGTCTTCCAATTCTACTATATTTTATTGTATAGTCTACCCAATGATAGGCTCTCCAATATAAAATTATTTTCTTCCACAAAAATCTCCTACAGGTTTATTGCACGTGTGCCATGTGGACAACAAAATATTATTTTATTGTTCAAATTTCAAATTATATGTGCGTCATTTACACCTAAAAATATTCAAATCATATATCAATTCAAAGATTTCATCACGTACTTTGTAACGAGCTTTGAATTGTAAAAAAATTGACTATCGTAGTGATCAAACGGCATGCTCAAAGTAGGCTCCTTCACATAGTTGAAATGGGTCTCCAAATTCTAGAAATTTTGTTTTAGCTCCCGGCCTCAACTTTCAACCATTTTGCAATTCAATCTTAAGGCACTTCATAATTTTTAATTGAGTTCAATTTAGTCCTTGATAAATTTATCTCATACCGATTGAAGTCTTTGGAGTAAAATTAGTGATTCATGCCTCAACTCCCTAGACCAATTAATTGATTTCTATCTTTCAATTTATTTTCCTTTTTCCAAAATTAATTAAATATAAATACAAATTTTTCGGAGCAATACAAAGATCTTATAGCATCTCACCCTTTTCTTGGATAACCCGTATCGTTGTTTTTCTTTTCCTCTTACTACTAAAGAAATACGTCACAAGTTTTGAGAGAGTTCATTGAAAGTTTTGATGGATCGAGAGACCAAAGTGGCTACCCAATCTCTGGCCTCTCTTTGCAAAGTTAGATGAAATGATCAACACATTACCGCATCTGGTGCGGTCTATCACCTCATCATATCAACAAAGGTCTGAAGATGATCGAGGGGATAAGTGACTCCATCATAAGCTTCTATCATCGACTGATTGAACCCCTATGGTAGAGGCACTGCTATGACTTCGAGAGCAAATGGGTCTGTTTCCAAGACCATTTGTCTGCACTTATCCTTTCTTTTAATCAACGCGTTTTCAATTTTCTTAGTCAACATTTCATCTACCATTTACTCTAAGTCTACTGCTGGAAATGAGAAAGGTAGATCGACGGGGAGCCCCCATCATGTGATAGGGTACCTTTTCGATCGACCATGAGTGCTATCGGGTCTACCATAGCAAGTTGTGCAATGAGAGATGCCACTTGCAGTCCCACCTACGGGGGTTGTGCCTGAGGATCTCCTGTTGAAGCCACTTGCGGTGGAGCAGCTTGCCCTGTTACCGCGTGAATTTGATTTTGGAGTAAAGTCATCATTGCTGTCAATTGAGTTTGCAAGATGTTAAACTAGTTTACGGTTGCATACACATGTGGCGGCGGCTCTATTCGATGAGTTTCAGATTCAGACTCTACCACGAATCTTTCTGGTAGAGTCTCTCCGGTTGAGCGTCTGCTCTTTGTTCTCGATCTCACCATAGCTTTTCTGTTGCAAGCTTCCCACAGACAAAGCCAATGATGTTAGTGTTAATTTCCTATTCCACTGATGGAGGCGCTAACGACCTAAAAATTGAAAAAAGTGGAAATACTCTTATCTCCCGTGGCCACTCGGCATACGGATCAGTATGAGAAGATGAAGATATATATTATGTATGTAGAGTGTGGACCAAAAATGTCGTTCCAAAAATACCTAATATAGGCATCTCCCTTGATCTAGGCATCATTCCCCACAGATTAGGGAGACGTGTTTCCATCATGAAATTGCGGCGTGTAATGGGGCAAGAAATATCTTTCTATTGTAACAGTTTAATAGCATACACTGTACACATGGAGAATCTTCATTCCTATTAACTCATTTCATATCGATCGATAAAGTACATTTAGGAGGGGTCGACCAACACCTTTTCTCGAGCTCCAAATCTCCCAGCTTCTAAATCTTCTGGCTCTTAGTCTGGGTGATAGCAGGGTGCCTGTCTCTCTAGTTAATTAACTGATTGACAACCATAATCGATAAAAAAGATTAACACTATTGGAGCCCCTCCCTTTTGTTTGGACTAACTTCGTATTAATTGACTAGCATCAATGTTTTTACTATGCTTGCTTCTTCTTTTTCAAGTAATTGAAATTGACTTTAAAAGGTTTATAACTTTGTTACCTCCAACTAGTTACTTATTTAAACTCAACAATTACTTATTTTTTGTCGATTGCTAACTTATTCGACTGACCTACAACCAGAAAATTTATTATTTACTAACCATATTTTACCTATGTTCACTAGTAGTGTTTAGCTATTCTTGGATAAGCAAGTGGACCTTATGCTCAATCAATTGGAGTCTTCATATTTATTCATAGTGTCGTTATGTATTTCCTTGTGATGTGACTCTAATATTTATTTACTATTCTTCTTCTGTGCCTCATGTCATTAACCAAAAATGCTCCTAATTTGCCTGTGTAAGCTGTTCTCTATGGTGTCAGAAGAAACCATCTTTTAGATTTCTGAGATTAACCAAAAATATGCATACTTTGTTGGCCAAGAAACTACTAAATTTGGATATGCCTTTGACAAAATTAGGAATGGATTAATGTTGCTCTTAATTGTTTAATGACTTATCTGGTTTTGAAGTCAATATTTATGTTATTACTTGCTTCTATTGAAATGTCGTCTGCCTCTTTAATGTCTTACTTATAATTTTACATTTGTCCTGTTGGTAATTTTTTTTTGTAAATGTTCTATGTTGATGAAATTTACATACATTTCATTTATTTTCAAATTGAAATTTTGAATCAAGTGTGACTTATCTTTCACATGGTAAGCAAGTGATTTCCTCTTTGATTTTCAGGTCATGTTAGTTGCGAATTTTTTGCTTTGTAATAATTTAGTTTTATGATTTCTACTATTTGCATGTATGATATCTTGTATTTGTGTCCATACTTTCTTATTTAAGCTATTTTAACATATGTTGGATGACATTATCATTGAAAACTTGCGACTTATATTTATTTTCTGAACCTATTCATTGTATCCAATATAATTAGAGTAAACTTATCTGAAACTTTTATAGTTAATCGGATTTTTGTGTTTAGTTTTTTTTTTTTTTTTTTAATACCTGTGTTCACTAGTTGCATTTAACTATTCTTGGATAAGCAAGTGGACCTTATGCTCCTTGTGTGTGTGTAATGCATATGGATATGGGAAGGTATACTTAGACTTAGATTTTAGTGATAAACATGGTTTCCTATTAGAGGAACTTCCCCTTTCATTTTAATTAAAGAAGCCCGCTTGAAATTTGCCCTCCCCAACTTAAGGGACTAAAACTTGTTTCTTTTTGGTGGCTTTACTAAATTATTTGATCTTTACCTTCACAAGATTTACTAAAGTATTCGGTTTTTGAAATTTGAGATATAATAAAGGAAATTTTGAAGGTTCCTAGGATGTATGTGTTCGCATTGCTTTTTTAAGGTTAAAAATTACGTTTCCTTATAGAAATTTGATTGCTTCTTTTCCACTTTTTTTTTCATGTTTCTCTTTTTATTATTATTTGCTTACGATCGCTGTTCTGCTGGGTTATCTTCTTCCAGTTCTTGGCGAAAATGTTTGTTTTAAGTAGGCCTGATTTTTGTGGTAAGCCCGTTTGCATTTTAGTTCTCTATTTGAAGAATTCTTGAAATGTGTAGTTGATAAAGGGAAATTATTTAAAAGAGTGGCATTTTAAATTAAACTCATCATTAATAAAAAGAAAAGAAGACAAAATTTTCGATTTTATTAATTTAATTTGGTGAATTGTTTATATGTTTATTCCATTCTTGTTTTATGAGTAATTACAAAACTATATAAATTTGTCTCCCATTTTATAAATTTAAATTTATTACTTCTTCATCAGTCTTGTAATTAATTTGCCTTTCTTTTCTTGACTTGGTTTCTTGATTATGATTTAACCAATTCATCACTATTGATTTGGAATGTTTAATTTGCTTGAATTGTATCAAGTGCACAGTGGAAAGGCGCACAAAAATCTTGATGCCAAGATTCGTATCTTTGCACAATACCTTAAAGCGTACATCTCATTCTTCTCATAAGTGTAAAGTGGATTGGATTGCATTAGTTGCATGTCAAACACCTTTTTTATCTATATTTTTTTTTAAATTTATGTTTTGAAAAAAAGGGGATCATATCAAGGGTGTGTTTGAAATAAATTTTAATTTTTTCTTATTTGTTGAAATCAAAATCAGCAATTAATTTTAACTAGACATTTCATGGGATCTACAACATTTCAACCACACATTTCATCGACTTTTATCAACTTTTACAAAAAATTTGATTTTAATCAAAATCAAACACACTCTAAACAGCTTGCTCAAGAACAAACTTGGAGTGCTTGACCACGGCCCACCTTTACACCCCTACTCTACATTAGAGCTCATATATAGCATGCCAATAATACTATTTATAATCTTGTCTCTTTTGATGATTCAATCTTTTTCTTTTGCATCATGTTTTGAGATTTCCTATTCAAATTTGATCACTATAAACGCCATCTTCTCATTCAAAGATAAAAGAACAATATTTTTTAATTTCATTTCAACTAACTCTTGAGTTCGGCTAAAAAAAAAATTGTATTTCATAGTTTTTGGTTTAAATAATGTTTATATAGTAGTATCTAAGTAATGAAAAATTATTGATTAATTGTTGTTACGAAAGAATTTTGTGGTTGCTAAAAAGAAAATGGAAAAACCTATCTTGGTAAATTCATTTGATGAAGCTCAAAAAAGGAGAATTGGAATGAGACTAATTGCTGCTCGTTTGGAAGCTTTTTCTCGTATACTTGATTTTGATTTTTTATTTTATGTTATTTTCAAGTAGTTATGTAATGCAGATGAACTATTTTTGTGGTAAATATCTCGTGGTTTTAGACTTACATAGGAATTATGGAACGAGAAAAAACAGAGGCAATGAGCTTTTAATCACCTCTGACAAGGGTTCTTAACATTTTTTATAGCACAAGAGCAATCATGTGGGAATCCCATTTTTTGAATCCTTGGTTTCTTTTTGCAAATGGAGCCATGAATTTTATTATATTAAATTGAGACCGATTAATGCTTGTTTTTTCTTGTAGCTGAACATTTGTCTGACAATGACAAATAATGAATTTTTTGATTTTATTTTATTTCAATTTCTAGGATTTGGTTCAATTAATACTATTAGGAATGGAAATCTTGGGAAATAATTGAAATTTTTCTGTGGACTCAACTATCTTGTAGGTAGTTGATAATTACATTCACCAAAATTATGTATTCATATCCTGATACATGTGTAAGTATATATGTATATATACATATTTTCATATTGATCAATTGAGAGAGAAAGATAGAGAGAGCGCGCTAAAAAAAAGAGGGGGAGAGAGAATGTGAAACTTTTGTGGTCGAAGTGAATTGATTTATTATACATATCCTAATATGGAAGGTGAAATTACTGATGGTTTTGTTTGTTTTCATAAACTATTAATAGAATCAATATTGATAGTTCATGTTTGGTGAGTGGACTAGACACTATTAGACGGGTTAGAAAGGAAGAAAAATTAAAAGTCAATATCTTGGGCATTGTATTGTCTAATGCTATACACCATACAAATTGTCTTCCAGTTTTAGTTTCTTTTTTGTAAATTGTGGAATCTGTTTGTTTGCATTTTACTTCTAATTACTTGTGAATGTTTTTCTTTCTACAGTCCACATGTTTTAGTTATCAATATATCTTTCTTTTTCTTGCCTCTTGTAACCACTCACTTTTGCGCCCGCTTGTATTAGATTCTTACTTGTTTTCCTTTTCTTGTATTTTAAATTAAGAACTCTCTCTCTCTCTCTCTCTCTCTCTCTCTCTCTCTCTCTCTGAACTATACGGAACAAGAAATTCATCAATGGCACGAAGAATGCAGGAAAAATAAACCCATTGAAAACCATGATCGAGAATGTATGTGCATCTGCAATAACTTTGTAATACTTGATTTTTATTTGAAGAAATGATTGTCTTAAAATAGACTTCATTTGCAGAAGTTGAAATTGCTAACTTACTCAACTGACCTATAATCAGAAAATTTCTTATTTAGTAACTATAATTTATATGATTTAAAAATGAAACGAATGCCCCCATTTATAGTTATAAGGGCAATGAAGCATCTGTCATTATTATTTTTTGTTTAAAATAATTATATTTACACTACAATTTAATTTTTTTACAATTAAAAGTTCTCAATTTTTGCTCATTATTGCACTCCAAATTTTTTTTTTTTGTTGCATTAATATCTTGAACCTCATATTAATTAGCTCATGTTGCACATGTTGTCCCAGTTTCTATCCAAAAATTCCATTAGAATGATATAAAAAAGATATTTGGCCTTCATATTTTTAAGCAAGCCAAAAAAGGGAAATTGGAGCATATGGTACCAAACCTTTGCTCTCAATGCAGAAATAGTCATTAACGTTTTTTTTTTTCATAGAAATTCATAATCTATTTTAGTGCACAATTGGTCCTTAATTGATGAAAAAGACTAATATACCATTAATCTTAATAAGGTAAAATTGCGATTGGATAGATAACCTTTGCAAAAAGTACAAATTGGTCCCATATTTTTATTTTTTTATAAAAAAATTAAAGGAAACTAAAGATTTTTTTTTTGAATTAATGATAATATATTAAATCGTTTTGTATATTTTACGAACTATTATAAAATAACAAAAATTTAAGCTCATAATTATTAACAAACATGTCAGATAAAATTATTTTTTATATTTTTAAGTAATTACATTATTTAAAATTTAAACTTTTATTTTATCGTTACAACATAAAAAGAAAAAATAAATTTATCACAAATTTGATACTCAAATATTTGTATTTAATTGAATTATTTGTTTATTAACTTCAAAAATTAGAACTCTAACTTTATTCTCTACATTTCAATTTATCTTTTTATTATCGTTCAAAAATAAAGAACACATAATGTGTAAATTAATTTTTATTAGTATTTTATTTTCAAAAAAAATATAATAATATTTGTTCAATGTCATAAAATTATATATGAAATTTTATTATTTATTTAACTTAATTTTTATTCAAAATTTTAAATTACATAGCAATTACATATACTTAAAGCACATAATAATTTTATATTTTCTCTTATAAAAAATTTAATTGACACGACTATACTGATATATTTAATATGCTAAATTAAATATTTTTAATAAATGTATTGAACCAATTGCACTTTTTGCAAATATTGGAAATCTAATTACAATATCTATAATTAAAACAAATGACATATTTTTCTTTTTTATCAAATAATGACCAATTGCGTATCAAAAACACACAAGATAGGAGCTTCTATGCCAAAAAAACAAATGTTAGGGACCATTTTCACACTAAAGGCAAATGTTAAGGATAATTTGTGTCAATTCCCAAAAAATACAAAAGTTCTACAAAATATTTGCTTTCATTTTAAAGCACTCTAATAGATTATTTGGACATAAACCGTTATTAGAAACAAGAACATCGAATTAATGGAATGTCGAGGATAAGAATGCGAAGAAAAAAAAGTTAAAGGCATAAGTGTGACAATAAACAAAAGTAAGAAACATTCAATGCAATTAAAATATAATGCAAAAAAATAAACACTGGTATCAATATAACCCACTTTTGTGTATTGCGTGAGAGCACTGTTCTAAAAAGTCTATCTAAGGTTCGGCGTGAGGCTCGGCCTCCATGTTTAGGCATGCCTCATGCATCGCCCTCGACTTATCTTTATCTCGCTCTCGCTTAGGTTTCACCTAGACACGAAAAACTTGAAGCTCGACATCTACGCCTAATCACGCTTTATTAGAACATTGCCTTAGAGCATATTGAAGAGGTTCTTTGAACACAATATGCTCTTTATTTTAAAGAATAATTATACTTTAAAACATTCTCCAAATTAATTTTTTAAAATAGAGAGTAGGTTTGACTCTCTAAATTGAGAGTTAAACCTACTCTATATATTTAAATGCATTCAAAGAATTTTAATTTGCAGTACTCATGTTGATTAAATATATACAAAATAAAAAAGAGAAAGGGAGAATCATGCCAAAATAAAATATAGAAAAAAATAATAAATACTTATTAGTAAAAGTAAAATGAAATATTAAAAAGAAAAAAGTTATTGGAATACTTCAAATATTTTACTTTCTAAATTTATATATGCTCTCTAAAATACAAAAGATACTCTTTATCAGTGTTCTAAAAGGCGCACTTAGGGCGCCTAGGTGCGCCTAAGCTCAATGCGTTTGCAAAACGCATCGCATTGAGGATATGCGCGTTAAAATGCGGTCAACTCTTTTTGTTGACCGCCTAGGCACGAATAAACGAGAATATGCGAGAATAAACATGGTTAAGCGATAATAAGCGCGAATAATCACACATCACACGCATTAGAGCAAGCAAGCTTTTTTTAAAATTTATTTTCAGATTGGACCAAAATAAACATTTTTTAAATCTACAAGAAATACTAAAAATGCTCAAGATAAAATAAGAGAACTCGACAAAAATGATTTTGTATCGGATAGCATGGAAGATGAGTTAAATAAAGAAGAAGAGCTTGACTTAGAATCCGATAAAGAGTTAGACAAAATTTAAGCTATGTAGGTATGTAATAAAATTATAGAAAATTATTGAGTAATTTGTGTTTATGTTTGTGGTAGTTAAAATTTACTAACTTTTGAAAACTATTATGTTGGACTTTTATTTTGTAATCTAATAGTAGACTATGATATTAAAATTAGTCCTGCAATTTTGATTTTGAACCACGTTGAATGTGATATGTTCAATCATGATATGTGCTTTAATATAAATCTAATTTTCCTTTATTGTTACAATGTGCATCTAATTTTGAAAACTCAATGTATTTTTTATGTATTTTTTGAAAACTATGCCTATAATTTTGTAATCTAAATATGTATATTCTATGCTATGTTATTAAAATTTAAAATTTGAGTATTAAAAAAAAAATCGAAAACGTATTTTGACGCCTAGGCTTCGCATAGGCGCGCTTAGGCCTATAATTCTTGATGCTTCACCTCGCCGCATCGTCACGCATTACGCATTTTAGAACATTGCTCTTTATAAATAGAGTGGTGATATAGCATCCATAGTGAGCACTAATTATAGTGCCCATTGTTCACGTGACATCGCCACATTGGTTACTTTTTAAAAAATTACTGACAACTTTTTGAACTTTTTAAAAAGTAATCAATGTGGCAATGTCACGTGTATAATAAGCACTATATTAATGTCAATTGTAGGTTTTATATCACTACTTTATAAATAGAGTCGGTTGAAGATGATAAAAAAGTATATTTAATTTAAACTTTTAAAAGATTAAATTAATATTTTTAAAGTGATTAACTTTTATAAATTTCATTAACTTTAATTTACTTAGATTTTCAGACTTTTATAGATTTTTGTATATTTTTAGACTTTCATTTTTTTTATTTACAAAACTTGAATATGAAAATATAACATCTAACGGGTTAACGATGAAAATAAAGAAAGAGGAAAAAAATAATTTGAGTAATATTTAAGAAAAAAAAAATTAAAAAACACTTTGAAAGAGAAAAATATTGATCTTATTTTATTTAAAAAATTGTAATTAATAATGACAAAGATTCGTACTTCATAGAATGAAAAAGAATGAGAGGAAAAAACAAATAGCTATGGTAATACTAAAAAGAAAAAATCATCATAACAAAACACATAAATATGAACATATTAAAAAACTAAGAAATTAACAATACTATCAACAACAAAAATAAAGTCTAATTTGAGACAAATAAAGAAAGCAAACCTATTTTTATAGACGTTCACAATTTTTATAGCTGATTGTACATTCCAAATTAATTATATACAATCAAAATGATAGAAACCCAACTTTAGTTAAAACTGAGACACAATAATTAAGAAATCATTACAACAAATTCTTAAAATTAAGTTCCAAATATTAGAAACCAATCATGACAAACAATAATACTATAGAGCAAATTATGATTTAATGGAACTGGGCTAAAGCAGTAAAATATTTTGCAGAGTACAAATACAGACTCTTGTAGAGTTAAAACCCCAATCTATGTTTTTCTTTTGAGTCCTCCCCAACCTTTCAATTTTGTAATATTTGGATCTCTAGTGGAGAGAAATCATCATTTTGACTCATCAATATTGAAATGTTGGAGTCAAAGATGTCAAGAAACATAAAATGTAACCCAAGTGCTATGTTATGCATAAGTCGGGAACCCAACTGCAATTTTTCCAAAATGAAATCCAAAATTAGGCAATTTGTACACAGCACCCGGGCCCTAGAGGTGTAAACCGTCTGGTTTTAGCGGTTTTCAGCAAGTTGGTGCTTAATACCCTGAGGCCTTTCTTTTATACTTTGAAATGCTAGAAAACGGTGACCTACTACATGCCAAGTATACCTATAGCATATATATTAACTGAGCTTCTTATTCCGACGCTTGGCAACCTTGGCAACAGCATCACATATCTCCTTTTTACGTTTGGAGGCAGTGTCGTTATCTTGGGAGATAGCAGCATTTTTGTTGGTGATATTATCATCATCCTCCTTGCTTGAACTCTTGTTCTCGGCTTTTAACACATCCTTCACAAAAAATTTCAACCTCCACAGCGTGGATTCACTCTGCACCCCAGATAAAATCATTGTCACCAAGATATGCCAAGAGTGAATATAACATGAGAAAGGGTACAGTACAAAGTTTATAGGAACCTGTGCATTGATGTCAAGCTCCACGTTTTCAGCTGTCGATGGGAAGCTGGGATTATTTTGAGCTACTATCTCTAGTGCCTTGCTAAGATCTTCAGGACATAATTTGCTGAGATCAATCCCGAGCTTTCTTTTCTCCATGATAGATATACGTCTGGAGTAATGCTTTCATAAATTACCATTGAATGACAAAATAAGAAGATAAAAAGAATAATATATATAATAGTCAATCCTGGAAGTCACAGAAACCCACAAGGAAGCCACACAATGCAATTGCAAATAAAGTAATATTTGCAGCAGAGAGAAAACCAGTAAACAACTTCGTCAATAGCCTGATGATGCCTATACTTCATCTTCAAAAAATGAACCAAAAAATTTGCCAGTTTTGATAACCCCATGTCTGGCCGTAAGCATGTTCATCACTATACATTATTCCTAGACAACTGCACACATGCGTGAATATGAATGTGTTCAGCAAGAAAGCTTGACATAAAGGTCAATACCAGTCTATTCAATGCTAGGCCGGAGGAATGTAGGGTCCTTAAAATATGTTAAAGCTAGTGCTAGTGTAGGTTAAAGTATAGAGGGGGATGGAGTAGGAGGAACAGAGAGAGGACTGAGAAATGTATCCTTACTTCCTAGATATAAACCACAAAACATGAATCCAGTCACAAAATCGAACTGGCATTAAAACTGACCTGCATCTTTTAACGATCATCTCCCTGAGTTCTTCTATATGCATATCAACCTCATAAAGCTGTAACAAGTTAAGACAGATTATCAACTCATGTAAGGTTTCGAAAAAGAAATACGGAGATATGAAAATTAGCTACCCAGTGCTCAAGGGTATGAGCAATTAGGCCATTTCTTTTCCTTCATACTTTCACTACCAAAACTGTTAAATTTTGTAGTACCTCATTATTTATATCCCTGGCCAGTTTCGTGTGAACAGTCTCCTGAGTGAGCTGCATGTTAAGCCGTGCTTCTTCTTCTTCCCCTTCTTGTCTTTTTTCCTGCAAATACAAGATGTTGAAGGAAACAGATGTCCAAAATATTTTATGTGTGAGGTTTTTGTTTTTTTTTGTTGGTTGGGTGGGGGTGGGGGGGTGGGGGGGCACAAAAGAGGGTGGAGATTTCTGGACAAGGCCATAAGGTAGGGGCGTAGGGCTAACGACCTTCACAGATGATCCAGACCAGAGTTTCCATAGAGCAAAAGAGAAAGGCTTTGCCTGAATTGCTATTCCTCAAGGAAGAAGAAGAGCGTGAAAGAGAGAAGAAGTGCATAGCACATCCTCAGCATAAATAACCATACTGTCTTTAACGGTACTACAAGCTGCCAAGCTGTAAGTTATGTAAACTGTAATTACCTCTTCCATAACTTTTGGCAAAAACTGCAGCCACTTCTCCTCAAATTTTTCCAGTAAGGTTTTGGCCATGACATGAACATCACTCTTTTCATCGTTGTACTTCATTGCATTTTTAAAAACCAGCCGCACATCAGCACATATCTCCCGGACATGCTTATACCCAGTACCATCCTTGGCCTCCATTTGGTTTTTTATTGTACTGAAGTCCATAGGCCTGTCAATTATCTGATATAAATAACCCACGACAAATCAATCCAAGCCCATAATTGATCCTTTAAGACATGATTTATCATAACCAGTGTTCTAAAACGCGCGCGCGTAGGCGCCGTTTTCAAAATGCCTTGCACGTGGGCAATGTGCGTGAAAAGGCGGTCAACTCCTATGTTGACTGCCTAATGCAAGCCTAGGCATGCCTTTCTAAAATAAAATTCCAATTTTTTTTTTTTTTTTTTAAAAAAAAAAAAAACCCATTTCTTGGACATCTAATGGGCTAAGTGTGGGCTTGTGTACTGATCTATTTTTCAATTTTGTTCTTAGAACCATTTACCTAAATCCTTGTTGAAGTTTTGGACATTTACCTAATTATTATTACATTTACCCAATTATTATTACATTTACCTTTCGAAGTCTTGAAGCCCAACATCTAAAGAGTAAAATGCCTAAATGTGAACTATCAATTGAAGCCGTGAATGAGTCGATTGACCATCAACTCTACCAATTTCATTTTTTTTTTGTCTTTCTCCAAAGTCCAAAATCCAAACCCATCATATTTGTATTTTTATTTTAGTATTTTATTCTTGTCTTTCTTTTTTGCTTCTTGTTCTTTTTTTTCCCCCAAAAAATTGATTATTCTTGAACATTTGATGTGAATATAAATAACAATTTGTATTGTGTATTAAAGGCTATTATAGATTTTTTTTTTTGTTTTGGGTGATATTGTCTTCTAAATGTTTGATAAAATGTGTGGAGAGAGAGATTATTTATGTTTTATTTTTTGCTAATTGTTTGATCCTTATTCATTCATGATTATTGTTTGTGATCCAAGTATAAATGAAATAATAAAACCCTAACGTAATTTACTATTTATATTGTTTCAATTTTCTAGGAATCAATGAAAACTTGGAAATTGTCTAGTTTTTATAAACTTGAAAATTGTCTACTTGTAGGAATTATTAAGTAGTCATAGTATTTATGATTTTACTTTTTATCTATGCATTATTTTATTTATTTAATGGTTTGGAATAATTAAAATAATATTAAAAATAAGAAAACGGATTTTCACTAAGTTTGCCACAGGTAAATTTCTAGAACTTCACGCATGGGAAAAGGGATAGAAGGACGTGTGCAAATTTAGTAAATGACACACTTCAATGTTTTCTTACATAGCAATGAGCAGTAAAACTACTGGCTGCAGTTTGATGATGTCACATTACCATCACAAGCTTATGTTTTATGTTCTATTCCCCCACTTCCATTTTTCTAGTAATAGCTCGGTTGAGCAACGAGGGAAAGAAATGGTTTATCACATCATATGCACTACTATCCCCATATGGATGCACAAAAGAAGGAATAGATGAGCAGAATGTTTTACCTGATAGTAATCATGCAACCCCAGTCCTTCAACATCTACTGGTTGCATAAATGGCCATACCCACTTGTGCTGTGTGATCTGTCACATTGAAAGGCATATAAGCATATTTTAGTAAAAGGAAGAAGATACAAAATAGGAGAAGATAAAAAAATAGACGATGAAAAATCCACATAAAAGAAGACTCAAAATATAATATAGAAAATCACTTTTGAACTTCCTCTTTCACATTAGATAGTGGTTGGTATATTTGGAAGAGCACAACAGAAGCAGATGTCCATGGCATTTATAATACAACAGTTCAACCACACAAAAAATGCCACTACCATGAAGTTACCCTGAAAAGTCCTCTCACTGATTTTGCTTCAAACACCAAATATACTAGAAGTTGGTCACATTCATCACAGAAGTTCCTATGCTTAAGGGAGAAGGATTATCTTATTGCATTATAAGAGAATTTACCATTGCCATCACCTGAACATGATCAATAATCAAGTCTCTGAGAGAATGGGAGCAAGTGAAAAAGATACACTATTCCCCCCACCCGGGTTTTTGTAGTTCAAATGATACATTGTACTGTAAAAGATAATGTTCAAGAATTTTGCAAAAATGGAGGAAACCTGCAGCAACAGAAAAGGATATTAAGACCTAAGGATTGGTGGCAATGAAAGAACACAAAACGTGAAGTAAGAACTTCAAAAGATGAAAAAGTACTCTTGTTTTGTAGTGTGCCTGTAAAATACCATGATAACATGCTTTTAAAGTAATACCAACATCTAAGAATGAATCAAGTTGGGATGACTCAAATTTGAGACTCAGGACCAAAAAAGACACTATATGCACCTCTTTGTGGCAATTGTTCAGTCATTTTCTGCAACAGCTTAAAAATAGGATCCCTCAATTTAAAAGGTCATGTAACTAATGTTCTAAACTTCAATCCTGCCCCCATGATTTCTCCTGTAATATGAGGAAATACTCCCTCCGTCCCACAAAAATAGGCTCATTTCTTTTTTCACACAAATTAAGAAATTTCATTTAATGTAATTGAAATTATAAATTTTTCACACTCTTTTCCTATTATACCCCCATTTAATATTAGTCATTCATAAATCTAATAAATTTAAATGTTCATTAAGTTAGAATTGGAATGCAAATGAAATTGAATTGTATTACATTGAAAAATCAATTGTTGACTTTGTTATTGAAGGATGGGTGTTTTTTAGACAATGTGGAATTCATTGAATGTCTATTGAGTAAATGTGTGAATAAATTTATGTAATTTTCGATTATAATTGAATATGTTAAGTTTATTTGGGTTGATAAGAATGTAAATTAAATAAGGATATATTAATAAAAAGAAAAATTTAATACACCTTCTATAAATTATAGTTAAAGTAAGTGACCTATAATTTGTGACGGATAAATAAGAAAAACGAACATATATTTGTGGGACGGAGAGAGTAACCTATTATTTCAATGAATAACATAAAAATAGTGAATATCTTGAGCTGAAAAACTATATCCAATTTCCACCTGCACACACAAAAGACAGCTTAAGAAATCATTTAACTGAGATCATCCTGGGGCTTCAATACGTGCCACTAGAGACACCACCGTAAGAGTAGGTAGTCAACTCAGGTAGTTTCTAATTATTCAAGATTCACGAAATCACTCCTGAGTCCTGAGGTCGAATAAACATTTGTACTTTCATCATCATTCAATTCATTTCTTTTGAGCTTTTAAAGCATTATTACTTCCAGTTTAATGGAACTGGAGTAAACTAGTAAGCTCACATATTCAGAGATCTTAAAACGTGCTCACACAGTATTATTTAGGAATTCTTTTTTCGATAGCAGTTTGACTATACATTTCAGAGTACATTATTTAACCAAGCAGCTTAAGTTGGTGACCTGCCTGACGAAATATAGTACCAAACTGGCGCATTAGCTCTTGCATTCTCTTTGTAGCTGCAGCCTCTCTGCGTGATGCATCCTGTTGTAGCTTCTTCATACTGGGAACATGTTTCTCTTTATTTTTATCAATCAAAATTGGAGCATTTCTAGATGTGCTTGGTTGCTTTATTTCTGTAGTCAAGTAAAATTTCTCAACTTCATTCACTCTTTGCTCAAGCTGCAAGTCGAAAATAAATCATAACACTTCCAATTAGGTTCTGAAAATACCAATCATACATCAAATGAAAGTCGCAACATGCAACAGTCTATGCATGCACAAGTAAGGAATCCCCAATATAACAATGACATTTATTAGATGATTTCAAATGCCAGATCTTCACAGACCGAATGTGAATACAGAATGATGTGAAAACAAGCAAATGCTTACTTTGTCAACTTTTGTGATTAGCTCATCCACTCTACCCTTGAAATCTTCCACTTTGGCAGCAGTACCTTCCATCTCTCCTCGATCCATGTTCGAAACATCCAGGGGCAGAGCCACTACTGCCCCACTGGATTTTGGTCCAGGTATTTCACCGATTACACTTGAGGGGCGGCCGGTTCTAAAGGCAACGACAAAACCATTAACAACCTAGTAAAAAATTCAAGAGAGATGTTGTGGGGAAAATCGCTGTCGACAATTTTGGGGAAAAATAAATTCTAGGGAAGATTACCATCAAGAATTTTGGTGATGAAGTAGTTGACTTATCCTTGTAGAAATCACTGAAACACAAGATAAATTGGTGCCAAGGGGGTGATGAACACGTCTCCCATTTTCCCTCTCCTTCACAGTAAAATGTTCCCCATTTTTAGTGTAATACCGAGGACAAAACCCTTAGCCCGCTTGTCCCGTCCTGTTGCTATTGCTCTATCAATAAGTCTTAAAATATGCCTTTCATAGTTGAATGGCACCACCGGTTCGGTTCATCTAAACTCGGTTTATAATGAGCTCGAGTTTGTTGTAGAACAAGCCTCACCTAGAACTAGACCCAAAAAATTAAAAAAATAAAACAGACTTGGCAGAAAAACGAGCCAGCTCGTGGGCCGCCCACAAGCTGGCTAGTCAAGGCTCTCGCTCGTGTGCAACGATCACCTTTTTGTGATCATTGGGTGATTTTTTTTTTTTTTTTTTTTTTTTTTTCAAATTTAGAATTTTTTCACTAAACTCATTTTTTTACACATCTATTTTTCAATTTATTATATACCTAATTCAACAATAATTCTCAAATCTTATTATCTCTCAATATTAGTTTATAATTATTTATTTCAAATCTCATTATCTAAATATTAGTCTATTAGTCTATATTTTTAATTTTCTAATTCTTCTACTATATTTCTAAATTTCTACTAAGTCTTATACCATTCTCTTTATAATTTATTCGAAATGACGTACAATCGAATTAATGATGATTTTAGTAGTCTTAATGATATTCAAATTCCTCGCAACATTGCTGGCGAGTTTGGAAGTAGCACTAATCCGATTAATTTAAATGACATTCAAGAAGATGTTGACACATACAAATACACCATTTGGTTCTAGTATTAAACGAAAAGTCAAAAACCAAAAGGCTAAGTGCTGGTAGTATTTTGAGTTGGTGATCACTGGCAAACTAACAGACGGAATCCTTGAGCACAAAGAACAGTGTAAACAGTGTAAAGAGAAGTTAGTGTAGATAAAAAAGATAGGCACAACATATCTAAACAAACACTTCAAAAAGTGTGTGTTCAAACACGGATGGTTGGAACAACTCTAGTTTGGATCTTCCGGAGCCGACTCCGGTAGTACTTCCAATCTATACAATGTGTATATTCACAAGACATCATGTGCCGTAAGGAATCCGCAATTGGTGACAAGTGTCGAATTTCTACTGATTTTGGTAGAAAATTCTCATTTTATGAACTTCATACAAAAATATCTCCAACCAAGGTACGTATCTGTTGCTAGAAATACTCTTTGGAAAGATATTATTATTTTATTTAATAAAAAGAAATAAGCTATTATAAGTGATATTAATAATTATAACGGTGTTTTATCTTTCACTTCGGACTTATGGAAAAAGTTATAATAGCTGTCACTTCACATTAGATGCCTTAAAAGGGAATATCTTGTAAACATTAAATGTCTAGCTTAGCATTAAATAGAGGTAATCATTACATATTTTCTTATAAATAGGAGACATAAATGTCCTTGAGGTCGGACATTCAACTGCCTAATAAAAAGCACTCTTACAAAGATTATACAATCAGGTCATCCTACATATACTTACCTATCTGCCACTCATTACGGTCACAAGCGATCTCAAAACTTATCTTTAAGTTGGCTTGGAGTTAATACAAACCATTTTCCAACGTCAACAGTTTGGCGCTAGAAGGAGGGCTCCCCCTAAAAAGGCTCTCCATATTCCACAAACTCACCTAATCACCATACCTAAACACTTCAACCTATAAAAAGTCTTCATCATAAGTCGCAGTCATGACTCGAGGGTTCGTAGCCACGGAAGAACTGGAAGCCAACATGTTGACCTTCTCCAGGTCTTCTGCCGCAGATAGCAAGGAGAAACTTTAGCTCAAACACGCACACCCGAAAGAGATGCAGTTCTACAAAAACTTGAATACCTAACTCATGTTATTGAACGGCTTGAGAAGAATCAAGCTACCACTAGACAAATTTTTGACTCAAAAGCAAAGTCACCCGCGCGTGTCAAATCCGAAGATCGTCGTGTGAAAAGAAGATTAGATTTTGGCGATAAAAGTTCATCAGAAAGTAAAGGAGAAAAGAGGAGCCCGAGTCCTCCTAGGAAAGCTGCCACACAACGGTCGGCTAGCATCTTCGACCGTCTGGGTCAACTCTCTCGAATCCCACGTGAGCAAAAAGTGCAAAGAAAGGAAGAAGCCCCATCCATGGCGGCATCGAGTGTACAAAACACTCGGTTGAGCTTGAACTAATGAAGCAACGTCTGGCTGAACTGGAGGCAAAGCAAAAGAACACCCTGGAGGAATACACCACAGACAGACACTCTCTATTCACGGAGGATATCTTGGCAAAACCCCTGCCGAAAAAGTTAAAATGCCACAACTAACCAGTTATGAAGACGGTAACGATCTCGTTGGTCATCTCGACAGATACACCTCCTGGATAGAACTCCAAGGAGCCAGTGACGCAATCATGTGCAGAGCTTTTCTTCTAACCTTCGGAAACAGAGCGATGAGGTGGTTCAAAAAATTACCACAGCGCTCCATTCGAGTTGGAATGACATGTCAGCTCAGTTCGTCTCCACCTTCATGGGGACAAGAACTCGATCTACTCCAAAAGAGAGCCTTGTCAGCATCAAGCAAGGTCGAATTGAATTTTTGAGGTCCTACATGGACTGATTTAGCAAGACGATAGTAGAGGTGGACAAAATTTTCGACGACGCTGCTCTGATGACAGTCTTATCAGGATTACGAACCAAAACTCGATTGTGGTTATCTGTTCACGAGGACGGACTGGCAACATACCAAGAATTCCTGGCTAGAGTTGAAAAGCACATCAGTGCCGAGGAAGCCACCTCCGACTAGGAGAATGACAGATCCGACCAGAGAGACAACGTTAAGAGCAAAGAGAAAGACCTCAAATTATAGAAGAAAGAAATTCCCAAGAGAACACTGGAATTTCAGCACCTAGGTCGGACAAGACCCACTCCGCAAAGGTTCCAGGAATACCATATCTTGAACACCTCGCTTGAAAATGTCCTGATGAAAACCAAAGGCGAGGACATCCTCAAAAAACCCGTTCCTATGAGGGCGAACTCGTCTGAGCTAAACCAAAGGAAGTACTGTAGATATCATCGGTCCGCTGGATATGACACCGACGATTGTCGAGACTTGAAAGGAGAGATAAAAGCCTCATCAGGCGAGCTCACCTGAAAGAGTTCTTAGGATGACCCTTTGGAGGAGGTGAGCCACCCCAACCGCAGGACCGGGTCGAACTGCCACCTCCACCTCAATAGGGACGAGGCGAAATTCACATGATAGTTGGAAGAAGTCAATACCTGAAAGGGTCAAGGAGGCAGCGCCACAAACTCTCTAGGGAAGCTCATACCATTTTGCCGGTCTTTGTCAGCGCCATAACTAATCCGCATACGAGAAGTTTTCTTTCTTTGAGGAAGATGCGTCCTACGTATTGCAACTACATTCGGATGCACTCGTCATTACTATGCCAGTCTCTGGAATTGATATTCATCAAATACTGGTAGACGACGGGAGCTCCGTAAATGTTCTATACCTGAGAACGTTTGAACAAATGGAGATTGATGCTCGACATGTTAGGCCATTCCCGAAGCCTCTCCAAGGGTTAACATGAGACTATGTGAATCCAAAAGGATAGATAGCCTTCGTGGTAGAGCTCGGACTACTTCCATGCCACAGGAGAATCATTGCAGATTTCGTAATTGTAGACCTCCCGTTTAATTACAATGCCATTCTAGGACGACCAATACTACATGAACTCAAAGCAACCGTATCCATTTACCACTATGCTATCAAATTCTCCACTTCCCACGGGGTAGGGATAGTACGAAGAAGTCAGCTAGTGGCTAGGAGCTGCAACATTACCTTTTTCTGAGTAGGAGTAGACATGCTCCAGGCAGAGCCCGAATGTCCAAACCGTAAGTCAGACATAGATGAAATCGAAGAGGGCCCGGTGGAAGACCTGGGATGTCTTGAGCCCCAGGTCGGACTAACTCAAGCGGAAGGCCGAGCCAGTGAAAGAGCTGGAACTGATTGAGGTCGACCTCAATCATCCTGAGAAAGTCCTTCGTATCAGAAAAGAGCTCAGTGAATCAATGAAATATCAACTCATGGCCTTCCTCAAAGACAACACCGATGTCTTCGCATGGAAGCATGCAGACATGGAGAGAATAGATCCCAAAATTTCATGCCACAGGTTGAACACCAGTCCGGATGTCAAACCAAAGCAACATCACCGACGTTCTCTTAATCTAGAGAGGTACGAAGCTCTAGCCAAAGAAGTGGACAAGCTACTCAAGTGTGGCTTCATTAGGATGGCCAATCCCGTCCTGGTGAAAAAGAGCAATAGAACTTGAAGGGTATGCATTGACTTCACCGACCGAACAAAGCATGCCCTAAAGACAGTTTTCCACTCCCCCGAATGGACCAAATGGTGGATACCACAGCTGGTCACGAACTTCTGAGCTTTATGAACGCATACTCCGGATACAACCAAATCGCAATGCACGAAAGTGATCAAGAGAATACCTCTTTCATTACTGACCGAGGTCTGTACTGCTATTGAGTTATGCCTTTCGGACTAAAGAATGCCAGAGCAACTTATCAACGGCTAGTCAACTTAATGTTTTCCAAACTCATTGGAAAAACTATAGAAGTATACGTTGACAATATACTTGTCAAAAGCACCAAGGCAACATACCACATCCAACACCTTGCTGAGATGTTCTCCATACTGAGAAAGTATAAGATGAAGCTCAATCCTACCAAATGTTCTTTCAGTGTGGGGTCAAGAAAGTTCTTAGGCTACATGGTTCACCAGATGGGTATTGAGGCCAATCTAGAGAAAATTAGAGTTCTCCAAGAAATGAGACCTCTTACCAAAATCAAAGAGGTACAAAGCCTAACTGGGTGAATAGCGGCACTTAGTCGTTTTGTTTCAAAATCAACCGACAAGTGCAAACCCTTTTTTGACCCTCTACGAGGTGGCAAAGAGTTTAAGTGGAGTGAGGCATGCCAGTTAGCCTTTGAAGAACTGAAAAAACAACTAGCACAACCCCTATTATTATCAAAACCAATGATTGAGGAAGTCCTAACCCTCTACCTGGCGGTCTCAAAGCACTCCATCAGCTCTATGCTAATCAGGTCAGACGAAGAAATCCAACTTCCAGTGTACTATGTTAGCCAGGCACTACACAATACCGAACTCAAGTACAGCCCAATAGAAAAGCTGGCGTATGCCCTCGTCATGTCTGTAAGAAAACTCAGACCTTATTTCTTGCAACATCCGATAGAAGTTCTATCAAACTACCCTCTGAAGCAAGTCCTACAAAAACTAGACACTTCTGGAAGACTTGTGAAATAGACGGTAGAGCTCGGCCAGTTTGAGCTCCACTTCAGACCCCAAACTTAGATCAAAGGTCAAGCTCTAGCCGATTTTGTTGCCGAGTTCAGTCCAAAGCACGAGCCCAGTACCAAACAAGAAGAATGTTTGACTCTCTTTGTAGATGGAACATCAACCGAAACGCGCGCTGGGGTTGGAGCTGTGCTGATGAGCCCGGACCTGGAATCTCTTTGTCAATCTCTACGATTCGACTTTCATGCCTCTAACAACATGGTTGAATACGAGGCCCTAATCGCCGGTTTGAGATTTGCAAAAGGAATGGGGGCACTCAAACTACTCGTGTATAGTGACTCCCAGCTAGTGGTCAATCAAATCAACAAGTCCTACCAAACTAAGGATGAGAGGATGGCGTCTTACTCATAGATAGTAGAACAAGAGCTCAAATCATTTAACACCGTCCGAGTCAAACAGATCCCAAAAACCCAAAACAGCCTTGGTAATGCTCTAGCACGACTCGCTACCAGCGAAGGGATAGAGAGCTGGAGAACATCCCGATCAGGAGAATCAACAGTGCGACAATTAGTAAGCCTGAGCACATCCTCACCACGGCCGACCTAAATTCTAGCTAGACAGACGAAATCATCCAATTTCTAAAAGATGGTAAGGTACCCCCAGATAGCACTAAAGCAAGAAAATTAAGAATCAGAGTAGCTAGATACACATTCATCGACGACGTCCTATTCTAGAAAGGTTTCTCGCTCCTCTCTACTGAGATGTTTAAGGGAAAACGAAGCCAAGTACGCCCTTAGTGAAGTTCAAGAAAGAGTGTTTGGAAACCACGCCGGAAGGCAGTCACTGGCACACAAAATCTTGAGGCAAGGGTACTTCTGGCCATCACTAAAGAAAGACTCCATCGACTTCGCTAAAAAATGTGATAAATGCTAGAGGTTTGCCCCCACCATTAGAGCCCGTCCGGAAGGATGACCTCAATCTTCAGCTCATGACCCTTCTCAAAGTGGGAGATTGACCTAATCAGACCCATGCCGACAAGAAAAGGTGGAACTAAATATGCCATAATCGCTGTAGACTACTTCACTAAATGGAGAAGCAGAATCGCTAGCCAAGATAACAGATCAAAAAACCACTGATTTCATATGAAAATCAATCGTCTGTAGATTTGGAGTCCCCTACTCAATCATTACAGACAATGGCAAGTAATTTGACAATTCCAAGCACAGAACATTCTGTGAAGAACTGAATATTAGGAAGCACTTCTCCACTCCAAATCACCCCCAGGCCAACGGGCAAGTCGAGACCGTTAACAAAATTATCAAGCACACTTTGAAGACGCGCTTGGATGAACTAAAAGGAGCCTGAGTGGAAGAACTCCCAAGCGTACTATGGTCTTATCGCACAACGTGTCGGTCTAGCACGGGAGAAACACATTTCTCACTAGCCTTCGAAATCGAAGCCATCATCCTAGTGGAGCTCGAACTACCATCATTCAAAGTCTAAACTTTTGACGAAAATTGTAACGACGATGCCATAAGAGCCGAACTCGACCTACTAGAAGAGAAGAGGCTGGGGCAGAATTGAAAAATACAATTTACAAACAAAAGAGTGCAAGGTATTACAACAACAAAGTCAGGGAGCAGAAATTCAAAGCAGGAAATTTAGTCTTAAGAAAAGTTTTCCTGGCAACAAAACCCTACAAGATCGTCACAGTCCTAAAAAATGGAGCTTACTAGCTCTGGAATACAGAAGGTCTGTCACTCGCACACCCGTGGAATGCTGAACACCTCAAGAAGTACTACCAATGAAACTTATCTACAAAAAACCACGGGCATGAACTACTTTTGTTAAAAGAAGCCATAGCTTCCGCCTTGTATAAAGTTCTTGAATTTATGAAATGAAGGATGTTTTGTGAGATAAGGACCTATGTCGGACATCGAAAACAACGACTCTAAACATAATCCGAACTAAAAAGAGGTCATCAATGTCACAATCCTTTTGACACATAGGTCCCATAAAGCCGAGACCCACGTCGGAAGGCGTAAGCCCTACATCACCAATGTAAAAAACTAAAAGATCAAAGGAATATAGTTCGTCCAAGTGACCGAACTACATTCCCAAATTTTTGAGGCGATTAAACTTTTAGTTTGTCTACTTGACCGACCTAAATATTCACACACGAGGCCGAGCTATAAACTTGGAGGCATTCACACATCTAAACCAACATGTATCCTCAGGTCGGACCTCATCCCAAAACGTTAATATTCTTAGTTTTAGCTCGCCCACGTACCAAGGACAAATGTTAGAATCAGAGGTCATATCTCTGAAATTAGACCTTCGAAGACAAATCTCCAAAGTCGTTGAAGTCAAAAGTTCGATATTTGAAGTCAAAAGTCCGATCTTCGAAGTAAAAAGCCAAAAGCAAGTCTTCGAATTCAGAAGTTAGATCTTCAAAGTCAGAAGTTAGATATTTGAAGTCAAAAGTCCGATCTTCGAAGTAAAAATCCAAAGCAAGTCTTCGAAGTCAAATCTCCAAAGTCAGTAGTAAAACAACAAAATCAAAATACAAAAGTTAATAAAACGGAATACTTCATTAATATTTTAGTTCAGTACAACAAAAAAGTACAATATTACTACGAGAAAGCAAAAACTATTCCTCTGTGCTAGACTGAGCTTCCTCCTCAGGAGATAGAAGATTGAGCTTTGAATTCTTCTTTAGATCGGCTAGCTCATCCTTAAGGAATTGGACATCCCAGTCCGGACGCTTCTCAACCGTCATTTCAATTAGTTCCTCCATGGTAAGAAAGTGGACATTTTTTTGTTCGGCCAGATAGGCCTCGGATGACTTGAACTCTTCAACGGCCTCTTCCTTGTTAGCCGAACTCTCCAAAGCTACTTTCAAGTCAGCCTGACTCTTTTCCAATGAAGCTTCAAGCTTGGCCTTCGCCCTCTACTCGAATGTCAGCTGCTCTGAAATAGCTCGGAGACCTGCCTCTCTCTGCCTAAGCTCTTCTTCTTTATTCCTCAGGTCATCCTCCTTACTTCTCATGTCTCTCCTCCAGGACAGTTTTGATTTTTCTTTCCTCAGTAAGCTTGGAGAACACTTTTCTACCCTCGTCCCTCATAACATAGACTTCAGACAGAATCCTCCCCATCTTCTTGGCAGCTACAGCAAGTTGAATAATCACCCTAGAGGAATTCATCAAGGCTTCTATAACGGACTCCATCGTCTCCATGCTCTTAATATACCTTTGTTAGACTGGAGTCCAGCTCTTAGATGCGACCTAGAGTGCCTTCCTTGTAGTTAGAGGGAGTGCGGTGATTTCATCCCTCGGAGGAGAGTTGGACCTGAAGAAGTCACGGACTGGCTTCGGGATAGTTCTGCGAAGTCGTAAATACTTTTCGTCTTTATTCGGAGTCGATCCCAAGTACGGACGAGGTATCTGGGAAAGTGATGGTGGAGGACGGGAAGGTTGGCCTGACGAAGGCCCCATGCGAATCAGGAACGATGTGATCTCCTCAACGCACCCTGCCGGACTGGGAACTGGCTGAAGAGCGGGCTCCGGTGCTTGCCTTGGCCGATGTTGTTGTTCTTGGTCTCCGGTCGGAGCCTTTCTCTTGCCCTTCCTAGCTTGGTCTTTCTTATTCATAAGTGCCGAGATGTCTTTCATTTCTTCTCTCGATTTACCTAAAAAGACGAAGTCAGAATTGAACTAGGCATCATAAAAATTACAAGTATTCAGAACGAACATACGTTGGGTCTCACAAGGTTGAACGCGACCTGAACTAGATGGAGAAAGATGAGCTGAAATCAGATTTTCCTTGGTTATTAACGCACTGCTAGATTAGAAATCCTTGCTTACAGCCCTTGCCCTCCGAGCTCTCTCTGAAGACTCCTCTGTTGGCTCTTGAGAAGTATACCATGGAGGAAGAAGTGAATAAAAATAGGTCAGTAAATGTTCAGAAGAACTTGATAGCCCAAGAATAACTAACCAAGAAGGGGGTGAATTGGTTTTCTCAAACTTTTTCGAAAAATATTCTCAAAAATGATATTTAAGAGATAAAAATAGATTCACAAAAATATAAGCACAATATAAGTAAATAAAAGAGAAGAGAGAGTGCAAACGATTTTTATGGAGGTTCTATCCAACCAATGATCTACGCCTCCGTTACCAAGCTCTCTAACACGAGCACGGCCTTTCCACTATTTTGATTGACTTATGGTGCAATCCAAACTCTTACAATGTATCCGGTGACTTACAAGCAAGGAGCACCGATCCTTATACAATATTGAGCTTTTCAAGGGACCTCAATATGACCCAAATAAATAAAGAGATTGATTTAAGTATTTCTCTCTAGATGAATGATAGATACAAGTTTAGTTCTAAGAGAGACTAACACTTTAATGAATAGCAATGGATGAGGAAAGCTCAAGTGTTAGAAGAAAACTTTGTTGAGAAAGATGAACCAAAAGTTTGATTTAATCAAACAAAGTTTTTTAAAGAGAGATATTGAAGATATAAATGCAATGAAGCTTTGAATGATGTTTTTCAATATAATTATCTCTATAAATGCTCTTGTAAGTGTTGTAGAATGATAATAAATGAAGTGGTATTTATAGAGATGAATTTTCGTCACTTCGACAAAACGAATGACCAAACGGTCGAGCGGTCCGATTGGTCGTAACTAGTTGTTGAACTACAAAAAGTCGAACGGTCACTTTTTGAAAAAATACGTTCAAATGGTCGATGGTTCAAATTAAACGGTCACCGGTTCAACCGGTTTACCAAACGGATTGTCCGTTTCCACAGTTTTGAAAATCGATTTTGGCTTTGATAAAACTAATTTTTATGCAAGTGATAAAAATTATTTTTGAGCTTTGTTCATTTAATTGCTAAGGATTAAAGAGTTAATACCTTTACAATTTTATCTAAAATCTATTCTTCAATCTTGATCTTGAATCTTGAAATTCAATGGATCTTGAGATGCTTGAACTTTTGTATTGATTTTGACTTTGAACTTGACATTGCATGAGAGTTCGATTTGTAGCGCTTTGAATTTTTCTTGAAAATAAAATGTTAGAAAACATAACCAATTTGTTTGTAATAATCAAAACATTAAGGTTTAAAGTTAACCATAGGACAACAATTTTCTACTTTTTGATTATGACAAACAATGTGAGAATATAGAATAATGAAATAGAGTTAATCATGTATATTCCCCATTTCCAAATTCAAGTAAACATGATTTGATGAATTTGTATTACATGATATCTATTTCATTTGATTTGCCAATTTTATCACATTACATGATATCAATTTCATTTGATTTGCCAATTTCATCACATATTTATTTTCCCCCTTTTGGCATAAACAAAAAAGACAAAAGACAAAACATTAAGGTTTAAAAGCATATTCTCCCTAAATGAAACAACACATGCCATTCATTGATAAACTTAAAATTTAAAAACAAGCATAGTTCCATAAATGAAAGCTAGAACATAGAATTCGTTTCCAAAACATAGATACAAACACAACAAAAATAAAGTAAATAAACTAAGGCTCCGGGGGCGGCTGCGGAGGAAGCACGGCATCAAGTCGGGAATGAAGATCTCGGAGCAATGTCGTCATGTCGACAACCCGAGTGTTTGGAGAGTCCCTGTGGTATGGTGTAGACCTTCGACCAGAAGAAGTAAGTGAGTCGATCCGTCCATGTAGTAAAGTGAATTGGTCCTCGTTGTGGCGGAAGTGGAGGACGACGGCCTTTGTGATCTTTGCCGCGGAGGGACGGAGGAGCATCTTCGTCAATATCTTCCCCTCGAAAGGTAGAGTGGAGGGTCCCGACTCTTCATCAAATCCTTCGACTTTGTCACCCACCGACCATTTTCTTTGAAGATCCTCATTCGCTTGAGCGTAAGAACATTGATGGTGTCGGTGGCTTTTGGAAGGAGGGTCACCGTATCACGGAAAGAGATGTCAAGTGTTGGAAAATTTTAGTGAGAATCATCCCGTAGGAAAGTGCCTTAGATCTCTTGCCGCTAAGGACGTAGTGCATGTGTTGGATCATGATGTAAGAAAAATCGAGCTTACGCCCTTGGAGGATAGAGTCGAGTACAAAAACATCAAAATGGTTGACCTCATCTAAATGACCCTTTCGAGGGACAATTATGTGGGCGATGATATTATGGAGGACACGACATGGAAGTGTGAGTTGATTAGTGCCAAGACGCACGGCGACCTCAAAATGCTTGTGGGCGACGTTACAACACGCGTCGACCGGATCGTACTCGGCGGTGTGAGGAATTGTTTTGGTGGTATATAGATGCATACCACCATCCTCAAGATGAAGAATGGAATGAATAAGATCTTGATTGATCTTAATTCGTTTGTTTCGAACGAAGGAAGAAATACCCGACGTTGGAGAAAAAGCTATGTTTTTGTAAAATTCTTTGACAATGAGGGGGTAGACATTGTCATTGAGAGTAAGAATAGGAACCCACCCCATACCCATAAAAAGATTTTCAATATTAAAAGATGGTGCATCGTGTGTGAAAGAGGCAAGATCGACGTTCTTACCCATGAGGACGGGACTTCGTTCGATTCGCTTGGATTGAGGATCTTCGGAGGAGGAGGAGGAGGAGGAGGATGGAGATGGTTGCCTTTCTCGCCTAGGTCGTTTGGCTGCCATTTTCATTCGAGGCATGGTTTTGGAAGCGGATTTGGAGCCTAGGGTTAGAGACCGTCCGTTTGAGGGATTTGTCACGATTCGGTGGACAAAATTTGGGGATTTTGAAGTTTTAGGCGTGAAATGATATGGGTTTTGAGATTTTGAATGTAAATTGGAAAGATTTTGGGAGGATTGGAAGATTGGAAGAATATTTGAGAGAAAACCTTGGTTCGCGGGAAGTTGGAATGAAGAAATTTGAAAATTTTCTATCTTAAAACCCCGATTTACGCTCATACGGACGATTCGAAACCTCAAAGCGGATCGACCGATTGGATTGAAATTTTGATGTTCAAACTTTCTCATTCAAACGGATGATCATGTGGATGATGTACGGTCGTCCGTTTAAAATCATACGGACGTCCGTTTAAGTGAGACGATCAACCGGTTAAACTTTTTAATTTTGGCAAATGTCTCGCTCAGACGGATGATCAAACGGATTGAGCAGGGGTTCATCCGTTTGATATGAAACGGACGTCCGGTTGGGTAAACGGTCGTCCGGTGTGAAAATTTTGCAAAAAAATTCACCAAAAGCAATGATTTTGTCTTTTGACAGATAATTTTAAAACATGTTTGTCACATATAAAGCAATTAATCATAGGAAACATAAAGATTTAGCCACATATTTCACATTAATCAATTATACCTAAACTTCGTCGAATGTATAAAAATCTTTCAAGAGCTAATGTTTTTGTGAGAATATCGGCCAATTGTTTTTCGGTGTTTACAAACTCCAAAGTTATATCTCCCTTGTGTGCATGGTCTCATAAAAAGTGATGTCTAATCTCGATGTGTTTGGTACGAGAATGCAAAACGGGATTTTTAGATAAGTTTATGGCACTAGTGTTATCACACATAATAGGAACTTTTTCAAAGGAAATGTGATAATCATTTAGAGTTTGTTTCATCCATAGGATTTGAGCACAACAACTAGCGGCGGATATATACTCGGCTTCGGCGGTTGACAAGGCAACGGAATTTTGTTTCTTACTAAACCATGAAACTAAAGCAAAGCCTAGAAAATGGCACGTTCCACTAGTACTTTTTCGATCAATTGTGCAACCGGCCCAATCGGCATCCGAATAGCTAAGTAAATCAAAATGAGTTTCTTTGGGATACCAAAGACCTAAAGATCTAGTTCCACTAAGATAACGAAAAATGCGTTTTACGGCACTAAGATGGGAATTCTTAGGATTAGATTGATATCTAGCACATAAGCATACACTAAACATAATATCGGGTCTACTAGCGGTTAAATAAAGAAGGGATCCGATCATACCTCGATATTTTGTTACATCAACGGAAGTACCTTGCTCGTCTTTATCTAGTTTGATTGATGAGCTCATTGGAGTGTTCATTGGCTTCAACTCTTCCATTTCAAACTTTTTGAGCATATCCAAGATATACTTAGTTTGACTAATGAATATTCCATCATTGGTTTGTTTGATTTGGAGACCAAGAAAGAACTTGAGTTCACCCATCATGCTCATCTCAAATTCCCTACTCATGCACTTAGGAAATTCTTCACATAGGGAAATGTTAGTAGCACAAAAAATGATATCGTCAACATAAATTTGAACAACTATCATATCATTCTTTTTGGTTTTTATAAATAATGTAGTATCCGCTTTACCCATTAAAAAACCATTTAATAAGAGAAATTTACTCAATCTCTCATACCATGCTCTAGGAGCTTGTTTTAAACCGTAAAGAGCTTTTCTAAGTTTGAAAACTTTGTCCGGATACTTATGATTTTTAAAACCGAGTGGTTGCTCAACAAAAACTTCTTCTTGAATGACTCCATTCAAGAATGCACTTTTGACATCCATTTGAAATAAAGTAAAATTCTTATGATAAGCAAAAGCAAGAAGCATGCGAATTGATTCTAATCTAGCAACCGGGGCAAAAGTTTCTTCGAAATCAATGCCTTCTTCTTGATTGTAACCTTGAGCCACTAATCTAGCTTTGTTACGCACAATTATACCATTTTCATCTCGTTTGTTTCAAAAACCCATTTTGTGCCAATTACGGTTTGTGAATTTGGTCTAGCAACTAAATCTCAAACATGATTTTTTTCGAATTGATTTAGTTCATCTTGCATAGCTAGGATCCAAAATTCATCAAACTCGGCTTCTTTAAAGTTCTTTGGCTCAATTTGTGAAAGAAATACACAATTGTTATGAAAATTTCTAGAAGAATTTCTTGTGCTTACCCCTTTTGATGGATCACCAATGATGAAATCTTTTGGGTGAGATGGGACAAACTTCCATTCTTTTGGTAATGATGAAGTGTTGAGATCTTCATGAGGTTCTTCATCATTTTGTTGCATACTTGTTTCCTCCTCATGTTGACTTTCAATGTTATTTGGATTCCCTTTGTCTTGATTTTGAACACTTAGTTGTTCAAATGGGATTTCAAATCTTCATCATCAATAACTTTTTCTTGTATAGAGGAGTTAGTTTCATAAAAACAACATGCATAGATTCTTCAACTACTAAAGTTCTTTTGTTGAAAAATCTAAAAGTTTTACTAGTAGATGAATATCCAAGAAAAATTTCAATATCGGATTTTGGATCAAATTTTTCCAAATTTTCTTTTGTGTTTAAAATAAAGCACTTGCAACCAAAAACTTTAAAATGTCCGATATTGGGAATTCTATTTTTCCAAAGCTCATATGGAGTTTTGGTTTTATTTCGACTTACCAAAACTCTATTTAAGGTATAACATGAAGTGTTTATGGCTTCGGCCCAAAAGTATTTTGGTAAATTGTTTTCATTCAACATGGTCCGAGCCATTTCTTGCAATGTTCGATTCTTCCTTTCTACTACACCATTTTGTTGAGGAGTTCTAGGAGCCGAAAAATTATGTTCATATCCATTAGATTTGCAAAACTCATCAAAGGCTATATTTTCAAATTCTCCACCATGATCACTCCTAATTGTGGTAATGGTGTATCCTTTTCATTTTGGACTCTTTTGCAAAAATGTTTAAATGCATTTAAGGCTTCATCTTTTAAATTCAAGAAAATGACCCAAGTAAATCTTTGAAAATCATCAACAATAACAAATGCATAATATTTTCCACTTAAACTAGCGGTTCTAGATGGTCCAAATAAGTCCATGTGGAGAAGTTGCAAAGGTCTTGAAGTAGAAGAGTGTTGTTTAAGTTTGAAAGAACTCTTTACTTGTTTTCTAAATTGACAAGCATCACAAATTTTATCTTTTCAAACTTTATATTTGGCAACCCTTTCACAAAGTTATTTTTGGAGATTTTTGAAAGTAAGTCCATGCTAACATGACCTAATCTCCTATGCCATAGCCAAGAATCATCCTTTATACTTGAAAAACATTTTATTTCTTTTCAAGTTCAAATTCAATAGATATGATGTAAACATCTTTGCTTGACTCCCCATGAACAATACCTCTTTAGATATAGCATCCTCAATGAGGCAATTGGAAGAATCAATTTAATGAGATAACCTTTATCACACAATTGACTTATACTAAGTAAGTTATGTTTGAGGTTATCAACTAATAAAACATTTTCAATGGAGGGAGAAGAACGATTACCAATATTTCCAATGCCTATGATTTTTCCTTTGGCATTGTCTCCAAAAGTCACATGACCTCCATCTTTTCTTTTGAAATTTGATAGTAATGATCGATCTCCCGTCATATGTTTCGAACAACCACTATCCAAGAACCAATTGCTCTTGACCTTTTGTGGTACCTACAAAAATAATTTTAATTTTTGATTTTTGGTACCCACATAAGTTTGGGTCCTTGATAGTTAGTGCTTGTGGATTCTTTTATCCACTTGTGTTTCTTTTCAAAGTATAGTTTCTTTTTAGTCAAACAATTGTAAGCAACATGACCATCTTTCTTGCAAAACTACATGTGATGTTTTGTTGAGAAAAGTTGGATGATTTTACAAAAATGGTTTCAAGATTTTTGTTTCAAGAGAGGTTTATATCCAATTCCCCTTTGTTAAACACACATTTTTGCTCACCAAGCATTAATTCAAAGTTTTTCTTTCCTTGGGTGAATTTGTGAATAATGCTTGTTAAATCAACCACTTTTTCTTTCAATAAAACATTTTTTTTAATCAAAGACTTATGATCATCCTTTTCTTTTCAAAGTCCTTTTGTGCAATAAAAGCTTCTTGACTACCTTTTTCAACAAAGAGTGTTTATTGTTAAGAATAGAGTATTTTGACATAAGTTTCTCAAATTCTTCAAGAATTTCATCATAAGAGGTAGATAAGTCAATGTAAGAGTCATTGTTGTTTGTACTTACCTCATCCTCAATAGCCATGAAGCACATATTAGCGATTTCTTCTTGAATTTCATCATCTTCTTGATCATCTTCATCACTATCATCCCATGTAGCTTGAAGTGCCTTCTTTTGTTGAACTTCTTCTTGTTTGGACATTCGGTCCTCTTGTGACCGGGTTTGTCACAATCATAGCATATGATCTTTTTGTTCTTTTCTTCACTTTTGTCTTCTTTCTTTTGAAATCGCCTATTGTTTCGAAATCCTCTCCATTTCTTGACAAGAAGAACTAAGTCATCAAGTTCTTCATCACTCAAGTTTGTGTTGGATGATCCTTCATCATTTGTTGATTTCAAAGCAATTTGCTTCTTGGGAAGCTCCTTCATCTCTTCTTTGCTTCTCCTTGTTTTCTTCTTTGTTTAAGCATTGTTGAGCTCATATGTCATCAATGTTCCATATAGCTCCTCCAATGGATAAGTGTTGATATCTTTTGTATTCTCTATCAACATCCTCAAGGAGTTCCAATCTTCCGATAAAGACCTAAGCATTTTGCTCACAAGTTCACCGTTAGTAAATTTTCGATCAAAGCCCTTAAGGCCATTAATAATATCGGTGAAACGAGTAATCATATCAACAATAGGTTCATCTTGTTTCATAAAGAAATTTTGAAATCTTTTGTCAAAAGATTTATTTTGGTTTCTTTAACCTTGTTGGTACCTAAGTGAGTTATCTCTAATGCATGCCAAATATCATATGTGGAATCACATGTGCTAATACGATTAAACTCATTTTTGTCTAAAGCACAATAAAGTAAATTTTTGGCTCTAGCATTCAAAGACAATTTTCTTTTGTCCTCTTCATCATATTCTTCTCTAGGCTTAGAAATAGTTTGGTCCGATTTATCATCAACTTTGACAATTTTGTAGGCACATATGGACCAAACTCGATGACTTCTCAAATGTTATAATCAATTGATTGAATATAAATCATCATTCTAGTTTTTCAATAATTGAAGTGGGAGCCATTAAAGAAGGGAGGACGATTTGTAGAGTGACCCTCAAGGTTTTGAAAATTTTGGTTAGCCATTACTCAAGATTGTGTAATAAAAAAAAATGAGCACCTTGCTCGATACCAATTGATAGCCCAAGAATAACTAACCAAGAGGGGGTGAAATGGTTTTCTCAAACTTTTTCAAAAATATTCTCAAAATGATATTTAAGAGATAAAAATAGATTCACAAAAATATAAGCACAATATAAGTAAATAAAAGAGAAGAGAGAGTGCAAACGATTTTTATGGAGGTTCGATCCAACCAATGATCTCGCCCCCCGTTACCAAGCTCTCCAACACGAGCACGGCCTTTCCACTATTTTGATTGACTTATGGTGCAATCCAAACCCTTACAATGTATCCGGTGACTTACAAGCAAAGAGCACCGATCCTTATACAATATTGAGCTTTTCAAGGACCTCAACATGACCCAAATAAATAAAGAGATTGATTTAAGTATTTTTCTCTAGATGAATGATAGATACAAGTTTAGTTCTAAGAGAGACTAACACTTTAATGAATAGCAATGGATGAGGAAAGCTCAAGTGTTAGGAGAAAACTTTGTTGAGAAAGATGAACCAAAAATTTGATTTAATTAAACAAAGTTTTTCAAAGAGAGATATTGAAGATATAAATGCAATGAAGTTTTGAATGATGTTTTTCAATATGATTCTCTCTATAAATGCTCTAGTAAGTGTTGTAGAATGATAATAAATGAAGTGGTATTTATAGAGATAAATTTTCGTCACTTTCTGACAAAACGGATGACCAAACGGATGACCAAACGGTCGACCGGTCAGATTGGTCAGAACTAGCCGTTGAACTGCAAAAAGTCAGAACGATCACTTTTTGAAAAAATACGTTCAAACAGTCGATCGGTTCAAATTAAACGGTCGACCGGTTCAACCGGTTTACCAAACGGATTGTCCGTTTCCACAGTTTTGAAAATCTGATTTTTGGTTTTGATAAAACTAATTTTTTATGCAAGTGATAAAAATTATTTTTGAGCTTTCGTTCATTTAATTGTTAAGGATTAAGGAGTTAATAACTTTACAATTTTATCTAAAAATCTATTCTTCAATCTTGATCTTGAATCTTGAAATTGACGGATCTTGAGATGCTTGAACTCTTGTATTGATTTTGACTTTGAACTTGACATTGCATGAGAGTTCGATTTGTAGCGCTTTGAATTTTGCTTGAAAATAAAATGTTAGAAAACATAACCAATTTGTTTGTAATAATTAAAACATTAAGATTTAAAGTTAACCATAGGTCAACAGAACTGAACTAAATGGACAATAAGATATGCTTATGTAGTTCATGATAACGAACTGAGATGTTCACATCTGGCCTTGTGTCATTATTCGAGAATTGCCAGTGACCTCAGACAAAGAACCATAATTTTTTCTAATTTTTTATGGGATCCGGGGTCTGGGTGATGACACCACCTTCTGTTTTCGCTTTCACTGGCGCATACCATCACCCTGACTTCTTCCTGTCAGACTTAAACTCCTTTACTGAAGGTCTAGGAAAACTAAACTGATCCCAAAGGATGAAGAAGCCTATCAAGATCCTCCAACCATTGGGACAGAGCTGAGTTGGAGCTATTCTTCACTCACGCACAAATTTCCTAACTATTCTTAGAAAAGGAAGTCTGAGCCCGGCAGCCAGCACAGCCTGGTTTAAGGCCACACAACCCAACGGCGGATCATCAGCCCGGTCGTTAGCACTAGGGACGAAGAACTCTATATCATCTGGGATTTAGTAATTCCTATGCTAGTGATGAAGTTGCTTCTCGTTCACTTCGAAAGAGAAGAATATGCATTTCCAGACTGGAGCAGTCCTCACACTAAAAAACTCTATATCATCTGGGATTTTATAATTCCTATGCCAGTCCTGAAGTTGCTTCTCGTTCACTTCGGAAGAGAAGAATATGCATTTCCAGACTGGAGCAGTCCTCACACTAGACTCAACCTCCATTTGACGCCGTCCTAAAGACACAATACTGGCCTCCCTATCACCACTCATTTTGGCATGTGGTGACGACCTGTCTAGCGGGAGAACTGTAGTCAACGGATCTGGACCCCAATCCCAAACACCTCAAAATCAGGTCGGCCATAGTCCATTGCTCTCCAGGTCGGACTTCAGCCTTTATTGATCAGACTCATGATGCTAGCATATGACACATCTTCTTATATGTAAAAATTCAGAATAACAGTCACTTCACATTAAATGCCCTAAAAAGAGAATGTCTTGTAAGCATTAAATGCCTAGTTTGACCATTTAATGCCTAGCTTAGCATTAAATGGAGGTAATCATTATATATTTTCCTATAAATAAGAGACATAAATATCCTTCAGGTCAGACATTCAACTGCTTAATAAAAAGCACTCTTACAAAGATTATACAATCAAGTCTTCCTACATATACTTACCTATCTGCCACTCATTACGGTTATAACCGACCTCAACACTTATCTTTAATTTGGCTTGGAGTTAATACAAACCATTTTCCAACGTCAACAATAGTAATTGAAAAATTAGTTCAACATTTTCATCTAGAATTTGATAGTATTTTATTTCACATTTGTTATGTATGTCATGTTTTTAATTTGATTGTGAAAGATGGATTAAAATTCATAAATATACAATTACAAAAAAATTATATAGGCTATTAATTATATTGCGATCTTACCAGCTAGAAAACCAAATTTTACTGCCCTATGTGTTAAAAATGGACTTCAAGAAAAATATTTTTGTACTAATGTAGGCATATGTGAAATTCAACATATATCATGTTTGAATCATGTAAAGGGTACGAAAATTACATTACTGTACGAAGATTTCTATTATATTGCTAACAATTTTAATAAGTATAAGGATTTTGCTATTTTTTCTAATATTATTATATGATGGAGGCTAAATTTAGAAAATATTGGGAAGAGTTGCATATGTTATTTTTATTATCATCCATTATAGATCTCAAACTTAACTTAGAGGGTACAAAAGTAATCATAATGAAAATTTCACAAAAATTAACATATGGAAATTCATGAACGTATGGTAATTTAGAATTTTTTTATGTCAAATGTATGAGGTCTACGCTCAAAAACCAGTAAGAACGTCATACAACCCTCTGTTCCAACACATGCTTTGTCATTACTTGACGATAATGACTTATGGGGTTACCTTAGTTCAGTTAGGGATAGTCCGTTCTAATGATACACCCTTAGAGTTAGCTAAGTATTTTGCGCACGACATGCTTATTATTTTAGATGATGAAGAGAGAAAATTTTTGATATACTATGATGGTGGAGACAAAATGAAAGTCAATACCCAATTCTTTCAAGTATGGCATGTGATCTACTAACACCTCCGGTATCAAGTATAGTATCGAAGTCTCATTTTAGTACAGGTGACAGGGTTCTGTCTGATTTCAAGTCAAAACTTAAAACCGATAAATTAGAAAGCTTACTGTGTTTGAAGAACTAGGATGATGCCGAACTTCGGATCTAAGATAAAGTGAATAGAATGATGTCCAAAGAACTTGAATATTTGAATACAGAATACTTGAATTTGTAGTAAGTATTATTTACGTAAATATTTGATATTTCATTCGTCTTATTTTAACAAAAAATTGTACACGTTACAACTTGTTTGTGTACAATTTTAACTCCGCTTACGTTCAAAATAGTCAATCCCAAGCTCAAAAAATGAGGGGAGTTTTCAACTTTTAAGTTTTAACAAAAAATATTTCACACACTTTATTCATTTTTATTTTTAAATTCTTAGAAACAATATATAAAAAAATCGAGCCAAGCTCGTGCTCGTTCTGCCCATAAGCTAATGGGCCGAATCGAGCTTCATTTTTAGAGACGAGCCGAGCCATTGCCACCTCTAGTTGAATCGGCTTTTCATTGGGCTTTACATGGCTTATAAGAAAGAGAGGAAAATTAGACGTGTACCAATTTTTTTTGAGGAAATTGAATTGATGAGTGAATTTCAGTTGATAAATATTAGATTTCATATAAAATTTATGGTATTTCACTATTTATTAATATTTAATATATTTCATATCTATTTTTCTTTCATTTTAAAATTGCAAATTAAGAATTCATTAACATAAATCCCTTGAAATTAGGAATTCAAACATACCACTCCCTAATCGAAGGAAAAAATGATTATGGGGAGGGGGTGTATTCAAATTGAAACTTTTAAAGACTTTTAAGGACTTAAAAGTTTAAGAGTATTCAATGTACACTTTTTAAAATTCTCTAAAAATATTGGTGTATTCAATAGTGACTTTTAGAGACTTTAAAAAAGTCTTTAAAAATCACGGGTATTCAATTAAATTTTTTTAAGAATCCATAAAAGTCATGGGGTATTTAAATTGAGAAGAACTTTTAGGAATTCTCTACTTATCAGACTTTTGGAGAGTTCTGAGGACTTTTGGTAGAAAGTATAAATAGAAAATCTAAAAAAAAAAAAATCACGTCTACCGTGAGATTGAGTTCCCAAAAAATACCTATTTTTTTTTTTTTTTTTTTACTTTTAGAGTTTTCTCGTATCACTTCCATTCAATTAAAATTTTGTAGTAATCAATTAATTTATATACAAGTCTTCAGAAGTATTAAATAAAAGTGTATAGAAGTTTAATGAATACTTTAATTAATTCTCAACAAAGTCTTTAAAAAAGTCTTTAAAAATCACGGGTATTCAATTAAATTTTTTTAAGAATCCATAAAAGTCATGGGGTATTTAAATTGAGAAGAACTTTTAGGAATTCTCTACTTATCAGACTTTTGGAGACTTCTGAGGACTTTTGGTAGAAAGTATAAATAGAAAATCTAAAAAAAAAAAATCTCACGTCTACCGTGAGATTGAGTTCCCAAAAAATACCTTTTTTTTTTTTTTTTTACTTTTAGAGTTTTCTCGTATCACTTCCATTCAATTAAAATTTTGCAGTAATCAATTAATTTATATACAAGTCTACAGAAGTATTAAATAAAAGTGTATAGAAGTTTAATGAATACTTTAATTAATTCTCAACAAATCTATAAAAGTCACTTAAAAGTTCACGAATTCTACAAAAGTCACTCACTTATAAAATGTGATAAAAGTCTCAATTGAATATACCTCCCTAAGATTTGAAGAAAATCCAATTTGTATTTACTTTCAACAGCTTATCACAGCAAACCAATCGCCCTCGTCGTCAGAAGTTATTGGCATTGTACCAAAAATAATTAAAGATGCACAAGTCATCAACAAAGTTCAGCCGCCAACATCCAATTCGTTTTGGAAAATAATTGATTTACAGCTCTTTGCACTTAGTTATAAAAAAAAAAAGAGGAGAAAATTTTCTTTTTATGCGCTGGAGAAGTGGAATTTTTGATTTGTGACTTTTAATTGTATTAGTTTTCTTTTTAGTTGGATATTCATCAATGGTGGACTCTATGCAACCTTAAATTTCTATTGTCCTATGAAGAAACTCATCCACATTTTTCTCAATTGATGGTTCACAACAAATTGTGTTTGAAAAGAGGGTCGATTTTAGAGTTCGTGATTGAAAGATGTAGCTCCTTCAAATTCATGTTACACGGTGTGATCAATATATGATGGTGCAAGTTGTTATTTCAAATTAGTTCTTCGTTAATTGTTACTGCATTCTTGTAATGAATGTTTGTCAGTTTGTATTGCTCCAAGTTGTTACTTCAAATAAATTTTCTTATGAAACTGTCTTTTGTTAATGTTATATGTTGAAAAAACATCAAATCTTGATTATAGTAATCATCTGAGAAGTTGGAAGATTGTAATACATAATTGCCTGCACAATATGGTGTATTTAATTAAGAGTTTTAAATGCTTTAATGGAGTTTAAATATCTAGGTGTATTCAATACAGACTTTTAAACTCTATTAAAATCTTGGAGTATTTAATATAGACTTTTAAAAGTCATGCGTTATTCAATTCATACTTTTTAACATCCTACGAAATTTAGAGGTATTCAAAATGTGAATGACTTTTAATGACTTTTTATATAATTTTATATGTACTAACTTTAAAGCACAATGTATAAATAAAAGATATCACAATTTTCCACATTAATTCCTAATATTTTGAAAGACTTCAAAAAAAAAAGGCTTTCATCCTATGATTTCTTTTTCTTTATACATTATTTTTCTTTTCTTTTTTCTTTCTACGAACTCTAAAGTCAAGATTAAAATTTTTTTTTTTCTTTCTTCAATTATATATCTTTCTTTAATATTCTCCTAACTATTTCTCTCTCTCTCTCTCTCTCTCTCTCTCTCTCTGTGTGTGTGTTTTTCCCCCTTCTACGAACACTATAACCATAATTAATTATCAATATTTTTAATGAAAAATAATATTAATATTATTTCTCTCAATTCAATGTGATTTTTATCTCTTTTCAATATTTCGTAACTATTTTTCTTCATTTCTTCTTTTTCATTTTACGAACTCTAGACACATCATCAATTACTAACTTTGTTTTATGAAAAAGAAGATTATACTTTTTTGCTATCTTTAGTGTAAATTTTTCTTCAACATTCATATAACTATTTTTTCTCTTTCTTTTTTTTCATCGTTTTTCTATTTTCATTAAAAATAAGATAAATTTATAATTAAATTCTTATATAATAGTTGATTGTAATTTATTAATGAAAGGTTAAAAATTTATTTTTTATTACTGTATATTTTATTCTTACTTTTTCTATTTAACTTGGTGAGTATGGGTGTATTTTTTTCGTAAAGTTGTTTTGATATGAATTCAATATTATTTGAATTACTTTAAGTCTATGTATTGCAATACTTTATGTCATTAACTTCTGACGTAGTTTACTTACATCAAATAAAAATAGGATATTATAAATTCTATTATAAAATTATAGATGATGATGAGTGACTATTTAGTTGTATCTAAATGTCTATGTAGTTATCTACTTACTCTATAAGAATATATTCTATTCAGGTTGTAACTCCCTTTGTAACCCTATAAATATGGGTCATTGTTATAATAAACTAACATTCTTGAGTTTTGACTTTCTCTATTCTCTTTTATTTTTCTCTCTACTTTTTTAGTTTTATAACACGTTATTAGTACAAGATTCTAGCCAACTGAGTTAGTAATTAGATAATATTTTTTTTATTTAAAAAAAAAAGGAGAAACAAAACTAGGTAGCCAAATGTGACATCAAAACACCATAAAGAACAAACAAAAGCTTCGTGGCCCAAAGTCCACTTTCTCAAGCGTCAATATCCTAAAAGAAATTCAAACGGCACCAACTTGTTAGTGTTCATATCTCTATCATGTGCTTTGATTTATGAGTCCAACTCATATTATACTTTTTGTTATGAAATTTTTATGAGAAACAATTAAAAGAAATATTAATGCAAGCACAACTTTACAATTTCAGAATATTAATGTTGTGTAATATAAGAGTATTGATACTCTTAAAGAAGTACAATAAACTTATGAGACAGTTGTCCATTCTTGTGAGATAAGGAACATAAACTTGTTCTCCAAATAAATGAAAAATATACTTGCTAAATTATATTTAAACCACAAGTTCAATATTTCAAAGTTTTATTGATTGGCAATACTGGTTAAACCATCCCGATCAATATGATGCGAATTATTAATGAGAATATCTATTGAAAATCAGAAGATTTTTCAATATAATGAATTCTTACGTGATGCTTATAAACCAGTAAGGTCTTCACTAGCTAAAATCGAGACTGAATTCCTTGCATTTTTTAAAATTATTTAGGGTGATATGTGGGGCCCCTTTACCTTCCATGTTGACCATCTATATATTATTTGTATCTAATAGATACGTCAACTAGATGTTGTATACTGTTATTATTCGCAACTTGAAGTTTGCAAGATTACTTGCTCAACTTTTAAATTATGAGCATAATTTTTAGATTATACAACCAAGACGGTGGTGTGTCTTGTCAATATTAGTGAGTCTAAATTTCAAACTTTTAATAAATGTTAGTTGAGATGATGTTAAATGGTTTTGCAATATTGTTTATTAAACGTTTCTAATTAAATTCTAAACCATTACTATTGAGAACAAAGTGCTTCTCATTTTTATCTAAGAAATGCTATTTTATATGCAGAAACACTTATACGCATCATGTCAACATCAAAGTTATCCCCGCTATAGTTGGCTTATGGTCTGAGCCTAATATTACCCATCTAATGATTTTTGATAGTGCAATATATGTACAATCGGTCCACCAGAGTGGATTGAGATGGGCATTAAAAAATTTGAGAATGTATCTTTAGTTTGGAACATTATAAAATATCCTAAGTTATAACGGATGATATTTTATTACATGGTTTTTCGAATGTCATTTTGATAAGACAGTTTTCTCAAAATTAGGGGAAAGGACTTAAGTAGCTGGAAAGAATATATAAAAATGCAGCATATTATGTTTTCTAGATCTTTGAACAAAACAATACGAACCAAAAGTTTGACATATAACTCATTTGTAAGTTATATAATTAATAAATGTATTTATTAACCAAAGATTATATCAAATCTCATATACCAGCCGTAAATACTCCAATTTATATTGACGTCTTTGAAGGACAATTCATTAACATTATAACTGGCAAATTAATGCCAAACAATGAAGCATTTATTATGTAATAAGTCATTCAAGGGAGAATGTTGTAAAATTATAGATGATGATGAATGACTATTTAGTTGTATCTAGATGTCTATGTAGTTATCTACTTACTCTAGAGGAATGTATTATATTCAGGTTATAACTCCTTTTGGAACCCTATAAATAAGGGTCATTGTTATAATAAATTAACAAATTAAAAATGGAGCCAATTAAAAAATGGTCGTATTGATGAGGTGCATACTCTTGGAGAGTATATAGACATAACTAATTGTAAAATCTTAGAAGATGTTTAACTAGCTGAAATAAATAAAATGAAGAGATCTCAATAAATTATGTCGCTATGAGAAAGAAATGGATTCCAAAATGAAATGTCCTTCCAATTTGGTCTAATGTATGTATAGTTTTACAATAATATAATTTTTCAAAACATGCTTTAACATAAACCTTATTAGTAAATCGACAATGATTATACTAGTCCACACAAATATTCTAAAAGGTTGTTCAATTGAAAGAAAAAAGAAGTCTGACCAAACTAATTAACAATAGAATAAAGACAACATTGGATGATGGAGTTTTGAAAATGTGGAATTTATATAAGAAAATAATGTAAAAGATGGGATAATAATACAACACGCTTTGGTACAAGAGAGACAACTTAACTTTGTTGTAAGGACTAGATATATAAAATATATGGATAGAAAGAAGTTAAAATCAGGTGATTCTCTAGTTTTAATTACCTACTAATTTTGCATAGATATTCAATGTCATCTTTAATTGAAATAGGTATTGAATTTTATTATTAATCTTTCGTACCAATCTATAAGTTAATTTCATTAAAAAAAATCAATTATTAAATATTTAGTTATTTAAATTTTGATATATAATTGTTGAATATTTATGAAAATAAATTATTGTAATTTTTAAATAACGTTAATAATTAAATAAATGAAATGTAAATAACTTATTAACATCAAATTAATTGTGTTTGCAGTTTAAATTAAAAATTTACATTAAAAAAATTAAGATGTGCTAATTCTTGTTTGTTACGTGATTAATATGGATTTTAAAATGAATCAACTTGATTCGATAATTTATGGTTGGATGTATTTATTTATGAAAATAATTGTTTGATCACTATTTAAATTGTGAAAACAAAAAATTATCCAAATAGGCGTGTCATATATGTAATTTTTTTTGTTAACAATTGCATCTTCAAATACAACCGATATTGTAGCATTATATTCTACTAACTTTTTCTGGTGACTTGTTTAAATTTCAGTATAAGATTTAGAAATGTTTGTGAATATTTACACATGTAAATATGGTAGTAGTATGTTACACTCTGATTGTGATATAAAGGAAAATTGGCGCAAATGGTCCTTAACGTTTGCTTTTAGTGCGCAAATGGTCCATAACCTTTATTTTTTTGGCACAAAAGTCCTAACATATGTGTTTTGGTATGCAATTGGTCTTTATTTGATGAAAAAGATAAATATGCCCTTATTTTTAATTAGAAAAATTTTCAATTGGATTCCTATCCTTTACAAAAGTACAAATGAGTCCGATACTTTTATTTTTTATAAAAAATTAAAAGAAACTAACAAATTGATAATATACTAAATTATTTTGTATATTTTATGAAGTATTATAAAATAACTAAACTTTAAGCTCATAATTATTAACAAACATGTAAATTAAAATTATTTTATTATTATTAAGTAATCATATTATTTAAAATTTAAAATTTAATTTTATCATTACAACATAAAAAGAAAAATAACTTTGTCACAAACATAATACCCAAGTATTTTTATTTAATTGAGATATTCGTTTGTTATCTACAAATATTAGAGCTCAAATTGTATTATTTATATTTTTTTTAATTTTATTATCATTCAAAAATAAAAAATACACAATGTGTAAATTAATTTTTATTAGTAGTTTTATGTTAAAAAAAAATATAATAATATTAATTCAATGTCATAAAATTATATACGCCGTTTTGTTATTTATTTAACTTAATTTTTATTCAACTTTTTCACATCACATAGCAATTACATATACCAAAAGTGCAATAATTTTATATTTTTCTCTTATAAAATTTTTTATTGACATGACTTTAGTGATATATTTAATATGCTCAATTAAATATTATTTAATAAATATATCGCATCTATTTGTACATTTTACAAATGTTAGAAATCCAATTGCAATTTTTTTAATTAAAACTAAGGACAATTTTGTCTTTTTTATCAAATAAGAACTAATTGCGCACCAAAACATATAGATTAGAGACTGCTGTGCAAAAAAACAACGGTTAAGGACCATTTCCGACACTGAGGACAAAGGTGAGGAAACATTTGCGCCAATTTCCCTGATATAAATGAATACATGTACATGCAGCCAACACTTGCACTCAAGAATGTGCTAGGAGTGTGTGAGGGATGCCTGAGTATGTGAGATGCAAAGTGGGCCAAAGGCTTTATACGAAGAACATAGTCAAAGGCTAAAACTAGCTAGGTAAAACTTTGAAGAGGTTTGCGAAAGACTTTTGAAATATGAAGAAGCTTGTGGAGAAATTCAATTCTAAAGAATTCTATAAGAAGAATTTGTTGGAGCATTCTAGAATAAAGAAGAGATACAAGATGATTTTGTAACTAGAGGTCTAGAACCCCATGTAAGAAGTTGTAGGAAACCTTTAATAGTTGTCTAAAAAGGTTATAGAAATAACTTTACTAGAAGAAACCATATAAGTATCTACAAAGAATAATTAAGAAAAACAAATATTATCCATAAATTAGAATCAATCTCCACCATCTATTTAAAGGAGTGGAATTGTAAAATGTCAAACCTCATATCTAACCAACTAAATTACAAGTAAGTTGTGAGCTAAATAGTGAGAGTAAGATTTATGAGAGTATATTGTAATATTTTATAGACTTTATAATTAAAGATATTACGCCTCCATGAAACCAACTTTTGGATCGATCCCTAAATGTTCATATTTGGTGAATTTATAGTGTCGATCTGTTATTGCTAATGTAAAAAAAAAAATTGCCACGAAACCATCTTTTGGATTTATTCCTTAACGTTCATATTTGGTGAATTTATAGTGTTGATCCGTTATTTCTAATGTAAAAAAAAAAAAAATGCCACGAAATTTGCAATCCTTTGATATTTAACCTAAAATTTAACTAGTGATTATCAATAGCCAAACTATCATAGGGTAACGTCCTGAGTTCTAAGGATTGAAATGCTACTTGAAAAATACATTGGTTGGCTTTGTGTAACTACTAAGCCGAAATGTATAAGAAGAATAGATTCAGTTGAGCCGTTTGAAAATTTCTTGAAACAATTTGTTTCTAAACATTAATATACGAGAGCACAATAAAACTCAAATTCTAACTTTTAATCATGTTTTAGGAAGATCGGAAATGAACAAGGATGAAAATGGAACCAAACAAGGACGAAAACAGAATCAAACGGAGGAGGGACGGAGGCCGGCAACGAAACTGCCCTTGTCCTGCCACTTTCTTTTTCTTTTGTCCTGCCTGCTCCACTAATTCTTCCTAGAAGAGTACATATTTTCTTGAACGGAATGATCAGAGTTGGCTTTTCGATACTAAAATCGTCTTGGCCCGAGCTAACATCTTATGGTACGTTGTGAAATTATGGGACATGAGCATCAAGTTGATATCCATACTATGTTAGAAATAAAATCTTTATATCTTTAATTACATATACATAATTAAAGAATCCATATATCATGCCAAAATTATCAAGTATAATAATTTAGAAGAATACCTGTCTCCATTGGTGTTGAAATTGAGAGAGGTTGGATCTTCCGCAGTCTAATCACCTCAATAATGCTCAATGGAATCTCTGTCTATAATGGTGTAGAAGAGAAGAGCAAAAGGTTGTGATTGACCCGGGGACCATAACCCTATTTATAATATTCTTTATACCCTAGTCCAATTAGAAGTCCATCAATCTTAATTGACTAGGATTCGGTCTCTACACATTACAAAGTCCACACTCAATTTAGATGTTTCGAGGCCCAATCAACAGATCACTTAATAGTCCTATTAATCAGATAGCCTATATAATTGCAATATAATATGTAGCCCATTATAGAGATAAAAAATCCAACAATCTCCCACTTGGGCTACATATGTTATCCGAAACAATTATATTTTAAACTTTATGTGTACACTTAAATTGTTATCTTACTTGAAATATCTCTGTACAATCTGGTCCATCTACTATACTAGTATGAGATCAAAGCGGTCTTCCTCACATTAATCGGTAACTAAACCCATCAATGGTTATCATACCAACATATTCAATGACATAGATCGAGTATGGATGTGTAGCATAGAAATTACATGCAATGAGATTTTAACACATGTCTATTTCCAACTGGTCCTACTTTATTCTTTAGTGAGATCATACCAAAGCTTTTCCAATCTTAATATTAAAACCACAAATGGAAAGACCAAATTCAGAGATTGGTAAAAAAACCATTATACTTTATTCTACAAAAAATAATCATAAAGTGTGTCTACTACCAAAAGAGCATCAAAATACAAACTCCCACTAAACCAGCACATGATCAAACGATACAACACCCGTATGAGCTATATGCTCGTGAAACACCTTGGGCGGTAAATCCTTGGTGAGTGGATCCGCAATTATAGAGTTTATGCCAATATGCTCTATAGACACCTAACTACTCTGAACTCTATTTTTAACAACAAGAAACTTGATGTCTATGTGTTTCGACTTCGTAGAGTTTCTATTGTTGTTGGAATATAGCACAGCCGATTTATTGTCACAATATGTCTTCAACGGTCTTTCAATACCATCTACAAAATGCAACCCAGTGACAAAGTTTTGCAACCATAGCCCATGATTAGATGCCTCATAACAGGCTATGAACTTAGTTGTCATGGTAGATGGAGCTATGAGTGTCTGCTTAACACTATTTCAAGATATAGCTCTTCCAGCTAGCAGATAAATATAGCCCAATGTAGATCTCTTACTTTATTGGCATCCAGCAAAATCAAAGTCAGAATACTTAATGATCTCCAAATGATCTGACTTCTGATAGGTGAGCATGAAATCTTTTGTTTTCTGTAAATATTGCATAACCCTTTTGGTTGCTTTCCAATGATCCACCCCAGGGTTACACATATCTGACTATTAAACCCACTATAAACGCTATATCCGAATGCGTACATACTTGAGCATACATAAGACTCCCTATAGCCGACGCATAAAGAATCTTTCACATTTCTTTCACCTCAACCTCATTCTTGGGGTATTGACTGAGGTTGAACTTATCTCCTTTAGCAATGGGCGTATCTCCCGGTTTACAATCTTTCATGTCAAATTGCTAAGTACCCTTTCAACATAGCTCTTTTGTGATAACCCAATGATACCCCGAGAGTGATCTCGATGTATCTGTATGCCTAATACAAAGAGACGTCCCCAAGATCTTTCATTTTAAAATTCTTAGTTAGAAATCTCTTGGTTTTGTGCAATAAGCCTATATCACTGCTAGTTAGCAGTATATCATCAAGATATAATACCACGAAGATATATTTACTCCCACTGAACTTATGGTACACACAATCATCAACTGTATTTACCTCAAATCCAAACGAGATAATGACTTGATGAAACTTATAATACCATTAACGGGAAGCTTGCTTGAGACCATAGATGGATTTATTCAATTTGCAGACCATTCTCTTTGATTCACTTGATACAAAGTTTTCTGGCTCCACCATATATATCGTTTTCTCAATATCACCATTGAGAAAAGTAGTCTTTACATCCATATGATGTAGCTCTAAATCAAAATGAGCTACTAATGCCATTACTATCCTGAAAGAGTCTTTCGATAAAACTGGAGAAAAAGTCTCTTTTATAATCAAAATGCCTTCTTTCTTATTGAATTCTTTGACAAGAAGACGAGCATTATATCTCTCAACATTGCCTTTTGAATCCCTCTTGGTCTTAAATATCCATTTGCAACCAATGGGATTCGCACCTTCAGGCAATTTGACGAGATCCCAAACATCATTGTCTTTCATGGTTTCATCTCATCTTCCATGGCATTAACCCACTTTTGAGAATTAGAACTCTGTTTGGCTTGATGGAAGTTGATTGGATCATCTTCCACCACTCCTATGTCAACCTTATGTTCTTGGAAAAAGATGATATAGTCATCTAGAAACGCCATTCTCTTTTCTCTAGTGGATCTTCGCACTGGTATTTGTTCTTGAGGTTGTTGAGTTTGCTTTTCAGGAGCAACAACTTCATTTTGGATAGAAAAGTTTTCGACATTGTCTTGATAATCCAAATTCACTTCTTGAACAATGTCAGTAATTTGATCATTGTCAATAGTGACAGCAGTAAGAGAAACGAGTTCCTCTTCAAAGACGATGTTTTTAACCTTATCTTTCCCTCTAAACTCAACATCCTAAAAGAATTTTGCATTTCTAGTCTCGAAAAAGAACCTAATTGAGGGATCATAGAATTTATAACCCCTGGAGGGTTCCAAGTATCCAACAAAATAGCAGCTTACAGTTCTTGAGTCCAATTTCTTTTCTCTTGGCCTGTAAGACCTTACTTCAGCTAGACATCCCCAAATGTGCAAGTGCCTTCTACCAGGCTTCTTGCTGATCAAAAGTTCATAAGGAGTTTTAGTTACTGCTTTATTTAGAACCCTGTTAAGGATGTATACTGTAGTTTTTAGTGCTTCTCTCTATATGGATTTTGGTAAAGAAGAATGACTAATTATTTTTCTCACCGTGTCCTTAATAATAACTTAAAAGTCCCTATAGTCTCAACTACAACTGCTTTGCCGTCGTCCACAAAGATGAATCTTTCAGCATTAATTGGCTGTTGGCTCCACAGGCAACCCTGTGTAGACACACTTATGTGAGTGGTAGCACCAGAATCCATCCACCAAGTGTGTCTACGTGAAGAAGCTAAATAAATTAACTTCAGAACAAATCATAGTGAGAAGCATACATTTTTTAACACGCTGTATAACGTAACTGGAGCATTCTTTATTTATGTGTCTACCCTTTTTTTTACAAAAGTAACAAGTGAACTCCTTATCCTGTTTCTTTTGCACTTTATGTTGTGGTGCTCCAATTGTAGCTTACTTTTTCCTTTTTCTTTTCTTGTCTTGAGGAGTGGTTAATGAGTTAGTACTTTCAGTCATCTCACGCTTAAGTCTTTCCTCTTCTTGCACATAGTGAGATATGAGCTCATTAAGAGTCCATTTATCCATTTAAGTGTTGTAACTTACTTTAAATTGACTGTATTGTGCATGAAGAGAAATCAAAACCAAATGCACGAGCAAGTCCTCAGACAGCTATAACTTTAGTGCATTTAGTTTGGAAGTGAAATTAGACATTTCTATAATGTACTCCATTACGTTCCTTTCTCCTTTATACCTTATTGAAACAAGATGATCCAAAAGAGGAATTGTTTCAGTCTTTTCATTTTCTTTAAGGAACGTCTTAGCATTTTCCTCCTTAGACATAGAGCCCCTAAATGTTTTTGAAATGGAACATTTCATGATCATAAGACTTATGAGGTTAGAACGATCCCAATTTTCAAGTCTCTTTTATCCTGAATGGAACTTTCATCAGTGAGAGTATGAGGCCGTTCTGTCCGAAGCGCAAGGTCAAGATCTATGTGACCGAGAACAATCGTAACGTTCTCTTTCCAATTCTTGAAATTTGTGCTATTGAGCACATGACGTAATTAATGTTGGCAGATATTGTAGAAACAGAAGCAGAAATTGAAAATGAGAGAATATTTCAAGCTCACAATTAATTATTATGTCATAACATATGTACGACAAATTATATAGCGGTGGGCCCATTACAAAATGCCTAGCACAACATTGATATTTAGTCTTTGGACAAAAACATCAACTTGAAAGTGGTATTCTCTGTGTAGTAATCAAATATTGATAATTAATCTGTCAAGCAATAAGCCTTTCTTTGGATTGACTTATTGTCCACATAAAAACTTTATAATTGTCACATATTTATTACCACAGGTATATCTACCATTTGGCCAAACAACAACTTTCTTTAGGGCCAGTCATTGTTCGCATAAACAACAGATACACACATCTTAATATTTCAAAATAAGCAAATCTACGCGATAGAGGTTACTTTGTCAACGTATCGTTTGAATTGATTTATTTTAAAATATAAGACAATTAATTCAAAGAACTGAAGATATTTTAGGGATTAAATTCGAAAATTCCAAACTTTAAGGGCCTAAGATTTTAAAATCTGAAAACTTGAATGACCTAAGATTTAAAATCCAAAATTTTAAGAACTAAATCTTAAAATCTAAAAAACATGTATTTTATTGGTAGGCCCATCACAAGATACCTAGTACAACATTGACATTTAGTTTTTGGACAGAAATATCAATTGTAAGTGGTACTCTCCGTTCGGTAATCAAATATAGATAATAAATCTGTCAAACAACAAGCCTTTCTTTGGATCGACTTATTGTCCATATGAAATCGTTATAATTATCACATATTTACTACCACATATACGTCTGCTATTTGGCCAAACAATAACCTTCCTTTGCATAAGTAATAGATATACTTATCTTTATATTGTAAAATAAACAAATCAACACAATAGAGGTTACTTTGGCAACGCATTGTATTAATATTATTCACTTCGAAATATAAGGCATTTGAATCAAGAATTTGAGAATTTTCAAAGAAAAACTTTAAGATTTAAAACTTAGAGGACCTTAGAGTTGAAATTTTAATACTTTAGGGATTTAAAATTTAGGATTTTTGAAGTTTTGAAATTGAATCCTAAATTTTAAAACTTTAATGGCCTTTCTTTAAAGAAATTTTAAAACTTTAGGGTTAAAATTAAAAAATTTAAAACTTTAGTGGCCAACTTTTGAAAAATTTCAACTTTAAGGGCTAAATTATTAAAATCCCATAACTATATGATTAGATTACTTAATATTTAAAACTTCAGGGCTTAGTTTTAAATTATCATAACCTGAGAGATTTTAATTAATTAAGTTTTAAACTTCAGGAACTTAATGTGCAATTTAACCTCAATCACCAAAATTGCACCCTAATCCTTAAATTCATCAAATTTACATTTGAGGTCCCGTTTCCAAATATTGCAGCTAGGGTTTTGAACCCTAGCCGCCAACCACCGCCACCCCTCCAAATCTGGTGGAGACGGCAGTGGCCACACCAAAAATCAAGTGTCGCCAGGTCTGCTGTAAGAACCAATATCGAGGCGTAGCTACTCCTTCCAAAGAATACCACCACGGCACTTTTGTTTCACCCAAGAGCGCCACACCGACGTTGTTGATCTTTTGCAGAGCGCCCATGCAGTCTTCTTTGTTTCTCCTTAATTTCTTTTTTTTTTTTTAATTCTAGATTTTTCCTCAACAAAAAAAAAGTCAAAAAAATATTTAATTCTTTATTTTCAATCCAATAACACCAAAGGGGATTAAGCATGCTCAAAAACGAAATACACATATGATTCAAGAATTTTCAGCAAAAAGAAAAAAAACTTTTCTTCATGTGTACGATTTAATATTTAATAAATTGACAAAAATAGTTATCATATTGATAATTCAACATGATGTTGGTTCTTATACCAATTGTTAGAAATAAATCTTTATATCTTTAATTACATATACATAATTAAAGAATCCATATATCATGCCAAAATTACCAAGTATAATAATTTAGAAGAATACATGTCTCCATTAGTGTTGAAATTGAGAAGGTTGGATCTTCCGCAGTCTAATAACCTCAATAATGCTCAATAGAATCTCTGTCTATAATGGTGTAGAAGAGAAGAGCAAAATGTTGTGATTGACCCGGGGACCATAACCCTATTTATAATATTCTGTATACCCTAGTTCGATTAGAAGTCCATCAATCTTAATTGGACTAGGATCCGGTCTCTACACATTACGAAGCCCACACTCAGTTTAGATGTTTCGAGGGCCCAATCAACAGATCACTTAATAGTCCTATTAATCAGATAGCCCATATAATTGCAATACAATATGTAGCCCATTATAGAGATAAAAAATCTAACATAGTAAACCTTTGCTCGAACCTCTTAAACTTTTTGGCATCAATATCGACCAGATGGAGAGCATACTTTGATAGCTGTTCAAACTTATGCTCATACTCTATGAGTGACATATTTCCTTACTTCAGCTATATGAACTCTGTCTCTTTGCAGCCCATCAGCACTTGTGAAATGTACTTCTCCATCGGATCTTCCTTGAATTGCTCCGTTGTCAAAGCATGCTGTTCTGCTTCACTTCGGGTTTGGGACATCGACTCTTACCAATGGCTGGCGTCTCCAGCAAACATGTACTCTACACATTGGACCCTTTGTGCGTCTGTACATGTTAATAGCCGAAAAATGTGCTCGAGCTTAAACAGCCACTCTTCTACTACCAAAGGCCCTGCTGTGCCATTAAACATATGGGTTTATGTCTACGAAACTACTCAATCATTGGAGCATGATTGGTGACAACTGGAGGGATTGATTTTGGAGGCAAAACCTAGCTGCATTTGGCCTCACAACAAGTCACTGATCAAATTATTTTGTGTTGGTTTGGACATAATAATTTCATTCATTAGATAATAGTAATATCAACACATCTCAAATTTGAATAAAAGGGAAAATAAAAATTTATTAATAAATAAACTTTGTCAACATTTGATATTAAACACCTCAATATGCAAAGGAAACTAAAATTCAAGCTACAGCCCAATGTCCAACATTGGATGCTCGAAAGAAACTTAAGGAACAATTCAAAGAAATTAAAGCAACAAGGAAAACTACATCAAACTCTAATCTTCTTCATTATCTAGCATAAGCCGGTTGACAGATTCTTTTGATGCTCCATTTGACCTTTCTTCGCTGCTTGAAATTGCCCTACTCAGGTAGTCTTCCCAATGGTTGGCAAGGGTATGGCAAAACAACCTAAGATCAATGTGGTTGGGATTTTCGTCTAACATCTTTCTCTTGATTAAATTGTTGAAAAATAAGTGATTTGTGTAATAAATTAATTAGTATATAATTAATAGAAAATGAATAAATAGAGTTAGAAATGGCTGGCCTTAGAGAGTCGCGAAAGTCGCTGTCCTAAAGTCGTGTGGCCTTCCCTTCGTGCGGGTATTGTCAGCACTGCACGGCTCCAAGATAATATTACCTCACAGCCGATTCTCCATATCTATGGACACGACCAAAAGGAGATAAGAATGAACTTTTAACTAGTTGCCAAAAACAAGAAAATAAGTATAGTGTGGAAAGTATTTTTCCAATCTTGTTATTTTTTGTAATGTGTCTAAAAACATGAAAACTACATCCCTTTTATAGTAGAAAATTCAACCCCGCTTTGATGAAAATTTATGTCATTCAAATTCATTTTCATCATGAAATTAAGGACTTTTGAATTTGTTTAAAAACTAAAAATTAAAACTAAAAGCGAAAATTAAATCAAATTAAGTTGAATGTTTAAATCTTTATTTTACGTTACAACAATCCCCACAAAATTTAAACATTATATATATATATATATATATATATATATATATATATATATATATATATATATATATATATATATATATATATATATATATATATATATATAATGGCAACATTATAGGTGTATAATAGTGTCTTCAAGACTTGAACCTCACTTAGTGGTGACAATTTCCATTTCATAGAGCCATAATGGACTAAGCTTTGAATTATGTCCATTTGTCCAAACTTCAATTGTCCCCACACATGATCGAATTAGACTCAATTCATAGTGGGTAGCGGCTGTTAATGGCCGTGCGCTCTTATCTTGATTCTAGTAAGAGTCTCTAAGAAATAGCCCAATCCCATAGCCACGGCCTCATGGTAACTCTTACATAGGTGAGTCCTCTAGGGGCACGTATGACCCGCACCTCGCGAGAGTATTCCCGCATCGAAACTCATTCAGGGTTAAACTCTTCCTAACATCACATAATATAGCACTATCACCATAGAGATGAGCACAAATAATATAGTGCTATCTTAAGTCATGCAGTATAGGTTGTTTCTACCTATTGAACCTTTTTCATAGGATCTCCAATCACAAAGGTTGGGTTACTTCCGTAGGTGACTCCCTTGTGAGCTTAAGCACATCCACCTCGATGATTCATCAACACTTTTTTTTTTGTGTAAACTCTTTGTTAAGTTGTCTGCCAAATTCTTCTCAATTCTTACAAAATTTAGAGAAATCAAATCTCTCTTTAATAAGGCCTTAACTGACTTATGTCTTCTTTGTATATGTCTATTTACCTTCTTATTCGAATGAGATTGATTTACAAGTTCTATTATAGCTTTACAGTCACTATGTATAGAGATAGTTGGAATTGGTTTACTTATTAAATGTATGTCTAGTAATAGATCTCTTAACCATTCAGCATTGGTACAAGTAATAACTAATGCTATTAATTCTGATTTTAGAGTACTTCTCGATATAATAGTTTGTCTTTTTGAACCCCAAGATATAGTCGTACCACCTAACATAAATATATATCCAGTAGTAGACTTGATATCCACATTGTTAGTTATCCAATTTGCATCACTATATCCTTCAACCACATTTGAAATTTTTTTATAACATATAGAATAATTTAACATACCTCGAAGATATTTAAGAACTCTTTCTAGTGCATACCAATGTTCCTTATTTGGATAGTTAGTATATCTACTAAGTCTCCCAACCCAACATCAAATGATATATCTGGTCTTGTCTAATTTGCTATATACAACAAAGACCCAATTAATTGAGAATACTTCAATTGTGAAACTGGTTAACCTAAATTCTTCTTCAAGTGCACATTTGAATCATATGGAGTAGATACTTGCTTAACATCATAATACCCAAACTTTTTTAACATCTTCTCGATAGCACTTGACTGCTTCGATAAAATTCCTTCAGATGTTTTCCTTAATTCCATTCTTAAAATTATATGAGCTTCTCCCAAATCTTTCATCTCGAAATTCTTAGACAAATATTTCTTCACGTTATTAACAACACATATAATTGTCCCAAATATTAATATGTCATCTACATATAAACAAAGTATCACATGCTCATTATTATATTCCTTGCAATACACACATTTGTCATGTCCATTGACTTTAAATCTATATCCTAGTATAACTTTGTTGAATTTTTCATGCCACTGTTAAGGAGCTTGTTTTAACCCATATAATGACTTCATCAATTTACATACTTTATGTTTTTGTCCTTTAACTTTATAACCTTCTGGTTGATCCATAACATCTTATACAGTCTTAACATCTATTTGATGAATGATCAACTTATGAACAGTATCTAATGCTAACATAGTCCTAATAGTAGTTATTCTAGCAACATAAGAATATGTATCAAAATAACCAACTCCTTCACTTTGAGTGAATCATTTTGCTACTAACCTAGCTTTATACTTATTAATATTACCATCAAGTTTCAACTTCTTCTTGAATACCTACATACATTCTATAGCCTTACTTCGTTGAAGTAATAATACAAAATCCAAGTATTATTTTGTATAATTGATTCATATTCATCATTGATAGCTTCTTTCCAATAAGGTGCATCTATAAATGACATAGCATATTTATAAGTTTTATGTTCACCTTCAACTAAATATGTGAAGAATTTTTCTCCAAAATTTTTCTCCATTCTACTCCTTTTACTTTTCCTAAGTTCAAGTTCAGCTTCTAAAGATGAACTAGATGGAGTACTATTTAGAATCACATTCCTAGATGTAGAGGGTTCACTTGGAATCCTAGTCTTCAAAGGAAAAACATCTTCAAAATAGGTAGCATCCCTAGCTTCTATAATAGTATTGTTCGAAATACTACTAACTTCAGAATTTACAATTAAAAACCGATTCGTAGTACTATTTTGAGCATATCTTATAAAGACAACATCTACAGTTTTCGGTCCTATTTTCTTCCTTTTAGGATTAGGTATAATAACTTTAGCTAAGCACCTCCACACTGTCATGAAACCTAACTTAGGAAACCTCTTTTTCCATAACTCATATGGAGTTTTAGCATTGTCCTTAATAGTCACCCGATTCAATATATAACAAGAAGCTAGAACAGCTTCACCCCGTAAATTCTCGAGTGCTCCAGAACTTATTAACATAGCATTAACCATGTCCATTAAAGTTATCTTCACAAAAAAACATTAAGACCGTAAGCAGTATACTCTCCTCCTCTATCAGATCTTAAGACTTTTATTTTACTCTCTAATTGATTTTCAACCTAAGCTTTATAGATTTTGAACTTATCAAAGACTTCATGCTTAGTCTTTAATAGATAAACATAACAATACTTAGAATGATCATCTATAAAAATTACAAAGTACTTATTTCCAAATCTAGTTGGAGATCTATTTGAATCACAAACATTACTATGAATCAACTTTAAGAGATTTGCATTTTTTTGAACCGATTTATAAGGCTTCTTAGTTTGTTTATCTTGTACACAAACTTCACACTTTCTATTATCAACTTGAGCTTTTGGAATCAAATTTAGATCCATTAATTTCTTGATCTTCTTATGATTAACATGTCTCAATCTTTTATGCCACAAACAACTAGATTCAATATTAAAAACAATAGAAATTTTTTGATAATTTTCATCAACAACATTCAACTTAAACAATCCATCACTAATATAGCATTTTCCAATGAATACATCATTCTTGGTTATAACAATTTTATTCGACTCCATTACAACCTTAAAACCTCTTTGAATAAGATAAGATCCACTAACTAAATTTCTTCTAACTTCAGGAACATGTCGAACTTGATCTAAAACCAATGTCTTTCCAGAAGTCATTTTAAGCTCAATTCTTCGAATTTCCAATACACGAGCAATCATATCATTTGCCAAAGTTACGCTTCCTCCACTTGAAGTCTAATAGAAAGTTCACCGTCTTCCAACATATTCACTTGATCTTTTTGAGATTTAGACTTAGGCTTGTACTCCTTAGTTTTCCTGAAATAACAGTCTTGCGCTACGTGATTTGTCTTTCCGCACATAAAACATGTCTTTGATTCTCCTTTCCCTTTCCCTTTGCCTTTGTCTTTGTCTTTGCCATTGCCATTGCCATTGCCATTGCCATCCCTAGTGTAATTGTTCTTTGGCTGAAAATTTTTCTTATTATGGTGAAAGTTCTTTTTGAACCTAATATTTTGAGACTTAAACTGTTTTGAAGTATTAATAGAATTTTTAGAATTTTCAACCAAGTTTGCATTAGCCTTCATCCCATCACCTTGGCTTAAAACCTTTCTATGTTGTTCTTCTACTTTCAAATAATTAAATATTTGGTTTAATATCATAATCCCTTGCTTATATCCAAGACCTTTAGCAAAGTTCGACCAAGAGGGTGGAAGTTTATCTGTAAGGCATGACACCTTATAATCTTCACTAAAATTTGACCATTTCTCTTCCACAAGTCGTAACAAATCTTGAAATTCATGAATTTGTTCATTAATAGATTTTTCATCAATCATAAAATATTTATTAAAGGTTGATGCATTAAATCTATTTACGCCAGCATCATCAATTCCATATTCATCTTCTAAAGTTTTCCAAAGCTCTTTAGAACTAGTGATATTTTAATAAATATCATAAAGCCTATCAGAAAGAACACTAAGAATTCGATTATGACAATTGAATTCAATTTGTTCGGAGTTGAACCATGATGTGGACACTCCACCTTCATTGGTTTCTTCTATAACAGAAATTAACTCAATTAAGTCAACCAATATTTAATTTGTTTTTGCCGTCTCTTAAAATTTTTTTCCATCAAAATTTTCAGGCTTAGCACCAATTGTATCTTCACGAGATGCCATTTCTTACACTAGGAATTACTAAGGCAAAGAAGAGAAATAACTGTATATATATAAGTTTGTCAATATCACAATTAAGCCAATGATATATTTAGTTTAATCAAAATTCAAGTTTCAAATAAAACAATAACGTCCACTATGAAATTAAATAACAATTCAAAATGGCAAATAAGTGCAAATAATACCTTTATTAGATTAAATTAATATCTAGTGATAAAATATTAGGAGCAATAAAATTAAAATTGAAATTTAAAAATTCAATTAAGTGCAAACCTGATTGAGTTACTAGTGAATTAAAGCACATTAAATTGAAAATAATAAAAACTTAAACACATACCAATTTTTATTTTCTTAATCTAATCAAAGAGTAACGTAAACAAAATTAGCAACTTGAACAATACAAAAATGTTCAAGTCTACAAAATTATTTAGTTATATAATTATCTTTTATATACTAAACAATAAAAATTAACTTAATAACAAGATATCTTCTTTTCAAACAAAAGCACTAAGATATTAAAATAAAAATATGTGCTCAACTTAAAATATTGATGGGAGTGAGTTTTCCACAATGTAAAAGTTATGCAATAAAGTAACTAAAATTTTACAAAATTCTGAATAATTGATAACATAGATAAAATGAATTTTACTACACAAATCACCACACGACTTTAGATTGTTGAAAAATAAGTGATTTGTGTAATAAATTAATTAGTATATAATTAACATAAAAAATAAATAGAATTAGAAATGGCTGGTCTTAGAGAGTCGTGAAAGTCGTTGTCCTAAAGTCGTGTGGCTTTCCCTTCGTGCGGGTATCGTCAGCACTGCACGGCTCCAAAATAAAATACTTTTAGCTCACACCGATTTTCCATCTATGGACACGATCAATGGGAGATAAGAATAAGTCTTTTAACTAGTTGCCAAAAACAAGAAAATAAGTTTAGTGTAGAGAGTGTTTTTCTAATCTTGTTGTTTTTTTGTAATGTGTCTAAAAATATGAAAACTACACCCCTTTTATAGTCGAAAATTCAACATCCGCTTTGATGAAAATTTATGTCATTCAAATTGATTTTCATCATGAAATTAAGGAGTTTTGAATTTGTTTAAAAATTGAAAATTAAAACTAAAACTGAAAATTAAAATTAAAACTAAAAATTAAATCAAATTAAGTTGAATGTTTAAATCTTTATTTTAGGTTACAACATAAACTACCCATGCGTGCCTTAATCGAGCAAATGGTAATCAACATATGTTCGATGGCCTGGTCATCACTGACCATCTCGTCGCATCTCACCACATAGGAAGAAACTCATTAATGTGTTGAGCAAGGGGAAGGTCCGACCCAAAATCGTCGTAGGCTAGCCTCGGGAACTCCCGGAACCTCACTTGTGCCAAACATGTAGTCTTCCGAGCTGTGTACTACATTCTAGCCATATTGTCCTAGTTTCAGTCCAATCATGAGTCCGATACAGTAAAAAAAAATTAACGTATATAAGCATAACACTTCTTAATTGCACGATTTAATAAACACATCCTTGATCTGAAATAAATAAGTGTAGAATAAATGCGTAACTTGAAAACTTATGAAAATATGACTCTTTTCTTTCTTGACTAAGCTTGTACCTGGGGTTGTAGAATGGTAGACATTTGATGGATGATGAGTGTTTGGGAATTCTCGACCATTTAGCTTTTATTACATTTACAATATCACGTAATCGCTTAATTTTATTTATCACATTCAAATGCATTTGGAGCAAACTATTCTTGTATAAGAAAAAATATTTTTCAAGTTTGCAAAATCGACTAAAAGTCTCGCTCTAATACCATGATGTGGCGCCCCTAATTTCTCTCTATAGAATCCGAGTGCATCTCGTGGAACTCGTAGATCAAGCGAGTAAACCACTTACCCGAAACTTAAATGCCATTTGCAAAAATACTTAATTAGTTTCCCACGGTCCTATCAAGCTTCCTATTTCATGGATTCTTTGTAAATACGTATAGAGAATTGATACTAAGAGTTTATGCCATATAGTTTGATTTTTAAAAAAAAACTGTGTTACAATAAAACTACCATTGCTTGTAACTTAAATTGTCATCCACAAATCTTGTCTAAATCCATGCATCCATGACATAAAATCCAACCATAAAAAATAATCAAACTTATAAATTAAACCAAGAAGCAACCCATCTCACATGTATCACAAGTCCTAGATTTTATTTCCATTAGTTAAGTCATAGCGAAAAGCAAGTGATTGGGCTAAAAAAAATTTATTAGACAATTTGTCGAAGTAATTAAACGAAACCTCAAATGAACACGAATATAACTGAATTTCATACAGAAAGCGCATAAACCATTCATCTATAAAAATTTTAGAATTTTTCTTAAGTAGATGAGTAAAGTGAGCAAAACTGTAATCAATACTATAATTCCAAGTATAATTGACACCCTAAATGACCTCTTTAAATTCCAAAATTTTTAAGGGAATACTTATAACACATCATACTAAAACATTTTAAAATTTCAGAACCCAACTAATTCAAATAGACCTCCAAAGGCAGACTGTCCATCATTAATGAAACAAGCATAATCCACTCTACGGTTGTCCTATTGAGGTGATTCCAAATCTCAAAGGCAGAAACTTATCAGGCTATAAAGACCAACTAGTTGCACCTCGAAATTCTAAATACACAACCTGGGGTGTCCTTTCAAAATCATACATGCTTTCTAGAAATTCTGGATAGATTCTCTGTTTTAGCTTTAAATTTTTTAGCAACGTCTATCATCATATAACTTGGTTTTCTAGCATGAATAACTCTAAAAGGATTATCAAACATAAATAAAGCATAGCAGTTCATAAAATCATCCAATTTCCAAAAAATTCAGCAGCAATAAACATGAAAGCTTATCAAAATAGCCAATTAATGTCTTGAAACTCTCTTTATTCCCAAGGCTCCTCATCAACATCATCAAGCCTCCATCCATGACCCAAGATTAATGTTGTGCGATTTATATCCCGCAAGTGGACGGATCGTGGACAAGTAATATAGTGATAAAATAAAGTGTCGAACCCACGAGGACTAGATACTAAATTACCAATTAATTTCACAACTCAAATTTTAACAATGGAAATAAAGATGATTCAATTTTTGATTCTTAAGATTCTAAACTAAATTAACTATTTTGATTAAATTGAAAATCACAATAAAAAGCAACTTTGAAATATGAGAATGAATTAAAGTTTAACAATACTAGGATTCACGAATCCACGCCACATTCTACTCAATTATCATTAATCACTTTTTAGCTTTTAATTACCTTGGGTGAAAATCGGCGTTCCTAAATTAATCGAAAGCCTCTCGATGGTCAATCAAATCTATATGTTATGCGAACTTCATTATCTCTAATTAAGCTTCGAGCATAAACACATTCATTAAAATCTCAAGATCGCCTAAATGGATTTCATAAGGCATAATAGTAATCTCTATCTATTATTGGACCCTATGTTATTCAATACCACGTGCTAAATCTATATTGAATCTCTCGACTTCAATACTGAGATCACAATATATTCTAATGGTGCGCAAGCATTAAAATAATAAAGCTGAATAAAGAATAATCAATCCACGGCAATTAATTACTAAAAAGGAAAAAAGCGCTAATTAATCAAAACGTGAGGTTTCATCGTTCATCCTAGATAAAGTAAATTAGCCGGACATGATTTCTTCAATTAACGAAAGAATTGAATTCATCATGGTCCGGAGAAAAGAAAACAAAAAGTAAAATACAACCCGTGATCTTCGCTCGATAATCTTCGATTCCGCGCCTTAATCTTCGTTCTTGCCTTGTTTCTTGTTCCTCTAAAATTCGTCTCTCCAGAAAAGTCTATCTTACATCCTTTATACTCCTCTCAAGACCTCCAAACGTGTGTTTGGTTGTTGAAGTTATTTTGACCGGTAGAATTCTAATAGAATCAGGGTTTCGCACAATTTCATCGTGATTTGCTCGCAATGCGATCGCATGGCTTTGATAGCTGCGATCGCATGGTTGATAGGTTTAACATTCTGCTGAATTTTTCACTGAGTTGCAATCGCACCAGGATAACACCATGCGATCGCATGGTTTATCCTGGTTTTGAATTTGAATTGCCAGCCTAGGTATTTGCACATCAAGTCCCTGAAGTTTCATTTCTTTAGCAATTAGGTCCATTTGTCTTCATTTTGCTCTCTTTTCATCCCATTTATACTTGACTTTGATTATTTCCTACATTGATAAGAAAACACATGCAATTAAACTATAAACAACCGAAAGAACTTATAATTGTTCATTTTTGTGAGCCCAGATAAGTACAAAATTGTCCTTATCAATTAACCTATAAGAGAAGTGAATGAATGAGCTTTTTGGAAAACTCAATAGGAATACATATTTCTTTGTGCAATCCCAATTCAAAAATTAGTTTAAAGTGAAATATATCATACCGCATGTTCTAAAGTTTAATCTCGAAGATTTAAACCATGTTCCTTCTTTATTGAACATTCAAAATGTGATGATCTTCTTTCTTGTTTATTCTGAGTGGAATAAACTTGTTTCTAATCCGAATGGCCATAAAATCTTAATAAATAATTAAGTAGCACAATAATTCTACTAAAAACATACAAATTGAAAGGGAATAAAATCAACTTGCACATGTATTACTACCTCTTATTTTGATGAAACTAGCTAGGATGAAAACATTGAGATTTTAACTTGAAAACTTCAATTCTTTCTCTTCTTTTTCTTTCTTTGAGAATATTTGTGTGTGTGTGTGTTTAGAGAGAGAGAGAGAGAGAGGTGTGACGTGTGTGGTGTGTATGGAGATGGATATGGGGCCGATTCTAGAGAGTCAATGGAGGAGTTTTGGAATCTTTCATTTTTCTTGTGCATTCATTCACGGAAGGAGAAAATTGGAATGATTTTCTTGCATGCATCTATGGAAAAGTTTCCTTCTTGGAGTATGGTAAGTTTCTTAACAACAATTTAAATCTTTTGATCTCTAGAAATTCATTCATTTGCTGAAAAATCAAATAAGCTATTTTCTTAATTCTAGTAATAAGTGTGTTTTACACGCTTATCTTAGTTGATTAACTCGATATATATTTACAAATTGAGCGAATTTCGATTTAATTTAGTAAAAATAATGTCATTGTAAGTAAAACCTAAATTTGAAGGTAAATAGAGCAAAAAGAGAGTTTGAGCTCAATTGGAGTTGATCGAAAAAAATTGAAGAATAACATGATAACATGGGAGTGATAAGAACCATTAAGAGAGACATGGAGAAAATTCCAAGTTTTGGGAGTGGAATTTAACTTACCAAAAGTTTGAAGACTGATTTGCACACTTCTAGAACTAGAAGAGGACCAAATTCAAATGACTATAGAGGTTCGGGGACTAATGTGGAAGCTTTTGGAAGTGATGAGATCAATGTTGAAGGTTGGGAGAAAAAAGAACCAAACTTGTACGAAAAACTTGAAATAGGGACCAAATCCCACACCTTTGAAAGATTAGGGACCAAATTACAAATTGACCAAAAGTTGGTAAATTGAATTTTTGTTTGCCACGATTCAACAACAATAAGCAAACCATGGAAAATATGTAAAATGTTGTTTTCTACGGTTTGCAAACCGCGGCACATCTGGGAAAAATTCAAATTTTTTTTAGTTTATATGTGGGGGTATTTTGTCCTTTCCCTAGACACGAGTTTCAAGATGACTTAATCTATGGAAGAATTATGACGAAGGTTTGAAGACGATGAATTCTTGGTGCAAGTCATTCAATTCTTTCTCATATTTTCTTTAAATCTAGTGACGAATTCTAATTCCTTTTTTTTTTCCTTTTGTTATTATGAGTAACTAAATTTTTAGTTGGGACGAATGACATGTAACCTAGTTTTAAACATTTAATTTTAATTCTCAAGTTTTGTGTAATTAAGTGATTCATGTATTGATTTTACTTCTTTTCTTCATGCTTGAATTATTTGATCACAAATTCATTGATGTGTGAATTTTAACTAAATGAGATGTGAGTTATAAATTTAAACCATGTAGTAAAATTTGACAATTGGATAAAAAGTAGAGATATGCTTTTGCTATTTGTGCGGTCTTTAAATGAATTCATATATGCTTAAATGCGTCTAGTTTCACATAGAGAAATAATGACTTAACCAAATATGATTGAACTGAACTCGAGAGAGAGATAAATTAATTTAATTAGTGAATTCGTTTGAATACAACTTTAGAAATGGACTTGAGAGTCAAGATTAAAGGTGATAACTACGGTGAAATCTTATGTCCCGACACTTTAATCATAATATTTGTTCGTTTAATTATTTTTCTTTTCTTAGTTCATCATATTATTAATCAACAAATTGCTATAAATTTTGTTTTCATTGAATAAGATGTATAATCAGTTAAATTAATGTTCAAATAAAATAGTCTTTAGGTCCACTTAACTACTTGTTTAATTGATTCTTCTATACAATGAATTTGAAATTTATTGGGGATAAAATCAAATCCATTTTCTTTTATAGATGATTTCACACAGTATGGTTATATCTATTTGATTTCTCATAAATCTGAGGCATTATAATACTTTAGATAACTTTTAAATGTGGTAGAAAATTAAATAGATAGAAAGGTGAAAACCTTAAAAACTAACCGAGGGCGTGGATATCTATTTGATGAGTTCAAAGAAATATGTAATGATGAATAAATTATTAGTAGTTAACTATTCCCAATACACCACAACAAAATAGTGTTGCTGAGAGGAGGAATATGAGATTGTTAGAAATGGTGAGGTCGATGATGACGCAAGCTAACTTACCTATTTTCTTTTGGGGGAGATGTTGACTGCGACTTAACATCTGTAATAGAATTCCCTCAAAATCGGTACCTACAACACAGTATTAGCTTTGTATAGGTAGATCACCTGATTTAAGTTGTCTTAGACACTAGGATCAGTTGCATGCATCCATGACTCCTCAAAAAAATTTGAAAAGTTGGGTCCAAGAGGCAAGAAGTGTATCTTTATAAAATATCAGACCAGTTCAAAGGATATGTGTTTATAGGTGAAAATTAGAACGGGACCATAACTGAGATAGAGTCATGCGATGCGACATTCCTTGAGAATGATTTTCCTAGTAGGGGAGAAATTAAAAAGGGAAAAACTTAATTTGAATTAGATGATAAAGTTGTCTTCAATAAATCAGTTGAGATGCAAGAATAGGCAATTCCACCTACTTATCCAAGTGGGATCAATTTGTCTCCAAGTGACAAAGTCACGATGGAGTTTCCACTTCGTAAGAGTACTAGGAAAATTATGTGTAAAAGTCATTTTGAAATTGAAGGGAAAGCGTTTCTAGTATCTTCAGAAGATGATGAAGTGCCTAAATCTATTAATAAAGCTCTATTAGACCTTGCAAAGGAAAAGTGGAAGAAAACAATAGAAGATGAGACGGAGTCTATGAAATATAATCAAGTATAGGACTTTGTTGATCTTCTGTCTAGTCGAAAAGCTATCGGGAACAAATAGGTTCTCAAGATAAAGCGATGGCCGATGGATCTATAGAGAGGTATAAGGCTTGTTTGGTGGCAAAAGATTATACCCAACATGAGGGTATAGATTATGAATAAACTTTTTCACTAGTACTGAGATTTACCTATGTTCACCTATTCTTAGCTATAATGGCGTGTTTAGATTTAGAATTACATCAAATAAACGTAAAGACTACTTTTCTCAATGGAAATTTTGATGAAGAAATATACATGCAACAATCATTAGGTTTTGTCAAAAAGGGCTAAGAGAATAAAGTTTGTAAATTGTAAAAATCCATATATGGCTTAAAACAGTCTTCGAGAAGTGGTACTTGAGATTTGACAAGGCTGTAATCTCGTACAACTTCGTTATCCTCGACGAAGATCATTGTATCTATGTAAAATGGTCTAATGGAAGATTTGTAATTCTGCTCTTTACATAGATGATATTTTATTGGCTGAGAATGATAAGGAGTATGTTGAGACGTTAAGAAATAATTGTCTTCAAATTTTGAAATGAACGTCATAGGTGAAGCAGATTACATACTTGGTGTTAAAATTCATAGAGATCGTTCTAAGAAACTTATTTCTGTCACAAGAGTCATATATAAAGAAGGTTCTTGAACGTTTCAAAATAGAGAATTGCAACCCAATTGATGCTCATAAATGTAAAGGTGAAACTCTAAGTCTACATATGTGCCCTAAAACTCTTGAAGAAAAAGAAGAAATATCCAGAGTACCATACTCTACTGCTGTTGGAAGTTTGTTGTACGCTATGATGTGTACTCGTCCTGATATTTGTTAGCCATTGGTCTAGTCAACATGTATTAGTCTAGTCCTGGAAGAGGACGTTAGAAAACGGTCAAGAGGATATTGATATACCTGAAAGGTACTGCTTATTATTTCTTATGTTATCAAGGAAATGATTTGTGCTTAAAGGGATACACAGATGTTGATTGGGGTGGAGATATAGATGAGTGCAAGTCAACTTCTGGATATGCATTCCTGCTTAATAATGGCGTCATCTTTTGGAATAGAAACAAACAAACATGCATTTCATTGTCTACCATAGAGGCAGAACTTGTGGCTTGTGCTTCAGTAGTACAGGAAGCTGTTTGGTTATAAATATTCTTTCAGTGTCTAAGAGTCCTTAGCGGTGATATGGGACCCACATTGATATATTGTGAAAGCCAGGCTGGTATTGTATATATGAAGGATCCCAAGTATCGTAGAAAAACCAAACACATTGATACAAACTACAATTTTGTTAGAGACATCATGGTAAAGAAAGAGGTGAGTTTATAGTATATTTTTACGCATAATACGGTAGTCGATCTATTTACCAGACCAATACCCAAAGATGTCTTTGTGACTCATGTTAAATCTCTAGTATTGCATATAATTTAGTTATGTATCTTGTAAACTCTTGAATGTCCATTAATGAACAATGCTTTGAGTTCATATATTATGAGTAATCTATTGTTGTGATTACTAGATGATTAATTTATATGCACACACAACCTATGCTGAATAGGTTGAGATTGGCTCACTCACACGAGCAATCACCTCAGACAATTTTATGTTGATCTTGGATGAGACAAAGTGATCATGTTGTGTACATGATGTGGTCGCCTTGATGAGGTGTCAAGAAGTCAAGAAGAGATTACTGTAAGTAATAGATCCGGATTCCACTGTCTGTTAGACTTGTTTAGTAGCCAGATTGAGTTCTCGATTGAGTTTGCTTTGAAGAATGAATATAAAGAGAATTCAAGTTAAGTATCAAGGACACCTAAACTAAGATCTTTACTGTATGTTTTAATTTACAGAATAACACATACGTCTTGAAATTGGGAGAAAACACCGTATCACGTGTTTCATACCGCGTGTGCTTTTACGACCAATATGGGATAAAGAGTGCATGGATCCCTGCTTTCTCATTGTGTGAGATCCAGAGGTTTATATAACCTCAAATATACCCTTACAACTTTTGACTATTTCTCAAGATTTTATTTTGGTGTTGCTACTTTAGCATGTAACCAATAACAATGAATGATTCAGTTTGATGAGACATGTTTAGGAAAGTAACTAATTTAAAATTGAAGGATTCGAGTAGGAAAGGAAAACCATTTTTGACCAATATTTCTATTTGTTGTATTCACCGCCCGGATAATTGTGTTAACTATGTAAGGTTTAGAACACAATTATGACTACAAGAATACAATATGGAGTTCAAGTATGTTCCATAAATATTTGAGGGCTCGGAAATACTTGAAATAATGTTGGAAAATGAACTTGGGGTATAGTGAGTTGTCATATTCCTCTAGTAGAGCTACTATATATCCTTAACATGTTTATAATACTGTGAGCTCTAAAATATACTCATTGGTCGCACGATCTATTTACCTGTATGAAGATTGTGAGATAGTTCTTGATAAAGATCTGACGTGTGATATAAGTTGTCAAGTATGGTTCGAGTTAAGCCCATCATGTACGAGTGGGAGATATTGGAAAATGGATCGTGGGTCGCCAATGTGCACTGACGGGCCATTTCTAAAATAAAGAAAAACGACACCATTTAGCGAATCCAATAAAAGCTCGACCCAAAACTTAGCGGGCCATTTGGAGTGACTTATCTTATATAGTTGCTCGGTCCACTCTATTGTTAAGGCCCAAATTGTGTGTTTTGTCTAATTGGGCTTGTGGCCCAATTGTTTGGCTCATAGGTTGACCTAATTAAAATGGTTGCTACATTTTTCCTTAATTCCATTCTAGCAGCTTTTGGTTTCTTTGTCTTGTGAGAGGAAACAACGTTCTTCTTCTTCTTTCTTCAGTGTTGCTACTTCCATTGTTGGTTGGTTTCTCTCTTTCGTGAGATTACTTAGTTCTTAGTGAGCTATACTTGATTTGGGTCAATAGAGGTGTTTTGGGTTGAGCTATTTTTGAAGTTTCTAGTGGTGTTTAGGTTTCAAACTTAGTCCTAAACACTTGTGGTGATTTATTTTTGACAATTGTGATGTAGCATCTGGAGAGGTAATGAACTTCGATAAATATGCGACTTCTTTCAGCTTTAATGTTTCTATGGATTACATGAACATGTTACAAGGCTTACAAACTCAATGCTAATGTAGATTATGATAGATATTTGGGACTTCCATTCGATTGTAGGACGGAAGTGCATGTTTGATAGTGTTGAGGTTATTTTTAAAGTATTTATAAGTTGTGTGTCATATGGAATGTGTATATAATAAGTGAATCCTAGAAAATGTGTAGATAAAAAATATATTTGTCCAATTTGACTATCTTAAATTATAATTTAAACTTAGGAAAACAAGCTCCGATTATGGGTGTGTTTAAGCTTCCTGGTGCTATTTGCAATTATCTTCGATCAATTATCATTCGGTTTTGGTGGGGTTCAATTGATGGAAACAAGAAGCTATCTTGGATTTGTTGGAGTACATTGTGTCGCTCGAAAAGTCAGGGCGGTCTAGGCTTTGGAAATCTTCATTTGTTTAATCATGCACTTGTGGCCAAGCAAGCATGGAAGCTGCTTAAAAATGGAGTCATTGGCTGCAAATTTTTTGAAAGGCTATGCTTCAGGGGATTTTTGAACAGCTGTTGACAAGCAGCGTTCTTCTTTTCTATGAAAAGTATACTCTTTTGTCCAAAGATAATCGTTGGAGAGTCTGTTAGAGTAATATTAGAGACCTAATATATTAGAAGATTATTTTACTTAATATAAATTATGATTTACCTTATTATACAATCTAGTTGTACTTAGTATTTTACTTATGACGTTTCGTAATAATATTGGTTCTTCTTTCTTCCTATTTTTTTTCATCTTCTTAGTTTGATTTATATTATTGTTAGAACTTCTACATAGTATCAGAGCAAGTTTGATTTGACTTGGTTTAAACTTGAAATTGCTTCCGTTCTCCGGCGAGTGGCCTTGTGCTACTAGTCCGACCAAGTCTTTTTTTGTTTCTTTTAGATATTGTCATCTGGCTAATTATTTTTAAGAGTCTTCTTGTAGGTTGAGACTGATTAGATTACTTGGACAATTTAGCTTGTTTGGGGATATTTATGTTCAAGTTAGTTTAAAATTTGGAATTTGTCTAGTTGTACTGTTATGAAATTTGGTTGGTTTTGCATCCATGTGAAAATATAGAATTTTTTAGTTTTGTTCATTTGGAATTCAGTATTTTGTATTTGCATCTAATGATTTGGATTTGGAATTTGCATCCAAGTAATTTAGATTTGCAATTTGGATTTGGAATTTGATCCAATAACCTGGAATTTGGTTGGTTTTTTCGGTTAAGCTGGAATTTGGTATTTAATATTTAATTCAGTAATTTGGAATTTGGTCCAATTAATCTAGAATTTGGCATTTGATATTTGGTCCACTAACCTGGAATTTGGTCCAGTTAATTTGGAATTTGATATTTGATCAAGTTAATATAGAATTTTGCATTATTTTGATTTGATTACTTTGATATGTTCGAATTGGTATTATGGCTTTTGTAATGAAGTTGCCGACCCATGAGCGCATGAAGCATATTGAGATTGACTGTCATATTATTCGTCACCATCTTCAGTATGACACTATTTGCTTACCATTTGTTTATTCATCGTTGTAGCTTCCTGACTTTTTCACGAAGTTACATCTGGTCCATCGTTTTGTTTTTGCTAGACAAACTCTCGCTACTCCTTGCTATAGCTAGGGATGGCAAAATGACCCGCACCCCGCCCTGTTAAAGATTGCCTTGCCCCGAACAATCGGGTATTCGGGGCCCGTACGGGGCGAGAAAATTTTCACGGCCCAATAACCAATTTGGTCCCGAGGTAAGGAATAACTAATTATGCCAAAAGATGCAGTCAATACCCCCATAACCACACCTGTAACCCAAGTCAATTCACGAGGTTTAGTTTCTTCGGCCATTTCCTAATCAGGGCTAAAATCCTGGAAATGAAAAATGCCAAAATAGGAATAAGACTTGATATTATTAGAGATGCCCAAAAAATATCATATTCGTAATGTAAAAACATAGACACACTCCTATGAACATGGAAAATATACTAAATGGGTCAATTCTAATTGAAATTGTCAAGTCATCCATAACTGTTTGGATCTTCCAAATCATTCCAGCTGGGCCCATTTTTTTTCTAATCCTTCGAGAAAAAGATTCATTCTCTTCATAAAAAATAGGAGGTAGAACCAATAAAGATTTTTTTTTCAATTCATCCCTGGCCTCATTCAAGAATTGTTTTTTATCCAATCCGTAGGAATGAATAGAAAAGGCAAATCCCTTATGATACACTAGATCTGGCATTGGGTTTTGGCGGTATTTATCATGCACTTCTGGGACCTAAGACACTTGAAAAATCTTTTCCATTCTTCGGTTATGTATAGAAAGATAGAAATAAAATGACCACAATTTTAGGCACTGTTCTAAAAAGTCCGCCTAAGCCTCGCCTAGGCTTCGCCTATGCTTGAAACTCGACCTCCACGCCTAGCCACGCTTTACGCTTTTTAGAACATTGATTTTAGGTATTCACTTAATCTTGTTAGGTCTAGGTCCTTTTCTTCTAGTATTCAAGGCTCTTTAATTTGGGGGTGTATATGATACTTGGGCTCTGGGAGGGAGAGATGTAAGAAAAATTACCAACTTGACCCTTAGCCCAAGTATTATATTTGGTTATTTACTACAAACAGGTATGGAAGTTATAATTGTAAACTTCAATGAGGATTTGGTTCATCCGACACGTACACGTTATGGACATCCCGCCTTTCTATATTCTATAGAATTGTATGTAACTATTGAGAGTGAAGATATTCTACATAATGTAAATATTCCACCCAAAAGTTTTTGCCCAACCTGAGAATAGACAACTAATGCTTTCCACTTATTGAAGAGAGTTCTATGGTTGGTCCGTGACTCCTGGATGCCAAAGGCGCCTTTGGGGCGATCTCGTAGTTCCTACGGGGTGGAGATGATGGGGTCGGTCCATGGATTTTCCTTCCTTTTCTTTTGCCATATTTCTCTCAAAGAGTTGAAGGGATGATTATGGAAATCCTATTGATTACAGCTTTCTCTAGACCTTCGGAAAAAGCACGAAAAAAAAATTGCTCTAATGGTACCATCACTCCGTCACCCCAGAATGAAAGGGGTAATCTTGTAGTTCTTGGTTCATGAAGATGCGTTGTTAGGTGCTCTATTTTCTTTTCCCATTGAAGCCGAACCTAAACCTGTGCTCAAGAGATAGCTGTCCAGAGGGTAGAGTAACTCTGGCCTAGACCCGCCCTGGTTATTTTTTTAAAATTAAAATCTAAAAAAACATTTTGTTGAAATAGTTGAACCTGGAGTGTGAACATTGATTCACAATTCTTAACCATTACACCACAACTCATTGATTTGTATTTTTTTTTTTTTTGTTTAGTAAATATATTATATAAAATTAATTCTTTAAATTTCTCCATTTCACAATTCATAATTTCATAGGCGGGCTACAATGAAATCACAGTTAACCCCAAAAAAGAAAAAAACTAACTGGGGCAGTAAACGGGGCATTAAGCCACCCCACCCCGCTCCGCTTTAAGAGGAGAACAGGGTGGGTATGATGGTCAAAATTCCCCGACGGGGCAGGGATGGAAACGGTCGCCCCGGCCCCGACCCGCCCAGTTGCCATCCATAGCTATATCATTGTGAGTTTGATGGGGATGTTAGAGTAATATTAGAATTCTAATATATTAAAATATAAGGATTGTTCTCATATATTAGAATATATTAGATGATTGTTTTTACTTAATATAGATTAGGGTTTGTCTTATTATATAAATTAGTGGTATCTCTTTTTTATTATTTGTTTTTTTTCCTTAATTTAATTTATATTATTGTTACAACTTTCACAAATCCAACTATATGACCACCATGTCAAGCAGGCAGCCTTTGTCATCTCCAACTCCCTCAAAAAGGTTCAGATTTTCTTATCTCAAACTTTCTAGAATGCCAACTATATGACTACCGTCATTTGAATGGCAGTGAAATCGCATAAAAACACAAACAACAAGTAGCACGACTTTAATTGCAAAAGATTTTTCAAAAGGAAAATGAGTATTGCTTATGGAAAATTGTATTAGCAGTTCTTAATTTTTATTCATTTTTGTATTTTTTTTTTCCGTAATGTTTATGTTCTTAACATCAATGGTCCAAACTTTTTGAGTTTAGGTACTTTTAATTTTATTTTTTTTTAAATGTAAAAAGAGCATAATGAGATAAACTCATTATAGTGGCCATGTGGTCATCGTGTCTGTATATGTATAAATATTACTAAAACACAATTAGTTATTGAGCTCAACACCATTAATGTTGAAGCAGGGGCGGATCCAGAAAATCATGTTGGATCGAGCTGAAATTGAAAATAAGTCAAGTACAATTTTTTTTGACATACAACAAAAAAAAAAATTCTAATTACTACATTACCTACTGAAGTTGTATTTTTCGAGCTTTAACAACATAAAACTCATCTATAATAGAATCTACATCTATTTTTTCAGCAAATTCTCGTTTAATATAGAGTGTCATATAATCAACAAGAAACTCATCCTCCATTCTGTTTCGAATTGTTGTCTTCACATGTTTCATTGCCGAAAAAGCTCGTTCGGTAGATTCAGAGACACGTGTAGTGTCGATGACAAGACGAATCAATCTAATTAGCATAATGTAACTCTCGGACCTTTTACTTGCAACCAAGAGTTTGCATAATTGAGCGAAAGGCACTTGAAACCGAGGATCGGGAATAACATCATCTTCGATAATGTTGCAACTCATACCTTAAAAAACAAACATCTTGCTGTGTAAAATCATCATGATAGAACTTTTCTGCAAGCTTGCAAATATCATCCCCATTAAATGATTCAAAAGAATTTCGAGGATCCAAAGCAACAGTTAAAGAGAGGAGTTCTACCGACAACTCATTAAATCTTGTATTTATTGAAGACATTGAAGTGGTAATGATGCTCAAGTGTAATTTGGTCACGAAAAGGACCAATTTTATAAAAAGAATTTAGATCAGGTATATCAACATCATTTCTTGAGCAAAATATTTTCACTTGATGAAGAAATTCTTCCCAACTATCTTCTCTTAATTTTTGAAGTATAACTTTTGTGGATGAGACAAACCTGATAGCAGCTGGGATGTCTTGAGATCTTTTTTGAAGAACTTGACAAAGAACGTCGCTAATTCCCAAAATTTAATGCATTAAATGCAAGGAAAACACAAATTCAAAACTTGTAATGGTTTCAAGAAAACCATGAACTTCAGCCCGAGATCTTCCATTTGGAGAATGTACAGTAAGATACTCAAGAAACTTGCAAGTTGTAGCATACATCTCTATCAAGCTGTTTACCGATTCATAGTGTGAACTCCAACGAGTAGAGCCTGACTTTTGCAAATTACCAATCTGATTGGCCCCAATTCTAGATTTTTGTTCTCCACTAGCTAACATATCCTCAAGCTCACTTCTTTGAGCAGCTTGCAACACACTAATACGTTTAGGAGAAGAATAAATAATATTAACAACACTGTCTAAATGAGAAAAGAATTTTCAAATACAAATCACATCCTTGGCTGCAGAAACCAATGTCAGTTGTAGTCGGTGAGCAAAACAGTGAATGTAGTAGGCATATGGACATTCTTTAAGAAATAATACTTGAAGTCCGTTCCATGTGCCACGCATATTACTAGCACCATCATAGCCCTTGCCCTCTCATTTTTTGAACTTGAAGGTTGTGACAAACAAGAACATCGCATATCTCATTTTTCAGATTCAAGGATGTAGTGTTACGCTTTTAATTGCAAAAAAGCATTCTATTAAAATACCCTCAGTGTTCACATACTGCAAAATAATGGCCATTTACTCTTTTTTAGATTCATCTTGCGCTTCATCGACAAGAATACAAAAGAAACTTTGTCCAAGCTCCTCACGAATCATTTGTCTAACTCTATTGGCCATGATGTGAAAATTTTCTTTTTGAACATTTGGACAAGTGTATTTGGCATTTTGAGGAGCTTTATCTAATACAACTTCTCCAATTTTTGTATTCATTTTTGCAAAAGCCTTCACCATTTCAATAAAATTACCACGGCTCAATGAAGATGAAGATTCATCATGACCTCTGAAAACACAACCTTGAAGTGCTAGCCACTGAACACTTAGAATGGTAGTCTTTAACTGCAAACAATTTTTAAGAACTTTCTCTCTCGTTATGGCGTGCATCATTTTATCAATATGTCCTGATGGTCTCATTAAATCCTCAGCTCGTTTCTCACACATATGATCGAATGATGGAGTCAAACCCATGTGAGTGAGAAATGCACATTTGTCTCCTTGGTTTACCCTCTTCCAATTGTTAAATCCATCTGTCACCAATGCCGAACTATTGGAAAGATTACCATCATTTAGAAATAAAAAAACAGTAAAAACAATATGCCTTATCTGTTGAAGGCAAATACTCCAACCACCGAAATTGATTGAACCATTTTTTTTGAAACCGACGATTCTGATTTCCAAATATTGACTTTGGATAATTCAAAAGCATTGGTTGATAAGGCCCAACTTGTAGATATGCTCGTCTAATCTTATCTTGTAAATTAATCAGATGTTCACTGGTATGTTTTCTTTTCCCCATATCACTTTCTATCCAAGTAGATGGTTGCACGCCAGGCTGTGAAGATGAAGGATTTTCAGTTTCAAGAGATGAATGTGGAAGAATTTGATAGTAGGGATTGAAGTATCCTCATCAACTCGAACAGAATGTGTACTTGTAGTAGATTCGTCCGTCTTTTTAAAGAAGGAGAACAATGTTTTTTCCTTCTTGGCACAAGGTTGATGATGATCCATTTTTAAATCTAGAAACACAAATACAAACAATTTAAATTTTTACAAATTCTGTAGTTAATATTGGTTTTGGAATCTTATTAAACATATGAAACTCAAATGCATTAAACAATTTCATCACTTTGCCTAATTAAACATAAAACATTCAAAATTAAACCCTCAGTACGTGCCATCTACAATCAGAACAAAACTAAAACACATCAAACAGGAAAAAAAAATTCTCATTAGCTTGAATCACACACTTGCAATAAATCAATACTTGATACTTTACCTAGTTTTGCTGATTCATATGAAACCTAAAACTTAAACCATGTCTAAAGAGTAAAAGGGGAAAAAAAATTAAATTCTCATCAGCTTGAATCAATTATTCAATTTCTAGTAATTATCCCAATGCTAATTCATTATTCATACTAGCGATTTTATAAATTTATACCTAACATATCAAAAAAAAATTAGTACCCACTTCAACAAACAAAAAGAAAAAAAAAAAAACAGATATAAAACAAAACAAGCGGAACAAAAAATTTCATGTATGATCGTGGACCCATCAATACAAAGTATAAACTAAAGAAAAATCAATAATGTCGCGAAAACACAAGAACAATCAAAAGAAAAATTAAAGCAATCTATCATAAATTCGGATAAAAAATACGAAACAAAGCTTAAATATGAATACATATTTCGATACTTATAGATAAAACTTAATAATTTTTCTTTAATCTTCTAAGTTCTAACCTTGAAAAAAATTGAAGGAACTCATTGTGACTGTGGTACCGCTGAAGTTGAACTGCGGAAGGAGTGAGAGTGAGACAGTGACCGAGAGAGAGATAAATCTGGAGGCTAAAACACTTTTGGCTTTTGGGTTTTTGACTTTTTGATATGGATTATATGTATAATGGGTATTTGGATTATATGTATAATGGGTAAACACCAGACCAAAGGTAATGACTAATGAGCTGGGTTATATTTGGGTTGTGGAAATGTGGGTTAGTTTAAATTTTGGGCCTAGCTAAGATTAATATATATTTTTTTTTTTAACACAGAACAATTGCATCAGGGCCAAAGCCCGGTACCCCCCCCCCCAAAAAAAAAAAAAAAATCCGCCCCAGTGTCAAAGTAAAACATATGATCCATATATCTATCACAAGTAAATGAGCTTGACATATCCACAACCAAGCTCAACTCAAGCAACCGACTTTACAAAGTTTTACTACTTGTGAAGAGTGCAATGTTCACATTTAGAAAAGTCTATTTAGTAAAAACATCATCAATAAGAATTCAAGGTAATAAATAGCCATGTCAGTAAGAGTTGCAACACAAAGTCGAGGTAATAAAAAGTCCATATTGCAGAGGAAATTAAATAAAGTACTCTAAATATATACTTTCCCCGAGGATCTACTCCCAACCTTCTGTATAAAAATGTAACATAGAAATGATTCATTGTGAAGAAGTCTTGGAAGTTACAAACATGAGCGGAACAAGGAATTTTTGGAGAAATTCTCCAATAAAACTACTAATACGAGGTGAACTCTTATTGGCCAAGGTGGAAGATGAGTGGTCATTTACTCTGAATAAGCAAGCTATCGTATAGGGTGTCAAATATCCAAGGAAAAATGACTATAAAAACATTATTAATTTGGAAAATTATACTTAATAATCTAAGAAAATTAATAGTGTCAAACAGATCGGATCATCCACAGCCCTAGGACCTTGGCCTTATGGATTCGGCAATAGTGGCTCGGGACGACCCGCCGTGCTGGCATGCCCATCGACACCCTCTAAGTTAGAAAACTAGTGTCAAAGATTGAAAAACAATTCCAAGAAATCAGCATCCATTTATTTACAAATATGCCAAATCAAGAATAAATTAATATTAATTAACAGCAAGAATTGTCAAATTCCATGTACACCCAAAACAATCCTTATTCAACAAGAAATTAAAGCCTAATTATCAATTGGCCACACGAATCCATTTTTCCACACCTGCCACAGGAATGCAACCAAATGACCTAGCCAACACGTTTGTCAGGTTGGATCTACCCCGCAACGCCCTAACCAACCCCCAATGACTCCCACCACCACTCTTACTACCCCTTGCGCCACCACTATCACCACCTTCGCCGGAAACATCGCCATGGGGACTTGTCTGTTCTGCCTCTGCTTGATGGCACCCAGCTCCATTTCAGGCTTGAACTTCACCGGCCCGAACATGAACATCCTCCTCCTAGACTTGGCTGACATGGATGTCAGAGAAGTGATATTCACCCTCTGCACATGATAATTCAAGTCCCCGGAGCACTTGGACTGAGAAACTGCACGTTGAGAACTCGAAAACCGGGACATGATATTGTCTTTTTGGCGATGATGATCATGATCATAAATAGAAGGTTTACGAAAGGAATGCGACTTCACCGTGGCGAAATAATCTCTCTTTTGATACTCATTGAGTTCTTCATCTTCTTCTTGTTCATTTACGAGTTTTCCATGGGAAATTTTCTCGGAGTTGGAGTAGGGTTGGGAGGTTAGTCCAGTGAAGAACTCGAAAAGTGGATCTATTTGTGCAGAGGAACTTCTCGGGCTATGCTCAACAGAATCAGAGTTATTTTGGGCTATTACGAGGTTACTGAAAGACAGAGTATCTTCTTCTTCTTGTTCATCATAGTATTTTGGAATGTTGTTTTCTTTGTGTATTTCCATTGTTGGAGTATTGGAGAATAGTAACTCAGAATTAAGTCAAAAGGCTATGGAGAAATGGAGAGAGTTGCCAATATATATATATATATATATATATTTATAAAAAAAAAGATTTAAGAAAGAATAGAGGATATTTCCTTGCTTTGTGGCTAAGGCTTCTAGATGGGATTAATGAGTTCAACTGTCGAAAATTAAAAAAAGTAGGTGAAATATGGACTTTTACCAGAAGGGGGCCTATTTATTTGGTCAAAGACGACGGATGAATAAAATTAGAGAGGAAAGAGTCTACGAGAAATGAAATTGTACCAGAAGCGTGCGTGCGTGTGTGATTTCAATAAAAATTACAATCTAATTGAGATACAAATTTATAAATTGTACTACACTTTGATGACTATTTAAACAATAATTATCTCGTTAAAAATTTTGTTTGACAAAAATATCAAACGAATGAAAAAATAGTATAGTTAACTGTTAAAATATTTGGAATACTAAAATATTGTCTCATTAACACCTTATCAGAAAAATTTAGTGGGACAAAACCTAGAAGAATAAAAAAGAGTACAACTATTACCATAATGTCAATCATTGAAGATCTTTAAGTCTACGTATTCCTATTTCATGTACCAATTTCTTGAATGTAGACGTCGGTAACATATTTGTCAATAAGGTACACAAATTATCACTCGAGCAAACTTGTTGAACATTCGATGCTACTATTGAAGCTCATGTGTATACAAGAATTTTGAAGAAATATGTTGTCATGTCCCTTTTGATATAGCCCTCTTTAAATTGTGAAATACATACTATATTATCTTCACACAATTGTTTATTTATCTTTTGTTGAAGTTAATATGATGGATCATATTCCTCAACCATACACATTCTTGACTTGCTTTGTGAATTGCAATAATTTATGAATGTTTTGAAGATGTTGCTGTCAAAGTTTGCTTCACAGATTTTTATAATATCACTATTTCTCTATTTGTAAACACATATTTTGTTTGTGAGATGGTTTTAAGTAGATATGAGAAATAACCTACATCTACATATCACAATAAAGGAGATCCTAGTTTTGTGAATAAAATAATCTCACATCAATAATATCTCTTAGGTAGCGAAAAATGTGTTTAACACCACTCCAATGACTTTGAGTTGGTGTACAACTATATTTTGCAGTGAGATTTATTGAAAAAGCTATGTCTTGTTGAGTGAAATTTGCAAGGTATGTTAATGCTCCAATTGCATTAAGATATGATACTTCAAGACCAAGAATATTTTCCTCATTTTCAAGTGGACGAAATGGATCTTTTTTCATATCAAATTATTGGACAACCATAGTCACTACAAGAAATGAGATCAATAGCGGCGACATATGTCGTCGCTGAATCCTCATAAGTCGTCTCTTTAAATTTTTAGAGACGACAAAGTCGTCGCTCAATGTTGCCGCAACATATTAGTGTCTCTAGATATATAGCGACAACAATTTCGTCGCAACATTATCGTGTCTATATCTCGAAAACAAATATAAAGGGACGACAAAGTCGTCGCTGTTATACAAAATAATAGCGATGTGAAAAACGTCGCTAGTAGCTCGTCGCCATACGTACTTCTCATATAGAGACGACAAAGTCATCGCTATTACTAATTGTTTTCTTTTACTACAGCGACGACAATGTCGCCACTATAAACTTTTTGAATTTTTAAATTTTTTTTTATTTTCAAATAATATAAATAATATATAAAAAATTATAAACATCTACGGATCCTCCAAATCGTCGTCCTCGTCCTCGTCCTCGTCCTCCTCCTCCTCAACTGGTATTTTACTTTTCATAAACTCAATTTCATGCTGCATTTGGCGTAGCTGATCCTCGTACATGGAAAACCGAAGATTGTTATTTTGGGGGTCTCTAGAGGACTAAAGGGAAGTTCCTTGTGGGGCAAACGATGCAGCAGTCGAATCTAGTGAGGGAGAGGTGCCCTTCGGAACCCGGCCAACCCCACGAAAGTGACCTCGTCGTTTTCCGAGAACTTCATTTGCAATAGCACGCTCGTCTAACGACGCGCTATTGGAGGCGACCTGTGTATGTTGAGTCTCTCTCAATTCAACAAGTTTATCCTGTTCAGTTAAAAAATAATAATAAATAATAATAATAAATAATAATATCATGCATGTCAGATAAAATTATATTAACATAATTTAAAAATTCTCACATAGTCACCAGCTGCCTGTGGGTTCACCCAATTGCCATCCCTAAAGGTGTGAAACGTCCGGAACGATTCAATAATCCCCGGCCACTTCTGGGTCTCGGGGTCCCGCTACGACAATTTAAACGTGAAATATAGTTAGTAGACATTTTTACATAATGTAGTGAAGATATGTATAATGATATTGAAAATTTATATGTTGTACCTGATCGTAACGCGTGGTAGAGAAGCTCTTCGACCCCTGCATGCTCGGGTATTTAGCCTTACCCCCATTGGCCTTATTTTTGGAGGACCGTTCGTGAAGGTATAGCATATAATTGATTAGCAAAAAATGCAATAGTTAAAAAAGTATATAAAATATCGTAAAAAATATATAAACAATACGTACCACGAAAGTAGGACTGGTGAAAAAGTCAATGTACTTCTGCCAGTCCTCGGCGGACATCTTGCCGTATGGTCGGCTCGATCCATGCGCTTTTAAGTGATTATGCGCCTTGAGTTTGTAATCGCGATAACGATCGGCCGCCAGACGATCTAACGCGACACATACTTCTCGGTACTCGTCGGGCGACCGATCGCCCTGCAGATCGAAGTAGCTCTGCAAGAGTGAAAAAAATTATGTTAATGTAGAAGTCGTGAAACAAGTATTTATTAAGTGTACTAATAACAAAACTACTTTAAGTTCATACCGATAATGCTACGAAGCGTGCTTTCTTTGCTCCTCTGGAACCTCTCGTCCATGAAGAAGGATAGCAGGGGCATGATGAATCTCACTGGTTCCCAACCAAGCGCGTGAAGTACTTCGCGTTATTCCCGATCGACTACATTTTGCGTTCGACATTGTCGAACGCGATAGGAAGTTGCATCTTCCCGTTAGCCTGCCAAACCATCTCAAGGTTGATGCCTCGAGAGATACCTCGTCGCTTTGGCGGGGGTGCTGAAAATGAAAAAATTTGAAATTGTATTGATCATACGATTTTCAACAATATGTATAAAATAATAAATAATTACAATTTGAACGAAAAGTCTTACGGACTCAGAAGTAGAAGGAAGCCGGTGAGATGGGCTTTGTGAGGATCTCTCCCGCACCATCACCTCGTGCGACATCACGTCAGCCATACTAACACATGACATAATTGCGAACATCACGTCAGCCATACTAATTTTGAATGTATGTGAAAATTTGAATGTTTTATATTTTATTTCAAATTAGTCCATAAACTTATTTAATTGCAAATAAGTCCCTAAACTTTGAATTTATGGAAAAATTTGAATTTATTATATTTTATTTCAAAATGGTCCCTAAACTTATTTTATTGCAAATAAGTCCCTAAACTTTGAATTTATGGAAAATTTTGAATTTATTATATTTTATTTCAAATTGGTCCCTAAACTTATTTTATTGTAAATAAGTCCCTAAACATTGAATTTATGGGAAATTTTGAATTTATTATATTTTATTTCACTTTGGTCCCTAAACTAATTTTATTGTAAAGAAGTCCATAAACTTTGAATTTATGGGAAATTTTGAATTTATTGTATTTTATTTCAAATTGGTCCCTAAACTTATTTTATTGTAAATAAGTCCCTAAACTTTGAATTTATGGGAAAATTTGAATTTAGTATATTTTATTTCAAATTGGTCCCTAAACTTATTTTATTACAAATAAGTCCCTGAACTTTGAATTTATGAGAAAATTTGAATTTATTATATTTTATTTCAAATTGGTCTCTAAATTAATTTTATTGCAAAGAAGTCCCTAAACTTTGAATTTATTATATTTTATTTCAAATTGGTCCCTAAACTTATTTTATTACAAAGAAGTCCCTATACTTTGAATTTATAGGAAAATTTTGAATTTATTATATTTTATTTCAAATTGGTCCCTAAACTTATTTTATTGCAATGAAGTTCCTAAACTTTGAATTTATAGAAAATTTTGAATTTATTATATTTTCTTTGAAATTGGTCCCTAATCTTATTTTATTGCAAATAAGTCCCTAAACTTTAAATTTATGGCAAAATTTGAATGTATTATATTTTATTTCACTTTGGTCCCTAAACTAATTTTATTGCAAAGAAGTCCCTAAACTTTGAATTTATGGGAAATTTTGAATGTATTATATTGTATTTCAAATTGTCCTTAAACTTATTTTATTGTAAATAAGTCCCTAAACTTTAAATTTATGGCAAAATTTGAATGTATTATATTTTATTTCACTTCGGTCCCTAAACTTATTTTATTGCAAATAAGTCCCTAAACTTTAAATTTATGGAAAATTTTGAATTTAGTATATTGTATTTCAAATTGGTCCCTAAACTTGTTTTATTGCAAATAAGTCCCTAAACTTTGAATTTATGGGAAAAATTTGAAGTTATTATAATTTATTTCAAATTGGTCCCTAAACTTATTTTATTGTAAATAAGTCCCTAAACTTTGAATTTATGAGAAAATTTGGATTTATTATATTTTATTTCACTTTGGTCCCTAAACTAATCCAAAAATAAGCTACTGACAATCAGTCCCTAAACTACTGAAAAATTACAAATAAGCAAAACTCAGTCCAACAATCAATCCAAATCAATACCAAAATCAGTTCCAAAATTTAACTTTAGTCCAAAAATTTACAACATTCCATAATCACTACAAAAATCAGTTCCAAAATGTACAACATTACAAAATTCAACTTTAGTCCCTAAACTTATTTTATTATGAATTAGTCCATAAACTTTTGTCTTTTACAATTCAATCCCTAAAATACTCCTAAATCCAACTCCACTAAACAAACCCAACTCCAACTCCTTGTCCTCAACTCAATACATCATTTATATGAAATCAACAAAATAAAAAAATAAAAAAATTCAAACAAATTGAAACTGAAAAAACTAATTAACACGAAACAACAAGAAAAAATCATGGTGGCAGAATTTTATACTTTTTGTTTGTCCCAAATTTTCGGGGTTTTTTTTATTTGAAATCAAGAGTCAAGGAGATTGGCTTGTGATTCAACATTGTGTTTGTGTGTGTGTGTGTGTGTGTGTGTGTGTGTGAGAGAGAGAGAGAGAGAGAGAGAGAGAGAGAGAGAGAATTTGCGCGGTTACAACGATCGAGAGCGGAGAAGAAAGGCGTTGCATGGCGACGGTCGGCAATCGGCAATGCTGGAAGAAGAACAAGCACAGGCAAAATAAAAAAGAAAAAGGTTCAGCGTGAATTAAAAGGTCTGACTCTATAGCGACGTCGCTATTGATCACTAAAGCGACGACATTTTTTTCAGTTTTTAAGAACACGCGCTTAAAACGTGGCGCCCAATTTTTAGGACATATGTCGTCGCTATTGATAATACAATATAGAAAATTAAATGTTGATATCTCATTTGAATGGGATTTTTTAATTGAAATAATTTTTATAATTATTAATTTTTAATATTTAATATTATCAATAATTTTATTTTTACATTTATCAAAAAAATTTATTTGGGTCATTCAACTTTAAACATATTTAAAATTTTTTTTCTTTTATTTCAATTTCATCCAATTTTATTTGCAACATAAGTCCTTCGAGTTTTACGATGTTAGATATAATGGTCCCCAGTAGCATGTTTTTGTACAATTGTAGAACTTTTTTGTCCTACATTCTGTCTACAAATGTTGAAACTCCATCCAAACTCGCGATGTGACCAACAGCAATGATAGTATGAATGACCAACATTCAAGCCGAAAACAATAACAACAATTTGAACATGCGTTTTTATAAATTTATTTCATAAAATTTAGTGACGCACAATAACATTTCAATCTGATTCACTATCATGATACGATTGATCCTCATCATCATCACCGACGTGCTCATTAATTTCATTCGATATTTCGTCATCCTTGTATTCTGCATTTGTATCGTCTTCCACATCATCGTCGTTTATAAACGAAGTTTCTCATGTAGTATCTGACGAGGCTCTCCTGATAACCGATGCTTCTATCTCATCAGCTTCATCATCATCCCGGTGCAAGGATACATGCTCTATGTTGCCAAGATCAACGACTAGAGATAAACCGGAAGAGTAGTTATTGTGGAGCAGGTCAATTTCTGTGATGTTAGCTCCCACTGTGTCCCACGTGCTCCTGTGGACAATTTGTATTACTCGCGAGTTCGGACCACGAGATGGATCTTCAATGTAGAACACTTGTTGTGCTTGGCTCGCAAGTATGAACTGATTATCCTTGAACACCCTGCGCGATGTCAATCATCGGTAACGTTATTCTCGGTTACCATCCGTCTCCCATCACACCTAAACCACTTACGCCGGAACGGATAAAGCGAAAGTTTTGGTCCATATGTAGCTCGGTATATCTTGCGGTGCCGTAGTAAATCTCACCCCGGTTCACGGGACGGACACACCCATTACGAGTTTTTCTTGAATATCACGATCCTATGTTAGGAACCGAACTCCTTTGACAACACAAGCCATGTATGATAATAACCTTTGGTAACATCCACTGGCCAACGCAAATAACTCATGAGAAACTTGATGGTTGTGGCTTTAGCGCATTGCATATAGCTGCATGACGAGAATTATTCTTAGTTATTGAAAGCAATTATGTTGAAAACATGCAATTTTATTCAGTCGATGTTTGTTTACCTTTCTATAGAACAAACCGTGAAAGTCTCTTCTGTGCACTAGTTTGATGTTTGGACAGCCATTGTTCAGTAGTTCCTGCCTATGTTTCCTGAACAAAGTATGGAAGATCAAAGTTTATTAGTTCGTTTCAAATGATAAAGTTAATTCGAGATAAAGGAATAATAATCAGGAATTAACACCATCTTACTACAAGAATGGCTCAACTTCATAACAGTTGTTCAGGACGTAAAAAATCGCTTGATTTCGAACTTGAGTAGGAAATGTCATTGGTGACTGCTTTCCAAGTGGGTGACACTGTGACTGAAAAACAGAAAGTTATGTCTGTGGAACAGTAGCATCCTCGTTTCTGTCTGGTCGGTCGAACCTTGTCCTTATGTCCTCGAAGTACCTCGAACAAAAAGTCAATGCCTCGTCCACAACATACCTTTCAGCTATTGATCCCTCGGGCCGAGCTCGATTTTTGACGTAGCCCTTCAATTTCTTTAGGTATCGTTCGAATGGATACATCCATCTCATATGCACCAGACCTCAAGGATTGCCTCTTCTGGTAAATGTATTACGAGGCTAATCATGATGTCGAAGAAGGCTGGCAGAAATATCCGTTCCAACTTACAGAGAATGAGTACAAGGTGATCGTGGGAAGCTATCATGTCGCTAACCTTTAGTGTTCTTGCACAAAGTTTTCTTGCACAAAGCTTTTCAAGAAGAGCGTGCATGAGTTCAATAATTACCGTAGAAATTGTTTTATTCAAGAACGCCCAACATCCATTGGTAATAACCGTTGCATGATAATATGGCAATCATGTGACTTCAACCCGATAATACGACTATCATTTGGAGCAATATTCTTCTGAAGATTAGAAGCAAAGCCATTTGGAAACTCAACCGATTGGATAAATTTACAAAACTTCTTATGATTTGAAGACGACATGGTCTACCATGCGACAGGCTTCATCCACCTATTCACGTTACGATACAAGTGCAACTCTCTTTTGATCTCTAATTGCATCGGATCGCACTCGCGCATTGATCGTGTCTTTTGATTTGAATGGATCGTCCATAATTGTGCTAAGCAAGCTATCACAAACATTCTTCTCTACGTGCATGACATCGATGTTATGTTTGAGCTCTGTAGAAGTCCAATTCGGCAACTCATAGAAAATGCTCTTTTTTCTCCAATTTAGCTCGTCATCACTTCTTCGAATTGTAGCACAACCGTAATTTGGGTGCTTTCTTGGACTTCTATATCTGATACGGCTTAACTGTGCTAAAATGTCTGTAGGCGTTAACCGACGTAGAGGTGGTCGCCTCCCGTCCTTCCATCGAAGTATAAATTGCTCTGAGAATGATACCTGGATGGTAGGAACCGACCGTGACCCACATAAGCTGTCTTACCTATCACACGGACTGAAGGAGTATCCTCGTTGCACGTCAGACATGCCTTGTACCCTTGACCACTCCAACCCGACAAACTACTTCTCGCTGAAAAATCGTTAACAGTCCACAACAAAGCTGCACGTAGTCTGAATACCGACTTGTTGTTGGTTCCACCGTCTCCCATGTCAATCCCATCGGCCCACAACTCCTTCAACTCGTCCACTAATGGTCGTAAAAATACATCAATGTCCTTACCTGGTGCTTTAGGACCAAATATCAATAGAGTAAGCATGAGGTATTCGGGCTTCATGCATAACCATGGTGGCAAGTTGTAAATCGTTATAACTATCGGCCATATCTTTGTCTGACGAGACTCATGTCACCGAATGGATTGAATCTGTCTGCGGCCAAACCTAACCTGACATTCCTGATCTCACTTGTGAACAGTTGATGTTTCATGTCAAAATCTTGTCATGCCTTTTCATCAACGGGATACTGCATTTCATCATCGTCCCTAGACCTTCCTATAATGTACCACCTAATGAGTTTTGCAGTATCCTTCGTCGCGAACATACGTTTTAGTCTGGAGGCCAAGGAAAAATATCGCAACACCTTATGCAGAATATTCTTCCCGTTTACTTTCCTAGAAGTGTGCACCCAACGACTTTCTTGGCAAATCGGACAAGTTTGTCTATCAGCATGTTCACCCCAAAGCAATGCTGACAATCGTTCTTGCGAGCATGAATGGATTTGTAACCCAAACCAAGCTTATTCATCGACTTCTTAGCTTCAGAGTGAGAGTCAACCAGTTCATGTTTGGGAATGCTAACTCAAGCAATTTCAAAAGATCATCGATGAGACTTGTTTGTCCATTTGTTCATAACTTTAATATGCATCAACTTGACTAAAAAATTTAGGGATGAAAATGATGAAACTTCCAGGTACAGTTTTGAATAGAGAGCCTGAAATAGTTCATCATAGTAACCATCGGTGCTTGTACCTGCATGCTCATCACCAACTACGTAGTCTATCACATCCATCATCTCATCCTCCACACCAGCTCGCTCATTCTGTCTATACACATTCGCAGTATGAACATCGGTCTCACCATGATATATCCAGGTGACATAACTCTCCGTAAAACTATTACGAAATATGTGAGCCTCGACAATTTTCAATGGATGTGTGAGACCGTTTAAACATTTTTTGCACGGACATTTAATCCTTCCTCTGTCATTAACGTATGGCCTCGCCATGTTTATAAATACTTGCAAACCGTTCCGAAAATCTACAGATTTTGTGCGATTTCTAATTGTTGTCCAACTTTTATCAATATTTATACTTGAAAAATACTATATTCTTATAAATACAGTAAGGATAATAAATGAAGATGAAGAAATGAACTGTAAAGAAGATGATTATGAAGGAAAACAATAGAAATGCAATTGACCGGGGAGATACGGAGATGGAGAAGAATTTTTTTTGCGTGTAGTCTGCAATACAGAAATGCGGAGATGGAGAAAAGATAAAGAAGAGTCTATATGTCGCCACTATAGATAAAAGTCGTCGCTATAGGATCATTCCCATTTTACGAGGAAATTAATAACTCACGTACCTGTAAAAATGATCAATATAAATATAGCGACGGCATGTGTCGTCGCTATAGACAACAATTGGGCGCCAATTTTTCTGCTTAAATTGATGTAGGTATATAGCGACGACATATATCGTCGCTATATATCTCATCACATTTTACGAGAAAATTCATGATTCACGTGACTTACAGCATCATCCGCAACTCAATTGCGACGACATGTGTTGTCGCTATTTATTCATCAAAATGCCGCCATTTGTTCCCGCCGTTTTCGAAACTAAGTGGCGACGACATTGAAAGACGTCGTTATAGATTCTATGTAACGGCAACGACATATAATCTATTGCGACGATATATGTCGTCGCTATAAGTTTTGCGTATGTGGTGACGACATTTCTTAGTCGTCTCTACTGTGTAGAATCAATAAAAACGACTTTGTGTCGTCGCAATAGTTGTCGCCGCTATAGACCCTTTTTGTTGTAGTGAGTTGATGCTAGTGGATATTATGCTTTATCATATAAAATTATATTCAAAAATTTCTGTATAAGAAGATTGATGAACAAATAATCCTTCTTAGAAGTGTACAATCTGCAAGCCAAGAAATCTGCAATTTTGTTGAGCTCTCCAGGAGTCCTATTAGATTTAAATCATCATCATAAACTGCCACAACTGCAAATCCAATATTTATTTTCTTTATGAAAGCACGTGAACAAACATTGTTAATAAATATTCGCTAAGGTGATTATGCCACATATGTCTGAGTTGTTTTAATTCATATAATGATGTTTGCAATTTGATTGAGAATATAGTTTTGGAGAATCATTTACTTATGTCACTTTAAATCCTTCAAAGATTTTTATGTATACTTCAGTATCAAATTAACCACACTTACTATCAAGCTCTATACAAATAGGTAGTTACCACATCTACAAAGCGCGTGTCAAGTTTTTGTGAGACAGCCAAACTAATTAAAAATCTAAAGATAATGACATCCATCACAAGAGAATTTCTTTTCTTATAATCGATCACACGTCTCTACAGGAAAATTTGGACTACAAGTCAGACTTTGTAACTTGTTATTTCATTGTTCTCATTTCTCTTCCTTACAAAGACTCCCTTGTATCCTACAAGGATTACGTTTTCATGGTCGAACTATAGGTCCAAATACTTTACATTGCTCTAAAGATTTCAACTTAGCCTGTATAGATTTTTCTATTTTGGCCAATTATTTCTTTGTTTACAATCTTTAACGGACTTGGATTTTCATTACTTTGCATAATGTCAAGAGCCATGTTAAAGGTGAAGATATTGTCTATGACAATATTATATTGTTCCTATATTCTATAAGCTAACAAATAATTTATTAAAATCTCATAATTTTTGGACAGTTGTGGTTGTGTATAGGAATCATTTTATCTGTATTTGATTGGTCAATCACTACTACTTCTACTGTATTTTACCAAAAAAATTATTTTGAAGTTTTTGGTTGGTTTTTCACTTGTACATTTCTCTTTGATGTACAGAATCTTTGGCACCAACTGGTCGACCACGATTGACATATTTTAGATTCATTTGCTATGGAAAATTATCCTATAGAGACAACAATTTTTGTTGGAGTATTATCTGCTCATACATATGATTTTGTCACTTTCTTTATATCAACAAATATATAAGGTAATTGATTTGCAATTCTTTGCAAATGAATGATCTTTTCAACTTATTGCTCATGTTGAGTATGACGGAGATCAAAGTGAGATAATGTTGTTTAATTCTAAAAAAGTTTATGTTGTTTTTCAAGATGTAACTTTGTCATTCCCAAAGTTGGGAAAGTAATTTCATTAAAATGACAATACACAAAAAGTGTAGTAAATAAGTCACACAAAAGGTTCAAGAATACCTAATAATGGATGGTGAGTCAAAATTAACAAAAATTTTAAGTCTTTGTTGGTGACCCAATTTGGTACGTTGTAAGGGTAGGTCAAATCACGACTTTGATGGCACAACTGAAAACTCGTAGGTGAAAAATATTAAGTTCTTGACAAATGCAATTTGTAAAGGTGAAATTGATGATAAGTAGTTGCTCTTATACGGACCAATGATCCTCACGAACTCTATTATTGGGTACAACCCGATGCGACTCACCAAAAGTGTCAAAACTAATTCTACAGGCCTCAAAATGATGTGATTTCAAGTCTAGGTGATGGATAACTCATAAAAGGATGTTTTCCAATTGGAATCACCACAAAATTAAAAGCATACTATCTTTAGTGAAATTTAAAGTGAAAGACATATTCTAGGATTTGTGAGAAGAAATGTTTGGGAATTTGGGTTTGAACTTGTGAAGGGAAAGGGATTGCAGGGACCGATTTTTGGGATGATTTAGGAAAAAAAATAGTTGGTTTGATGGCTAGAAAGGGATTGCGGGGGCCGATTTTTGGGTTGATTTAGGAAAAAAAATAGTTGGTTTGATGGCTAAAAAGTGAAGGGAAAATAGGGAAATGTGGTTATGGGATGCATTTTCTGGGGTGGTTTTTGGTAGTGCGGGAAGGCAGTTTTAAGATAGTGGCAAGAGACTGTTTGACTAGAGTTTTATGGACATTTTTGCAGGGACATGTTGAGCTGGTTTTTGAGTTATTTGGAGATGGTTATGGGATGCATTTTGGGGCTAAAACACTTGGGATTTATGACTGGTTTTGGAGCTGCCGACATTGGAACTTTTGGGCTGAAAATGAGACAAATTTTGGGCTTTAACAGTAGTGTTGGGCACACACTCCTATAAACAATGGCATCACAATTTTTCTTTTATATAGTGTTTGTTTGTCTTAACTTAAATTATAATTTAAAGTGGTCAAACTGGTCAAACATATTTTTTTCTTTATATATTTTGTAGAACCTACAACTTACTATACACTTATTATTTATACATTCTATAAGTCCCACAACTTATAAACACTTAAAAAATAATTCTAGCACTACCAAACATGCGTATTGATAATAGTGAAATGGAACGAAGTTACTCCAGTTGGAGAAAAACATGCCCAAGTGTTTAACGTAGAGAGACATGGTAGAGAAAAGTGAGCCCAAGTGGAGAAAAGCAAGTCCAATTGTTTAACGTAGAGAGACAGGGTGGTGAAAAGTGAGCCTAGGTGGAAAAAAGCAAGCCAAGTGTTTAACGTAGAGAGACAGGTAGAGAAAAGTAAGCCCAGGTGGAGAAAAGCGAGCCCAAGTGTTTAACATAGAGAAACAGGGTAGAGAAAAGTGAGCCCAGGTGGAGAAAAGCAAGCCCAAGTGTTTAAATTAGAGAGATAGGGTGGAGAATAGCGAGCCCAAGTGTTTAACGTAGAGAGACACCCAAACTAAGAATGCCAGAAGGTTAGGGGGCTCTACGTAAGACTTCGATCGACACGAGGCATTGACCATCCTCCTGCACGGGCTAGGTCGACCAACATAAAAATAGGTTAGGGGACCCAAAGATCTCAACGTACATGATATAACAGAAAGATACATTAACCCCATTCACGTCGCCTTTTCAAGGATGGAGACGCTTGCTCCCTAATCTGTTGGGATTTGTGCCACGTGGACCAGAAAAATTGCATATAAATAGTAGTCCATTCCGTTTCAGGTATTTTCTTATAAAACTTTTGGTTACACGTACTCTACATAAAATTTTTTGGTATATTCTTCTCTTAGTGACTTTTACACCAGAGTGGTAACGGTGGAGAAAAACCCCGCCATTTTTTTTTCAGGTTTTAGGCCATGCGCGCCTCCACCAGTTGAAGAAGAGATTGTGAATGATAACGTCATTGGTGCCATCTGTAGGAAATGATTTTTGCAACAAAAAGCTATGATAAGACCGAGAACAATGAGTGTACACTCAGTTGTGGCAGCAACCTTCGATTCTAACTCGTCCCAATCTAGAAGACGTACTTGGTTTGTACCTAGCAGTCTCAGAACACACCGCTGTGTTAGTGAAAGACTTTGTAAAAGTTCAGAAGCCGATATACTATGTCAATCAAGTGCTGAGAGGGGCAAAGACACGGTACAGCCTGGTCGAGCAATTGGTATGGTGCAAGTCATGACTGATCATACTCTGAAATAGATTATCCATCGACTAGAAACTTTTAGAAGGCTATTAAAATGGGCAATGGAACTCACTAAATTTGACATAGAGTTTAAACCAAGGATAACCATAAAAGCCCAGGCATTAGCAGATTTTATCGCATAACTCACTGTCCTCTCCAGACTAAGAGAAGAAGATACAGCGGCAGAATGTAAAATATATGTGGACGAGTCGTCAAATAGTGAATGTTTGGGTCGGGCATTATTATGATAAGCCTAGACTCAGAAGAACTAGAATACTCCATCCGCTATGGGTTTCCGCCACTAACAACAACGCAGAGTATGAGGCTGTAATCACAGGACTAAGCATTGTAGTTAGGCTGGGTCTGTCCTTGGTGGAAGTATGCATCGATTCACAATTAGTCGTGGGACAAATAAATGGGGAGTATGTATCGAAGATGATAAGATGACAGCGTACCTAATGAAGGTAGGAGATTTGCAGAGACGATTTAGCAATTTTAAAATTACCAAGGTTTCTTTAAAACGACAATACAAGAACTGATGCATTATCCAAATTGGTGTTTGTAAACCCAAAACACCTGCCACCAATAGCTAGTGCGCAAGTGCTCCGTCAGTCAAGCATTGTGAATGTAGTCAAGATCAAAGAAGTCAGGCATGAGTCTAGCTGGATAGACCCAATAGTAGACTACTTGCTAAATAATTAGCTACCTAAAAATCCAGCTGAAGCAAAAGGGCTAAGAACCCGGGCGACCACGTTCACTGTCATAGATGGAAAGTTATACAAACGCGATTTCTCAGCCCCTTACTTAAAATGCCTTTATCCAACAGAGGCCTAAAATGTTCTATTTGAGACACACACAGTGGCATATGTGACAACCACAAATGAACCTCCGCCCTAGCCTTTAAAGCATTAAGACAAGGCTACTTGTGACGACTCCTAAAGTTTCGATAATTTTTTTTTTATCTTTGCTTCAGGTCTACTGAAGGCTTTTGGTAGCCTCAAGTTGTAATAGAAAAATAACTTTTAAAGGATTCTAGTATCCTTCTAATGAACACAACAAATATTTACATCTCTCGCTTGTGTCCGAAAGCTTCTAATAGCCTCGAGTTTAGTTAAAAAACTAGCTTCTGATTGATAGTAGTATCCTTATACCGTATACAGAGCAGACATGTCTATATCCGTTTTAAGTTTATTAGCTTTACTCTTAATACTTAAATTAAAACTATAATTTACGATCCTTAGGTTTTTGAAACTGAGGCAAGAAATAAAACTTAAAAAATGTAGATGACGAAATTTAAAAGCTTGAATATATAAATTTAACCACAAATATAGTAAATAAGATTCCCATTTCTTTAAGTACATCAAGTTCCTATACTTTACAAAATGATGTATCCTGATTTCCTCAAAAAAAAAAATTTTTTTTTTTTTTTTTATCCAATACAAGGGAATCAACAAAAGAGATTGGGAAAAAAAAAACCAATCATACTTCATGTGATGAAATATAGAGTTCTCAAGTGCTCTAATGTCATCGCTATATAAATGGAGACCGTTTTATAACTCATTTCTTTTATGTATGCTCCGGGCCATAACGGATATTGGGTCCAAACGTGCCTTTTCGTGATGATATGATACTCTCTTCCGTCATTTGACGTCCTTCCCCACATTTTCACTACCTTGGTGTATCTTCTATACATTTTCTACAAAAGTCATAAAACGACTTATAAGCTGCGAAGCTTAGCGAGTAGAGCAACAAATAAGTCACATAGAATAAGAAAATGTTATCATTTAATTCATGCATTTCAAGAATACTTTGTTCATAATCAACTTACCTCTTAACTTTAACTTATAGTTTCATATAGGCTAAATAGGAATCAACACATGAGTAGCCAATTACATAGGGGAAAATCATCTTCATATTGATCACCATATTTATATACACGTAAGGAAAACATAAGGCTGTACTTGACAAAAATCTGCATTCTTGAAATGAGAATTTAGTTCACATAATTCACCTATGAACCAAATACATACCCGAATGTTGAATGCATATGCAATCGATTTTATCTTGTCTTTGGACACGTCCCAAAAATAGAAACTTGTACGTCGAGCACTCAAACATTGTGCTTAAAATAGCACTAAGGTCGGTCACCATACTTTCTAAGAGCCATTCTTTGCTCATTGAGATCCTAAAGGCTCTATGGCCTTAACTCCTCAAACAGCCCTTGTGGCCATGAGCTTATAAATGGCCCTCGTGGCCGGTGACCTTACTGATTGGACCCTATGGTCCATGAGGTACTTAACACCCCATTGGTGTACATCTATTTAGGGAACTTAATGATTTATCATTTTCTATTTTATTCTTGCATAGCACATGAGTTAAGACTCTTTAATGATCATGATTACACATAAACATCTCAAATATCGTCAAGCATGTTTTTCAACTCTTCAATTGAAAATATGAGAATCGTGCTTGAATGAAAACAAGGAATAGAATATAACACATGAAAATTTTCACATAGTGTTCCTGTGAAGGCTACTGGAAGCATTAAGCCGCATAATTCAATACTGCAATCCAATAAACATCTTGAAATAAATCATCTATTTATTTTAATTTAGCTGATCCTTCACTTTAACAAACATAAGAAATGCAAACATCTACTCTAAGAGTGATTCTAGAATCAAATAAGACACTTGTTTGAGTATATAATACATACAAAGTACAAGTCTTTGTAGAATTCACTTAAGAAGATAGGTGGATTAACAAGGAATCAAGACTTGGATTTTTATCAAAATACCATTTACTCACAAGAATTTCTTAATCTCGAATAAGATAAACTAGAGTTGCTCAAAGTAAAAATATTTGATTTAACTAACACCAAAAGTTGAATTAAGTGATATGAAAACTTTTAACTTTGAAAACACTTAATTTTTATGATTTAGTTGTAGAAATTCAGCCAAAAGAAACAGTACAAAAATCAAGGGATTAAATACATGTAAGGCAAGAAAACATTCTAGAACGTTAAATGATGGAAAAGAGTAAATAATTTCAAGAACATCATGGCTGAAATTTTTGGATAAATGTTGAATAAATTGCTGAAATATCATAAATAAAGAGATACAATTAAGGAAAATTTCTTAGTTCCAACATAGGTTGAGCAAAATTTTAGAAACCCAACATAAACTTCAATTAATCTAACATAAACAAGGACTAAACATGGAAAATTTTGAATCACTGTAGAAATCTTTCTTAATAATGATTAAGAGCAACAAAATGAACATTATGCTTGACTCACCTTGAGAGAATTCTTACCTCGGTCGGGACTCTTTTCTATTGTTGAAGTTTCCTATTTATAGAGAGGGCTAGAGGTGTATTATGTTATGTTTGGCCTCACTTATTTCTATGTTTTTACTTATTTAATATTTGGTTGTCCCAATTTCTATTATTTTATACTTAATATGTACGAATATAATATCGTACTATTAAATTAATTTATTTTGGTATATCTAGTTATGCCAAACAGCCCTTTAAAGATCATGATGAAACTTTGACATTTGTCACCAATTGAATATTATAATAAGAAAATAGGCAGATTTTTCATTTTGAGATACAATGTTTGGGTCAACATTCGGAGGTCCTAATGAGATCTAAACTGAGAGAACTTTATACCATTGCGAAGTTCTAGTTACGAGCTTCGTAATACACACACATGTAACAGGAATGGATCATGCGATTGCTCGTACGATTTACTCAAAGTGGGCTGCTCGAGCACATAATTTTATACTTAGCCAATTTTCCAAATTTTCTAGAATTTCAATCGACTTTGGCTCAAATTTTGGCTCGACTTTCTGTGCTTATCCCAACTCGAAAAGTCTACAAATTTGATAATAAAATGAAGGTCTCAACATGAACTACATATGACATGCATCGTTTACACTTCATCGTACTACTCACAAAATGTTTATAAAGTAGGCTTGAACGCAATGGGAAAACCGTTATTTATTCCAAATTTCCAGATTTCCAAATTTTCGGTCCTGCCAACCCCTATTAAGGTATGATTAATTTGGTAACATTCCAACTTCAAATTCCTCTAATTTGGTTCTTAAAATATAATTGACACACTTTTCTCTACTTTTTACATTATACAATATTGTAACTCTTCAGTTCTTCAAGAAATTAATCATTTGAACTCAAAGTATGCTTTTATATATTTAATATACGATAGAAAATTTAGGTATGCAATTTTTGGGACGTTACAATCTTCCTCCTTAAGATCGTCCCCAAAATTTACCTAGAATAATTCAAGGAATTTTTCTTTCATTTCGTCTTCTCGCTCTCAAGATTCCTCTTCAATGACTTCGCTTTTCCAAAGTATTTTTACTAAAGGAACTTTCTTGTTACGCAGATACCTTGTTTCTCGCATGAGAATTTTCACGTACATGCGATGGGTCAGGAATGTACTTTTGGAGGGTTGACACGTGAAATACATTGTGAACTTTGCTCAATTCTATAGGTAGTTCGAGTTTGTAAGCCAAAAGTCCAATATTTTCTTTTATTTCGAATGGTCCAAAATATCTTGGGGTGAGCTTTCCTTTCTATTTTAACCTAAACATCCGTTTAATAGGTGATATTTTGATATATACTTTATCTCCAACTTTGAATTCCAAAGGCCGGCATCGCTTGTTCACATAGCTACGTTGCTGATCCTAGGCCGCAACTATGTTTTTTTTATCTTTTCAACCACAGTGATTATATCTTGAACGAAATCAGGACCTAAAATATTTCGTTCCCCTAATTCATCCCAATAAAGAGGTGATCGACACTTCCTTCTAAATAGTGCTTCATATGGAGGCATTCATATGGATACTTGAAAACTATTATTATAAAGAAACTCAATTAAAGATAAAAAACGATCCCAACTTCTGCAAATTCCAATGTACTCGATCTTAGCATGTCCTCAAGGGTCTGAATTGTCCTTTCAGTCTGGCCGTCAGTTTGAGGATGGAAAGTGGTACTAAAATGTAACTTAGTGCCCAATGACTCGTGTAGACTTTTCCAAAAATGAGATAAGAACTTAGGATCTCTTTCTGGCACAATTGACACGGGAACTCCGTGTAGCCTAACAATCTCTTGAATATATAAACTTGCATATTGATCCATTTTGTAAGTTGACTTAACTGGTAAGAAATGTGCCGACTTAGTTAGAAGATCTACTATAATCCAAATAGAATCACATCAGTTTGAATTCTTCGGCAATCCCATAACAAAATATATGGAAATATTTTCCCATTTCCATTCCGAAATCGGTTAGGGTGCTTGCTGGCCTTTGATGTTTAGCCTTTACTTGTTGATAGATAAGACATTTGGTTACAAAGTCCGCAATTTCTCTCTTCATATCCGACACCAATATAACAATTTTATTTCGTGACACATTTTAGTAGATCCAGGGTGTACCGAATAAGGTGCACTATGAGCTTCCTGAAGGGTTTATTTTTGAATTTTGCAATCTTGTGGCACATAAATCCCGTCTTTGTATTGAAGAAGTCCATTAACCGAAGTTCAATATTCTGTTGGTTTTTCTTTATCCATATTTTTCCTCATTTTCTTAGCAAACTCATCGGTTTCATGTGCCCTTTTTATTTGATCTGGCAATGTCGACCGAATGGTCATGGTTGAAATCTTACCATTACCTAATGTGAGGATTTCTAAACCCAAAATTTTCTATTTCTTTACTCAATGCTCTAGACAGTTTTGACATTTTTCGACTCAAAGTGTCTGCTACTACATTTTTCTTGTCGGGATGGTAGCTAATAGAACAACCATAATCCTTAATTAGCTTCAACCATCGCGTTGTCGCATATTCAAATCTTTCTGAGTAATGAAATATTTTAAACTTTTGCGATCCATGAATATTTCACATTTTTTACCATACAAACAATGTCTCCAAATTTTTACGGTAAAAACTATGGCAGCCAATTCAAGGTTGTGGGTAGGACAATTTTTCTAATATGGCTTCAATTGTCTAGAGGCATGTACAATTACCTTTCCATGCTGCATAAGCACTCATCGTAACCCATTTTTTGAAGCGTCACAGTAAATGGTGTAACCACCATCTTCCATAGGAATAGTCAAAATCGGGACGGTAAGTCTTTTCTTTAGCTCTTGAAAACTATGCTCACAATTCTCATTTCACCTAAAGGGCTTGTTTTTACAGGCTAATTGAGTTAGATGGGTTGCAATCTTAGAAAAATCTTGAACAAATCGTCGATAATATCCAGCTAACCATAAGAAACTTCTAACTAGGGTTGGAGTCGTTGGTTGTGGCCAGTCTAGCACTGCTTCCACCTGGGATCTACCGCTATACCTTCTTTCGATACTACATGTCCCAAAAACATCATTCGTTCTAACCAAAATTCACATTTCTTAAATTTAGTGTAGTTTTTCCCTTAATATTTGGAGAACTATCCTCAAATGAGTCTCATGTTTTTCCCTCGTCTTAGAATAAATCAAAATGTCATCGATGAAGACTATTACAAATTTTTCCAGATATTCCTTAAACACTCAATTCATTAAATCCATAAACACTACAGTAGCATTTGTTAACCCAAAAGGCATAACCAAAAATTTGAAATGAACGTACCGAGTACTAAAAGATGTTATTGAAATAATCTGCCAAACAGCTCTTTAATTTGATATTCTGCTAAACAACCCTTTATCCAGAATGATTAGGCGAAAAAGCGTCAGAGGTGGTTTTTTTAAGTCCACCGTCAAATCCCATGGCTAAACCACGACAACGGTGGGAAACTACCAAGATGGAGTACGGTAGGGGACGAGAGAGAATTTTCATGAGCGGTGAAATGTGTAGAGATCGGAAAGAACACCAACGCAGCGAAAACACTCTGTTGGGACGACATAAAGATCATGATGAAACTTTGACATTTGTCACCAATTGAATATTATAATAAGAAAATAGGCAGATTTTTCATTTTCAGATGCAATGTTCGGGTCAACATTTGGAGGTCCTACCGAGATCTAAACTGAGAGAACTTTATACCATTACGAAGTTCTAGTTACGAGCTTCGTAATGCACACGCATGCAATAAGAATATATCATTCGACTGCTCGTATGATTCACTCAAAGTGGGCTGTCGACCACATAATTTTACACTTAGCCAATTTTTCCAGATTTTCTAAAATTTCATTCGACTTTGGCTCGACATTCTGTGCTTATCCCAACTCAAAAAGTTTATAAATTTGATAACAAAATGAAGGCCTCGACATGAACTATGAGGTGATATGACATGCATCACATATACTTCATTGTACTACTGACGAAATGTTTATAAAGTAGGCTCGAACACAATGGGATAATCATAATTTATTCCAAATTTCTAGATTTCCAATCTGCCTCCCACTATTAAGGTATGATTGATTTGGTCCTAACATTCTAACTTCAAATTCCTCTAATTTGGTCCTTAAAATTTAATTGACACGTTTTTATCTACTTTTTACATTATACTATTGTATCTCTTCAATTCTTCAAGAAAATAATCATTTGAACATAAAGTATGCTTTTATATATTTAATATACGATACAAAATTTAGGTATGAAATTTTAAGGACGTTACACTACTACTGGCCCAATATGAAAGATGACGCCAAGAATTTGGTGAAAAAGTGTGATACCTGTCAGTTGCATGGTAACTTGATACACATCGTAGCTGAACAGAAGTCTATGATATTTAAGATTTGTCCTTTCTTCTAGTGGGGGATGGACATTATAGAACCCTTGCCTATAACCAAAGGACAAAGAAAATTCATTCTGGTGGTAATAGATTACCTTACAAAATGGGTAGAGGCTGAACCACTAGTAACTATCACCACAACCAAGATTCAGTGCTTTGTTGGAAGAGTATCATATGCAGATTCAGAATACCTTGAGTGGTCGTTATCGTCTACGGTAGGTAGTTCGACAATCACGATTTCAAAGTCTTTTTCAAAATCTATCACATAGAGCACAGGCTCACCTCGATGGCACATTTTCAAGTTAACGGACAAGTAGAGGTGACAAATTGAACAATTTTATGGGACTTGAAAACAAGACTAGAAAAAGAAAAGGGCATGCGAGCTGATGAGCTACTTAACGTACTGTAGTCATATCACATGAGCCCTAGGAGATCGACCGGAGAAACTCCATTCAAGCTATCTTTTGGAATGGAGACTATCATACTAGTGGAAATCTTGAGCCCGACAGGCAGGATGATAAGCCAATGAATAATCTCCATTGCTATTAGGCCGAGCTCGACCTGCTGAAGGGAGTGATGAAGAAGACAGTCATGAAAACAACAACATATAAGTGAAAGGCAGCAGAGTACTTCAATTGACAAGTAAAGCCCATATTTTTTCAAACAGGGGACTTGGTACTAAGGAATGCTACGGCAGCAGGGCACCCTCCTACCAAGCTAGAGGCAAACTGGGAAGGGTAGGTCATTATGAGTGTCGGGAAATGAGCTTATAGCTTAAAAGACCTGAAAGAAAAACCATTGGGTAGGCCATAGAATTTCGAGCACCTCAAACGATACTGTCAGTAAGATATACCCAGGATCAATTTTTTACTTTTTCTTCTTGTTGTAAAAAAGTAATTACGATTTTTTTCCAATTTAATGTTATTCGATGATCCCCCTAAAGGATTCCAGCATTTTGTAAACCAGTTCTACGTTTTCAAATCAATAAAAAGCAGAGGCAATGGCAAATGATGATGGGGCTAAGGAAAGGCCCGCCTTGCACCTATTGAGTCATGGATCTCCGCGACCTTTGGGCAATACCATTGCTTTAAACAATTACCTCTACTGCGACAAATTAAATCACCTGCAATATTGGGTAGTAGGCAGATAAAACCACTAGTTGAGTAAACACATTAAATCACTTGTGATAACGGGTGATAAGTGGATAAACCCGTTACTTGGTTAATTAATCAAATCACCCGCAATGATGGGTGGTGGGTGAATAAAACCATTAGTTGGTAAATGCATTAAATCACATGCGATAATAGGTGATAGGCGGATAAACCTATTAGTTGGCTAACAAATTATATCACCCGCAATAACGGGTAATAGACGAATAAAACCATTGTCAGGTAAATGCATTAAATCACTAACGATAATCATTGATAGGCAGATAAACCTACTAGTTGGTTAACAAATTAATTCACCCGCAATAACGGGTGATAGGCAAATAAAATCATTAGTCGGGTAAATGCATTAAATCACTCATGATAATGGGTGATAGGCGGATAAAGCCACTAGTTGGTTAACAAATCAAATTACTCGTGATAACGGGTGATAGACGGATAAAACTACAAGTTGGTTAACAAATTAAATCACACGCAATAATGGGTGATAGTCGAATAAAACCACTAGTTGGGTAAACATATTAAATCACTGGTGATAATGGGTGATAGGCGGAGAAACCCACTAGTTGGTTAACAAATCAAATCGCTCGCAATAACGAGCAGTAGGCGGATAAACCTACTAGTTAGTTAACGCATTAAATTGCCCGTGAAAATGGGTGGTAAATGAATATAAGGCTACAATGCATTAATTAATAGGAAATCAGAATGATAGATTGAATAGCCAAATCGTTAGTGAAAAGAAAGTAGTCGGATAAAATGGTCAACCCAAGTGATTACAAAAAAAAGACCAGGGTAGTCGACCAAGGAATGTGGTCGACCCCTTTTGGTTGGCCGCGAGGATCGACGACTTTAGTTGATCACAATGGTTGATAGGAGCGACTGTTAACTTCGTGTACCTGGAGTATTCAAAATTCAACTTGAAAATAAGGTTGGACCAGACGTAATCTTAAGCGTAATCATGAATTTTTAAATCAAGCAATTGGATATCATCGCAAGTTTTTTAAATTAGGCTAATGAGTGAAGTCTGCACACATTCCAGGCTAAGAAAAATCAAAAGATTTTAAAGCGAACATCGTTTCTACTCCCACATTCTGAGCCAAAAAAGTTAAAAGGCTTCTGACACATTGTTTTACACCTATATCCCAGGCAAAGAAAGTTTGCGAAGTCTTACAAAGACAAAAAAAATGAGAGAAATAGAAAAGCATACATCAAGCTGAAGGACCGCCAATATCACTCACTCTAAATATACCCTCTCGATGACCCATAGGAGAATTCTTCTTGGGGGTAGAGGTGTCAAGACGGGTGGGCTGCCCAAACTCGCATCGACCCGCAATCGAGGCCCTGCCCGTGAACCAGGCGACTTTTTGAAGCTCCTCTTTGCCTCTTAGTCGTAGACATTCATTATTTTTACTGCAGTATATTTTATCAACTACAAATTTTCAACTACTACATTTTCACTTATTTAATTAATTATTTATATTTTTTGAAGTTTGTACTACTATGCTATGAATTCCCACGATTTTTCTTCTGAAAATATTAATTTACATGATAGTTGTTTTCCTATAAATGTAGAAGATGATCATGTTGTAGATATTGGATCATCTAAAAATCCAAGAAAAAAAACAAACATCAAATGTGTGGCAATTGTTTATAATATATGAAAAAAATGGTAAAGCAATATACAATATTTGTAGAACTACTTATGCGTGGAGAAGTGGTCAAGGCACCGGCATGCTACGTAAACACAAAGACAAACATCTAAATAACACATGACATTTAGATCCGAGACATGCTCAAATTACTTCATTTAGTAATACTAGTGGTTCTGTGACTTTTTCTAGTTTTACTTATTCGCAGGAACGAATGAGAATTGGAACGTTAGAATTTATTTCAGCAAGCGAGATGCTCTTCACTTTTGCAGAAGATGTATATTTTGAAGAGTTCATGCAAAAGTATGCTCCACACTTTTACAGGAGTGTAAGTAGAAATACTGCTCGTTATGATTGTCTGAAATTATTTAATACAAATATTGAAAAATAAAAAAATAAACTTACAAATATTGAAGGAATTATGTGTTTCACGTCTGATTGTTGGTTTGGACGCTATCACAATGGGTATGCTTGTGTTACAACACATCTTATTGATAGTAATTGGTTACTGCACTAAAGAATAATTGCGTTTCGTTTACTTGAATATTCACATAATGGAGTAAATTTATGTGAAAATTTATTACAAGTATTTAATGAGTTTGGTATTTTAAACAAATTATTTTGTATTACTTTTGATAATGCAAGTTCGAATACTGCATGCATTGACCTTTTAATTAGAATAGTTAAACCCTTATCTGATTCTAAATTATTTCATGTGCGGTGTGTTTATCATATATATAATTTAGTTGTACAAGATAGTTTGGAATTAATAACCCCACAAATTCATATAATTAGAGAAGCTATTAATTAGATTTCTTCTTCAGATTATAGACAACAAGAATTTGTGAAAATTTGTAAAAATTTTGGATTGAGAAGAAGAAATTTTGTTGATGATATTCCAAATAGATGGAATTCAACATTTCTTATGTTAAAATCGTGTGTTGGCTATACCAATGCTATTAATGCATTCGTTAATTTGAAGAAGAATCAATTTCATATAGATGATTCAGATTGGGAACATGCATTTCAAATTATGAAATTTTTGAAACATTTCTATAAGACAACAAAAGTTAGTTTGGGTGTGTATTACCCAACTTGTAATCTTGTACTTTTACAATTGGTAGAAATTGCTAGCTAATTTTCAAATTTTAGAAACAATCCATTTTTCTTTCAATTATTTCATAAATGGAGGAAAAGTTACAAAAATATTATGAAAACATGCCATTAATTTTTCTAGTGGCAGCTGTAATGGATCATCGCATTAAATTATTTGGAGTTCATTGTGCTTTAGAATCACTTTTGGAAACATTACCTTTTAATATAAATATCACAAATCAACAATCGGAAATTTTTATTAACGAAATGTATAACTACTATTTTATTAAATACGGTAACAATGAAAATATTTTAGCTTCTACAAACTATAGTACAATTTCTAAAGGTAAATCTTCTTTTTTCTCCATAATAGCTAAGAAATGTAATGTTGTTAGTACTTCATCAACTACATACATGAACACCACACTCGCCGAATTAGAAAGATATTATCAATTTGATCATTATAGTTTATTACCTAAAGACGAGGTAGACAATTTAGATATCTTACGATGGTGGAAATTAATTGAGAGGTCATACACAGTATTATAAAAAATCGCACGAGATCTACTAACAATTCTAGTCTCAACAGTGGCATCTGAGTCTGCTTTTAGTGCAGGTAAGAGGGTATTGGAAGAAAGAAGATCAAGACTTAAAGAAGATATTTTGAAAGCTCTCATATGCGTGAAAGACTGGCTTTTCGTAGATAGAAGGATGCAAGATAAAATTTATGATGATATTGTTGAAGATTTTAAAAATCTAGTAGTTGCAGAAGATTGATTTGCAAACAATATATAATCTCAAACAATTAAATTATAGTTAGGTAGGTGTCAACCTAGTTGGGATGTACTTAAACTATAAATATGCAAATGATTGATAGTTGTGTACGTGCCAACCTAGATGGGGTGTGCTTTAACTATTTCGATGCATTTAATTGTTATTTGTTTGCATTCTATTTAAATTCACAAAGTTAGAAATAATTCAATGTAAAATAAGATATAAATTCCATGTAAACATTTTTTTGTTATAATTAACAAATGTGAATTTATCATTGTTATTTATATTTTATTTAGTAATTTAATACATTTTTTGCTATAAATGTAAATATTTTTTTTTGAAGTAAAATAGGTTAGTAATTAATTTTTTTTTTGTTCATATGGGTCGAACCACGGCCCACATGGTCTCGATCTGGATGGGCTGACGGGTGGGCCGGGTTCGTGTTCAATTTTTATGTGCTGGGTTGACCTGGCTTGCAACCCGCTGCAACACGGGATTTTTCTAATGTAGACCGTCACTGGACTTCATCAGAGGCCCACTTGACCTGAATTGACACCTCTTGTGGACTGGCTCAACTATCCATTGTCTGGTCATGAAATGTTCGAGCTCTAGAGGGTCAAGCGAAGGGTGTTTTTAGACAACCACTTCTTATTAAGATTATAGAATCATACATCGATTCTGTGCCAAACATATGCATACAACTTGTGAACTCTAAGGAGGCTTTCTAGCAAAAAACAGTGTCTTCTTAAGCGCGAGCTAGGGTGGAGCGTAGCGTGTCGATCTCATCCTCTTGCGCCTTGGCCCTAGCCTAAGCCAATTTGGCCTGGTCACTCATCTCATCTATTTCCTTCTTCAAGCCAGCAACCTCCGTCTTACTCTTGGCTTCCTGAAAATCCATATGTTCCAAGTGCCTCTCCAGCTTCTCATTCGCTAGGGCCATGGAATCCTACATGGTGATCATCTAGTAAACAGGTTCCAAGGTCAAAATCACCTATGAAGTTGACACGAAAAAAACAATAAAGAAAGAAAAGAGGATAGATGATAGGTAGCGTTACCCTCGTACACTGCCAAGGTCTTATTGACTGATGAAACCTTCATCCAGGATATGCAGGGGCTCAAGCGCTTAGATTCAGACCATCTCAAGGTCCTTGTTGGCATTAGCGTGCGGAAAGCGAATGTCTTGTTGAATGCCTGATAAGTTAAACTTCGCCAGAATATGAATGTTCATACTTACTAGCTATAACAATCGCTAATGAGTAATGGGCTTATGATGATAGTCAGGTGGAATGAAGTGAGCCCAGTTGGAGAAAAGCAAGCCCAAGTGTTTAACGTAGAGAGATGGGGTGGATAAAAGTGAGCCCATGTAGAGAAAAGCAAGCTCAAGTGTTTAATGTAGATAGACATGGTGTAGAAAAGTGAGCCCAGGTGGAAAAAAGCAATCCCAAGTGTTTAACGTAGAGAGACAGAGTGGAGAAAAGTGAGCACAGGTGGAGAAAAGCGAGCCCAAGTGTTTAACGTAGAGAGACAGGGTGTAGAAAAGTGAACCCAGGTGGAGAAAAGCGAGCCCAAATGTTTAACATAGAGAGATAGGGTGAAGAAAAGTGAGCTTATGTGGAGAAAAGAAAGCCCAAGTGTTTAATGTAGAGAGACAAGATGGAGAAAAGCGAGTACAAGTGTTTAACGTAAAGACACCCAAACTAAGAACTCAAAGATTGAGAGGCTAGAAGGTTGGGGGCTCTACGTAAGACTTCGATCGACACGAAGTGTCGATCGACCGATCCTCCTGCACGGGCTCGGTCGACCAATGTGGAAATAGGTTAGGGGACCCGAAGATCCCCCATGTAGCCCCCATGTACATGATATCTAACAGTTACAACCAGTGTTATCAGAAATGAACCGAACCGACCCGACCCGATCGGTTCAACCGATAAAACTGAGAACTGGCCACAAAACTAGGCTGATTATACAGAAAAACCATCTATTTAAAAATCCGCCCAAAAACCCGTTGAACAGTTCCCAATTTTATTGGTTTTTAAAATTATTTTTTTTCACAATTAATTATAACTGACCAATGAAATTGATCTATCTTATTGCACGAAATGGATTAAAAGAATGAAAAACCAAAAAAATTGCTTTTGAGCAATTTTTGTGATTTCAAAAACTTATTTTTCATTTTTTAATTTTTTTTGTAAATTTTGTAAATATCACCGGGTCAACCCCGGTTCGACCCTTTGACCATTGACCCTTTCACTTTTCTGGGTCGATGCCCGAGTCGATTTTTAAAACATTGGTTACAACAGAAAGATACTTTCACCCCATTCAAGCCGCTTTTTAGAGATGGAGACGAGTATCTCCCTAACCAGCCTGGATTTGTGCCACGTGGACTAGTAAAATTGCCTATAAATAGTAGTCCATTCTATATCATGTATTCTCTCATAAAAACTTTTGGTTACACGTAAAAGTTTTCCGATATATTATTCTTCTATTGACTTTTACTAGAGTGGTAACGGGGTAGGGGGTGAAGAGCTCCACCATTTTTTTCAAGTTTTAGGCCGCGCACACCTCCACCCGTGGAAGAAGAGATTGTGACTAATAACGTTACGTATAGTCACGCATAATTAAGGATGTAGGCATGTTTAGGTACACAATTACACACAATAGTGCTCAATTTGTTATTTTTCTTTTTTAATTTTGCAAAGTATTATTGTCCAGTTTAAAATATTAAACACGTACAGAGCATGGAATGAATATGGATGTGGCTCCAGTCATAAGAATTGATCTGCATGACCAAGAGGTAGAGGCCACTTGCTCATGTGAAATTAAAGATCTTAAGCATCATAAATCTGTCGTAATTTGTCCTTTGGATTCAGCAATGTATTTTGTTACACTTGTGGAATGCAACTCAATGCCTTGATGAGTCCCCATAATCTCATGCCTTTATTTTTCCCCACACTAACCTCGTCATCACAACTTGCGTAGTTAATAAATATAGGAGATGATGGATGAGTGTGGCGCCGGCGGCGGCTCTGCCTGTTCTTCATGTCCCTCAATTCTATCTCTGTTGAAAATCTTGTGATTCCAAACAAAAAAGAGTGCCATTTAGCTTTCCCTGATGATGTTAGTATGGACATTTTTTGAACCCCAAACTCATACCCTTCATCGCGCTTAACATGAAACTTGTTTACATTTTTATTCACACATGAATTATTTGTACCATTTTTGGAGCAAATATCCCTACTACACCCTGCGCCTCCCCTTTTCTGGTTGCTTTCAACGTCTAGATTCGATTCTTTTATTGGGACTGGCTGTTTATTGGGAATGAGTTTTCCACAGAAAATGATATTTTGTGGTGAAATATTGGTGATAGGAGGATCAAATTCTCCACTGAAGAACTCAAAATGATCTTGCTCGGACGAAGATAAGGAGCTTGAACCTTGTGATTCACATTCAGTACAAGTATCACTATAAATTGGAAGATCACATAAAGAAAGTGTATCTTCTGCATCATCATCTCTTGTGTCCTGCATGTTTTCTTCAAAGGTTATTTGATAGATATTGGGCTGAGGAGGGAGGCTTGGTGAGTTTGATATTTATTGTAGAGTTAATAGGTAGAAAGGAGTGATTGATGGTTTAATGTTCTTCTAGGCGAACGTGTAGAAAAAGCTAAAAGCGTGAGGAATTGAGAAGGTTGACGTTCTTTTGGTCATCTAGAAAGAGTAAATTATGCAAAAACCTTATAAATAAGGGAGCTGATCATCTAGAAGATACGAGTAACATTATTATAAAAAATAAAATTCTTCTATATAGTCAAGACGATCTCTATTAAATGCAAATGATCCAGTTATGAGCCTATAATTAAGACTGACCTGCACTGTATGATCACTATCATTTTAATTCAATCAATTATCTCATTTATATGCCCGAGTTATCAAATCCTTCCACTGTGCTCATGAAATGCATAAGGAAACAAACCCTAAATTTCTTGATTTCACTTGTAACTACAACCATTTTAATTACAGTGCATTCACTCTTCATCTAAGTAATGAAATTCAAACGACATATAGTCAGTCATCTTCTATTTGATCTTGATGCTGGGCATCAAATTCTACCAATTGGTGCTCGATCTTGATGCTGGGCATCAAATACTATACGTAATTTTCCCTTCTTTGTAAGCTTAATTTTCTGGAAGTCAAACCCAAGCCTTTCTAATTAGTTTTACTTTATTTATTTTTTATTTTAACAAAATATGCCACTACGAGTCGTATTAAAAAATAAATAAAAAATTAAGCAAACCGAAAGAGAGGGAGGGGTGAGGAAAGAAGAAAAATAAATGAAGATGTTTAATATGGTTATAGTTAATTTATGTTGCACATTATTATGAGATTTTTTAAAGTCGTGTAGGTCAGTACTAAATATTATTATATTGCTTATACAAATTATCTATACTAATTCTAAAAATCTCTTAAAAGAGAGAAACATTGTTGGACGATATTGCCCCTCAAATAACTTATAATTTCTAAAATCAACTTTCAATTAATATAATTTATTTTGGTTTTAATTTAAACTATTTAATACTATATAAATATTGTATTTTGATCATTAAAAGTGATTTGTCTCTTTAAATTCTATTATATATTGTAATTAATGAAAATAAATAAAAATATACTAACAAATTTTTTAATATATTGAAATTATTATTTTTAATTGTAAACAATCAAAGAATGAATCTTATTATGCACGAGAATTTAAGCAAATTCATTCATCAACATAATAAAACAAGATGAATTTGGCTTTGCATTTCGACTTTCTTATTATTGTTTCATACTTTCTTCCTCTGTTCCAAATATGGGAAAAATATTTATGGACGATATTGCCCATCAAATAACTTATAATTCCTAAAATCATCTTTCAATTAATATAATTTATTTTGGCTTTAATTTAAACTATTTAATACTATATAAATATTGCATTTTGATCATTGAAAGTGATTTGTGTCTTTAAATTCCATTATATATATTGTAATTAATGAAAATAAATAAAAATATACTAATAAATTTTTTAATATATTGAAATTATTATTTTTAATTGTAAACAATCAAAAAGTCAATGTTATTATGCACAAGAATTTAAGCAAATTCCTTCATCAACATAACAAAACAAGATGAATTTGGCTTTGCATTTCGACTTTCTTATTATTGATTCATTTCTTCCTTTGTTATTTGTTTTTGTTTTATATTATGCCAAGAATATTTTTTTCCTCGCAATGACGATTTTTAATCTTTGATAATTAGTTTGATAATAATGTGGTAATAATGGATGTGTTAATTTTCCATGAATGATTCACTAATTTTAAGAATATATATGATGGTGATATTGATTTTAAATTTTGATTTCTATATCTTTTTTTCTTGATTTAGAATATTTGTTCGATGTAAAAATGTTAATTATTGTGGTAGTCTTGATAATAAAGAGATTCAAGCACGAATGATATTTTATGTCTTGATAATAAAGAAATTTAAGCACGAATGATATTTTATGTCATTTTGTAAGTAATTAAACGTATATTTATTGTGGAAGAACGGGTTAGAACAAGGAGAATTGGTGTTACTCTAACTCTTTCAAGCACGTGGCTAAAGAAGACATAAATTGGATAAAGTGAGTCGTGTTATGTATAAGGTGAAGGTAAATCTCGCATAATAAGTGGTTTTATGTGATGAGTTAAAATCATTGTCCAAATATCTGGTTGTTTTGAATTTTTTTGAAATTTAATAATATTTCAGATGGAATTACGGGAAAGAATGCATGAAGAGAAAAAAAAAAAAAAACTCCTTAATTTATGAGTGCATTAAAACTGAATGGATATTGCAATAGAAAATTCTTCTTTATCTTATGTCAAAGAATTTTGATATCATTTTTTCTGAGAAATAATTACCTAAAAGGCTAAATATTTTGTTTTCGTGTGCTTTTTATAATGATATAAATACAGAAAATCAATGAAAAATTGTGTTACACTTATATCTACTATTTTCATGTATTTTAGAATTTGATACTAATTTTCATAAAAGAAATTGTCTTTTCTGATATGCCATTATATATATGCTTTAAAATATAATTAAAAGAGTATCAATAATCTTTCAAACTTAATATTCATGTAGGCCATGCATTTTTTAATGAACCACATGTTTTAAGAAGAAGTTTGAATATAATTCCTTAGTTGGTCATAATCATTGATGAACTTATGATTGAAAATGAGCTTCATTTAAGTGTTATATTCATCGATAATTTTAAAATAAAAAAAATCATAATATTATTACAAAATCACATGCAACGCACATATTCTTAACTAGCTATAGAAAATGGTGACTTTTCATAGATGAAGAGATACAATCACGTTCTCTACAATAATTTAGTGTGATGAAGTTTAAAAGTAGTTTTTAATAAATTTTGATAAAAGTTAATAAATTTTTGAATTCCATAAAAAATATGGTTAAAAATGAGTTTGAGAAGAAAAAAAAGTTTAAAAGAAACTCCACCAAACATGTTCTTCGTGTGGGTTAGATTTTGATTAAAATTAGATTTTGTTTTATAAAAGTTGATGAAATATGTGACTGAAAAATTTTAAAATGTTGTGGGTCTATGAAATGTGTATTTAATTGATTTCAAATATATCCTTAATATGAGGTAGCTTAAATTTGTTCAATTTAAACATAATATAGCATTTTCCGTTTTTTTTTTCCCGCAAAACTTATAATGTCACATTGCCGAATTCTTGTTGGCCTGAAAGAAAAGACTATAGCTATATTTGTATCTTATTATATATTAAATAATTATATGAAGATACGACACATAACGTAAAATTAGTATAGGGAAAAAGTCACCATTTGCGAGGCTCAATATTTTTGTTAATACTTTTAGAGGTTAAATATTTGTTACATGTGAAGTATTTCCAATACATTTTATAGATTATTATCTAAATAATATGAATATTGGAAGATTTCTGATTTATGTAATATTAATGTCTAACGAATAGATATTCAAGTTCAAATTTGGTCTCTAATATATTATATAGATTGCTATCTAGATGTATTTTATTTTTTTAAAATAAAAAAATTTATATTCAAATATGTTTAGAAAATTTAAATATGTATAAGAATTCTAAATTTTGCTGAATCAGCATGTCTAAAGGAGCTTCTGAATTTAGACGGAGGTCTATACATTACATTTTTTTTCCTGTTAAGTCAGCTTGACATAGTTATTGACAGCTTGCATTAAAAAAATGGGTTAATTTCACTAACGGTCATTAAAAAAAGGTTTTAGACTTATTTTGACTACTAAAAGTTGACATTTGTTAGTTCTATCAAGTAGTAGTTTATTATTTAAATATGTTATTTTATTCGTTTAGATGAAAACCTTAAAGTCAAGAATTTAACTGAAAGTGTACTTATTTTGACCACTAAAAGTGCACTTATTTTGATCACTAAAATCAAGGATTGAGGACCAAAGTTTGAAGATGTAAAAAGTTGAAGGACCTAAGATGCAATTTTGGAGGACTTAACTGAAAGATAATTGAAAATTTGGAGACCAAAGTGTAAAAATGTAAAAAGATTAATGACCCAAGATACAATTTTTAGATTACTTAATTGAAAGATATTTGAAAATATAAGAACTAAAGTGAATATTATATAAAGTACAGAGATTACCATGTATTAAATAATGGTTTATTGTATACTACGTCACCACTTCAAGTTGGATACTTAAAGGGGTTATCATTTGAGAAATGATTATAAATTTTAGTGATCAGCGCTGCAATTTTTGAATTTCAGTAACCGTTTTAAAATTTTAAAGCAATTTCAGTGACCGTTAGTGAAATTAATTCAAAAAAAATTCTTAAACATTTTTTATTTTCCTTATGTGACAAAAAAAAAAAAAAAAAAAAATATAACAATCAACGATTATATTGAAAATACTCTAACAATTTCATTAAAAGGAAAACAAAGATATGTAATCCAATTCGCCAACACCCAGAAGTTGTATCAATTTAACTGATGTCTTATGAAAACGCGTGCTTTGGTACGGATGGTAAATTTTCGGCAACGTTTGCTTGCTGCCTGCATAACTTGTGTGACAATATATCTTCCCAAAAAATCAGATGCCACATTGGATTTTGGTGATGGGCACTTGTTGTGAGAAATTATATATTGCAAGTGTATATTATTGTAAACAAGTAATAAAGTGGACTTATTGAATTAGTATTATCGTTCCTATGAAAACTATTCTATTTAGATACTAGTTCAATTAATCTTAATCTTAATTTATTTAAAATTCATTAAATTAACTTGATTTGAATATTTAAACTATAATTATTAATTTTAGAAAAAAAAGTATGAATGCAAAAGTTAAGAATTTAACGAGTATAATTATTAATAGATTTGGATTTACGAGTTCACTATAGTTGTCATCTTTAATTTCTCTTCTCAAAATTTATTCCTAATATTGTATTCGGTCGAATTTGCGAATTTAACCTAATTTAGCTCTATCGAGTCCCAATTAGTCCTATCTAATTAAGTCAACTTATGAAGTCAGAATAACCCTTAATTAGATGTATTAAATCTCCTAAGAATTCAATTGAATACTGCAACAATAACAAAAATGTATCTCTATATTTTATCCAATTGCTGGATTTTATTATGTGGTCTAGATTAATAACTTACGTCTCGATTTGTTACAATCCACAATTCAATGACAAATAATGACCAATTATTTCAAGCATTAAGAAAAGAAGTAAAATCAATACGTAATTAATTTATAAAGAAAACTTGAAAATTAAAATTAAAGAATCTAAACTAGGTTACATCGTTCATCCAAAATAAAAATTTAGCTACTCATAATTCGATAGAAAGAAAAGATGAAAAGTTTGAAATACATAACCGAATCTTGAATAAAAGATGAAAAGAAGTTGAATATCTTGCACCAAGATTTTTTCGTCTTCACGTTCCAATCTTCAAGATCTTGATCGTTCTTCCTCTTTGCTCTCTATTTTCTCTTTTTTGCTCTCTATTTTCTTCCTTTTGATTCTTGTATATGGTATACGGTATATGTTTTAAATCATCAACCTTATTTATATGTCCCAAAACTCTAATATAGTGTAGAGATCTTGTCTCTCAAGAATTACCAAACTAGAATCTGACTAAAATAAGGAAACTAAAATTTTGGTCATAAATTGCGCTTAAGTCCCTAATTATTGGCACGATAAGTCCTTCATCTTTTGGATGTTTGCAAGTTGGTCTCTATTCCCAAGTCTTCGTGCACTTTCAGTCTTTTTTCGCGTATTTTGCTTTATTTTTCTTCAATTCCATCCGAATTTAGGTTTTGACCTAAAACAATCAAATCAACATACAATTAAGTAGAAATTCTCTTAAGAGTACTTATAATCATCCACTTTTGATTGTCCAGGTAAGTGTAAAACTACACTTTTCAAATACTCTCATACTTGAACATTTGTCCGTCATCGAACATGACTATTTACTTAAATAATTAAACAAATAATATTGAAATTTACTATAATAGATAGTTTGTCGTATTTGCCTCAAGTTTTTGAAATACATCAAACAATTAATAAGAAATATCTAAATCATGCTACCAAAATCAATTTTTACTCATCAAATGCTCGACTTACGCGTGTGTGTGCATATAGTCAATCCAATCACTATAAAACTTTAGGTTGGTAATATCCCACCCTTCAATGGTCAAATATTTTCTTTCTCTCTCGTAAGAATACACACTCCCATATCTATATTCAATCACTCACCCTGGGTGTTAACTCTAAAGTTGCTCTCAAAACAGTTATTCTTTTACCCCTCAAATTTTGGTTAGGTCTAGCTAATACAGTAGCTTTCTAGATCTGTGATAATTCTCTCTTCATTGAGTGTTTCAACCATCAAGCTTCCACTAGGTAAGTCAAATCCACTAGTTATCTAAATCCCCAAGTTATACTTACAAGGGCTCAATCTTGCTTTTTTTTTTTTTTTTTTTTTTTTTCATTTTATATGTATATATCTTATGTGTAAGACCTCACTCCCTTAAGCTTTCTAGATGATCATTGTAGAGAGCTTTAGGCCGATGGCTTCCAGGTCTGATAGATCTTAGGGCACCAAGTTCTAAGAACCCCTTACGGGCTTTATCACTCGAGTCAAATAGGCTACGAAGAGAGGCATAAGATAATGCGAGTGCGATGCATTTTTTTGCAAGATAAATATGTGAGGATTAGATTCCTAGCATCCGATCAGTACCTAGTTTTCACTTGGTAGCTAAATACACCCCACAAAAATATTACGCATGCACGAAATCAACACCTATCTAAATTCTTTTTGCATTGGATTAACCACCCCCAAACTATCCTTTCCACTGGTTAAGTAATTGAGTTTTCAATTGGTGGTATTGTTTTTCACAACTTTGGTTCAATATTCTTTCATTGTATTCTATTTAATAAACCAACCAAAGGTAGTGATGTTCATGACTATTGTACTCACACTTAATCATATTTCACATTGCTAAGTATAGTATATAAAAAGACATAAGTAGCATCACCTAGTCATAATTCATGAATTGATAACAGTTTTAAACAGATATAATCATTAGCCGGCAATGTTATCCAACATACAAGCACACAACTAAAAATAATTTTTTTTTGATTCACATAATATTATCAACAATACACACAAACATAATGAAAATAATAAAGTCATCACCCCAAGCTTAAAGTATACATTGTCCTCAATGTGCTTGATTGCGAAGGCGTGGAGAAACCATCGAAATAGTATATTGGAGCTGAGTCCTCATGACACCTTTACTTTTGTGCAATCCTAATGGAGAAGATGAAAATGTAAGAAGTTGAGGCCTTAATTGCTATGAAGTGGAGAAAATGAAGTGTAATTTTTTTCAATGTAATTGTTTGTCGCGGTTCAACCGTAGTTGACCGTAAAAATTATTATTATTATTATTATTTAGAAATTTGAACGATGATGTTTAGCCTAAGTTTAGAAAATTTAAATTTGCTTAATTACTAAAAATCGAGAAACGTGCTCTAATTTCTAATGCAATTCTAAAATTCTACGTGCAATACAATAAACAGATAAGGGATACATATATGGGTTGCCTTCCATTAAACGCTCGATTTATAGTCTAGAGCTCGACTTATTGTCTGGTTGCTTTACGGTACTTTAAATAGTACTTTGGAAGACTTGATTTGCTTGCATCTATTGACTTTGCACCATTTTTTGTTTATCCTCAAAAATTTGAATTTGCATTCCTCATAGAAATGTGATTGTAGTTTAACACATTGCTCGAACACAACTACGAAAATTTTAACTTTCTCATCGACCTTGATCACAAAATCGGTTTTAGAAGAAAGACGGGATTCAGAGAATTTTTTGATAAGTGTAACACAATTAAATGTCACTATTTCATTTTGTCTATTTATGATCATCTTCTGTTTCTCTACATAATCTTCTTCTTTAATTGACGCTTCCTCAGGTTGGATGACATGTCTATTATCCAAAATCTCTGACAGTTTTTCTCAACTCCTTGTTGTAATGCTTGGCATGTGTTCCATTAGGTTGGCTTCAATGTTGATTGGAAATGTGTAGAAGTAGGGACAAAAACTTTGTGTGACCAGTAGTTTCCATATATCTCCCAAGATCAAGTCATCCTCATCAATTTCAGAAGTTTCATCATATCTTGCTGTATTAGCCTGATGCATTAAGATGAAATCTCCAAAAAGCATGTTGTCCTCATCAATTTCAGAAGTTGCATCATATCTCACTATATTAGTATGGTGCATTGCGATGAAATCTCTAAAAAGCATGTTGTCCCCATCAATTTCAGAAGTTGCATCATATCTTGCTATATTAGCTTGGTGTATTGCGACGAAATCTCTAAAAAGCATGTTATCCTTATCAATTTCAGAAGTCGCATCATGTCTCGTTATATTAGCTTGGTGTATTGCGACGAAATCTCCAAAAAGCATGTTATCCTTATCAATTTCAGAAGTCGCATCACGTCTCGCTATATTAGCCTAGTGCATTGCGATAAAATCTTCAAAAAGCATTCCTCAACAATTTCAGAAGTTGCATTACCTCTCGCTACATTAGTCTAGTGTATTGCGATGAAATCTCTAAAAGGCATGTTGTCCTCATCAATTTCAAAATTTTCCATCTTGTGTTGTGGTCTGCAAAGAGACAAATCAAACACTGGAATAAACATAAAAATATAACAATAAAAATTAAATAAATAAAAAGTAATAATAAAATAAAAAATGAAACTAACACTAACGATTAATCTAACTAATATCAAATAAGAATAGTCCTGGTAACGGCGCCAAAAAATTGTTGTGAGAAATTATATATTGCAAGTGTACAATATTGCAAACAAGTAATAAAGTGGACCTATTGAGTCTGGATTATAGTTCCCACGAGTACTATCCTATTTAGATACTAGTTCAATTTATAGTAATCTTAATTTATTTAAAACTTGTTGAATTAACTTGATTTGAATATTTAAACTACAATTATTAATTTTAGGAAAAAAAAATTATGAATGCAAAAGTTAAGAATTTATCAATTATAATTATTAAAGGATTTGGATTCACGAGTTCACCATAGTTGTCATATTTAATTTCTCCTCTCAAGATTTATTGCTAATGTTGTATTCGGTCGAATTCACGAATTTAACATAATTTACCTCTCTCGAGTTCAAATTAGTCATATCTAATTAAGTCAACTTATGAAGTCAGAATAATTCTTACTTAGATGCATTAAATCTCCTAAGAATTTAATTTAAGACTGCAACAATAACAAAAATGTATCTCTATATTTTATCCAATTACCGAATTTTACTATGTGGTCTAGATTAATAACTTACCTCTTGGTTTGTTACAATCCACAATTCAATGACAAATAATGGCCAATTATTTCAAGCATTAAGAAAAGAAGTAAAATCAATACGTAATTAATTTATAAGAAAAACTTGAGAATTAAAATTAAAGAATCTAAACTAGGTTACATCGTTCATAAAAAATAAAGATTTAGCTATTCATAATTTGGTAGAAGGAAAAGATGAAAAGTTTGAAATACATAACCGAATCTTGAATAAAAGATGAGAAGAAGTTGAATATCTTGCACCAAAAATTCTTTGTCTTCACATATCAATCTTCAAGATCGTGGTCGTTCTTCCTCTTTGCTCTCTATTTTCTCTTTTTTGCTCTCTATTTTCTCCCTTTTGATTCTTGTATATAGTATATGTTATATGTTTTAAATCATCATCCTCATTTATATGTCCCCAAACTCTAATATAGTGTAGAGATCTTGTCCCTCAAGAATTACCAAACTAGAATTTGACTAAAATAAGGAAACTAAAATTTTGGTCATAAATTGTGCTTAAATCCCTGATTATTGGCACGATAAGCCCTTCATCTTTTGGATGTTTGCAAGTTGGTCTCCATTCCTAGGTCTTCATGTACTTTCAGTCTTTTTTCGTCTATTTTGCTTTGTTTTTCTCCAATTCCATATGACTTGGGTTTGAACCTAAATCAATCAAATCAACACACAATTAAGTAGAAATTCACTTAAAAGTACTTACAATCGTCTACTTTTGATAGTCCAGATAAGTGTAAAACCATACTTATCAGCACTGTTGGTATATTACGTGTCACGTATGTACTTGACAATATTAAACGCATGTTTGATAGTGTTGAACTTACTTTTTAAGTGCTTATATTTTAAGTTATTGGTAAATGTGTGGATAAAAAATAAGTTGTCAATTGTGAGTTCTATGAAATGTGTGGATAAAAATTATGTTTGATCAATTTGACTAACTGAATTATAATTTAAGCAATCTCAAACATGTGCTAAGTATTGATACCATTGTATATTCCGCCACTCATGTAGATTAAAAAAATTTCAACCGGTTGACGTTGCATCCAACTTGGCTCACCAAGTATAAGATCATTATATATTTAAAATTCACGAAAAGTTAAAGCAAGACAATTCATACCAAAATATAAAGGGAAAATAATATATTTGGCCACAAACCTTTCAAAAATGAAAGAGATATATTCCAACCTTTATAAATAGCACCAGACATCCTCAATATTTGAAGAAAATAAGCAAGATAGGTCTTTTATGAAGAAATTTTCCTCCCTTTTAAATAAACAAAAAAAAAATAAAAAATAAAATCAAATGTACCCTCTCAAAATGAAAAATAACAAAGATGTCATCTTATTCCTTCACCCAATAATATGAAACCTACTATCCAAATAACACGCACTATACCGGCTGATTGAATTTTCATCATTCATGGGGTGGAGGATAAATGACCCACTTATAAAAAAAATGTGCTAAAGAATAAATGTCATTCTTTTTTTGCCATAAATAGCAAAAAAATCATGAGATGAGAATTTTCAACTGGAGAGAGGGAAGAAAAATGTCACCCTTTTTGCTGCCATAAATGGCAGAAGAAGTGGGGTAGGAGATCTCTCCCTTTTTCTTCTTTTAGAAAAGGGGACCCCTCTGCCATTTATGGCAAAAAATGGGGTGACCCTTTTTGGGGGAGGGGATAAATCTCACCGTTTCTACTTTAGTAAATGGGAGATTTCTTTCCCTATGTCCCTTTGAACAATTATTCATTTTTCTGCCATAAATTTCTTACCCTCCTCTTGTGTGTGTGTTTTTTTTTTTTTTTTTTTTTGGCAAAGAAATGGTGTTAAAGGTATTGGTTGAGGCGTGATGGGTGTGAGTGTAGTGATGGTGGTGGATTTAGGAAAGGTAAGGTTTGTGATGGAAGCTGATTAATGGGATAGGTGGTGGTTGGGGTAAAGGAAGAAGATGGTCTCTTTGTTATTTCTCATTATTGGGGGTACATTTAATTTATTTTTTTATTCTTCTTTTTTGTTTATTTAAATGGGAGGACAATATCGTATAAAGGACCTACCATGCTTATTTTTCTCAAACGTTAGGGATGTCTTGTGCTATTTTTAATGTTTAGGGGTATATCCCTTGTGCTTTTGAAAGGTTGCGGACCAAATATACTATTATTTAGAATATAAATTACACATTCAATCATTTTATCATGAACATAATATATATTTATATCAACATTAAAGTTCAAATCATTTTCAATTACATGTAAGCAGCATTCGGCTCTACATAACTTCAAACGAAGATCCAACATTATAGTTAGACAAATACTATTGGTAAACTACAAAACACTTGTTTGAATGTATTTTACATCGTTTGAGATAGATATAAAAAATATTTATTACATTTCTAAAGCATACAAATGTTTGAGAAATGTTTACAAATGCAGTAAAACAACATAAGAGGTAAGAAAACGAGTATTACATCAATTGTTCGTAAGACTATTGATATTATCTCAAAAAATATAGTCGTCGGAAGTGCTTATCAATGATGTAATTACATCAATTGTTCGTAAGACTATTGATATTACCTCAAAAAATAATGTCGTCAGAAGTGCTTATCAATGATTGGAAGTGTATCTCAAATGCTCCAATAGCTTGACAAGAGGGTGTGAACTCTCTTATGTTCTCCATCTAGTGTGAGAATTAGTGTCTTTTTAAAGATATATATATTGCAAGTATTGAAGCTATGAATATGAGAAATGAATCTTCAAGAGAAAATACCGTAGGATCATCTCCTATATATAGGAGTTGGCCTATATGACGTGGCGCTGGGATCTTTAGACATGTGTCAAGCTTTTGGACGTTGGATCTATGGTGAGTTTGCCCTAGAATGATAGCATAAGGATATTAGGACCTACGTCATGTTTTTAGATGTTGGATCTAGGGTGACATATGTCTTTACCAATTTCTAAATTCACATGTTAGGGACATGTTGAAATGGGCCTACTTTCATGCATACATAAATTTGAAATTTGGACTTCGAGTAATACTCGAAAATTTTGATGTCGGCTCAATTTCGACCACCCTCACATGGGGTGGTCTCCATTTAGGACGGTATTCTTTGATTTTCTTTTACGATTTTATTTTTGGTTAGGAGTTATCAATATCATAAGTCCCCAACTCCTTAGCCACTTTATCATTGAGGATTATGGATATCACTTAATGGGAAATTCTCAATTCTTCAAATTTATATAGTTGGTGTTACCTTATGTCTGTGTTCTATTTCTTACGTAATTTTTTCCGAGCCACCAGGCTCTTGATTTGTAATATGGTTTGATTTTTTTCACGTGTTTGATCGTGGTTGATTTTAAAGTATTTTACCTATTCTTGGACTTATTGCAATATTATTTGATCCAAGTTATTTTTATGCCATTCTATAAGGTGGTTTGGATGACAATGTCTCTTTGGGAATCAACTCAATCGTGAATTCCACTAGTCTATCTTGTAGAGTACCATGTAGGTCTTCTAGAAATACATCCATGAAATCTTATACGACAACTACATCCTTAGCAGTATCCTGAGAAACTGACTAGGAATTATTGACACGACTCCTTCTCCATCATCTTTCTCGCCTATAGAGCTGACACTAGTCATGGTAATGGTTTGTTCTTCGTCCCAAAGAAAATAAATTCTCCACCTCTTGGTTTTTGGAACACTATTTCCTTCTCGTGGCACCAACTAGTCGTATGATTACATCCCTACCAATCTAAGTTTAATATTATGATAAAATCTCTCATCTTCAAGATATATAAATCAACTTTTAGTCTTCTTCCTCCAATTTCTAACTCAATTGATTTAACTATTCAATCGGTGTTAAGTATCTTAACCATATTGACCGATTTATCACATGCAAGTCTAGGCTTAGCAATAAAAGATGCAGCGACAAAAGAATGCGTTGCTATATAATCAAAGAGTACATAAGCAGGGATACCTGCTACCATGTTCGGGTCTTGGTCGGCTTCCTACTGAGTTAGAGCAAACACCTAGCCTTTCTCGTTCTTGTTCTCATTCTGATCTCATTCTTTTCTGTCATTTCTCTTGGGAGGCTCAGTGCAATTCATACTCATGTGCCCTGGCTTGCTGTATGAGTAGCCTATGTTTTTTCTAAATAAGCATTCATATTGGTGGGTTTTGTTACACTTTTACTAAGGCATAACAGTAACTCCCGTCTTTTAAGTGCTTAGCCCAATGTTTGGCTTATTGTCCTGCCAATTCTCTTTACCTTTATCCTGTACGTTCCACCTTCTCTTTCCAAATCAGTCATTATTCTACTGAGTAGATTTATCGAAGTTGGTCTTCTGATACCAAATAGTCTTGGCCCGTGCTAATATCTTATAGTAAGATGTGAAATTGTGGGACATGAGTATCAAGCTGATATATGTAATTAGTCCTTTCGTGAACCTCTTTATCTTCTTAGCTTCGGTATTGACTAGATGGGGAGTGTACTTTGACAGCTGTTCGAACTTCCGTTCATAATCCGTGAGCGACATGTTGCCTTACTTCAATTGTAGGAATGATATCTTCTTGCGACTCTCAAAGTTTGTGGAAAATATTTCTCCATCAGTTCTTCCTTGAATTGATTCTAAGTCAAGGCAATCTATTCTTCTTCATTCTTGGTTTAGGACATCGACTACCACTAGTGGCTAGGATCTCTTGCAAACATATACTTTTCACTCGGACCTTTTGTGCATCGGTACATGTTAAAAGTTGAAATATTTGCTCTAGCTTATGCAGCCATTCTCTTACTACCAATGATCTGGATGTGCCATCAAACATGAAGGGTTTATGCCTTCGGAACTGCTCAATCATCGAATCTGAGTAGTGATAGCAGGAGGTGTTAGCTGGAGAGGCAGTGCCTGGCTTTGTCTAGCCAGGTCTTGCACTGCTCTCAACAAGTCTCTGATCAAATAAGTCTGCATTGGTGGTGCCATTATCTTTATATATAACAAGAGTTTCATATATTAGATAATAATAATACCAACACATTTCAATTTGGATAAAAGTGAAAGCGAAATTTATCAATAAATAAACTTCAATAACTTATTGGGGACAAAGATAATGTTTGAGACTAAACATCTTAAATGTTAGGATTAGAGCAATAAATAAAGGGTGAAAAATAAATAACACAAGAATTTATACAGGTTTGTCTCAACGTGAGACTACATCATGTCTTTAGCCATTGTAGTATTTTCACTATAATGAGTGATACTTTTGTTTACAACACATCAGTCATATATATAAAAATCCAATGAAGGTTCCATAGTAATAATAAAATTCTAAGACAAATCAATGAAAGATCTCTAGTTATAATGAAATTCTAGAACAACCTAATTACAAATGCAAAATCTTGAAAACACTCTTACTTAAGCAAATACAAAAAACGTGGACCTTTCGGTGGTGTTGCCACCGAGCCCCTGGGAGGAGGGCTGCCTGCCTCCTTTTCAAACCACATGGCAACCTTACCGCGAAGGTCGATTTGCACTTAGCTCCGCATAGTACAAAAAATTAAGCTCCACAGCTTAACAATCTCCTACTTGGAGTCTAATCCATCATCAACTCATTCCTCTGCAGCGGCCGGTACACCTCCCTCAATCTTCAATGGAGAAGACCAACTAAAGTTGCACATAACTTCAGTTTCTCAATTGTAAAAGTCGTTGTTAACATATGAGCAACATTTTGACAGCCTTAAATCTTCTCAAGCCTGGAGATTCTTTTCTCCAAAAATGATCTGATAAAGTGATAACGAATCTGTATATGCTTCGTTCTTACGTGATAGACATGATTCTTTGCTAAGTG